>CM062805.1:745680421-747031168 GCA_031772625.1 Pinus tabuliformis | reverse complement strand
GGATATCTGGATGCATTAGAAAAGTTGGTGCCTGACAGGGAGGAATGTGCAGCTGTGCGCCTTGAAATAGGCAGATACTTCACTGGCAGTGGTTTGTATGGTAACTTCCATGCAATGGACGACAAAGATAAATTTGATTCTCTCACATGGTGGGAAACATATGGCGGCGACGGACTTTTGCGAAAATTGGCATTGAAAGTTCTTGCACAGGTTGTAAATTCTTCTTCTGCAGAGAGGTGTTGGAGCACCTACAGTTATATACATAATGTGAAAAGAAACAGGCTCAACGAAAACCGAGCAGAAAGCTTGGTTTATGTGCACTACAATTTGAGGTTGTTGAGCCATTACTGTGATCGGGCTAATGAAGATCCCACATATAAAATTTGGGACAATCACCCTGAGGACGACAATTTGGAGGATGGCATTGTACATATGGAAGAACTAGAAGATGAGCTTGTACGGGATGAAGCTGAAGCAGCTGCAGCAGCCATGCCACCTCCACCTCCACCATCCAGTAGCAGTTCTCGGGGCCCGAGTCTTGTTCCATTGCTGTCGCCACCTCCATCGACACCCTCGCGTGGAGGCTCTAGTTCTGGTCGTCGGTCTGGGCGGGAGACTCCTAGAAGACCGCCAAGACCTACTTATACTCCTGGAGACTCTCGTGGCAAGGGCCACTTGTAGATTTACAGTTTACTTGTCTTTTTTAGTTTCTATTAGACTTGTCACTTTAGTTTTCATAACTGTTCAGTGTTGAGTTTTGAGTCCTTGACTCTTGACTCTTGACTCTTTCATATCATTATGACATTATGATATTTTTTGTAAACATTATATCACTGTGACAATGAAAATTTGAAGTTTGAAGTTGGGCCTTGGCAATTATAACTCATTGGTAATGATTGTGAATTATGAATATGATGCTTTGTGAAAGACTAAAGTTGTTTCATTTCATCTCATTATTCATGTTTCATTTTATAAATTTTTAACATTTCATATCATGTTAACAGTTAGAAGTTAGGACTTAGAAATATCTTCGATATTACTTCTTGTAATGGTTAAACTTGGCTTACAAGTACAAATTTGGTGATCAATGATGATAAATGTTATTGAATTTTCAATTCTGAAAGCTTGAAGTTGAAACTTTAATATTGAATTTGATGAATCATGATTTATAAGACTCAATATGTTGCAGTTGTAATATGTATTTTACTAACTTGTGGACATGGTTGATGACGATTATAATTTCTAGATGATTGATGTGATATGGTTCAATGATCAATTTATGTTTTTTTATGTTTTTTATGTCTATTTCATCATTCTACATGTTTTTGTTGACATATATGTATCAAAAATTAAAAAATATAAAAAATATATATATTTTTAAAAAATCGCTCCCGGATTCGCTCCCAAACCAGGAGCTTCTGAAAATGGTCGCTCCCGCTCCCGTTTTCGCTCCCGCTCCCCGCTCCCGCTCCCGCTCCCAAGTAACATTGTAATAAACAAATCATCCACATATAGTAGTATAATGATTGGTTCATTCTTTACCACCTTAATGTAGAGATTTGCATAGGAAAAACTTTTGACGAACCCAATTCTTAAGAGATATGTATCCATCCTTGCATACCATGCCCTAGGAGCTTGCTTCAAGCCATATAGGGCTTTCTTGAGTCTACAAACATGTGTATCTCTACCATTTATTTTGAAGCCTTATGGTTGTTCAATGTATACTTCTTCATCAATGGTTCCATTTAGAAATGTTGTTTTGACATCCATTTGATGTATACTCCATCCCACAGTAGCAGCTAGCAAAACCAAATATCTTGTAGTGGTATACCTAGCAATCATAGCAAAGGTTCCTTCAAACTATTCCTTCATTTTGTGAGAAACCCCTTGCAACAAATCTGGCTTTCTATTTGTCTATGCTTCCATAAATAGCATGTTTGATTTTGTAAATTCATTTTGAGGTGACAATCGATTTGTCACTTGGTCTAGGAACGATTTCCCAAACCCCATTCTTCATGATGGATTGATATTCTTCTACTATCACCTTCTTCTATTCTTCTTGATGAGCAGCTTCTTCAAATGTTTTTGATTCAGTATCCATCAATTTTGTCATGTATATTGCATATCTTCAATATCTCTTTGGTCTTTTGCTTTCTCTAAAAGTTCCTTTCGTAGCTCCATGTCCTTCAACATCTTCAAGTGTAGCTTTTGACCAATTTGGTCTCTTCTTTGTTTCGGGAATGATTATAGGTTGAATAAGCTCACTTGGTCCTTCTTCTTCTTCTTCTTGGTTTGTAGTTGTCTTGTCATGATGCACTTCTTCTTCGAATAGTGGTACATCTTCATCATCGGATTCGATTGGTATATCCTTCGATTTTTTGTAAGCATGATTTTCATGAAATATAACATCCCCGCTCACTTCGATTTGTCTTCCTTCCTTCATTTAGATTCTATATGCCTTTGAAGAAAGATTGTAACCAACGAAGATCCATTTTATGCTTGTAGAATCCAATTTCTTTCGTTTGTCTTTGGAACATGGATGTATGCGGGACACCCAAAGATTTAGAGATGGTCTACACATGGCTTCTTCCATGTGAATGCTTCTTTCAATGTCATATTATCAACGATTCTATGAGGACTTCTATTCTGTATATATATTGTTGTCATTGTTTCTTCTCCCCATAGAAACTTTGGTAGATCTTGATCAAATATCATAATTCGTATACATTCTTCAATTGTTCTATTTTTCCTTTCTGCAACTCCATTTTGTTCGAGATTGTAGGCAACAATGAGCTCCCTCTTAATACATGCTTCTTACAATATGCAATTAGTTATTTTGAAGTGTATTCCCCACCATTGTCGAATCTCAAAGTTTTTATCTTTCTTTCGGTTAAGGTCTCCACTTCGGATATAAATTCCTTGAACTTTTCAAATACTTCGTCCTTTGTCTTGAGAAGATAGAGCCATGTCTTTCTAGAGTGATCATCAATGAAGGTCACGTAATAAAGATGGCCTCCAAGAGATTTGTTAGACATTGGCCCACACAAATCAGACTAAATAAGGTCTAATATCTCCTTAGACCTTGTATCACTACTTGTAAAAGGTTTCCTTGTATTCTTTCCTAAAGCACATCCCTTGCATACTCCTTCATGATCTTCCTTGATGTTGGGGATGCCCTTTACCATTTGACTAAGTGAGGGTATTATCTTGTAATGAATATGCCCATATCTTTTATGCCATAGTTCGATAGGATTGATCTCCATGTGAACTAGGGCTTGAGGAGATGGTGTTATGACTCTATATAGCCTTCCTTCACAAAGATCAATCACTTTTTCCTTTTCAATACTTGAATCCCTTCCCCAAACCAAAACTTTACCATCTACAAAGGCAACCCTATCTTCTTTATCTTCTAAACAAGAAATGGAAAGTAGATTCTCTTTCAAACCTGGAACATAGAGTATGTTGTTGACGTGTAGCTTTGCTCCACTTTCCATCTTTAGTGATGTAGATCCAAGGCCCTTGATTGCATAACTATTGTTGTCTCCTAGCTCCACTGCATGTGACGATGGTTGTCTTGATAGAGTATGAAGTTGTCCACGTTCTCTCGTCATATGTCTTGAGGCTCCACTATTAATGATCCATGCATTGTCATCATCAAAAGTACATATAAGTGCAACCAAGAATCCTTCACTCTTGACTCTTCTAGATAGTTTGTAGATGATTGTTCCAATCTAGCTTCCTACAATTCTTACGATATTGAACCCGATCTTCAAGTAACTTGCCATAGAGGGAGTGACCTTTTCTTCCAAGCCAACAAAGTGATCTTTAGCCTTCTTCAACCTTAGCTCTGATACTATGTTGAGAAATCAGTGCTTATAGGAATTAGGATTTGATTCCTTTTCTTGATCATTACTTGTGAACTATGTTGGCTTCTCTCACTTCTTTATTAGTTTATCTTTCATCAAGCAATTACGAAATTATATGTATATGAAGATCACAAGAACAAGAGACACAAGATGTAGGCGCTCAGCCAGGGCAAAACCCTTATAAGGGGAAAACCCAGTCAAACTCTTCCTTCAGTGGATTCACATCTGTTAAAATTGGCAACCAGGGCAAAACTTCATGTGGGTCATCTTATTCATGGCTAATAATATTTTTATTAGATTCCTCTCGTCGAGAGGTGTAGGATTGATATAAAGATCATCCAATTCCGATAAGTATTCATGGAGATATGAATTTATTTTGATTATGGAATTATTATCAAGCCGGCCTACAACTCATGTAGGCTCAGAAGCCCAACAGTCGCATCTATTCACCCACCAACGTTGTGTATAAATATAAGAGGACTTTTCCTCATTTGGACTCGCTCATCTCATCACATCTCTCTCTCTCTACTGCGCAGATATGAGTCTCTTCTCTACTGCGCTGAAATGGGTCTCTCTCTCTCACCCTAGTTTGAAGCCGGAAACTGTTGAAACTGAAGCTGCAATTGCAGAAGTAAAGATTGACTTGCGTGGCCTAGAATATCTCCTCATCTGAACTGCGTTGTAGGTTCATCTGAACCTCCTTTGAAAGCCGCAACTTTTGGTGGTGGAATGAAGTCAATCCGACGAACGGTTTGCAAGATATCGACTGCCCTAGTTTGAAGCCGGAAACTGCTGAAACTAAAGCTGCAACTGCAGAAGTAAAGATTGACTTGCGTGGCCTAGAAGATCTCCTCATCTGAACTGCGTTGTAGGTTCATCTGAACCTCCTTTGAAAGCCGCAACTTTTGGTGGTGGAATGAAGTCAATCCGACGAACGGTTTGCAAGATATCGATTGCCCTAGTTTGAAGCCAGAAACCGCTGAAACTAAAGCTGCAACTGCAGAAGTAAAGATTGACTTGCGTGGCCTAGAAGATCTCCTCATATGAACTGCATTGTAGGTTCATCTGAACCTCCTCTGGAAGCCGAAACTTTTGGTGGTGGAATGAAGTCAATCCGACGGTCGGTTTGTGAGATATGGTCTGCCCTAGTTTGATAATGAAGCCGCTAATGCTGATGCTGCTGATCTAGGGTTTGCTACTGCTGATATGAATCAGATTTATTATATTATTTCTCTCTGCTGAATTATTGAAGATAAAAGAAGATTTGATCAAAGGGTTTCCCCACACATTGTGGGGTTTGTCCCTGGCTAGCCGCCACATCTTGTGTCTCTTGTCTTGGCTTGTTTTCTGTCGATCGTTTAATGTTCTATCTGCACTTTACTTTATGTACATGTGATTGCTAATCGGTGGAATATAATAAGAAAAAGAAGTAAACTGTTATAAGCATAGAACATACCATAACTTAACAACATCAAGATGAGACACTTACAGACTTTTTAGACCTAGACAAAAACCTCCTCCAAGCTAGCCCTTCCCTTCAATAGATAATCCCTGTCAAAGTCTCCAAATAACAGCTCCCCAACAACAGCTTCGATCCAGAATTTTGGTCTAGTAGCAGCAGAACTTTGACCCCCAACAACAAAAGTTAGGACCTGCAATAGACACAGAATTTTGGCCCCAGTAACTGCCGAGAAATTTCGCATGTGTGAGAGATAGATAGCCCAGAAACTCAAATTAGATCTTCCCACCAAATTTCGTCCTTCTCTAGTTATTTTTCTTTCTTTTCTGCCTCTCTTCCTTGAAGATCAAACTTGTTGAGTGAATGCTCCAAATAGGTCAAATTTCCTCTCTATATATAGCCTTTTCTACTAGGTCGAATTGCCCTAATGTAGGCCGACTTCATGGGGACAGGGCCAACTTGGTTTGTAGGTGACAAATAACCCTTTTGACTCAAAAATAATTCTTTTACCATGATACAAAAGTCCAAGAAGGGTCTAATAAAAATGACAATGACTCTAATGACTCAAGACAAAACTTAGAAGCCTTCAATGGAGGCTTTGACCTGGAAAACATTGACCCAAGCATGAAACCCATGCTTTAATAAGTCATTTTCTTTAATAGTAAAATTTATTTTGACAAGTTCAATTATGAAGACTGAAACTAGTTGCATGCTTCAACAGTTTGCACAGTGAAGAGAGTTATCATAGGGAAGAGAGGGCATGCATTTGTGTAATATTCCTAAAGGAAATATTAAGTAATAACAGCCATAAATTTCTTAAATACAACCAAAGAGCAAAACACCACAAAATAATAGCACATTAACAATTTGTCCCCGAACAAGCTGAGCCATTTTATTATATTTCTTGGTGGGAGTACAATAGACAAGAACAAGTGCACCTGGGCTTGCCAAAGGAAAGCTATACAAATCCTAGGTGACAAAACAAGGTGACTTGATGATGGGAAGTGACTTCTCCTCTATGCTCAGCACTGCCCTTCAAATCTACAATCCTAGCTGGAAAGAAATGGCTGGTAGGGCCTCCTCTGATGCTCAGAAAATTGCGGGAAAATAATCTTGGTCTCTCCTCCAATAACCCACAGAAACCCACGAAGGAATTCGCCAAATGTTGACCTCAGAATTTTGGCCCAATTTCCCTTTGCTCCTCCAGCTGCTAGCTGAGTTGGGACCCTTATTTTACCCCTAAAATCTGCCCAGAATATTCTGCCAAATTAATCTTGGCCTCTCCTCAATAAACCCTGTTGACCACCGTGTTTCACCACCGTTTGGATTGATAACCTGTTGGTTCGTTTGACGGCCTGGTGTGTGCTACACAGTGGTAGGTTTGTCGGCTTGGTTCGTTCGACGGCCTGGTGTGTGCTGCACGTTGGTAGGTTTGTCGATTTGGTACAACGAAGCACAAGATGCAACAACTGTAGACTGCAGTCGGGTGGCAGCATGGACGGGCAGAATTGTTGATTGTCCACTGGTCAACATGGTTGTGGGCGGCGTAAACAGGTTGTGCAGACGAGCCCAACGAGCAATGGAAGACGACGGATGGTTGATTTTTTGACGCAGGTGGATTAACCACGACGAACGCCTGACTGTTTGACCTAGAATGAGACATGAACCAGACAGAGCACTATAGTAAGGGAACGGCAAAAGGCATTGTTATGAATGTCGGAGAAGGAAAACGAAAACATAGTTGGCTTTTTGACGCGATGATAAAAAATGGCAGTTGTGAGCAGAAGGTGGTGCTATCGACACGGGACGGTGGACCGAGCGGTTGGGGAGACACGGGTAGTCGAGGTGCAACCAGGACGATAGCAGGTTCGGAAGACTCAATAAGTTTTACCATCTCATGGAGATGCTTTTCATAGACTTCAACATGAGGGGGTTTCACACTTGATGGTAACCTTGTGTTTTCGACAAGACCATTTGAAATGGAGTGAGCCCTTGCAAGGCGCTTCATCATCACATCATTTATGTCTGTTTGCAGCGCCACACACATATCTTCATCCTGTTTACTCTTAGATTTGGAAACAAGCAATGCTCTTGCAATTCTCATTTTGATAAAAACTGCAGAAGAGATACTACCAAATTGAATGATGAGACAAAGTTCAGCAAAATGTAAGTATTCTTTTGGAACTGGTCCAAAGAAGTGGACCCCCCCCGGTTGATACCAAGAATAACTTGACAAGGAAATAACCCTATCGGGTCCCCAATCTTTCTAACACTATAGAGTATTGAATCTCCATATAGCAAGGCACAAAGAATACGAAACACCTGTTGTCGTGCTTCATCTTTAGATAAATTCACAACAGTACGGTAATGCCCCAAAACATCTTCCTCCCATTCATTTTTTCCCTTGATGATTCCAACTGTCTTGGAAGGTATCGATCAACCAACACAAACAAATCTGGAGATGATTCAAGATTCTCAACACGATCAACTTCAGCCAGAATTTGCAGTGCTGCTAGTTGTATCCCATCATCCCTTCCAACAGGGTAATTACCAATAAGGTAGTCATGTTGAGACTGGATGTATTATAGTTGTACAAATATAGGCTCTGTAACTAATACCTTTGCTTTCTGAGCCGCCTTATTTTTCTCCTCATCTGGAATATCCATTGGTTGTGGCTGACCTAGAGGGGGGTGTAATGGAACTCCATCTCTAAGCGAGGGCCTACTGGTTTCTCCTTTTTCCCTTCCTCATTTTGTTGTTCTTCTTCTCCAAAATAACCGAAAACATCACGCATATCTATTGTTGAATGAGTCACATGGTGACCATCACCTTGATCACTTAGTTTTCTAACTTGTTCAATTTCTCCAACCTCGTCCTTTAGATTTTTTTGTTCATGAGATCTTTCAGAGACACTTAGACTGATTACTTGTCTTCTACTGGTTGCCTCCTCTGCATCATTCTCTTGTTTCGTTTCTTCACCATTGTTATCATCTTCCTCTGCATAACTTTTCTTTAGACATGTTGTAACTTCTGCACATGATTTTTCTAATCGTTGAAATGATTCTTGAATTTTACCAAACTGCTCAAGGCATGATTATATTGTGTGCCATGGCTCTGATACCACTGAAGCATAAAAATTGTTACTGAAGCAAGAAAACCGATAGCTTGGAGACTTTAAAGTAAAAATACACGAGGTATTTAAAATAATAATTTATTATATATAAAAATGTATGTGTGATGAATGTTACAATGAGGACCCTGCTTTCATACCTCAGCGGGTGATCTTTCATGATTAGGCATGTCTTTTAGACATGCCTTTTCACTTAACTTAATGACTATTTAACATAATCAATTTTTTATTATTTAATATTTACATTTATTTTATTTATTTACTTGTTATGAATTATATTCATAACATGCTACTGCGTAGTATCCTCAAATCGACCAAAGAAGAGTAGAATTTGCCCCCCTGGGGTGGCACTAGTGGTCCACTAAAAAAGAGGGTGAGACTTCCCCTTGAAAACATCTGGTGCTAAACATCTTAATTTTAGGCAACTATGGTATGTTCTCTGCTTTAAAGCAATTTTACTTCAATTTCTTTATTAGCCCAATATCAATATTCAGTTTCGTAATCACATCAACATGATAGTAAAATGCAAATAGAACATAAAAATAAACAGTAGAAGACAAGCCAAGACAAGAGGACACAAGATGTAGCACTAGCCAGGGACAAACCCCAATGTGGGGAAAACCTTGATCGATTCTTCTTATAGTCTTCAATAGTTCAGCACAGAGAGATAGTACAATTTACAAATCTGATCATTTATAACAGCAGCAAAAGATCCCTAACCAGAAAAGTCAACGATGGTCAACAAGGCAGATTTGACCCTCAACAAATTGGTCAACTTCGGTCTCCAAAAAGCAAGATGAAACAACCCTCAAATCAGCCCTAAAATAGCCCAGTCAAATCTGGTCAAACAACCAACCTACGATCAAGGCTAGCCGCAGTGAACATTGGTCAAAGTCAACGTTTGTCCTCGATTTCTGTGCCCAGAAATGTGGCATGCCCAAACAGGAATATCTCACCCAAAAAACGCAACCAAAGGAGTCAATGTTGTTGGTCAACTCATGGTCAAAATGTTCCAAAATTCAGTCAGCACAGTCAACACCCAAAAACAGAAATTCGTCCTCCTTTTCTTCGCACGTGCGAGAGAGAATGTTGCCCAGAAATGCGAACCCAATCAATGAGGAGAGAGAGATGTGTGAAGTGAGTGTGTCCAAATGAGGCTAAGTCATCATGTATTTATAGCAAACATTGAGGATGAATAGACGCGACTTTTGGGCTTCTGAGCCTACATAAGTTTGTTGGCCGACCTTGACAATTTGTCCATAATCAAAATAAATTCATAACTTCATTTGTACATGTCGGAATCGGAAGATCTTTAGATCAATCCCACAGTTCTCGAAGAGAGGAATCCAAGAAAAGTATCAGTTGTCATAAATAAAATGACCCATGTGGAGTTTAGCCCTAGTTGCCAATATTAACAGTGCCTCTCAACTAGGGAGAACTCCATCTGCCAATATGTATTATCTCTGCCATCAATGCACTACTCTACACTGCTCTGCTATGCTGAACTATGAAGAAAAAGAACTGATCGAGAATGTATCATACCATTCTCTATTGACCCGAAGTCAGTCCCAATCAAAGGAGAGTGTGTCATACCACTCTTACTGACCGAAAGTCAGTTCCAATCAAAAGAGAGTGTCTCATACCACTCTTACTGACCTGAAGTCAGTGCCAATTGATCTCATATCAATATCAGTCATCCTAGCATAGGAAGTCTGGTAGTACACGATGCATCCATCGGTAGTACTATGGTCCCTATCCTCCTTTCCCTACTCATTGGCCAAATGAGAGGTACTTCCCATGAGTCCCAGACTGCATGGGTAGGATTTCTCAACAAGAGAAGGATGAACCACTCATCCTGCCTACATGTCGCCAAGGGGTGTCACACGGGAAGGTTGAACCACTCACCTCGTACATAGCAAACCACTAGGGGTTGCTCATCGCTCCAAGAGCTCAATGTCCATTTCATACAGTGCCCTCATAAGAGGGTCTCTCCATGACTCCAAGTCGATCTCGGAAGGCCAAGAATTTGATCTTCCCCAGGGGCTTTGTCAGAATATCGGCGACCTACTCATCAGTCCCAATGTGAAGGAGCCTTATTTCTCCTCATTGTACCATGTCCCAAATAAAGTGGTACCTGATATCTATATGCTTCGAGCGATCATGAAAGACGGGATTCTCGAATAATCGGATCCCACTCTAGTTGTCACAAAGGATCACGGCGATATCCAGCACATGTCCAAACATCTCACTGAAGAGCTTCCTCAACCAGACAGCTTCACAGGAGGCCATACTAGAAACTATGTATTCGGCCTCAATCGTGCTCAACGCAACCGATTTCTGTGTTCTGCTCATCCAAGATATCGACGCAGAACCCAAAGAAAAATAGCATCCATAAGTGCTCTTGCGATCCACCACACTGCCAGCCCAATCAGCATCAGAATAACCATGCAGCCTCACTTTTCCGACAGTGTATCTCAATCCATGACTGGTTGTGCCTCGAAGATATCTTAAAAGATTCTTGGCAGCAATCCAATGTATATGATGAGGCTCAACCATGTATTGGCTCAATGTGTTAACTACAAAACATATGTATGGACGGGAGTTCACCAAGAACACCAATGCTCCTATGAGTTGACGATACTCAGAAGCATTTCCCAATTCAGGTCCAACAGCACTACCACATAACTTCTTAAAGTTAAGTTCCATCAGGGTAGTCACAGGCTTGCAGTCCACCATCCCAAATCTTTCAAATATCTTCACAACATATTTTCCTTGAGATAGGAAACTTTCACCTTGCTTTTGCCAAACCTCCAACCCTAGGAAGTAGTGCATCTATCCTAGGCGTTTCATCTCAAATTCAGAAGCCAACTCCCTCTTACATTTGTGAATTAGAACGTCTGCACCTGTCAGAGAGAGGTCGTCCACATAAAGTATCAGAATGAGAGGTTTATCATTTTCAACCTTAAAGTAAAGGTTTGGATTGGCTTCACTTCTAGTGAATCCCAGCTTCATCAGATATCTATCGGTCCTCTCATACCAAGCCCGGGGTGCTTGCTTCAATTCATAGAGAGCTTTCTTCAACTTGCATACATGAGATTCCCGGTCATGAACCTCAAACCCCTCAGGTTGTTCCACATAGACTTCCTCTTTGATCGAACCATGCAAGAAAGCGGTCTTGACATCCATCTGATGTAGGTTCCATTCTTGCGATGCAGCAAGGACTATGATCGAGCGAATGGTCGTGTATCGGGCAACAGGTGCAAATATCTCATCATAATCTGCACCTTCTTTTTCAAAGAAGCCTCGAGCAACAAAGCAAACCTTGAACTTTTCTGCACTTCCATCTGCTCCATGCTTGATTTTGAAGAGCCACTTGGAGGTGACAACCGATTTGTCCTGGGGTCTAGGGACCACATCCCAAACATCATTCTTCATAATTGACTTGCATTCTTCATTCAAAGCATCCTTCCATACTTGTTGCTTCACGGCGTCTTCGAATGATGAGGGCTCATTTTGAATGATAGTGCTCATGACGGCCAAGTATCCTTGATACCTGTTTGACTTCCTGCTTTCACGAGAAGTCCCTGTTGGTGCAATGTGTCTCTTGGCATCTTCGAGAGTCTCCCTAAGCCATGAGGGTCTCCTTCTGGAGGAAGAGGTCTCATGAGGAGGAGGATCAATAGGATCCATAGGTTCATCAACATCAGGCATCGTTTCATCCTCTTTTTCACCTTGATTTCTGGTGTCATCTCCTTTGTCCTTCCTTGGGATAGGAAGGTTGTTGATCTTCCTGAGGGCCATATCTTCGTCGAAGGTGCATCATAACTTATCTCAACTTCCTTTTGACCAACCACATAAATTTTGTATCCCTTACAATTTTCACTATAGCCCACAAAGATTCCTTTCTTCCCATATGCACGCAATTTGTTTATTTTCTCTTTCGACACATGAAAATATACATGACTTCCAAAAATTCTAAAATGAGAGACATCAAGGTTCTGACCAGTGAGCATTTCTTCAAGAGTCTTGGAGTCCAATGCTTGATGAGGGCATCGGTTTTGAACATACACAGCGGTATTTGTAGCGTCAGACCATAGAAACTTCGGAAGCCCTTGATCATGAAGCATGGCATGAACAACTTCTACAATAGAGCGATTCTTCCTTTCAGCCACACCATTCTGCTCGGGGGTGTATGGTGTTGTAGTCTCCCCCTTAATGCCAGCTTTTCTACAATAATTTTGGAATTCATTGGATTCGTACTTGGTCCCATTATCAATCCTTAATATCTTGATTTTCTTTTCGAGTTGGTTTTCGAACAAACCTTTGAAATGTCAGAACCAGGTGAAAACTTCATCCTTCTTCTTCAAGAAGTAGATCTAGGTATTGCGAGAATAATCATCCGTAAAAGGTGAAATAACATTAGTATCCTCCCAAAGAGTTTACGAGCATCATACCAAATATGTTGGAGTGGATCAATTGCAATATATATGTGGTCTTGCTATTACTTGAGGGGAATGGTCCCCTTGTAAGTTTTCCTTCGACACATCTTGGACATACACCTTTATGCTCTACTTCGAACTCAGGCATACCTGTCACCATCTGTCTCACATCGTGTAGGGCTTTATAATGAAGATGGGCAAACCTCCTATGCCATACTTCAGATTGTAGAGATGTGTAACAAGACATGGCTCCCAATGGACTTCCTCTAACTTGATAGAAAGTGTCAACCCTAAACCCAAGAGTAAAAGCATCTTTAAATTTTCCTTTCCCAACACGTACCTTTCCATCGATAAAAGCCACCTTGAATCCTTTGTCTTCCATTGTAGAAATGGACACCAGGTTCTTATTGAGAACGGGTACACATAGTACTCCTTGTAAATGAATAGTGTTACCCTTATTCAATTGAAGGGTAACATTCCCTACTCCCTTCACAAGATAGGTGGCATTGTCTCCAAGGATGATCTCCAAGTTTGTCTCCTTTTTTATCATATTAGAGAGGGCTTCCTTGTATCCGTGAAGTGCATTGAGGCACCACTATCAATCAGCCAATTTCCCAAAGTGTCCGAGGAGAGGCAGTGGAGAGGGTCGATATAAGACAATACTCTCTTTGCTTAATGTTAACAACATTGGATTCTTCATACCTAGAGTTCCTTGATTTCTTGGAGGGTCGACCATCTCCTTGATGTCCTGCATTCCTTTTTCCTTTGCCATTGGACCTGCCATTCCTTTGATCATTGTTGTTGAAGTTGCCCCCGGAATGATTGTGATCATCATCATGTGATGTGTCCCTTCTATTTGGACACTCCCATACATAGTGGCCAAACTTATTGCAAACAAAACATGTTTCAATCCTGATCTTCCTTGACTTTGTTTCTTTGAACCTACATTGTTCTTCCTCTTAGCATGAACGGAGAATGCAGTGGGGTTGCTTCTATTAGAAGGCATTTCTTGCTCCACCATTCTTGTTTCTTCTTGAATGCATCTCGACATCAATTCTTCAAACCCTGGAATTCGATCATTGTTGAGTATAGCGGTTCTCAATACATACCACTCAGATGGGAGTCCTCCAAGGGTGGTAAGAGTAAGTTCCCTGTCAGGAATGACTTCTCCAATCGAGAGTAGGTCATTCTTGATCTCAGTGATCCTCAAGAAATAGGATTGAATATCCTCGTCCTTGCCCTTCTTAATATCCTTCAGCTTATTCTTGAGAAATAGAATTTGATTAGCATTACTAACCGTGAACATGTTGACCAATCTGTCATAGATCTCCTTGGAGGTCTCTAATTCGGAGATATAGGCCGCCAGGTGCATGTCAGGAGTCCCTGATAATCTTCTTTGTTTGACTTCAGCCCTATTGTACTTGGTATTCGCAACAGTAGGTGCATTTGAAGGAGGCTCAGGGATTTTACCCTGCACATAATCCATCACTTCTTTTTCTTCCGAGGTCAAATCAAGAGACATCTTCCATCCATGACAGTCAGATTTATCATGGAGCTTGTCTTCAACTGGGAAGTAGGATGAGGAACCCATTGAGCCTTTTGTCCTTGTCCAACTGTCTTCGATGATTGCTCTTTCACTCTTGCTTGGGCTTTGTCATCACCTCAGCTCCGATACCATGTTAATTTTAGGCAACAATGGTATGTTCTATGCTTTAAAGCAATTTTACTTCAATTTCTTTATTAGCCCAATATCAATATCCAGTTTATCAATCACATCAACATGATTGTAAAATGCAGATAGAACATAAACATAAATAGTAGAAGACAAGCCAAGACAAGAGGACACAAGATGTGGCACCAACTAGGAACAAACCCCAATGTGGGGAAACCCTTTATCAATTCTTCTTATAGTCTTCAATACTTCAACATAGAGAGATAGTACAATTTATAAATCTTATCATTTATAACAGCAACAAAAGAGCCCTAACCAGAAAAGTCAACACTGGTCAACAAGGCAGATTTGACCCTCAACAAATTGGTCAACTTCATTCAACTTCGGCCTACAAACAGCAACATGAATTAGCCCTCAAAACAACCCAATCAAATCTAGTCAAATAGCCAACTTGCGGTCAGCCCTAGCCGCAGTCAACGTTGGTCAAGATCAACGTTTGGCCTCGATTTCTGTGCCCAAAAATGCGACATGCCTAAACAGAAATATCTCACCCAAAAACATGGTCAAAGGAGCCAATGTTGTTGGTCAACGCATGGTCAAATGTCTCGAAATTCGATCAATGCAGTCAACGCCCAAAAACAAAAATTCGTCCTCCTTTCCTTTGCACATGTGAGAGAGAATGTTGCCCAAAAATGTGTACCCAATCAATCAGGAGAGAGAGAGAGAGATGTGTGAGGTAAGTGTGTCCAAATGAGGCTAAGTCATCACATATTTATAGCAAACGTTGAGGATGAATAGACGTGACTGTTGGGCTTCTGAACCTACGTAATTTTATTGGCCGACCTTGACAATTTGTCCATAATCAAAATAAATTCATAACTTCGTTTGTACATGTCAGAATCGGATGATCTTTAGATCAATCCTACACCTCTCGGAGAGAGGAATCCAAGAAAATTATCAGTTGTCACAAATAAGATGACCCATGAGAAGCTTGGCCCTATTTGCCAATTTTAACAAAACAACCCCTGTGACTCAACTAAACAGCGTGAGCAACAATGTGTAAAATGACAAATTATCAGAAGTGCTCTATGCTACCTTCAACCCCCTACTTATAATTGTTGCCTCCTTTTTCCTTGTGGGTACCTTAGCCAACTATTTAGACCCCCTTCCCACACAATTGACTTTTCCTCCAAGGGGTGCGTATTCCATGAGGGTTGGTGCCCACATTCCATTAGGATTGGAATTTTGGATTTCTCCTAAGTCCCACGTCCCCAAAATGTCTCCAATGCCCTGATTACGAAATTGTGCTAGACTTAGCACTTTCCCAATAAACTGTGTGAATCCTATTAAACGAAAAATCAAAATTGTGGAATATTAGAATTTGTTTGCACAACTAAAAGTGGGATTGACCTTGCACTGAACAGCAAAAATCTGGAATCAATGATCACAATTACAAATTATCATTTGACATTAGGTTTTAATAGCTCAAGCCTCCATTCCCATGGCACATTGAAGACTTAAGAGTGGAAGCAACATGGCACATTGATAGTGTTTCCCAGTGAGAGGCAATCAGTAGGTTAATAAATGAAGAACTCTTTAGTAATAGAATTTTTGTTGTAACATGTGTGTTGCTTGTGACTACCTTACTTATTCTAAACATTTATGGGATCATAACTTCTAAAAATTTGTCTCTACTTGTAGGTTTTAGATTGATAAATACGCCATAGCATACCTCAAACCTATGTTTGAAATTTTGTTATATGATATCTGAAATTGGCACCAACAGTGTTTTACAGTGTTCCATGGGGACGCTTCCCCCCACCTGGGAAACACGTCCCCACACTTCTTTGCTCTCTGAGGACGTGGGGATGTCTGGGGGACGTTTCCCCATGTCACCAAGAAACAAAAACGCGAGGCAACTCGAAGGGGGGCGTTTCCTCCCAAAAGAGAAAATGTTTCTTGCGTTTCCAAAAAAATTGAGGTCAAATCATTAAAAAAACTAAAAAGAAATCTATTTTTTTATAAAATATTATAATATGCTATGAATCAATGGTTCATGTATGATGAATGAATGTTCCTAGGGATGTTCCATTATTGAATTTATCTCGATAAGCCATCCAATCTTGCAAACGAAATGTAAAGCTTTCAAAAATACTCTCCTTTTCCTTAATTCTAAGCGAAGTTGTCTTTGAGGCCTCCTTGACCTAGAAAACGAAGTCCATATTCATTATTCTCTTGACTCCAATCTTCCCAAAGGACTAGGCACTAGTCTACAATAAGGTGATCACCTTAAACCCTATCTTTTCTCTCACCTTCTCCCCTTTCTAGGCCTTGTACCATTAGGTCTCCTAGGGCATCATTTTTCTTGCAAACCACTCACCCAAAAAAATCGATCTCTTTTCTCCTACTGCGTTGGTGTGTCTCCTAGTTCTCCTCCAAATTTGAGGTAAATCCGACGGTGGGATTGTGAGATATCCTAAGCCCTAGCCTCATGATCGAATCTTGCCCTTGGTTTCCTTAGACTTGTCGCCTCATTGGGATTATCATATTGCCTTTATTAGAAATTATTTCCTTGATCCCTTTCTCTTCCCTAGTTGGGTCCAGTACATTGTTGGTTGCCAAATTCCATTACCTTAACCTGTTCCATACGGATTTTAGGGATTAGGGAGCTCCTTTGCGAGCCATATTCCTTAAGCCTAGCCCTCAAATCCTCATCAACACCTCCTAGAGAACCCTACACCTTGCATAACAAGAAAGCAAGCCCTAATTTCGAGTTTCTCTTGGGAAAGGATTATTGGAATCACCTCTCGTCCATTTCATTGATCTACCCTTCATAGGTGATTCTCTATATCTACTGGGTCTCCTCCCATCAGTGAAAGTTCGTAAAGAGTAGAGAGCTTTAGTTGTGGTGACAATGGTGTTAGAGAATCTAGGGCAAAGTAGTGTTGTGATGATTCTCTGAGACTTGATAACAATTTGTGAAGTCTTTTTGCTTTTTCTTAGTTAGCTTGTACTTCTTATACTTCTTATTAGTGCATATGTGTGCGCTTCATCGAACTGCTACCAAAAAAAATAACAAGAACACAAGTTTGGCTCTCTGCTAGGGACAAACCCTCTCCACTCTTGAGAGGGAAACCCTTTGTAAGTTTTCTCTTATTGAAGCTTCTTATTTGAACAACTACCAAACCCTAGACCCTTGACTAAGATGTCCTCCAAGCATGAGTCAAAACCCTTCCTCTTTCTACACTGTCACTTCTGGCACATCTTCCGGCTCTTCTTCTGGCACTTTGTCTTCCAGTACTTTTGTCTTCTAGGTTAGTAAACCCTAGAATATTAGGGCTCCTCTTCTTCACTATAAGGAGTTCCTCCTTTGCTTATCTTGAAGACCTTGTAGACCCTTCAAAGTGTTGCCTTTAAACTGTTGTCAATCTGTAACAACTTACCTCTCAAATCCTCGCACGTGTGGACAACAGGAACCCTAGAATATTCCTTCTATACTCGTCGGCTCTACCTCCTTTCCTCGTTGATGAGAGACGCCTTGTAGGCCTAATTTGTACCCGAAAATTGTGAGATATAATGACCTACACCTTACTGTAGTTGTAGCCGTAGGCAGCCCTTACTTCTTTGCACGTGTGACTATGTGTATGCCCTAAAGACAATCTTTTCTTCTTCATTGTTTCACCTTCTTTCTTCGTTGCCCTTGTAGCCCTCTATCTTACCTTTTCTTCGTCTTACTTTGTCCTCCTTCCTTGTGGATTTCAGAGATATGATTGTGTGTCCAAATGAGTGGACAGCCTCTATTTATAGAGATTTGTCCCTCCTTCTTGAAGCCGACATGACTGTCCCTAAAGCCAACTTGCAGTTGCATTACATTTCAACATTTATTCATCGTTTTTGTTGCTTGTAAATTTTGTTGGTGCTAGGAGAGGATTTGACCATGCTTGGAGTTATTTCCTTGACCTTGTATGATGACTTACATGATGTAACATGCCCTCAAAGGGTCTTTTCATAATTACATTTTGACTTTGACTCTCTAGAAGCACTTCAAAATGTGCTTGACCTATTTTCAATGAGCAAGAAACTCATTGACAAATAATACAAAAATAATTTCTCTTTTCTTGAATAAGTACAAATATCAAAATTACATATATGAAGACCGAACCTAGTTACATCTTCTCCAACACTCCCTCTTAACTAGGGAGGTATTCATACAACATTACAAGGTGTTTGGCAATTTTCAATCTTGAATAATTCACATAAGAGAAACCAGATTAGCAATCCATCTGTTATAGCATCATATCCATCAACATTGTCATAGTGCAAGGCCTTGACTAACAGCTCCATCTCTTCACGAGACCATGAGCCACAATGCTGGCAAGACCAATGATTTATAGACACCTTCATCATTGTCTCTCAAGGTACATACCCACCCGGGTGTTCTCGAGTATGACCTTCTATGACTATTCTTATCTTGGGTTCCCAGCCCTCAAAGAATATCGGTCCTCTTGCCTACTCTTGTCTTGGATGCCCTACACATCCTCAAAGAGTATCGGATGCCAGATGATTACCTAATCCTCCCATTCTTTCTTCCCAAGTGAAGACAAGAATGTTGTGTCTATCTTGTGTTCACGTCCATTCATGGCCTTCATCTAGACTTATGGCCGCAAAGCCCATGAAAAGGAAAACACAATTGTCACTCCTTTGTAATCAAGGGTGATTCAAAACTCCCACTTAATCAAGGACCTGCCAGAGCTCTCTCTTAACTGGGGACTCTTTCCTTCAACAGCAGCTTCTTCTTTGTGGGTCCTTCAACTGCATGATCTCCTTCCTTTCTTGATGTCATGAAGTTTTTGATCAAACTTCTTCTTGGTAGGGCACCATCCATCCATCACTTTCCTTCTTGGTCAGTCATGTCATTGCTTCGTGGAAAGTGACTGTCAGGTTCTTCTAGTCATCTTGGCTACTCCTTTGTCATCTTGTCCATGCTTCGAAATGCTCTCCTCATGGATGCTCCATCATACTTGGTAGGTTATATGCTTTGATCTGGTAGCCCATCATGACTTCATCCTGATATTGCTTTAGCATTGTTTTTCCTTTTGTTGGATGGCTTCTTCATCACGACATCTTCATAGAGTATAATCAATTATATGCACCTTTATATCTCCAAGGCCTTCATAGGTGTCAAGGGTCCTTTCTTCCTTTATCAGAGTTGTCCTGCCTTCTTTCGGGAGATATCTTCAAGGCCTTTTGTCAAATAGTGATTCTCAGTGATCACGACGTTCTTCACATGTTTGATCTCTTTCTTCATTTGCTTCTTCTCAGATAGATCAGTCAACCACCAAATGCTTCTTGTGGAAGCATTCCTTTATCCCTTGCTTTCAGGACTTGTCAGCATTTCTTCTTGCTTCTTAGTCAGCAATCTTTATGCTTCTTAGGTGAGCATGTTCTTTTGTTGACCTTTATTGCATCGTGGTACATGCCTTCGAGCATGTTCTTGGTGAAAGAGATCCTTTCATGCTTGATCATGTTATAGAACTATACCCATAACTCAATAATATACAAATGATTACATGACTTAAACTTTGATGTATACATACGTCATCTTGATCCTCCTTGATCATTCTTTGTTGTGGTCCTTCTTACTTCATCTTAGCATGCCTGCATACCATCCCTTTCTTGAATTCCATAAGTGGCAATCCAAATGAGACATCTACCTTGGTTCATGAACCTTCTCTTGAAGATTCCATCATAGGATTTTTAAAGATCCTCGCCTTGCAAATGTTTCCTACCTTTGATGATTTAGGTCTTCTAAGATTCTTATCATGATCAAGTTTTCTTCCATCATATACGACGTCCTATTCTAGGTATGCTCCTTCAACATGAATATCTTTGAGCTATATTCTAGAAGATATCCTACTTATGCATTTTTGTTCTTCTCATAAATGCTACATCTAGATGAGTGTCTAGTACTCCATGTACATCATGCTGCTAGATTCTAGAGGGTAATTCTAGCCATGCAATTTAATTTATTCCTACATGCACCTATTCTACTCAAAACTTTGAAAGAATTCTTAGAAGGAAAGAGTTTGACCTAGTCATAGTAGAGATCCAGAGGATCTTCCTTCTTTTGCTTCTTTCCTTTCTCTTCCACCTCTTGAGTTATATGAGCTTCTTCTCTTTCTCTTATTGTTGTTGTCCTTCTTAAGCTTGGGACAATTCCTTTTGTAGTGTCCATATTCTTGGCATCCAAAACATTGGATCTTGGACATGTCTTTGTTGTTTGTTCTTTGTGGACCAAACTTTCCAAATTTACCCTTTCTTTTGGACATGGTAGCAAATGCTTGCTCCTTTGATCCCACATCTTCTTTCGCCTTAAGTCTAGTCTCCTATGTTCTGCATAAAGACAAAATATCACTGAGAGTGGTTGCTTCCTTCTTGGCATAAATGCTTGGTGTGAGGTTTCCCCACTCCTCGGGTAGAGCATTGAGTACAACAATTGCCATCTCTCTATCGGACATGACTTCCCCAAGCTCTTTGTTGAAGAAAGTGTAACTAGGTTCGGTGTTCATAATGACATGATCTTGGTAGATGATGTAATAAAGAGAACAAAATATTTTTTTATATCTTGCTACATGTGTTTCATGAGCAAGAAGTGTCACTAGGTCAAAGACTTCTTCTTGATGTCTTTAGGATTTTATTTATATGTCAAACAGCCTTGTCATGTATTAAGAAGCTCTTTAAGAGCCTATGCGTAATGTACTCTAGTCTACAAAATGTGTAGAAGCCCTCCAAAGACCAAGCATAATCGTCCAAGAAGTATGCAAGCAAAAACAAGAAGGAATCCATCATGTAGGCTCCAAAAATAAAATTAAATGGATAAAAGGAAGACATGTCGGCTAGAAGAAATAGTCACAACGTTTCACTTGGTAACATCGGCTCAAAATAGGAGCATGAACCACTATAAATACCTGCCTAGGGTTAGCGCAAAATATAAAAGGAAAAACTCGCATTTCTTTCTAAAATTTCGGGTGATTAAAGGAGCAGAGATCCGCATCAAAGGAGGGATAGATCTAGTGTTTAATTGCTATGTCGAATGGGTATAAGGAGCAGAAGAACCCAAGCTAATCTCATTCTCAGCATACCTATGAATTGAAGGTACAAATCTCGGATGGATGGAGTAGAGATCTCATTCTCAGCATACCAGTGAATTTTAGGTGTAGATCTCGAATGATGGAGCAGAGAGGACTTCAAATGAAGACACAGTATTGACATGCGTTCTAGATATTCTCGACATAGTCATGACAATCTCGGCATGAAGTCTTACCGTCTTGATATATTTAGTATTACAATATACAGATCTGTTTCCTAGCAATCTTAATACGCATCTCAGTGTTATTACATTGTTAATAATCTCATCATATATATATATATATATATATATATATATATATATATATATATATATATATATAGATATATATTTGTGCTCCTACCTTCTCGCAAATCCTCAGCAAATCTCAAATGCAATACTAAACTTGGTTACAATATTGGCGAAGGTGAAGACGCAACCCTAATCTCAGTGACCATCACAATTTCGGTGTAATGAGATGGAGCAGTATAACAGTCTCTTCATAACAAGAAGGAACAGAACCATAGCATCTGCATAATAAGAAGAAACAATGACAAGGAAGATCAGTCTCATCATGATGAGAAGATCACAATCTCAATATGATCTCATGATCCTATCTCAGTTATGATCCCTGTCTTGAAGGTCGCGATCTCAATGAAGACGAGATCTTAGAGACATGATGAAGAGGCAGTAATGAAGATCTCAGTGACATGATGAAGAGGCAATAATGAAGATCTCAGTGATGCAGAAGTGATGGCTTCAATGGTGCAACAATCATAATGATCCCAGTAGTGTTCGAGGCAGAGGATTGATGTCTTGGTCTTGGAGATACAGAATGTGTCAAGGGCCATGGTCTTGGTATTTGTCAATTGGAATCTCTATAAGACTTATGCATGGGTTTTCCTCTCTAAGAGGGAGAGGTTTTGACCCTGGCAAAAAGCCAAATACTTTGTGTTCTTGTCTCTTTTGTTTTGGTAGCAGCTTGATGAAGTAATCACACACACTAATAATGAATGGAAGATCAAGTTAAGATTAATTGTATAAATACTTCACAAATTGTTACCATGTTAAGAAGAATCACTCTAATTTCTGAATGCCCTAGATTCTTCAACACTCTTGAAGTTGATCTCTCAACTCAGAGATTTTCATGAAGTAGGGAGCTATTCCTTCCTTTGTTATCTTCATCTTGTATAATTCATTCCTCAGATATAATACTTCTCCGGTGGTGGATACCGCGAATAGCTCTACTAATCATAAATTTCTTTTGATGTCTCAAACTTGGAGACATAGGGAATGAGAGAGTCCTTGATTGATTCTATCATAATCCTTTGAGCTCTTGTCTCATCCTTATTGTACTTGGCTAAGGCTTGAGTTTGTTCCTTAAGCAAGAACAGTGATGTTCCCCTTGACATATTCTAGGAGCTCATTCTCCTTGACAATAGATCAGTCCTCTTCTTCCATGCAAGAAAGTTATTGGTGCCTACCAATTTATTGCTTTCCTTGCAAAAATACATTGATGTATATTCAGAAGGGGACATGCACTTACTTGATAGATTTTGAGATTTGATGGATTTGCTTCCTCCTTGAAAGCTTGATGGCTTGTCTTCCCTGGATCTTGGTGTCCTTCAAGTTGTCTTCTCCAAGTGGACTTGCTTGGTGATGAGGTGTGCTTGAAGACTTGTAGCTTGATGTAGATCTGCTCTTCTTTGTAGGTGCCTTTATATAAGGCTCTCCTTCTAGCTTTGTAGCCCACCTTGATGAATGATGGATTGTAGACCCTTCTTGTCCTTTAAGTGGTCGAGACTTCTAGGCTTGATGCTTGAGTATTCTTGAGTTGCCCTTTCCTTGATGTGTCAACCTTGCTCTAAAACCATGTTAGAGAATCTAGGGCAAAGTAGTGTTGTGATGATTCTCTGAGACTTGATAACAATTTGTGAAGTCTTTTTACTTTTTCTTAGTTAGCTTATACTTCTTCTTCTTATTAGTGCATATGTGTGTGCTTCATCAAACTGCTACCAAAACAAAATAACAAGAACACAAATTTGGCTCTCTACCAAAGACAAACCCTCTCCACTCTTGAGAGGGAAACCCTTTGTAAGTTTTATCTTATTGAAGCTTCTTATTTGAACAACTGCCAAACTCTAGACCCTTGACTAGGATGTCCTCCAAGCATGAGTTAAAATCCTCCTCTTTCTGCACTGTCACTTCTGGCACATCTTCCGGCTCTTCTTCCGGCACTTCAGTACTTTTGTCTTCTAGGTTAGTAAACCCTAGAATATTAGGGCTCCTCTTCTTTGCTATAAGGAGGTCCTTCTTTGCTTATCTTGAAGACCTTGTAGACCTTTCTCTACATCCAAATGATACCCTTCAAAGTGTTGCCTTCAAACTACTATCAATCTATAACAACTTACCTCTGAAATCCTCGCACGTGTGGACAGCCAGAACCCTCGAACATTCCCTTTATTCTCGTTGGCTCTACTTCCTTTTCTCGCTAATGAGAGAGGCCTTGTAGGCCTAATTTGTACTCGAAAACTATGTCACATGGTTCAGGTTCGAATTCAAATTCGGAAACAATTAACTTCGATTCGAATTTGAATTTTCCGATGAGGTTCTTATGAGGTTCGACAATAAGTTTGACTTTATATATATATATATATGACATAAAATAATAAAAAATCAAAATCAATCAATAAAACTATATGAGTAGCAGTGAGTACCCACGAGCCACAAATCACAACCACTATTAACTTCACGCTTTGGGCAGCAAGGACAAGCAGCGTCTAGAAATTGAATTCAGGAAATTGCAGAGAATACAACACGCAACCGTAGCACTGAGCACAATAGAGCGAGTACACTCGTACTGAAATTGGTTTATGAAAATCTAGCGACAACCATGGTAAATAAAGACAAACCAGTGTCCACCACGGAAAACTAATTGGTGGGAAGCGAAACAAGAGAAAACCATGTGCTGCCCGTGTTTTTTCTCATAAACCATAAAACAACTAACAAAAACCTCCCAAAATCTGACCTTGAACCCCCAAAAAAAATTATAAATTATAAAATTGGGCTTCAGGTTCGAATTTGAGGTTCGACTATCAATTTCAAATTCGTTGAGGTTCGACTATTAGGTTCGAATTTGTTGAGGTTCGAATTTCAGGTTCGACTATCAAGTTCGCCGAACAAATTTGAAAAAAAAAATTGGGTTCGCCGAATTTCGAACCTCAAGGTTCAAATTCGGCGAACCCTGTGACATAGCCTGAAAATTGTGAGATATAATGACCCGCACCTTACTGTAGTTATCGCCACAGGCAGCCCTTACTTCTCCACACATGTGACTATGTGTATGCCCTAAAGACGATCTTTTCTTCTTCGATGTTTCACCTTCTTTCTTCGCTGCCCTTGTAGCCCTCTTTCTTACCTTTTCTTCGCCTTACTTTGTCCTCCTTGCTTGTGGAGGACAAATGAGGAGTGGACAGCCCAATGTTGCGGGGCACCCCCCCCCCGATCCCGCTTACAATCCGCGCTCAGGGCAGGAGCGCTCCAGTAAAAAAAATTGCGCTCCCTGCTTATTTCCGGAGCGAAGCAAGGAGCATTGCTCTCGTCGCTTCGGGAGCGATTTTTATAACCCGAGAACAGTCAGGGATCAATCGCTACCGACAACTCCCAGGTTATAAAAATCGCTCCTAGAGCGACGAGAGCAAACAGGGGAGACGCGGAAAGAACAAAAAAAAAATGTTTTTTATGCAAATAAAGTGAGGGAGGGAGGGAGAGAGGGTTAAATAGACCCTCCCTCATTTCATTTCATCCTTGTAATGAGTGAGAGTGAGGAGCAAGGAGAAAGTGAGAGAGAGTAAGGAGAGAGTGAGAGAGAGCAAGGAGCATAGAGCAAGAGAGTGAGAGAGGAAGAGAAAGCAAGGAGCAAGGGGACATTGAAGAGCACGCAAGGGGAGATTGGATGCCAAAGAGGTAGGCTCTACAATATTTAATAGTGTCCAGCAAAAAAAATTTTAATGTTTATTCCTAAATAAATAAATAATTTTTTCTCTATTTCCCATTCCATTTTTTAAAATTTTACAGATTCAAAACTTCAAATTTCAAACATCATGGTTATATTTCTTGGCATTTTCTTCTTTTTGGTTCCTTTTTTGGTTATTATGGTGCTAGAGTAGAAAAAGGAGGGTTGAAATCAAAAATGAAGAAGGGGATGAAGAAGGGGGACATAGTGGATTTGATGAAAACCCCGGTGAGGAGGAGCTGGAGCAGAGTGAACATGAGTCAGCTCAAAAAACTAAACAAGACCAAACCCCATCGTGGAAATATGTTAACAGGCCTGAAGCAGGAAAAGGGGGTGGAACCACTAAATTTCATTGCCCCCATGCAACAATAATTACACAGATTCATACACCCATGCCAGAAAACACCTCTGCAGGAAAATGCCATGGGATGGAGATAAACAAATAGGAATCAAAACTTGTACAGGTGTGTCAGTAGCAGATAGAGCCAAATACATAAGGGAAGAGGAGGAAGCCCAATACAAATCTAAAAAATCAAAGGGTTTCTTTGAACCAAGCTCACAATCACATGCACAAAGAACTCCTTCAGCATCGTCCCAAGGCAGTGGATATGGAGGCACAGGGTCACCAAATTTAAGGTGTAGAAACATATAAGATTTCTTTGATGAAGGGTGTAGGAATGATGTGGATTCAAAAGTTTACAGGTTTCTCTATCCATGTGGGATACCATTCAATGTTCTTCGCTCACCTTATTGGCACGAAATGGTTTCTGCCATAAATGATGCCCCTAAAGGATACAAGAGCCTTGGGTATGACAAGGCAAGAACCATTGGACTTGATCATGAAAAAGCAAAAATATCACATTCTTTGAATAGAATGACAAGTTCTTGGACTGACCATCGGGTGTCCATTGTATCTGATAGATGGACAAATGTAAAAGGCAAACCATTGATAAATGTTCTTGCTATGTCTATTAGTGGTGCCATCTTTCTTTCAGCATATGATTACTCAGACAAGTTCAAGACCAGCATCAACATTGCAGAACCATTACTTGAAACAATTGAGCGTATTGGGCCATACAATGTCATCCAAGTCATCACTGATAATGCTCCTAATTGTAAAGCAGCGGGAGCAATTATTGAGGATAAATACCCCAACATATTTTGGTTTGGGTGTTTGGTTCACACAATGAACCTTTTGATGCATGATATTGTTAAGAACAAAAACAAACAATACAAATGGATTGGTGATTCATACAAGAAAGGCAAACAAATGATAAAATTTATTACAAATCATAGCAATACCCATGGCCTTTTCTGCAATCACTCAAGATTGGAGTTGTTGAAGATTGCGAGGACTAGATTTGGTAGCTATTACCTCGCCTTTAGGCGCCTTTTGAAGGTAAGAGGGTCATTGGCTAGCATGGTATCAAGTCCACACTGGCAGGTATTAAAGGAAAGGGCAACAAATGCAGCTGACATGCAAGGTTTTGAACAGATGGAGGAGGTCGCTCTTGACGGTATGTTTTGGGCACGTGTGAGGCAAGTATTGGATTCCACCAAGCCCATTTATCACATGATTCGGTTTGGAGATACAAATAAACCAGTGATTGGCGAGGTGTATGAGCAGATGGATACCATGTTGGAGCAAATAAAAGATATTGTTCATAACAATGATCCCAACTTGTATACACTGATTCACGATTGTGTGTGTATACGGTGGGATAAACTTAATGTTCCACTACATTGCTTGGCGTATATCCTTACGCCAAAATACTATTCTACATCTTGGTTGGGCCAACCTGCACCAGGGGGTGGGGTTAGGGTCAAACCCCATATAGATGAAGAGGTATCTACAGGATATTTGCAAGCATTAGAAAAGTTGATACCTGACAGGGAGGAATGTGCTAGTGTGCATCTTGAGTTAGGCAAATACTTCAGTTGCACTAGTTTGTTTGGTACCTTTCATGCAATGGAAGATAGAGACAGATTTGATGCTCTCACATGGTGGGAATCATATGGCGGCCATGGACTTATGCCAAAATTGGCAAAAAAAATTCTTTCACAGGTTGTAAATACTTCTTTTGCAAAGAGGTGTTGGAGCACCTACAGCTTCATACATAATGTGAAAAGAAACAGACACAATGAAAATCGGGCAAAAAGCTTGGTTTATGTGCACTACAACTTGAGGTTGTTGAGTCATTACTGTGATCGAGCTTATGAAGATCCAACATATAAAATTTGGGACAACCACCTAGAGGATGATAATTTGGAGGATGGCACTATACATCTTGAAGAACTGGAAGTTGAACTTATGAGAGAGGAAGATGAAGCAACAACCATGCCACCTCCACCATCCAGTAGCAGTGCTCGAGTTCCGAGTCTTGTTCCTTTGTTGTCGCTGCCTCCATCTACACCCTCACGTGGAGGGCATGTGCCTTCTGGTTCTGGTCGTCGGTCTGTGAGGGAGACTCCTAGAAGACCACCACGACCTGCTCATACATTCTGGTTCTGGTCGTCGATCTGTGCGGGAGACTCCTAGAAGACCACCACGACCTGCTCATACATTAGACACTTCTCGTGGCAAGGGCCACATGTAGTAGTAGATAATAGATTTACAGTTTACTTGTCTTTTCCAGTTTCTATTAGTTTTCATAACTGTTGAGTCTTGACTCTTTCATATCATAATGATATTTTCTGTAAACAATATATGACTGTGACAATTTAAGTTTGAAGTTTGAAGTTGGCAATTATAACTCATTGGTAATGATTCTGAATTATGAATATGATGCTTCGTGAAAGTTGTTTCATTTCATTTCATAATTCATTTAATAACATTTCATTTCATGTTAGATATTATTTCTTGTAATGGTTGAAGTTTAAACTTTAAACTTAGCTTACAAGTACAACTTCGGTGATCAATGATGATAAATGTTATATATTGAATTTTCAATTTTGAAAGCTTGAAGTTGAAACTTTAAGATTGATGAATCATGATTCACAAGACTCAATATGTTGTATGTTACTAACTTGTGGACGTGGTTGATGAAGATTATAACTTCTAGATGATTGATGTTATATGGTTGATGGTTCAATGATCAATCTATGTTTTTTTATGTTTTTTATATCTAATTCATCATTCTACACGTTTTTGTTGACATATATGTATCAAAATATATATATATATATATATATATATATATATATATCACTCTGGGATTCGCTCCCAAACCAGGAGCTTTTGAAAATGTTGCTCCTACACCCCACTTTCGCTCCCGCTCCCAAGTAACACTAGGACAGCCTCTATTTATAGAGGTTTGTCCCTCCTTATTGAAGCCAACATGATTGTCCGTAAAGCCAACTTGTAGTTGCATTATATTTCAACATTTACTCATCGTTTTTGCCGCTTGTAGAATTTGTTGGTGCTAGGAGAGAATTTGACCATGCTTGGAGTTATTTCCTTGACCTTGTATGATGACTTACATGATGTAACATGCCCTCAAAGGGTCTTTTCATAATTACATTTTGACTTTAACTCTCTAGAAGCACTTCAAAATGTGCTTGACCTATTTTCAATGAGCAAGAAACTCATTGACAAATAATACAAAAATAAATTCTCTTTTCTTGAATAAGTACAAATATCAAAATTACATATATGAAGACCAAACCTAGTTACATCTTCTTCAACAAGTGGGCTATAGCTCCATTGTTGCTCTTGACCTAGCAAGTGCCCCTCTAGGACCCCTGCTAGTTTGAGCGGTAACAAGGTGGTAGCTTGAGCTCCCCTATGATGATGATTCTTCTTCTTTAGGTTTGAGTGTTCAACATATGAGCAAAGATGAGCTGGGATGAGATATGACTTGATGTCAATGATGAGACATTTGAGATGGGACTTATGATGCAGTCGGAAATTTCTCCCTAGCTGAGAGGGAATGTTAATTTGACAATTCAAGGATAAATTCCCTCCATTGGAGAGCCTTACTCATCTAGAGAAACCTGTTAATTTTAGGTATGTTCTATGCTTAGAGCAATTTATTTCAATTTTTATAGTTGGCTCAACATATTTTCCAGATTAGCAATCACATCAGCATTAAAGTAAGCTGTAGATAGAACATACACATAAATCGCAGAAGACAAGCCAAGACAAGAGGACACAAGATGTGGCGCTAGCCAGGGACAAACCATAATGTGGGGAAACCCTTGATCAATTCTTCTTTTATGTTCTTGAATAGTTCAACGGAGAGAGAGAGAGAGAGATAGTACATTTACAACAGAAGTCAACACTTTGATTTATCTAAATAAGAGCAGAGATCATATCTAGGAAGATGATACATGAGATCAGTTGAAGACATGTTGCTTCAACTGATTCTCCAAGGCGACTCCTTCACCTCTCATTGTGCTGCATCTCGTTATCATGCTGCACCCATCAACACAATGTTGCATCTCATCATGCTTTACTAATCATGATTGTACCCATCACTGTACTGCATCTCCTCTTGTTGCACTATGCTGAGCTCTTCATTGCACTATGTTGCACCCAAACGCATGCTGCAATACCTCAGCATCTTGTCGCTGCTTCCATCACACCATGTTGCACTATGTATCACTGTGTTGCACCCCTGTTACTGTGCACTATGCTGCACTATCATACAGTTGTAGTATACCATGTTGTTGCTTCCATCACAACATGTTGCACCCCTTTTCATTCATTCATTTTGTCTTCAGCACATTATTGTCCCATGCTGCCCACGCACCTTATTCCATAGTGTTGCACCTAAATATCATTGTGTTTCACTGAAGTCAAACTTTAATCCTCCATGATGTTGGCTATGGCCTGCAGCGTAGCCTAGCAGCAAGACAACCCAGCTATCTTTAAATCTTCTCTTGCACACTCAGCAATTAAGGTACAAGAGACCCCTCCTAAGACTGTGATCTAGAACATTGTTAAGGTCTTCACCATAACTTCAACTTGATTGCGTTTAGGGCAGCTTCAATATAACAGCGTACATGAATATTACCTAGAACCAAGACAGCGTAGAGGGTAGCTAGATCCATGACAAAGTAGAGGGTAACTAGAATCTAGATCCATGACAGCATTTACGTCTCTCTTCTAAGTCTGCATTTTAGATGGCATCTTCTTTAAGCAGCGTAGCTTCTTCTTACCCAAGACAATAACTATGTCTAGGGCATCTCCTTTCCCTTTAGTCCTGTGGCTAGGGCATTCTACCTTCATGACTGTGTTAGGGATAGCGTTAGGTCAATTATGACTGTGCCTTGATCTTGTAGAGAACAGCAATTAGGGCATCTCTTAGCCCTGCGTTTCCCACACTGTTCTTCCAATTATGACAACGTATTAAGATCAGATCAAGGTTCTCTTCTTTTTGTGTTTGAGGGTTTCTTTTAGGACAACGTTAGGGTTGTTAGGGCTTTTCTATACCAACGTTGAACCCTATCCTTGCTGCAATGTAAGAGCCTCCTTTTTGGGCAGCGAAGATTCTTCTCCATGAATAAAGATGACGACAGCGTATAGATATCTTCATCTAGCGCTAGGGCAAACCTCCTAAATTAGTGTATTCTCTTAGGGATTCTTCCTTCCATTAAAACCCAAACGAATGGAGAGGAAGATATCACAAGAGAGTTGTGAGTGTGTCCAAATGACTTTCAAGGCACCTCTATTTATACTAAAACGTTGAGCACATGTGGGGTTTAATTGATTGCTGGCCAACCTTGACGAATTGTCCCATAACAAAAATAAATTCATATCTCCATGAATGCTTATCGGAATCGGATGATCTTTCGATCAATCCTACACCTCTCGATGAGACGGATCCAAGAAAAATATGAGTTGCCATTAATAAGATGTCCCACGTGGATTTTCGCCCTAGTTGCCAATTTTAACAAAACCCCTACCAACCCTTGGAAGAATTTAATTTGCTCAAGGAAAAAATATAGTTCTTAAGGTGAAACCCACATGTGTACAAAAGAACATGTCAGTCTGGGCAAGCTAATTTGACCCCTTTAAACACATAAATAGACCACTTGTCACATCACTTTGGAGCATCATCACAAGCATCTCTCTTCTCTTGATTGGTTTGACTTGATCTGAACTTGCAGGGTTATGCTCACACTTGCAAAGGGAAAGAGGATAATTATGTTTTCTGCATTGACATTCTGATTGGAACAGTTTGACCAGCCTTTGACCAACGTTGACTTGGCATGTTTTAACTTGGCTTGACCAAATTTGGATCTATTCTTGGAGGCCAAGTTGGCTACTCTTTTGACTGAGTTTTTCTTGGCACTTTGACCCACATTCGCCGCAGGGTTTCCACAAGTCAAAGGTTGACTTTTACCTAATTTGTATGGGTTGAAGTTTCACCCCCTCTTGCTCCTGCTCCCAATTCACACTCCGAGTGAGAGCGCCTCTGTAGTGCACTCCCTAAAAAAAAACGCTACTTGCCTTTTTGGGAGCGTTTATCCCTTTTTGCAAAAAAAAATTGTTGTAATGTTCCAAATGCAATTTTTTTCAAAGAAACAAATAAGTTTTGAGCGGGGCAACTTAATGATCAGGCCTATGACCCTAGTATTGATATGTGATTCATGGTAATTTTAAATTCTTAAAGTAAAAGTGGCATTCTCCTTAATCTTCTTTTTCATCCTTTTACTTAAATTTTTAACATTACCATGAAATAACTCAAGATGTTTGTGTTAAAATTGGCAACTAGGGCCAAACTCCATGTGGGTCATCTTATTAATGGCAGCTGATATTTTTCTTCGATTCCTCTCATCGAGAGGTGTAGGATTGATCTAAAGATCATCCGATTCCAATAAGTATTCATGGAGATATGAATTTATTTGTGTTATAGGCCAATTCGTCAAGGTTGCCCAGCAACCAAATAAACCCCACTTGTGCTAAACATTTTAGTATAAATAGAGGTGCCTTGAAAGTCATTTGGACACACATCCTCTTGGTGATCTCTTCCTCTCCACTTGCCTTTGGGTTTTGGTGGGAGGAGAGATATAAATAGGATACACTGCCCTAGAGGATGCCCTAGATCCTAACGCTATCATGGAGGAGTTTTTAACGCAGTGAAGGAAGCCTACATATAGCAGCAAGGAGAGATTTAATTGTTGGTCTAAAAGAGAAGCCCTACGCTACCCTATACACAGCTTTGTGGAGAGCCCTACACTACCCTATACACAGCTCTATTAGAGAGCCCTATGCTGCCCTATACACAGCTCTATTGGAGAGCGATGCCCTCTACACAACTCTATGGAGAGCCCTACGCTGCCCTATACAAAGCTCTATTGGAGAGCCCTACGCTACCCTATACACAGCTCTATTGGAGACCCCTATGCTGCCCTATACACAGCGCTATGGAGAGCCCTACACTGCCCTATAACAGCTCTATTGGAGAGCCATACGTAGCCCTATACGCAGCTCTATGGAGAGCATACGTTGCCTTATACGCAGCCCTATGGAGAAGCTCTATGCTGCCCTAACTGCAGTCCTCCAGGTGATATAAAGGAAGACTGTTCAAGCATGCCCCAATCACAGCCATGGAGAAAGGAAGGTCTGAAAGCGGCTTGTATGACATGGAGAAGAGTGTTGAAGGGTATACGTTGAAGTCTGTCCAGCAAGGCAACATATGTTAGGACTGTGTTCATAATAGTACAGTCACTTGGATGGAGAAAACAGTGATGATACATTGAAGCAGCATAATGTTGCAAGCAGCAGATATATTGCAGCAGCATGTTGATGAATGTTGCAGCATGATGGGTATAGCGATAAAGTGCATCATAGCATAATGAGGGGCAACACAGTGGTGAGGTACAGCAGTATGATATAGCAAGTTCATAGTGTTGATAGTATAACACATTGGGACAACAGCGTGATACATAATGCAGCAAGTACAACTAGCATGCTAGGGACAACAAGCATGCTCGAGACAACAAGCAAGCAAGGGACAACAAGCTAGCTAGGTGCAGCAAACACATACGTCAGTATGGCAACATGGTGCAGCAATGGCACATGATGCAGTACAGTGATGGGTACGTCATGATTGATGAAGCATGATGAGATGCAGCATTGTGCGGCACGGTCAGGCGCAGCATGATGACGAGATGCAACACGATGATAGGTGAAGGAGTCACCTTGGAGAATCAGTTGAAGCAGCATGTCTTCAACTGATATCATGTATCATCTTCTTAGAGATGATCTATGCTTTCATCTAGATAAGTCAAAGTGTTGACTTCAGTTGTAAATGTACTATCTGTCTCTCTCCCTCTCTACTGAACTATTGAAGAACATATAAGAAGAATTGATCAAGGGTTTCCCCACATTGGGGTTTGTTCCTGGCTAGTGCCACATCTTGTGTCCTCTTGTCTTGGCTTGTCTTCTGCGATTTATGTTTATGTTCTATCTGCAGTTTACTTTAATACTGATGTGATTGCTAATCGAGAAAAGATATTGAGCTAACTATGAAAATTGAAATAAATTTCCCTAACCATAGAACATACCTAAACTTAACAGTTTGATAGTGGTTCTGGCCTCATTGGATTTCATATGGAGAAAGTAGAATTTTAGATTTCATTCAAAATCCAGCAAACTTATCAGTCTTTCAGGATTTCAAGATTGGGTGATCGCAATGCTTCCATTGAATTTTGTCATGTATTAGGGTATGGAACTCGTATTTAAAAAAGAGCACCAATCCCTCTATGTACCTTGATGTTATGGACATTGGTTGTAGAACTCCTCTATCATTACCCTACTAAAAGTGTACGCATCACTCAAACAAAATCTTGACTCGACATGCTATGCTTTTTCTATCTTAAGTTAATGCTTAGAGGGTGATATTAATGACAAAGATCCCTATACAGATCTAGAGGTAATGACAAAGATACCTCTGGATATTAATGCTTAGAAGGTGATATTAATGACAACGATCCTGATTTTCCAACAAGACAAAAAAATTAGACATTTCTCGTGGTGGCAAGAGGCCCAAGCATAAGCAATAGATAATAGATTTACTTGTCTTTTCTAGTTTCTAGTAGTTTTTATAGCTATTGACTCATTCATATTTATTATGATATTTTTTTAAACAATATATGACAATTTAAGTTTGAAGTTGGCAATTATAACCATTAGTAATGAATTATGAATATGATGCTTCATGCGGTTGAAAGTTGTTTCATTTCATTTCATTTAGAACATTTCATTTCAAGTTAGATATTATTTGTTTTAATGGTTACACTTAGCTTACAAGTATAACTTTGGTGATCAATCATGATAAATGTTATATATTGAATTTTGAAAGCTTGAAACTTTAAGATTGATGAATCATGAGACTCAATATCTTGTATGTTACTATGTTACTAACTTGTGGACGTGGTGGATGAAGATTATAACTTCTAGACGATTGTTGTTATATCCTTCAATCTATGTTTTTAATGTTTGTTAGATCTAATTCATCATTCTACATGTTTTTGTTGACATATATGCATCAAAATATAAAATATATATATATATATAAAACACTTCGGGATTCTCCCGCTCCCCAATTTCAATCCCGCTGCCAAGTAACCTTGGTTTTAACTGCATTTGATTGATCTTGGAAGGCCGAATTTAATGTTGTTTTGACCAACTTGTGACAGTAATTACACTGCACATTTTTCTTCCTAGCAGGATCAAAAGGCTGAGAAGAACCTTTCTGCTGAAAAGACTTAAGAGGACTGATATTTGGCAGCAAAAGCATTTCTGAGGAGGCTGATGAAGCACCACTACCAAACTGTTGTTTCCAACAATCTTGTTGCATGAGTTTGGTGCATAACTCTGGAAACTTCAGATCAACATTAGTGGAGGTAATGTTGAGTGTTTCTATGAAGTGCTCATAAGATTGTGGTAGACTTTTCAGAGTGATGACTACCATATCTTCTTCCTCCATGGTCCGACTAATGGCTTCGAGCTGATCTCGAATGTCTTTAATCTTGTTAAGATGTTCCTGTAAAGACATATGTTCATCCATCATCATGGAGAACCACTGGTTCTTGAGAAAGAAAGCTCTGCTTTTGTCGGATGTCTTGTGCAATTCCTTCAACTGTTGCTAGATCTCGACAGCCGTCTTGCCCGAAGGAATCTGCAATAACTGATCATCAGTCACAGAGAGCTTGAGAAGCATAACGACCTCTCGATTTCGATCATCAAACTTATCTTGATCGGTGCCAGCTGTACCAGGACGGAGTTCTTTGTTTAGAACGCGCTGATCAAGAAGCCTATATTCAAAAATGGTCAACATTCTCTGTTTCCAGATGTTATAATTTGTGCCATTAAAGCGTTGATTTCCTTCCAACATCAGATTGGTTAGTGAGGCCATCTGTACCTTTCCCAAGACACGGGAAACAACAAAGGAGGCTGGCACAGATTTCAATGCAAACACCAGTTGATCTAGACAAAATCTGACAGATGCTGGAAACAAAATTCAAATCCGCTAACTCGAAAATCGAGGCACGGAAAACGATGCACCCAGAGAATTCTGACGACTACCCAGTTGAGATATCACAAGACTTACATCAAATCTGTAATCAGAAAATTTTCGACAAAAAAAAGATAAAATACCTTGGTCGAAAAAAAACGAGGTACGAGAAAAAAATCACGTGACTTTCATTTGTGACTTTCAAATGAAGGCAGAAGGGCCATTGTGGTGACAGTATCACTGCAGCACGCAGTTTCTCCTCGGCCTTATGTACACTCGTTCCCCATAAATCCTTGTAATATGCAGACAGCAGCACCCACGAAAAAAATCACGCCCTTAACCACGCGAACAGCAATCTTTGTAACACGCTGTAGTACCAGCACCCACGTCCTCAGCTATGCGGACAGCAGCACCCACTTAGCAAATCATGCCCTCAACAAAAAAAAACGCAGGACGCTTCAATGGAAACGATGCATGGAATAACGATGTAATGCCTTTGGGAATACTAGACTGAGCAGATAAATGCACAAAATACTAGATCTTCGTCCAGGTATGCAGCCGCAAACAAAGCGATGTCTTTGCAAAGCGAAAGAATGTGTATCGTAGGAGAGAAAATAGTCCCGACTATTGATCCGCTTCAAAAAACCCTCAACATTGCAATTGCATCACACGACCTCAACAATTTCGCGCTCACCTTCAAATTTTCTGCCATGGAAAGCGAAGTTGAACCGTGGAAAACCTCCGTGGTGCCAGAAATACGCGCCTGAAACCCTTGAAGCAGCAAATTCCCGTGAGCCAAAAGCAGTCCCTCTAAACAATTGCCCAGAAACTCATCGTCGGGAAAAAAAAAAACGACGAGTTTTCTTCGAGTAAGTCGCGTGCCAAATTATATCCCAGCAATCAAGAAACACCAAAAACCCGCAGGTGCAGAGTAAACAACGACTTGGTGCTATTCTTCGGAAACCTGTAATGGTAGATCACGACGCCCAAAGAAGGATAAAATGCGACCCAAAAAATTTAAGACCCGAAATAAAGCACGAAATTTTCCAAACAATGAAAAATTTCGAAAAAAATACCCAAGCTCTGATACCATAAAACAGTGCGAAACACGCATATGGATTTCCAATGAATGAATTGAATTAATTTCATGAGCAAAATGAAGCTCAATAATAATACAGAGATATTTACAGTAATAGAAACAACCAGTTTCATCTAAGAAACTGCTAAAAAGATAAAATTAGCAACAGCTAATAAGAATGAGCATTAAACACAAAATAGTATTATTCTAATAGGACTGTTGGACGTTGACCATTGACTGATTGGAGCTGCTACTACTGCTGTTGACTTTTACCAGAATTGCGGACCTGACTTGTTGACCAAATTTGACTTTTGAGCTCATCTTGTGAATATTGGTTGGTTGTTTTCTTGGATAGTCAAATGTTTGACTTTGACTCTTTTGTTAATGAATTGGAACATTGCATCTCTATGTTGAACATTCGATGACAATCTAATAGAAGAAGAATTTTGAAAGGGTTTTCCCCCTTGTGGGGCTTTTCCCTAGTCTTTGACCAAATACTGTTTCTCTTGTTTTTGGTTGTCTTCTATTGTGCATTGGATTTACTGTTCTATCTACAATTGCTTATTGTTACTGGAAGATTGAATTATATTGGATAAGTTGATTGCTAATTGAATAAGAATTGGTAAAAGTGATTGGGTTAAGCATAGAACACTGGAAAATTAACATTGTTGACATAGGAAATCTGAAAAATTCAATTTGATTTCAAATGAGAAAATTACATGCATGATGTATAAGGTATGATGTTACTAGTTTAGAATTTATTATTTACTATTTATTGTTGATGAATCTCATTCCCAACATGAATACAAAAGCTGGAAAAACAACTATGAGTAGGCTTTTGATTCCCCAATTCCTAATTTGGGACAGATGCCGCAGCCACATCGAAATCGACTACTGATCCCAATCACACCCATAATTCATGTAACGTTGATTCATTTACATTGCAACATAATTGGGAATTCTAAGCCTTTATGATCTCGAGCCTTGCCCTGCTTAAGAGGGTGCAGGCAATTTGGCAAGTTGTGTCTGGTTCTCGTTCTTCTAGATTTGAGAGCCCAGAGGATGTTTGGGATCTGATGCCACAGCAATGGTAAAGTCAATATTTCATCTAAGTTTGCTAGGATGAGATGCAAAGAAAGGTCTCTTTTTTCCAAAAGAAAGAACATCATTAGTGGTATACCTAATCTACTCTTAGTTGGGCCCAAAAGCATATTGGTTAAAGCAAATTTTTTTCAAGGGCTTTGCCTCCTAATACTTGTTGATTTTCTTTTTAAATTGTATTTTCATGGGTTAGGGTCGTTCTGGATAGACTGGAGATGCAAGAACAAGAATCCATTCTATATTTATGTGACCAAGGATTTTTTTGTTATCGTGAGGCACACCTCTAAAGTGTCTGAACAAAAAGTAGGGGGTAAGGGACCCTATAGCACACTGGTTCCAACAATGCCAATCCATCTAGAAACCACACTCCTCTTTCAAACACGAGGTTTGAGGGTAGCCTCTACTCCAACTAGGGTTGACTAACAACTGTACGCTGATGTAAAGACACAAAACACTTTGCCACATAATAATCAACTTCTGTAGCACAAATAGACTATCAATGTCATTGATGTCAACCATGTACAACCTTCACCACATGGAAGGATTGATGACGGGCATGTTTTGTCCCGTCACTTGATTGGAACAATCTGATGGGTGATTACTAATTACCTAGCATTTAATCAATTTCAGTGCATCCTAACTAGATTCTAGATCAATTGAATGACATACTAACTTGCTTATCTCATAGATGTGTGTCAAATAAAATTGTCAAAGGGTGAAGAAGGGTCATCCCAACAACAATAGCTCCTCGTTCATATGATTTTTGGTTTGTTTCTTGTCTGTAATATGGTTACTGGCATATTCTTGTCCTAGGGTTTGTGTCTGTAATATGGTTACTGGCATATTCTTGTCCTAGGGTTTGTGGCATTTTTGCTACTTTCTGTTTTGTAGTAAACACTTGTTGTTGTTGTTGTTGCCAAATCAATGACATAAGAAATTATTTGTCATGAAAGAATACTTGAGTTTCACCTAAGTAGCTTTTTAAATGTTTTATAAATAAAACAAATAATGTATGTACTTGGTAGAAGGGTCAAATCCCAGTGGGAAACTCAACCACGAAATAGATATAGGATAGGTGTAACAATACTTCCCATCAACAAAGATAACCTAGAACATCACCTTGAACAGTCACATAAACATTGTATCAAAATGCATCTCCCACGAATTTTCCAAGTAGCTATGTTTTTTCTGTGTTAGATTCAAATCCTAAAATTTGGAATTTTCAGTTAATAAAGGAAACAGTCACAAAAAACTTTTCTTATTGATGTATATGCATTATCAGAGAGCAATGGTAGAGAAATTGTACCATTAAAAGTTGTCCTTTTCTACGGTACTTTTCAGACAACATGTAAAACATACTAGATGCGAGAAATGCAGACTCCCTTGTTTTCAGTCCCTGTAAAAGGCAGAAAATGAATCAAAACAACAGAACAATGTAACATGTGAAACCACTATAAGCATGCTCCAGGAAAAGCCAAACACTCTATATATTTATAAAACTTTCTTGCCTAACAGATAAATATCTCACATTTGAAACAAGAGTTAATGCCCTCTCCTTCAGATCTTCAATAGTGGAGCCAGAACTCGAGAAAGTTCTTGTTGCCAAAACCCTGTCAGTTTGAGCTTCAAGAAATTCATCATACATGAGCTTTTGTTGAAACTCTAAGAGAGATTCTGGGTTATCTTTCACACAACTTTCCCAAAATTTTATAGAATTGACAGCAGTTCCAAACTTTTCCATTAAAATAGACAGACTCTTTTCAGGAAATGATACACAACAAAGAGCATGGCTAAGCCTGTTCTCTCTCCAAAGAAGAGCACAACATTCTTCAGATCCCATCTTCTTCCAAGAGTTAAAAATGTTGAGAACCAATTCCTGAAGCTTTGACTGCAGATGTGTAAATCCCTGAAGTCATCCCAAGAGAAATCATCACTAACAAAATTCCTACATGTAGGCAGCCATGAAAAGAAAAATTGACCCAAAAATTAAAATGCAATCATAAAGCTGCACTAACATGCCATGCAAGCAAACTGGATAGTAAAAAAGTCATCCTCACCTTTAATGCTAGTAACTCCAACATATTGAGTAATAAAGGAATTGAAGTATCAGTTAACCAATCCTTCTCTCCGTCATTTGACTCAAGGCATTCATAACTATCTATTTGTTCCCACAGTTTCATAGCTAAGCTAATATCCTCACAAATTACCTGCTTCAGGTTAAAAATCAGAGAAAACATTCTCAATATTTATAAAGAACAAACACCATGGTTAGAACAGCAAACAGGCCAACTGCAGCTGATAATTTTAAAACTAATAGTGTATTGTAGCGGACCACAAAAAATATCCACATTTGGCAATTGAGAATCCCATATGTCAACAGTTACAGCCACGTAAATATTTGTGTTTGGAATAGTTCTGACCTCTGAATTTGCATTTGTTTCCTGGGTACAGATTGCATGGACACAATATGTAACAGCAAGTTGGTGACGCACACGATCCAGGAAAAAACTATTGCCATTAGGATTATAATCTTCATCTAGCACATCTCTCTGTTCAAGAAGTTATAATGTTAATAGTCAATTAGTATACTTCCAGCGGAATTCCTTCTTCAAGTTGATAAATTCAGTTCAATAAAATCTAAAATAGCCTTGGAAATGTTGAATAAGTTACAAGCAGAAACGAATCTTACCAAAAGTAAGATGGCATCTGACAGACAATCCATGCATCTGCCTGAGCCTGCAGCACCACTCAGTCTAGCTATCTTCGTCTGCTCCAAGAGAACTCTTGATCTCTCTAATGAAAATTCCTTGGTAACATACACGTCATCCAATAGCAATTCCACAATTCCTTTACGCATAAACCTTGAAAGTTCAGATTCTATTTTAGAATAAGCCAGGAGCTCCTGTCAAGTTAACATATTTAAAGTTTAGACATCAATGCCTGCATATCTGTTTCGTCTTCCAAAGATTTAGAAAGATAGTATAAGCAAAATGCATTCAAGACAATCTTTAGAACAGCAGATTGCTTAGACCACCTCTTCTAGGAGCATGCCAAATGTCCCCATAGGCAAAGAACAGCCAGTGCTCGACAAAACCTTGTAGAGTGTGAGACTTTGCACTGATGCCTCATCTACATCAATCTCCTTGTAATCTACAGAAACAATCTGAATAAAAATACAACATAAGTTATGAAAGTGCACTAACAAATAAACTCTTAGATCATATGCTTAAAGTTTCAATGTACCTTAACCCAAAGCTTCACAAGGGTACGGAGATTATTCGGACTCGACAACTGTGTATCAACATTGGTCCAATGTAAGAGACAATCTATGACATTTTCTCTTGCTTCTTTTCTCCCACTTCTTTGTAGTGTATCAACTAAAACAACACTTTTTCCACAAGCATCAGAAACTGATTCAGACATGCTGTCTCTCACGCTACAGCCAAACCCAGATGCCATACTTTCATCTGACAGGAGATTTTTTAGTAAGGACACCCGGGTCCATGCAGCCTTGTAAGCTAACTTTAGAGGACCACAAGCCTGCAAAATATTCATTAAGCAAAGCAAAGCATTGACAACATAAACACAGGGTTCTTCAAGAAGAAAAATGGCAGTTAAAGAATTAGAACATACACTGAAAATCAATTTAGCGTTCATATTGAAAGGTTACATAATGCGCCAAATAGAAATAGATAACTTAAGACCAAAACCTAATTGCTTACCCAATCATATTGCTTCATATTGAACATTGCCACCCCAATATTATAAATATAAGATATTAACCATTTTAACTCTTTAACTTCAATCCAACTTCCTGAAATAAGTGTATCTACAGCTTCCAAACATTCCTGGATCATACAGAAGAAAAACAAAATTTATCACCCTTATAATCATAATTATGATTTTTCTCACATGCAATAAGCTGCTCAAATATTTCTATGATTTACATTAATATGTAGGAAGGCAGGGTGATTATCCTACCTGAACAGCTTCTTGATGCATGAGCGACAATTTGAGTGTTGCACTTCCAGCAAGGAGTAGTGTCTGGCAGACCTTACGAAGCTCTTTTCTTTCTTCCACTGTAACAAAGTTAGAACTGCAGAACATTATAAGTCAACAGCAGCATCATAAACGAACCTCAGAAAATGCAGCAGAACTTGTGTGAGAAAAGACAACTGTAACACAAGATATTGTCAAGAATTATATCTAATCACCTGAAACCAACAATGAATACTTGCATAAAGAGATGGAAAGCTTGTTCCAAGGAAGGATGCCAAACCGAAGTCTTGGTAGTTATACTACTAGCTGTGAAAATGTCCCATTCCTGTTGTATATACCCTGCAAATACCTTCCACAGGAATTCCAGAGCCTTGGAAATACTAATCAATGATTGACCTATCCACCTGTGATTATTGTTGCTCACTGCATAAGTCTTAGATTTAGCATCACACAATGCCCCATTATTTCCATGCCTCTGAACAACCAATTCTCCAGATGTCCACTTAAACTTCTCAATAGTACTTTGAATTATTCTAACTGATTTTGAGAGAAGTACTGAATCTTGATTTTCAACATGTATGGGAATCTTCGGAGCTTCAGATACATCATCCTCAATATAAATAGCATCATCATTACATACACCTGAAATCTTTATGTCCTCAAAACCCAAGCTAACTGCATAGATACGTAAAACCGCAGCAAGAGGAAATGTGGATCCCTGGTAAAAAAGAGACAATTTAGACACCACACATTAATTTTAAATATAACAGTTTCAATAAGTCAAACAGTTGATAGCTTGGGAACTATTCGCTATTTCATGTGGCAATATATGGGGTGAATGAAGGTGCAATTACATGGACAGAGGTGGCTTCTTGAGTGCTTCAGAGATGAAAATGCTCCAAGAGTTAGGACTATACAGTACAATTAATTGATGATGATGATCTATTAAAAATGCTTAAAAGCAATAAGCTTCTCTCTGCTCCGACAATGTGTTGTAGTGTGCACTTTGGAGCACCCCTGCTCATTTGTTTTGTTTTCCCATGTAGTCTTTGAAGAGAGGCATGGGATAGGAGATAGCTAAAGCCTGGAGTTGATCCCCACCCACTGTTTCAACCATCACAGAAGGAACAGTGCAGCAGATTGCAGTAGAAGCATTATAAATAGATGGATGGATTGATTAATGGACCTGCACGAGTTGCCACAAGCAAGGACACAGAGACTGGATGAACAATAATCTTTTAAGGATTGGAGGAATATCTGGTCGGTAGTTAGGGCACAATATACCATGAAACATCTTGCAAAGGGCAAAATCTGATCAGGTTGTTACTGAGTTGTTCAGTACTTCTTCTTTGCTGATATATTCTTCCTGTTTGAAAGGAGTCTTCAAGGCAGCGATTCAAAGAAAGAAATCACAACAGACAAGCTAGATTGAATTCATCGTGGTCACGAGGAATCTGATATGCACGAATTAGGGAGTTCTACAAGTCTTCACAAGCGGAGAAAGCAAACAACAGTGAAGGACAAAAGTCAAACCAGCGACTAGGGTAGTCACAGAATTATGGAAAATGCAAAACAAATGACTAAAGAAACATCTGATCAGCCAAGAGAGTATTCACACTACAACTGCAAAACCTACAGAGAAAAACCTATATAAGCTGTAGATTTACTGATCAGGCCATTTACATGCATATATAAGATTCTAGCTTTAGGACCTTCCAAAGAACAGCAGAATGAAATATCTTCATATCTACCACGATCAATTACCGAAATCTGTGTTGTGCCAGATTCAAAGAAGATTTGGTGCACTTACTGAATCTGTATATACACAAATTATTAAAAAAAAAGTAGATTATATGTAAAAATTATTAAAACGAAGTCCTTGTCAGTTCCTAATGATGGGATGGTTCGGAAAAGTAGAGGCTTCGGTGCTGCAGAAGGAAAGCGATGATGAGGAATCAGTTGATTAATTGAACAATCAATGCAAAGGATTGAGAACAAACTAAAATTTACCTGTCTCAGTGGGTTTACCATCAGATCCTTCCTTTTATAAGTATGTAGTGCTTGCATGTCTAGAACTGTAGGTAGACAATAGGAGAAGTGGATCTTCCATTCTCCATACGGTAAGCCTTTATCCTCTTACTCTAGTCATGGAAGAAGGAAAAAAGGCATAATTTAGTCATGTAGAGAGCACCCAGTGGATTTGACAGGTAAGCAACACCATGTCTTGTGGCCTGCTCTGCCGAGGTCTTGATCACACACAAGTTCACCATCTCTTGTTCACCAAACGAGTTTGGAGGGTTGCTAAAGCTAGGATTTAAGCCACTTAGAGAAACAGGCAGATCAATCTACTCCTCTGGTTGGAAAATCATCATATTTAACAAAAGAAGAACTGCATGATGGCTCTGTCAGCAGAGGTCGTGTACAGTAATTAGAAACAGGAGGAAAACTGTGCTTGGGGGAGGTAATTTACAGTAGGAAAATTTAGCTAGTAAAACAGCAAGAAGAAAGAACAAATATGGCGGTTCCATATCGAATCAGGCACAAAACCAACCTAATTTGCCTAAACCAACTGGCTCTGTACACATTTACATGACTAATACTCTGGTTCAGAAATTATCAGATATAACAAAAGAAGAACTGCATGATGTCTCTCACAGTAGGGGCTGTGTGCAGGAATTAGACACAGGAGGAGGAGAAATGTGCCAGAACCAAACTAATTCTGCCAAAACCAGCCAGTGCCTGACTGTTCCTGCTACAAATCATGCTTTCAAACGAGAAAAGGCCAGTTCCCGAGCCGTTTCTGGTCGAAATCACACTTTCAAACTGGAAAACGCCATTCCATATGGAATCAGGCACAAAAGCAACCTAATTTGCCTAAACCAACTGGTTCTGTAAACAGTCATATGAATAGCACATGGGACCACTAAAGTCCCTAAAAATTTAAAAATGTATCAAATAAACCAACTAAAAACTGATCTTTTCATTGCCATTTGTTAGAAATTCATCTGCAAGCTAGAATATCATATCATGATAATTACTTGTAACTGATATATATGTTTCCTTGTAGCATTTACTTCATTAAGTTATGTCATCAAGCAATTACACATTCAAAACATAAAGAAAAGCAGAGATCATAGTGGACAAGAAACAAGAGACACCAGAGATTAGGCCAGTGGCCAGGGCAAAACCCACAAGGGGAAAACCCAGCAAACCTTTCCTTATAGAATCTTTGTCAACACGAGAAATCCAAGTCATAGTAACAGCTAATCCCTCAAATGCAAAATCAGCCCTCCATGAAAACTTTGGTCCATCAGAATGTTGCCACAAGTCTGTCCAAGATATGCTTCTTGTCTGTCCTTAATAATGCCTCAGAAATTCCACATGGCTTGCCTCAAAATTCATATGAACTGCCACAGGTAGCTAATATACCACAGGAACATAGTGCTACAGATAGCTCGGATGGCTTAGGAACATAGTGCCACAGATAACTCGGATGTTTCAGGAACATAGTGCCATAGATAGCTCGAATGCTTCAGGAGATTGTGCCTTCAATAACTTGCATACCACAGAAGATAGGTGCCTTGGAAATGATGTACGAACTGTCTCGGAGATGTCCTTGATTCTGCCACAGATATATGAGCTTTGGAGGAGGACGAATTGGAGTATAAATAGCCTAATTGTCCATTCAAAAGTGTGCCTCTTTTGAGCAGGCCAACATGACATCTGGAGTGCCGACTTGGCATATGGGGTTTGACTAAAAGACACATTAAAAATTCATTTTTCTTTCTTTTAAAAATGTCCAAATGGGACATGATAAAATCAATTTCTTTTTGTCTTGAATAAATTCTTTTTGACTTCTTTACAAAAACATAATTATGAAGACTGAACCTAGTTCCAATTCCAACACTCCCTCTTAACTGTGGAGGTATTCATAATAACTCATCAGGATATTCTCAAGTTGAGATACTTCTATAAGAGATGATCCAGATTGATAAGAATCATTGATGATAACATTATCATAACCAGCATTGTTGAATTATCAAGGCCTTGAAAAGTAAGCTCTATCTCTCCACCAAATCAAAGCACAATGATGGGGGCATTCAATAGAACACCACACTGCCTTTATGATGCACATCCTCCACCTAGGTTCACTAGAGTATGTCCTCCACAGGACCATTTCCTATTTGCCACAAGGAAATGTCAGTCCATCGGACCATTCTTTAACCATGTCCATGTACTTGACTTACAATTGTTAGTCCTAGCCACAGTACATGATTCAAGAATGTCTCTCCAAGATGCTTATCCAATCCACCATTCTCCCTATTCGTGTCCATGTACTTGACTTATGGCTATTAGTCCTAACCACAGTACATGACACAAGGAGAACTAGGTGTCCAACCTCACTCCCTCTCAACCCACAAGGAGAAATCCACAAGCCCAAGCTTGTATCGGAAGTACTCATACTTCCCTTACATCAGCTACCTATTCAACCATGAAGATTTATTGTAACTTCTCGGCTCTTATCTGCATCACATCTCGAATCATAATGTGCTTTGACCTTTCATGAGAGACCAGGCTTTCTGTCAATCTTCATACAACTTATTACAACGTATCATGGCTGAGTCCAGCACACCATCAAATAGTTCATTAAACATCTTTCGGAGCCAAGCTTCTTCACAGTTAACTGCACAGACTATCATATCTTCTTCCTCTGCAATGCTCAGTGTCAAATAATCATGCTTCATGCTCTTACAAGAAACCATAGACAATCCCAAGCAGAAACAACAACCAGTAGTATTTCTTTCATCGTCAACACTTCCATCCTTAAGTCTCAAGTAGTAGTGTATCAATCCAAGATTCTTCATGTCGAGTTTTGCACCTGTCTCCCTCTAGAGGCAACATCTTTTCCTCTGACTCAAGAGTCTTTCTGTCGTTAGAAAACAAATCATTAAGATCATTATTGCTCTTAATCAATCAATCTCTAGCTACGACGTCTTCTTCAATTACGAGGTACTCTCGAGATCCATAGGTAACTCTTCCAACTAAGACAAATGTCTTATCATGATTGTCTCCCTCTTACTAGGAGAACCTTCTTGCTTTCATGTTGTCATCTAGTGTTCTTATATCTTGCATATTTCAAATTGTTTACTCCTCCTGTATTCAGGAACGTCCTCTTACTTTACTACATTCTTCCATTTCTTTCATCTGCGAGCAAATCCTAGGTACCTCTTATTATTGGCCTGCAAACTTTATTAGGAGGCTATATAAGAACAGATATAATTAAGCAAAGTACATAGACAAGAAACTATCCAAAGGTAGAGTAATCAAAGAGAGAGTATATAGAATACTTATATTTTGACAAAGTCAGCTCCCTCTTATTCTTGGACTTCTTGTATTTATCTTGCAACTGCATTATCCTCAACATCAGCATGATGTCATATCCTTCTAGCAAAATCTAGGGTTTCTTCTTTTAGTAGACGATTAGCCCTAGGATTTTATCTTAGGGTTTTTCTTTTTTGCACCTTAGGGTTTACAAACCCTAGATGTTTTATTATCCAAAATCTCCAAAACCTGCCAACTTTTAGATTTTCAAGTTCTACAAGTGTTAGCTACAAACCCGTTGAAATATGTAACTAGGTTCGATCTTCATAATGACATATGTAATCATGATTTTATGTATTCAATGTAAAGAGAAAAATAAATTTATTATTGTTGTTTTTGAGGCATGGGTTTCATGCACAAGGAAAACTTGTTTTTAACTCAAGCACCCATTGAGTGTTTCTAGGTTTGTCATAGGGTCAACTCAATAATTGTCATTTGGGCATGTTACATATCGTAAAAAGAATTTATTTGAGTCATAATTGAGTCAAAAGACTCTCCAAGACCTTCTCAAATGTGCAAGCTACAAGTCGGCCTTCTCAAAAGACAAGTCGGCCAAGAGACAGTGACAAGTCAGCTTATTTGATGTCACAAGAACCCTATATACAAGGCTAGTCGACCACCATAAAGGGCATCCAAGAAGGCACAAAGAATTTGATCTAAACAACGACACTTCAAAATCCAGCGAAGAAGGAAAAAAATAGGACGAAAAAAGGAGCAGATTTCTCTTGAAAACTATTTTGGGAAAATCTCACACACATGCGAGGTAAATTACGACACCCACCTATTGCAAGAAAACCGAATTACAGACCTCAAGGAAGTCGAAATTTAGCATGTGAAGGGTCTCTCTTGCAAGCCGAAATTACAAGAAGACAAGCCCAAGGCAAGCGAAGAAGAAACTCACTCCAATCTACCCTAGTTTGATCACACGTGCTCGAAATTGCAGTCAAAGTTGCAAGTCTGAATTCTTGCTCAAAGGTAAAGAGGAAGTTGTTCGAAGGCAAGTTTGACTTGAGTTAAGGAGAAAGTTTGACTTCGTGTTGGAGCGATTGTTTGACAAGGGTCATAGGTCTTGGAATCTGTCAATTGAAGTTCTATAAGAAGAGAATAATTCTTGTGGGTTTTCCTCTCAAGTGGAGAGGTTTTGGCCCTGGCTGATTGCCTATATCGTGTCCACTTGTCTCATTGTTCTTTATGTTTTGATAGTAATTTGATGATAAGAACATAATAATAACAAGTAAAAGAAACTAATCAAGTTAAAGTTTAAATACATCACAAGCAATTATCAAAACAAGAGAAAGGACAACCTTTGGAGACGGAGCAACGATGGCGAGGAAGGCGAGGAAGGCGTTAAGAGGTTTTGATGCCACGACCTCCGAGGGTTAACTGCTATCGCCGCTCCTACACCAATCCATTAACTGGCTGTTACCTGCTCCAGTCTATCTCGTGTCTGCCCCAACTGCTTACGGTTACCCTCTCCCAACCTGGTTTTCCAGAACCCTCAGGTTTTTCTCCGACGGTTGACTGTCATTTTGCTGTCCTAGTCTGGCAGCTGTCATAACTTCCCCCGACAATGGACGACCTGGGCGATTTCCTGGACCCTTTGGAGGATGTGCCCTCATGGTCCCCCACTAAAACCACAGATGCCGGTTTATTCCCTTTCATGTCCGAGTTGACGGACGAGGTAGAAGCCCTTCCTTCGATCACCAGACCACTCATCTCGCCGGTTTCTGTTCCTAAGTCTGCGGCCTCACCTCCAGCTCTCATCTCTCAGACCAGCTTACCGTGTTCGCAGGCTCACAGTGCACCGTTGCTCAAACCTGATTATCAAACCCTAGCCCCTGTTTGTCAAACCCTAGCCCCTGAAAGCATTCTGATTCCTTCGGCGGGGACAGGTCTCATCTCTCCCGACCCCCCTCAGGGTTCGAAGACGGAGGCTGTGAAGCACTCAGCATCGAGGTCCTACTCGACAACTGCACAGGGTCATTTTACTAGCATTGGTCCCATATCAGGTATTTTCGCCACCATCCCTCAGGAGGCAACAGAAAATCCTAGGGTTCTCTGGACCACTCGCTCCCGGGTTCTTCTCAGGAGGCCACAGACACAGGGGTTCCAAGACAACCGAGAAAGAAACGAGGCCCTAAAATTCGTGCCTGCGCTGCGCCACTCAACATAGCTGAAGACATCAATCTATTAGACGCCATGGAAATTGCTGCAAAGGTCTTGGTCGATAGGGTACGTGGTCGACACTACAGTGTAGCAAAGCTTCAGCAATGGGCCTCAAACGTTTGGGGAGAAAACCTTAAGGAAATACCAAAGGTTCAGATCCTTGAAAAAGGGTGGTTCGCTCTACACTTTAGCAGCTTGGAGCACACAAATTGGGTTCTGTCCACGGTTTGGCACTTAGACCTGGCACCAATTCTCCTCCGACGCTGGACTCCCCTTTTCGACCCGGCGAGGGAAAGGGTTGACGCAGGGCCAATCTGGGTTCGATTGCTCAGCCTTCCTCTACACTTCTGGACCGAGGATGTTTTCAGACTCATCGGAAATGCACTGGGTATCTATCTCACTTTTGATAAATCATATCAGACAATAGGAAATTTAGTCTACGCGAGGATCTTGGTTCACTTGGACCTATCTGAGGGTTTACTGGAGTTCATTGATATTCGCTGGAGGAATTATACCAGAAGGCAACTGTTGGATTACGAGGGCATCCCCTTTCGGTGCCGCCGCTGCCATAAGGTAGGGCATCTTTTTAAGGACTGCCCTCTGCTGAAGAAGAAGAAATTTCAATCTACTGAACAAGAAGGGGCCTCTCAGCAACATACTTATCAGGAAGCACTGCCCAGGAGACAAGTTCCTTTGGCCACTCCGGACCCGGACGCAGCACAGTTTCCGGACACTCAACAAAAGATTCCCGATGATGGGGCAGTGACACCTCCTATGCCGAAGAAGCGAGGGTGGCCACCAAATCGATCGCAGCCTTCTCAGTCTCAGCCACAGTCGCCTTCTGGAGGCCTGCCATCTTCGGGTATGAATCCTACCATTCCTCTCCCCGCTTGTAGTTCTTCTCATTTGGACTGTTATTTATCTAGCACTTTCTCTTCTCTGCATATGTCAAATATTGAACATCATTCATGTGCTTCACCACCTAAATCGACTCCTCTCACCTGCCTGATAGCCTCCATTCCCATCTTCTCCCCTGCACCTGCTCCAAATCCCTCTCATACCTCCCCGTCCACTACTCTCCCCACCCTGGCCCCCCCTCCTGGTCGTTACATGACCCGCTCACAATCGAAAAGACAAGCACAGGACCATTTCGGACTTGAAATCCTCCACTCCCCCCCTCCCCCTAAAATCATGAGGGGTTGACCCTCTTTTCTTTCAAAGGCAAAAGGCACTGCAGAAGATGAAATTGCCTTGGGAGTTCAATCCACCATACCAGGGACGCTTAGAGCAAGAGGATCCCATCCTCCCCCTTCATGAAGATCTTCTCCTTCAACTGTAGAGGGCTGGCTAGGCCGAACAAGAAACTAGCCCTTCGTAGACTGTTAAAAAATGAACCGCTGGATATTATCTTTCTGCAAGAAACTCTGGGTTCATCACTTGATATTGCGCAGTCCCTTTAGAACATGCTCCCAGGATGGATATTTTTTGGTATTGATGCCCATGGGAGGTCGGGTGGTCTTGCATTGGGCTACAACACCCGCACAATCAAATTGCATAATTGTTGGGGTGGGATGGGTCATCTGGGAGCGGACATCAGTTCGGCAGAACTGGGGATTCATTTCCGGATCATAAATGTATACGGCCCATGCCAAAACAGACCTGTTTTTTGGCAAAACCTCCTAAGCTCAGATTCTTTGAAGACCGACCACCTAATCCTGGGGGGCGACCTGAATTTCTCCATTGGTCATGCTGAATCCTGGGGACACAGGGCTCAGAGAGATTCTCTCTCGGATTACTTTTTGACTGAACTGGAAGCCCACCATCTTATTGATATTCCCTCAGCCAAACCACAAGCTACTTGGAGAAACAACAGGACAGGGGATGACAGTCTGGCCCGCAGACTAGATCGTTACCTCGTCAAAGAAAAGTTTTTGGACTTAGGTCTACATATCAGACACTGGGTTGGCTCTGGGGGGATATCTGATCACCTCCCTATTTACCTGGAAATTGTAGGGGGGCGAACAAAACCTAAAGGTCCTTTTAAATTCTGCTCAGTCTGGCTCAAGGATGACTCTTATAAAAAAATGATCTCTGATTTCTGGAGAGCAAACCCCCCTGGGAGAAGAGAAGACAGCACCAGAAGATTTATCCAAAACCTTACGGCCCTAAAGAAGATGTCCAAACTTTGGGCCCTTAATAAAAGAACACAGGAGAATCAAACCCTCCATCATATTGAAGCTGACATTGCCTCTTTTGAGAACAATCTGGGAGGTATTTACTCCTCAGAGGAACATAAGGATAGGATGATTTCTCATTATGCAGAGAGGGCAAGAATTTTAAAGGAGAAGGAGGAAATCTGGCGCCTGAGAAGCAGAGCCATCTGGATGTTGGAAGGAGATGAAAACACCAAATTCTACCATAACTTTGCTAATGGAAGAAAGGCGATCAACACCATATGGCAACTCCAAAATGAACAGGGGCAGGCTTTAAATACCTTTCCTCAACTTGCTGATCTGGCCTCCACACACTTCAAGAAAGCCTACCAAGCCCCCCAGGACATTAATCTTGCAAAAATCATCAGGGTGGCACAGCTCTTCCCCAGATATGTGGATCCCGGGGAAGAGGATGATTTAACAAAGGCAGTTACTCTGGAGGAACTGGAACACACCCTAAAATGGTTCAAAAAGGACAAAAGCCCTGGGCCTGATGGATGGTCGGTGGAATTCTATTTGGCTTTTTTCGACATCATTGGGGATGATTTGCTCCAAATAATAGAGGATTCGAGAAGCAAAGGGTTTCTTGAAAATTCTATTACTTCAACTTTCATTGCTCTCATTCCTAAGAAAGACAACCCGGAAACCTTCGAGGATTTCTGCCCCATATCACTCTGCAACTGCATATATAAGATTATTGCCAAGATAATTGCCAACAGGATGAAACCCATCCTATCCAACCACATCTCGCCGGAACAATTTGCTTTCTTACAAGACAGGCAGATTCATGAAGCAGTTGGCACTGCTTAGGAGGTTATCCACACACTACACTCAAGACGGGGCAAAGGTATGATTTTGAAAGTTGACTTATCTAAAGCTTTCGACAGAGTGAATTGGCTTTATATTAGAATGTTGTTAACTCATCTGGGTTTCCCGTATTTATTCATTAAATGGATCATGAGCTGCATTACTAATATTCCCTTCAGTGTTTTGGTGAACGGAAGTGCTTCTCCCTTCTTTACCTCCGGAAGGGGGCTGAGACAGGGATGTCCTCTTTCGCCATTGCTTTTTCTTCTCGTTATGGAAGGTCTCAGCAATCTTATTAAAGATGAGCACCAGAGGGGCAGACTAAAAGGTATTAAGATTACAGAAGGTTGCACCCTAACTCACCTTCTTTTTGTTGATGACATTCTGGTTTTCATCAATGGTAGTATTGGGGACATCAACAGTATCAAGGCTACCTTCACTCTCTTTCAAGTGGTTACAGGAATGATCATTAACGAAAGCAAGTCTACACTGACTACAACTGAGTGTACACCGCATGAGATATTTTTTGCCCTTCAGCGCTTCCATTTCTCCCAGTTGCAATTAGCAGATGGCCTCAAATATCTGGGCTACAAATTAAAGCCTCTAGGTTATAAAATTGTTGATTGGACTTGGCTAATTGCCAAATTGGAAAAAGGCTAAACACATGGTATCTTAAATACCTTTCGAGGGCTGGAAGACTCACTCTCATCAAAAGCGTCCTTGAGGCCACCCCGGTCTATTGGATGTCCTTGGCTTGGATCCCTAGGGGCATTCTCAACAGAATACAAGCCCTCTGTTGTAGGTTTCTTTGGCAAGGGAACAAACAGGGCAGGATTTTTGCTTGGGTCAGGTGGGAGGCTCTAAATCTCCCAAAAAAATGGGGCGGGTGGGGCATCAAAAAACTGGAGGACTTCTCTTTAGCACTTGCTACAAAACTTGGTTGGAAATTAGTTGCAGCAAACAGCCTATGGACGAGGGTTACATATGCAAAATACATAGCTCCCCTACACATCATGGACTGGATTAGGAGAGCACATCAAAGTACCTCCGGGGTCTCAATCATCTGGATGGCGGTTCTTAAAGCCTTGAGTCCGATCAGAGAAGGTATCACCTGGAGGATCCGATCTCGCAACACAATCCGAATTGGTCTTGATCCTTGGGTGGGGAGGATGAAATTATTTGGGCTCTATCTAAAAATGGCAAATACTCCCCGAAGGAAGGATATTTGACATTGGTTGCACCGAGGAAGCCACCTCTGCTGGCTGACTGGTGGAGACATCTTTGGAAATTGAAGGCTCCCCCCAGATCTAGACTTTTAATGTGGACTATTCTTCGGAACAAGATACCAACAGGAGAAAATCTTCTCAAGCGATCACAACATGGGCCCCACTGGTGTTGTCTTTGTAAACAGGCAATTGAAACAACCTCTCATCTTTTTTAGAATGTACAGTGACTTGTCATATGTGGAAGCTAATCTTACAGCATATCAATCCCTCAGCTTTATGGATTGGGATCAATTTACTCGCTGCTTGGCAAGTCTGGTATCAGACTTCCACGTCCCCAAAGTTTCGAAACCTCCCTCTCCTTACCTGTTGGACAATATGGACAGCTAGGAATTGCAACATATTTCAGGATTTGGTGCCTAATTGGGATGCCCTGGCAGCAAAAGTCATTGTTGATTACAATATTATCCCAGATGATCCTCCTCCCAGCCATCGACGCAACCCCTCTCACCATCAAATAAATTACAACAAACCGTGGGCTTTCTTTGATGGTGTTGCCCAAGAACAAGGCTGTGGTGGGGGGGCTATTCTCCACCTTTCCCAACAACACTCCTACAGCATGTTGATTGGTCTTCACAGATGCACAAACAACTCAGCTGAACTCTTAGCCGCAAAACACACCATACAATTTGCTTTGGAGAAACATTGCACAGATTTGCAACTTCATGGGGATTCTAAAATTATTTGTGATTGGCTCAACAGAAAAACTAGATGCTCTTCATACACATTACTACATATCTTGGAAGAGACTTTGAGATTGATATCACATTTTGATTCTTTCACTTGCACACATATTGACAGAGAGCAGAACGGAGACGCTGACAGCCTATCCAAAGAGGTCGCGATCGGGGCGCCGGGCATCTGGTTGATCAGAGAACAGGAAGGAAATACTTTCTTCCAATATTACCACAGACCTTTTATGAATCTGAATATTTAACTTATCATGGTTACTTTATTCATGCATACATATATTTTTGATCAGGCTTTAAGCCTTTTTTTGTATATATAGACTGTCTCGGTACATATTACATACTGTTACTTTTGTGCTCGACATATGCAATAGCATCTACAACATGTAATTTCCTCTTTTCTAATGAAATTACGATTTTTCCTGATGGGAAAAAAAAAAAAGAGAAATCACCTAATCTATTTGCCATAGATTTCTCAACACCTAGAATTGTCATTTCCATGCCTTCGATACTAGAGATGGAGTCCTTTAATTGTCTAACTTTTGATTATACCACAAAAACTAAGTCCTTGTGTGCAAGGAAAGATCCAATCACTTACCATATCGATTGTGTTTTTATCCTCAAGAAAGAGAGGACACGACCTCTTATATAGTAGACTCCTTTTGATGTATTTAGAAGTCATTGGTTCCAAGAGATATTTGAAATAAATTTATATTCTAGATTTCTACTAGCCTAGCTCCTAAAATATAAAAATAAAAGATCATACATACCTTTTAAATTGCAGAATATAAATAATATTTCAACCTTACTTGTCTTCCTTTCCTACCTTTGAGTATGGTGTTGAATCACAATTTCTTCAGGCTCCTTCAAAGTGATATAGACCAGCTCCTTGCAATATATGGGATAGATAATTCCTTGGTCTAGTTAGGACAAAACTTGGTCTAATTTCGCAGGGTGACCATCTAAGAATTTCTGTACAGAATTTTGTGCTTGACTTAAACAGACAAACTTGATCCTTTTTTGGAGAAGAAGATTCGGACCATGCCACAAAGATGGATCATGCCTTTCTTCGAATTTCAGAGAGCAATCACAAACCTTGAACTAATGCTCAAAATCCTTCAAATCTTTCCTCAACCATAGAGGCCAAAGACTTCTCATTTAGTTTTTGTTGAAAATGTAGCGAGCAAGGTCTTTTGGCTTGTGCCTTAGCTAGTGAAGACCTTGAGTTGTCCTCAAGAGATAGACTTCAGTTGTGGTGAGTTATTTCCAGTTTACTGGAATACTTATCAAGTTAACATGCGTAGTGTTGAAGCTTCAGTTAATTGGAAGTATTCATAAGTTTGACTATAGGTTTGGTTGGCAATTACGAATTTAGATAGAACGAGTTGGAACTTCAATCATTGATTGAAGAAAGGACGCGTTATAACTCAAGAGTTGATCGGGGAGAGAAAGCGTTCACACTCATTTAACTTGTCAATCACCAATCGAGTTCTAAATTTGTACTTGCCTAATTTAGCTTGGATTGAATTTATAAAGAGGAGGACGAAGGCACAAGGAACTATGAATGTTTTGCGCACAAAGTTTTATGACAATTCAAAGCTCACAGGTTGTGAGAGAGCCTTGTCTGTGGAGAATGCGGAGAGCTTGTGACCTAAGTAATAGGAGATCACAAGTGCGCTAGGATTTAGGAGTTCGGATCAAGGGTTGACAAAGCAAGTTTAGGCTAGATCAGTGGGAGAACAACTTTGTTCTCAAGAGACAAATTGCTTTGTATTTGATCTATTTGCTCAGACAATAAATAAACATCAATGAGAGGGGTTTCCCAGTTGGGTTTTCCAAGAAAAATTATTGTGTTTGTGGTGTGACTGTGTTCTTTATCTCTGTGTTTATATATATTGCTTCTATTGTTGAGAAATGTTGTCTTGATGAAAAGAAAAGTAGTTTCATATTGTTCATGCAAGCAATTGTAGAATTTCATGAATTTTCAACATGGTATCAAAGCAAATATCAACATAAATACCTACATCGGGTTGACCAGTTAGTGAAAAGCACAGATCAATCAGTAAGGCTAGCGTTAGAGTTTTGAAGAGAAGTTTTTTTGGGCCAAGAAGAAATTTTTACAGACAGATTTTTTTATCATGAAATCCTTTTGGGGCTAAAAAAATAAAAAAAGATAAGGGTTTGGCGTTTGGGCCGTGGTGGCCGACAGCCCAGCCACTGGTCGGGCCACTAGTCACCAAAGCAGTCGCTCGCCACAGACCGGCGGAGAACCCACGACACACCATACGCAAAGGAGATTAGGTTAGGGATTCCAGGGGATCGGCCAACCAGCGCAGCGCCACAGCCATCAATTAACGTGGGCAAGAATTTGTTTGACTGCAACAGACAGGCTAGAACAACAGGAGATCACAGAGAACAAACAGCGCACTTGTCAACAAAGATTCCACAGGACAACAAGGCCCAGTGGCAGCGTAGAACAGCTGAGGGTCTAGCTGAGGATGGACGACAGCACTGGCTGTCATATTTGTCGCCAAGATCGACTACATTACAGGAGAATTGTAGTGCAGAGATGCATGTACAAAGTTGTCAAACAGTAGATTGTGCGGTAGCCAGCTGAGACATTACAAAAGAAATGGTTGGGTCGATAGGGCAGCGAACAATTGACGTTTGCAGATGGGATAGGCAGTCGTCAACGTAAACAACATACAGCGCATGGGGTCAAATCTTGAGGGTAAATGCACAAGGAAATCACATGGTTGCGCAGGCGTAACGGAGCCAGCAAGAGCGAAGGTGCAGGGTATCCGTCAACAGTAGGCGTGGTCAACGCAAGAGTTTAGCCATAAAGCAAATCTGGCGTAGTGAAAGAGCAAGCCATGGGACTCGAATCTGCTTCCATAGGAGAGGTATGTTGTGTTTAATGATTAAGGTTTGTGGTCAAGCATGCAAAGAGAGCCATCTAACAAGCAGACATGGACAACTGAGGACGCAGGGCATAGGGCTAGTGCTAACGACGAGCGGGTGCCAAAGCGCACTGTCACATACAGGCGAGACAGCACATAGAAGGCTCGGACAGCAAGCCCAGGCAGCATGTAGCAGAGGGCTAAGGTAGCCATCTAAAATGCTCAGGAACAAGAGGCATCTAGGAGCATAGTTCTCAGCTTGGGTTTCATATATAGAAGCAGGGAAGTCTTTTATTTCAAAGGAAGTCGTTGCAGCAATAGAGAATTTGGTAGTGTTGAAGACAGATCCAGCAAGACAAAATTCTTCTAGAAGTACCTTCCTCACTAAAAGGGAGTGTTGAAAATGTAGCGAGCAAGGTCTTCTGGCTTGTGCCTTAACCAATAAAGACCTCGAGTTGTCCTCAGGCGATAGACTTCAGTTGTGGTGAGTAATTTCCAATTTACTGGAATAATTATTGAGTTAACATGCGCAGTGTTGAAGCTCCAATTAATTGGAAGTCTTCATCAGTTTAACTACAGGATTTGTTGGCAGTTACGAGTTTCGATGAAACAAATTGGAACTTCATTCATTGATTGAATAAAGGACGAGTTAACACTCCAGTGTTCATTGGAGAGAGAAAGAGTTCACTCTCAGTTAACTTCTCAATCACCACTCGAGTTTTAAATTTGTACTTGCCTCATTTAGCATGGATCAAATCTATAAAGAGGAGGATGAAGGCACAACGCACAAAGGTTTGTGACAAGACAGAGCTCACAAGTTGTGAGAGAACCTTGTTTGTGGAGAGCACAGAGAGCTTGTGTCCTAAGTAATAGGACATCACAATTGCGCTAGGATTTGGGAGTTGGGATCAAGGGTTGGCAAAGCAAGTCTAGGCTAGATCAGTAGGAGAACAACTTTGTTCTCAACAGATAGAATGTTTTGTATTTGATCTACTTGCTCAGTCAATAAATACCACATCAAGGAGAGGATTTTCCCAATTGGGTTTCCCGAGAAAAATTAGTCTTTTTTGTGACTATGTTTTTTTTATCTCTGCATTTAATTTCGTTGCTTCTATTGTTGAGAAACTCTGCCTTGATGAAAAGAAAAGTAATTCCAGATTGTTCATGCAAGCAGTTGCAGAATTTCGTGGATTTTCAACAGTTTCATTATGATGACTAGTAAACTTCGGACTCTTTGCCATATAAATAATTGACTCAGACTTGTTTCTATAGGTATAGTAGATTTTGGTCTTGAATTTTTCATTCTTCCACAACAATATGTTAACTTGTTTCAAACTTGTCACTGTTGTAAACCAATCAAATTAGACTTATGATCTGACTTCATACTAGACAGGGATCATGCTCAAGATTTTGGGCTAGAATTTGCACTCACAAAATATCATCAATAAGAATTTCGTACTTCAAACTCGAATCTTTTTCTTATATAGGGAGCTCGGTTACTTTCTATCAACATGTAACTTCAGAATTTACCATAAAGATTTGTCACAGAGCATAATAGTATTATGTCTACCAAAGGAGCTTGGGTCATTCGGATACTTGAATTTGTAGCATATTAATGTCACAGACTTTGGCCTCAATTACTTTATAAGTTTATAGAAAACTCTAATCATCGTTACCAAAAGCTCGGATCAAAGATAGAATGTTCATAGCAGTGTTGATAATATCGCCGAGATATCGGCGATATTCGGAAATATCGCGATATTTTCGGTGAGCCGATATATCGCCGACAAAATATCGCGATATTTTCGGCTTTTGAAAATATCACGCGATTTCCGAAATATCGCCGCTATTTCGGAAAATATCACGCGACAATCGAAAATATCGCCCGGTGACTGTAAAAAATTTCTGCACGGCCTATAAAAATCCGATTTTGGTTTTTTTCATATCATTTTCATTTCTGATTGCTGGAGAAGGAAGGGGAGAGCTATGTGGTTGTTGCCAAGGAGGGTTTGAGCGTTCTAGGCCCTAGTATTGATATGCTATTCATGGTAATGTTAGATTCTTAAAGTAAAAGTGACATTCTCTTTAATCTTCATTTTCATCCTTTTACTTAAATTTTTAACATTACCATGAAATGACTCAGGATGTTTGAGAGTGGTTCTGGCCTCATTGGATTTCATATGGAGAAAGTAGAATTTTAGATTTCATTCAAAATGCAGCAGACTTATCAGTTTTTTAGGATTTCAGGATTGGGAGATTGTAATGTTTCCAGGTGACACCACCTGCCCGGGCTACCCCTGCCACCAATAGAGGACGTGGTCTACCTCCTATAGCTCCTACTTCTAGTTCTTCAGCTACTAGAGCATAGCAAACTCCACTACAGAGGCAGGGTCAGGCAGGGTCAGGGCCTTCTACTACTAGGGGCAGGCCTGGCAAACAGCCCATCATGTTTTCCCGTAAAAGGGGGAGAGGGCAGTGATTTTAGATAGATAGCTGCTAGTTTTATTTGTTGTGCTACATATAACTCATGATGATGAGATACTTTTATATATGTGATGTTATTTTGTAATGGTTCTCCACATTTGAGTCCTTGAATGGACAATTATCAGGGATCAGCAGGATTTGGTATCGCCTTTGATGTATCATTTCTATTTGACATCATATATCAGTTTTTTCTTCATATTTATGTGCCAATGTGTTTATTTCATGTTGTTATTGCTTTATATGTTTAAAAATATGAAAAAAAATGAATATATTATGCATTTTTTATGCTTGCCGATATTTGCCGATATTTTCGCCGATATTGCTGATAAGATATTTTCTGGACCCTCGCCGATATTTTCCCGATACTGATATTATCAACACTGGTTCATAGTAATTCGTTCTCTTCTCAAAATTCGAATCTATGACACATACCTCAATCTTTGCTTCAAAATTTCAGAATTGATTTGCAATGGATGCTAAAGTGAGTGGCAAAAAGGGTCTCTTTGTCCATGAGTTTGGCCTTATTATCTTTCCCTAGACTGCTCTTCGATCTTCTTTAGCTTTGATACCATGTTAGAAATTCATCTGCAAGCTACCATTTCTTATCATGATAATTACTTGTGACTGATATATATGTCTCCTTATAGCATTTACTTCTTTAAGTTATGTCATCAACCAATTATACATTCAAAACAAGAAAAGCAGAGATCATAGTACACAAGAAACAAGAGACACCAGAGATTAGGCCAATGGCTGGGTCAACACCCACCAAGGAAAAACCCAACAAAACTTTCCTTATAGAATCTTTGTCAACATGAGAAATCCAAGTCATAGTAACAGCTAATCCCTCAAATGCTAAGTCAGCCCTACATGAAAACGCTGGTCCATGAGAATGTTGCCAGAAGTTTGTCCAAGATATGATTTTTGTTTGTCCTTAATACTAACTCAGAAATTTCGTAGCTTGCCTCAAAAACTTCATACGAACTGCCACAGATAACTAATATACCACAAGAACATAGTGCTACATATAGCTTGGATGTCTTAGGAACATAGTGCCACAGATAACTCAGATGTTTCAGAAACATAGTGCCACCGATAGCTCGAATGCTTCAAGAGATTATGCCTTGAATAGCTTGCATACCACAAAAGACAGGTGCCTTAGAAATGATGTACGAATTGTCTCAAAAATGTCCTTGACTTTGCCACAAATATATCAGCTTTGGAGGAGGACAAATTGGAGTATAAATATCCTTTTTGTCCATGCAAAAGGCTGCCTCTTTTGAGCAAGCGAACTTGACATTTGGAGAGTTGACTTGGTAAATGGGGTTTAGGGTGCAGAAGCCCTAGCTTTCTCACATGTGTGAGTAGAAATGTGTACAAAAGTCAAATTTTTTATTTCTTCTTTAGATTCTTCCTTCTCCTAGACCTCCGCTTCTTTTTCTACTTGCTTCTTATTGCAAATCGAAGATGAGAAGATTGTACGCTAATGAGATCGAAGTTCCTTCTATATATATGCTTCTCATGAGGTCGAATTAGGCCTCTTCAGTCGACTTCCTCTAGCAGTGCCGACTTGGTCTTGGAAGTTACAAATGACTTTTTAGAAACAAATAATTTTTATATGATGTAACTTGCCCAAATGGGTCTTTGAAGCATAAAAACTTAGTCCGAAGCACAAAGACTGATAGCTTGTAGACTTGAATGTAAAAATACACATAGGTATTTAATAATAATATTATTGATATATAAAATTGTATAACATGATACAAGATGATGATTGTTTACAATGAGGCCCTGCATTTATATACCCAAGCAGGTGTCCTTTCGTGAATGGGCATGTCTTTTAGACATGCCTTTTCACTTAATTTAATGACTATTTAACCTAATTAATATTTAATTATTTAATATTTATATTTATTTTATTTATTTAATTGTTATGAATTATATTCATAACATAGGCCCTTCCTTACAAATTTCGCAGCCTCTGTCATTTTCTTCTTTGGACGACATCCCTGAGATCTCGCTTCCCCCTGAGAAGCCGATCCAGGTCGCCCTTTCGTTAGCGGAGCGAGCTTTGGTTGGACAGTTCACTGGGCTCTGGCCCTCCCCCAAAAACCACAGAGAGCTGGGTCGCTAGGAACTGGGCGCCGCTCATTAAAAGCAGAGTCACCTCGTACTTTCTGGGGAAGGGTTTCTTTCTGTTTGAGTTTGTTGAAAAAGAAGATAAGGAGCTGATATTCCGCAATGGTCCCTATTTCATGGGCCCTCAGGGGCTGTATCTTAACAAGTGGACGCCTGACTTTGATCCATCAGTTGACGTCCCCTCAGCCGTCCCTGTGTGGGTTCGTTTGCCCAATCTGCCAATGCACTGCTGGAACTGGGAATCCCTCAAACACATCGGAAATACCCTAGGCAAATTCATTGACCGCGCCAACAGCAGAGATCAATTTGACTGTGCTAGAATCTGCGTTGAAGTTGACCTTGAGGTCGGTCTGCCTGAGGCAATAAAGATTAGGGTTGGAAGCTGGTCGCATGTTCAAAAACTGGATTATGAGCAGCTTCCGTTCAAGTGCAGGAAGTGCCATGTCTACGGCCATTTTGCTAGGGACTGTCCAAAAAACAGTGAAGCAGAGAAAAGCAAGGGGGAAGGATGGACGCAGGTCAAAAGAACCAAAAACAAAGCCCGAAGAACCGGAAACAACAATGCCAAAGCTCCCCAGACAGGCTCTGTGCTTCAAACTTCTCACATGGAAGAACAAGGCAATAAATTCATCCAGCTAAGCTCAGCAACAGAGGACTCTCAAGGAATAGAGATACAAAATGAAGGATCGCCCCACAAAGAGCCCCCCTCGGAGCCAAAGCAAGTCGAAAACAATGTAGACAAAACGGAAGAGATACCCACAGAAGAGGCTGAGGAAGTGCAAAGCTTAGAGGATTCAGAAGAAGAAGGTGAAATAGCAGGCTCGCAATCCTCGGCCAGAAGATCATTGAGAGGCCAAAAAACTGCCCGCGTAAAAAGGGAGCAGCAGACTTACAAGGACAAATTGCAAGGAAGCCAGCCTAACCTTGAGAAACTTTTGGCTAAAACCCCGAAGATGACTAGAAACCAACACCAAAGCTCTAAAGGAGCTCCCCACTCCAAAAGCAAGTGATGAGGATCGTCTCCTGGAATTGTAGGGGTATGGGAAGCAAAATAAAAGAAGAAGCCACCAAAAGTCTGATAAGATCCGACTCTCCCGACATACTCCTAATCCAGGAGACTAAAATGGAGGATAAGGTCTTCCTCCATATCGGGAAAAACTTATGGAAAAGAAATGAAGGACAAGCAGTCTCAGCCAGGGGGGCCTCAGGAGGCCTGGGCACCCTCTGGAATGCAAACAAATTCTCAAAGGTTAAAGAGGTCGCCAACCCACATTGGCTGTTCACAAAGCTGAAACATGCAGACTCAGTTGAGACCCTCTGTCTCTTTAATGTGTATGTTCCAGTTAGCGCAAGAGAGAAAAAGATCTACTGGGATTCCATCAGAGGACTGGCAGAATCTGAAGATTTAGCAAATATCATCATTGCTGGAGATCTAAACCTCACTTTATCTCTAGCGGAAAAACGTGGAGGAAGCATAGTAAGGGATCTGGCGCGCGAATGGGTGGAGGATCTGCTTCAGGATTGGGATATGATCGACATCAAACCTTCGTCGGGCAAGTACACCTAGACCAATAGAAGGCTCGGCCCGGGTCACATAGCTGCAAGGTTAGACAGATTACTTGTTCAAAGTTCCTTTCTTCTTCTTGGTTTAGAATCTAGAATGCATATTCTTCCTTGCAGTGTATCGGACCACAGACCCATTAAACTTGATCTTGTGGTCCACATGGATTAAGGTCCCATTCCTTTTAAATTCAGTTCCCTTTGGGTCATGGAACAGTCCTTTATGCAATTAGTAAAAGACACTTGGAAGCAACCTGTCAACGGCTCTGCCTTCTTTGTTTGGTAAGAAAAGCTTAGGAGAGTGAAAGCTGCCTTGAAAACTTGGGCAAAATCCCTTCCTAACCCAGTAGTGGAAAGGAAAAAGATTCAAGAATGCCTCGAGAACCACCATCTGAAATCGGAAAATGAAGTGATCACAAAACAAGTCCTTGACAAGGAGGCATATCTTCAGCAAAAGCTTCTCAAAGCAAGTTCGGCCGAGGAAGAGAATTGGAGGATCAAATCTTGGAGGCTTGGCTCAAGGCAAGAGATAGAAACTCTACCTTCTTCCACAAGCAAGCTCAAGCTCGGAAAAATTTCAACTCCATCTCCGAAATTAAGGTAGAGAACACCAATCACTGTGATATGCAAAGTATAAAAAATGTTGCCTTCCTCCATTTCAAAAACTTGTATAGTGAGAAAGAGGCCCTAGGGCAGACTTCCAACTTAGTCAATGAGGTGCCCACTCTGATATCGGCTAGAAAGAACCAGCCCTAGGAAGCAGAAGTCACCAACGAAGAAATCAAAACCGCTCTTTTTTCCATGGAACCTGACAAGGCCCCGGGCCCAAATGGCTTCACTGCCAGATTCCTGCAGAATTGTTGGCAGATTGTGGAAAAAGACTTGTGCAGAATGATCCGGAAATCTCAAGCTTGTCAGAAATTAGGGGGTAGCACCAATTCGGCTTTCCTGGCCCTTATCCCTAAGGAAAAAGGATCCAACACCTTCTCCAGATTTCGCCCCATCTCCCTTTGCAACATAGGCTACAAACTGATAACAAAAGTGATTGCCAACAGGCTGAAAACTATTCTTCCTTCCATTATTCCAGAGAATCAGGGAGGTTTTATTCAAGGAAGACAGATAGTGGATAATTATATCCTGGTCCAAGAGGCGATTCACTCAAGCTTGACCCGGAAAGAGAAAGGAATGGTTGTCAAATTAGACCTGGAAAGCGCCTTTGACAGGGTGAGACACAGATTTCTGTTTGATGTTTTGCATAAGTTTGGGTTTGGGGCCAAATTCATCAGTTGGATCAAGGCATGTATCAGTGAGCCATGGATCGCCCCTTTGGTGAATGGGAGGGCCGCTGACTTTTTCAAAGCCTCTAGAGGGCTGAGGCAAGGGTGTCCCCTATCCCCCTTGCTCTTTGTCCTCCAAGCCTCTGTCCTCAGCTTCCTCTTGAATAAAAAGCAGACTGACCAAGAAATATTGGGACTAAACATAGCAAGAGGTGTTAAAAGCATAAATCATGCACTGTTTGCGGATGACTCTCTCCTGCTGGGTGCTGCCTCCTTACCCTTGGCTGTAAGATTCAAAGAAGTGGTGGATGCCTACTGCGAAGATTCAGGAAGCAGCCTCAACAAAGGCAAATGCCACATTTACTGCTGGAATGCAACGATCAAATCGATTCAAGCCATATCTAACTGTTTTGATTTTGCAGCGTCTTTTACTTGGTCATCCTTCAAGTATCTGGGCCTCCCTGTCTTCCAAAAAAGAGCCCTCAGCAGAGACTGGCTGCCTCTGATGGAAAAATTCAAGTCTAAAATTCATTCCTGGGGATTCAATTGGCTCAATCTAGCAGGTAAGACAGTGCTTATAAAAGTTGTTCTGAATAGCCTTCCCATTTACCAGGCTGCAGTGATGATGGCTCCTATTGGCATCACGAGGAAAATGGAGGAGTATATTAGAAACTTCTTTTGGAAAGGTGGCAAAGCAAATGAGAAGAGAATTCCATTAATAAGCTGGGACATAATCTCCTTGCCCAGAATGGAAGGCGGGCTGCATTTTAAGAATATCAGTAAACAAAATATAGCATTGGGCGCAAAGCTGTTATGGAGGATAATTGCTCCAAACCCGGGTTGGGCTCAGCTTGTGCTTTGGAAAAAATACTTCCGTGGGCAGAGAGCACGCTGCCTGGACAATCCTATTACCTCCACTGGAACTATGATACATAAGCTGTGCGAGAAAGCCTCTGTCTTAATTAAACAGCATGTGCATTGGATACCTGGAAACGGAAAGCACATTAATATTTGGGAGGATCGCATTATGAGCTGCGACCCCCTTGCTGAGGATCGATCCCTGATTCAGTTAAAAGAATGGATGGATAGAGCAGGCGTTAAAACGCTGTGGGATCTATCGCAGTGGGAGAACAGCAACTGGCAAAGATGGAGAAATCTGGAGGTGCCATCGCATCTATCCAACGAATACGCCACCCTCCTCATTCACTTAAAAGGCAAAGCCCCATTGAATACCAGGAAAGCAGACACGCGGGGATGGGGTTCAGTCCCGGGCAATTACACAGTCTCACAAGGTTATAACCATCTCTCTCAGAAACCGAATGTGCCGCCAAATCCGAAGCCCTGGCAGGGGATCTGGTCTTAGTCAACGCTTCCCAAGATAGACATCTTTTGCTGGCTCCTCTGCCATCACAGGATCTTGACTAAGGACAGGCTTCGTAAAAGAGGCATTATTGGACCCTCTTGTTGCTCGCTGTGTGAAGACCACGAAGAAACTACCGCTCACATGATGCTCTCTTGTAGCTTTGCAGCTGATCTATGGAAGGAAGTGTTAAAGCCTTTAAACTCTGACTTCGCCCCTCCTATTCACTGCTCAGATTTGCTCTCTAAATGGACGCACATGTATCCAGGTGGCTCATCTCAGAACCTGCATATCAAACAAGCCTGGCTCGCTATTCCTAAATTAACCTACTGACACATGGCTGGAAAGAAACCATAGGATCTTCAATGGCAAAAAGAGTGACTCCAAGATAATCTGGGTAAAAATCAAAAGTCATTTGAAAGAATGTTTGGGAGACCAGCTAGACAAAGCAGATCTTAGCGATCATGACGTTGCTTGGGGCGATGCTTTGGGCCTCCAATTCGTTGATAAAGTCAGACCCCCTCATATCCTTAAGCATTGGCAAATCCGTCTCAAGGCTGCAGAGCTCGTTGATCTTTGCAAAAAGAGGGCAAGAAAAACTCTATTCTTCGACGGTGCTGCAAAAGGCAACCCCGGCATCTCCGGAGCAGGTGGTGTTATTAAAAACGCAGATGGCAGAATCGAATCCAGATATGCTTGGGGAGTGGGTTTCAATTCCAGCATTCAAGCCGAAGCTCTAGCTCTGCTCCAGGGTCTCAAACTGCTCATCTCTTTGGGTATCAAAGATGCAACTATTTTTGGAGACTCTCAGTCCATTATAAAGGCTATGGTGGATAATTCCTCTCCCTCAGATTTAAGATTATCAAGACTTTTGAGCAGAATCAGATTCTTGACAAATACCTTTCAGAATTTGGAGTTTCTTCATATAAAGAGAGACAACAATAAAGAAGCCGATGCTGAAGCCAACAAAGCAGTTCTCCTCCCCCCTGGAGTCCTTCTAAGAGACGGAGACGAAGGCTAGGACGCCATCCAATAATCGTCTGTTTAAAATGTTTTATTGTTTCTTATTAAAGCAGTTTGTTTGTATCTGTAATTTAGGAAAGATAGACAAAGCTACAAGAACTACAGCTAGCAAAAGTCGCAGACTCATTAGAAGGAAAGCCACTTGGTGCCCGGTAGTTGAGAAATCTGATCTTTGTTCACCTCATTGTAATCTGAATTAAGGCTTTCCAACCAAGAATCAATATATCAACATAACCGTTTCCGTCAAAAAAAAACATATGCCCTTCCATGAGAAGCTTTGTCCTCAAAGCTATATTGCTGGCAATTGTCTTTGCAGTTGTCGTTGTCTCAATCTATATAATCTGGCCATCCTCTCTCGTCATGTGACTCATCAGTAATATCCCATTGTATATTTTTTTCTTTTTATAAATAACCTTTTTTTTAATAATAATATTTTTTTTGAAATAATTTTTTTTAATAATATATATATATATATATTAACTCACTTCAACACTCTTTGAATACTCACATTAATATAAAATAAAATATGGAATATATTTGTTTGATTTATTCCTCCTTTTTATCGTAGATTCAACTATCCTTTATACACTATATAGTCTTCTATATAGTTTGGTGAGTAATCAAATTAAAGTGGCTCGTAAATGGTCACAATGAGGCAATTAAAGCGTGAGTTCGAAGAGACGCAACTGTATGTATGGTCATGTCAAGATTTTGTGCGTATGGTTTGGCTTACTGATAATTAATTATATGGATGATGATGGCTAGTATATAGCAGTGTAGTTGTTGTACCAATGGTTGACAGTTTAAGTGAATATTGCAGCAAATGACTTTTTATAATGGTTTTACGAATTACAGAACCAATTTAATTATCTATGGCCCTGTAATGTTATGATTGTGCAATCACACAATTCTTTAATTGTGAATGTACGACTGTAGGAATTCATAAATTTTGTACATTTTACAATTTCTGAAGTGGCCGCTGAAACAATGTTGAAAGTGGTGTCGGTGATAGTGGTTTGTACAGACATAACCTTCTGTATGGACATTAATATGCCATTATATGGTGGCTGGCACAACGATTTTTAATACAATACTATACAGTAACACAGACTTCAACTATGTATTGCACACATTGAATGGTTGTACAAATGATTCAATTGGCAGCAGAAGTATTAATTACAGGTACGCTTCAAATCATTTTTTTATATAATAATGGTTTTTAACTCTATATATTTTTTTTAATTAAAATATATAATTATAAAGTATATATATTATAAAGTTATAATTTATATATATAACATGTAATTATATAATTTATACATCGATTTTATAACTCTTCTTTCTTTTTTTTAAGAACCGGCCACGTCTGTTGGTCACGTCAGTTGACCCCATAACCTCACGGCGTTTTATTATTGTGGATAAAATGCCAATGCTGGAACAAAATTCCAACGCTGGGGATTGGAGGGGAGCTACTGTCTACAGTAACCATTTTATGATTTTTGTCATGTAATAAGACTACTGCGTCACTGCAATTAGTAACAAATGTCAGTAGGGTAATTCTATGAATGGGTGATACTGTCACGCTGTTAATAAAGTGGCCATCCTCTTTAGAAAATAATATCAGACGTATTTCACCAGTAATCTCTTGATGGTACAGCGCAATCGTAGAGTTCTCTGACCTGTAAAATCCGCAGACCATTGGCCATTCAAATTCGCACTGTATTGTATAGAGAATGTTGTAATTTTTCAATTCAAAGACCTTAAATTGCCTTTGGGCCTGTTTATAGAAAATACCCTTGCAGTTGGGAATGTCAAAGTCAAGACGTGATTTCCACATATCTGCTTGTAAATGGCGTGTTAACTGTACGAGTTCCTGTTGATAGAATGATTCAATTGGAACTGTTTCCAATAAATTTTCCCCATTTGCAGCTATGTTAACTATTACCAAGGAATCGTCGTGCTCATTGTAGTAGAATGTTAAGCAAAATGCTCCTTTTGTGAAATTCAACCTGTTTATAATTCTAGTCATTTCTCGATCAAATATGAGCACAGATTTTGCGTTGTCAGATTTTATAAACAGATTGCGATCGCTGATACAAACTTTCATGATGTGAGTATCAAATTGTTGTACGTGAAAGTCACGAAATAAATTCATCTATTTGCATTTATTCGAAACTGTAGGGTTTGAGCTGATTTCTCTCAGATGTAGTTTTTTCCAGCAGTGGTTGGATTTTTCGATCATTGTGGGACGATGTGGAACAACCGTGGCCTGCGGTGGTAAGTTTGCGCTTTCCAAATTGATACAAAGTTGAGTAATGAAATCGTGTGACTGAGTGCGCCTAATTTCACCCTCTCCTCTCTTAAGTTGATTAACAAGATTTTGGACAAGGCCTCTCAACTCCATTGATGGATATTTCTTGCACAGGTGACCCCAGAATGATGCCAGTGATTGTAACCTATCTAACAAGTTAAGATCGTCTTCTTTCAGTTTTTCACACCCTCCTTGAGTAAGGTGCTCTATTACACTTTTTGCTTGCTGTGGGGTTTTAATTACCTTAGCAGTTCGCTGCTTATTAACCTTCGGATTAGCATCGCTCTCATCTTCCTTATCACCACCATTGTTGAGATTTTCTTCATGTGGATCTATGTCACTACGAACCAAGTTTATTTTCACCTTTATTAAAAGTAGTGTTTTGTGCCTTATTCTTATCATTTTGATCATGGTTTTCTTCCTTATTATTGATTTCCTTTTGACATTCATTAACTTCTGCAATTGATTTTTCTAATCGCTGAAATGCTTCTTGAATACTAAACTGCTCGACGTCCTGATTCTAAACTGCTCGACGTGATCAGGACGTGAACGTAATGGCACATTGTGTGGTGAACAACATTCAAAGACTCGCATGATTATATCATGTGCCATGGCTCTGATACCACTATAGCATAAAAACTATGGCTGAAGCAAGAAACTGATAGCTTGAAAACTTGAATGTAAAAATACACACAGGTATTGAATAATAATAATTTATTAATATATAAAATTGGATAAGATGATATAAGATGATGATTGTTTACAATGAGGACCCACATTTATATACCCAAGCAGGTGTCCTTTCGTGAATGGGCATGTCTTTTAGACATGCCTTTTCACTTAATTTAATGACTATTTAACCTAATTAGTATTTAATTATTTAATATTTATATTTATTTTATTTATTTAATTGTTATGAATTATATTCATAACAGTGTTATACAAATGATAATGACTCTGTTGACTCATGGCAAATATTCTTTTGACTTGACAAACCCTAGAAGCGTTTGACCTAACTAACCAATCAAATGGAGCATGAAACCCATGCTTGAAAATAGTATTTTTCTTTCTTCTTTTGCTTGTAACACAGTTACTAATCAAATGGGAACTTCACTGACTTCTCATATTTTTAGAGGTAGCAAAAAATCATCTGATTTTGAAAAAGTGTTGATTCAAAATAAGTCTTTTCTTATGGAACATATTTTTGAGACTTTAAATTTTCTTTATGCACATTTTTTAAAAAATGTTAGTGATTTTTATACCAATTTTGAAAAGTGTCGATGCAGCATCAACCCCTCTTTTTTTGAGCCGACGCAGGGGGATTGATTTTTCTAATTTTTTTAATTTTTTATTTCAACGATTTTAAAAAAAATGTTTATTTTTTTTATTTTAATGTTTTTTATTATTTTTAACATTTTTTAATTCCTTTTTAATGTTTTGTTATTTGTTTTTTTAATTATCCAATTTGCTTTGTTTTATTTGTTTTCTATTTTTTGGCATTAAATTTAATATATATATATATATATGTGTGTGTGTTTTTTTTTGAAATATTTTTTTGTCTTTTCATTTACTTTTTTTACATTTCTTAATTTATTTTTTTTAAATTGGGTTTTCTTAATTTTTTTGTTTAAATTTTTATATTTTAAGTTTTATGAGTTAGTTTTGTTATTTTTTTACATTTTTTATGTTTTTTTTGTATATTTTTACATTTGATTTTTTTGTATTTTTTGTATTTTTTATTTTTTTATTTTTATTTTATGTTATAATATATTTTTATTGTTATTATTTTTTAAACCTTTCGTTTTTTTGTTTTAGTTTTAATTTGTTTCAACTTTTTAATTTTTGCTTTGTTTTATTTTGTATTTTTTATTTTTATTTATTTATCTAACCTCATTATGTGTTAATTTGGTAGTTGATTTTAAAATTTTCACTATAATGGATAAAGTCAGCACCTAGATTGTGTCAATTTCATGGTTGATTTTTAAATTTCCTTTGCAATGGATTGAGTTCGCCTACATTGCGTGTCAATTTGATGGTTGATTTTTAAATTTTCGTCGAAATGTGGCAAGTTGTCTTAAAATAAGATTTTAAAATAGCTATACTTTTAGCATTTAAAAAATAAATTACTCTTGGTATAATGACTCTTTCATCGAGGTGTTCATTTTTAAAGTTTTTTTAGTAATATTATTTTTCCATAATGTCATGCTTGAACTATGTTGAAAACTTTTAGTTTTTGTAGTCATGATATTTGGTTTTAATTGCATGGTTGAAAAAATGTTAAAATTTTAAGGTTTTTTTGAGTCGTGATATTTTATCTTTAACGCTATGGTTGAAAATAGTTATAAGTATTTTATCTTTAATGTCATGGTTGAAGATTGTTGGAATTTCAAAACTTTTCAAAGACATAATATTTTATCTTTAATATCATGCCTGAAAATTGTTGAAATTCTAAAAATTTTCAATCATGATATTTTATCTTTAACGCCATCGCTAAAAAATGTTGAAAATTTACCCTGAAACCTTAGAAGAGAAAATAATAATAATAATAATTGTTAAAAAAAAACGACGTTCCAGCATCAACACTTTCTTTTTTCAGGGGTGCTTTTTGTGCAAAAAAATTTGGTTTTCACTGCCATTTTTAAAAAATGTTGAAAATTTACCCTCAATAAACAAAACAAAAATAAGTGTCGTTCTAGCATACACACTTTCATTTTCCGGTTGTTTTTAATATTTTTTGGGGTTTTTGGCTAGAGTTCTCGTTTTGAGGTCACAATCCCTGTTTGATTGGTAACTTTGTTTTGTTACATAAGATATACATAGCGACATGAGTACAATGAAAATTATAAAGACCGAAACTAGTTACATCTTCCAATAGAGGGCTCTGTAGGACACAATCCTTGTAAATAATTTTTGTCAATGTAAATAATTTTTACATAATAGGTAGGCGAAATTAGGAGCGATGAGGAAGATTGGAACGTGCCCTAGCCCAAAATCCATAGTTCATCTTCCGGATTTTTTGTGTTGGTTTCTATAGGAAGCTACAAAGACTATTTCGAGAACAAGATCATCCTCTACACACCTACTTTTCTATACACCTTGCGTTTAAAACAAGGTTGCTTGGGAGCGAGAGCGGAAGCGGGATCAGGGAGCGAAATTTTCAAAAGCTTTGGGGTCCAGAGCAAACTGGGAACGAATTTTTATACAATATATATTTTTATATATTTTCATGAATATATGTCAACAAAAACATGTAGAATGATGAATTGGATATAAAAAGCATAAAAACATGGATTAAACCATATAACATCAATCATCTAGAAGTTATAACCTTCATCAATGATGTCCACAAGTTAGTAACATACAACATATCGAGTGTCATGATTCATCAATCTTAAAATTTCAAACTTTGAAAATTCAATATATAACATTTATCATCATTGATCACTAAAGTTGTACTTGTAACCATTACCATTACCAAGTAACCAAACTATAACAAAGAACATCTAACATGAAATGAAATGTTTCAACTTTATAATTGCCAACTTCAAACTTAAATTGTAATATATTGTTTACAAAAAATATCATAATAAATATGAAAGAGTCAACTGCTAGAAAAACTACTATAAACTAGAAAAGACAAGTAAATCTATTATCTACTGCTTCCTCTAGCTCTTGCCACAAGAAACGTTTAATTTCTAAGAAGCTTGTGGTGGTCTACTTGGAGTCTCCTCCCGCATAGTTGAATGACCATGTCCAAAGCCAGAACGAGAAGGCACATGACCTCCACATGAGGATGTAGATGGAAGTGGCAGCAGCAAAGGAAAAGCTTGTGGAACTCGAGCATTGCTATTAGATGATGGGGCTGGCATGGTTTTTGTTGTTGCTTCATCATCATCTTTCAAAACTTTTGTTTCCAATTCTTCTAGATGTATAGCTCCATCCTCCAAATTATCTTCCTCTAGGTTGTTGTACCAAATCAGATATAATTTATCAGCACAACCCTGCTCACATGTGTCAACAACCTCAAGTTGTAGAGCACAAAAACCAAGCTTTCTGCACAGTTTTCATCGAGGAAGTTTCTTTTCACATTATGGATGAAGCTATAGGTGCTCCAACACCTCTCTGTTGAAGAAGTAATTACAACCTGCGAAAACACTTTTTTGTCGATTTTCCCAAAAGTCCATTATCGCCATACATGTCCCACCATGTGACAACATCCAATCTGTCTCTGTCTTCCATTATGCAAAGAACCAAACACTCCAGTGAGATTGAAGTATTTTCTAATTCTCCACACAATCTAACACACTCCTCCCTGTCAGGCACCAGCATGTCTAATGTTATCATATACCCATTTTGTACCTCTGGATCTGTATGGGATTTTCTCCTAACCACACCCCTAAGTGCAGGTTTGCCCAACCAAGATGGAGAGTAGTGTTTTGGCATAAGGATGTACACCAAGGCATGTAGTGGAACATTAAGTTTATCCCACTGTGCACACACAAAATTGTAAATAATATAATCCAATTTGGGCTCTTTTGGCTGAATAATATCTTTTATTTGCCCCATGTTATCCATCTACTCATACACCTCCCTAGTCATTGGTGCATTTGTATCTGCAAAACAAATCATGTTATAAATGGGCTTGGTGTGTTGCAAAACTTCCCTCCCATGTCCCCAAAACAAATCATTAAGAGCGGTCTCCTCCAGCTCTACAAAACCTTCCCTGTCAAATGCAGTTGGAGCCTTGTCCCTTAATACTTGCCAGTGTTAACTTGATACCATGTTAGCCAATAACTCTTTTACCTACAAAAGGCGCCTGAAGGTGAGGTAATAGCTAGCAAATCTAGTCTTCCCAAGCTTCAACAGCTCCAATCTTGAGTGATTGCGGAAAATCCCATGGGTATTGCTATGATTGGTAATAAATTTTATCATTCTCTTGCCTCTCTTGTACAAATCACCAATCCATTTGTATTGAGGTTCTTTTTTCTTAATAATATCATGCATCAAAAGGTTCATTGTGTGAACCAAACACCCAGACCAAAATATGTTGGGGTATTTATCATCAATGATTACTCTCGCTGCCTTACAATTAGAAGCATTATCATTGATGACTTGGATGACATTGTATGGCCCGATACTTTCAATTGTTTGAAGCAATCGTTCTGCAATGTTGATGGCGGTTTTGAACTTTTCTGAGTAAGCATGTGCTTAAGGGAAGCTTGCACCACTACCAAACACACCAAGAACACATATCAATGATTTGCATTTTACATTTCTCCAATCATCAGGTACAATGGATACCCCGTAGTCATTCCAAGAATTTGTCAATCTACCCTGAGCATGTGTTTTTTTTCGTTTTTTCATGATCAAATCCCACAGTTCTAGCCTTGTCATACCCAGGGCTCTTATATCCTTTAGGGGCATGATTGATAGCGCCAACCATTTCATGCCAATAAGGTGAGCGAAGAACACTGAATGGTATCCCACATGCATAGAAAAACAGGAAAAATTTTGCATCCATATCATCCCTACACCCTTGATCAAGGAGATCTAATACTGTTCTATACCTTGAAAGAATATTTGTGCCTGTGCCTCCATATCCACTACCATGGGTGGATGTTGATGGAGTTTTTAGTCTATGTGATTGTGGGCTAGTGGTGTCATGTTCAAAGTCACCCTTTGATCTTTTAGATTTGTATTGGGCTTCCTCCTCTTCCCTTATGTATTTGGCTCTTCCTTGTTGTGACACACTTCCACAAGTTTTGATTCCTATTTGTTTATTTCCATCCCATGCCATTTTCCCATAGAGATGCTTTCTGGCACGAGTGTATGAACCTATGAAAGTGATTTTGCAATGGGGGCATGTAAATTTAGTGGTTCCACCCCCTTTCTCTCCTGAAAGCCTAGTAACATATTTCCACAAGGGGGTTTGGACTACCTTGGTTTTTTTGCCCTCATCATCTCCACTCTCAATATCCTCCTCCTCCTCTTCCTCTTGGTACTCCTCCTCTCCAGGTTTTCCAAATCCACCACAACCCACTTCTTCATCCTCTTCATCACTCCTTCTGCTCCCTAGCATCATCATAACAGAAAAAGGAACCAACTTCAAGACAATTCCAATCCATATAGCCATGATGTTTGGTGGAGTTATAGTTTCTTGCTTGCAATAAAATGGAGGAATGGGAATGGGAATGGGAAAGAGAGAAGAGAACATCTTTCATTCAACAATGAACATATAAAAAATACAAATGCTATTGCTACATGCAAAAATAAAAAAGAGTGGGATTAGAGTCTAGACCCTACCTCTTTGGCTCTCTAATGGTTCCTTCAATCCCATGCTCCAATCTCCCTTGCAAGCTCCTCAAGCTCTTAAAGCAACCCTCTCAATCTTCCTCTCACTCATCTCCTCAACTCAAGCTCCAAAAGTCCTCTCTTGCTCTCTCAATATACAAATGATGCATTGTGGGAGGGGAGGAGGCCTTTTAATTCTTTGGGCTCCTCCCCTCCCTCAAAATAAAAAATTGGGCACGCAATTTTTTTAGGATGGGAGCAGTTGTGAATGATCACTCCCCAACCGCTCTCAACTTAAAAAAATTGCTCTGGGAGCAAACGGGAGCAATCACTCCCCGACCACTCCCATAAAGTCAAGGAGCACAAACGTTTTAGGGAGCACGCTCCCACTGGGAGTGAATTCCAAGAGCGCACTCCCGAGGTCGCCCTTTATCCACTCCCGAGCAAAGTGCACTTCAAAAGCGAATTCGAGGGGGGCACTCCCCCGCAGTTCTAGTCTAAAATCTTCCCTAGCACCTTAACATCTTGAAACCCATCTAGGCAAAAGTTATTGTTGATCTTGGGATAGAATCCCATGGTTACTTTGGCTGCTGAGGATTTGATTCTTGAACAAATTTCGCATTTCACAAGCCTTCATCCTTACCTCTTTGGCTCAATCTTCCACCATTAAAGCCCGCATAACTTTGCAAAACTCTCGAGGTTGAGCACTCCATCACTCTACATTTCAACCTCTAACTGATTTCCAATCTCGAATTGAGGCACTAGTCCAAGTGCATCAACAAGATAACACGAGGAACCCCAAAAAATTGCAAAACCTTACACATGTTATTGCATGCCTTACATACACACATTTCAAATTGTACTTCTCTTCAGCTATTTGAACCATATGATGAATACCCTTGATTGAATCTTTTGGTATTTTGCCTTCCTCCACGTCTATCTGAAATTTATTATTCTCTTTTATGTGATTTAAGTAGCCAAGGACCATTTTATCAAAATGACCTTTTCTAGGTTTTGAACTAATTGCCAACCATTGTTAATGATCACAAATATTGGCAATATGCCTCCATCTGAAAGGCTCTTCAAGTCCGCATTGTTATAGTAAGAAAATGATGAAGCACTTAGAGATTGCGAGGTGTAATTACTAATGAAGACACATTCTCTCATCTCCATTATCTGCGTGGTGTTAGCTGGCAAGTTGAGCTACAAAGAGTGGTTCGGAAAGATCAAATACGCTCACATATTCAATGACTTGTGGGATGGCATCTATGAAAGAGAAGTTGACAATAGTAAAGAAGAGGAGGATAGGGGACCTAAGAAGCTACATCAGATAAGGAGCTAGCCATATGGAAGAACAAAAACAATAAAGCTTATCCCCTGATTGATGCATCAGTAAGTGAAGAGGTGAGCCATCATATTGTTTCCATTACAAATTCTTATGGTGCTTGAAGGAAGTTAGAGGACTTGTATGACTAACATTTGGAACTAGGACTAGTACAAATGCTACCCAATCTCTGCAACACGTTGAAGGATGATGATCCTAAGGCCTTAGCTTATGAGATCAAAGCCATCAAGCATGACATAGATGATATTGGGGTGAAGATAGACATTCCTCTTGCTGCCCTCATCAAGGCCCTCTAGCCTACATACTCTCACTACTTTGAATCCCTACAAGCTAGCAACCAACTAAATGTTAATTTTAGGGCTAGATTGTTCTTTGTTGTAGATAATCGCATTTTTAAACTTTTTCAACATTTTCACATTACATTAACCCCATAACATCATATCATCATTAGAAATTATGTAGAGAGAATAATAACGTCCACAATGCAGTGAAACAATAAGGAACAGTAGAATTAAAGCATACACAATAGAGACACCGGGATTTAGGTAAGAGACTAGGGCAAAACCCCCACAAGGGGGAAAACCCAACCAAACTCTTCTTCTTAGATATTCATCAAATGTTCAACTGAGATACAACGTACAAATATCATGAGACATAAGACTTTCATCATTAATCACATTAGGCCACCTAGGACCAATCCAAGATCATACTAGATCCTCATAAGATAGCAGCAGACATACCTGTCAAGGAGACATTCACTAGCCCTCCTATCCTTGTCCCAAGAATTACTATCAACATTGTCATAAGCATCACTATCATACACATCACTATTATATACATCATGGTCATAGACATCACTGCATAAGTATCACTATCATAAAGCACAACCACACATCTCAGTCATAGAGGGATTATGACATCTATCAGAGAGGCATTATCACACATCACAATCCAATCAAAGCCATATGTCTATCACTGCCATATATCATTGTAATAAGCATTGTTGAGAATCATTGTCACATATCAAGGGCATTGTCACATAACAAGGGCAATGTCATAGTCACATAGATCACTGCTATGAGTGCCCACATATATCATTGTCATATCACTGCTACAAGAACAAGTGTCATTATCGTTGTCATATAAATATCCCTACCATATGTCATTGACACGAAGGATATTGCCATACATTATAGTCACAAGGACAAGCCATTAAGTTAATACATTACTGAAGATTGACATACATCTTTGCCATAAACTTATCACCATATATTAGAGTTATAGGGACATTGTCATATATCATTGTTTGCCATAGACCACAATTATAGAGACCTTCCCATACATCATTGTTTTCCAAACAATACTAAAGATAACCTAAGGATAACCTTCTGCAACTAGGGTGCAATCTACCATCAACCTTTCTTACTTGATATTACAAACCATCTAACCTTATTGCCTTTTACAAGGGACTATACTAAATTAGTCCAACAAGACCTACACCACTTTGCATAAACTTCAAACATATATAAACTACACACCTCGAACCTGGATAACTTTTACTGCCTTCCTTTACTCGGCCTTGAGCACATTGAGCTCTAACAATTTCAGCCATGGTTAGGGCAGTCTTAAGGTGTATCAAAATCCACATCCAAGTTTTCTACATGTTCTGGAAGTGGAATCAAGGAAGGGTTGTTTGCTATGTTTTCCAAGGATACGTGCATTGCATTGTTTTAGTTTCCTTGGAATAGTAAGCAAACCATAAACACCATTCTTTTTCAATAACCAAAGGTTCTCATAATTAACATGTCTAGATCTAGCATGCCATAGAAGACTAGATGGCAATGCATCTTCATTGTGATGAGAGAGGTATGCAAAATTTTGTGTATGTGTAGATGTGCCATTTAGCTTCAGTGGTCTTTCATCTTCCACTCAAGTCATGACAACCATGTTGGTGAGGGCCTCCCTTATTTATACTTCGTTATCAAAGATATGAATGGAACGACCTTGTTGTTGAATGTGCAAAAGGGACAACAAATTCCTTTACAACTTTGGAAGATAGAGTACCTATGCAAAAGAAAATAAGGGAATCCATGCAATATAAGCTTGATTGTGCCATGTTTTGAAGGTTTGAGACATCATTTATTTGCAAAATATATTATGCCATTTGCATTTTCATTGAAATCTTTGTAAAAGTCTTTTTGGAAGGGCATGTGGCATGTTGCACCCGTGTCAAGCAACCATGCATTTCTCCAAGAATCAAATAAAGTATGAAACATATATTTAGTTACTCTAATATAATGTAACGAGCATATTCGAGTGGTTTACCTTTCTTTGGATTGAGTGTTTTAGCTTTGTCTTCTTTTTTATTTTGTTTGTCTTTGATCTTCTATTAGGAGATTTTTATGTTGATGCATCATGTCCAATTCTGCTGCAACAAATACAATGAAGAACAAATCTTTCTCCTTGATTTTGTCTACTCCCTTGCATTTGAGATTCGTTTTTCCATGGCCCTTTTTGCTGCCAATTCCTCAAGAATAATTATGTGATTGATTCTTTCCTTTGTGAAGAAGGCATATGGTCTATTCAGTGGGTTGAACAACCGTCTTCCTCTTTACAAAGGCTGTTATGCAAGTTTTCCCGCCAAAGAGTCAATTGTAACAGACTTTAGTGTTGAATTTGGGCAATTGTAGAATGAATTTCCCCATTAGGAACCCAACTACCCAAGGAGAAATGCCCCAAAAGGAAAATTCAAATTGGATAAAAGAATTATTATTGTTGATAAGTTTGACACTCCTATTTTTATTTGATGTGACAAAATTACTCGAGAAAGTAATCATCAAAGCATTTGGAAAATTTTTAAATATTATTTGAATTTAAATTTTCCCTCCATACACAAGTTGGTCTGCCCCAAAGGTTGCGACTCTTCATATGTGGAAACAACTATAAATTGGCACCTTGTCTCCTACATTTGGCATTCAATTCGATCACATCATCTTCTGAGTTTTTCAGTGGCTAGGAAGCTTGCATATCTTTGTGGTAGCTCATATATCCCTATGGCAGCTCGCATATCTTCATGCAATCTTGTATATCCTTGTGGCAACTTGCATATCTCTGTGGCAACTGCGGCCTATTCTTTGTGATTTATATGACATATCCTCTGTGGTTCATGCAACCTCTCTCTGTTATCCTATGCATCAAATGCGGCCTATACCAATGATCCATTTGACCTTCTATGTGGAAGAATATTGGAACCTCCTTTTTGTGTTTGACAGGCTGAGCACAATGTCGAGTTGGGTAACATTTATGGGCAGGATTCTATGGCTAAATCACTGTGACATGGTTAGTACATTTCAATCAATTTCAGGTAGGCCAAGTTATTGTTATGGAGGGCCATAAGGTCTAATTGATAGGTGATACTAGGCCAAGTTTATCTCATGAACAATGCAGGGATTTTGCGGACACAGAGCCCCTGAATTAGGGATGATACTACACCTTAAGACTGCCCTAACCATGGCTGAAATTGTTAGACCTCAATGTGCTCAAGGCCGAGTAAAGGAAGGCAGTAAAAGTTATCCAGATTTGAGGTGTGTAGTTTATATATGTTTGAAGTTTATGCAAAGTGGTGTAGGTCTTGTTGGACTAATTTAGTATAGTCCCTTGTAAAAGGCAATAAGGTTAGATGGTTTGTAATATCAAGTAAGAAAGGTTGATGGTAGATTGCACCCTAGTTGCATAAGGTTATCCTTAGGTTATCTTTAGTATTGTTTGGAAAACAATGATGTATGGCAAGGTCTCTATAATTGTGGTCTATGGCAAACAATGATATATGACAATGTCCCTATAACTCTAATATATGGTGATAAGTTTATGGCAAAGATGTGGATTCTGATCTTCCTGATCAGAATCCACATCTTGAAGGGGGATCCCTACCTTGAATCAATCTCTAGAATCTCTTTTTGAAGCACCATCTCCCCCTCATGACGTTCCGGCCACTTCATCAGATCAGGAAGATCCTTTGAATATGTGATTGAGAGGATTGGAAGGTTGAATCTTGAGATAACACCATCTCAATCAATGGCGCAAACTAGACCAATTTCAAAAAGGTCCACCAAAATGGCTCATCGAAACACTTGGAATTGTTCATCTTGATGAAGTTGGAAAAACAGGAACCAGAGGTTCCACCATATTGAATGGAGGAAATGTACATAATTCTAATTCAAGTGATGTAGATGACATGGATGTTCCATATGATTGTGAATTGAATTTATCTACTAATTTTGAAGCAACTTCCCTTGAAGAAACCACTTCTCATGATGAGTGGAAAGAAGCAATGTAAAAGGGGTATGATGGTCTCATCAAGACTAGCGCATGGTAGTTGGTCAACACTCCATTCGAAACCAAACCAATTAGCAACAAGTGGGTCTACAAGGACAAGTACAAATTAGATGGCTCACTTAACAAGCACAAAGCAAGGCTTGTGGCAAAAGGATTTGCACAAAAAGAAGGCATCGCTTATGACGAAACTTTTGCCCCACAGCAAAAGGGGCCACCATAGACACTCTCTTTGCCTTCGTTGCACAAAATGCATGGAAATTCCAAAAAATGGATGTGAAGACAACTTTATTGAATGGAAACTTGAAATATAATGTCATCATGTCCCAACTAGAAGGTTTTACAGTGAAGGGACAAGAATAGAAAGTGTGCAAACTCATCAAATCATTATGTGTCATGAAACAAGCACCATGAGCATGGTATAAAATAATTGAGCATCTTCTAAAATTCGATTTCAAACACTTTAATCTTGATGATGTAATTGTATGTATCATGAAAGTTGCCATATTTTTTGTATACCTTGTAGTGTATGTAGATGATATGTTTATGATAGGGAACAATGAGAACTATATTGCATCCACAAAGAAAGAGTTGAAGAAGGGCTTTGAGATGAAATATTTTGGAAATTTTCATTACCATTTGGCATTGAAGTGACTCAACATCCAAAGTACATACTCATTTTCCAAAACAAGTACAATGGAGAATTGTTGAACAAGTTTGGCATGGTAGAATGTAACCCTCTTTCTACTCCAATGGAACATAATTTGAAGCTCACATCAAAAGAAAGGAATAAAATTGAGGATACAACCAAGTACATAAAACTTGAGGTATGTCTTATCTACCTTCACACCACCAAACCAAATATTTTATTGGTCATTATGGTTCTTTCTAGGTTTAAGCAAAAGCCTTACGAAGATGACGCAAAAAAAAAATCTCAAATACTTGAAGGGAACTCAAGATTTTGGACTCAAGTATTTCAAGGTGGATGACTTCACCTTGATTGGATATTCTAATTTAGACTTTGATGGCGGTAAAGAAAATGGGGTGTCAACTTCATGCTATCTCGTGAGTCTTGGATCAGCAGTGGTCTCATGGAGGTCAAGCAAACAATCAATTTTAGCAATTTTCGCAACAGAGGCAAAATATGTCAAGACTACAGAAGCAACAAAGGAAATTGTGTGGCTTCGTAAAATACTTGAAGATTTGCAAGAGAAACAAGTGAATTTTACGCCTCTTAATTTTTGCAATCATCCTGGTCAAGAATCTAGGGTTTGCTATATGAAAGAACTGAATATTAAAACCCTAGATGAGTTTAATATTTTGAGCAGTTGATGTGATTTAGGGCAAGAAGTTGAAATATAGTCTCTTGTTGATTATGTTTGTAAAATCTAATCCTTCCATTATTATAAGATTTTGATATGGCTAACTTCATGCTTCTATAGTTTTGGTTGTACTTGTTATCTAAGTTGTGCATGTACAGCATCTTCTAGATGGTGAAGATGATCGTAAGTTAGGTTGATGTGATAAGCATGATATATGAATGACTTTGATAAGAAGGATGACAGCCAAGAAAGATTCTCCAATAAGAAAAAGTTGATCTCCCTAGGCTAAGAGGGAGCCCGGATAGAAGAGATCTCCCTAAGATTAAGAGGGAGCCTAGATAGAAGAAATCTCCCTAGTTGAGAGGGAGGGCATAACATAGTTTTGATTGGAGAATGCATTTCGAAGGATATGTTGTTGCATGTGAAGTACGAAAGGAAAGTGTATGATTGAGAAATATTTTATCAAAGATTCGATTAGTAATCCTACTACGATAAGTTGAAAAGCAACATCCAGTTGTCTTGAAGACCCCAAAGGTTTGTATTTGATTATGTACATTTGAAAGCGTACTACTAATTGGATACCGATCAGTTTGATCGAGAGATATTTGTTGTCCTTAATATGCTAGATCAAGGAGTGTTGAGGCCTTGTGAGTGAAGCATTGCTTGGGAGGAGATCTAGTCGGCACTTTCTATTGATGTCTAGGTCCCGAAGTTGGGAGGGTGGTGTTGGTTATAGAGCTCTGGCCTTGGATACATACCTAGATCCCCGAGTTGATGGCTAGCAAGTAAGCATGATGGTACCCAGAGAGGCTAAAAGCTTGAGTCCATCTTAGTACCACTCAGATAGATTACCCTGGTCAAGAATCTAGTCTGTGGCATTCCGATGCCTAAATTGTTGAGAGACCTTGGATAGATTTTGCTGGTCAGGAATCTACTCCATGGCACTGCGGTGCCTAAACTTCTTGGTAGACGATGGTTTTTAAGATATTCCATGTACCTCTTTATTTATATAGATATGAATACCTCCCTAGTTAAGAGGGAGTGTTGAAGAATGTAACTAGGTTTAGTCTTCATAAATTGTACTTGAGTCAAAATGTAATATATTTGTCAAAAGGAATTTTATTATTAATTGAATTGACTTGTTAAAGAATGGGTTTCATGCTTGGGTCAATTGTCATAGATCAAGCCTCCATTGTAGGCTTTAGGATTGTTTACTTGAGTCAAAAAGTCAAAGTTTGTTTGGTCAAAGACTCCTCCATCAAGTCTCCTTCAAATCGGCCTCAAAAGAATCATCATCAAGTCGGCTTCCCTCAATGAACTCAAGTCAACCTAACCTTATATGGAGACACAATTGCTCAAGCACTCATGTTGGCTTATTTCTCATGGAGACAACTATATATATAAGCATAAGGACTTCGCTCAAATCACAAAGAGACAAGTTTGGATTTCAGAGAGAAATTTTCGGTACTATTACAGTGAAACAATTCGGATCTTTTCCAGAGAATGGGTTCACAGAATTTCGGTGAATGCACAGTATAATGAAAATATAACTTCGGTGTAAATTGCAGAGATGATTTCGGTGCAGTGACAAGATCGAGGTGCTATCACAGTGAGATGATCTCGGTGCTACCATAGTGACAAAGTCTAGGTGTTGTGACAAGGTTTCGGTGCTACCACAGTGACAAGGTCTCGGTGCAATGACAAGGTCTAGGTGCAGTGACTAGGCCTCGGTGCTATCACAGTGAGATGGTTTCATTGCTATCACAGTGACAAGGTTTCAGTGTCTCAATAGTGACAAGGACTCGGTGCTCACACAGTGACATGAAGAAGATCAAACAAGGATGACTTGATGGAGGGAGTCTCTAGTCTAGGTTGTGAGGGTCTTGGTTATCTCGTCTTGTTTTGAATCTACCGAAGGAAGAATTCTTGATCAGGTTTTCCCCTAGAGTGGGGTTTTGCCTTGGCTGCATGCCTACATCTTGTGTCCACTTATATTTGTTGATTGGCATTAGCCTTGATGATAATGAAAAGATAAATCGAATGGAAGAATAATAATAATAACCCATCACAATATAATGTCATAATAAGAGAAATCAATTAGCTGCCACACTTTGGATTTCTCAACAAACCAAACACATCAACACAAAGTATCATTTGATTTGATATCATGTAGAGGCTAAGAGATAAGATAGCATGATCTCATTATTGTCCAACAAATAACTATAAATAGGTCAATGGAACTACTAAGTACAACAGTTTCAGATACAAAGTGGGAGTCCAAAAAGCTTCTTCTAGAAAATCATGACATAAACAAAACTAGCCTATATGTCGTAAAAATACGAATTATATGAGAATAAATAAGAATATCTAGGATGCCAAAAATACAAATGGTACTAGAGTAGGCACATTCCATTTCAAGTGTCAGTTTCAAGAGCCTCCAACAACTTATATTGCAAAAATTGTTAAGTCGTACTCCTTTTTACCAAGACTTTTGAATGAAGATCAAAATACTTAGATGATGTAACAAGGTACCAAAGAAGAGCTATAGGTTGTGTTACACATCACATCAACAAGGATATATACAAATCATTACAGCATTTTTCACCACCATTGTTCTTAAGTTTTCTTACCTTAGCAATCAGGGAATTAGTTCCAAACATAATTATGTGTATTGAATAAAAACATAGCTAGGGTATTGACAAAAATAATTACAGTGAAAGCAAAATGTACCAATCTCAATCACATAAATGACACACAGATTCTTCCCAATCCAAGTTCTCATTAAGCTTTGAACTTACTTCGGCTCCCTTTCTGGCAAAATGGACGAACTAAGTAATTGCATACAACATCGGATCTCATCCAAGTAATCAACCCTCCTTGGTTGATCTAGATCTCTTTGCTACCCTTTCCTTCGACCCAACACACTCACTGATAATCTGAATATTGAGCTATTGTATTCTGCTTCTCCTTCTCCCTAGCCTTCCTTTTATAATTTTACATTGACCTAAATCCCAAACACTAATCTCAAAAGTGATTGGCAATCAATATTAGATCTTGCCTCACTTGAGATCAAGGGTTGAGATTAAAACATAATCACTAAAGTAAGTAATTCACTTTACCAAAGTTTACTTTAGCTCAATAAGTCAACGTAATAATTATGTGATTTTCCTAAGTCTAACGTAGGCTTTGTTAGATTAGCAACTTGCTCACACTAGAGCAAATGTTCTAAGGAGATCCTGGGCAAATTATGCACACCTAGAAACTTAGTTGTGTCCAAAAGTACCTACCCGAGCTACAAACATCAACAATTGTAAGCCCAAGGTGAAAAGTCAAAAACCATGTGAGGCCCTATATGAGGCATCCTAGACCTTGTATCTATTAGGATATTTAGACACTTAAGAGTTAGTTAAGTTCAACTTGTTCTAATGTGTCTATTAGGTAAAATTGTGTTTCTTTAGTATGCATTAGTTGCATTGTAATCCGATGTTCATGACATAGAGTGATCTGACAACTCATATTCTCCTTAGTAGTAACGACTATTGATATATGGCTTAACACTAGATTGGTCCACGATCCCTATTTAAAGGGCACGAAGAGTCATGGGTAATGATCAATTGTGAGAAATCTCTTATGAAAATATTTTCTCTTGCATTAATGAAATCGCCTCAAGTGGTCATGTTGGCTGGGGCCTTGCACAGTTTCCCTCTCAAAGGATTTTACCATGCAAAAATATTGGTGTTGTGATCTTTAATTTGGTTGTGTGAGTGGTCATTGAAAATGTTCGTCCTATATGGAATACCCTATTTCCCCAAGCATGGTATCAAATCCCATTTAAAGAACTGCTCCCGTCAGTGATCGACATCTTGAACCTCGTCTCGCCACAATTTTGAGATCTACCATTTATCTACCACTATGGATCCAAAACATTGTTTTTAGCTAAGAACACCTTTTGCTTTATCTAAAAAGATGTCCATTTATCCAAGATACAACATTTTTCGTGAAATCGAAAGATATGTTGTCCAAATGCGCCCCTTAAAAAAATATGGAGTTCATATTTCAATTTTTTTGTTTATATTGTTAGAAATCCATGCACCCCATGTTTGGTCTGTCCTACCTAGAAACATAAACACACAAGAAGTACCTAACTTCAAAAACTTTTGCACAACAAAATTTACTAGTAATTAGCTCAATAATAGTACACAAGAGCTTATTCCCAAACTTGTTTCTTATCAGTCCATTAACAAGAAAACCTTGGGGTTGTTGTACCAAGGATAATGGCCCTTTATATCCATGTACAAATGCCAAAAAATACAAGTCTAATCTTTTGACCAAATATCCTACGTCCAAGGCCATTTCCTTTAAGTCCTCTTCTGCCCAAAATACAATACAGTGGTAATCATTTTCCAACCTTAGATCATCAAGCGGTGACTTACATAACTAGGCATGCTCCTTCAGCCCACAATCCTTTGTTATAGCATTGTTTCCTCCACATCCAACTCCTTAGCTTTCTTTACCAGTCCTTTGGTTTGTTGTCCAACCTTGCTGCCTTCTTTTTTGGTTGTGTCAGCATCCACAACAAGCCTCAACTTACATGTCTTACCCTCAGCCAACATGTTCTAGGCTTCGACCATCCTAGAGCTCGTGCCGCCTGCATTCGGCCCCTGCGATCTTCCTTAGGCCTATGGCCAGCCTAACCAGGTTTGTTTCAGTTGCGGCCTTCTTACACAACAACCTACAAGATTGTGGTTGCCATAAAAAGCCACAGAAAACAAGGCCTTCTTTCTAGAAGGTTGTTCCTTTGTTGCACTAGACTTCGGCTCCTTAGTTGTCCTACACTGCGGTTCCTTTGTTGCCTTAGCTAAGTCACTTTTAGCCACTCCACAAGAAGAAAATCGTTTATGTTGCTTGTCCACTAGCCTCTCCATTAGCTACTTTATTTATACTTGTCCTTAGGTGTCTTAGGAAGCCCTTATGTCCTTCAAGGAACCTCCACTCTCAACCTTATCATAAAATTAGAATATTAAACTCACTTTCTTGGGTCCCAAGCCCATTCCTTTGGGTTCAAATCCCCAAACTCAAGTGCAAAGCCTATTGACAAATCTAGGGCAGCTAGGTAAGGGTGATTTCTCTTTACTTTGATCACTGCTTGTGATGCTCTATACTTAACTTGTAGTATTTATGAGTAGCTCCTTCTTCTTTAGATTATTATTGTGTTCTTATCATCAAACAGTTACCAAAACATCAAGATCAAATAGTACAAGTGGACACAAAATGTAGGCTACTAGCTAGTGCCAAAACCTCTCCTAGAGAGGAAAACCCACCAAAAATTCTTCTCTTCTTATAAAATGTTCAAATGTTGAATTCCAAGTCGTTTATACCCGAGGCAAAGAGCAACAAATTTTGTCCTTCCAGCAACTTTCTGCAACTTTGACCCCTAGCAACAATTTCGGCCTTTACTTTCGGCGCTTCTTCAGCAACTGCAACTTCGACCCCTAGCAACAATTTCAGCCTTTACTTTCGGCCCTTCTTCAACAACTGCAACTTCGCACGTGTGGGATAGATAGGCTATTTTAGGCCTCCTTACTCCTTCACTTGGCCTACTTCTTCTTTCTTGAACAAATAGATGATATGTCTTGTCTTTAGCCTTCCTTGGAGATCTGAAATTTCGTCCTATGTAGTTGTAGAAACCCTAGCTTCCTCTTCGCACGTGTGAGAGATATTGACTCAAAAACTTGAAATTTTGTTGTCTTCTATTCCTTGTCTTGTCCTTCGTTCTTCTTTCTTGCTCTTCTACTTCTTCTAGTGATATAACTTTCTTGGATGATTTTTCTTCCAATGAGGTTGATTGCTTCTTATATATAGGCTTCTAAGGAGGTCGAATTACCCTTCATGAGGCTGACTTGTTCTTTTGCAAGCTGACTTGGTCTTTGACACAATATTGACTCAAATAAATTCATTGACTTGATACAAAATGCCCAATAGGGTCTATTACATATAACAATGACTCTTTTGCCTCCTAGACTCTATGACAAAACCCTAGGAGCACACAATGGGAACTTGACCTACATATAAATTGGCCTAGAGCATCAAAACCATGTTACAACATAAAAATAATAAATTTTCTCTCTTTTACATCAAATACATAAAATCAATAGTACATAAGAATATTATGAAGACCGAACCTAGTTACAAATTTCAACGCTCCCTCTTAACTAGGGAGGTATTCATAATACATTGATGGTACATGGGCATTCTCATACTGAAGAATTTTCATAAGAAGAGTCGGATTGGTAAGCCATCTCATAAGCTATATTTTCAGTTGATATCAGCGCATCTCATCATATCAACCAGCATTGTCATATGGCAAGGCCTTGACTAACAACTCTATCTCTCCACTAGATTAGAGCACAATGTTGGGGAGACAATGATTTATAGACACCTTCATCATTGTCTCTCAATGCACATGCCCCATCCGGATGTTCACAAGTTATGTCCATTTAGGATCATTCCTATTTTGGATTTACACATCCTCAACAAATCTCATCTTCGACTACTCTTACTTATCGGATGCCCTACCTAATCCGCAAAGAGTATCAGTATAGGTATCAAATGCTTACCCAATCCTCCATTCTTTCTTCATGATATGAAAACAAGAATGATGTGTTTATCTCTGCCTCTCAACTAGGGAGGATCTGCTTATTCCTTCATATGAAAGGAATATACCCAAGCTCCCTCTTAACTACGAACTTGTTTTCAACAACAGCTATCTATTCTTCCGTGGAGATCATGGTACCATCATATGATTGTAGGGCTCCTCTTTCCACATCATTAGGGGATGATTCATGAACAAACTTCAACTTCTATATTGTGGAGCCATCTCCTTCCATAACTTCTTCATAGGGCTTCGGTCATCTTCTACATCACTTCCCTTCAACAAAGCATAGTATTGAACCAATTAATGCTAATCATGCCATCCTTATTTTCATCGGAAAGTGATATTATTGTCATCATTTGGCTATCTTTCATACTACTACCTCTTCTAAGTCATGTTCTTCTCAGAATCATCTATCAAATTTATGTGTACTATGTAGGTGAATTTCTACAACGTTCTGCCAGTAGCCATGTTCCAATCTAACCAGATGCTTTCAAAAATAAAAAATGAACATCAAAAATAGAATTACCTCTTCATGATGGCCTTTCGTCAATACATTTATTTATGTAACATCAGCATCTTTTCTTTATGAATCCATCTCCAAGGCTCCCACTACTAAGGTTATCCTTCTTCAGCATACTTACCAGGGCCTTCATAACTTCTTCACATACTCCTCTCTTCAACATCTCTATACATAGTTCCTTCTTATTCGAAACCTTATGGCCCACCTCCTTATATTCTACAGGAGGTCCTCATAACTTCTTCATGGAGATGTCATAGCCAATCCTTTTAATATCGAATGTTGATTAAGTAGTTGTAGACACATCTTTACAAACTATTCTTTCACCTTCCTCATATACTGCTTTCTTGGGATCTTCTAAAGTTATATAGCTCATCTTGCATAAGGACAATTGTTGTCCACCACCTCATATGAGGTCATATGATGTTGATTCTATCATGTTTATAATGTAGAAGAGTTCAAGGCATATTGATTTATGCCTTTATGTGTCATTCATAAGGAAGAGTTTCTTCTTCCTCAACCATGCTCATGAGAAGTATTCCAACCATTCCATCTTAAACTAAGAGACGACGTGACTCTATCTATTAAAAAAAATATTACCAAATACATGCATACCTTTTTCCTTTATGTGGTCATCTAGACTTCCTTTAATGGCTTTCTTTCCCTTGCTTGAAGATGAAAATGCTTCAACTAAATTGTTGTGTTGCAATTCACTGTCACCATACCTTCATCCTTCTAAATTGTGGATACCATACTAGGTGGAATGTACACTACCGATGTAACACTTGCTTCTTTCAAGTACAGGTGAATCTTTTCAACAAAGATTCTAGTGGAGGATCTTAATGATCCTTTTCTGCAAATACTTCTTGCTAATGAAAATGAGCTGTGATGAGCTTCTTTCTTTCAATCTTGCCAAATAACTTTCTTCAACTATACAAACTGCTACTTCTACTATTCTTCTAGGATTCTAATAATGATGCCATCACAATCCCTTACTACAATGCATCCTATCGTAACTATAATGCTCCTATCATGATTATTGACTTGAAAATAAACTTAAAGTATGAGAGACCTTTAATAGTAGAGGTCTTTCACTTCTTCCTTCTTTGGTTTTTTCTCTTTCGATTCTTCTACTTCTTCGGTCACATGGGCTTCACTTCTTTCTTTCCTTTGCTTGTTGCCCTTCTTGTGTTTAGGACAATTCCTCTTGAAATGCCCATATGCATTACATTCATAACACTAAATCTTGGACATGTCAAGTTTTTTTCAAAATTTCTTTCATGGCTCAAATATTCCAAACTTTCCTTTCTTCCTTGTCATAGTAACAAATGCTTGTGTTTGCTCATTTGATCCAACGTCATTCTTTGCTTTTGATCTAGTTTCTTCAATCTTACATAATGCCCATAGATCACTGAATGGTGTAGTTTCCTTCTTTCCATTGATGCTTGATACAAAGTTGCCCCATTCATCTGGTAGTGCATTGAGTGCACAAGTGGTCATCTCTGGATCTCACATTGTTTCTCCTAGCTCTTGTAGTTGATCTCTAATTTGAGATACATTTAGGAGATATGAAGTTATCCCTTCTTCCTTTGATACTTTCATCTTGTATAATTCATTTCTTAAAAATATTATTTCCCCAAGTATACTTACAGAGTATAACTCCACCAACTTGTCATAGATCTCTTTTCATGTCTTCAATTTTGCTACAAAGGGAATGAGAGAATCCTTCATAGATTCAGTGAGGATTCTTTGAGCCCTTATTTCTCCTTTCATATACTTTGACGATGCTTGAGATTGTTCATGAGGAGGCCTTGTGATGGAGCCCTTGACATACTCAAAAACTTCATTTTCTATGAGAATCGAATCTATTCTCTTCTTCCATGCAAGGTAGTTTGATGTCCCAACAAGTTTATTGTTCTCCTTGTAGAAAGTAGTCATTTGATTTGTAGGATGAGACATAAATATAAAGTACTTACTTGACAAATGAAGATGCCTCCTTACTGATCATGTCTTCCACTAAAGTGTGAGATTTAGACTAAGGTAGGTATGTTCTACCTTCTTCAAAATGATGGTTCCTTTTCTTCAAGATGAGAGAGGCATGTTCTTCTTCCTTCGCAAGTGTTTGAGGTGTGACGATTTCTCCACTGGGAGGGAGATCACTTTGATTCCTTTAATGATGATGAAGTGATCTTCTTGCTTCCTCTGGATGATGATGTAAAGTGAAGTAGGCTTCCCAAGATGCTTCAAATGTATAAAGTCCTTCTTTCTTTGAGATGGAGGTGGGGTCTTTGAGGTCTCTTTTCTTTTTCCAAGAGTTCTTCCTTCAATATGATGAAGGTCCTTGTGATGTAATGACTATATCTCGTTTTGTTGTTCTTCCTTCTTATGCTTGGCCCTTTTTATATCCCTTTCAATTGGTATGATCTTCAAGTTGCCTTTCCTTCTCACCTTAGCTCTGATACCATGTTGAGAAATCTAGGGCAACTAGAAAAGGGTGATTTCTCTTTACTTTGATAACTGCTTGTGATGTTCTTTACTTCAACTTGTAATATTTATAATTAGCTTCTTCTTCTTTAGATTATTATTGTGTTCTTATCATCAAACAACTACCAAAACATGAAGATCAAATAGTACAAGTGGACACAAAATGTAGGCTACTAGCCAGGGCCAAAACCTCTCCTAAAGAGGAAAACCCACCAAAAATTCTTCTCTTCTTATAGAATGTTCAAATGACAAATTCCAAGACCTTTAGATCGAAGACAAAGACCCCTCCAAGACTAAGTCAACCTTCCTTGTAGATGAGCAACAAATTTTGTCCTTCCAGCAACTTTAGCAACTTCAACCCCAATAACTTTCTGCAATTTCGACCCCTAATAACAATTTCGGCCTTTACTGCAAGTCTGCAACTTTTCGGCCCTTCTTCAACCGCTGCAACTTCGCACATGTGAGATAGATAGGCTATTTTAGGCCTCCTTACCCCTTTTCTTAGCTTTCTTCTTCTTTCTTGGAAAAATAGATTATATGTCTTGCCTTTTGATCACGAATTTTAGCCTTCCCTAGAGATCTGAACTTTCGTCCTATGTAGCTGCAGAAACCGTAGCTTCCTCTTCGCACGTGTGAGAGATATTGACCAAAAAACTTCAAATTTTGTTGTCTTCTAGTCCTTGTCTTGTCCTTCATTCTTCTTTCTTGCTCTTCTACTTCTTCTTCTAGTGATCAAACTTTCTTGTATGATTTTTCTTCAAATGAGGTCAACTACTTCTTATACATAGGCTTCTAAGGAGGTCAAATTACCCTTCATGAGGCCGACTTGTTCTCTATAGGACGACTTGTTCTTTTGCAAGCCGACTTGATCTTGGAGGGACTTTTGACACAATATTGACTCAAATAAATTATTTTGACTTGATACAAAATGCCCAATAGGGTCTATTACATATAACAATTACTCTTTTGACTCCTAGACTCTGACAAAACACTAGGAGCACACATTGGGTGTTTGACCTACAAATAAATTTACCAAGAGCATGAAACCCATGCTATAACAAAATAATAATAAATTTTCTATTTTTTACATCAAATACATAAAATCAATAGTCATAGATATTATGAAGACCGAACCTAGTTACAAATTTCAACAAAGCCAACACAATCACCACCACCACCCACGTAAATTTTACCAATCATATATCTTCAATCTTAAATAAATTTCTCAATTTCTTAGTTCTTAGGCTTTAATGCCTATTCACAAATGCATTCAAAATTAAACATATGAATGAAAACACATTGAATCCTTTAAATACTAAGACTCAAGAGGAAACTTGGAAAATCAATCTCATAAATGACACAAAAATGTTTGGGCAATGCCCCTTGAAAAACCCCACAAGGAAAACCAATAAAGAGAAAATTTTATTAAAGCTCGCAAAATAATGAGTTTACAACAAACTTTTCCATCCAGCAAATACATTAATTATCTCATTTTCTTGTGTCAGACCCCTCAAAATCTGTGTTGTCAATCGACATTGATTTCTTTGCAAAGTGCCTCAATTTCAGTGCAGTCAATAGCATTGAAATCTGTGTAATCAAACAACCTCAATTTATGTGCATCGTGCCTCGATTTTCATATAGTCAACAACCTCAAAATTTGTGCATTCAATCAACCTCGACCTTTGAACAATGTGCCTTGATTTTTGTGCAATCAGTAGCCTCAAAATCTATTCAATCAATCAACATCGATTTCCATGCACTATGCCTGAGTTTTTGTGTCGTCAACAACCTCAAAATCTCTGCAATCAATCTTCCTCGATTTTTATGCAGGATGCTGAAATGTGTTGCTAGGTTTGACTGACAAGTCTCTTGGCACTCGTGTTGCACCTTCTCCTTTTCCTTTAGTGCTTCTTGTCCTCACTCTCTCCTCAAAATAAGAAAATGAATAATATGTCTTTTCCTTCAGAGCTTCGTTTATTTGCCTCATTAAAATGGTTGTAACTAACCCTAAGATCTAATGGCTAAGATTAAGTCCTAGCCAATAAGATCAATGGTTGTGTTAAAATTCTCATTAACATAACTTAGGGTACCTTAAGTCACTTTATTAATTACTTATGCATAAAAATTCACTTTCACTTTATATCACATAACGTTATTGGCCGAGGGACCACTTTGGACACTCTTCCACATGCTAGACACCGAGCAAATGTGGATGACACTTGTCCAAACTAACTTTTTCAACACTTCCTTGTATTGAGGAAAGTGTTCTTCACCACTCCGAATTTGTCTTTGATAAATATATCCTTGTCTTTTATCAAAGACTTTGTGAGAATGTCTACTACCTACTCATTTTTGGATATGTACCACAATTGAACTGCTCTTCTCTGAACATAGTCCCAAATGGAGTGGTATCTGAAATCTATGTGTTTTGACCTGTCAAGACATATTGGATTCTCCGAGAGTTTTACACAACTCTGATTATTGTAGTAAATCACTGTCAGCTTCAATTGTTGATCAATTCAATCAACTAATGACTTGCGAACCCATATGGCCTCACAACTTGCTTGACTAGCTGCCATATATTCCGCCTTTCAAAAACTCAATGCCATTGACTTTTGTTTTCTGCTCAACCATGACACAATTGTTGAGCCGAAACTGAAAGAACACCAGTAAGTGCTTTTTCTATCCACTACACTAAAAGAATGTTGAATGAATTTAATTCACATGGAGCTAACAGCTCAATGATAATACAAAGATATTTACAATAATAGAAACATCAGGTTTCTATGTAGAATATAGAACAAACAGTTTCATCTAAGAAACTGCTAAAAGAAAAATAGAAACATCTAAAAGACTGAGCATTACTAAATAGAAATATATTCTAATACCCTCCCTTAATGCTCAATCTATTTACAACACCAATAGACCCGCGAAATTTTACAAATTTATCAGGACCAAGAGGCTTGGTGAAAATATCGGCGGGCTGCTCTGTTGTGGGAACATAGTGCAACTGAACTGTGCCGTCTTCAACCAGCTGTCGAATGTAGTGGCAGTGAGTTTCCACATGCTTTGTTCGTTCATGAAAGACTGGATTCTTGGCAAGTTTGAGCACTCCCTGATTATCACAAAACAAAGAAGTAGGCCTTGTCTGAAAAACATGCATATCTGCAAGCATACTACGAAGCCAAACTGCCTCACAGGCTGCCTTAACTGCTCCCCGATACTCTGCTTCTGTTGAGGAGAGAGCCACTACCTGTTGCTTCTTACTAGTCCAAGTAACAGCTCCAGACCCTAGACTAAACACATACCCAGCTGTAGATTTACGGTCATCAACCGAACCGGCCCAGTCAGAGTCAGTGTAGCCACTGAGAATAGGATTGGAGCTGCGGGTATATAAGAGGCCATAATCAGAAGTACCACGCACATATCGTAGTACCCGCTTTGCTGCTATCCAATGATCAGCTTTAGGAGCTGACATAAAGCGAGAAATGTAGCTTACTGCAAAACTGATGTCAGGTCTGGTAGCAGTAAGATAGATGAGACTGCCCACTAATTGCCTGAATAAAGTTTCATCCACAGGAGGAAAGGATGACTGTGCTGAAAGTTTGAGCCCTGGTTCCATAGGAGTCGTGGCCGGTTTGCAATCCTGCATTCTGAACCTTTCCACAAGATTTTTAGCATACTTGGACTGAGAAAGAAAGATCTGATTTTCAGTCTGCCACACTTCAACTCCCAGACAGTAATGAAGAAGTCCCAAGTCTGTCATCTCAAACGTTCTGCATAGATCTTGTTTGATCCCATGGATCAAATGTGCAGAGCTGCCAGTAATGATAAGATCATCCACATAGACGACTACAAATAAGATATCATCACCAGTATGCTTGATATACAGGTTTGCATCAGATGGACTACGCTGAAAACCTTGATCTGTCAGGTACTGATCAATTTTCATGTACCAAGCCCGAGGAGCTTGTTTCAATCCATAGATTGCTTTAACTAACCGACACACTTTCTGTTCTTGACCAGCAACCTTGAATCCTGGAGGCTGCATCATGTAGACTTCTTCTTGGAGATCACCATTTAGGAAAGCACTTTTTACATCCATCTGATGAACTTTCCAATTGAACTGAGCTGCTAGGGCAAGAACAAGCCTTATGGTACTCATCTTGGCTGTAGGAGCAAAAGTCTCCTCATAGTCGATGCCTTCCTTCTGTGAAAATCCTCGAGCCACAAGCCGAGCTTTATACTTGTCTAAGGTTCCATCAGCTTTGTATTTTACTTTATACACCCATTTGCAACCTATGGGTGTTTTGTCTGCAGGAAGATCAGAAAGGGTCCATGTGTGATTCTTCTGAAGACTCTGAAATTCTGCTTCCATAGCCTGTTCCCACTCAGATGTACCCTTAGCCTCTGAATATGTTTGAGGCTCAAAAGTACTGTGAAGGTTAGCCATAAGAGCAAAATTGACTGTAGACTGTTGTCTGTTCTTATGCCTAGAAGTTCTACCTTCAAGGAGCTCGTCATCCCGGAGATCACCTATGGTTTTAGCCCACCATTTGGGCCGAAGAGAAGAAGAACCAATATCAGGATTAGAGGAACCAATATCAGGAGGAAGAGAAGCAGGCTCAAGAGCAATAGGAACAGCAAGAGGAGGATTAGCTTCTGGAGGAAGCTCAGATAGAGTAGTATCAAACCCTGATGCTACATCATCCCTCCCATCAGATGGACTGACTGGAAGAAGAACACTGTGAGGCGGATCCTCAGAGAGCTGCTCAGAGGAAGAGGACTGAAAGAATCCTCTGTCTTCATCAAATACTACATCTCGACTGAAGCTAAGTCGACCAGTGGCTATATCTATCAGCCTATAGGCCTTGTGATGATCACTGTAACCTGTCATCATGAGTTTCTGACTTTTGGAATCCAACTTAGATCGCTTAGCAGATGGAATCCAAACATATGCAACTGAGCCAAAAACTTTGAGATGACTGATCTTAGGCTTACGACCAGACCACAATTCTTCAGGAGTCTTCCCTTTAATAGCCTGAGTAGGGGATCTGTTAAGAAGGTAAACAGCAGTAAATACTGCTTCAGCCCAGAATTTGTTTGGAACACTCCGGTGTTGTAACATGGAACGAGCCATTTCAACAACCGTGCGGTTGCGACGCTCGACAACACTGTTCTGCTGGGGAGTGTAAGGTGTGGTTAATTGACGTTTGATGCCATGAATATCACAGAAGTTGGCAAAAGCTGAGGAACAAAATTCCCCCCCATTTTTGAATGACGACCGATGTTGCTTTCCCGCTTGACAGGCGCTGCATACCCCCAACTGCTGAGTCTGAATATCAGGTAATCCTGACACAAGTCCCTCCCGAGAGAGCTGAGAGAGATACTGCATATTGAGATGCCCATATCGCTGATGCCATAGAGTACTGATGGGAGAGACACGAGCTGCTAGAGCCACTTCTGGAAAGTCACCGGTGTCAAGTAGCCTGTATAGACCATGGTCCTCTAGGCCAGTAGCAACTGTCAGACTGGTCTCCCTGTCAATGATGGAACACTTGTGTGCACTGAACACAACATCGAGCTGAGGAGAATTCCTCATAATCTGACTGACAGAGAGCAGATTAATCTCCATACCAGGAACATAGTATACATTTAGAAATATGAGCGTGCGTCCACCAGACTGAATTTGAACTGTACCCCTGCCAGCAACAGTGTACTTTTCACCGCCACCAAATACTACTGAATCACTGAAAGGTGAGAAGTAAATAAACCAGTCACGCCTGTGAGAGAAGTGGCGTGATGCACCAGAATCAATGTACCATGCAGAGGAAGGAACATGTTCGGAAGACCTTTTAGCCATAAAGGCGTAAAAGGCAGAATCTGTCTGCTCGGAATGTTCTGCAACATTCGTTGTCTGATGAAGTGTGGCCATTTTCACAAAGAGAATACAAAAGTATGACACACAAGAACAATGTAGCTGACTGCTTATGCTGGTGAAAATTTAAAGAACAGACTTTCTGTTGTCTAAAACAATAGTAATACTGCTAATACAGTTCTGAGAATACAGATTTTCACAAGAGAATGCCAGTCTACAGATGTCACAGGTCTGAGTTTGTAATGAACACTGTCAGGATCACAAGAAAAAAAAATCCGCTGATTAGTAACACACTGCCGGCCACCAGAACCACAAATACAGCAAATACAAATGTTGAAAAATGGACCCACATGTGCTGTCTCAGTTTCACGCTTCTGCTGAATGGTAACCCACTGCCAGCAAACACTACGGATATATATATACGTCTCAGGTATCAAAATGGCCCACAGAAAATAGATGAAGATCTAAACAATGGCCCACGTGAGCTATCAAGGCTTCACGTCACGTCTCAGCTGTAAACGACTCAGAGATATACTATACGGCTCAGCTATATAGATCCACAGGTGTATACGATGGGTTTCAACTGCCACGGGTTTCACTGTATATATGGAGGTGTATTATGGACTGTATATAAATACCCGTATTCTGGACGGTAATGAGGACCCGTATTATATCCACGGGTCTGATAAATCTTTGAAATAAAACACCCGCGTATATCCACGCCACAGAGATTGACGGATATCCACGCCACAGAATTTTCAAAGCTTTACGACACGTCTTAGCTACGTGGTAATATATCAGAATACACGGGTTTGAAATATATCCACGGGTTTTACAACACACGCGTATATCCACAGGTTTGAAAATACACGCGAATTACAGGGTTTTACAACACACGCGTATATCCACGGGTTTGAAATTACACGCGAATTACAGGGTTTCAAATATCCACGGGTTTGACAGATATCTCTGCCACAGAGATTCAGATATATATCTAAGAGTTCTGAAATATATATATATCCACGAGTTTTAACTGTAATATCATCCACGGGTTTCAAATATCCTCGGGCTTGAAATCAATAAGCGTATATCACAAGTTTGACAGCGTTTGAAAAATAAAAAATAGACAGTTGCCCGCAGATCAAATTTTCAGACCACGACTCCGATTTTAAAAAACAAATAAGTTATAAACCGAGAGAAAACACCTGGATCACGATTGCTGAGGAATTCCACGATGTGGTCGAAGAAAATAGCTGGATTCAATATTCCAAGCAAACTGGCCAGCCAAAAAAAATTCCGCTTCCACGAAAACAGTCACCGCCACAAAGTTATTTCCTTAGAAAAATGATCATGCAAGGGAAGAATCCATTTCTGTATCGAGATGGACGACTGTAAGCTTTTATCACAGCGAGCAAAGCCGAGGCTAAGACTCAGTGAAGGCTGCCTGGCTTACAGAGGGCTCGACCTTAGAAAAGACTCAAGAAATTATGATGCAGAGAGAATTACTTTTCAAGAAATCTCTTAACCTCGCTCTGATACCATAAAAGAATGTTGAATGAATTTAATTCACATGGAGCTAACAGCTCAATGATAATACAAAGATATTTACAATAATAGAAACATCAGGTTTCTATGTAGAATATAGAACAAACAGTTTCATCTAAGAAACTGCTAAAAGAAAAATAGAAACATCTAAAAGACTGAGCATTACTAAATAGAAATATATTCTAATATACACTTCCTGCGCAATCAAAATATGTATAGCCAATCAAACTTACTCAAACCCCTCTCACATAGTCTAGTCCATAATCCATTGTACCCTGTAAATACTTGAGCACATGTTTTGCCACAACCCAACGCATTCTTCTAGGTTCAACGATATACTAACTGAGAATGTTGACACCAAAACACAGATTTTGCCTAGTGTTGAACAAATACATCAATGAACCTATTGACTGATGACACAATGTGGGATCCACCAATTCACCCTTAGAAGCACCTAGCTTCTTGCAGTTGGTGATTATAAGTGTCAACACAGACCTGCAATCCTCCATCTGAAATCTCTTCAGGATGTCAACTACATATTTATATTGTCCCAGAAAAATGTGTCCTACTTCCTGCCAAATTTCCAATACCAAAAAGTAATGCATCAAACCAATGTCTTTCATCTCAAACATTAAAGCAAGATCTTTCTTGCAACCAGTTATAAGTCTATCCACACCTGTAATGAACACATCATCCACATATAATACGAGAATAAGACAATGTCCACCAACCACTATGTAGTATAGGTTGTGATCTACCTCACTCTTCTCAAAGCCCATCTACTGCAAGTAGGTATCAATCCTCAAATACCAAGCTCTGGGAGATTGCTTCAGTCCATACAAGGCCTTTTTCAACTTTCACACACGAGACTCCCTCCCATGCACTTCAAAGCCTTGCAGCTACTACATATACACCTCCAAGCGGATGTTTTATGAAGGGCAAGGTGTGCCCTAGTGATTGTTGTTTGGGCAGATGAGAGCCTAAAAAACATGGCCTCAACCCTAGAGATTTGGTCAAAGGGTTTGACTTGGGTTTGGGAATTATACAGGGATTGCAAACAGCCACTATCTTATTTTATTTTGTAGCTATGGTCAATCTTCATAATGTATATTTTAGCTCTTGATGTATTTATAATGATTAATGTAAAGCGTGTTCTTCATGCTAGAGTCAAAAGATAAATTTGACTTTTCGAAATTGAATTTTTGGCTCCAAAATTAACCAAGTCAGCGTCCCTCCAAGTAAAGTAGGCCTAGGCAGAATAGACATCGATTCAACACAGTGAATCACTATATAAAAACAATTCAACCTCCGCCTCAAGGCAGCAACTCGATCTCTCTCAAGCAAGAATCTTATGGGCATCCAAGCGAAGGACAAGAAGGAAAAGGAGGACAAATTCATCTCTCTTTCTATCTCGCAACGTGTGGAGGATCTCTCTCTCTCTCTCTCTCTCTCTCTCTCTCTCTCTCTCCAGCTCGCATAAGTTTCTAGGCAATAGCAGTTACAAGATTGAAATTTTATGGGCAGTGGCAGGACCGAAATTCTGGGTTTTGGGGGATTTACTAGGAGGATGACTTTCGGCCTAGGGTAGAACAAGAAGGTCAAGTTGCTAGGGCAGATTGGAGGCTTGACTTGGAGGGTGTTGACCAAGTTTGACCATAGGTTTGTTGAAGGTCAAGTTTGGCCTAGTTGTTGACTGAAGTCTAGGTGTGTCTCTTGTTGAAAAGAAAATTTTATTTATTGAAAAGGTTGTTGAGTTTCTCCCCCAAGTGGGTTTTCCCAGGACAACTCTTGTGTTCTCTTTGTTCATTGTGATATCTAATGTCCTACTGTTTTTATATAGTTGAATTTCTGAAGTATAATTGCTTAATGATATTCTAGAAAAAATTTAAAAAAAAGATCAACACCATTAGAAGTAATCATCAATTTTCAGAAGTATTGTGCTTGTATCTATTGCACTTAAAAAATCAACATGGTATCAGAGCTTTGGTGAAGGAAGCGACACTGGGATCACTCTTGAAAAAACATAGAATGAGATCACTATTGTTAAGATCTTCCTAATTGTTCATCTACATCCATAGCTTCCTCTATGAAGTCAGAGATCAAGTTAGAAGGGGCTTCAAATTTCAAAGCTTGGAAAACTAGGACTGATCTTATTCTTGCAAAGAACAAATTTTTCCATATTGTGAAGGGCAGGATTGAAGAACAATCAAATGATGCAAGAAAACAAAAGTTAAAGAATGATGACATCACTACGATGAGTCTTATTGTGGATTCTATTAGAGATCATATGTTCCCCTATATATCAAAGCTTGAAACTTCAAAGAAGATGTATGATCCCCTAACTAATCTATTTATAGTCAACAACATTGGTTAGTTATGAATTTGAAGAATGAGCTTCATGACGTAAGGATGACAAATGATGACATTGTGGCCTCATACTTCATAAGAATCTCACAACTAAGAGAAACTTCAAACAATTGATGAAGTCATCTCTGAGAAGGAACTTGTGACTACAACACTTAATGGATTACCTAGATCATGAGATGCATTTGCAGCTGGTATAAGTAGCAGAAAGGAAGTTTCATCTTTTGAAGAACTATAAACCTCGTGTGCTCAAGGACAAGCAAGGCTTATATCAAGAGATAGAAAGGAAGAAGATTCTCAAGCATTTCTAGCACATTTCTAGAAGAAGAAAGTAAGAAAGAAGAAGTTTGGTTTACAAAAATAGAAAACCAAAAGGAAGACATGTTCCACAACGAAAGAAAGATATGTCAAAAATCAAAGCTATCATTATCGTAGATTTGGTCACTATATGAGCCAATGTGCCAAAGGAGCAAATGATAAAAAGAGGAAAGGAAAACTACATGCTTCAACAACAAATATTGATGAACATCCAAAGAAATCCAAAGGTGACAAATTTCTTTTATTTTTCTGCTCTAACAGGTTCTATTGCAGATGATAATGATATGTGGTTGGTGGATAATGGTGCTTCAAGGCATATGACAAGAGATCGTGGCAATCTCACTGGCATGATGGAAAGAAGACTATCACAAAGGGTAGAGCTTAGAGACAACCCCAGCTATGCAGTAAAAGGAATTAAGAAGACATCCATTGAGTTGGAATCTTGTAACAATGTTCATCTCGGCAATGTTCTATATGTGTCAGGTTTGAAAAAGAATTTAGTCTCCATTTAATGTTTGGAAGATAAAGGAGATAGAGTAGCATTTGTTGATGGCAAAGTGCTTGTACAGCCCAAAGTTTCTAGTATAGATGATGCTATGAATTATTGAAATTCGTTAAGGAAGATTGTATAGACTCTTAGATCAACTAGCTCAAGCTTTAGCCCATGTTGAAATCAATCCATGTGAACTATGGCATAGGAGATATGCTCACCTTCACTATAGAGCCTTGCCTGCTTTAAGTCAAATGGTTTCAAGTGTTCTTGAATTGCAAATAGAACATAAAGGTGTATGTAAAGGTTGTGCACTTGGAAAGAATGTCAAAAGGTCATTTCTACGCAATGATAGTACATCGAAAGAAATTTTGAATATGATTCACTCTAATGTATGTGGTCCAATGTTAGCAAAATCACTTGGAGGTTCTTTATACTAGGCAACTTTTATTGATGACTTCTCTCGTAAGAGGTGGATATATCTCACGAAAACCAAGGATTAAGTCTTCACCAAGTTTCAAGAATTCAAGGCTAAAGTAAAGAACTTAACAGGAATGAAGATCAAGATTTTAAGATTTGACAATGGAGAAGAATACACTTCAAAGGAACTTGATGCATTCTGTAAAGAATGCTGGGTTAAGAGGGACCTGACTGTCCCCTATAATCATCAACAAAACGAAGTGGCAAAAAGAAAAAACAGGTCCATTGAAGAATTTGTCAAGGCTATAATGCATGATCAAGATTTTCCTATGTTCTTATGGGGAGAAGCATCCTTAAAAGCTGTATAAATTCTAACTAGAAGTCCTCATTGAATTCTGGAAGATGTGACTCCTAAGAAGCATCCACTGGACAAAAGCCAAAGGTTGGGCATTTGAGAATCTTTGGTTGCCAGGTTTACATTCATGTTCCTAAGGATAAGAGGAAGAAGCTAGAACCTTCACGACAAAAAAGAAAAATTGTTGGTTATAGTGAATCATCAAAAGGTTATAGAATCAACATTCTAGAAGAGCGACAGGTTAAGGTCATCCAGGACGTTACCTTTGATGAGAAGGTCGCATATTGGAAGTCTAAAGAAGCTTTCATGGGATCCAACAATGAAGACGAACAAGAAGATTCTAAGGAAAAAGTTTGAAGTCCTACAAAAGATACTGAAGAGCCAAAAGGGCCTTCTGAACCTGTTGAACCAGTTGTTCTTGAGATCAGGAATAGACCAGAATAGCTTAGATCTACCTTACAAGAAGCAGAATGACATGCAACTCCATATGGCCATTCAGAGAAAGTAAGAGACCTATATGGTTCTCTAGTTATGCAGCTTTTATGACTAATCTCATCGACGCAGCTACCCAACAAGTGTGGAAGGATGCTATGATTGAAAAATAGTAATCCATCATGATGAATGATGAATGGGAAATTGTGTCAAGATCTAAATGGAAGTCAGTGTTGACTTCTTAATGGATATATAAGATCAAGCATGCAACAAATTGAAGTATTGACAAATACAAGGCGTGATTTGTAGCTAGAGGGTTCTCCCAGAAAGAGGAAGAGGACTATGACTAGACCGTTGCTCCAATTGTCAGGTACACCTCTATTAGATCTATCATTTCTCTTGTTGCCTCTTTGGGTTGGAGTTTACATCAGATGGATGTAAAATTTGCTTTTCTCCATGGTGTAATTGAGGGAGAGGTATACATAGAACAATCTCAAGGTTTTGAGGTGCATGGGAAGGAGTCTCACGTTTGCAAGTTGAAGAAAGCCTTGTATGGACTCAAGCAAGCTCCAAGAGCTTGGTAAGCTCGAATTGATAGCTACCTGACGAAACTTGGATTCTCCAAGAGAGATGTTGATCCAAACCTCTGTTTCAAGGTTGTGAAGAATGCACCTGTGATTTTATTTCTATATGTTGATGATTTATTTCTGACAAGTGTTGGGCCTCTCATTATTAAGTGTAATGGGGAGTTGGCCTTTGAATTTGACATGAAGGATCTTGGCTTGATGCATTATTATTTGGGATTGGAAGTATGGCAGAAGCCTGGTGAAATCTTCCTTGGTAAAGCAAAGTACGCTATTAAGATACTTCAGAATTTTGGCATGATGTACTGTAAATCCATGGCAACTCCCAAGGTGACTAGTTTCAAGAAGTTGAGAGACTCTAAATCTGATTTGGTAAATCCATCCTTATACCGATAGTTGATTGGCTCGATGTATTTGGTTGATACCAGGACAGACATTTGCTTTAATAAACACATTGAACCAATTCCAGGTAGAACCGAGACATGAACATTGGATTGCAACAAAGCACATATTGAGAATTCAACGCGGTACTACAAATTATTGTGAGATATATCTCAAACATTGATGTACATGTGTAGGGATATAGAGATTTTGACTGGGCAGGGAGTGCAAATGACAGGAAGAGTACTTCGCGAGGATGACTTGCTACACTCAGCACTGCAGAAACAAAGTATAACACACCTAATGAAGCTTGTACTCAAGCAGTGTGTCTTCGGGAGTTGTTTGCAGGATTGTTCGACCACAAGCTGGAGTCGACCATGATATATCGTGACAATCAAAGCTGTGTAGAGATTTCAGAGAACCCTGTGTTCCATGACAAGTTGAATCACATCGAAATCAGGGACCACTACATCTATGACATGGTGCAAAAGGGAGCAGTGAAGCTCAAGAACATCTCCACTTATGAGCAAACATTGATATTTTGACAAAGCCTCTGTCTAGAGCGAAATTCATATACTTCAGGGACAAGCTTCAGCTTTTTGAGATTGCGAGTTCTGATATGATAGCATCATGGACAACTATTCTACGTGTGTCAAATATGTAGACTAGTTGGGGAGAATGGTCCTAGAAGCCTAGGATCACTCAGTTGACTATGTGGCTTTCAGCGTCAGGCTCAATCTCTCTAGATAGGATGAGGAGCTCATTTAGCATCAAACCCAGTTGCTCATGTGGAGTGTGGCCTTTGGAGTTTCACCAAGGTGTTAGAGATACCAACCCAAAGAATGGTGAACCAAGACTAATCTAGGTTAGGAGTACTGACCAAGATTATGGGTTAGTGGTACGAACCAAACTTATGATGACTAGTTGATGCTAAATGTTATGCCATGTGTCAGGAGTACCGGCCAAGCTTATGGGTCAATGGTGCCTACCAATTGTGGCAACTAGTTGATGCTAATGATTTACCTTATGTCAAAGTTGTTGACTAGGTTGTTGTTGATGATGATGATGATGATGATTTGTTATAACCTTTTCTTATACAAATTTGCCAACTTGAGAACATCTAAGACAATTATTATCAATACTTCCCTAGTTAAGAGGGAGTGTTGAATTTTGTAACTATGGTCGGTCTTCATAATGTATATTTTAGCCCTTGATGTATTTATATTGATTAATGTAAAGCATGTTCTTCATGCTAGAGTCAAAAGAAAAATTTACTTTTGAGTCATGTCCTTATGGACTTTTAAAAGAGAAAATTTTGAATTTTCGAAATTGAATTTTTGGCTCCAATATTAGTCAATTCGGCCTCCCCACAATTCAAGTCAGCCCAGGCAACAGAGACACCCATTCGACCCAGCAAATCACCATATAAATAAAGTTAGACCTCCTCAAGGCAGCAATTCACTCTCTCTCAAACAAGAATCTTTTGGGCATCCAAGTGAAGGACAAGAAGGAAAAGGAGGACGAAAAAGGACGAATTCATCTCTTTCTCTCTCTATCTTGCTCGCACGTGTGGAGGGTCTCTCTCTCTCTAGCTCGCATAAGTTTCTGGGCAGTTGCAGGGCCAAAATTTTTTGGGCAATTACAGGACCGAAATTATGGGTTTCTGGGGATTTACTAGGAGGTCGAATTCCAACCTAGGGCAGAACAAGAAGGTCGAGTTGTTGGGGCAGATTGGAGACTTGACTTGGAGGGTGTTAACTAGGTTTGACGATAGATTTGTTGAAGGTCAAGTTTGACCTAGTTGTTGACTAGAAGTCTAGGTGTGTCTCTTGTTGAAAAGAAGAATTTCTCTATTGAAAAGGTTGTTGGGTTTTTCCCCCAAGTGGGTTTTCCCAAGGTAAATCTTGTGTTCTCTTTGTGCATTGTGATCTCTATTGTCCTATTGTTTTTATATGGTTGAATTTCTGAAGTATAATTGCTTAATGATATTCTAGAAAAATTAAAAGAAGATCAACATCATTAGAAGTAATTACCAGTTTTCAGAAATATTGTGCTTGTATCTATTGCACTCGAAAAATCAACACATCCCTAGTACAAGAGCCCTATGGGTTTTCATATTAATGGATTTATAAGAAAATGATTTTGGTAAATAATTTTGTGTCTTGTGCATTTATCTAATTGTTGGTATATTCCGTTGTGCAAAAGTTGTTTTTAAGGTTAGGCATTTTAGTGTGTTTAGTTTTATGTTTCGTGAAACTGCCAAAGCATAGAACAGACCTAGGGTGCATGGAATTCTAACATTTCGCTCCATTTGCCACTACTCTATCCTTATCTGGATCCTTTCTCTTGCCATTATTTCTTGAGAAATACGGTTTTCATCATAAAATATGGGGTTTAGCGCATGCGCTAAAGTGTGCAATGGAGTGTTAAGCTTGCTCCATCTCTCAACCATGATTTTCTTCACTATATCCCCAAATTGAGCATCAACAATTAGAAGCTAAGGAGATTCCTAAGCAATGATTTCCATAGTTTTCTCAACCATGATGTCCATACCATAAACCTCTCCCAGGAAATGTTTGTCTGTGTCAACACTTCGAAGAAGCTCAGCTACAGGGAATGTGAACTTGAGCAAGAATTCTTCTTGCTCCACCAATTTTCATGAAGACAATTTATGCACCATAGCTCCTCGCTCTGAATTTGCCTATCTCCACTCAGCCCAAAGTTGACTCACCACCATAGAAATTAATGGTTGTTTTACCTCAACAACATGATGAAATTTGAGGCATATCTTGTCTCAACAACTCTAACCTAGAGTATTCATAAAATATTGCTCGAGACCGATGGTGGTTATTGATGAATTTAATTATCTACCTTGCTTGTCATGTAAGTTCCTGAATCCATGGAACTTTATTATCAATCTCCTCTAAGACCAAATTTAGACTATGGACAATGCAAGAAGTTCAAAAATGTGATCATATTTGCTCTAAATAATCAACCTTGCCTCTTCGCAAACCGGTGCATTATCTGTGACAACTTGCATGACCCTAGCAAGTCCTACTTGCGCAATATCTCTGATTAAACTATCAACAATGAATGGAGCATCCTTTACCTCCAATGAATAGACTTCAGCCTTCAAAAACATTTTTCCTTTTGGTGAATTGTCAATGATATTAATTAAAAACCTACGCCTAGTATCTGTCCATACCTTTGAGATAATGTTAACCCTAAAGCTACTCCATGAAGCATGAATAGGAGCTGAAACATACTAGACAATCTCTTTCTCCTTTTTGAGCAATTTAGTTCGAACTTTTTCATAGTTAGGCCCCTTGAACCCTTGATGAGTTGAGCTAATTGCCCTCACCAAATTTTGCCAATAAGGAGACCGAAACACATTGAAAGGGATACCACGAGCATATATGGCGCTTGCCACACTTGATTTAGCTTCCTCTCTCCCTGGTGCAATGATCATTTTAGCTAGTCTAGTCTCTTGAAATGATGGACTCCTAACATTTTTTTATGTTGGTTGTTCATGTTGTTGTTGAGTTGCTCTCAAATTCCTTGTTTCAAGCACAATCCCTAGCTCAATGTTTAGAGCATGACAAGTAGCGTTGGCAAGTTAATCGTGTATTTTTTTAAGCCCATTAGCCTCTTCTTGCCCAATATCATACTTCTTCCTTACTTTGGGTTATTGTCCTTGGATGAACATGCACACTCTTTCCCTTTTCCAGCAAAAAATGTCCCTTCACTCTTGGGTAAGAGCCCTTTTAAGGTTTCTGACACAGATTGCATATCCATTCCCATGCACCACCACCTCCCATTTTGGAAACTTTTGTTACATGTTTCCAAAGAGGATAGAAGTTGGTCCTTGTGTTACTCTTGGGCATTGTACTAGAAGCACCTTAAACGCAAGCCATTATTGTTGCGAAAAAAAATACAAAACCAAATCTGCAATAAATCAAATGAAAAAGAACTAACAAAGTTAATCATTTCCTTAAGGCTTAGAAAACCCTTAGAAATACATTCTTAGAAAAAGCCAAATAAACTTAAAAGTGTTAGCTTCTTACCACCAAATTTTTTCTATAGCTAAAGTTGCCCAGAAAACAACACAAAACAAAACCTTATGATGCTTGTAGTTGTCCAAAAACACCACAAGACAACCAAAATCTATGGTTGTAGCGGCCCAAAACACCACAAAACAACAGCAATGATAGTTGTAACTGTCCAAAAACACACAGACAACAGCAACTTAGAAGCAAGCACGGTTGTAGTTGTCCAAAAACATCACAAAACAGCCAAAAAATATGGTTGTAGCTGCCCAAAACACCACAAAATAATAGTAGAATGGTTGTAGCAACTTTTGATTGCCTTTCCTCAAGTACCCCTTGCTCAAATTCCTTTGCTAAGTGCTCAATTCTCCCTTGCTCAAGCCTCAAAGCATGTAAAGCATGGTACACATGTAAAGCTCCAAGGTGATGTTCATACATAAGAAAGGCCCCAATGCAAGGGCGCTCCACAAGATGCGTCCAACAATCCTCTGAAGCCATGTGCTCCATTGCAAGTCAACTCCAACACTCCACGCAAGCATCCAAGCTACCCCATGTTGTCTCGAGCTCAATGCCATTTTCCAAAATGCCAAACGCTCCTCCTCCAATTTGGGGTGTCCTCTCAACCAACCAACCAATTTACATGTAGCCCACATGAAAAATCGCCCAAGTTATCTATACATCTCCAACACTCCAAGGATGAATGTCATGCAAGCATCCAAATGAGGTGAAGCAAGCACTAAGTAAGCCACTTGCAATGAAGCAACAAAACTTATAGCTTGTTGACTAATACACAACAGGTATAAGTAATAACAATTTATTATATATATAAAATGTACAAGTGATTTGAATGTTACAATGAGGACCCGCATATATACTAGGCAGGTGTCCTTTCACGATTGGGCATGTCTTTTAGTCATGCCTTTTCAATTAACTAAGGACTATTTAACATAATCATTACTTGATTATTTATTATTTATATTTAATTATGTTTATTTTATTTTATACAATTTTATGTTCGTAACATTGCCCCTTCCTTCAGAAGCTTTGTCTTCAAAGCTATATTGTTGACAATTGTCTTGATCTTGTGGTTGTCAACTCAGCATATGGAACCCGACGTCGTTGGTACATTAGCATGTATAATTTTGTGGTAATGTTGTCTTGAAACTAGGTTTTTTTTAATAATAATTATTTATTTATTTTTGTTTGATTTTTTAATCAATTTTTTTTGTTTATTAATTAAATAACATTTAGTATTATTACTCTCTTTTTTTAATAATTAAGTTAATTTTACTATATAATTAATTTTATTATTATGTTTTTTAAAGGTGCAACATACAACCCAACACAACACCACATGACCATCAACCTTCAAACCCTGCCCTCTCTGTGTTCTTATTATGTAACTATATAGTGATATAACCATATAATTAATATGAAATGTTTTGCGTGTTACGTTTATACGAATCAAGCCGTTGTTTGACCAGGCCTCGACAAGATAGTGACAACGTTTAAGATTCGTCCAGCAAGAGACAGTTAGTGTGACAATATTCCTGTGAAGAAATTATATAACAAAGCAGCGGAGAGAAAAGGGAAAAAGGATGGCTCGAATGAAGCAAGCTATCCGAAAATGCACGGATGGAAAGGCACCCAGAAAACAACTCACAACTAAGGCTACCAGGAAATCTGCGCCCGCAACTGGTGGAGTGAAGAAGCCTCACAGATTCAGGTTGACTACTGTTTCCCTTCGTGAGATTCGAAAATACCAAAAGAGCACTGAACTTCTCATAAGGAAGTTGCCCTTCCAGCATCTCGCCAGGGAAATTACTCAAGACTTCAAGATAGATTTAAGGTTCCAGCCCTTCGTTGTGGCAGCTCTACAAGAAGCAGCTAAGGCATATCTTGTGGGTCTCTTTGAGTACACAAACCTGTGCACCATCCATGCCAAGAGGGTCACCATCATGCCCAAAGATATTCGGCTTGCTTGCCGCATTCGAGAAGAAACCAGGTTTTTCCACAGCAAAAGAGTACACGACCTCATCTCTGGTTCTTGCAATGGCTTCCTTGATGTCCTCGTGGTTCTTTGTGAGAATCTAGAGCCGAAATTGGTTGGGTTTGTACAAGAACGAGTTGCAGAGTTTTTTTTGAATGTTTGAATTGGTCTGAGAGGATCTAATTTCATAGAGTTCAAGGTTGTTTTTTCCGATCCATCACTAAGTTCTCAAAGGCCAACTTTTAGCTCTGGCATTCCTTCTTTGAACACAACACAGATAGTAAAAATAGGCACAGAAGGTATCCTTTGCTTGAGTTCCTCAAACACCTCCTCGGAACCATTTTCATCTATCTCTTTAGTAGACAATGAAGAAGCACACTCAACCTTTTCCCTTGAATCTCCTATTAACTTATTTTCGTCAAATGGCCCCAAAGAGTTCTATCCTTTAGCCTATTTCCCTGTACAATTCTCCACTTCATTGGATGGTCTATCCGTAAATTCAACTTCAACTTCAACTAATGGCCCTAGGGAATTCTCTACTTCATTATATAGCTTACTCATCAATTCTTCTTCAACCACTAGCCCTTGAGGATTCTCTACTTCACTAGATGGCTTATCCATTAATTCTACTTCATTTAAAGTCTCCTTGGTAAAAGAACTCTGCATTGAATGATCATCTACTAGTACTACATTTTCCAATCTTTCACCAGCGTTTTCAATTTTGTTAGGTACCCAACCTTCTAAAAGTATAGAGTAAAGTTGTTGTTGGCTTATTAATAAAGGATGATCCTTAGAATCTAAATCCGCTTTTAATTTTTCATCAACGAACTTCTCTTCAAATGGACTTTCAACATGTAGAAAATGAACCCTTGAAGAGTTCGACGAGGGAACATCCTTGAAATTCATTTTTTCTTTATCTTCTTAGCATGCTTTGCTTCATCCAGAAGATTATCTAACTCTGGTTCATGTGACAAATTTTCCAACACGACCCCATTTAATTGCTCTTTTTCAATCAATGGCTTTGTGAATCGTGCTCCCATCATGTCTATCATTCTCATTATGTTAGATCGATCTTGACTTTGGTATCCAGTTAGGCAATTGCAAAGGGACTTGCTACCTGGAATGCCATTCAAATCTCTAACAGGTTTGTACAAAATCTTTGTAGAGTCAACAAGCATCCCCATGTCTAAAGCATCCATAACCCATAAGTTTGTAACCAACGTCTTTTTATCCCTTTTGGCAACAGCAAAAATTGGGTCATCATATGTAAGCTCATGTACCATGACGTGAGTGCAGCTTGCATCATACCGACCCACATTGAATCCACCATTATTTAATGTAATGTTTTGATCATTGCTTATTCTAGCATCTTCCTCATTGTTATGATATTGTTCATCTTCTTGTTTCTCAAGATAGTCCTCATCCACATCATCTTCATTTGTATCATCATCTTGATCTACATAATCTTCATCTCCTACTTCACCTTGTTTTGTTTCTTCACTATCACTATCACCTTCCTTATTATCAATTTCCTTTAGACGTGCTTTAACTTCTGCATATGATTTTTCCCATTGCTGAAGCTTTTCTTGAATTTTACTAAACAATTCAACACATTCAAGGCGAAAACTTAACAATGTATGGTGCGGCGAACAACGTTCAAATACTTGCATGGTTATATTGTGCAGCGAATAATGTTCAAAGCCTCGCATGGCTCCGATACCACTGGAGCAACAAAACTTATAGCTTGTTGACTTAAATGTAAAAATATGTGAGGTATTTGTAATAATAATTTATTATATATATAAAATGTACAAGTGATTTGAATGTTACAATGAGGACCTGCATATATACTAGGCAGGTGTCCTTTCACGATTGGGCATGTCTTTTAGTCATGCTTTTTCAATTAACTAATGACTATTTAACATAATCATTACTTGATTATTTATTATTTATATTTATTTATGCTTCTTTTATTTTATACAATTTTATGTTCGTAACATGCAATGTGCAAATATATCATGAACAATTTAAGGGCTGATCATAAACTATGTTCCCCAAATCTCCTGAAGCACCCCCAAACATGGTGTGAACACTTTCAAACTAACATCAAAAAGCTAACAAGTAGTCAATGGAAGAAAAATCAAGATCAAGGCAAAACATTGGATAGGGGTAAATGAAGATCCATCGCACAGCAAATGAATATTTTGATCTTGTAGACTCTCTAGCAATGCTTGGAGGCAGAGCTAGAAAACAATATACAAACTAAGTTTAACTAGAACCAAGGTTGAAGAGTGTCAATCCTATGTGAAAATCATGGTAAATTACTCCATCGACCTCAAACAAGGTGAGGATGTCTGATATTGGTCCAAAACCTCAACTTGTAGTATGTATGCAGCCAAACAAGGATATGGGTCTTTCTTTGTATAAGAAGTGGGTTTTGTTCTTGAATGGTGGAGGAATGGTTTGTGAAATATGAAGCAAGATTTGAAAGCAAAACTTATCTTCTAGCTGGAAAACCAGGTTTAACTGGAAGCAATGTTGAAGAGTTTAATCATATGTGAAAGTCATTATAGATAATGCCATCAAACTCAAACAAGGTGAGGATGAATGATATGGATCCAAAAACTTAGCTTCTAGTATGTATGTGGCCAAACCAGGATATGTCTCTCTCTTTGTGTAAGAAGTGGGCTTTATTCACGAACGGTGGTGGAAAGGTTTGTAAAAGATGAAGCGAAATTTGAAAGTGAAACTTTTCTTTTGGTTGGACTTATCATATAATATATCAACTTGGTATGTAATCCAAAGATCATCTTGGGAAGGTTCTAATATCTACATCATGTCCAAGGCTCATGAGGAATCTATATACCATATGTGTGCCAGGTTTCATTTTGCCAAGGAAGTGTGGATACTTATTAGTACTCATTTGGGAGGTGCTGGAAATTAGGCAAGGGACTCTTTTTTACAAGCCTTTAGAAACCATGTTCAGGCCAAGGAGTTAAATGACTTTAAAGCTCTGCCCATGGCAATCATTAGACCATTTGGCATTCGAAGAATGAAATTATATTTGAAGATGCATCGTAATCTCTAAAATGAATCTTCTGTAAGATGAAATATTTTTATGAGGAATACATAGGAAAGGAAAAGAAGACGTGGAGACATGCAAGCAATCTAGAGGTTGATAGCGGATGCCCTCGGGATTTTTTCAATGAAGCATCTCAAAACAACCCTGGTAAGAAGGCTGCAAGTGGCAAATCATATCTCTCTCCCTCCTACTATTTTTCTTTGGGACTCAAAAATGGACCATAATTACTAGGCAAAAATTCCAGTCTTGTCAACTATTCTAAGAATTGCTATAGAGAAAGGGGTACATAGACATCACCTGTTCAAAAACTTCAAGTTGGTGGAAGATTAAATAAATGAAGAAGTGCAATTTCAAAATATGGGACTTCACAGTGTCATCTACTAGATTCTAGAGACAAGGAACAGAGTTAATGAAATAACATTCAAGCATGTTTATCATGAGCTAAATCAAAAAGTTGACAAGATATCAAAGGACAGAATAAATATGGATCCTAGTGTTATCAATCTTTAGGAACTAGAGGAGGGGGTTAACAACATTGCTCCTCCCTATCCTTTCCTTTAGTATATCATGTTTATGTCTGTGTCACAGCTTCATAGCTTCTTTAAGGATCTGCTGCCTCTGTGGAATTGATGATTTCCAATTTTGTTCTGATGATGATGTAAGGCTTAATTGTCAATTCAAACTTTTAGGAGGTTAGGGTATTTGTTTCAGATAGAAAGAAGGTAATAGGGTGATGTTTGACAGTCATGAATGCATGAATGGGTAATGTTTATGGAATGTAAGGCACTTGTTCAATCTCTGTTATGCAATACATTACGTGTTTTTCCTTGGAAAAAATGGCAAAAAAAAGCACATTAAGGACATGTATGGGAAACCAAAGATACAATAAAAATAAGGCAAACCAGCAGTGTAGAACATACAAAAAAGTACATTAGTGTGCATCGACCCAAACAAATAAATAAGCTTGCAAATAGAGTTAAATAATAATATGAAAATTGAGATTAGTAAACTAATGCTATCTTTCATCCTTGCAATCAATTATTTGCCTGGAAGTATTGGTATGTCATATATTATAGATACTGACAAAAAAATATTTAAAACAAATATTTATATTGATTTTTTAGAACATATGAAAGCATCTTGTGATTATAACTTCAACAAAATCAAAAACACAGGGGTGCAGTTGCATACTTGCCCAAGGTTATCTGCAATTCCATTCAAAACTTGCTTAGCATTTTTTCTGAGCTTTGGATTAGCTTCACAGTAACGGCAATAATATTCAACAACCTTCAGAATTTCATGTTCGCCAAATAGCTGCAATTTTTGCACATTACATCCACTTTCAGTTAGACAAAGCTCTCATGCAAAGACAAACTTTAATTTAATAAAAAGGTAAAATTGCACCTCTTTTACACTTTAATTTGAAAATATATTACAAAATTTTGTGGAAATTTTCTACAAAGGTATCCTTTAGAAAATATATGATATGCATCTCGCATTGAATAATAATCATAATTTCAAGACAAACAAACCTTAATTGGCAACATGTAGAAGAAATAAAGCTAGCATCAAAGGTTACTTCTTGTTTTTGAATTATGACCCTAACAATCATATATGAAGGATCTAATGTATGTATGAATAGTAAGGTTGGTGGACCTACAAGAACAATGACTGAAAATAGGTATATATAGAGGTAAATAGAGTCCTTATCATACGCATGGGCTTATAATTGGTGTATAGATGTATTTGGGTGATTTGGGGATTTTGTTCGTCTCTGAGTGAGTAATAACTCATCAAGCCAAAAAAATTAGCTGTGCTCCACATCCATTTTTGGTGTACATTGTGTGTGCAAGTTTATCATGCTTTATTGTGTACTAGATCTATAACAATTGGTATCAAAGCAAATAATTCTCAATTGGTGTCCTTCCCACAAGGTTTTCCTTGAGAAAAAAGAAATAAACACATACACAAACAATACAAAATCCCAAGAGGTTAGCTCAACAAGTTATCACCAATGTCATTGAGCACTTGGTCAGTTCTTGTTAAACTAACCTTGACTCGATCAAAGAGTAACTAGGTTGACTTGATTCAATCATTAATGAGTTTATCATAACTAGTTTACTGCCCTATGAAATTTGCCCATCATTTTCAATGTGATGAAGCCTCTGTAAAGGCTTGTGCTTTCCATCATAAAATGCCTCAAGCAACCCATGTTTGGTCGGCTTGGCCAAACTGGCCAAGGAAATAATAAACATCTATTTTAATGTTGGTTTTCCGAGTAAAGGGTTTCCAAGGTAAAATCTCTTGTGCAAATCTTGTACTTGCTTTGTGCTTATTATATTTCTCTCAATATGCTCGATTTTACATATGCTATCAGAGCCATGCATAGACCTAGACTCTAACAAGACTTGTTTGATACTGGTAGCCATGTAGTGTAGATCTAATATGCATGTTCACTAGTGAAGGAAAGAATGCAGGGTTGGTAGTGGAATCATCAACGTGGCTCTTAAGAATCTATGCCTTTTTTCCTTCATCCATAGAGACACGTGATCGTGCTTAGATACATGTGTGAATTCTAGTAAACAAACATATTGGTGCATACTCAAAATGGTTACAAAGAAACAAGTGCTTGCATGGGAAATATAGCACCTGGAGTTGTTCCCTAAGTTGAGCTCTAGATTTGGTTTGAGATGTAAATTTGGTCAAAAGTGATGCCTATGATTGAAATAATACACATTTTGAAATAGAATTATGGATTGGTCAAGCCAAAGGTCTCCATGAGTGGAGTATTATGAATGAGAGGAAGCTTTGATGTTGACATTGGTACTATTTGCTCATAGATCTGTTGAAATGTCCAAATTCACTACATTGGGCTATATTGGTATTCATGTCACTAGTTCAAGAAGCAATATGGTCCACAAGGAGCATCATGACCCCATGACATCATGTTAGCTCATGTCCTGGTTAAAAAATTTCATGTAGTAACCAACATTTGAAATCTTTGTGCAACTTTGTGCAAAGAAACAAGTGTGTTTCATTCTATTGACTAAACTAGTGCTTCGCTACTAAGTTGGAACTTGATCTAAACAAACCTAAAAGCCATGTAATGAAGATATTGAGTAGAGCAACGATTTACTAGTTATTGGTGTATAGATAAAACATCATCCAATTGCTTGTAATAGCACTTAGTTATAGAGCAATTTTATGTTGGTTGAATTTGGTGTTGCAAAGGGAATCTAATTGCTTCCATATGATGGATCCAGCAACCTATGGAATTACTTTAAGGTAATGCTAGAGAAACCAACAAGCATAAATCTCTATTGCATATGATACCACACGGTTGAAATACTATTTGTTTCTATGGTTTTGTGGTCTCTATGTGGTTATCTCACCCATGATGCATCACATTAGAACACTCTTCCATGTGTCAACATTTTGTACCAACTTGTGGATTGAAGGTATTAGAGATCATGTTAGAATTTCCCAACCTAGCACCCGGTATTCAGTTCCCAACAATTATTAACAGAACAAATACACAACCAAATTCCTAACACAAAATATAGCAAAAGCAAAAGAAAACTCAATCTAAATCACATACATGCAAACAAATTTTTTCCCAATCACCAATTCTTCATTGATAAATTAATCACAAAACTTACTTGCGCTCGTGTACCAAGGATAATGGCCCAATTGAGAAAATACAAAACTAGTCACCAGCCTCACTACATTCTCTCGAACCCAGCACATGCTCACTGAGAAGCCTCTCTCAATCTTGTGTTGTTGTTGTGTCTTCTCCTCACCTTAGCCTCACCTTTATAACTTTACATTGAGCCAAAACCCTAATCTTGATCCTAATCCTAATCTCAAGTGATGGACAACCGAGATTATATCTCGCCTCACTTGAGATCGACAGCTAAGATTAAAGCTTAATCACTAAAATAAATACTTAATTTTATCTTAGTTTTTATTTTAGCTCGATAAGCCAACATATAATTATATGTTTTTTCCTAAGTTTAACTTAGGCTAAGTTACACAGACAAAAAAAAAAAAAATATATATATATATATATATATATATCTAAGGTGAAATGTGGGCGACTTATGCACACCTAGATACAAGGTTTGTGCAGAAGTACCTACCCGAGCTACAAACTTCAACACTCCCCCTTAGCACGAGAGGTACTTATGGAAGAACCTTCTCCACCTAGATATGTCTCCTAGCCCATCTCAATTCTATAGTTGCTCCCTCTGACACTAAATCCTATCCTACTACCTTGATCTGAAACCTAAGATGAGGACATGTCACATCCAACCATGCCCTAAGGATCCTGCTCTTAAGCATCCATCAATGTCATATCATACCTACTGAGGCTCTTGGCAATACCTAAGGAATTACTCTTCCTCGCCACCTGCTCCCTCTCAATAGTTGACACTAATCTTGTATCCAAGATCCCCTCGGATATACCCACAGGTTGTCCCAACAACCTGTATGACTGCCCTTGTATGATGCCAAGCACTACAACTGCGTCCAAGGTAGCTCCCTCTAAATACAGAAACACCTATCCATCCCAGAACAGAACAATAACAAAAACATCACAAGATAATGCCATTAATAAGGAAAACCATTTAATTGCCATCTCTATCGCTTTTCCAACATGGTATCAGAGTTATGGTCATGGTCAATGGCAGTGTGAAGACCACTTATACAATCTTTGAGGAAGGTTTTGTATTGAAGACCAATCTGAGGAGGGTATACCTCACTCCACAGTAAATCTCGTGTCAATTTGGTAAATGTTGATTGAGATAAAATCATTGTTTCATTACCACCACAGAGAAAAGATTTTGGTAATCTAAGGAACAGAACCTCGGTGATATAACAAGTTCGGATTTTTTCTAGATTGGGTTCGTAGCATTTTCGGTAATGGCATAGTCTTAACATTTTCGGAAAAGGCTCAATCTCAACACTTCTTGAAGGCATAGTATGGACATTTCGGTGAAGGCACAATAAAGATATAACTTCATTATATATTTCATAAATAAGCTCAAATGATTTTCAGTGGCATTACAGTGATATGCTCAAATGCTAACCACAGCTTGGTGTTACTATAGATTCGATATTACCATAGTTTAGTGCCCCCACAATAACTACAATTTCAGTGATATGTCATAGTGACTTGGTCCTACTTCAGTATCACAATTTGGGTGCCATTTCAGTTCAGTACTACCGCAATGACATCAATTTGGTGCTCTTAATAAGGTCTCGGTGGTGTTACAATGATAAGGTCAAAGCAGTGAAAAATATTTTGTCTTCCACTCGTTGAAGGAATGGACCTTTGTATTGTTGCCTATGAAGATCTATCAAGTTCTAGCACAAGGAACCAGCTTAAGAAAATCAAGTAAGTATTTTGCACTCAACAAGATGCAACAAGAGGTATGTAAGTCACAAGGTACGTATTTTTGGGCTTTTAGATTTTTAGATAATGCTAGTTTACAATCAGTCTAAGGTAAAAAATGTAATCCCTAAAATTATATTCAAGAACCTTAAATCCTTATCCTTATATGTAATCTAGGATGTCAAATAAAAGGTCCTACTAATGATTGAAAGAATGAACAGCTTATCATAGGATTCCATCCTCCATGATTATGTAGAAGATCTAACTTGAGAAATTAAATTATGTCCTTGGTATCACATGTTGTGCTTGTAAGTATGTACTACAGGTATAAGAGACAATGGCTTAATACAAAGAGAACACTTCAAGAAATCCTTATCAAGTTTGCCAAGGAACATCTCCAAGTATGTCTCAAACTATACTCCTTACAAGATTCATTGATCATCCTATTTTTGAAGTTTGCATTACATTACTAACATCGTTATGCCTAGCTATCTTGAATCATAAAGATTCTTATTTAGGGTAATTCATCTTTTGATAAATTTACCCTCCCCACATCCTTGATTGTTTTTATAGAACCCTAGACAGGTTCTCTGAAAAACCCTAACCTAAGGGTATGTTAATGTTAACATCTAAAACTCTAAAACTGCTTAGGGTTATTGTGAAATGTTGTTAATGATGTCATGTTTGGGGTTTTGGTGTGATCATGAAAACCCTAACTTGTTAGGGTCAAAATGGTGTTGTCTGAAATCCCGAACCTTTGAAGTTTTGGTATTGTGGGGTTTGCTTTGCTATGTTATAAAACCCTAGATCTTTAGGGTTTTGGTTCGGTCTATAAGCTAAACCCTTGTTATGTATTTATAGTCCTGGGAATAAAACCCTAGGTATGTGTTCATTTGGCTGAAACCCTAACCTGTTCTAAGTCGATATATATCTAACATATTAGTATTGCCTAATATATGATATGCTAATGAATTCCTAGATAAATGTGTTGACCTAAGTGTTAATGGTCATGAGTCCTAGGGTTTGGAAACAAGCCCTAGTCAAAGTTTGATGGCTTAGGATGATGGAAAACCTAGGTTTAGCAACTAAACCCTAGTAGTAGTTAAATTCTCTAGTATGTATAACCATCTGGAATTTATGAATCTATATAGTGATTGCTAAGAATTTGAAGATGGAAATCTAGGGTTTACATCAAACCCTAGTAGATGCTAGTCATGATGTTGATTAAGTTGTGATTGTTGAAGCTCATGTATGAGATCTTAATGAGGAGTCTAACATATGAATTCTGAAAGTTGTTAGATTCATTGATTTGATTTGTTCCTAGGGTTTGCTATATAAAGGAACTTCTCGTTGAAAGAATATTAAAACCCTAGATATAATGAGTTTGAAATCTGAGTTATCAATGTGATTTAGGGTTTGTAACTAAAATTGGGCAAGAAGTTGAAGTATAGTCTCTTGTTGATTATGTTTGTAAAGTCTAAATGCTTCCGTTGTTATAAGATTTTGATATGGTTAACTTCATGCTTCTATAATTTTGGTTGTACTTGCTATCTTAGTTGTGCAAGTACATCATCTTCAATTTAGTGAAGATGATCGTAAGTAAAGTTGATGTGATAAGCATGACAAGAATGATGGAAGCCATGAAAGATTCTCTGATGTCGTAAAGAAGAAGTAGAACTCCCTAAGTTAAGAGGGAGCCTGAATGAAATCTCCCTAGGTTAAGAGGGAGCTTGAATGAAAGGAATCTCCTTAGGATAAGAGGATGGATGAGAATATTCCTTGTACAGGAATGATTAGATCCTCTCTAATTAAGAGGGAGTGACAGATATGGTTCTCTACTTCATGTGTCATGCACTAGACCATGACTAACAGTCATAAGTTTTAGTGAAGGCCATGAACAAGAGAAGGAAATTGGAGAATGCATTTTAAGGTGTTGTTGAAAGAAGGAAAGCAGGATCCGCTTGAGGAATATGTTGTTGCATATGAAGTAAAAAAGGAAGGTGTATGATTGAGAAATCTTTTGTCAAAGATTCAGTTGATAGTCCTACTATGAAAAGTTGAGAAGCAACATCAAGTTGTCTAAAAGACCCCGAAGGTTTGTATTTTATTATGTACATGGGAAAGTATATTATTGATTGGGGTTGTGTTTGTACAAGTAAATCTCTTGAAGTTTTAGATAGCATGTTGGTTACCGATCAGTTTGATCAAGAGAGATTTGTTGTCTTTGATCTGCTAAATCAAGGGGTGTTGAGGCTTTGTGAGTGAAGCATTGCATGGGAGGACATTTGGCCAGCACTTTGTGTTGATGTTTGGTCCCAAAGTTGGAAGGGTGGTGTTGGTCATTGAGCTCTGACACGCACCTGGATCTCTGGGTTGATGGTTAGCAAGTAAGCCTGATGGTACGTAGAGAGGATGAAAGCTTGAGTTCATCTTAAGTCCCAACCGGATAGATTGCCTTGTTCAGGAATCTAGTTTGTGGCATTGTGATGCCTAAATTGTTGAGAGACCAATGGATAGATTGCCCGGGTCAAGAATCTAGTCCAAGGCATTGTGGTGCCTAAACTTCTTCATAGACGATGTGGTTTGAGATCTTCCATGTACCTCTTTGAATATATATGAATACCTCCCTAGTTAAGAGGGAGTGTTGGAAAATGGAACTAGATTCGGTTTTCGTTAAATGTATTTGAGTGACCATGTAATGTACTTGTCAAAAGAATAAAGAAAAGATTTTTTATTATTATCAATTAACTTGTTAAAGCATGGGTTTCATGCTTGGGTCATTTGTTATAGGTCAAGCCTCCATTGAAGGCTTTAGGATTATTTATTTGGGTCAAAGTCAATTTGTTTATTGGTCAAAGACTCCTCCATGAAAGTCTCCTTGATCATCATCAGCCTCCTCAAAGCATCCTTGTTGTCAACCTCAAACAAGCCTTCATCAAGTCGGCTTACCAGTCAGCCTACATGTCGACCTAAACTTTCAATGGAGACACAACCTTTCATAAAGTCATGTCTGCTCATTTGTGATGGTCGAATCACTATATATACAAGCCTAGGACTTCGCATTAAAACACAGAACAGTAACTCACATCTCAGAGATGATTTCAGTGATAATTTTGGTGAATTTCAAAAAGGATGCTTCTGTGTCAATCACAAAAAGGAAGTTTCGGTGTAACCTCGGAGGAAGTTTCGATGTCACTACAATGAGTAGAGTCTTTATATGTTGTTTCTTGATGGACAAAGGGGCACCTAGAGAGCAAATTGGAAGCGAAGGACCAACAGGACAAGATACAACATAGATGTTGTGATTGTGCAATAGAGCAGCGAGATTGTCATTGTATCTTGTATTCTTGTACTTGTGGATATTTGAGGGCCATTATCCCTTGTACGAGAGCCCTAGACTATTGTATTATATGTTGATAATATAACGAAGTTGGGTTACATATATTGTTGTTATTGTTCTTATTGTGCACATGATTGATTTACTGCATTATATTGTTCCACTGTGCAAAGTAGCTTTGTTGAGATTCTTGGTTTTGGTAGCGTCAGAGATTTTAAGATTCTATCTTAGACACCGGGGTCATGGAAATTCAACAAATCACTTAAGTAAATAATTTACTTTATCTAAGTTTTTATTTTAGATCAACAAGCAAGCATATAATTATGTGCTTTTTCCTAAGTTTAACTTAGGCTAAGTTACATCAACAAATATTCTAAGGTGAAAAGTGGGGGACTTTTACATGCCTAGACACAAGGCTTGTGCAGAATTACTTACACAAGCTACAAATTTCAACAAATCTAGTCACTACTCTTACATTGGAGTGGGGTTGATGAACATCAATCTAGTGTTGTTTATGTGGTGTTCTACGTCGAAGGTGTTTGTGTCTAGTTTTGTTGTGTGCGAGTTATGGAGGATGCAATACCATCTCTTCTCGACGACAAGGGACAAGTTCAAACTTACTATCTTTGGGCTAAGGATGTAACACTAATGTTAAAGGTATGGCTTATGTATGTATCATTCCTATGAGAAATAAAATCAAAGGATAGCGTTAAATGGTGTCTAAGAGGCTGCAATAATAATCTTTATGAGGGCAAGTTACAAATCCAAGTGGGCTTTGGTGAAGGAAATTTGTGCGCATGGTGGATAGCAAATCTCAAGAGGTTAACTGAGGTTAATTCACTTTAGCAATTCGTGAAAAGGTACAATAGTGGAAATCACATGGAAATGCATCACAAGGATTAATGTGGAACATTAGCAAAAGTAAATAGAGGAGAGACAATGAATAAATATTTGGTTAACAAGTACACAATTCATGCAACTATAATTGGAGCAAGAAGCAATGCAAGAAAAAAAATGGTAGATGTTTCATAGCATCGTATGCTCTAGCATATAGTGGTAGATGTTTTATGGGTTTGGCGTTAGTCAAATGTAAATGGGCATACGACTATAAAACCCTAGTTAGGCATGCCTAACCTTAGTATGTTCGATCACCAATTTAAGGTCTAGACAAACCCTAGGTGACATAATTAAAGGGAGCATTTTGTATTTCTACTAGAATATAAACATTGGGAGTAAATGTTTGTTGTGACTCAAGTTTAAACAAGGAAAATTTAAATTAACCTTAACACACTCAAAGAGTTACTAGCTTAACCTTGATTTGGACATTGATAACTTTACCATGGGTAATTTACAAGCCAATGGTATTGGGTTGCCCATGATATTTGCCCATAGTATTTGATGTGATTGAGTTTATTTAAAGGCTTGGTACTTTCAGTAGTAAGATGCCTCAAGCAACCTACGTTTAGCTGACTTGACCAAATTGGCCAAGGAAACAATAGATATCTATATGGGTGTTGATATTCTCAATAAAGGGTTTTCAAGCTAAAATCTTGATCTTCTTCCCTTTCAAGTTCTCTAATTCAACCTTGAATTCTTGAAACTTGGTGAAGACTTCATCCTTGGTCTTCATGAGATAGATCCATGTCTTACGAGAGAAGTCATCAATAAAAATTACATAGTATAAAGAACCTCCAAGTGTTTTCACTAAAATAGGACCACATACATCAGAATGAATCAAATCCGAAATTTCTTTGGACCTACTATCACTGCTTGGAAATGACTTCTTGACATTTTTTCCAAGTGCACAACTTTTATATACACCTTCATGCTCTATCTGCAATTTCGAAACACCTAAAACCATTTGATTTAAAGCAGGCACCACTCTATAATGAAGGTGAGCATATCTCCTATGCCATAGTTCACATGGATTAATTTCATCATGTACTAAAGCTTGAGTTGGTTGACCCAAGAGTCTATACAATCTTCCTTCATGAATTCCAATAACTCTAGCATCATCTATACTAGAGCCCTTGGGCCATACAAGCACTTTTCCATCAACAAATGCTACTCTATCTCCTTTATCTTCCAAACATGAAATAGAGACTAAATTCTTTTTCAAACCTGGCACATATAGAACATTGTTGAGATGAACATTGTTACCAAATTCCAACTCAATGGATGTCTTTCCAATTCCTTTAATTGCATAGTTGTGGTTGTCTCCAAGCTCTACCCTTTGTGATAATCTTCTTTCCATCATGCTAGTGAGATTGCCACGATCTCTTGTCATATGTCTTGAAGCACCACTATCCACCAACCACATATCATCGTCATCTACAATAGAACCTGTTAGAGCAGAAAAATAAAAAGAAATTTCTCACCTTTGGATTTCTATGGATGTTCATCAATGTCTATTGTTGAAGCATGTTGTTTTCCTTTCCTCTTTTCTACCATTCGTTCATTCAAGACATTTTCTCATATAGTGACCAAATCTATGACAATGATAGCATTGAATTTTTGACATACCTTTCTTTCCTTATGGAGCGGGTCTTCCTTTTGGTGTAAACCAAACTTCTTCTTCCCTCCATTCTTCTTATTGAAATGTGTTGCAAATGCTTAAGAGTCTTCTTCCTTTCTATCTCTTGATATAAGCCTTGATTCTTCTTTAGCACAAGAGGTCCATAAATCTTCAAAAGAGGGAACTTCCTTCCTGCTACTTATACTAGTTGCAAACGCTTCCATGATCTAGGTAATCCATTAAGTGTTGTAGTCACAAGTTCCTTCTCAAAGATGACTTCATCAATTGCTTGAAGTTGGTCTCTTACTTGAGAGATTCTTATGAAATATGAAGCCACAGTGTCATAATTTGTAATCCTTACGTCACGAAGCTCATTCTTCAAACTCATAACTTGACCAATGTTGCTAACTATAAATAGATTAGCTAGGGCATCATACATCTTTTTTGAAGTTTCAAGCTTTGAGATATAGGGGATCAAATGATATCTAATGGAATCCACAATTGTCAAAATTTACAAGTCTAATTGCAACAACTGGAAATTTATTCTTCTAATTGCAAATTAATTATGCAGTTTATTTGCTACGACAAATATCAAACAAATCACAGTGCAAATTTTCACCATAAAAAATATTGCGGAAAATAAAATGCTAGAAACTAAGAAAATGCTAGCACACACACATAATGACACAATTATTTTTGGACAATCGTCCCCAGAAAAACCTAATGTAGGGAAATCGGTGCAATTGCTGAGGCCCGAGGGTTTTATTATTATGCAGCAATGAAATTCTGAGTACAATCTTTGGATGCCCAATTGGTTATCCAATCAGCAAATATCTGACAAAAATAATTAGAGAGAAATTTTCTCTCTCCACAAGCAATCCCAACACTTGGCTCCCTCATAAAACTGGCAGTCTAACCCTTGCTCAAGCCCTTCTGCGCCAAAGTTGCGCAAACCCTCACATGTGTGGCTCTGTTCTGCCTCTGATCAAGTCGTCTTGCATGTCTCTGCTCCTGGAAGTGACTCTCCAGACCTCTGAAGACTTTCCCAGCCTCTGGAAGCTGAATCGACTTCCTCTCCAGCTAAATCGAACTGCTTTTGTTGAAGCTTTTGTGCAGCCTCAGGTGGAATACCTCTGTCACTTAATGTTGCTTCTCTGGAACTGGAAATCCTCCTTCGGACTCACTATCTCTTCCCCTCATTGTCTCTGCGTCCCCTCTCCGCTCGAACTTCTCTCTGTTGAATCACTATAGCTGGGAAACTCAACCTCTGCCAAGGAACTCGCTCCCCAAGTGTGTTCTTCTCCAACTCCATCGACCTCCTCTTATAATCTTCAGTGGGATCACCAACAGCCACAATTAAATCCTCTTTGATGGCTACGATCATCTATAAGTCGATCAATGTGAATTTCTAGAGAATTCTCACCTTTCTCAATTAATTCCCATTAATTAATTGATTTCCCTAAGTTAGACTTAGGCATTTTTAATTATCGATCAATTAATTTAATTGAGTTGTCTCTATGTGGAATTTCTAGAAACAATTTATGGGTTCTGGAGATCTCATGTGTTTTAGCCTCTCCACAAAGTTTGAGACCATAACACCATCTGATGCTACAAAAACTAACACTTCCTCTTAGCGAGGAAGTTGTTCTAGTGTTCCACTGCTACAACAACTTGTCTCTACATCATCCTCCCATACACGCTATTGATGTCCGACAACTATATTTGCCTGCCACTGTCCATCAACCATTGCGATAAATATTTGATTCATCTGCCACTCACTGTAGCTAAACCATGTTGCACTTGTGTTGATGTTGACACTACAATGTACATCTTGTACTGTTGCCAACTTTTTCCATCTGCACTGCAACCCAACTAACACTCCCTCTCACTGTTGTTGTTGTTGCTGCAACTACTGCAACTGAGAAGCATCCAAAATACTAAATCAATTGTGATCACATAATACAACTATCTCCTGAGTCTCTGACCGCTACTAGCCTCTGCATTGTCCACTGGGAAATTCGTGTTGTTGTTGACTTTGTATTGTGCCTCCTGCATTGTTATCAACAATGCTCTATGCTTCTCAACATCTAACTGCAACTAGTCTGCAATTGTCACTCTGGAGCTGACTACATCAACTGACATTGATCCTCCTGCTACTGAATATTGTGGGCCCCTGTAGCAAGGGTAATGATCCATGTGAGGAGTAAACTGCAAATGTTGCTTCTCTATGGACCCTGCCCATCTCTATGCAACTCAGGAGTCTAGAACTCAATGTCTCCCCACCTCTCGCCTAGAGGTATAGTCTATGTCACAGGGTTTGCCGAATTTGAACCTTGAGGTTTGAAATTCAGCAAACCCAAAAAAAAAATCAAATTCGTTCAGGGTCGGCGTACCTAATAGTCGAACCTGAAATTCGAACCTCAACAAATTCAAACCTCAACGAATTCGAACTTGATAGTTGAACCTCAAATTCGAACCTCAACGAATTCGAACCTGATAGTTGAACCTCAAATTCAAACCTCAACGAATTCGAACCTAAAGCCCAATTTTCTAATTTTTAAAAAAAAATTTGGGTTCGAGGTTAGATTTCGAGCGTTTTTATCAGTTGTTTTAAGGTTTATGAGAAAAAACATGGGCAGCACATGGTTTTCTCGCCCATGGTTTTCTCTTGTTCCACTTCCCATCAATTAGTTTCTCACAGTGGACACTGATTTGTATTTATTTACCATGGTTGTCGATAGATTTTCACAAGCCAATTTCAATATGAGTGTACTCACTCTATTGTGCTCAATGTTGCCGCTGCGTGTTGTATTCTCTGCAATTTCCTGAATTCAATTTCTAGACGCTGCTTGTCCCCGCCGCCCAAAGCGTGAAGTTAATAGTGGTCGTGATTTGTGGCTCGTGGGTGCTCACTGCTACTCATATAGTTTTATTGATTGATTTTGATTTTTTATTATTATTATTATTATTATTATCATTATTATATATATATATATATATATATATAGATATATATATATATATATACCGCCCAAAGCATGAAGTTAATAGTGGTCGTGATTTGTGGCTCGTGGGTGCTCACTGCTACTCATATAGTTTTATTGATTGATTTTGATTTTTTATTATTTTATGTCACATATATATACATATAGTCTAACTTATTGCCAAACCTCATCGGAAAATTCAAATTCAAATCGAACTTAATTGTTTCCAGATTCGAATTCAAACCCGAACCATGTGACATAACGTATTTCTGAGGCTTCTCTCTATCCACACATACAAAGAAAGGGCTGTATTTTTTGTCCCTGCGTTGACCAGTTTTGGCTGCGGTTTTGTGGGGTATCTCTGTATGGGTAGGCCACAGTTCTGGGCACAAAAACCGAGGTTGTTTGACCACTTTTTGACCAGCATTGACTGTGGAAGGGCTTGCTACTGCATTGACTTTTGTTGACCAGATTTGATTGGACCTTTTTGGACTGTTTTTGGGCTGATTTGACTAGCTGTTGGAGGCCAAGTTGACCGAGTTTAACCAAGCTGTTTTGGAGGTCAAAATCTGCCATGTTGACCAGTGTTGACTTTCTGGTTTGTTTCTGTTGTTTGACTGATCAGATTTCACTGTGATTGGGCAAGTGAATATCATATATTGTACTCTCTCTCTGCTGAACTTTTGAAGAATTATAAGAAGAATTGATCAAGGGTTTCCCCACATTAGGGTTTGTCCCTAGATGGTGCCATATCTTGTGTCCTCTTGTCTTGGCTTGTCTTCTACTGTTATTGTTTATGTTCTATCTGCATTTTACCATCATATTGATGTGATTGCTAAACTAGATAATGATATTGGGCTAATAAGAAAATTGAAGAAAAATTGCCCTTAAGCATAGAACATACCATTGTTACTAAAATTAACAATCTTCCACTTCTAGGTCTTCTATAAAATCAAGTGTGCTTTTCGTGGCCCATAGGAAGAAGATTACTATTAAGGTCTCGAGGCAAATTGGTCAATTGCAATTAGACAAATCTGATCCATGGGATTCTTTTGATGGTGCTTCATAAGGTAATCCAAGCAAAGGTGGGGTGGGAAGAGTTATATACGTCTTAAAGTCCCATTCCTTCTCCTTCTCATGTGGGTTAGAGTATGGCACCAATAACATGGTAGATGTAAAGGCAGTCCTTGTGGTGGTGGAAATCGCTGTGCAAAGGGGCATTCCAAAATCTGTAAATCTTTGGGGATTCTCAGCTGATTGTGAAATGATCTATAGGATAGAGCAGGAACCTCAATCTGAGCTTCAAGCATCTTATCGAAAGGGCCAAAAAGCCATTGAGCGAGATGGTAAGTTTCTCCTGTTGTAGTTTTTGAGAATTAAATAATATCACAGATGGATTGTCAAAGTGGATTTGGGATTCAAAGAAGGATGTTGTGTCTGCTAGACAGATCTTTGTCTGATGTTTGTATCTTTGTGACATGGACATCTTTTTGTCCTTTATTACTTGATGTGATATAATTGTAGTTATAAAAAGCCTAGACTCGTTGCTTGGCTCTCACTGGAAACTTGATTTTGAAAAATTACAGCTTGTTAGTACAGCTTTTCTTTAGACCTGATATTTAGAAAGCTAGTGGCAGTACTCTTTTTTCCTTACAGTGTTCTTGGGCACTTAACGTAATTTCACAGTTTCTTTTTTAAATAAAGGAATTGTGACATTTTTCTTGAAAAAAATAAAACAAGAACCCCCTATATAATTGAAGAGGAAATTATGATTTTACCAAGTTGGGGAACAAACTATTGAGATAGAACACTTCATGATAATACATGAAAACCTCAACAAGAAACATAAAAGCGTAAGAAAACAAAAAACGCCAGTGCTGCAATAATTGAGTGAAGGATAAATGCAACAACACCTTCTCATCGTTGAAAAGAATGTTCAGAGCAACTTTATATATATTATCAACAGTAGAAGAGAGTTGGGACCCTCCAGAGGCAAGCTGGTGACAAATTCGACAAGTTGCCTGCATTCTCCCGTTTTCAAAACACTTATTAAGTCTTTACTCGAAAAATATCATAAATTAAATTCAAAAACAAGTTTGCTATAGTCAAGTACTTGGTGAACAGTGTGAGGACACACATTTATAAATTGATCCTTTACTGAAGAATAGGCACAGTTTTTTAGTGCTAGAATGCTTATATTCCTTATCAATTTCGGGTTGAAGTTATTGGGCTCTTTTGCCATGAACTCGATGCACTTTTGCAATCCTTTAAACAGCATGCTATTGTGTTTTTCTGCGCTATGGTTGTCTAGAACCCTGCAACCAATAAAATAAGTAAGAAGTTAATGCCAAACATAAGAACTTTTTCAAACGGTGAAAAACACTCCAAGTATGTTTCGAATGACAAGAAGTATAATTCAAGGAAAATGTTGAAAACCTCCGCCATGGCGTGAGCTGATCGACAAGCAACGGGACCTTCTCCAAGGTCTCTGCATCATTTGGTCTGCTTTCGCCAATACAAATAATCAGATCCATCACGAGTCCCAAAATTAAACCTGCCAGACTAGGGTCTGATCCCGCTGCCTGCTCCCCGTACAGATGAACGTCATACTTATCTTTCTCCTTGGCAGCAGAGAACAAATTTCGTTTGAGTTTGTCTAGTGTGTTCCAGCATTCCTCCCGGGCTTCGTTGAACCGCTTCCAGGCCATTAAACGACGGACCATCCAGTATTGTTGAGTCTCAATCTCGTAAGGTGACCCTACAAGGCAAGGGCGTAGGGCCTCGAGACAATCGAGGGCTAATTTAAGGGTCTTGAATAACTCATCTGCCCTGCTCTGTGAAAGCTCGTCCGTCTCTGAGATCCCTTTGGTTAAATTGTTACAGCAAACCTTCAACAGTGGAACCAGGAAGTTGGGAACATACCTCTTTGCGAGGCGATGGATTTCTGGGGTATTCTTCTTGTTTTCTTTGCCATTGATGAACTCGAGTAAAGGCTTCAGATAACCAGCTACCTGCTTGTGAAGTCCAGCCACATCGTGGCCTTCGGCCTTGGCAAGAATAGTCGCAGGCTCCATGGGATAGGAGGACAGAGTGGTTCAAATATTTCTCGGCTCCTCCTTTCGTTTGTTTGCTTTGGTTGTTTCTGCTGGTGTTTGCATTGTTGGTGTGAAGTGAGAGTGATATAGCTCATCATGTTTCGAATTTGGGCTTTTTTACATGAACACATTCGTCCTTTGCCAATGGAAAAGGCGGGATTTTGGCGGATTTCAAACGCTCCTGTCACTCTCCTACACAAAAGAAGAATGGCGACCACTCGGTTTTCATAGAAAGTGGCTACGGTAAGGGAATTATTGAGTTTTCATGGGGCAATAGTCAATGTTTCTAGCTCCGGTTTGTGACTGTTTCTGGCTTAAGTCATTATTAAAAAATTTAAAATTCATTTTTTATATATTATTGGGTTTTAATAAATAAAAGAGGTTGGCTACAATATTAATTGATTCCCTCTCAATCTCTTTTTATATGAAATTTTGTTTTGATTTATTATTAAAAATTTCAAAATTTATATAACTCTTTTGATTTATTATTAAAAATATGGGATAAGTGTAAATCTTACATCATATCTCTATTATGGAGACCTGCCATTATGTTGGACCATGTCTTTTAGTGCTAAAAATATCCATGTTCATGTTATTTATGTTTTTTATTGCCATATTGTGGGTAGTATATTTCATTAACTTATAAGCTATATTGGAGAGGTTGGAATGGGAGGGGTTATTTTCAGCTTCAATGAAAATACAAAGATTAAATATGCTTGGGATAGGGATCTCAATCAATAATCAAGGAGAGTTCCTAGCTTTATGACAAGGGTTAGAAATGACTTTAGAAAGGAAAATCAAAGAGGTGATGGTTTTTGGTGATTCCAAGATAGTAATCCAAAAGGTGATTAGATCCAAAAAGACCCAATGTCGTGGCAAATTCCCATGTTGCATCGAATTTATTTGAATAAATTAAGTTCTTTCATATCAGAAGGGAACTCAATGTGGAAGTTGATCTAATGGCCAATAGTCGAGTCAATTTAGGAGTAAGAGTGATGAAAATCGCTGGTTCTATCCTAAACAAATTTATTCCATGAGTTTACAAATCTTAACTCAAATAAATTTGGACTCAATTCTTAAAGAGGGTATAAAGGATAATTGGCTTCAGGTTCAACAATAAAGGTGTAGATCCTCAAAATCTAAAGGAGAAGGACGAACATCAAATCCCATTGACAAAAAATTAAATTGTTAGTGATTTCTGGAATCATACTATGTAAAATGTGTGATTTGTCCAACGTTTTAGATGGTGATTCCATCCATCATCAGGGACCACATAGAGAAAATTAAATGCCAGTGGATATGGATGAGGTTGCAATCCTTGAATCAGTGGTTTTTAAATAGATTATACAATAGTTTAGCAGTATGTTGGCCAGTGATCAAATGGTGGAGGATTGCATAACGGCTAGGTGTAAATCGATCCAAAGCAAAGCCAAATATGTGATGCAGCGAGGATAATTTAGATGCAACCTTGGAGTAGCAAAGTCTTGTGTCGAGACTGATGCATTAATGGTTTTAAACGTCAATGAAGATAACTCGAGTGTAAGGGAGTGCATATGACGTTGAGGAGGGGTATTGACGAAGGGAAGAATGCAACACTCAAATCTACTAGACAACAATTGGCCACTCGCTCCATTTCCAAGACATATCAATCTGAAGTAGAGAACCAGGATTGAATGGAGTGAGCTGAATTTGACATAACAATTATGGTTGGGAATAATAACATGAGGAATTGTAGGTATGAGGCATGATGGTACCCATCCCCAACACAGGTTGTATGCCCAACGGTATCGATATTGATCATCTATAAAAAGGATGCGGCCTGCATTATCAATATGACAGTCTGGTTTTGGAGACATATTAGAGAAAAGGGTAAAGTTGAAAACAACAATAGCAAAATGGATCTGCTACGAGTAGAAGAACACGCTCTAACTAGGAAACTAGTCCAATCACGGGAGACAGTGGAGTTTATTTTCAATTAGATGGATAAGAAGGGGGAGATGAAGCAGGAAAATGATCGAGTCCAACTAGAGTTATTGCATCAAAAAATCGGATGGTTGCAAAATAAAATGGAACACATGCAAATAGCCTTTGATAGGTTGATTGTTAAGTTGGACCATCTCATTCTAGGTTTAGCATTTCATTGATTGATGATGAGGAAGGGAAGCACGAAGAGACTAAGAGATCCAAGGCAGAGTTATCAGGAGTGACAAGCGAACATGAACGATGGAGTCAATGAGACTCTGGTCAATACATTGTGTTTACAGCACCTCGATGAGGTTGAATGCGAGCATGCTCTTCTTGCAGGAGCAATGGTGGAAGAATCTTCTTTCCTTGTTTCTATGTTATGCAAATATGTATAAATTTGAGGGGTCTTTTGGAAGGTGTATAAGTCCAGTTGTATCATACTCTTAGTAAGTATCAGGATAGCTAGTGCCTTCAGATCTTTTTGTACATTTTTGTGCAATGCAAAAGAAGATCGGGTGTCCATTGTAAAAAGGTATTGGCCTTCAAACCAACTTTATGTAATAGAAGAACACTAATTGTTTTTTTTTTTTTTTTTTTTTTTTTTTTAAATAAATAAAATTTTGTAAGATATATCACGTAAAACACATATTAAAGGACACGCTTAGCTAAGTCAATGAAATCAAGGTGTAAAACACAACCATATATTAGCTAAGCAAATTAAACAAGGATGTATGATACAACGATGACTAATAGCCAAGTATGTGCAATTAGCTAGAATTGTAAATAAATAACCATACTAATTTAAGTACTTATAAAAGCCTACTCACATGCATGACATGCAAATAGATTTAGTTGCAATATAAACTAATAAATATGACATTTCAATTTAGATTCAATTGCATTATCTCACATAAGCACATCACATACATAAACATAGTCAACTAATCAAAGTCACTTTACTTATATCCACAAATTATGCCCCCAAATATGGAGGAGGTAATAAACTACCATACAAAGAGGTATAAAATGTGCATGAATATATCAATTAATATTGCATAAAATAGGGGCATAGTGGACTTTTATTCTTGGCATGTATTCCAACTCAACATTATTATTTCTAAAATAATGCATTGTCCCAAATCATGTGGGACTCAACATTATTTAGTTCCTAAGCATGGATCATTGAAGAGATGAATAGATATATTGGCTTGCTTTGAAGTCGATGCTATGAGTGAGGTGCTCAAAAGGGGTTCAAAAGAAGTTGGAATTGCAAGCACGAAGTTGTAGACCAACTAAAAAGAGGTAAATTGGAAACACACACATGAAGAATTTGGTGTTGGCAAAAATCAAATATCCACTCACTAGTACTAACATCAGCGTTGCAGAACAAAACTAATATTGAAGATGGCTAATAAAATCAAAACATGTAGTGCTTTCTTAGACGTGCCCATGAGAGTGTTGCTTCTGATTTTGTAATTTGTCTTAAGAAGGACACCTTTAACGCTTCTAAAACTAGGAATAAGGGTGTCAAAAGGTGCAATGACAACAATTGGTGTGATCATGCATTTGAACCTATCGTTGCTTGTGGTATCACACATGCATCAACTTTATTTGTTATTATTTTGTTGTTCATCTTTATTTTTTAATCAACGTGACATCTAATGTAATGTGTCAAGTGTTTCAATCTTTGGTGATGCAGACTCAATTATGGGTTAGGGAGTTTGTTTAAGTGTTGTTGATGTTATTCATGTTAAAAGATATGCACAAGTATCATCAATTACCATCTACAATCTGATGATGCACATATATCATTGATTACCATAGACCATTTAATTAAGTCAATTAGGGGCCCCGTTGTAGCGGCTACAACCACCCTCCAAAATTTTGCCTTAGCTTCGTTTTGGAGCCTCCCTACAAACTTTTCACAACAGCATGTCTTGCTTCATCAAGTACACAAGCTTCAGTGTTTTTCTTGCAGAATGGCAGCTTGTCCATCAGAGCTTGTTGCATCCCCCTCGTAGGTTGTTCTTCTGAACTTGGTCCAGCTGCAAGCTGAGTAGCCCCCTCAAGAAATTGTGCAAGTCTGGAGGGCAACCAACCTTCCCTCCAAAAATTGTGCAATTCAGTCTGGTAGCCTGTTGGGCTCTAGAATTGTGCAATTCTGCCATTCATGCTTCATCTAGAAAATTGCGTAATTCTTCCCAACAGGGCTACTGAACCCAAGAATTGTGCAATCCTAGGCAGCAGTCAGTTGCTCTGCCTAGAAATTGCGCAATCCTAGGCAGCAGTCAGTTGCTCTACCTAGAAATTGCGCAAATATCTTACGCAGCTAGCCCAGCTCCCATCCAGAAATGCGCATTTTCTCCCAGCAGTTGAGCAACCTCTTGCATGTGCAATTGAGTTGACCGGTTCCCTCCGGGACCGAGCAAAACTGTTTTGCATGCGTGGTCTGCTTCTCCCAAGGCAGCATGCAAAGGCATCCCTTGATCCAAGGATCTATTTTTAGTAGTTGGAGGTTGCATGCAAGAATCATTTCAGAAACCTCCCACCAAGTGTCGCTCTCCCTAGATTTGTGGCATGCGCGTCACATCTTCAATTTTATAAAAAAATCATGAACTAGACATTGTAGGGCTCATTCCTCACATCAACCTTACAGCTCTGACATCCCACATCGTACTTAGGAGTTGGTAGCACATTCAGCGCAGCTGTTTTGGGGTAAGCCCGCCTTCCATGTCTTGTGTTGCATTTCTGGCGCTTTTTGTGTTTCGCTTCGCATGAATTCTATCTGCTTGATTTCAGTGAGCGCTTGCTATCGTTTTGATACATACTAACTTGTACTAGCACTGTTTTAGTTTCCGTTAACATCTCACTGTTGTTACATGCATGAAACTGTTTTTCATGAACAGTCAACGATTCAGTCTGGTAGCCTGCTGGGCTCCAGAATTGTGCAATTCTGCCAATCATGCTTCATCTAGAAAATTGCGTAATTCTTCCCAACAAGGCTGCTCAGCCCAAGAATTGTGAAATCCTGGGCAGCAGTCAGTTGCTCTGCCCATAAATTACGCAAATCTCCTAGCCAGCTAGCCCAGCTCCCATACAGAAATGCGCATTTTCTCCCAGCAGTTGAGCAGCCTCTTGCATGTGCAATTGAGTTGACCGGTTCCCTCCGAGACCGAGCAAAATTGATTTGCATGCATGGGTTGCTTCTCCCAAGGCAGCATGCAAAGGCATCCCTTGATCCAGGGATCTATTTTTAGCAGTTGGAGGTTGCATGCAAGAATCATTTCAGAAACCTCCCACCAGTGTCGCTCTCCCTAGATTTGTGGCATGCCCATCACATCTTCGATTTTATACAAAAATCATGAACCAGACGTTGTAGGGCTCATTCCTCACATCAGTATTGTAGCTCTGACATCCAACATTGTACCTAGGAGTTGGCAACACATTCAGCGCAACTGTTTTGGGGTAAGCCCGCCTTCCATGTCTTGTGTTGCATTTCTGGCACTTTTTGTGTTTCGCTTCGTATGAATTCTATCTGCTTGATTTCAGTAAGCGCTTGCTATCGTTTCAATACATACTAACTTGTACTAGCACTGTTTTAGTTTTCGTTAACTTCTCACTGCTGTTGCATGCATGAAACTGTTTTTCATGAACAGTCAGCGATTCGGCAACTCGCCTCACCCACATGCATGTTATTTTGTTTTCTGAATCTTTCTTTCACTATTTGCATGCACGATCATTCACTTATGCTTACACTCTGTATCACCATGCATTCACATTCACATTCGCTTTCAGTTGCCCGTCAGTGGGTCTTGGCAGCCTTGGACTTTGCCTCACCAAGACAACATTGCATAATCCTGAGAAGGAAGGCTTTGTCTTCCTCTCAGGAAATGCGCATTTCTTCCTATTGACTATCCTCTAGTCTTGCATCGCGCAATTCTGAGGGACAGTGACTACTGCCCCAAAAAATTGCGCAATGCACTCACTAAGCTTACATCCATTGCCAGCTGAGATTACGCACTGCGCAATTCCAATAGTCAGCAAGCAGGCTGGACTGTGCATTGCGCAGTTCCAATAGTCAGTCAACCTCCTGACATCCCAAACTGTGCCTTGCGTAGTCTTGGCAGTCAGTCTTCCGACCTCCCAGCATAAATTGCGCAACCTTCATGATCAGTCACACATGTCTGTTGCAAGTCATTTCTCAAGTTCATTTTGGTTTTCGACTAATAAATTGCTTGCCATGAGTGTTGCCATGTCTCCAGGTATCGCAAGTGTTCATCTGCCTCTCAGCAGTACATGTACAATCATTTCCAGGAGAGCAGAGTCGAAGACACCGTTCATAGCACACTTGGGGATGTAGTCAATCAAGTGTCTATGAACTTGCCTACCCACGAAGACATCAAGTTATTCATAGACAAGGACATCAAGATATGACGACAGCAACATCATAGAAAGCAGCACCATGAATAGTAGCTGAAGGCAGCATACCGGACACAACGAACACAAGAGGAAGGTTGTTGACAACACAGAGGTGGAACATAGTTGCAAGCTCAAGCATATCCACTTATGGTGAAAGCAACTTTGGAGACTCAGGCTATGAGGTGACAACGCAACATGAAGATCATGCGAATGTAGAGAATGGAACAAAGAAGGAGTTGCGTGTGCTGAAGCAGCAACTCAAGGAAGCACAGGAGTGACATAGACAAGAGAATAAGTTGCAGCGGGAACAGTTACAGCAGGGGATGTAACATGCACAGACAGAATAAATTGCGCCCGTACAAGTTATAGATTCATCCCAGCAACTGGCACAGAGTAGACATGGTGAGCGGTGTTGTTGATCGCATGCAAAGGAATGCAACAGCATGGATGTCATTGTGCGCACGCATGCAATCCCACCCATTAAACACACTCACCAAGGCGAAGACAAGAAGCAAGTTTGATTGGAGTTGAACATGTAGTTGACAGTTATTGCGCATGACCACCAGCACACACTGGAAGATCAACACAGACACTATGCATCAATGTGTTTCTGGTTTGGTCGGATCCAAGAAGACCATGTGCATGCTAGGAGATGAGTTGGATGGAGGAGCCATACCAATGCATCCGGATGCAACGGAGGCAAGAGTTCGTTTCAGCAAGATGTCACCATGGAGCGCATGCACGCCATCACAAACAACCAAGCTTGGCATCAGCTCACCACCTTCACTATCACAAGCATGTCAAAGAGTTGGTCTCACCACAATGGACCGAGTGTCAGTGATGTCTTACATGTCTTGCTCAAGCCATTTTGTCTCACATGAGCACATGTGCATTGTAATGTAACGTCTTGTCAAGTGGAAGTTCAAGTGTTGATAGTTGGATGTAACAGTCATAGAGTAGATGAAGAGTCATGAGGGTAGATGAACTGTCACAAATGGGAATGTCAAGGGTCACCCCACCATTTGCTATAAATAGAACCTCATAACTCATTGTAAAGGCTTTTTTTCAGCCAAGCTTCTGATAAGATTATCTTGGAGAGAGCTTAGACAGTATTGCAACGAGCCTTGGCTTCTCCACTGCGTAGAGCTAGTACATCTCTTTGGAGGAGCAGGTGGTTGTGGCTGTAACATTCTGCTATCAGAACTAGTGGTTGGACATGGATGTATTATATGACTAGAAGTTGCACTTCTTAATATAACAAGAGCCAACACGTTTCATGCATATGTTGTATTGTATTCTATGCTATCTAGTTTACTCTAAATGATATATGTATTTGTTTACTTACACATGCATGTATAGATATCTGTGTATGTATGTATGAATATTTCTTAAACATGTTGTTGGTTTAACCATCACTTTGGATTGCTAGCTAACTTTCCTTCCATGTTGTGATGCATTTTTGCTTGTGTGTTCCCTTTTTAACTGCGTGCTATCATAGGTTTCCAAGGGGCGCACTTATCTCAACCCTTGTGTGTTAGAACCTCTCATGCACCTTCCTTGCCTCGTTGTAGCTGTCAGACCCTTGCTTCCAATAGAGTTATATTACTTGCCTCTGTGCGAAATCGTGGTCAAGGCATTACCATATGACCCATTGCTGGGACTCTTACACCAAAATGTTTGAGGCCTAATTGGGACTTCTTACCAAGGAGATCCCCTGACATGTTAGTAGGTATAGCACTGTGAACATTTATGGCGCTAGAAGGAGGGCCAGATGACAAGCTGAGGCCTCATCATCTGTTTTGAATCTTCGCACATCTATCATGGAGTTTGTTTTAGTTTTCCCTTCGAAATGTTTGTCCAACGAACATATCTTTCACGTTGAGAGGGAGTTATGGGATCACTTGTCACAACTCACATATGATGGTGAAGGCGAAGTGGCCTCCTGAGCACTTAGATGACTTCCATGCGCTCTTGCAGGGCATGGAATATTTTAACGAAATAGAGGTTTGTTTGTTGCTCGCACACACACTTCGGACCATCCATCACAATGGTGTGGCACACTACCTCATAACTTTATGCACTCATTCAAGCAGTTTAACGATCTAATCAGATATGTTTTCCACCATTTTGATCCTGAAGTGTTTGATAAAAAAAATTAAAACAACTGAAGGCCCCACACGAATCACCTATGGAGTTTTCAGAGCGCTTCCGTCTATTCATGTTTGAAGCCCCGAAAACTCAGATGAAATTTCATTATCTCATGGACAGATTCAAATACTACCTTGTCCAATCTGTCAATCCCAAGAAGAATTTCAAGCTTAAACCCCGCTCAGCATACTTCGGTGATGGAGTTGCGCAATCACAGACGGAAACGCTCGATGTCACAAGTGAATGTCCGTCATTCCCTCATCAAACAGCTCCACCATTGCAAAGTGATGTGGGAGAGCATGCACACACATTTGTTCAACCATCACATCCTCCCGACAACGCTCCTTCTGATTTTTGCGTAGACTTGGTTGTGAGTCCTGTACCTCGTCACATGTATTTTGTACCTCAACCTGCGTCTTCGAACTCGAATAATCCTCTGGATGACATTGTCTTGAGTTCTTTCGTTCCAGACTCTACCCTGTTTTGAACAAGGATCGATCTATCGATGGAGTTGGTGTTGCACAACCAACATGTGCTGACATTCATGAAGAGCATGACTAGGAGCTTGAATGATCTGGATTTAAATAGGAATACAACAAATTACAGAGATAACCATAAACACAAACATGCAGCAGAAATAATACTTCATTTCATTAATGTAAAACACTAAAATATGCTTACAAACATAAATGGAAATAAACTAGCTGGGGCGATGGTAGCATATCTCTGAGAAGAGATGTGGCGGCTACATGCCTCTAAATTGTCTTACAATGAGGCTCGAAGGCCTATTTATTGTTGAGAAACAATGGAAAACCCTAAACATCCAAAAACCTAACCCTAGAAGATGAAACGCCAAACTATGGGCCTCGTTTGGGTAAATTGGTACATCAACTTCCCGGGGTCGTAACTTTGGCATACGATCTTTGTTTGATGCACACAATATCTCGTTAGAAAGATCTATCCGAGAACTACAACTTTGGGAAGAGGAACATGGGTCCAACATGGGTCAATGGACCCATGTTGCTCCCACTTTTCCCAAAAATCGTCGTTTAGGGCCTCAAAACAGCTCCGGAAGTTCAGGTGCCGAAAAAACTGCTAAAAATAGTAAATTGTGCTTCAATTAAGGAAACTGAAAAGCTGAAAGAAAGAATGGTGGGGGTCCAAGTGGACTTGGCGGGTGGCCACCAATATCCACCTAAATCATTCCTCCCCCCTGGAAGCAATGGTCCCCATTGCGTTGAGTTGCTCCATGAGATGAGGAAACTTTTGCTGAACTTGGTCCCTGGTGAGCCACTTGCCCTAATGAAGGAGTTGGCCTACTTTGATAACTCGATACAGTTGTATATTCTGCTAGCGAGTGTGCATGATATGTGTGTCCATGATCCGATCAGTTGCAGCTTGTTCCATGTAATCTGGATTTAACTTTGTGGGTGTGAGTTGTTATGCAATGTCGAACGTGTCTAGTAATGGTGGAAAGTATGGCTGAAGGCAGTCCACATTGAACACTGGGTGCAGGCCAAGGAATGGGGGAATGTTGAGCTCAAATGCATTGTCTCCCATAGCCTTGGTAATGGTGTAAGGACCATATTGGAGTGGTTTGAGTTTCCGATAGGTTCCGATAAGGCATTCCTTTTGCAAATGCAACTAGACTTTGTCGCCCACTTGAAACTTGTGTGGCACCCGATGTTGATCATGTCGCTGCTTGTACTTAGCATTTGATTTCTCCAGAATGTCATGGACCTACTAGCGAATATGTTGGATGTGCTAAATGAACTTATTTGCCTTATTTGTTTCGGACTGGACATGAGCCGAACATGCTTGAGTAGCTGCAAATGGCATGGCCACATCAATGGGACATAGTGGTTGGAATCCCAAGCCCACCTGAAAAGGGTTGTGGCCAGTCGAGTTGTGGCGAGCCTGGTTGTAGCTGTGCTGAACATAGGGGAGGCTCTCATCCCATGTGCGTGGATGCTTTGAGTTGTACATCCGCAGAATGTGTACGATCATCCTATTGACAACCTCTATCTGGCCATCAATTTGAGGATGGAAGGCTATGGACTTAGTGAGTTTGGTGTCCAGCATCAACCAAAGACTGGACCAAAATGTACCAAGGAACCTGTTGTCTCGACATGAGATGATAGATTGTGGGATCCCAAAGTGTACCCACACTCGTTCAAAGAAGAGTTTAGCAGTGGCTTTTGTTGTGATATTCTTCTTGCAGGCCACCATAATGGCCATCTTCGAGAACCTGTCGACGACCACAAAAACACAACCGTTGCCATGCTTAGTGGAAGGAAGGTCTGACATGTAATCCATGGAGATGGATTCCCAAGGTCGACTCGGGGTAGGCAGCGGGGTATAGAGGACTTACTTCTTAATGGTCGGTTTGGCAATGGCGCAGGCAGTGCATGATCTGATGTACTTCCCGACATCTTGTCGAAGATTCGGCCAATAGAAATACTTTTGCAGTACTGCCACCGTTTTCTCGACCGCGAAATGTCCAACAGCCCAAATATAGTGTACTTCCCAAATCATCTTGGCACGCTCGCTTGAATGAACACAAAGGTGACCTTGGTGGCATAACAGTGCATCCTGGAGGTGAAAATCTGGAACATGCTGACCCTCCAAGAGTGTCTGGTATGTGTGGCCGAATTCTGGGTCACTTTTGTAGAGAAGTGGCTAATCAGAAGTCTCGTGCCCACAAGAGTTGAGCACGGTGGTTAATGCCATGATCAGTGGTCGAATGAGGCAATCTGCAACATTATTGGTGTTGCCCTTCTTATACTTGATATTCAAATGGAACTGTTGCAGGTATGTGGACCACTTCCGATGGCAATCATTCTGCAATTTCCCTTAGGTCTATATGAACTGCAGGGGTCGGTGGTCTGTGTCGATGATCGTTTCCTTCCCCAAATGTAATGCTTCCATTGTCGGCAGGCCTGCACAATGAAATACATCTCTTTGTCATAAGTGGGATACTTCCGAACTGTGTCTGAAAGTGTCTCACTATGATATGCCACTAGATCCCTGTGTTGAGCAAGGACTGCCCCAATAGCATAGTCAGAGGCATCTGTCTTGACCTCAAATGGTTGTTGCATGTCTGGTAATGCGAGCACTAGGGCCGAGTAGAGGCGATCTTTCAACTCTGTGAATTCCTTCTGTTGAGATTCAGACCAAAAGAATTTTGTTTTCGCTCCTCCCTTGGTGACTTGACTCAAGGGCCAAGTGATATGAGAAAATCCCAACACAAACCTGCGGTAGAAGTTGGCAAGACCCAGAAAGTTGCGGAGCTCTGTCAGAGTGGTTGGAAATGGCTAATCCCGGATGACTTGGATCTTGGATGGATCCACATGCACCCCCTGTTCATCAATAATGTATCCCAGATACTGAACCTGGGTCATGCCAAAAGTGCATTTCTCCAAATTGGCACATAACTTGTGTTGCTGTAGTGTTTGGAGAACCTGTCGGATGTGGTGGAGGTGCTCTTCCTAACTTTGGCTGAAGATCAGGATGTCATCCAAGTATACCACTACAAATGAGTTGGTGAATGGCCGCAAGATGTCATCCATTAGCCTCATGAAGGTTGTAGGAGCATTCGTCAATCCAAAAGGCATAACCAACCATTCGAAAAGGCCCTCCTTGCATTTGAATGCAGTCTTCCACACATCAGAGGGTTTGATTGGTACCTGGTGATATCCTGACTTCAAATTGATCTTACTGAAATATTTTCCACCCTTCAGTTGGTCCAGGAGGTCATCAATCCATGGGATTGAGTACCTATTACGGACAATGATCTTGTTTAGCGTCTGATAGTCAATGCAGAGTCTCCAAGTCCCACCCTTCTTCTGTACCAACATGATCGCGCTCCCACAGGGCGATGAACTCGGACGGATGTGACCTTTCTGCAGCAGCTCCTGAATCTACCTCTTGATTTCATCGTTCTCCATAACAGAGCGTAGACAGATTGGCCCATTGGGTAGTGGCACACTTGGGGTTAGATCGATGGAGTGCTTGACCTGACAGTGTAGAGGAACCCCTACGGGGGAGGTGAAGATGTCCTCGTACTCCTTCACGACCTTGTCCATGTGTAGTTGTTGTGCGGAGGGGCTCTGTCTGGAGGTCATGGCCACCGTCTTCTTCTTTCCTTGAGGGTGTATCATCAAGAAAACAAATTTCCCGATTTTGGAAATGAGCTTACTACATTGTTTTGCAGTAACCAAAGAGATGGCGGTAGACAGTGCTACCTCCGGTATCCGGTACAACTTATTTCCAAAAGTAACAATAATAGCACAGGGCCTTGATTCATACAGAGCATGTTGCTTCCACAAGTATGGTTATCCTAATAATACATCACAAACTTCAAAGGGAGCAATGTCACATAATACCTTACCCGTGAAGGGATTGATGTTGTATGGAAGGCGACACTACTGACTCACGCGAAGATCCCGTCCTTGGTGAAGCCACCCGATGGTGTACGGTTGTGGATGTGTTATGGTCGGTAAGCCCAGCCGCTTCACGACCTCTACCAAAATGAGGTTCTTTTGGCTCCCATTGTCGACAATGAACTGTAATGGGGATCCCTTTACCCACATCTGGGAGTGGAAGAGATGCTCCTCCTCCTCTGGATCTTCGGGTTCCTCCTTCCGGATATTTGTGGTGGCAACGGTGGCATTGGGCTCCACATCGATAATCTGCTTCCCTTTGTCATTCCCCTTGTCAGGTTCTGACTCAGAGTTGGAACATGCATCTGATTCTGAAACCTTTAGCTCAGCCACCAATCACTGCTTGGCCCGACACTCACTTGTGTTGTGAGTGGAGCTCTTATGGAACTCACACCACTTTCCGGTGTCCTTTTTCGGCTTCGCGGTGTTGTTCTTTGCTTGCAACTTTGGCAGGTTGTCTTGGGCTGCCCCGCCTTGGCTTTGTCTTTTGTTTTGCGGTTTGGGGGCACCTTTCCCTTGCTTCGGATTCGCAGATCCAAAGTCTCGCTTCTTCTGTTTAAAATTTTGCTCGACCTTGACAACATATCAGTATGTCATGCCGAGCGAGGAGATGTTCAAGAATTCTATTTCTTCCTGGATGTACTTGTGCAGGCAGTCACGATATTTGAGTACCAAATGCTGCTATGAATCCTTGATGCCCAACTTTGTGCAAAGGGTATGGAAAATATTGGTAAACTCTGACACTTCTTGGTCCCTTCCCTGCCACAGCATGGTCCACTTTATGTATTGATCCTCATAGCTTCCGACAGGGTAGTACTGCTCCTTAATGGCATCCTGGAATGAATTCCAAGTGGGTGCAACTGAAACTAGTGAGCTTGTACTTTCATCCTTCTGCTCGCAATAGGTTTCCCACTAGTCCTTGACGTGGGGGGCTACTTTGAGAAGAGCGAAAATAATCTTTTACCAACTAGAAAAATCATGAACATAAAAATAATCCTCTAGCAGATTTAACCATTTATCGACGGCATCTACGTTTATCTGACCTTCGAATATGGGGATTTCAAAATTAACTCGTACCTTAAATGGTGTGGCATTTCCAGAGTAGTTGTTGGAAGGCAATGCGTCGCCCCTGGGTAGCCATTGAAGGATCTGGGCAAAGTTGTCCATCATCGCATTCCTTTGTCGCTCGAGGGCTTCTTCGAGCAAGACTTTGATAGGATCTCCTGCCCCCTCATCTTTCTTTTCATCTGTCATGGGAGGCCGTCAGGATTTGCGAGGCTGGTCTTGCAAAGGTTTGACCAGTTCAAGCCCTAATTCCTTATATCCCAACCTCGTTGGGGACATGCAAAGAAAAACAGAGAAAAAGAAAACCGCTCTGATACCACTGATCCGGATTTAAATAGGAACGCAATTAATTACAGAGATAACCATAAACACAAAGATGCAACAGAAATAATACTTCATTTCATTAATGTAAAATACTGAAATATGCTTACAAACATAAATGGAAATAAACTAGCTAGGGTGATGGTAGCTTATCTCTGAGAAGAGATGTGGTGGCTACATGCCTCTGCACTATGTTACAATGAGGCTCGAAGGCCTATTTATTGTTGAGAAATAATGGAAAACCCTAAACATCCAAAAACCTAACCCTAGAAGATGAAACACCAAACTATGGGCCCCGTTTGGGTAAATTGGTACATCAACTTCCCGGGGTCGTAACTTTTGCATACGATATTCGTTTGACGCGCACAATATCTCGTAGAAAGATCTATTCGAGAACTACAACTTTGGAAAGAACAACATGGGTCCATGGACCTATGTTGCTCCCAGTTTTCCCAAAAAACGTTGTTCAGGGCCTCAAAACGGCTCCGGAAGTTCAGGACCCGAAAAATTGCTAAAAATAGTAAATTGTGCTACAATTAAGGAAACTAAAAAGCTAAAAGAAACAATGGTGGGGGTCCAAGTGGACTTGGCGGGTGGCCACCAATATCCACCTGGATCATTGAACATCCACCAACAATAGAGGACCATCCATGTTTGTCCATACCTCCTCCGTTTTTTCCTGACCTCCTTGGTGATCCTGCCATCCCTGATTTTTCATGTGTATCTCCGTCCACAGAAGCACCCATTGTTGATCATTCATAGGACAAACCAGATGTTAGTTTGTCATCTGAAAACAGAGAGGACCGATCATTCTTTGAACATCCACTTGATTTTTCATCTATCTTTTCCAGAAAAGCAGAGGATGAACATTCTTGTTTCTCATTTACCCCTCTATGCGATTCATCGAATCACGAGGATGTCGACCATCATCCTACATTTTCTGATCTTAGTTGTTGTGATCTCTTCACCTCATCATCCGATGACAAGATGTTGATTCACTCTTTGTTAATCCGTCTAAGCCACTGGTCTATGACGATCCATCTGTAAACAAAGACGAAACCCCCCACATTGTCGAGGCACTTTAGCCCGAGCTGATGGTTATGCCAGGCCCTCACTATCCTGAGGTTGGTTTCATTTCTGATCAGAAAATTGTTCAAACATGCAAGGCTCCTCATCACTCATATGTATGCATTGAAGATCAATCTAAAACTCAGTTTTCACTTCCTCCACTCGAACTACACAATCCCATTGTTCATGCATTGGAGGATTTACTCAGCAAGCACACTTGCGCAACGTAAGTGGTCAACCTTCCTCATGTATGCTTTCATATCACAATCAAGAGTGTGCGTATGCTTAAACTCTGCACGTAGTGTCATGCAACATCATGGCATGTCCACGGACTGCATGGCATGCACCTTCACTCATTTTTGTTTTGTGGACACTTGTAAGCTCAGAGTGTGTCTGTCTTCATTATTGAATCTTTCACAGCTGTTGGTCTGCACGAACGTGTTGCTCGTGGACCATGCCTTCACCAACATGGGTCAACCAATGCGCTGGTGGTTGCATTGGAAGTATGATTTCACGTGATTAGGCCCATGCACTGTTAGCTTAGGAGTAGGAGCAGTGTTTGTTTTCAGTTTGCTTGCTTGCATGCGTGTTTGCTTTCTTTCTTTGAATGTTTGTTTTTCTGCTTTCTTGTTTGCTTAATCACTTTGCTTTTGCATATACTTCTACTTCTGCTTTGCTTTGTTGTTTGTTTGCTTACTCACTTTGCTTTTGCATTTACTTCTACTTCTGTTTTTCTTTGTTGTTTGTTTGCTTATTTTTGTTCGTAGGTTAGTTTTGCATGAGACCATGCATGACTCTTGAAGCAAGCTGGGTAAAGTACAAGAGGCCTTGTGAAACTATCACTACTTGGTTATCTGTCATCTTGCCTATGTATGAAGAACTTGTTACTTTTAGTCCATGATACATCGATGGAAAATGCGTACTATTCGAAATTAACCTTGGTGAAAACACAACGCTTGCGTGCTAACTAGTGTCACCTACTTTAGTCGATTATTTTTCGGTTAACCCTTGTTGTCTCAGTCAAGTAGAGTAAGGTGGAGGGGAAAACCTTAACAAGCACGTCAGAGGTATAATGAACTACTTCTCTGTAGGAACAACCTCTTCTGCTCTCAATAAGTCAGGATCCCTCTTCCACCTCTAAAATGAAAAAGTGTTATGCACAGTTACGAAGATGAAAAAAGAAAAAAAAATGAAAAGTGAAAAAAGTTTGAAAAAATGAAAATGAATAACGCGAAAGAAGAGAAAGGATTCCTATGCAAATAGGTGGTGCAAGTAACTATGCTGAGGTATTGACCAAGCTCGCTAGAAGCGGAGCCATGCTTGTGTTCCTATATGACTTGTCGGGGTACTGTCCAGGCTTGCTAGCAGCGGAGCAACAACAAAGATGAAACTAAGACTCTGACGACTATACTGCTTGTGCATCAATATACCCCTCAACCCCAATTGAAACAATTGTGTTTCCTTGGCTTGGAATGTGTGTCAATCGACCAAGATCTTGGAAGATACTACATCTTACAATCAAGCTAGTGTGGAAACCAAGACGAACTGAGAACTGAACAATATTTCCGGAGGTGTTAGACTTGTTTTTCATGAACAAGGTCCATTCAGAGAGTTGGAGTTCTACAAGTGTGTCGCCAAGTGTTGTAGCGGCTACAACTACCCTCCAAAAACTTTTCTTAGCTTCATTTTGGAGCCTCCCTACCAACCTTTCATAACAGCATGTCTTGCTTCGTCAAGTACACAAGCTTTAGTGTTTTTCTTGCAGAATGACAACCTATCCATCAGAGCTTGTTGCATCCCCCTCACAGGTTGTTCTTTCAGACTTGGTCCAGTTGTAGGCTGAGCATCTCCCTCAAGAAATTGCACAATTCTGGAGGGCAACCAGCCTTCCCTCCAGAAATTTCACAATTCAGTTTGGCAGCCTGTTGGGCTCCAGCATTGCACAATTCTACTAGTCAGGCTTCATCTAGAAAATTGCGCAATTCTTCCCAACAGGGCTACTCGGCCCAGGAATTGCACAGTCCTGGGCAACAGTTAGCTGCTCTGCCCAGAAATTACGCAAATCTCCTGGGCAGCTAGTCAAGCTCCCATCCAGAAATGTGCATTTTCTCCCAGCAGTTGAGCAGCCTCTTGCATGTGCAATTGAGTTGACCAGTTCCCTCTGGGACCGAGAAAAACTGTTTTGCATGCATGGGCTGCTTCTCCCAAGGAAACATGCAAAGGAATCCCTTGATTCATGGATCTACTTTTAGCAGTTCGAGGTCGCATGCAAGGATCATTTCAGAAACCTCCCACCCAGTGTCGCTTTCCCTAGATTTGTGGCATGCGCGTCACCTCTTCGATTTGATCAAAAATCATGAACCAGACACTGCAGAGCTCATTCCTCACATCAACCTTGTATCTCTGACATCCCACACCGCACCTAGGACTCGTCGGCACATTCAGCTCAGCTGTTTTGGGGTAAGGCCGCCTTCCATGTCTTGTGTTGCATTTCTGGCGCTTTTTGTGTTTCTCTTCGTATGAATGTTGTCTGCTTGATTTCAATGAGAGCTTATTGTCGTTTTGATAAATACGAGCTTGTACTAGCACCGTTTCAGTTTTCGTTAACATCTCACTTCTGTCGCATGCATGAAACTATTTTTCACAAACGGTCGTCGATACGGCGACTCGCCTCTCCCACATGCATGTTGTTCCATTTTTTGAATCTTTCTTTCATTTTTTGCATGCACGATCATTCACTTATGCTTACGCTTAGTATCGTCATGCATTCACATTCACATCCACTTTCAGTTGCCCGTCGGTGGGTCTGGGCAACCTTACTTGGGACTTTGCCTCACCAAGACAACATTGCACAATCCTAAGAGGGAAGGCTTTGTCTTCCTCTTAGGAAATGCACATTTATGCCCAGTGACTATCCTCTAGTCTTGCATTACGCAATTCTGAGGGACAATGACTGCTGGCCCAAAAAATTGTGCAATATAGTCATTGAGCCTGCAAGCATTGCCAGTTGAGATTGCACATCACACAATTCCAGTAGTCAACAGCCAGGCTGGACTATGCATTGCGTAGTTCTAGTAATAAGTCAGCGCAGTCTTAGCAGTCAGTCTCCCGACCTCCCGACAGAAATTGCGCAACCTTCATGATCAATCACACAGGTATGTTGCGACTCAGTTCTCAAATTCATTTTGGTTTTCGAATGACAAATTTCTTGCCATGAGTGTTGCCATGTCTCCAGGTATTGCAGGTGTTCATCTACCTCTCAGCAGTATAGGTACAATCGTTTCCAGGAGAGGATAGTCGAAGACATTGTTCAGAGCACACTTGGGGATGCAGTCGATCAAATGCCTATGAACTTGCCTACCCACAAAGACACCAAGTTGTTCGTAGACAAGGACATCAAAATATGACGACAACAACATCATAGCAAGCAACACCATGAACAACAGTTGAAGGCAACATACTGAATGCAACGAATGCAAGAGGAAGGTTATTGACAACACAGAGGTGGAACAAAGTTGCAAGCTCAAGCAGATCCACTTATGGTGAAAGCAACTTTGGAGACTCATGCTATGAGGTGACGGTGTGAAATGAAGATCATGAGAAGGCAAAGAAAGGAATAGAGAAGGAGTTGCATGTGCTCAAGTAGCAACTCAAGGAAGAACATGAGTGGCATAGACAAGAGAATGAGTTGCAGCAGGAACAGGTACAGCAGGGATATAACATGCACAGACAGATGAAACTGCGCCTATACAAGTTATAGATTCATCCCAGCAGCTGGCACAGAGCAGACATAGTGAGCGGTGTTGTTGATTGCATGCAAGGGAATGCAACAACATGCATGTCATTGTGTGCACGCATGCAATCCCACCCATTCAATACACTCACCAAGATGAAGATGAGAAGCAAGTCTGACTGGAGCTAAACATGTAGTTGACAGTTGATGTGCATGACCACCAGCACACGTTGGAAGATCAACACGGACACTATGCATCAGTGTGTTGTCGGTTCGGCCACACCCAAGAAGACCATGTGCATGCTAGCAGATGAGTTGGATGGAGGAGCCATACCAATGCACCTAGATGCAACAGAGGCAAGAGTTCGCTTAAGCAAGATGTCACCACAGAGCGCATGCACACCATCACGGACGACCAAGCTTGGCATCAACTCACCACCTTCACCATCACAAGCATGTTAAAGAATTGTCCTCACCACAACGGACTGAGTGTCACTGATGTCTTGCATGGCTTGCTCAAGCCATTTATCTCACATGAGCACATGTGCATTGTAATGTAAAGTCTTGTTAAGTGGAAGTTCAAGTATCGATAGTTGGATGTAATAGTAATAGAGTAGATGAAGAGTCATGAGGGTAGATGAATTGTCACAAGGGGAATGTCAAGGGTCACCCCATCCTTTACTATAAATAGAACCTCATAACTCATTGTAAAGGCTTTTGGTTAGCCAAGCTTCTGACAGTATTGTAACGAGCCTTGGCTTCTCCACTGCGCAAAGCTAGTACATCTCTTTAGCGGTTGTGCCTGTAACGTTCCCCTATCGGAACTAGTGGTTGGACATGGATGTATTGTATGAGTGGAACTTGCACTTCTTAATATAAAAAGAGCGAACACGTTTCATGCATATGTTGTATTGTATCCTATGTTATTTGGTTTACTGTAAATGATATATGTATCTGTTTACTTACGCATGCATGTATAGCTATCTTTGTATGTATGTATGAATCTTTCTGAAATGTGTTGTTGGTTTAACCATCACTTCGGATTGCTAGTTAACTTGCCTTCCATGTTGTGATGCATCTTTGCTCGTGTGTTCCCTTCTTAACTACGTGCTATCATAGGTTTCCAAGGGGCGCACTCATCTCAACCCCTGTGTGTTAGAACCTCTTATGAACCTTCCTTTCCTTGTTGCAGTTGTCACACCCTTGCTACCAACAGAGTTATCTTACTTGCCTCTATGCGAAATCGCAGTCAAGGCATTACCATACGACCCACTGCTGGGACTCCTACACCAAACGGTTTGAGGTCTAATTGGGACTCCTTATCGGGGAGATCCTCTGACATGTTGGTGGGTCGACACCATCAACATACCCTTATTCATCTTTAAATCCAATGGGACATGGCTAGGCATGAAAATTTTCTACAACTTTGACATTTAACTTCAAGGTTCACATGTGATTGGTTTCAAATTTAGAGTTCATTGATGTGTGAATTTTCAATCTACATATTGTTTGTTTTAGTGATGACAATCTTCAATGTCTGGGTTCCTTATCTCATTTTCAATGACTTATTTTCCATGCTAATGTGAATGCACATGTCTTCAATCTAAGTTTTCCAAATAGAACCTTGTTCTTGTCATATTTAGTGTTTGTGACCTTAAAAACATGTACTTGAAAAAAGAAAAAATAAATATTTGATCTTAATAGTCATATTGTTCAATAAACCTCCTACTGTGTGTGCTCAATTATCAACCATTATCAAAAAACATTTTAGGTTGGTAACATAGTACATTCAACATGATTAAAAAAAACAATGATTACATTTATGTTACCACCCTAAGATACCATGGTGGGGGGACTAGAAGTATGCTAAAGTATATGAGAATTAGTAAGTCTTACATAACGACATGGTTAATAATTTAGTAACTAGGTGCAGGGATATCCTTTCAAATGTCAAGCTCATTTAGTAAACTTAGAATGTAAATCACATGTTTCAAGCATGGGCAATCAATATCAATTAAGTGTCACGCATGGATGAGTTGTTGAATAGGCTTATAGACATCGGAATTTGGAGTGTGCAATCTTGATATTCCTTTTAATTGTATGTCATTTTAGTGTCCTTTGGTAATGCACATGAAGTTAATCATGTGGAGTGGGTGTGTCAATTATAAATTGTGATGTCAAACTACTTACATCACCCACAACATTACATATCTAAGCCAGTTCATTATTCTTAGCAATTACAACTCTCTTGTTCTTGACTTGAGTATCATAATCACAAATGCTATATAATTTTGGTGGGAATTATCAACATAATTCCCCTATGTTTCCACTCAAACTTGCACCCCTTGCGAAAGTCCCAGAAGGGGTGCTAAATGGGTAAGCATACTTGGGAAAGGTAACAATGTCACCTAAGCACAATCTCCCCTTCACTTTAGGCTAGCTCCTTATATCCATATGGGGTATCCCAACTAGCCAAACAAACTTGTAAAGTATATTCATTGTAGGCACTAAGCAATTCACTTCCCCAACAAACAACCCAATATGTAGTTAGATAAATAAGTGTCAATGAAGTGATAAAATACCTTAATGTTATTCAATGAAGGGGTAGGAGATCCGAATGGAAAGTGGCATCTACCCATGGTATTGTAAGTGGCATCCACCCATGGTATTGTAAGGGGAATCTACCCATGGTATTCTAAAGGGAATCTACCCATGGTATTCATTCACCCATGGTATTTACCCACCCATGGAATTTACCTGTGGTATTGTAACTGTTAGAGTCCTATAGTGATAGGATTCATAATTTTGGATTGGCTAAGGTTAAGCCTTGTAATATTGTACATACCTTTGCTTTTTGCAAATGTTTTCCATATTAAAAATTAAAAAATGTAAAGAGGGTGTGTCCTAAAAGAAATATCAAAGGACAAAAAGAATAAGAAAAGATCAAAAAATGAAAATATATGAACCCCAAACGCAAAAACAAATCATGAAAGTGTGCAAGTCTAAATGCCACTGTTATTTTACTTCTTCTGCAAATAATGGTTGTGTGTAGCTTGTCATACATGCCACAACCCATGGTAGTCAAATTGCTTAATTTTGAATATTTCATGCTTTGAATTTTATGTTTTTGTTAGAGAATAAAATTTGACCAAACAGCTTAATCTTGGCAGATCATTAGATAGGTAGAGAAAATAAAAGGAGCTCATCAGTTTAATCTGAGCCCTTGGAAGATATAAGGTTAGAAGTAGATAGTTTAATTTACAAAAGAAAATGAAACAAAAGGGTTTGCTAGCTTAAGTTCACCCACCAAAATGAAGAAAAAATGTTAAGGTAAGTAATGGGTAAGTAGAAGAAAGGTTGCTGAAGTATAAAGTTGATTGGACAAAAGCACATTTATCATGCTTAATCATATGTTTCAATGTACGTGAGCAATTAAGAAATCAAAAATAGAGGTCTACAAGTTGATTTAATTGACTTCCTCTCATTCATTTCTTCCCTATACTTACTAATTTCCCCATCCACAAGTATGTTCTAGTACTAAAAATCCTTGAAGTCATAAAGGCCCAAAGCATTTCTCTGACTTTTGGTGGGACCGAACCCTCAGCTTAATGACTTATGGACATCAAGTGTTAGAATTCCCTTCATAAAAGTCATTTCCCTTCATTACTTTAATAAAACCCCTTTTCCTAAGCTTAAACACCATTTGCCTATGAAAAGTAAAAATCCCAGTTTCATTTCACTCAAAATACCCACAATATTTTTTTTTTTTACTACTACTATTATTATTTTTTTTTAACTACTATTTTTTTTATTACTATTTATTTATTTATGTTTTTGTTTCCTTTTTTTTTTTTTGTTAAGTATAAGTGTATGTCAAGAAAATGCACAAATATTACATTATGCTTAGTAGTATTTTCACTCCGCTCATTTTGGTACATATTAATTTTTAACTTAATAATATAGCTCTCGATATACCTTTTCCCATATATAAATAAATCCCGTATATAGTACCCCAACCCTTAGTTTAACTATAAACTATATTTTTATCCCATGTCCCTAACAAAACCCTCTTAACTCACCAATTCTCGATAAAGTTAAGATAATCCCTTCATTAACCCCGTCTGATCATTTAATCCCATGTTTAACTCGTAAATAATCAAAAACCACCATGGATTAAAGCCTCGAACCCCCCCCCCCCCCCCCAAAACCTTTGCCCATTTCATCCATGCTAATCTGTCACCCGACTGTCGTCCGATCGTCAGCACCCAAATCCAACGGTTCACAACCATATCGGGTTCACCCGATATCCGACCTTTACCTGCCCGATAAAGTGGTATTGCCTGGGCCCCCATCTGCTACGTGTCAAGCGTTAAGGTAGATCAGGTGACCTCGCCAAAATATCGCCTCCTCCATAAATCGGTGCGATGGCTTGGAAAAACCGCCTCCTCGCCGAACCCGAAAAACCGCCCACTATTAATTTGTAATTCACCCTCCAAAAAATGACCGTTGTTCAATAAAAAGGCCAAGAAGCCCTATTTGTTCTTTTTCAATCAATTTCTTCGTAAACATCTACAAGCCATTGGTACACCTTCAAACCCTGAAATTACCAGTTGACCTCAATTTCACTCCTGAAGAAGTTGTAGAGACCCTAATCAAGCTCTTAGTCCGTACTAGAGCCCATTCAACCTTCTGCAGTTGCTGAGAACACCAATTTGAAGTTAATTCACCCAAATTCCAGGTATTTGAAGAGAAATTACCAGACACCCTTTCAATTTGAAAACGTTCAGTCTTTAAAGTGTTTTAATTAAGTAAAATTAATTGAAATTACTTTAAAATTAAAGTGTGTGCCTGACTAAAATACCCAAACCCTTCTGAAAGCTTCCAAATTACCTTCAAACCTCTAATATAAACCTGTATAAGTCAAATTCAAATCCACAAGAACTGAATTATGGCTACCCTCGTCACCATGGATGTCAGACCAGTGACAACCCCCCATTTGGACCTTGACCACCTTCCCCTGGCGGATAGGGATTTTCAAATCAAAGACACAAGTGCCTATACACTCCTCCTCAAAATTCATTGTTGGAGTAAGGACATATATCTAAACCATATTGATGATATTGGCCTTTGGGAGTCCAATTTGCCCAAATACTAGTTTCCACAAGTACATGTCTTTCCTGAAATTGTGCATTTGTGCCATGCTTGTGACATTCCCGGTGAGAGAGCTATAATGTCCCCAGACCAAAAAGTCTTGTTTACTATTACAGCTGAGTCAATCAATGAAATGTTGCAAGTCCAACCAGGTCCAAACCTGACCCCACTCTCCATTGGGGATTTGTTAGACCAGTACACCAAATTGAGTCCATCTAGACTGGCCCAAATATTCCAAACTTTCATTGTAGAGGAGCAGCACATTCCTACAGATGCCCCTCCATATGTTTCTGCCATTTTCTCTGAAAGGGGCAAGCAAATTGTAACCATGATATCATGTATTATGGGTTATACCACAGATGAATATATTGATGAGCTCATCTTGGCCTTCATGTCCATTTTCACCCCAGAAAGCCTCCTGCTACTTTGTATAATTATGCCCAGTTCATAGCTAAAAGGATGCATGAACAATTTACCAGAATGCACAATGAGAGAGTATTCAAGTACTCATATGTACTTTACCACATGATTTTGTATTATCAATATGAAAGATTTCCCTTCGCCATCCAGAAGTTGGATACTGAAGGCCAGCCCAGGTTTGTTATATTTTGGACATCACTATTTCATAGGTATTCATCACCATACACCTACACAAACTTCATTGACTCTTTTGTCCATCCAGTCATGACCATGCTGACAGGAAGCCTTCCACCTAGAATAAGCCAAGAAATCAAAAGAGTGCTCCAGTTATCCAAACAAAGTAAGGTGGGAGATTGGTACCTTTACCAAAATCACATCGAAATAAGAATCTATGGTTGCCAACTTGCCCCATACAAACCTCCCAAATACCTCCCCATGAGCTTATTTGCTTTGGAATGTTATAGCAGATAATGAACTCTGATGATATCAACTTTGTCTCAGCCAAGAAAAGGACTCAGTTCAAGATCAGGAACAAATTAGGCCCTTTCATTTGCAATACTAGAGAGGCAGGAGAGGAAGCAGATAAAATTCTGCAACAAATGAATTTTAAGAACAGTTTCATGTGGAGGTATGACCCTCAAGGGTTTATAACCAATCTAAGACAAAAGGTCAAATTGGGGCCTTACATTCATCACCCTATACTAGAAATAGAGAGATATGCCAATCACTCTGAGTGGTTGGAAAACACTCTCATAGATAGAGATAGTACAAAGGTAGATGTTGAAAATACCTTGTTTGATTTAGAGAGACAACTTGATGAAAGCTCATTCCTGCATGTACTAGAGTAAGAAGGAACCATGAGTACATCTCCTGTTTTCCAGACTCCTCAGAACGAGGAAAAGAATCCCAAAAGGAATAGAGAGGAAGCCTCCAGCTCAAGTATGGACACTTCCAATGTACAGTATGAAGCTAGCCAGAGTAAAAGGCCTAGGCTCAATCCTGTTTCAGAACAGGAAGACACAGAAGGCTCAGTAGAAATAACTAATACTGAGTTAGACATGAGCAAGGGCACAACTCCATCTGGAGAAACACAGGAGCCATCTACATCAAAAACTCAAATTTTAGAAAGGTAGCTCAGTGTAGAAGTCTCCTCATTTAATAAACCTGCTGATAGAGATAGGAACATTAAGGACAAGTTCAAGGAGATTAAAATGAGAAATGAGAAACTGAAGGCGGAATCCTATGCACAATATTTCAAGCTTAGACCCCCTAATCGAGGAATGAAAGATGCAAATGTCCTTCATAAAGCCAACTGTACAACAACCGTGAACATTAGCAGATTTCAAGAAGATAGACTTTGAAGTATTGGCAAGGGATATTCATCCCATTGACCAAATTGAATTTCACAAGCAGGCTAGAGAAATGATTTACTCCACCCTTACAGGAAAGGCCATGGCTGCACATCAGTTGCAGAATTCACTGAATAACATTTCGGCCCAATATCAGTTGGAAAAGGCCTCCTCACAGGCCAAAGACACCAGAATCAAGTCTTTGGAAGACTTGGTAATTGAATTGGGACATGATCCCAAAGACATCAAGGCTACTGAATAATTAATCAAAAAGAAGAATGATGACATTGCAACCCTCAAGAAACAATTGAAGATACCTCAACTACAACACCCCCATACACAGGAATTCTTGGAAAGCCAAACCAAGCATCAAGAGTTGATGGACTTAGTCCTTAAACTGAATGATCAGTTGAGGGAGACAGAAAAGGAATGGACAACTTAATCCAATTCAAAACAAATTGATCTTGGCACTACCTCGGTAAATGTCATCCCAACAGTTACCGTTGTTGTTCCTTCCACATTGGTAACCTCATTGGCTCCCATAGCTCCAATGGCCACAACACTACTGGCTTCTACAGCATCTACATCAGCAACAGGTATATCCGGTGAAGAAGCAACAAAATTGGTTAAAGCTATGGAAGAAATGTCCATACAAACAACAAATATGAATAAGATCAAAGAGAAAGTGACAAGCTTGGAAACTGATTACAAGCTAGCCAAAATCATGCACAAAGAAGAAGTGAAAAATGCTACGAGGATGAGTGAAAGATTGAAAGCCCTGGAAAAGGACTTAACACTGAAAGAACCCCTTGGGCAGGCTAAGGAACAACTATGTGCCAATATCATTGACTCTGTCAATGATATTTGGCCATCTATTCAGGTGATTTTCGAGCAAATAGATTTGATAAAGCTGGCTACAGAGGCCATCTAGAAAGTAAAAGAAGAATTAGGACAAATGCCAGAGGAGGTTGCCAGAATTATCCAATTTCTTAACACCAAGAATAAGTATGAGCTGCAGGAATTGGAAATAGAGGAACTTGATGCAAAACTTGGAGGATAAGTGTCAGAATATGCAGCTAGCCGTTAACAGATTTATGGCTAAGTTCCAGATTTTGAAAGGAAAGGGATTACCCAATCCCTTAGTGATAAATGATAAGCTGATGACACAGGAGGATTACAACAAAAAAATCAGAGAGGTAGCAAAAGATCAGGTAAATGCATCATCAATGAAGGCATTGCCAATAGGCAAAGTACTCAACCAAACATTTGAAAACTTGTTTTACCTCCAACATGAGGTAAAACACTTGTTTATCAAGAAGGCTACTTTTGCCAAATACACAGAGGTAGATGAAACATATAGAAAGATGCTAAAAATACAATTACTTGATGTTGAAACATGGGAGAAATTAACTGACTTACTATAGAAATATGCAGTAAAAAGATTAATATACAGTAAAAGTAAAACAACATGGTAAAAGGATGTTGACAGATCAGCAGAGTCAAAGTGTATCAGATGAAAGGCTAATGTGAATGAAGCATCCATCGTGAAAGATCAAACAACAAAGCAGATTAAAGGGCAAAAGATCAAAGCCAGCAGAACCAAAATAAAAGGGACAACATGAAGCAGTTGAAAAGCTGTATCTATTTTCTTGCATGAAGATATTTCTTTCTCCTAAATTAATTCTCAATACAGTTTGAGATATTTTTGTAAATCCTTTTGTATAAATACTTCATAATTCGAAGTATTAAGGAGTGGATTCTATTAGACATTTCTATAGACCTTTTGATGAGAAGACCCAAAAGGTTATTGTATCATTTGCTGAGCCAGCAAGCTGGATTGATAAATAAAGATCAGATATTTCTAAGGATTCATGTGTTGAGCGAATTTCAGACAAGTATTTTCATGTGTTATTTTTATTTTTCTCAAAGTTATTCATAATCTTTAATGTGTTTCTCAATCTAAATGTTATAACTAGAATAATAGTTTAGAACTTGTTTAATTACACTCTGCCTTAACAGTTATGCATTTAAATGTTTTCTTCTGATATTTAAATTAAAGAATTTTTAATTGCTGTTTGGTTTAGATTGATTTCTTGAATATTCAGGTTAAAGGATTCTTAATTTCCCTTTGATCTTGATTACCCCTTCATTCCTCATTCATTATCTGGGTTTGAGAACCCTTAATTGCTCTCTCACCCTGAGTGAAACCCTTTCACCCCTCTGTCTCAAAGATCTAAAAAATACTCTGTTATCTTGTCCTTGGAACATTCCCTTTAGTGAGTTAATCTAGTTTTGCTTCCTAATTATTTGACTCCATAGCCCAATGGTCTAAAAGACATCATTTTATCCATCTGTCTAAGCGGGTCCCACCACCCAATCTCAAATACAAATTAAAAACCCCTTGAACAAATCATAACTAGCCTAAAAACATCTTAACTAAAACAGAGTTAAATTTAAAGAGAGAGCCCTCTTTGAGCATCACGAAGGCTAGGTCTTGATCTCCGAAAATGGTTTGTGGTTACCTTTGGTTTTTCTTTTTCTTTTTTTACTTCAAAAGTATTATCAGAGCGATAACAGTAACTAAAAAAAGACTATAAGTAACAAGTCACATTTTGTAAAATGACAGATTTTCCGTCACAATGTAGGTTTTAAAATTATTCTCTATTTTAATAATAATAATAAAAAGTGGCTTTATTTACTGTGTGTTCCCTCCTTTTTTTTTTAGCATTTCAAATTTTCAGATCTTGGGGGCCTCCCCCCCCCGAAGATCGATTTCACTTTTTTAGATCTTGGGGGCCTCTTCCCAAGATCTGGAATAGTGGTATCAGATTCAGATTACGAATCCATGAGAATGAGGGTTTGACACATATTTTAGTTTCAAAGTTTTGCAACAATCTTCAAAAAGCTTAATGTAGGTGCTACTACCCCCACAAATCACTTTCTTGGGCAAAGTGGGAAGATTTTTTTTTTCATTTTTTTTGCTGATTTTTTTTGGGCAACAAGTTCACAAATCATATATGAAACTTTTGGTGCAAAATTTACAAAAAAAAAAAAAAAACCTTGATTCCTTGCGAAAAAATACCAAAAAAAAAAAAAAACAGCTGAATGGGAGTCCGAATGAAGGAGATATTGCTAATTTAAAATCAACTATGTTGTAGAAAATTTTATGACAACAATTCGTGGACGGTGCCTCTCCTATCATTTTTTGCAATTTTTATGCTAAATTTCAACCAAATTTTTTTTACATATCTGAGCTCCTCCATCAAATCGAAGTTTGGATGAGGGATATATTTTTTTTTTTTTCAGAACTTTTATGACAGCAGGACAATTGCAGCATGAATCTGAGTTTCCAAAGTGAATAGGGATACATTAGGAGATGCAAAATGGTCATTCTATTTCCAAAAATAGGCTATAATAAATATCATGAGTTATATTGACCGAGTTAGGCCCTTTTTAAATTAGTTTTATATCTGGAGCAGCAATCAGAGCATTTCCCTTTGGAGACATGCCCTCCCACCCCGCTTTAGTATGCACCTGCTTCACATTCATCAGTTTCAACATAGCAGCATCGACCTTGGGTTCTTTGGAGATGTTCCCTCCCACCCCCGGCTATGTAGGCACCTGCTACTTAATCAACAGTCAGCATCACGATTATAGGTCAACCGCACAAAATCCTTGTCATCAAATCCATTTGCTAGGCCACACACTGTTAGTATCATAGGCGGTCACAAGAATTACAGGGTATCTCTATCACCGGATCTTTGTTTTTCATGGTTATGAGTCATCCACAAACCCACACTTCATCGAAGTCCATTTGCTAGGCCACACACTGTCAATATCACAGTTGGTCACAAACATTACAGGGTATCTCTTTCCTGGGATCTTCATTCATCACGGTTATGAGTTAACCACACAAAACCATTCTCTTTAATGCCTCTTCATATTCAACACAGGCTTCTCGGGAGGGAACTTCACATAATGGGTACCACTACTTCTTAAGGAGGGAGGAATGATTCAAATGGAAAGTAGCATCTACCCATGGTATTCATTCACCCATGGTATTTATCCACCCTTGGTATTCATCCACTCATGGAATCTACCCATGGTATTTATCCACCCGTGGTATTCATCCACCCATGGAATCTACCCATGGTATTGTAAGTAGAATCCACCCATGGCATTCAGTCACCCATGGTATTTACCCACCCATGGAATTTACCCGTGGTATTGTAACTAAAAAAAGACTATAAGTAACAAGTCACATTTTGTAAAATGGCAGATTGTCCATCATAATGTAGCTTTTACAATTATTCACTTTTTGATAATAAAAAAAGAAGAAGTTTGTTTGTGGTTTTATTTATTGTGTTTTTTCTCCTTTTCTTTCTGGCATTTCAATTTTTTAGATCTTGGGGGCCTCCCCACCCCAAGATCCATTTCAATCTTTTAGATATTGGGCGCCTCCCTCGAAGATCCAAATCAATATGGCATTAATCACTACCCACTAATGAGGCCCCCGAAGATCTAGATCAATATGGCATTAATCACCACCCACTAATGAGGGTTAAAAGCTAATTGATAAGTGTTGAAATCTAATATATGATGTGCTACACCATAAATGCAAATCAACACATATGAAATCATTCCTTAGAGCTAGAGAGAGTATACTTTTTACCACCCATGATAGACATAAATGGGAAAATCAATGACAAGTGATATAACAAGGTTGTATCTTGATTATGTGCCACTAAATGGATAAGTTTGCTACTATCCAAACTTTCCACAATCTAATTTATGATAGAAAACACTTAAAATGCAAATTTTGGATGAAGAAAAGCCACCTAAGAGTGCCAAAAAAATACTCTTAACGATTGATCTTGGGTACTTGGCCTGGGAAATGAAATATACATGTAAAAAAAACGTATTGGTGATAAAACACAAGTTCTAATGATAAATAAATCTTTAATTAGCATAAACTGTATAAAAGGGGTGTGAATCCCCATAAGGTTTTACCCAAAATTCTCCAAATTGGAAAATATACAACATAAATTTAAGGAGACGAATTTCACAATTAAAATGTGTTAGATAACCTCTAATAACAATCCAAAAATAAAATATGAGCTAGGGTAGGGTTAGAATTCACCTTTATGGAATAAACTCTAAATTAGGGTCTCACCAAATTTGATTTTATTATTATTATTATTTGTGATTAATTTCTAGATTTAGTAAAATCCATAAATTGCCCATGGGATGTTAGATAAAACCTTTAACACAAATCTATGGCGATAATTTTCCCAATTAGAGTTAAAAAGGAATAACTATATGTAAATCCTTGGACAAAAATGTCTAGATTAAAAAAACAAATTACAAACTTTGTTCTAAACAAGAAATAAATAATATTTAATGGTTTATTTTTATATCTTTTTTTTGTATTTTTGTATTTTTGTGTTTTATAAGACACGGGAGAAAAGGAGTCAAAAGGATCTCATCTCAAGTGTTTTGGTGAACAATTTGTTACCCCAACTACATAGGTTCAAGTCTCCAAGACATGTTGTAACTAGCTCATTTGTGGCATTTATGAAATAGTTGTATCTGGCATAATAGTGACAACTGATCTTTAGAAGTTATCAATTCTCCAAAAATTCTCATTTGGGCTAAAAAAAAAAGACATGAGAGAAAATTTTATGTTTTTTTGGTTGGTTCTCGAGAGTAAGCTGGTATTTCTATTATTGTGGATTAAAGTGAGATATTGGGGCACAAATAGACCATGTGATCCCTTGTCTATTCAAGATCCCCATTAAAACCAAGGCCCCACAAGAAGGATTTCCTCGAAGGGAATAACCTTCACAAACAAAATTAATAATGGAGTGGAAAAGAATACCATAACCATTGTCAAGGAGCATAAAGCTAAGCAAAACAAGAGAGTAAGCACTTACCACACCAACCGAGGAGAATGTGTGAGTAACAAACCCTATATGTATTCCTTCCAAGTGACAAAACATTGCCCTCAATGGATGCAGAAGTCTTTAATAATCCACAACAATATCTTAAATAAGCCAATAAAAAGGCAAGATAGATACAACTAAAGGGAGTCAACACCAAAATACCAAACAAATGTCTTCTATTAATGGCTTAAAAAATATTTTATAATAATTCACGACAATTTGGAATGAGAGGAGGGACTTTATTTTCATATGAGGTTCACAACTCCTTCTCATTCTTTATTCCTTAATTATAGCCCAAGAAATCATTCAAAAGTGACCTTTCATCCACACAACTTGGAGACTAAATAAAATTACAATTAAATAATGCTTTACATGCACAAAAACCTCAAAAGAGAGATAATAAAATCTTCCAAAGGGGGCAAAATCCTCTAAAACACCTCTATAAAAGTCTTAAATAATTGTCATTTACCTTTGAAATGTGCCTCAAATGAAGACGCATAGCCATATATTAGGTCAAATAACTTCCATGCCTCACGGGAATGACTTTCCAAGTCCAAAAACCAGTAATAGAATCCCTAACAAGCAAAGTGGCGTTAAACTTTAGAGGGGGGTCAATTTGCTTTAGGAGTGCAATGTTCAACTCGTAATGTACTTGGGATGCTTCATTTAGGTGCAAGTAATGTTTGTTTGTCCACCTTACTCCAACATCTAGCTAGAATAGGTCCAAGGACCTCTCCGCAAGTGAAATAAATCCCTCTTTAGGTCGAAAAATTTCCTTTTACGCTAATTAATCTTCAAATAGTGCATTTAAGTCTTCTTTTCAACCTAAAACCACATTGACTGCCACATGATATTAATGAGGTGTCACTTCACTTAATTATGATCCACATCATCAAACTAGCTTGAAAATACCCCACAACTACCATAAAATCCCACATGTGGGTCAACCCTCTATAGTGATGAAAATCAACTTAAAATATACCAAAAATAAGGGAGTGTTATAGCATGTGACACATGACATGTGTAAGGGGGTCCAAGTAGATGCAACTAGCCCATATATGCATAAAAAAATGTGACTAATTCATTGAGAAATGTGATATGCCTTGAAAACCATGAGACTACCCTGGGGTGTGTGAAACTAAAAGAGCGTGAATATAATCACCTCTAAGGGAAAGTGTGGAAAATACATAAGAATAGAGAGGGTACATGCGAGGAAAATACACGTGTTAAAAAACCATGGGTGTGCAACCCTTACAATGTGAAATCACCTTTTATATAACAATGAGGTGAGTGAGTGACTTGGGCTCCTATAAATCACATGTCTTAACATTTCCATCTCAAGTTGCACACATACCTACCTAGAACATATGCTTAATGTGATGGGGGTTACTACTGTCAAGGAATAGTTGGTCGAAGCAATAAAACAAAGAACCTTGAGAATATGGATTGAAAGGACTTGTCATGAATGTCCACCATAGGGGATCTAAACCACCAACTAGCCAACTCTTGTACATCAAGTCATCTCACAGGGCCACATACATAGAAATCATCATGATTTGGGCTCGTTAGCGTGATCATGTATCATGAAAAAAATCCACATACATAGAAACCATCATGCTTTGGGCTCATCAATGTGATCATGTCTCATGAAAAAATTTTGGGTGCATTGCAGAGGACTTGAGATGCAACACCCCCGAAACCATGGGTTTTGTCAGGCATGACAATGCAAACATGAATTTCTCATAATCCCATGGGCTAAGTGACAGTGGACAAAAAAGCTGATAAAAGAGGTTGATGCTCTCATCTTTCAAACAATTGAAAGAGTTTTGATCGATTGATCCACAAAAATTGTAAACTCCTTGAGTATCGTACTGGAAATGGCAACTAGTTTCAATATGATCGCATGTAGCACGATTAAAACATCTCATAACTCATTATTGACCTTGGTTCCAATTTATATTTTGGTCTAGAGCTTGAATTTCGAGGCTGTGATGTTGATGATTACATTGCAATATCACGACATCACTTTCCCATAATTGGGGTAATGTTTGTGGCAAAATGATGTTGTGATACTGTTGCAGCATCTACAATCACCCTCCAAAATTTCACCTGTGCTTCATTTTGGAGCCTCCCTACTAAAATCCCAACAACTTATCCCACACTGACCCAAGTACTTGTGCTTTCATTGAGTTTTATCTTTTTCTTTATAGCTTTTATTTGCTTATTTGCTTTATTGTCTAACCATAAGATGACCTCTTGACGTGGTTGCAATCTGGTTCTAGGCCTACTTAGGTGATATGCGAAATCTTAGAGGGAAACCAACCTTACTCTAAGGAAATGCACAGTTCAAGCCCACAGTGAGCTTTGACTCCAAAATTGTGCTGACCTAACTGACAGCCTGCCTTCAGCTGGAAACTGCACAAAGCATGAGAGGCAGGTAGAGCCACTCAACCTAGGAATTGCGCAAAAATTTCCCTCAACAACTGCCCAATGCATGTGCCAGTGAGTTGCCTAGTTCTCCCTGAAACTACGCAATTTCTTCGTGCATGCATGGCAGCCTTTCCCAAAAAGGAAAAAAAACATCCCTAAAAAATAGGGATCTATTTTTAGCAATCATAGTTACACTTGAGTTATTTTTGGAAATTGCTTCCATGTGTCGCTTTTTCCCTCGATTGTTTGCCTTCACGTCATAAAACCTAAATCGATCAAATATATTTAATGGACACTGTCATATCTCATTTGCAAATTCGTTCTTGGAGCTCTGGCATTCCCGAGGAGATTTAGGAACCCTCGGTACAATCGTCGCAACTTTTCCAGGTAAGTCTTGCTTTCTAGTCTTTTGTTGTTTCTTCTGTTGCTTTTGTTTTCTTGCCTTGTGAGAGTGTTGTTTTCCCTGTTTTATTGAATAACCACTGAAATTTTGACTTGTTTTAGCTTGTAGAAGTGTTGTTTTAAGTTTTACATAGCCTTTATAAGTTTCGCATGCATAACCTAGTTTTTGCACTAACGGTCGTTGTTGCGGTGACTCTCTCCGTGAGCTTCATTGTTCTTTTGTTTGATTGATTTACGAACTTATTTTGATTGAATTCATCATCATCCACTCATATCTGCATCAACCATCACTCACACTTTCATATATACTCGTTTTCATGTTGCCCTTGGGCAAATTTGGGCTTCCTTAGCCCGTATCTAGCTCTTCCTGGCATGCACTGTGCATTTCTAGATCTGAAGGCTCTACCTTGGCTCCAAGAATTGTGCAGAGGCTGCTAGTGACTGGCTCCAACTGCGCACTGCGCAGTTCCAAGAGCCAATCCTGGAGCCTTGGCCACTAGGATTAAGCAATGCCCAGTCCCAACCAGCACAAGACAGACTGAATTGCGCATTGTGCAGTTCTAGTCAGCATCACCTCCCCACTAGAAACTGGGACTGCGTTATGCGCAGATCTAACTGACATTCCCTCACCTCTGAAATCTAGAATTATGCAATATTGCCCAGTAGTTTCCCAGTTTATTGCTTGGTTTGTCTTGAAGTGCTTTCGATTCCAAGCTAACATTTGAATGCCATGAGTGTCCTCTCTCTCTCTAGGTACAACAGTTGTTGAGTAGCTTTTCAACAATACGAGTAACATGGCTTCTAATAGAGCTGCATCAAAGGATATTGTCGAGAGCATCACTACATATGTAGTAGAATAGGTGTCAATGAACTTGTCAGTCTATGCAGACACACAGTTGTTCATAGAGAAGGACATGAATATAACATGGCAAGAAATCAAGGATATATTTGTAGGTAGCTTTAAGAAAGATCTAGAAGATTGACAGGTCTATGTCAACATCCATAAGTCAAGCTTATATAAGGTGCATGTAGGTACCCTACATTCCCATGTGTGGACATCATTCACTGGATTGTCTCACATATCGATCCCAAGACGACGATATTGAGTAGTGCCAGTGGAACACAACTTGCTACCTTCAGGACGAAAAACTATCATCAGATGTATCACTTACCACAGTCGGTGAACCGCATGGATGCACTTTTCTATGCCCCCAGGAACAATGTGAACATTAGAGACATCATAAAGTGTTGGGTGAAAGAGTCATCGAAGTTCAGATCGACACCCGATCATGTTTATAAGACTAAGTCACTCAGGAAGGCCTACCAACTCTTGTTCATCTTTGCATGTTGATTGTACGGTCAAGAGAGCACGAAGACTTTTCCGCAAAATTGGGTGGTTGTGTTAGACCAGTTGGTGAATGAAGGAAGGCCATTCAACTGGTTAGATCTATTGGCTCTTCAGCTGAAAGTGCATGTGACTAATGTCTGGAATCCGCCCAAGGATGGGTAAATGAGTTTCTATATGTCTGCGTACGTACTTGATGCAATTTGTGCCCAACATCAATTTCCTGGCATGGGTTGGACATGGACACCATCAGAGACTGTTGTGAACATTTATTGCAAGTTGCTTTCCGAGTGTAGCTACCAAGGAGTCATCGTGAGGATATCTGACCATTTCATGATCCCGGTTTACAAGTTGATCTTTGAGAAGGATCCACCTTGCATGTCCCAAGAAGCGATGGAGGCATTACTTAACATAGCATATTGGTATGCCTCACCTAGTGGCAACTTCATCAAGATGTTTGGTGGAGATAAGCCTCTGCATGTGCAACCAACGTTTGCCACGGATAAGATAGTCATGCAAGAGGTTTCATATCACGTATACACAGGGTTATCAACAAGATTGCACAAGAGGAAGAAGGAACCATGGCTTGCTCTTCCTTTGCGGATTGGATTGTACGAGATCAAGATCTTGAAGGATGAGGATGTTGAGGCCAATGACTTGAAAAAATTTGAGTTTGGCACTAAGGACTACAATCCGTACAATCCCCACTGAATTTGCAAGAACCACTATGCAAAGGTGTATTGTCCATGGATCCACGGGACATTTCATTGGGAAAAGGAAGATCATTGGAGGTACTATTACAACTCCTCTAAGCTTAATGAACTGTTAGAATGCTATAGAATGGAAAGTTGCTCTGCAGGTAGCAGCACTGTAGGAAGTAACAACAACAACAAAAGTAGCAAACCGATGCAGGAAAAAGGAAAGAGGAAAATTTTAGAGAACCTAGAGGTTTAGCAAGCTACAAGTTCAAAGAAGATCCTCTCGTTGAGAAAGCAACTTTGGCAGTGGATGCAAAGAGGCAACAATGCATAAAGAGAGTAGAACAAAGGAAGAGAGAGAAGAAAAAGTTGGAGGATGTAGAAAGGAAGTTGTAGGAAACGAAGAAGAAGATGAAAGAAGAGCATGAGCTAGAAGGAAAGAGAGGGAAGAGAAGCATAAACAATAACAGGAAGAAGGGCAAGGCACGATGACAAAGAAAACTACACCCATATGGGTTGAAGAGTCAGAACAGTCAGCAAATGAAGAAAAGGGTGAGCAGTTGCAGGATTGGGAACTTGTTTAGCAGATTGAGCAAATGGTTGAAGAAATGGGCATGGAGTTGGAAAAGGAGCCATAGGACCAAGATATTGACCTTATTGTGAGAACATCTGAGGTCACCCCTCAGTATCCATCACCTCTAGAATCAGAACGGGTCCCGAGCGAGCAAGGAGTAGTTGTTCTCCTTGATGATTATCCAGTGATGGATGTGTATAATCTATCATTTGATGAGTTGCAGCAGAGGATTGTACAGGCATGAAGAAAGCGTCTCCCAGATGATCATGTCTCACCTACACATATGGAGGAAAGGGTGATTGTGTCAGATTTTAGAAAACATCCAGTTGCCATGGTTGATGCCTTTAAGGCTTATGCAGAATCCATAAGCTCGAGTGTCAAGTTCTTGATAGCAGAGAATGATCAGATGGCGAAGGACTTGCAAGAGGCCAGGTAGAGGGCAGAACAATCCGCAAGATCCGCCATGGAAGAGATGAGGAAAGCGATATTTGTTGATGTATCGACTCTTGAGACCACCATGCAGAAACTTTATGATGTATTTGTCACCATGCACAAGGTAGTTGTCCATATACATGGTTTTCAGCAGCGATGCATGAAGATTTCCCTAACCATCAAAGACATACATGCTACTATCACACACATACAGGAATGGACAATGAAATACAAGGGATCTCCAATTTACTTACACAAGATAATGAAGCCGCAAGCAGAGCTAGACAAAGCATGGATCCATATGTTAATCCGGAACTATGAGCATCTCCCTCCGCTCATCAGTAGTATTGAGGCTTCCTATGCACGGTTATTCAAGAGTCTGGAAGTCATGGTTAGGACACCTAGGATCCCTTCAATCGGTTCCCTCACCGAAGCCATTGATAAGAACCAAGTCTGGTTGGAGGTTGACAGGTACATGGAGCAGTTGATGTGAGAGGCCACCAGTGATGACTTGTAGTTGAGCGCAAAAAACATGTAGAGGTACATCAGTGGTCCAACCACACTCAGGAAAATGTTGTGCATGCTTCAAGATGAGTTGGACAAAGGTTCCAGGACCATATACCTAGAAGCCATGGAGGCAAGAGTCTATTTCCAGAAAGACATCACCAAACAGTATGGGGACACCATAACGCAGTACCAAGCTTGGTATCAGTTCATCATCGAAGACCATCAAGAGGATGTTGTTGAGTTGGTCTTTCCCCAAGCTTCTGAGTGATGGTATTTGTCTTGTTAGGCTAACTCAAGCTTATTTTGTCCCCACATGGGTATATGTGGAAATTATATATTATGTGTAAATATATTGTAAATGAAATTCCAAGTGTCATTAGTGGAATGTGAACAATCACTATGTAATGTAAAGAGTTATTTGTAAAGAAGTTGAAGAGTCATGAGGATAGTCGAAGAGTCACAAAGGGGAATGTCAAGGGTCACCCCACCCTTTGCTATAAATAGAACCTCATAACTCATAGAAGAGGCTTTTAGGAGCAAAGCTTTTGGCTAGGAATTTCTTAGAGAAGGTTTAGAGAGTATTGTGATGAGCCTTGGCTTCTCCACAGTGTAGAGCGAGTAGCCTTCTTTGGAGGAGCAGGTGGTGTTGACTGTAATGTTCTACTATTCGGGCTAGTAGTTGTCAATAGTGTATGTATGGATGGAACTTTCACTTAATAATACAACTGAGCCAACACATTTTCATGCATATGTTTTTATTGTAGTTTGACTATTCTGGTTACTTTAGCAATGTATGTTGTTTAACTTACGCATTTTATTATGAACTATTTTGTATGCAATTGTATGAATCTTGTTGAAGGCGTGTTGTTGGATTAACCCGTCACTTTGGTTTGTGGACTATTCTGCTTCTAGCTTGTGATGTCATTCCGCTCATGTGTTCCTTCAGGCTAAGTACTATTACACCCTTCTAATGGACACACTTCCTTCTCCCCTTTGTCTGTTAGAACCCCCATACATATTCCTTGACTTACTGCAAGGTAAAACACTTGCTTCCGACAAAGTCATTATACTTACCTCTGTGCGCTACCATGGTCGAGCCATTACATTACCACCCATTGCTGGAACTCCTACTCCAAATGGTCTGAGGTCTAGTTGGGACTTCTTATCCGGGAGATCCCCTTGAATGTTGGCGGATCTAACACAGTCAACATTTTTGGCGCTAGAGGGAGGGCCAAATGACAAGCTGAGCCCTCAAAGTCTATTTTGAATCTTTGCACATTATTCATGACTTACATCACAATCTCAACTCTGACATGGTTTTCTCATGCTCATGATTTCGAAGTGTCGAAGGATGTCATCAATGACTTGTCAAATGAAATATAATGGTGAAGGAATAATAGCCTCGTTGAGACACGAAGTTGCCTTTTTAAGTTTCTGTGACATGAATGAAGTCCCGTCGAATGACATTGCCTGTGGGATGTTCGCTCACATGTTCAGATGGCGTGTTAAAAAATGGTGTCTCACAATGCCTGCAACCACTATTCACTCTTTTAATGACACGATCAGAGAGTTAGGCAATGCTTTCTTTTGTTTTGACCATAAAGCACTCAATCACAAAAACTTGGAATTACATACAGCACTTGATGAATCTGTTGCACAAATTTGGCAATGCTTTCGTAATCTCACTTTTCAATTCCTGGAAGATGAAGTTGATTGGAATTTCTTGTTTGAAATATTTCAGTATGTTCTTCACATATCTAACAATCCACATGAGTTATAATCATTCAAACCCCTCCCAACATACCTCGGTGTTAAATCTTCCAAATCTAAGATGGACAAGGTTGTTATCACGAGTGACTCTTCATCCTCTTCTCATCAAACAGCTCTAGCTTTGCAAGACGAGGTGGGAGTAGTTGCGAACCAACCTGTTGAATTGTCACCTCCTTCCACCCTACCTGCTCTGGATTTCTATGCATATTTGGACTGCAAACATGTTGGTTGTCTCGTGATCTTGTTTTCTCAACCTCCTTCCTTAGGTTCCTTTGATACTTCGGATTTCAGTATCTTGTGTTCATCCATTCTGGGTTCCACATGTGATGTTCATGAGGATCAAGTTGTCGACGGAGTTAGTGTTGAGAAGCCAACCTGCATTATCATTTTTTATGAGAATGTGTGGGAATCTGAAGAAGAAGTCGCGGTGAAGGGTGATCTCCTTCTGTCTGCACCTCATCCCCTCTATCCTGACATCTTATTTGATTCTGCCACTTCTGATTGTTCTCGTGAAAGTTCATCCCCAGATGTCTCTACTTTCGATCATTCACAAAACACACATTATGTCAGTCCATCATTTAATCATGGAGAGGACAAATATTTCTCCCTGAATCCACGCAAACTTTCATCTTTAATTTATGGAAATTCGGAAGTTGAAATATTTTGTTTCTCATCAACCCCTTTGTATGATTCGTCGGATCGTGAGCATGCCGATGTCCACCGTGAATTTTCTGATCATGGTTTTCGTCATCTTTTCACTCATTCTCTTTATCACGATTCTGATTCACTTACTATTGATCTTTCTAAGCCATAGGTCTTTGATGATCTATCTTATGATGAAGTGGAAACCCCTCAAGTTGTCGAGGCACTTCAACCCGAGTTGATGGTTATGTCAGGGCCTTATAGTCTTAAGGTTAGTTCCACCTCTGATCATAAATATGTTGAATCATCTTAGGCTCCTCATCACTCTCTTGTTCACATTGAAAATCAACCTGATCTATGAAATTCACATCCTCCACTAGAATCTCACGATCGTATCGCTCATGCATTGGAGGAGTCATACATAGCAAACCATGTTGCGAAACGAAAAAGTTTCTTCTTTCTGCATGTTTGCTCATTTGTCAAGGTCAAAAGAGTGTGCATTATCATCGTTTGCATGCAATGGGATACAACACCATGATACGTTTCCAGAGTTCCTTTCATGTGATTTTAATCTTTTCTTTTATGTGGATGCATTGAGACTTCGAATGTGTTGGTTTTCATTGTTTTATCTTTCTTGTTTGTTGGTTTGCCTGGATATCTTTCTTGTTAACCATGACATCACCTACATGGGCCAACCAATGCATGGATGGCTGCATTGGAAATATCACTTCACATGAGAAGGCCCATGCATTGCTTAGCTTAGGAGTAGGAATAATGTTTTCTTTCCTGTTTGCTTTTGCTTTTGCTTTCTTGTTTCGCTTTTTCTTACTTGTTTTTGCTTTCGTTTTACTGCTTTCTTTTGCTTGTTTGTTTGTTTATGCACTCGTAGGATTAGCTTTCCCATGAAACCATGTTTGGCTTCTTGAGACAAGCAGGGTGAAATACAAGAGGACTTGTGTTATCACCTGGATTGAACCTCGGGCTGAAGGAAGGCAATGCCAGGGTAACCACAAACCACGCTTAGCCAATTAGCTAACCCTACTAGGCCAAGAGAGGGCTCTCTCTGTAAGGATATCAACCAAGATTATTGGATCAGGAAAATGATATTAGGCTAGGTATAGTAGCACAAAGTTTGATTTGATTTTTGAAAGGGTTTTGCTGGATCAGGAGGAGCCAGACAGTTAGGGCTAGGAAATTAGGACAAAATTGCAAGTTGTTCGATGGGGCAAGGTAGGTATAAAACTTAGCACTCTAGGGTTTGATGGGTGAGGTGATTCAAGACCGATGAGAAGCTAGGAATAGAATGTGATCACCACGGATCCTTCCTAAACTGTAGAAAACATAAACTGGTGAATATTTTCCCAAAGCAAAGCATTAATGTTATGGATAATGCCTATCAACTTGAAAACATCCACTTAGAAGTAATGAAATGATTAATGAAGTACACAAAACATTTTAACATATGATCACAAGAGAGGAAACTGAACTAAACATCATACCACATGGATCCCAAAGAAATAACTACAATTTTTCATTAATCTCCTGCTAAACTGATACAAAATGATGTACAATCAGAGCATAAGCATCTAGTTGAGTCCAACCCTTTACAATGAGAAAGAAGAAGAATATATAGGCATTGTTTTAACCTCCTCCCATCCTAAGGGGTCGAATCCTTAAGATGAGGAGCTAATCTAACCAACACTGAACAAGAAACTAGAATTTAGGCATCCTAACAACTTGCCTCTAAAAGTGAGGAAACTGATTCATTTGTGCTCAAAATGACATTTAATCTAATGAATCTACCCTCTACTACTAATTATCCATCATTTTTACAAGCCAAGTCATCATTTACATTAGTAAAACATCCTCCATGAGAGAAAATCCAAGGTCACAGTCAAAACACAGTGAAATGGCAATCCTGTACAAAATTTGTCCTACATGCAACGCCACTTTCAGGTCCCTTTTGGAGGCCTGCCCGGCATCCAAATTGAGCTCATGATAGCTTATTGGAAATATCTTCAAGTCTCCAAAACATCTATAATTTATTCATTTGAAGCTCATTTGACCCCTCAAAGGTTGATTCTCCCAAGATTGCTTCTGTGTGTCCAAAAAGTGGCAGAAAGGTCATTTTTGGGGTGTTTTTTGAATTTTTGGTAAACCATTTCTGCCCCAAAAACTTAGAAAATGCATAGGGTGCATGTACTCATTGCTATGAATCCAAAAATTCAAGCCATTTGTCCATTGGGTGCCCCTAGGAAAAGCGCAGCGCCAGTGGCGCTGCACGTAGAGCCAGATTTTCTGTGTTTAAAATTTTCAAAATTTGCTAAAAACAAAAACTCCTCCAAACTTGGTCAAAATTGGTGAGCAACACCATCATCAAGCATCCTGATGAGCCAAGGAAGCTTCAGCAAGCAACCTAAGCCTATCCTCCTCCTTTTTGCCTTTTAGAGCCCGTCTTAGCCTTGCTTTCATCTATTTGACCCTTATATTGCAAATTTTGTTCTGGGTCCTGTAGTGGTAGGCCATGTGCCTGATGATCTGGTTATCCCTATTGGCCCTTTGTAACAGCTTTTCTAAGTGAAAATTGACTCTTTCAAGCCAAATTTCTCTATCACCCTCAATTTCCTTCTCAATTGGAGTCAAAGTGACCGGTGCTTCTTCCTCTTGCCTTGTTGATTTACCCTTGTCACTTTGTCTTTTTGTCTTGAGAAGTTCCAGCTCCATGAGGACCTACTTATCACTCAGCTGCTTGTTCTCTTGTTCCAAATATGTGATGACATACTTGGCTCTCTCCAAATTGTCCATCAATGCTTGGATTTGAGCCTCTTTCTCCTATATGATGATGTTTTCTATTGTTGCTTCATCCTGAGCCTCTAAGTCAATTGTCTCTATGCCATGATGAATATAATGTTGTTCTGGCTCATCATGCTCCGTCAAATCAAGGTCTCTTTCTTCCTCATCATCAAGATCTTCCACCTGCATCTTTTCTTTCCCTTTGTGCAGCTATTGCACCTGTTCCTGTTGTGTTGATGAAGAAGGCAAATCCCCTTCCACACCTTGTGGAGCAAGCATTTGCCTATGAGTTGATGAAGAAGGCAAGGTCCCTTCCACACCAAGTGGAGCAAACACTTGCCTATCAGCTGCAAACAATTTTCTTGTGCCCCTCTGGTATGTCTTGTAGGTCTCAGGCACCTCAATGGTTCTAGTTTCTTTGGCCTTCTCATCTTTCTTCACCTGAGCACTGCTAGAAGGTCCTCCTGATTCTTGAGACACTGGTGGAGGAATTTGAGGACCCCTGAAGATGTCATGAGCAATAAATGTCTCCCAGGAGATGTTGAGGAGATTAAGATGATGAAGCACAATCATCTTGATCAAGGAATAGTGGTAGAGACTACTCATCTGCTGAGGGTATGGCTTTTTCTGTACAAAGTAGGCCATCTTCTCAATATTCCTGAACAAGAAATAAGGGAGGTTTAACATCCTCACCCTGGTAAAATACATGAGAAGCCTGATGTGATAAGTGTACAATCTGGAAAATCTGCCCTCACAAGTGAAATATTTCATGATGATTTTCATAATGGGGGCATACTTGTCTTCAAGGAACCTGAAAGGAAAAAGCTTTTTGCTTCATTTTTGTACCTAGGTTTGATGTAAGGCTCATAATAGTGTTCATCTAGGTCCTGTGCCTTGTACCATTTCTCTCCCACATTTGGAATCCTGGTTGCATCCGCAATGATGGAGGGTGAAACTGTGAATGTCACCCCAACAAGAGTCACCTTGTTGTCACGAAGATTGGCCACAAAAAGCCTGGTGAGCTCAGGATGGTGTTGAACTCTCTCCACCTGCTCACAGAACTCATAGCAGCCTAGATGCCTGAAGCAAGTGACAACCAAATGAGAGGCTTGCAACTCTCTGAGGTTTGATGGCTCTTCCTTGATAATTCTGCCTCCCTTGTGTGGTTTTCTCTGATGCCTAGGTCTACCTGCTGAACTGTCACTGCCAGTGTTTTCCTCCTCCTCATAGTCTTTGTCTCCTCTGTCCATGTTTGCAAATTTTGAGGTTGTGCACTCCTAGAAAAGGGATGGAGGGGGTGAGTAAGAGTGATTAGGAATAAGGGAAGGGGAGGTGATCTTGTGAGGTATTTGGTGGGCTAGGTAAACATGAAAATGAGTGGGAGGGTATGAATCATGAAAATGAGGGAGAGGGGCTTGGGTTTTTGAGGTATTGCTTTTGGGATGAAGGACAAAGGGATGTGGAGTGTTATGGAGTGATATGGGGGAGGGGTTTAGGGTTTTAGTGATAAGTGATGGGAGGAATAATAGGGGTTAGGGTTTTTAGGCATAACTAGGGGAGAGTCTAGGGTTTTACATTTACCATGGAAAATTATCCTCAAATGCATTAATTTCAAACCAATGATGAAGTCAAGGAACAATACTTACTTGTTTGAGGGGAAGGAAGGAAAAATCTGATGTTTTTGGGTGGTAGGAGGTTGTTTGGCCCTTGCTGGCCCTACGCGCAGCGCCCTCCTATACACGCAACACAATTGTTTTTTCCCACTGACAAAACTGGCCTATGTGTAGCGCTCAATCTCTACATGTAGTGCTTCGGCCTGAATGCGCAGCGCCACCTCCAACTGCCCAGGCACGCAACGCCAATCTCCCTAAGCGCAACGCCACTTCTCCTTGGCCCAAAACTTGCTCAACTTCTCCTCTCTTCTTCACTTTTTGTCTCCTTCTTTGCCAAATAAGAATGATAAGCTTGAAAATGAAATGTGACATCTTATATAGGAGTAAATTTTGATTTTTCATTAGAAAAACCCACTTTCTAATGTTTTGGACCTTTTCCAAATCTCTGTTTTAATGCCTTTTCTTCATTGTTCCTTTTTAGGTGGATGATGCTCAATTTGAACTGATTTTTTGCAGTGGTTCATTGTCTTGTAGCAAGGAGAGATGCATTGATGCAGCCGGGATCATTTATTACATAAAGTGACTCAAATTACATAAAAATATAAATTAACCTAAAATACTTTGTTTTCACCTCAAAAACATGTTTTTGAGGTGAAAATTACATTAGTTAAAGAGATAATTGTACAGTGACTATGACTTACTAGCAATCACTCTTGATTTATTTATCATCCTCATACCCTTGCTGCCCTTTATTTACACTTTTAAATCATGCCTTTGACCTTGGAAATGAACCCTAAGACCTAATGAAAACATGCCCTAAGACCTAATGGAAACATGATTGCATTTGAATTTGAAACTATGACTGAATACAACCTGGAGATGGGTCAACAAGTGTACTTTATGAGGGAGAAATTGGGTTTTCTGAGGAGAAGACAACCATTAGTGGATCAGCTTGACATGACCTAATGAAATGATGCAAAAATTTCAGTATGAGACCCCTAAAATGAAAATGCAAAGAGCAAATTTGATCCCTGATGGAAGTATGCAGATACTGACACTAACAACTTGTACAAATACCAACATTCGGTTGTTTGTCTACTCCCTCTCTTTATGAAGATCTTGCATTATTTCAGTCAATGATACATTGATGGAAACTACATTCCTTTCAGAGTGAGTGTTGGTGAAATCACAACACTTTCACTTTTAACTAGTACCGCCTACTTTAATCGGTTTTCTTTATTGGTTAACCCTTGGAAACTTAGTCAAGTAGAGTAAGGTGAGGGGGTAAACCTTGACAAGTATGTCATAGGTATATATAAACATCCTTCTTTGAAGGGACAACCTCTTCTGCTCTCAATAAGTCGGGATCCCTCTTCTGCCTCATGAATAAATAAGTGCATATGCACAGTTGTTTGAAAAATTAAATATGAAAAAATAAAATAAAGGCGAAAGAAGAGGAAGGCTTCTTGTGCATAGAGGTGAAGCATGAAACTCTGCCAGGGTACTGCCTAGGCTTGCTGGCAGAGGAGCAACATCAGAGATGAAGCTAAAACTCTGACGGTCTATACTACTTGTACATTAATATACCCCTCATCCCCAATCAAAACAACTTAGTTGACTTGGCTTGGTATCTATGTTGATCGATCAAGAGAATGGTAGGGACTATATCTTTAACTCAAGCTAGTGAAGGAACCATGACAATCAAAGAACCGAACAATACTTCCGGAAGCGTTAGACTCACTTTACATGAGAGAAGGTCCATACAGAGAGTAGGAGTTCTACAAGTGTGTTTCCAATGTTGTAGCGGCTACAACCACCCTCCAAAATTTTGTCTACGCTTCGTTTTGGAGCCTCCCTACTAAAATCCCAATAGCTTATATCACACTGACCTAGGTACTTGTGTTTTCATTAATTTTTATCTTTTGCTTTATAGCTTGTGTTTACTTACTTTCTCTGTTGTCTAATCACAAGCTAACCTCTTGACTTGGTTGCAATCCGGTTCTAGGCCTGCTTAGGTGATATGCACAATCCTAAAGGGAAACTAGCCTTGCTCTTAGGAAATGCACATTTCAAGCCCATATTGAGCTTCAGATCCAGAATTGAGTAGACCTAGCTAGGAGCCTACCTTTAGTTGGGAAATTGCACAGAGCATGAGAGGCAACCAAAGCCACTTAGCCCAAGAATTTTGCAGAAGCTTTCCCTCAGTAGATGCCCGATGCATGTGCCAGTGAGTTGCCTAGTTCTCCCCAAAGCTACGCAATTTCTTCTTGCATGCATGACAGCCTTTCCCGAAAAATAAAAAAACAAAATATCCCTAAAAAATAGGGACATCCCTATTTGTAGCAGTCAGAGTTACGCTTGAGTTATTTTTGGAACCTGCCACCATGTGTCGCTTTTTCCCTAGATTGTTGGCCTTCGCATCATAAACCCTAAATCGATCAAATATATTTAATGGACACCGCCAGAGCTTGTTTGCACATAATATTGGGGCTCTGGCATTCACGAGGAGATCTAGGAACCTTTGGTACAGTCGTCGCAACTTTTCTGGGTAAGTCTTGCTTTTCTAGTATTTTGCTACTTTTTCTGTCACTTTTGTTTCCTTGGCTTATGAGAGTGTTGTTTTACCCGTTTTATCGAGGGACTAATGGCGTTTTGATTTGTTTTAGCTTGTATAAGTGTTGTTTTAATTTTTTTGAAAGGGAACTATACCGTTTGAAATATATCAAAGTGTTCCTCCAAAGTGATTGGCCAATGTAGGAGAGTGGAAACTTAACGAAGATGGTTTTTAGATAGATGAAACACCATTATAGTGGTAGAGTAAATATTCTCTAGGCCATCTATTAGTGTTGTCTTGAAAAGATATTCCCCATATAAACTTTGAAAACATGAAGAAAGCAAAATTTAAAGAATTCATTGGTTCGATAGGGTTGGGAATAGAACCAAGATTAACTACTGGATCTATGTCTTTATTATGTTTATCTATGCTCTCTTCGTCATCATTTCTGTTATTATGTCTATTAACATGATGAACAAGAGTAGAAAACCATTCAATTAAATCTTCTTCAGAGGGTAAATCTTTCAAATGAAATTTATAGCAAAGTAAAATAGTTTTAGAATAAAACTCATCAATAGATTCATTTTCACACATGAAAATATTGTCCATTTCTAAGCAAAACTCATCATAATTATAATTTTGATGAGTGAGAAGAAAAACCTCCATAAAGTGGTTTCAATAATGAATCAATTTTGCTAGTAAAGTGTTAAACCATCTTTCAATTATTTTTGGGAATGTAAGAGTAAATAACCTGCAAAGTTCATTGTCATTAGAAATTCCAAAAGATTTACATTTATTAATAAAATGACTAAGGTGATCATGAACAAAAATTATATTCTCATCATCAAATCTTAGTTTTGACATGGAGTCAATTGTGTTTTAGGAATGCTTCCAGTAGGCCAGCATGAACTAAAAGCATGTTCCAAAAATGAAAATTTAAAAGGAGCCATGAGTAGTTAAATACATTTAAAAAAAGACTCCGCAAGGCCACCTTGTTAGTCTGGCCCTCCTTCTAGTGCCAAAAATGTTGATGCTTGGAAATGACCAACCCAACATTAGGAAGATCACCTTTTCAAGGCCCCAATTAGAAATTTATCCATTTGGGATGGTGATTTCGACTAGTATGTGGGCATGGTTTTCACTCAGTGAATTGCTCCTTAAAAAATGAGACTTTCTAATATGATTTCCTAAAATTAAATGCAATCTAGGATAATATGCAAACAACATAAAGAAATATCTAAACAATAACCTAAGATTAAATCTCTAAACCTCTCTCGATCAAGAAAGGGAAAATTTTGAGCCTCAACCAAAAGCAAGGTGAAATGGACCAGAATTGAATCGAAGATTAGGAGGAATCAATAAATAACTAAAACAATTCATATAATTTGTAGTAGTTTAAGCACATATGCATATGTAGTTATATTATAAATAGTTAGCCGAGTCTTAAAATGCAGATACTTAGATTCATGTAACAACAATTGAATTCAACATATGAAAATATTGTTGTTTTTTTGTGTAGCATCAAAAGGTATTCCCACCTTGCTAAAGGAAATCTCCAAGTCGGCCTAAGAGAAATTAAATAAAAAATAATTTTTAATTTTTAAGCATCATGTAAGCTCAAAGGACAAGTCAACGCCACCATGAAAAGTTGTGTCCCTTGAGAAAATTCACATCCATTCGATTAGTATATATACATGATGTGATGCTTCATTTGTTTAGTTCATTTATCACATTTTCTCTCTCTTAGACTAGTGGCATGTGTGACAGAAAGAGGTTGAATTGACCAGAGTTTGAACCAGTTGTAGGAGGTGGGTTTGACCACATTTGACTGAGGTACATGAAGTTTGTTTTGGGCCAAGTTGACCACAGTTGACCCAACTGGAGGAGGTTGAGTTTGACCACAATTGATCAAGCTGCAGGAGGTCGAATTTGACCATGGTTAATGTAGGAGCCGTAAGGCTGAATTTGACTGCAAAGTTGACCGTAAGTTTGAGTTTGACCAGGCTGGTTTGACCACAAATTTCGGGAAATTTGACCTACATTGATTTCTGGATATTTTGGATAGTTTGACCTGCCATGACATGTGGGAGTTTTACCAAATAGTCTAGTATTTTGACTTGGTATTTGCATATATTTCTAGAAAAATGATTGATCTATAAATCTTGTTGTAGAATAATTTATCCTAAGAAAAGTTGTTGGGTTTTCTCCCAAGTTTGGGTTTCCCAAGATAAAAATAATTCCTCTATTGTGCATGGCTATCTCTTTATGATATTTACTGTTTCTGTTGCATTTACTGTTAAGTTTTTTTTGTATGTATAATTACTAAATGATATTAATGGCATGAGATAAATTGTTTTAATATCATTATGTAGTAATTATTAGATTAAAAGATTGGTTTCTATTGTTAATCTTGTAGAAAATTCAACATGGTTTCAAAGATTTGTTGAAATAGCAACCATTGAAGTTTTCCTAAGAGACAAGTGTTCAACAATTTGACTTGATTTTGATTTCTTGTTAATTGGTGCCAAGTCTTAGAACGAAAGATAGTGTTACAAATCTTTAGAAGGGATTTACTCCAAAGTTAGAGGTAGCTAAGGAGAAGGAATCCATCACCCACTTTTATATAAAGCGAAAAGAGAGCCTATCATAGAACCTGTATTAAAGTATGTACTTTTAATATTAATATATTTATCTTGGTGTCTTTATGCTTTTGTAGTATAAGGGTTAGAATACTTAGGATTTGTACACCCTAGAAAAGGATTGGAAGTTACGACTTGTGTTGAAGCCTTTGGTGAGAAAGTTATAGGGTTTATGGTATGAAACACTAGAGCAAGACCTAAAATGCAGGATACAAGTGGAGTTTGTGAGATGCATACTTGGTTTATCTTCTTGATAACATGTGGAATGACTTAGTGTTGGTGCTAGCTTATTGATGGGCCTTTTGTGTGGCTAGATAGCTCGATGAATCCATATAATGAAGAAACCATAATATCCCTTACATTTGATACAAGAAAAAAGAAAGAAAAGGATCATGCATTAGTAGTTGACATTGAATATGAAGATGAACATCAACCTCAGAAGAAGTCAATGAAATTCTTCCTATAAGATCTACTAGTAATGTTTGTCAACAGTTGTGCCTCTAGGAACATGAGAAGTTTCCAATTTTATATTATAGATTTGTTATAGAGGGAGTTGAAAATCCTCAACTATTTCTTCCATAATCAAGAGATAAGTACTTCATATTTTTTCTCCCTTAATTAATATTATTATTTGTTTTGGCCAGCCTCATGTCCTTGTATTTTTCTTGGTTATGATTTTTTTTCTATGGCCTCCTTAATGGAGTTTTTAGAAAGGAAGAATATGTACATTATTCATGTCGCATATGGAAACATCGAGAAGTACAAATAAAAGTTGTTGAAAAAGGGTTCTCCCAAAAAGAGGGAGTGGATTACAAGGATATCTTTTACTCCAACTTCCATATGGTCATGTTCTTGTATAACCTAAAGAATTGAGCATAGACTCAACAAGAGTGATTAGTGTTAGAGAGGGAGGATTGTACAATTTATTAAGACACCCAAGATCATGCCAGATGATCAGAAGAGCTTCCAATTCCGAGGGAGTAGACAGTTAGGAAGAGTGGAAGGGGAAAAATTCCAAGAGGATGTCATGGGTTGATATTGTCAAAATTCTCAGAGAAAAAAGGTCTCTAGGAGAAGTATGTCTTCTTTGAAAGGACCATTTCAAATAGTAGAAGGAATTGCTTCTATGACAAAGAGAGAAATAATGGCTGAAGGACTTGCTTACATGACAAAGTGAGCATCAGTGGGAAGAAGATTGATTTTGTGATAGAAGGAGAAACCATGATTACAACAAAAAGACTTGCTTCAGTTCTAGAGGGAGTTAATCTCAAAATTTCAGAAGAAGGATCTTGTCCAGATGCATTATTTCTTGGGATTGGATGTGAGATTTTCCTCGAGTAGGGAAAGCATATCTTCTAGATTTTGAGGAGAAATGGCTATTCCTATGGTTTCTAATCTGAAGAAGATGAGTGATTCCACTTCAGATTCATATTTGGTGGATCCCATGATGTACATGTAGTTGATTGGATCCTTGATGCACCTAGTTAACACTAGGCCAAATATTTGATTTGTAGTGAGCACTTTGGGCTAGTATATAGTTGAGCATTAGGTTGCAACAATGCATGTGTTGAGGTACCCGTGTGATACAATTAGATATGGTTTGAGATATGTCATAGGTGGTAAAGTGAGGCAATAAGGTTATATAGATTATGATTGGGCTGAGTGCAAAGAACACAAAGAGCACATCTGGGTGTTGCTTCAACTTGGGATCAACTATGATATCTTGGTTTAGTAGGAAATAAACTTCTGTCACACTCAGTACATCAAATGTGAAGTATATCGTAACTAGTGTTGCAAGTCAAGAAGCAATCCGACTTTGGAAGCTTTTTGGAGGACTATTTGATCAGGTCACTTAATTTGAGACATGGGAGTAGTGAAGCTCCAGTACATATCCACATATGAGAAAATTGCATAGATTATCACCAAGCCTCTATTTAGAGTGAAGTTTGTATACTTTAGAGATAACCATGACATGATGAATGTCTCCCTCAAGTGTTGGAGACAGAATGGTGTAGTGCTACACCCAACCAACCACCATAAAACCAAATAGTCGGGTGTATCAAGACCCTTCTTGATTGAGAGGCAGTGTTGGTGTATTTGAAGGATCGGGAAGACCATCTCCTGAAATATTAGAAGGAATTGACTGAGTCATGTTGATTTGACCATGGGGGACTAATACATTCACCTGGGAAGACAAAAGGACTTGGATGGGTCATCTGACCAAATGTGAATGACCTAGGGAAATTGTATATTAGACATATTTTCTCCTGAGAATCCATAAAGGAATTTGGGTGGGTCATGCTGTTTTGAACAGAGGAGATTGATGTAATTCACCTGAGAAGCCATAAAGAACTTTTGCTGGGCCATGCTGATTTTTCCGGGGGGGAATGGCCTGCTGGGCCATGCTGATTTTTCCAGTGGTGAATGGTCCAACGGAATATCTTCTTCTGAGAATCCAGAAGGACTTGGATGGGACATGCTGATTTAACCAGGGGTGAATGACCCAGGATACTCACATTGCCTACTCCAGGATGGAGTAATCGATAGTCGTGCATGTGAGGAGTTACATTTCCTACTCTAGGATGAACTTATATATAGATATGCATCAACATAACAAGCTCATGAACTTTTCTTGTGGAGGAGAAATTTCAACTAAGGGGAAATATGTTGCAGTCAAGGAGAATCCCTCCCTCGCTAAGAGGGAGAGTTTATTTTTGTGTAGCATTAGGAGGTATTCCCATAGAAAATCCAAGTCAGGCTAAGATAAATTTAATAGAAATTACTTTTTTTTTAAGCATCATGTAGGCTCAAAAGGGAAATTCAAACCCACCACAAAAGGGTGCGTCCCTTTAGAAAATTCACACCCATTTGATTAATATATATAAATGATGTGACACTTCATTTTCCTTAATTCATTCATCACATATTATCTCTCCTAGACCAGTGACACGTGTGACAAAAAGAGGTTGAGTTGTGTAGGGTTTGACCGAGTTGTAGTGTAACAACTCCCCTTACCCAACACACAGAGTAGGGGGTAGTCACTATGCATACCCAATCTTAAAATTACGGTTATGAAAATGGGGTATACAAATTTTGACCTTTTCCAAACTTATCTAAACTCAGAATAACCATCACCATTTCATTTGTCCCATTAAGACAAATTTGGGGATATAATTTTTTTCCTCAATTCGACCTCTGGATTGAGAAATATTGCCTCTCAAAGAGTAATCCCTGCCACATCATCTAACAACGACATGGCAGCCCACCAATGGTCCGCGTGGAAGTTAGGCTCTTGGAATAATTGACTTAGGCCTTCTCTACTCACTTGCTCAGAGCTATTCATTGCATCTTACTAAATCCATTGGTCATGGATTAGCCACGTCATCCCGAGGCCTTCATCATAACTCTCCTTATACCTCCAGGATGACATTTAGGGGCACATCATCCTGTTTTTCCATGATGGAAATTCCTATGTGTGCTTATTTGATAACCGTCGGGGCCATGTCATTGAGCTTACATGTGATGTGGAGCCGTATGGCCTCCTCTCCTCATTGGTCTGCCTTTCCACTGTTAACTACCACCACAATCCATCCCACGTCACCTCACTTCCTTCATCTTGGTGTCTCCTTTGTTGTATCTCTTTAATTTTTCAAGGTCATAGCATCGGGGTGACCTGGTCGACAGGAACCCCTCTCCACTAATCAAGTACATGCTCTTCCAACGTGGTATGACTTTCGTTTTCCTGCAAATCTCCTCCTGACGCTTAGAATTGACATCTCCCTTTAACCTTTTGGGGTGAGACCTCTGGGCCTACGTTGACTGGTGGGTCTCACCTCCATGAGATATTATTTCTAGTTGGCCTAAGTGGCTCCACTCCTTACCAATGGGAACAATCCACTTCCAGTTTGTGGGCCTATTTGGTTCGATACTCCGTTAGCCTTGTGATTATGTTATGCCACTGCTTGCGAATGTTTCGGGGTGAACCCACAGGTTGTATTGATAAGTGGGCTATTTCTTGACTAATACTACTACAATAGTGTGAGCCGTGTCACATAACCACCTTTATGTCATCTCGTAAGTCCTTGCTTGACGCATTTTATGCTTCCACCCCAACATTCTTCTAGGGTGAGACTTCTGGGGTGACACCAGTGTTGGCCTGTGTTATATTCTTTCCACGTAGTTAACAGGGGGTTTGAGGGGCACCCATAAACCACTTTATGGGTTTCGGGGCAGTGCCCCGGAAAATTTTGGTTTTGGACCCTATGTTAGGTTGGGCGGACCCACCTATGGTTTTGTGCATGATTTTCACACATGTTTTTTGGACACGATGGTTTTTCGGTCCATGGTATTGGACGCGATGGTTTACGGTCCATAGTATTGGACGCGATGGTTTTCGGTCCATGGTATTGGATGCTTCGGCATGTACAAATATGTATTATAACATTGAAAGGAACATAATGAAAAATCAAGCTGGTAGTCCCGGTTTTGGGATCCAGGGGAAACTCTCTGTGTATATGTGTTTTATGTGTTCTGCTCTCGCATTATTTATTTTCCGTGTTTTAGAATTCGTATGCAGGTAATTTCTGTATGGGGTTAAAACCTACATTTGGTATCAGAGTAGATTTTGCTTCAAGGGGACGCCTTTGTTGCTGAGGGGTTTCGCTCGGGCCTGTGGTAGACCTTATTCAGTGGAAGATCTGCGAGATCGATTCTGGTGGTGAAAGAAGATGGCGAGCAGTGGACTTGGCTTCACCAGAAGCAAAGCAGATCACTGTGTGTATTTTAAATTAATTGGTGACTGTGTTATTTATCTGGTCTTGTATGTGGATGATATGTTGTTGGTTGGAAATGACAAAGAAGTTATCCAGGATTTGAAGACCCAATTGTCCTCCAAATTCGACATGAAAGATCTTGGTGCTGCAAACTATATTTTGGGCATGGAAATTAAAAGAGATCAGGTGAAGAGGAAGCTCTAGTTAAACCAGAGGAAGTATGTCAAGACAATATTGTAGAGGTTTAATATGCAGGATGGTAAACCAGTGAAGGTTCCTATTCCTGTAGGTGTGAGGCTATCTGCTGATCAGTGTCCCAAGACACAAGAAGAGGAAGAGGACATGTCCCTTGTTCCATATGCAAGTGCAATCGGTAGCCTGATGTATGCAATGGTTTGTACTAGACCAGACATTGCACATGCAATGGGAGTATTGAGCAGGTTTATGTCAAAACCACGGAAGGAGCACTGAACAACAGTGAAGCAAGTTTTTAGGTATTTGTGTGGCACTAGTGATTATGGTTTGTGCTACCAAGGAAGACCGGGATTGGACAGTGTTGGATATTCATGGCTTTGTTGATGCAGACTAGGCTGGAGATCTGGATCAGAGAAGATCCACAAGTGGGTATGTGTTTAACCTATTTGGAGGTGCAGTCAGTTGGATGAGTAAGAAACAATCTGTAGTGGCATTGTCAACTACAGAGGCAGAATACATGGCAGCCACTCATGCAAGCAAGGAAGCAGTTTGGTTGCAGAGATTGTGTTCAAGTATGGGGTTAGTACAGGAAGCTATAAGGATAAATCGTGACAGCCAAAGTGCAATTTTCTTGGCAAAGAACCCCGCATATCATTCAAAGACAAAGCACATTGATGTTCAGTATCACTTTGTGAGGGATATGATAGAATACAAAGAGGTGTTGCTGGTAAAGGTGGACACTTTAAAGAATACTGCAGATGCATTGACAAAATCTGTGAGCTCTGAGAAGTTCTCTTGGTGTAGAGAGACAATGGGAATTTCAAGGCTGGAAAAATGACAAAGCTCTCTTGTGGCCCCCTATGGAAAGAAAACAACAAGTGGGAGAATATTGGGTTGTGTTATATTCTTTCCACATAGTTAACAGGGGGTTTGAGGGGAAATTTTGATTTTGGACACTATGTTAGGTTGGGCGGACCCACCTATGGTTTTGTGCATGATTTTTGCACATGTTTTTTGGACACGATGGTTTTTTGGTCCATGGTATTGGACGCGATGGTTTTCGGTCCATGGTATTGGACGCGATGGTTTTCGGTCCATGGTATTGGATGCTTCGGCATGTATAAATATGTATTATAACATTGAAAGGAACATAATGAAAAATCAAGCTGGTAGTCCCGATTTTGGGATCCAGGGGAAATCGCTGTGTATATGTGTTTTATGTGTTATGCTCTCGCATTATTTATTTTCTGTGTTTTAGAATTCGTATGCAGGTAATTTCTGTACGGGTTGAAAACCTACAACCAGGTGACGTCTTCCTGCCTTTATGTTCCTGACATTTCCTAGTGTGCCTCCCTTTTATTCTTCCAAGCCAAACTTTCGGGCTGCATGGGAAGTGGGTCACCCTTTCAGCCAATGGCATGACTATCGAGCACATGTCATCGTGCCCACATCATCCCAACGCTTTATCTTAGTGCCTCCATCTACTACTCCTTTCAAATAACCTAGGTGGGGTCACTTCCGCACATGTTGGTTCCTCCCAATTAGTACACTTGGTGACAACGCCACATCGTCGCACTCATTCTATCTTGATGTTTTCTGTTGCATCCTCCCTTATGCCTCCAATTTCATTGCAACAGGGTGAAATGCCAAAGGGTCCACTTCTTACCAATAACATGACCACCGGGTTAGCGTGTCAGGCAACTCATCCCAGCTGACATCATCCCACTAATGCACATATGATACTTCGTTATTTCTTCCAGGCTAAAGGCTCCAGGCTATGTTGAATACTTTCATCTAATTGCGATAAGGGAAAAACATGGGCGCACTAATGACGAGCATCCACGCCTAGGGTTTCCCCAATATTAAAGGGTATGGTCGTCGAATTCATTATAAGGGTGAGCCTTTTCCCTCTCTTGTAGTGACATTGCTCTCAGTAGAACAAGCATGATTTCTCTTGTGGCTTGGCTAGACTTAAAAGAGGAAAAAATCCATTAACATTAACACAACACCTTCATTGATAAAAGCGGTTTGTATGCCAGTTTTTGTCACATTCTTGATTCAAATCTTTGTAGATGTTTTTAATGCATTCAAGGATTCACTGTAAATGTTACTTATTCAGTTACAATAGAGCACATTCAAATATTTCTTGAGCACACTATTTCAACTCAGGAATGTAACCTAATCCTGCTTATTAAGTGTATACATTGCATCTTATATAATTTAGGACCTTGAGGACAAAATGTGGGCAACATTTATCTATGAGAGATATGAGATTTTCATGCACTGAATAGGGATTCAAAGTTAAGACAAATGCAGGAATAGAAACCAGATCAGTCAAGCCTCTGAAACGATCCCTTGCACAGTGTTAGTGTTTATAGGAGACTACAACAAAATGAATGATGCCTCTGTAACATGAATGTGTCCCTGCACTACTTACAATCATGAAAATGCACACAAATTATTTACAAGAAACTCTGGGTAAGCATAATAAATAGTGTCACCTCATTAATCATAACTTCATTGTTGGATTACAACAACTCTTCAGTAGAGCCAAGCGATATATCAATTAGCCTATATAAGCAATGAAACTCAAACCAAGTTTCAAACAAGATTAGCATCAACTAACATCATAATATGAATATTTTCCACCGGCCATCAAGAACACGGAACACTCATATTCATTCACACATCCTTACATGGGTCATAGCTAGCCATTCAACATATAAACACAAGTGAGTGGACATGTCATGCAAATCATCAACATATCAACCATTCACATTTCAACATGGAATACATACAAGCTTACACACAAGAGAACTTATATTGGATTTATAATGAAGATGGGCAACTGAGTTCGAGACTTCATTTCTCCACCCAACCATAGATAACCTATAGTCAAGCTACTTACAGCTACCACCCCTGAGCTAGATTCCATGGGTCTGAGGTGGTCTTGCTCATGGGAATAAACACCAATCTACCACCTGAAACACAGACTCTAGAGGTTCTTCTTCCTCCACTCACCAACTGCTCAAAAATCCACCAATGCACAAGGAGCTCCAAAGACCAACTTCCTCCACTATCCAACCATCCAATGAAGGACAAAAAATAATTAGAGAAAACCAGAGGCTTTTTTCCTCCCCCCTCTTTTGCACTACCTCCTATAGCTCATTTTTATTTCTATATACTATGTAGAATTCAAGCTCTTTTAGGTTTCTACCCACTTATCCTCAGCAAATGCCTCCTGCAACATGACCCCTTTCCTGCAGAATCCAGGCCCTCTTTTCCCTCTCCCTCCTGAGATCTAGTTCTCTCCCTTTTTTTCTGCTTGTTTCTCTCTCTCCTTATGAATGTTAATGAGTCTCCCACTTTCTTATGAGATCGACTTCCTCCACTCTCTATATTTCATTAATTTTCTTTTCCTTTTTTTTGTCTGTTTGCCTTTTTGTTCCAAGCCAACATGGGCTTGTCCTTGGTGTTGCAACCCAACTAATTTCCAATAGTAGTGTCATTCCATAGACCATCCCTATCCATATAAATCTCAACAACCAACCTTTAATGGATGTCATACACAATATTTTTCCTTACTTCAACAATTAAGTTGATTTTCCCAAGCAAATTGACCTCCCCAGACCTCTTGGAATCTGTGTCCCTTAGCCCATTTATTTTTTTGGAATTCAATTACATGATTAGATTACATGGCCAAATCGAGCCATTCATGATTGGGTTGTTACATGCAGGAGGGAAATTTGACCACGTTTGATTAAGCTACAAGAAGTCTGTTTTGGGCCAAGTTTGAACGTAGATGACCAAGATGCAGGAAGTTAAATTTTACTGCAAGAGTCGTAGGGTTGAATTTGATTGCAAAGATGACTATAGGTCCAATTTTTATAAGCATGGTTTGTTAGAAACAAAGGAAACCATGACACTACTGATAGGGGGAGTGAATCAATAGTGCGACCAAATTATACAATTCTTCACAAATATACTTTTCAATCACTTTAGCAATTATTCATGGATTAGCAACAAAACTCAATCATATAAAAAAATCAACATCAAGCACATGAGAAATATATACATAAGACACCAATATTATTTTTATTACAAGCTTCAACTTGATTACATAATTTCCCCAAAAGATACTACTTGTAGGTTTATCAACTGCTACTGAAAGGAACTTGCATCCCTGCTCGTTTATCAATCTTCACTGAAAGGGATTGTTGCCCCTGCTCGTTTATCAACCTCTATTGAAAGGGACTCTTGCCCCTATGTTTACCAACCTCTACTGAAGGGACTCTTTCCCTTGCTCATTTATCAACTACTATTGAAAGGGACTTGTTGTAGCGACTGCAACACCCTCCAAACTTTTGGCCTACACTCAAATTTTGGAGCCTATTGTGGATCTTGTGATCGGTCGTTCCTTAGTCACTTATTAGTAAGCTTATGGTTTTAAGCTCCCTTCTTCAATCTCAAGATTCGTTCACACTTTTATCTTTATATAGCAAGTGTCATCTTCGGGCATGGGAGTTATTGCTTGTCATGCAAAGGGAAGTTTTGGTTTGCTTCAAGGGGAAATATTTGAGAAAATGAGTTGTTCCCATCATATAGACATGTTTTGCACTCATTTCCAAAGTGTCACGCACTATTACATGTGTCGTCATTATCCTCACAAAGTCTATCGTTGGAACCACACTTGTCGTAAGCTACCACAAAGGTTGTTGCATTAAGCAGAGTATGTTTTCATATGTTCTGGATGATATATGTTGTATCACTAAGTGTCAAAGTGTGTGGTCACAGTCAAGTTCTATCACTGTTCACATCGGTTCCACTGATCCCACACTTAACCAAATTCCAGAGGATTCTTAGCAACCTAGCCTCGTCCAACCTTCCTAAACTATGCACTTCGCATCTGCAATCGTCAAGCTTTTTCCTTGCCTGTTGTAACTGCGCAATGCACAGAAATCCCAACATCCCTTGGCATCCCAAACTCCGTAGGGGCTACCTCTAGTGACCTTCCCTGAGCCGGAGCTTACTGCCCTTAAGAACTGTGCATATTTTTCCTCGAGGTCCCTTTGCTGCCCAGTCCCCCTCACCTTTGAAAACTACAGAGATTTGTCCTCCAAGGCCTCATCCCGCAACATCCACTACTTGCTTGAACTGCACAATTTTTTCCCTTAGTGGGTACTAAACAAATTTTTTCCTTTGTGGGCACTGTGCAGTCTTATCCCTTAGTCCAACCCAGTCACTGAGCCTTCTCCCCCTTGACCTAAGACCAATTCTGACTTAGTCAATGGACTATCATGCAGGCTATGGCAAGATGATTAAGAAGAAGATGAAGAAGGAGGACATGTTATATGACACTCAAGGAGTTGAGGAGAAAAGATAATTATCATATAAGAAGACCAAGGAACCCAGGGTATGATAGAAGATCGGGATGGCATGAAGACTCCATCTGATTCACAACACTTTGGAGTGTAGGTATGGAAAACAAAGCACATCTCATAAAGTTGAAATACACATCTCAGCGAGTATGAATGAAATCTTATAATTTTCATATCATTATGTGTTCAATGACATGTATGGTCGCAAAAACTAAAAGTCATTCCATGTGTTTTCTCTAAGTGTTTTCCCCCTTTCGCTTGCTGGATCAACTGTACTCTCTTGGCATGTTTGACTATTATGACATGTTTGCGAGCTTTCTTTGGTGGTTTCGAAGGTTGACCTCTGTGTATATGAGTTTTACTAACCATTTAAACACCGGTTGTACTCATACACAGAGTCTTGAGCATTGTCGCACAAGTGTTACCACAGTCGCCTTAAAGTCTATCTCAAAGTGTCGCACTTATTGCTTCTTGACCAAAGATAGTGACACAGAGGGTGATTTTTTGTTTGTTGTCCTGGTGGTCTATGTTTTCATGTTTTCAAAGTATGTTAAGTGTGAGATCACAATTCAAGTTCATCATGAGTCTATCTTCTTACCGCACTTAGCTGGGCAACTCAGCTTCACTGGCCCCCAACTGAGCTGCGCATTGTGCAGTCTCAGCCCTCAATGATGTGACCTTTCTTCTTGGAACTGTGTAGTGCGCAGTCACTATCTCCAGGGAAGTTGTACTGCACAATTTCAGAGCCCAACAACCTTCCTTAACGCCCCAAATTGCGCAGTTGTGCCTCAGAGTCTGCCTTGAATTGCGCACTTCACACTTTCAGTACTCAAGCTTTTCCCTTGCCTGCTGGAACCCCACAATAAATAGATATACCTACCTTCCTTGGCCTATAGAGCTACGTAGATGTGTCCTCCAGTGACCTTCCCTCAGTCGAATCTCACTGCCCTCAAGAACTACGCAAATTTGTCCTCGAGGCCTCTCTGCTGCTCAATCCCCCTTGCCTCTGAAAACTATGTAGATCTGTCTCACAGGGCCTCATCCTGCATCAACCACTATTTACCTGATACCTGGAATTGTGCAATGGATAGTTACTTGGCCCTCTCTCCCAACCTGTCACTTGTCCTAGGTTGAATTCTTGGATTGTAATGCATCATCTTAGACTAGGGAGTTTTCGGATTGATGTCATCTCGTCATGAGTGAATTGCAGGAATAGGTACACTATCAAGTCATGGTGAGATGATGAAGAAGGAGAAGAAGGATAAGAAGGATAAGAAGGAGGGAAGCATGCCTAGAGACTCACTTGTATCTGAACGGATAAGTGGACCTACCAAGAGGAAGAAAAGGGACACCAAATTGTGACCACAACCCAAGACTTGAGTTCATTGAAGGTTCCTATCACCATGCCATGAGGAGGTGGAAGGCAAGAGTATTATCAAGAAGACATCACTCATAGCAGCAGTAGTAGCCTAACGCTACCACAACATCCAAGCAAATTTACATAAACAGTGCCATGCGATGTCTTGTCATGAGTTGTCACATGCCACATCATCATCGTGGACCACGTATATTATATTCAAATGTATTGTAAAGTGGAAGTCCAAAGGACACACATGAATATGGAGATTCATGTAAATTGAAAAGTGATAGGAAGTTGAACAACCATGAGGATAGTCAAAGAGTCACAAATGGGAATCATCACCCCTTGGTTATATATACCCCCTCATTGTATGAGCAAAGGAATTTTAACCTTGGCTCCTCCCACAAGGAATTAAAGAGATGAAATAGTTATTTGAGGAGCAAGGTGTGGCTGCAATGTCCCACTATTGGGGTTAGTGATGTACAATGTAAACATGTGTCTTGGAACTTTTTATTAATAACAAAATCCTTTTATGGCCAACATGTTCTTCATGCATGACTTATGAATGTTTGTAAGACTATTTTGTGGACATTTGTATTTCATGTTTTCTTTCACATGTGCTAAGATAGCTGAACTATTTCGGTTATTTTAGTGCTTATCTCATTGAGAATGCGTTGTAATGGTTGTTATTGTTGTCCCATCCTTGTGGACAATTCCACAAGATACTAGACAAATCTTTCTTTACTTATTGCTTATAACAACCATCACATCTGTTGTGGACTATTCCGTTGGATGTTAGACATGTCCTTCTGGTTCATGTGTGTCTCTTTCTGGGTGGTATTGTTACCTCTCACTTAGAGGCTCACTTTTCTCCCCCGTTTTGCAGTAAGAGAACCTAGACACAGTTGCGTTGCACACTCACCAGGCACACTCTCCTTGCTTTTCGAAGATACCATTGCATCACTCTCTTGTGATGATAGCTAGAGCCAAGGCAAATATTTAAGGATTTGGAAATCGAACCTTTATACTGGATGGGACTCCTATACCAAATGGTTTGAGGTCTGATTGGGACTTCATATCAAGGAGATCCCCTTGGTTGAGGGATTTCCAGCATCGTCAACAAGACTCTTGCCCCTAAACATTTATCAACACCTATTCGAAGGAGATACAATCCATGATCTGCAAACTACACTTGTTGGCCCTCTTGATTTATCTTTCATCCAATTTCAAACTAGAATCAATAGACCACTTACCTCATAAATAAATAAAAATTCCTATTTCAACTTCTCACCAAAACCACCTTACAAACAGCTTCAACAATCTCTAACTACTGATAAAATCACCATCAAACTCTCCTTCAATTATTTCTCATTACTGAACACACCAAACCATACTAATAGCATCAATCCTTTCATCACTCGCCAATGCTCTCTTTGCATCTCTAAAACAATTTTCAAAGACTAAATCTGATCACTAATTCACCCTTGATGCATACCACCACTATGCATTTTGTTTTACCAACAACCTCTCATTACCTTCTCATCAAATTCAACTCTGCTGCTCCAATTATGGTTTTAAATAATTCTTGACTAATATTTTGGAATTGGAGCTTTAGTTAAATCCAAGTATTCCTCCATGCGTAAACCTTGTATTTTTCTTTCTTCTACTTTTGCTAGCTCTTTTTTATGTCATCTACAGGTCTTCAAATACTTCTCTTCTATTATAATAAGAATATTTGAGTGTAACTGCTCAAATCCGTTGTTTTGGAATTATATGAGAATTTGAATGCAATTTTAAATTGTTCTTCTATTTCACTTTGATCTTTGCATGGGTTTCTTATTTTTTCTTTTGTCCTATTCAAAATATGTCTTCTGAATTGATCTTCAAGTTATCATCCACTAATTTGCTATTATGAGCTTGATCCCTGATTTTTTCTATCAATTTTTCTATTCTGGCACATTAGAAGGTTTAGCAAGAGTTTTGGTCGCAGTTCCAAATTTAGTTGGCTGCTTAATATAGAAAATCTGCTAAATTTACTGCTAATAGCTATCAATGCCACCATATTTATCCTTTGGCCCCTATGCACTGGTGCACTGGTGCTCTGTTCCATTTTGCCATAAAGCCTCGTGCTGCAACCTTCACCTTGGTCTTTAGGTGCTTAACTGCTCACCTTCGTGCTTTTTCTCCTATTAAGCCTCAAGGGATTATTTCCTCTACAACTTCTGCGCACCCTTGGTCTTCTCGTTTCACAAGACTAAGTGTTGGTACTTGGTTCCTTGCACCTTTATCTTGGCGCTTTCTTTATGTTCCCTTGTAAATCTTCTGGGCTCCATTGAGCGGGATGAACTATCATTGGGGTCTGCCTAACGCCTATGTGCCCAATCACTGCACGCCCGAGCTCACTTGTCATTGACACTGACTCTGTTAGCCCGATGCCCAGTGAGCCCATTGGTCTTCCTTTTCGCCTTAATAAAAATTTCGGGGTCCTGCCAGTGGGATTATGTCATTCTGATATCACATATGCCATGTGTCACCTCTAGAGTGGTCCACTGTCACTTAGAAATGGCCCACTCAGGTACCCGAAAAGGAAAAAACACCTAGCACGTGTCCACTTCTCCTTGGGCCATGTCACTGTTGATGTCATCATCCACTTGTGCACCTTCGTCATCTCTGCAAGCTAATCAAATGCTACCATTTGTATGTTATTAGAGAGGATAGAGAAAGGGTCCTGAGGCCTAGTTTCGGGACTTCTTTCCATTATAAAAATTTTGGGTCCTGACCATTTATTAATGTAATATTGACTACTACTATTAACAAATGGGGGTTGTTGAATAGCACAATAGGTTGTTACATACCCCTCCCCCTTATGGGAACACCATCCTCGGTTTTAAACCACACCTAGACCCATCAAAACTGTTGAAGAGAAAAAAAACTACTTCTTATGGAGTTGTATAACCCATCTCGTTGCACTATTTATAATAACATCCTGCTCAAAATAAAAACCATCATGTAAAACATAACAACATGACAACCGTACCGCTTATTGGAGCTTTATAACTTAGCTCATTGCAGTATTTACAAAAACAACCATACATAAATATGTACAAATACCAAGATTCATTTGCCTTCACTGGCAAACAATGAAGGATACATAGCTCGCATTTGATCAACCTTCTCCCATGTAGCTTCGTTGGGCCCAAAGTGCTTCCACTAAACTTTAACCTACTCGAGTGCTATGTTTTGGAGCATGAGATGTTTCCACTACAATATGCATTGGCGTTCTGGCTAGAATTCTCCTTCTTGCTCCACCTGCAATACAGACCAATCAATAACATGATCAACATCCTTTACATATATTTTGAGCAATGAAACATGAAAAAAGCCACGCATTTTCACTATCAGAGGCAGTACAAGTCTGTAGACCACTGGTCCAATCCTCTCAAGGATCTCAAAAGGCCTGCAATATTGTGGTGCCAACTTGGCACATGATCCAATCCTCAAGGAGCTCTTCTTGGGCTTGATGTGCAAATACACATGCTCCCCAACCTGAAACTCCTTAAATTCCTTGTGCTCTGCATAAATTTTTTGTTTGTCCCGTGTTGCCTTTAGATTCTTCTTTATAATCTGCATTTCATGTTCCATGTCTGCCAACATGTCCATTCCAATAAGTACCATGTTCACTAGATCACTTCTGTTGATGGGAGTGTTACACCACCACCCATACAGTGGCTCAAACAGACTCATCCTCAGTGAATCCTGATAACTGTTGTTGTATGAAAACTCAACCAATGGAAGTTACTCATCCCATCTCCTTTGCTAATGCATGACATACATCCTCAACATATCCTCCAATATCATGTTGACCCTCTCTCTCTGTCCATCTGTCTGTGGATGATAAGTTGTGTTGAAGGCCAACTATGTCCCCAATCCTACAAACAGATCCTTCCAAAACTTGGAAGTGAACTTGCCATCCATGTCCGACATAATATTCTTCAGAACACCATGAAATTTCACAATCTCCTTGATGAAGACATGTGTTACCTCACTAGATGATAAATAGTCTTCATTGGAATGAAGTGGGATACCTTACTCAACCTGTCTACCACAACCATGATAAAATCGTGTTGCCTTGATGTCCTCAGAAGAACTATAATGAAATACATGGAAATGACCTCCCATTTCCACTCTGGAATCGGAATAGGCTGAAGCAATCCACCTGGATGCTTACACTCTTATTTGACCTGCTGACAGTCCAAACATCTCACCATGAACTTTGTCACTTCCTTCTTCAGGTTCGACTAGTAGTATAACTTCTTAATTGTTGTCAATGTCTTCTAATATCCTGGGTGACCAGGGTATGGTTTTACATGAAACTCCCTCAAGATAAGCTTCTTGAGTTCATTGTCATTTAGAACATAGATCTTGTCTTTAAATCTCACCAAGCCATCTACTGTAAGATGATAATCCACATCCTAATCACTTGTACCCTGCTATAATATGTGCATAAGCTCCCTGTACTTGTCATCTTGATCACCTGTACCCTGCTGTAATATGTGCATAAGTTCCCTGTACCTGTCATCCTATCGTCCTGTATGTAAGATATTATCCTTGTAAATTTTTCCCATACAAGCTCACTACTGCAACATGGTTCAACTGCACTTTCTTGCGGAGAGCATATGCAACCTTGTTCTCCTTTCCCTTAATGAACCTGATCTCAAAGTCAAACTCACTAAGAGTAGCCAACAATCTAGCTTTCTTGGCGTTCATATTCAACTGGTCAAACAAATATCTCAACCCACTGTGATTGCTTATCAACACAAACCTCTTGTCAAGAATATAATGTCTCCACATCTTCAAGGCATGAATAATAGCTGCAGGCCTTGGCAAGGGAGCGACTGGGGCTCAAGATCAGGCAAAAAGTGAGTTATCTCAGGGTTTGGACACCTTGAGGGGTTGGGTTACTCCTAGAGGTCATGTGGCACCTGAGGGAAGTCAGTAAGGTCTTCATTTGTCGAATCCATTTAATTAAGGTCGCATAGGAGGTTTAGTCATATCGTAGTGACCTTGAGCTCATGTTTACCTTGGGAAAGCCAGTGAAAGTGGGTAAATGTGGGAGGAGGCAGTTACAGATTGTACTATTATTTTGCAGGGGATGCATGTGTCGGTTCATCATTTATGGCTCCGAAGAACAAAGGTGAAGGAGAAGGAAATGTGGCCTGTTAAGGAACTTGTTGTGCAAATAAGGGAGTACGATAGATCGCAGATCATGTTCATGCTTTTGGAGGACCAAAAACTCCTTAGTGGGGAGGAATGATCTAGGTGGCTCTAGAGAAGTTCAGAAATCAAAGGGGGCTCGAGAAAAGCTCAAAAATAAAATTTCTTAGGTTGTCATGAAACTAGTTTCATATTGAAGAGCTCATTTCAAGATTTCCAACGGCACAAATGGCACCTCAATTTGACATTGTATGTGAAAGTTATGGCTAGTCAAAGTTTTGGGCAACTAAGCCCCATTAGCTAAAGTTAGCAGAGTGCCAACTAAATTTGGAGGCCGGCTAAATCTGTAGGAGACGCTAAATTTGGAGAAATTAACGATGAAACAATTTATCACTTTGCGGTGACGGATTTTGGCACAACAAAGTGGCGAAATTGTCACCTAGTTAAAATTGCCTGTGATCCCAAAAAATTCTGCGGGCGGTTTTGAACAATCTATTTAAATTTAAATAAATAAATAAAAAACAAAAAAAATTATTATGGGGTGGCAGGATGCTATCCCCGCCAACCCCCGACATCATATAATAGTAAAATGCGGGTCGGGGCCCGCGGGTGACCCGGTACCCCGCCCGACTTATTACAACAGACACCCATATATATATATATATATATATATATATATATATATATATATATATATATATATATATATATATATATATATATATATATATATATATATATATATATATATATATATATATATATATATATATATATATATATATATATATATATATATATATATATATATATATATATATATATATATACATACACATACACATACACATACACATACACATACATATATATATATATATATATATATACATATATATATATATATATATATATACATACATATATATATATATATATATATATATTGGTGGGGTTTGAACCCGCACCGGCCGGGGGGCCAGTCCTCCGACCAATGGTCCAATAAAATACCACCTACATTTTAAATAAATCGACAAGTTAAAACAATTCGGCGAGGGGGTTGGAACTTGGCCCACCCCAACCACATTTGTTTTTAATTAAATCTTCCAATCGAAATCCCTAGCAGGGCTCGCCTTGGAAATCCGCCCGAAACCAACAATACAAACCATGATCATTCATTTTCCCACGAGAGTGGAGGGAGCACAAAACCCAACAACAACAGAACCTTAATGATACATTTTTCGAGACAAAATCTTTTTGAGAATATTCATTTTTGTAGAATGTTGAGGTATCTTTGAGATTCCCTTGGAGGCTGAGTTTTGACAAAGTTGGAAGTATATCAAGTTTATACTCATTTTAATCAAAATTTCACAAGGAGTGCGATTGTGAGATCATTTTCCTCATATGAGCAGCGTATCTTCAGTGAACTTGCAGAGAGGAATCTTTGTGGAGTCATAAGGAATCTAAAAGATTTCCTAATGGCTGAATTTTGATAGTTTCAGAACCAAGTCGACTTTATACTCAAAACTCTCAGTTTTTTCACAAGGAGCGTAGTGGTGAAGTCAGATTCATCATTCTAGAAACAAATTTTTCACCCATCTCCAAAAAACAATCTTGGGGGGAATCTTTGAGATTTCTGGGTGCCTAGAATTGATGGTGTTAGAAAGGGGTCGAGTCTACATTCATTTGACACAATTTCGCACCAAAAATTCAATGGTGCATTTCATTTCGTCACTAGAGCTATGAATTTTCATGCGGTCCCCGGAAGTGAAGGTATATGATGCCATGTTTTTCTTTTGATTCGCTGAGACGATGATTTTGATGTTGAGATCCTTGTTTACCATTCTGTTGGAGGATACTTGTATGCCACTTCATGTGAGAATTTAATATATTTTCATGCCAAAGGAGGGCCCATATGAGTGAGAGTTCTTATAGGAGAACGTCTCGTGGAGAGACACGCCACTCTAGTTAAGAGAGTTCATCTTTGTAGTGACAGAGAATACATCATGTGCTCATCATCATCTTGTAGCATTGAATGAAGGGACCTCCCCACTCTTGACACCGGGACCAGAGACATAACCCACACTGGGTGAACTCCGTTATCAACTTGTTTGTGTTCTTTGATTTGATGGGTGCCATTATATTTCCTTTTCTTTAAAGTATGCACATGTGGTTTTTCATACTCTTTCACATGCAATTCTGCTAACATCACAAAAGTAAAAGATCTTGGTTAATTCTGGTAGCAAAGAGAATCCAAATCATTTCTAGACGAATTATTGATTCGTAAACCATGATGAAGAATAATTTCTCTTGAGAAAAGTTGTTGGGTTTTGTCCCAAGTTTGGATTTCCTAGGGTAAAAATATTGTCTCTATTGTGCATGTCCGTCTCTTTATGATCTTCACTGTTTTCATTGCATTTACATGTTGATATTTTCTATGTATAATTGATAAATGATATCAATGTATGCCAGAATGCAGTGACATGTGGTGGTGCGTGGAAGTTCCACCGATATATTTTTTCCATGTGAGCTATGCACAATCAGTATTTCCATGTGAGCATGCCATGTATTTTGCCATGTGTCATCATGACATGTCATCAAAACTAAAACAACACAAAAATTCAAAAGGCCATATCTTTTGATCTGGGAGTCAAATGAGGCAAACTCTATATCACTGAAAATCTCTTGAAGAGATTAAGATGATGGGCATGTAAAAAATGGAAAATTATATAAACCAAAAACTCACTCTACATAGGAAACCAAATGCAAACCAAGTCGATATTTTCAAAAGTTATATGGGGTACCCTTTATTTTAGAGAATAATTAAGGGGAGTGTTGAGACCTCAACAAATGACGACAAACTTGGATGAAGTGGTTACCTTTGATGTTAATGTAATAGGCTTAAATTTATTAAAAATCAAATAATAAGTTTTATAAGATTCTCAAACATCTCAAAACTTTCTATCGGCCCCACATAGGATTAATCAAATAATATATGCTCTAAAGATTGGAGTACTTGATATCAACTCAGACTTAAAGCAGTGAATCCAAAAATAGGGAAGTTTATTTTATATTTTCCTCCTACTATTAGATATAAGAGGCATGACTATGAAGTTTTATGATTAGAATACATAAATTAGGTGTTAAGTTTATCTCTTTTACCCGACATTGCTTCACTACCCACGAACATCCATAGCCCCGATGAATATTTCTCAGTGCCATACAAGCATGGCCCCATTACTAGTGAGTGTCTATAGCCCCGATGAGTTTACTCGTACTTCCCACACTTATAGTGCTTTCAACTTGCTTGTGTTTCCACCCTTTAGATTTAATTGTTTAAGAATTACATTTTGGAAATTGGGTGAAGAGAGCTAGGTGGTACAGAGATGGTTTTATTTGAAGGAAATATATGTAGTACTTAATATATTTGACTTCATTAGCGCTCCCTGAACTACCAATGTACAATACTTATTTTAATGCATTGGGATAAGGGTGGGATTCAAAGAAAAAATCTAGAGTAGACTCTTTCCTCTATGAAAGAGAACTATAACGTTTGAAACATATCCTAGTGGTCCTCCAAAGTAATTGGCCAATGTAGGAGAGTGGAAATGTAATAAATATGGGTTTTAGATAAATGAAACCCCATTATAGTGGCAGAGTAAAGATTCCCTAGGCCATAAATTAATGTTGCCTTGAAAATATATTCTAACATATAAACTTTGGAAACATCAAGAAATCAAATTTTAAAACCAAAAGCAAAGGAAAGCACACCACAATCTCAAAATAAAATAAAAGAAAAGTGAAAAAGTTCAAAACAATAGGCTATGAATTAAACATGACTCCAACTAAACAAGACTTTTAAATAACAAAGAGTAGTAACATAAAATGAAAATGTACATTACTATTGCTGAATTTGTGTCTTTTATTTTATGTTAAGATGATGTTTGGTGATTATCATATATATATATATATATTACGAAATCAATGCAATGACTTTCAACAATATAATGACTTTCAAAATGAATCCTTAAGCTAGGATCATAGTTATGAGTGTTTTATTAGAATTTAGCTCTTTTTAAATATCTTCGCTACATAATCAAACTGATAACAATAAACATTTACTAAATAAGTCTTAATAATTAGAAATTAAAGATAAGACTTAACATATCTATGAGCAAGATGTTAAATAAAGGTTAGAAGGAAAAATTATAGTTTCTTCCTTGAAGACAACTCATTTCCAACATGAATGTCTTCATAACTACATTGTTCCAATGTGTAAAATAAACAAACAAAGCTAAACTACTTCTAAACTTAGTCTAATCTAACTTTGACGATTAGAACTAAGTAAAATCAAACTTCTGGTGGAGCCATTCATGCTACTTTAACCCTGTAAGAATATGTACATCGAAAATTAGTAACATATGTAAGTAATATTAAACAACATGAAAAACTTGAACTATTTACATCCATATCAAGAATATACAGGAGAAGAAGACTCTTATTTACAAGAAACTTGATACTATAAGAATCTTCTCACCAGATATCTATCCTATATTGATATGTAAAACGCGACAGATCAAAAGATGAGCATGAAACACATGGAAGAATATTGTAATTTATTTCTAAAGACTTAAGAAGATCATCGGGAATTGACATAACTATCGATTAAATATGAAATTCCTAATCATCTTGACAAGTCTCTAGATGTTCATGATCACCTTATACTTTCTTATTGAACCTAAAACTAGTATTAAGGAAACCATTAACCAATGTTTATTTACAAAATTTAGAGTGCCATCATAAAGGAAGGGAGTTTGTTTCACTAAGATTGGTTCAAAACAAGTATCCAATGAAATATTGACATGCAAATATATAGACACTTGAAATGAATTTTGAGGAATAAAATTAAAATCATCAAAATGAAGAGTTTCAATTTCAGATTTGTGCTTAAGTGAGGATGAAAAATGAAAGTTTGCTAGTCTAAATTTGAAAATGAACATATGTCACTTTTCATTGCAATGCTATCAATATCGAAATAATTATTATAAATATCTTCTGTATCTTGTAAATCATCAAAATGATTTGGATCTTTACCATTATCAAATGGATATGCAAGAGATTCAAAATTGATATGAATAGTGAAACATTTTTAACTATTTTAAAAGAAACCTCATGATTTTGGTGATTTACAAAAGTTTATTTTTTCACTGAAATTTGAACTAGTTGAAATTGGATTTTTAACATGAAGATTAATAGAATCATCATAGCATGAATTCAGATTGGCAAACAAATTTGGATACATACACTAATGATTTCCAGAATATAAATGATTTTAACCATCATGAAATGAAACATATTCCATGCTATTATTAAATAAACGGTTATTAAAAAATATTTTTTCTTCTAAAATATTGGGAAGTAATTTAGGTTAGTTTTTGATGAAGAAGGATTATTTACATATCCATTAGTTTAATCTTGTGTTTGAATACCATTAATCAAATATTGGGAAGTAGTTCTAGGTTAGTTTTTGATGAAGAAGGATTATTTACATATCCATTAGTTTAATCTTGTGTTTGAATACCATTAATCAAATTTATTTCTATTGAAATTTGTTTCTCACAACAAACATTAATATAAGTTTCAATAACATTTTTAGATACAAGATTTGAGTCAATAGAGTCATTTTCTGACTTTTGAAAATTTGTAAAACAAACACCTAATGTGTGTGGTTGATTAATTGGTTTGATAGGGTTAGTAATAGAGCTAAGATTAACTACTAGATCTATGTTTTTATTTTCTCGATTTATGCTATGTTCATCATCATTTATTTTATTATATCTATTAGGAGGATGAACAAGAGTAGAAAACCATTCAAGCAAATTTTCTCGAGATGGTAAATCTTCCAGACAAAATATATAGAAAAATAAAATAATTCTAGAATACAACTCATAAAAATATTCATTTTCATGCATGCAAAAAATTTCCATTTCTAAGAAAATTTCATCATAATTATAGTTCTAATGAGAAAGAAGAAATACTTCCATAATGTGGTTTCAAGAATGAGTAAATTTGGTTGGTAAAGCTTTGAACCATCTTTCAATCGGAAATCAAGAATAAATAACTGCATAGTTCATTGTCATTGAAAATTCCAAAATAATTGTATTTATTAATAAAATGGCCAAGGTGATCAATAATAGAAATTGTACTCTCACCATTAAATATTTGATTTTACAAGGAGTCAACTGTCTTTTTGGGGATGCTTCTAGAAGTCTGACATGAACTAGAAACATGTTCCAAAATAGAAATTTGGAAAGGAGCCATGAGTAGTTAAATACATTAAAAAATAGACTCCACAAGGCCAACTAGTTAGTACAACCCTCCTTCTAGTGCCAAAAATGTTTATGATTAGAAATGACCAAGAAAAACTATTGAGATCACCTTGTTAAGGCCCCAATTATACCTTAATCCATTTGGGATGGTGATCCTAACTGGTATGTGGGCCCGGGTTGCCACTGAGTGAATTTATCCTTAGAAAAGTTGGATTTCTTATATGATTTCCTAAAATTAAACGAAATCTAGGTTAATATGAAAAAAACGAAAATAAATATCTAATTCATTCCCGGTTTAACGATTGGTTCTCGTTAAGTGTTTAGCTGGTGGCCATGCCCAAATCCTTCTTGGATGGTGCCCCTTTACTGTTATAGACATTTTTGTGCATAACAGCATGAAGCATGAAATGTCAATAATCTAAGGGATCCAAAGTCCCTAAACATGTTGTTCCTACCCCTAGAGGAACAAGGTCAGCAAACCACAGCACTGAAAATCAGTTCTCCACCTGAAAACACTCAAAAACAAGCTAATTCCGGATCATGTCAGCTGCTCCACTGAGCATCTGCGCTGAATGTCAACTGCTCCACTATGTACCTGCGCTGAATGTCAAATCTAATGAAGGCTACCTGCGCTGGGCGAGATTGGCCAAGTGGCACAGTCATTCTGCAAGGTGTCAAATGCCCAGGAAGCTTCCAAAATGACACTTGGATCAGGGAATTCGCCTTGTGATGAGTAAGAGGATCTAGATATCCAAGTGGAAGCAAGAAACTCCAAGTGGACTCAAGAACTGAAGTATAACTGAAGTGGGAGAGGAGACTAGTCAGCTTCATGCCAAGCTCAAGCTGACTCATCCTTTCTCCAAATCTCCTATATATAGAGCTCTCTCATGAGGTCTAAAGGAGGCTGGAATCTTGTGAATGTAAGGAAGTGCTGTTGGTTTGTGCATAGAACTATTGGGTGATTGCTTTGAAGGAGGTGAAGAGGAGATTTCTTTCTGCTGGGAGGATATGGAACCCCATTAGATCCTTGGTCGAAAGTACATGGGACTGACGAAGGAATCTTACAATCAATGATGAGGAGGGGGCACCATGGAATGATCACCACCATCGTTCCCTTCTTCAGGAATATGAAGAAGATACTCAAAATGACCTTTATCACCCTTCAGTTTTTGAATTCCTAACAAATAATGTAAACACGGTGGTTTCCGAGCGAAACCTATCCAATATTGAAGAGACTATAGCCATAAATATCTCGACTAAAACAAATGTTGTAGAGAATATTTATGTCGGCAAAGGTTGTTCCCCTTCAGAATTGGAAATATATAACACTCTTTTTCGCGAATTCAGAGATGTCTTTGCTTGGTCATATGATGAAATGCCAGGCATTGACTCGAGTATCGTTGAACATGAAATTAAAATGTATCCTGATGTCAAACCAGTAAGGCAACGGCTTCGGCAAGTGCACCCGAAGAAAGCCGCTGCCATTAAGGCAAAAGTTGAAAAACTTCTCCATGCTGGATTCATCTACCCGGTTCCTCTAACCGATTGGGTATCGAATATTGTCCCTGTTATGAAAAAACAAGGGACGATTAGAGTGTGTGTCGATTATAGGGATGTAAACCAAGCTTGTCCGAAGGACAACTACCCTACACCCTTCATCGACCAGATAATTGATGAATGCGCCGGATGTGAAATCTTTTCATTTATGGATGGATTTTCCGGGTATAATCAAATAAATATCCGCCCACAGGACCAGTCAAAGACTGCATTTATTTGTCCGTGGGGCACATTCGCTTATCGAAAATTACCCTTTGGTTTAAAGAAAGCAGGGGCGACGTTTCAGAGGGCAATGAATTATGCCTTCCATGACATCAAGAACATTGTTCAACCTTATCTCGACGATCTTCTGGCTCATTCGTGAAAGCGGACTGATCATCCGCAGCATTTAAGAGCGATATTTCTACGTTGCCGACACTACAAGATAAGACTCAATCCGCACAAATGTGTGTTTTGCGTTAGTTCTGGTCGTTTACTTGGCTTTGTAGTCTCTAAGGATGGGATTCGTCTCGACCCTTGTAAGGTTCAGGCAATCATTAATTTGCCTCCACCTTCAAATTTGCTTCAGATTCAGAAACTCCAAGGGAAAGCAAACTTTCTGAGGAGGTTCATTCCAAATTACGCAGAACTTGCTAAGGGTTATACTCGCCTTTTGAAAAAGGATGTACCTTTTGTCTGGGACCAGGTGGCGCAAGCTTCCTTTGATGCTCTGAAAGATTGTCTAGTAAAAGCATCATTAATGTACGCCCCGGACTATCAAAGAGATTTTAACCTGTATCTGGCTGCAGCGGATACAACCATTGCAATGGTTTTAGTTCAAGAAGTCGATGGAATTGAACATCCTATCTATTATTTAAGTAAAAACTTAAATGATACAGAAAGTAAATATTCTTATGTAGAAAAACTAGCGCTTGCAGCTGTTCAAGCGATTCAAAGGTTTCGACATTATGTCCTCTTTCGGAAAACTACCATCTTGTCAGATTGCAACCCCATGACTTATATACTGTCGCGACAGTTGCTGGGGGGCAAATATTCAAAATGGATAGCGATCCTTCAAGAGTTTGATCTGGAATTTGTAAAATCCAAATCAAAGAAGGCCCTAGTTTTCGCAGAATTATTGTGCGATTTCCCATCATCGTCCAACGATGAAACATCGGAAGAGTCAATCGTGGACGAAAGTTTGTTTCTGATATCTGTAAGCGATGAGTGGTATGGAGATATCATAGTTTATCTCCAAACCCAAAAGTTCAGGCCTAACACCTCTCGCTCCGAACAAAAACGTATACGATACCAAGCAAAAGACTACATGATCGTCGGTGATACACTTTACCGTCGTGGTGTCGATACAGTTCTGAGGAGGTGCCTTACCCATGAGGAGGCCGAAAAAGCCCTAAATGATTGTCATTCAGGCACGTGTGGGGGGCATCAGTCTGGATATGCAACAGCACAAAGAATCTTACGAGCAGGATACTTCTGGCCAACCATGTTCAAAGATTGCATAACCGCAGTCAGAAGTTGCCATGCTTGTCAAATCTTTGATGGCAAAACCAGACGACCACCCGCACCTTTACAGCCGATAGTTGCTGTTGGGCCCTTCGCCAAGTGGGGCATCGATTTCATGCAATGTAACCCCACCTCGACTGGGGGCATGGGTATATTATAGTCGCTGTTGACTATTTTACCAAATGGGCCGAGGCGATGCCTACATTGGATAACACTGGTGAAACAGCTGCCCTTTTCTTTTTCAATCATGTAGTTGCCAGGTTCGGCGTACCACAGGCTATAGTTACAGATCATGGGTCGCATTTTCGCAATCACATGATGGTCGAATTAGCTGCCAAGCTAGGGCTATCTCACGACAGCTCTACCCCATATTATCCGCAAGCCAACGGACAAGTTGAGGCAATCAACAAGGTCCTGAAGCGTATGTTGCAAAGGATGATTGGGGTTCATAAAAGAAGATGGCACCTAATCCTGTACTCAGCCTTGTGGGCTTACCGAACGTCGGTAAAGAACGCAACCGGGTTCACACCTTTTCAACTGGTGTATGGCCTGGAAGCAGTCTTACCAATCCAGTGCGAAATTTCGTCGCTTAAACTCGCAATCGATCTTCTCCCCAGAACTTCAGAAGAAGAGGCTCGTTTCTTGGAACTAATCCAATTGGATGAAACCCGTCGTGATGCCGCTTTGGCTAACGAAGCTCATAAGAAACGAGTCAAGGCTCAGTTCGACAAAAATGTCAAACCCCGTGTCTTCTCAGAAGGTGATTTGGTCTTGCTTTATGACCAAGAATCCGATAAATTGGGAGCAGGTAAATTCAAGTCCTTATGGATGGGCCCCTATATTGTTAAAAGGGTGTTAGCAAAAGGAGCCTACGAGTTAATGGATTACGATGGAATTCCACTGGCGCAGCCCCGCAACGGGTTGTACCTCAAGCGTTACTATGCTTAAATAGTAACCTGCATGCTTTTGTTGTGTTTTGTTTTCGCTAAAGTGTTTGTTCTGGTCGAGTGATCCACCTTTTTCCGTTGCAGATGTCGAACCTTCTGGAGACATGTGTTGGATATGCCGACGGAGCGAGTCGTAGTTCGCGGAACCTATCCTCCGCAGCCTGGGCCATTTTTGATCCAAGCGGCGAGTTAGTAAGTTTCAGAGGTGTATGTATTGGGCAATCAACGAATAACATCGCTGAGTATAGCGCGTTGATAGAACTACTCTCTGATGCCATCACGCGTGGCATACGCCGACTAATTGTCAGGCTAGACTCACAGCTCGTAATACTACAACTCAATGGTATATATTCTGTTCGCAATCCAGCTATTTATCGCATGTTCCTAAGGGTTAAGATCTTGGAAAGACGATTTGATTCAATTCAATATCAACATATTTCAAGAAACTTAAACACATTAACTGACTCATTAGCAAACTATGTGTTAGATAGACATTTGAAGCATTTATAAAAGGGACACATCATCAAAGATTGTACATATGGATCATATAAATCAACCAGAATAAAACCCGAAAATCAAAATACATATAAGCTGTTTATATAAATTCATACATAATGTTCTGTAACCAAGACAAAATTGGTCATATGACCTAAAAACTCAAAAAGATGCTAGGGGGCACCCCAGCCTAATGGTGCTCATGATAGTACGTCACGGCCTGTGCAATCATGCGCAAGAGACGAGTCCATCGTCTAGGCACACCAATAGTATGCCGCTGCAGCTGTAAAGGTAACTCGTCAATCTGTACATCCGGAAGACCGCGAGTAAGGCTCTCAACCTGCTCCTGCACAGCTGTAAGGGTCTCAGTATCGTCAAGATCACGAATAACAACTCTCCTAGCAGGCTCTGCTGCCGGGGCAGCAACTGGCGATCTCGGACGAACTGCGGGACGAACTGGACCAATATCTGCATGCACCCAAGAGTACAATTAAAAGTCTTGATAGAATAAAGCACAACAACATTATGAATAAGAACAGTAAACAGTAATATGGTCAAGGAATTTACCAATGGCGCCCCACTGTTCGCCATCCGGTAACACCAAATCCGGATCACCTCGGAAATCCATACCCACATATGGATACTCGGAAAACGCCATCTCCTGGCGCTCGAACCACCTAAAGAAGGCCTCAGTAAAAGTAATCTGAGGTTGACCAGCATGCCTAGACATGTGGTCGACCCACCTCTGCATGCGTGGCTCGGTCGGAGAAGGCAAGTCGAGTATGATGTACTGAGGCTGCATCAGTGGGATTTTCTCCAAGGCGAAGGCAGTCAGAATAGAACCAAATCCAAAGTTCTTCAGCTTCCCGTCCTTTACCTTGGTCAATTGACTTTTCATCTGAACAAGTACTGCATCACACCAGTTGAATACTTTCGGTTGGAGACACTCCAAGGCGTGCTGCATATAAGATCTGTTGGCAACATGTAGAGCTGCGCTGCCAGCCATCCTACCAATAGTGAACAGAATGGACCTGAGAGCCCGATCAATAATCTCACGGATAACAATCTTGCCGTCTCTGCTCGGCTGAGAACCTTCCCTGCAATACTGGCGGACATAATCTCTGGTGGAATCAGTCCCCCGGGCCGTACCTGACAAGGAAATGGGGGCACCTCGCCTTGACAGTCCAGTCAAGAAGTACATGTCCTCTATGGTCAAGGGGATGGCCTTTCCCCTAATCTGGAACACTTGGTTAACAGGATCCCAAGCGTCAAGCATGTACTGCAGCAAAGAAATCTTTGCTCTCATACTAGAGATACGGAAGAACTTCAGCAGGCCACAGTTCCGCAGCGCGTTCACCGTGACAAGGTCATGGAGGGCAATCATGTCCTCTTCTTCATGTTCTCATTCTCGCCATGTAAGGGACATTTTGTTCAGAGTTCCCTGCAAAGCAAACAAGAGAAGGAGTAAGTTCCTGATTTTGATGAAAAACTGGTGAAAAAATCATCAAAAATGACCTTAAAAACTCAGTTTTTTGAGCCCAGCGCAGGCAGAGAGTCTCCCACTTGCGCTGAGGGTCAGGCTGCCTTAAGACAGCTTGACCTTCAGCGCAGGTTTCGAAAGGGGAACCTGCGCTGATCCTAGGGCGCCTTGGCAAAACCCCAGGGGCTCAGAAACACTGGAAAACAGGCATGAAACAGGAAAAGGAAACCATGAAAAGAAAGAGCTAGGGTTTAGCTCCTACCTGGTCCAGACGGCGCCGAAAATCGTCCGCAGAATCTCCCGGAATCAGCTAGTGAAAATCAAGGGGGAAGAGGCACCTCCAGAGCTCCAACAAACCAAATGCAAATGAAATGGTAAATGAGAGGTAAAAACACCTTTTAATGACTTTTTACACAGGTTAAAGTGAAATATTAGGGTTATAATCTCATTTTCATGCAAATATTATTCATTTCTAACAAAGTTTGTTGCACCAATTGAAAAGCAGTACTATATTTGAAAAGAGAAAAGCTAGTAATGGTAAAAAATAAAAATTTGACCATATAATCGAGCAGTTTTACCGCTGAATTTATGCTCGTTAAAAAATAGAAAAGCGAGATCCGAGCAGTTTTAGCACATAGTTCATGCTCGTTAAAAAATAAACATAAGATCGAGCAGTTTTACCGTGGAATTTATGCTCATTAAAAAATAGAAAAGCGTGAGCAAGAGTTTCCTCCAGAGTTCAAGCTCATTAAAAAATGAACCTATTCCGGTAAATAACCATTGTGATCGTAAATTTATTAGCCATAAAAGCCTTGGTCGTGTTTGCACCCGCCACCTCCATTCCATTTGGCCAATCGTTCACCTCCATATGATTGTTTACCTATTTTGAGGAACAGCTGCGAAGAGTGATTTCACCTAGCCATCCTTGTGACACTGCCGTGATTGGAAAATTCCAACCTGTACCTGGAATCTGCTGCTATCCCCGTTTATCACTCATTCCTCAAAAGACGAGTCTTCTTTGAGCTCTTTTCATCTGACTCGTAAAATATGAAAAGTTTGCCGAGTTTTGGCCTTCCAGCTCGTTAAAATGACCGGAAGAGCTATCCCTCCTCTAGATTTTAATCTTTTTGGACCTGAGGGATTATTACACAAAAAGGTCGAGCGCTTGTTTTATTCGGCTCGTTAAAGTAATCGAAAACTCATCCCTTCTGTATTGTTTTATACTTTTTCGGACTTAAGGGATTAGATGACGAAAAAGGAATTTTGGAGTTAACTTTCTGTACCTTTTCAGACTCTCTAAAAATGAAAAGGACCGAGTTTTCCTTGTCGTTAGACTCGTTAAAATGATTAAATAGCGACAAACTTGTCTTTAGACGAGAACGAGTTTCCCTATCGCTAAGCTCGTTAAAACATAGCGATGGGCTTGCCCGAAGGGCAGGTTATAGAACAAGCATATGTTATCCTCCTCAAGCTTGACAAAAATAAAGAGGTACTGGTCAGAAATGACTGGGGAAAAATTGGGAGAACCTCAAAGCTTTAATGGTAGCAAGTCGCTCTTGAACATGACACTTTGTCCTCCGTATCACATCGGGTTGGGTTGTTTCATTCATCGGTCTCATCACCATGGTCCTCGCCAAACCATCCACATTTGGGGTAATGCTACCGATCCATCACATCAATGTCGTTATATGTTCAAGAGATGTTGTTCAAAAAGAGTCAACCGTGTCCCATCCACTGCCATACATTATCCTTCATCCACCCATGATCGCCACCCTGAATCATATTTCACAGATTGTTTTCACCTCCACTAAAATCATTAGCTCCGTTCCGTGTCACTGATGTGGGATTCATTAAGGCCCTCCTTTGACGGATCGCTTCTTGTCGACTTCAGCTCATTATCCAAGAAGTTGATCTAGGGACAAACCCCCCAGTACTTTGAAGCTTGCATGCCTCAATGGCAAGTTTCTCACTTCCGGCGACAGGTATACATTAATGACCTTCGACCAGAAGATTTTGTGCGTGGTGTTCGACGCCAAGTCCTTTATTCACACCACGTGAATTGTACTGCAGTACCTTGAGGGTCATTGTCATTATTGGTGATTCCTCTCGCGCTTGTTAACGGTTTACATTATTGACCGGTAATCAAGCGATGTCTTTCCATGTTCGACTTCAGCGCAATTCTCACATGGATCGACTTGTACTTAGAGTGAAGATCGAACGAGTTTGAAGACCCCGGATCTAGTTTCATCCATCCGGGCTGCGATATATATTCAGGATATAAAGACATTTGTTATGTACATCATTGCAGCAGATGATCATCCTACTCAAAGGATGATAATTTCAGTAGAGAATTATCAGTCTACCATCAGACGATCATCTGTTCTATGTACCAAAATGAATTTATAAAGCTGAGCATGGGAATGCCCGCCTCAGCTAGATCATGAAAGCAGAATGAAAAATAATGTATTGTATTGTATTTTATTACAGGGCTCCTCTCAGCGATTGAATGAACTTCGGATCCTCCTGATAAAGCATTTCACCCGATAAACGACCTCATACTTTAGGGGGCAACTGTTATAGACATTTTTGTGCATAACAGCATGAAGCATGAAATGTCAATAATCTAAGGGATCCAAAGTCCCTAAACATGTTGTTCCTACCCCTAGAGGAACAAGGTCAGCAAACCACAGCACTGAAAATCAGTTCTCCACCTGAAAACACTCAAAAACAAGCTAATTCTGGATCATGTCAGCTGCTCCACTGAGCATCTGCGCTGAATGTCAACTGCTCCACTCTGTACCTGCACTGAATGTCAAATCTAATGAAGGCTACCTGCGCTGGGCGAGATTGGCCAAGTGGCACAGTCATTCTGCAAGGTGTCAAATGCCCAGGAAGCTTCCAAAATGACACTTGGATCAGGGAATTCGCCTTGTGATGAGTAAGAGGATCTAGATCTCCAAGTGGAAGCAAGAAACTCCAAGTGGACTCAAGAATTGAAGTATAACTGAAGTGGGAGAGGACACTAGTCAGCTTCATGCCAAGCTCAAGCTGACTCATCCTTTCTCCAAATCTCCTATATATAGAGCTCTCTCATGAGGTCTAAAGGAGGCTGGAATCTTGTGAATGTAAGGAAGTGCTGTTGGTTTGTGCATAGAACTATTGGGTGATTGCTTTGAAGGAGGTGAAGAGGAGATTTCTTTCTGCTGGGAGGTGTTGCTGGATTGGGCCTCTTATGGTTGTAACACTCTCAGAACTTTACTTCTTCCATTAATAAAGCATTTGAGGTTCTTCTATATGCATGTGTCTTTGTGGTGTATTGATACTTGTATATTTGATTTATTCTAATCCTTGAATCAGTTATGGATGTATGCTTCTTGTAGTTTCCCTTTCTTGTGCTTTCGCAGGATCTTTGTGCAGCTGGGCCAGTGAAAGAGCAAGGAGCTGGGAGCAAGCATCAAAGAGGGAAGATTGGATCAATCATTAGCGGAAGATAACGGTTAGTGGATCTCTTTCTCCTCTCTCTTACATCTCATAAAGAAGTAATCTTGAATAGCTTTGCATTCGGTTGTTGCTGAGGTACTATCACCCTTAGAGTGGGATAGGGTCATTCCGTATTGGATACTTTTCCCAACAACATTTACCATGATTGATCCCTAGTCCTTATGAAATTACCTACTTGTTAGATATTAGCCGGGAGGGACCATCAAGTCTCATAAACCCCATTAGAAAAAGACTAGGCAAACCAAGTGTCTAATTTTGGTGGTTGTTGATAATTTGGTGAGTTATAGTAATGGATGAGAGTAGATAATGACGGTAATGGATGAGAGAAAATTTAGTGCCTGTTTGGTAGCTATATCCACCAGAATCACTAACCTAATACTAACTCTCCTAACCTATCTTGATCAATAAAGGGAATAATCCCAACCTCAACCAAGAGCAAGGCGAAATGGACCAGGATTGAATCTAAGATTAGGATGAACCATCAAGTCACTGAAACAATTAATATAATTTGTAGTAATTTAACCACATATGCATATGTAGTTATCGAGTAAACAATTATCAATCTTACAATGCATATACTTAGATTCAAACAACAACAATTCAATTCAAAATATGAAACTACTTGTTATAGTGACAAAAATAATTCATATAATACAACTGCGAATGAAGCAAAGACATGTAGAAATTTTGAATAATATAACACTTATTCACAGAGATTATCCTGATTATACATTATTTGCGGAATGCATGCATAATACATAACCTCCTCTACGTTGATCATCAATTTTGCGGAATTAAAAACAATGAAACATCAATCGCATGTGCACATTAACACAATATGTACTGGGGAAAGCATACAGCTGAAAACCCCCAAATATATGTATATTATAATGATAGAGAACATGTAACGATACATAGTACAATACTCCTCACAAGTACTCAGTACTATCTCCACCTGCTACACACAAACTAGCTCAGATCTGAATCAAGTCACAGGTTCAAATCTCCTTTGCTGTCTGCCTGCCTCTACTGCGCAATCCAATGTGAGAATAGGAATGATCCAAGCTCGTTTTCCTTGGCTTGTACTGCACAATCCTCATTGGCAATCTCAATCACTAATTGTGCAAATCTCATGCACATCTATAGTCGCAACTGATAGTAGTCTCCACCTCTAACACCTGTCTCCACTGAACTGTCCATGCACTGAGTTAACTGATGTATTCTTTAGTTGCTTTATGAGTTAATAATTAGTGAATTAATTAATAATTAATTCACATCACTCATCACTAGTGTATTTGCAGTTAGACTAAATACAACTAGTTCAACCAAGTCAAATTGAACACAACTCCATCAACTCCTCAATCATCTCCACCAAACTCAATCACTTGAGTTCTAACTGAAGTCCATCATGTAATAGCTCAACTGACCCATAAGAAAAGCGTATTTCCTTTTGGCAGTTGCATGTGCCACACCCGTAGCTCGAATTGAATTACTCCAAGAGGATAAGATAATGTTTATAGTCCAAATATTATTAAGAGCTAATAATATTCCACTGTTCTATTTTTAGCCTGGCAGTCTAAAAGTAGACTCCGCCCACATGTCTAAAAATAGAAGTACATCTATTTTTACCAACATGACCAATCATCCAAAAATAGCATCCTGCAACTCATAGACCATGATCCATATGTATAAAAATAGACATAGTCTAAAAATAGACTTTGCACCAAAAATACCCTGCGGGCCCACTTAGTGAAGGCGACTTCTTTTCACTAAGCTCCATCATCTTGTTGCATTTTCAACACTCCCTCTCAACAAGATATGGATTATCTGCAACCCCTATCCTGCAACTCTGGAATGTTCTGCATGCAACATATTTGCCCGGTCAACTTGCTCCAACAACACTTGGAACAAAAAACACTCCCAACTGACCACTCTGTTGGGCTAGGAACATACTCTGATGCTGAAGCTCTACCTGCTGCTGACAAGTGCTCCCTCTCTAACATCTGCGCTACTGCAACATCTCCATGCATCTCGCACCATTGCACACCTCTCTGTGCCACCTAGCACTGTGCGAAACACTTGTGCCTCTCGCATTGCTACAACCTGCTAGCTATGCGCTGTCCTGGGATTCCCTGCACTATCGCTCTCTCTGTTGCTCCATCTGCATCTGTCTCTACCCAATTAGTCAGTTCCTGTTACTCCACATCGGGGCTCCCGTAGCAAGGTCTCATCCAAGAGGTTGGGTACCTCAAGGATCCTGCCCCTCCTCCTTGGGACGATCACTCTATATCGCCCCACCTCCTACCTAGAGGTATGGCTGCATGTGATCCCTCAGCCCACTTGGCTCGAAGTTCCCCCCCTACTGGAGGTCTCTGCATGAGTAGATGTTTCTACTCGATCTCCTCTCAGCTTCCCTTGTTGTGGCTGCTCCACAACCTCCTGAAGCTACTGCACCAATCGTGGCTCCTCCACAATCGTCTGCGACTTATTCTGGCTCTGCATGTTGAGAGGTAATATGTGCTCCCTCTCAACCACCAAGTCTCCATCAGTTGCCTTGCTGCTTAAGGCTTTGCATGCATCTTGAACCTCAAGAGAATACAGGTTCTTGACCCGTGAACCAATCTGCTTCACCTGTCTAGTGATGATGTGTCCAAGGAAAACCTTTCCCTTACTGAAGACGACATCATAGCCTCTGTCTTCTAGCATTGCGAATGACACCAAGTTTCTTTTCAGTCCTGGTACGTACTTGACATCAGTCAAGGTAAGGTGAGCTCCATGCTCCCTCTGAAAAATAACCGTGCCTACACCTGAGACACTATACTTCTCATCATTACCCATCGCTATGACTATCTGGAGATCTTTCTCCTCCAAAGTACTGAACAAACTCTTGTCCCCGGTCATGTGGAAAGAAGCTCCGCTGTCAAGAAACCAACCACTTCCCACCATGGATGAAACCATGCATGTGAAGAGTGTGAAATCCAACTCAAACTGTGAAGCAAGTGCCTCACCTTCAGATCCTTCCCCGGATCCCTTCTTGGATTTCCTCCGTGGACAATTTGCAGCATAATGGCCCACCTCATGACAACGAAAGCATCGCACTTTCGAATTGTCAACCTTCTTCCCATCATTGGAAGAACTGGATTCAGAAAGAGAACCCTTCTCCTTCCCCTTCTTTGCTTTGGTAGCCAAAGCACAATTTTCTTCATCAGATGCCTTTGATGAAGATCCGTCCCTGGTATTCCGCCTGATCTCCTCTTGCACAAGATCTGACCAAAGTCTCTCCCATTCTGGCAATTTCTCCCGACCATTGACAAAGTCATGATAGGAATGCCAACTCTTAGGAAGACCAAGTAGAGCCAAGCTCACCAAGTCCTCATCATCGACAGTCACCCCCACACTTCCCAGCTCATCCCGGCATTGAGTGAACTTCGTGAGATACTTGGGCATACTGTCTCCTTTCTCACACTTAATGTTTCTGAGTTTATCCTTGAGCACCAACTTCCTCTAGTCGCTCTTGCTTTGGAATAAATCTGTCAATGCTTTCCACATCAAGTATGGAGAAGCCTTTCCATCCAGGCTAGATACAATGTGATCCTTCACGCCCTCCAATAGAATCCTTCGACACTTTGCTGTCTTCTTTTGCAAAACCTCAACGTGAGCAGCATCAGTAGGCTTTGGGACCTCAGCCTCTATAAAATCCTTCAACCCATTGTCATCTAACACCGCCTCCATCCTGTATTTCTATGCAATATAATTCGAGCTGCCTTCAAGAGCATACTCCAATCGCAATCCGTTGAAAGACATTTCAACTTTGACACCAAGAAAACACTGTTGCAAATTCGAATTCCACCAACTCAAAACTCAACCGCTTCTGATCTAAAATTCGTGAGAACAAAGTATTTCTCGTACAGAGATTGACTATATGGGCTTTTACCGGATATCTCACCTTCCAAAAGAAGGATGAATCCAGAGGCTACCTAACCCGATTACAGACTCTGCCTGAAGAAATAAAATGTAATCACTTTCTGAATAATAGATCTCATGATCAACTCTGCTATGATACCATGTAGAAATTTTGAATAATATAACACTTATTCACAGAGATTATCTTGATTATAAACTATTTGTAGAATGCATGCATAATACATAACCTCCTCTACGTTGATCATCAATTTTGCAGAATTAAAAACAATGAAACATCAATCGCATGCGCACATTAACACAATATGTATTGGGGAAAGCATACAGCTGAAAACCACCAACTATCTGTATATTATAATGATAGAGAACATGTAACAATACATAGTACAATACTCCTCACAAGTACTCAGTACTATCTCCACCTGCTACACACAAACTAGCTTAGATCTGAATCAAGTCACAGGTTCAAATCTCCTCCACTGTCTGCCTGCCTCTACTGCGCAATCCAATGTGAGAATAGGAATGATCCAAGCTCGTTTTCCTTGGCTTGTACTATGCAATCCTCATTGGCAATCTCAGTCACTAATTGTGCAAATCTCATGCACAGCTATAGTCACAACTGATAGTAGTCTCCACCTCTAACACCTGTCTCCACTGAACTGTCCATGCACTGAGTTAACTGATGTATTCTTTAGTTGCTTTATGAGTTAATAATTAGTGAATTAATTAATAATTAATTCACATCACTCATCACTAGTGTATTTGCAGTTAGACTAAATACAACTAGTTCAACCAAGTCAAACTGAGCACAACTCCATCAACTCCTCAATCAACTCCACCAAACTCAATCACTTGAGTTCTAACTGAAGTCCATCATGCAATAGCTCAATTGACCCATAAGAAAAGCATATTTCCTTCTGGCAGTTGCATGTGCAACATCTGTAGCTCGAACTGAAGTGCTCCAACAGGATAAGATAATGTTTATAGTCCAAATATTATTAAGAGCTAATAATATTCGACTGTTCTATTTTTAGCCCGGCAGTCTAAAAATAGACTCCACCCATATGTCTAAAAATAGAAGTCCATCTATTTTTACCAACATGACCAATCATCCACAAATAGCATCCTGCAACTCATAGACCATGATCCATATGTATAAAAATAGACTTTGCGCCAAAAATAGCATGCGGGCCCACTTAGTGAAGGCGACTTCTTTTCACTAAGCTCCATCATCTTGTTGCATTTTCAACAAGACAAGAATGTAATTAGACTTCTAAATAGTTATCAATGAACACGTATATGTCTATTTGAATCCAATATTCAATTCTAATTTAACTCTAACCAACTATGTAAAGATATATTTACATTAGTTTTAAATAAGCATAAATTAACATGACATTAAAAACAATGCTAAAATCATATAACAAACTCTTATCTAGAACAAAAAATAAATCAAAATTGAATGGTATATTTATTCATCACCAAATATGAGCAAGAATGCTCATATTGATTACAAAATGAATATTTTCCTTGGTTTGGTTCAACATGTAGTCAATTTCCTCCAAGAGACCTTTATACAACAATGTAAAGTCCTCCTCTTGTATTCAAAAAATTAGAACCCTTTCTCCTCTACAAACCTCCCTTCTGTAATCCTCCCTGTATTGAAATATAAAAGACTCTTTTATGAAGATTCGTTCTCTCTTGGAGGATCCAATATTTTAGAAGTCTGAAGTTTCAATCTAGCAATCTTAAGTCACCAACTAGTAATTGCCTTCAAATAGGAAGATTTTTTTTCTTTTTCTTTTCTATGGTCTATGGATTTCAAAAACCATATTATCCAAAAATTTCATTAAAACCATATTAAAACTATATATTGTAATTAAAATCAAGATCCAACAATTTCTCAGAATCAATCATTTGGAAAAAACAAAATTTAATCAAATTCAAAAATTTGAGCGCAAATTAATTTATTGATGGATTTCTAACAAATTCATAGCATTTGGTAGCCGAAGGCGTTCGAAGGCTAGCTATTCCATGGATCCTGCCCTACCTCCTATTAATATCCCCTCCTCTCTGGTGAATTCGCCTCCTCTTAGCCCTGCTCGCAGGTCGATTCCGAACAACGCGTTTCAGACCACTCACTTCAAGTTTCAGAGCAATCTCAATAGGCCAATGATCACCACTCATATCACTATTATCCTCTCTGAAGAAGAAAACCAGCTTCATCCTATGGTGCACGTGGCGTCTAAGCCTTCTCAGAGCAGTGAGCAGTTTACGGTAGAGGGAAGCCCGGAGAATTGAAAGGGAAAGATGCTCGATAGGGGCGATGCTCCCAACGTTACTCTGCCTCCTGAAGCCATTGTCTCGGTGGACGGGGAAGGTAATCCCATTGCCACTCATCACCCCACGGTGAACCCAGAGGGCGAGAAGGCAGGAAACGAAGATATGTGGATTGGCACTGCGTGTCTGGTGGTGGAGGTGCCTCCAAGTGAGGACGTGGCTGTATAAGGCCACCTGGGCCTGCCCAAACTTTTTTGATTTTGCTGATGTCTCATATGGTCAAATTCAGGCAGTTTTGATTGCAGTTCTGGTTCAACATCTACAGCCAGATGGTTTTGTTATTCCTCTCGGGCAGTGGCAGTATAAAGATCTTCTGGGTAGCTAGGGAAAGTTTCTGCTTATGGGTCTCTTCTTGTGTTATGCTGGTCTATCTCTGGTTTCTACATCTGTTCTCTAGCTTTCTATAACTGGTTCTCCCTATATTGGGGAAATTTTGCTGCGTTGAGTGTTCTCGGGTGATGTTATCCGAGGCCTCAACTCCTTGTAATATTATTTTAATTTTCAGTTAATAGAATTAGTCTTTGCCGAGAAAAAAAAAACAAATTCATAGCATTTTGATTAGTTTTAAAAAACAAAACATTTTGGTAGCTAATTTTATTTCCAAAAATTAACACATAAATCTTGGTTTTGCAAGATTTGGTAGCTCTTTTTTTCTACTAAATTTTTGGGGCATTTAGCTTGCATATTTGTTGAAATAAATGTTCCCAGATTTTTCTGCTCATTCTCAACTTTCCAATGAGGTATCATGGGCCTGATTTTGTACCGCTAACCTGAAATACAAACTCTAAAAGTTAGGGTCCTATTACAGTTTATTAATCTGGAAGGTGCATTATGGCGACGAGTTAAAATAAAAAATATATATCCCACCTGCATGGGATGAAATGAAATTTTTGGGCTTTACATAGTTTTGTAAGTGATATGTGTTGTCTAAACTGTAGTGTAAACCATAGGGTAGTGAGTGTGTGATAAAATTTTAGCCCAAAAAGATTGTGAAAATCAACGAATAAAATATATTAAGCCAAAATTAACCCTTTGTGCCCATGAGTGGAGGTCTATGTGGATTTAAAACAATTAAAAACCCAAAACATGTGTGACGTCAAACGTAGGTTAATATGATAAATTACTAATAAAATAAAACTATGCCATCACTGAACCTTGGATGAATGGAAGTTGGTGTTGACAATAAACTCTGGTGCTATAAACCTAGTTAAGGACTATTATGGTGGCACTAAACTATGATTAACCAAAGTGGATCCCACGTGGAATGTGATATTGAGTGTGATGTAGTCGAGTCCATGTGAAGGTGAGGTGTAACTTAGGTGTATGCTTAGATGGATTTTAAATAAAATAAATAATATATCCATATGTACTTCCCTCCTGTCATAGCTCCAACCAAATGGAAATAAAAAACAACTAACGAAGTTCCAATAAATTATGGTAAGGTAGATGATACTGGAAATAAATATGGTTAACTCAATCATGCTTGAAGCCCTTCACTGCCTTCTTAGACCTCGCTAAAAACTTAGAAACCCATTTTGATAGCACTGAGAATGTCATGGCAATAAATTTGAGTTAAAATTGAATTCAATGTCAATAAAACATAGTTTAAGTGTGGTAAGGTGGTGCTATACCTTGTTTAATTTGCGCCATTGCGCGAAATATGATCATGCCACGAAATAAAAATGAATAATGGCGAGAACTCAAGATGACGTGGCCCACTATGTTTATGTGGTATCAGTGTTGACATGGCATCCTTGTAGAGGTGCCATGTGGTAGTGACGTGGAAAATGATGCTAATGTGTTGGCTACATGGAGGTGCGACATGGTGCATGGAAAAGCATGCTTGGATTCTGATGTGGCCAGGATGTAGTGCAACATGGTGGTGACATGGAAACACCACCTATAATATTTTTCCATGTATGCTATGCATAGTCAACACTACCACATCAACATGCCATGTATGTTGCCATGTGTCATAATGCCACCTCATCAAAGAAATACACAAACCCTCAAAAGGCCATAATTTTTTGATCTGAGAGTTGAAATGAGGCAACTTTTATATCATTGGAAATCTCTTGAAGAGACAAAGATGATGGGAATGTAAAAAATGACAAATTATGCAAAAAAAAAAGAATCACTCAACATCAGAAACCAAATGCAAACCAAGTCGATATTTCCAAAATTTATATGGAGGCCCCTTTATTTTGGAGAATAATTAAGGGGAGATATTGAGCCCTCAACACATCTTTGAGTGAATATCTTATAAAACCATGGCTAATAAAATAATTATAGATGAATATATGACTACTAATTTCTACTATAAGCTTTGACACATCCATGTGTAGGCGCTCTCAATAGCATAAGAAAAGTTTGGGCATATTCAACATAGTATATTTTTTCAAAAAACCCTACGGTAGAATATGTAAGACATTTCAATCAAGAATGATTAGTAAAATTTCGTGGATATTCCATTGGAAGGTGAGTTTGCTCTGCTCTCTCTTTCTCTCAATGGAAATGGTTGCAAGTATAAGGGAGCGAGATGTATGGCCAATGGGCTACTACTACAATATATAAAACCTCTCTATTTTCTCTCTCTATCCACTCTCGACTACTCTTGTCATGTATGAAACAAAATTCACTCGAATAGAATTGAACCCCTTTTCCTCCTAGTGGCTCAGTTATAACACATCCCTATAACCTACTAGTAGTTAAGTTTGACTCCTTCAACTCTTATCTAGAGTTACAATATCAAATCTTCTAGAGTATACTTCATCATGATCACACCGCTAGCCCATTTTTCATGAATAAGGGGGGCTGACATGCCATCCTCTCGAATCATGGTGGTCAAATTAGGAAGGTCAACTTTCGGGTAGCATACCTTTTGCATATGGACTTTGATTGAGGTGATTTTGTGTCGTTCGAAAGGTATATGTGTGTAGAATAGTGCCAAAGGGCGCACTATTAAGCATTAAACTTTTACACCCAAAAAACACCATTTGATGCCTTAAATTGCTTCTAGAAGGTTTCACACTCTTATTCGCCAAACTAGGACCCATCAATAAAAATGGTCTCATGAGATAATTCCTCTACTTTTTCCACTCTGAAGGCATCAAGATGGATTACAAAATATATAAGGATCCAATCCATATCATAGATACATTACTGGCCTAGTATACATAAATAATGGATAATACCAAACATAGACTTTAATCAAAATATAAGGGAAATTTAAAGGTATTTGAAAATTATTTCCTTATATACTGTGATTTAACCTCAAATTGTGGGTGGTTTTATGTTATTCACAAGATCTCTTCTTGCATTCACTTTGATGTCATAATTAAACCACAATTTAAGTCACAAATCAACTTTAATCTACTTGTTTAAGATCAATTTTTCTCTTTTCATCTGGATTGCAAATTTGTAAGACTTTCTCACTTATCAAAAGGATCCTAGTTGACAACATCCTTACCATTATGCATTGATGTTTGTCTTAATTTTCTCTCATTTCTCATTGTGCTTGGCAATTAAGAGCTTGAACTCACCTTGACTCTGCTCTAATCTAGAACCTTATGTTTGTTTTATTGTGTGTAAATGGAATAACCACGGATGCAATTGATGTTGTATGTATTATGTTTTCTTATGGTACAAAATCTTCATTTGGTTCCTATCACGATCCACAACATTGAAAACTAGAGGAACCTCACGAAGTCACTATGGAATAAGTGCATGATATATTTTGTTCCCAACAAGGTACAACTAGTTTTATCCCACCCAACAATGATTACATTCTATTTCTACAAAACCAGTGGCTACAACAACATTACATTCAAATTTATTTTTAGTGGCATAACCATGGATCTTCTTGCCTTGTTCAAGAGCCAATAAATATACACACATAGGTAGAACACTAACCATGATGATTGAGTTGGATTTTATTCCTGGGACAACTTGCATTTCATTGAAGAATGTCAAAGATTCACGAGGATAATGAAATTGGAATAATAAACAATGCTTACATTTCATGGACATGTTTATTTTTCTTTAGAGCCAATAAATCTATGCATATATGCATAACAATAACTACAATGATTTAGTTGGGTTTTATTCCCCAGACTTGCATTTCATTGAAGAATTTCAAAGATTCATGGGGACTCGATGATTGTATTCTAGTTGAAGAATGACAAGTCTTCACGGGGATAAAAACTATAGGAATGGCCAAAACTGAATATGTTCCACGACCCAACATTTCATTTAGACATTATTTTGAACAATTAGTAGGAAACACTAAAATACCCGAATGCACTTGTTAAATTGATCCATAGTCCAATTCCATAACAAAATGCAATTCATATTACATAACAGTGGATGGTGTTGGATGCCTCTAATAGCTAGGGGGTCTCCTCGATGTGGAGTCCCAATCAGACTTCACACTGTTTGGGATAGGATCCCAATCCAGTATGTGGGCCCGACTTCCACCATGAATGTTTTCGCTCTTGGTTGTCAAATGAAAATGTGTCAGAGTGAGGGCAAGAATGAAATTCCAAGACAATGAAACAAAGTTAGCCCAAGATTGACAAACTACATAAAGAGGTACAAGAAAGTCACAACAACAATAAGTAGAAACATGCCATGTGAAGGATTAGTGAGCCAAAACCCAATCAGATATACATGAACATGAACATACCAGAGGTTAATTGCAAATTAGTTCACAATAGATCACTGACATGGAGAGAAATAATTAAGCAAAAATTCGAAAGAAAAAATACATGCAACAACTATGAACCAGTTCATAACTTATTGCATGTATGAAATCACACATGCCAATGCAATGAAAATATGAATAAGCATGGGAATCAGTTCTAGAAATAAAGAACATCTTATTATTGCTGCACCAAGAGCAAGTACATATACTCAAATTCATCAAATCCCAACAATGGAACATGGGTTGGTCATGCCATTTACCAATACAAAACTCTAGCCTCACTTCAACTCACCTTCCTAGCTTCAAAGAGCAGAGTGCCTCTAGCCCTCAAGCACAAATCAATTATCTACTACTACTCCCAACTCAAGTTCTAAATTCCCCCTTCAAATGAGGCATGAGTATATACTTATAGGAGTGGGGAGGGTGAACTTTCATATAACCTCATGACTCTTGAACTTCCTCACTATTCTCTCATTAGCAATGACTATTACATGCCTAATACATCTTAGCATGGCTGCTCGAATTATGATGGGAAATATTTACATTATAATAACATATAACTTGCGAGGAGAATAAATAAGTTGCTGGAAAATCTAATGCCTATTTCCAATGTTGTTGCATATATATAGTGATTCGTACAAGCGGATGAACAGAGTAGCAATGCTCATTTTCTATGTTAAATATTCATTTTCCCGCTAATACATCTACCATTAAGGTTGGTGTAGTTCCTTGAGCAGCCTGGTTGGGTTGTTTGCCTATTGACAGAAAACCTAGTTGCGTAACTTCTTGCAAGAAACCCTAGCTTTCTTCATGCAAATCTTCTACATGCACAAAAATGACACTAGTTAAGCACACCTCCAAAAGAACGACATTAAAATGCATAATCAATTGACTGAAAGAACGAAATTAATTGGACCCCTGTAAAATACCCCATTGTGCAACAATGTTGTTAGAGAAATCAAATTTTGCAGGGTCTTGCTAGGCTTCCAATCATTATCTTCCAACTTTGAGACTCATCCTTTGCTGCTACCAGAGGTTCCCTCTTGTTATTTGGACTATTGCTCCAAACCTTCTTTGAGGAGTGGCCCAAAATGATGAGAATTGGTAATATATAGGCCACTAACTACAAACCCTAGAAAGTCCCTTTTCCTTGCATTCTGTCATTTGAACATAAAGCATGTTTTAGGTGAACTAGATTCTTAGGTATTAACCTAGTTTGGAATCAACCTTGAGGTGCATGAGTATCCCTGTTCACTCTGTGTGTGATGGATGACAAACTATCTATATATGAAGTCTTTGGGCAGGTCATATATCACATTTCAAAAGAGATCACACTCTATCACATCATTAAGGTTCTCCTTTTGCGACCTTGGGACCTTAGAATAAAGGAGTGGGAGTTTGTGTAGTCACATTTTAGTGTGAGTCACACTTATCAGTAAGTGCCAATCTACTACCCAAAACTTGCATGCAATTTCATGCGTGTCGTTTCCTTAGCACCTTTGCATCCCTTGAATGAAATATGGCTCATCACACGTAGAGAATATATGCTTTCGGTGCAACATTCGATAACCTCTTAAAGGCATGGGTTCACAAGTACAATCAAGAGACACCATTGCAACTTAATTTTCCCTTTCAACCTGTGTCTTGGCACGATTTACTGGGCACAAGCACTATTTCCATTGCACGTTCTTCATTGTGTCATTTTGTTGTTTAACAATTCATAATACTTACAATAGGCTTAAGATATATGGTTGCTTCATATATGTTTCATCAGAGCCTATGCACCAAGTCTCCTATCGATGCCTCCCATGTAGCTTTCGAATAATTTCAAACCCATGTCATAATTCAATTTATATTTATTACACGTCATGGTCATTGCTTATGGACACTGTGACTATACCTTGAGCTTAAGTCGATTGCAGATTCCCCGAATATTCGGGAATCAGACGAACATGGGTGCGGTAAAAAAATTGACCGCACCCATGTCCGTCCGATTCCCGAATATTCGGGGAATCTACAATTGACTTAAGGATGGCCCTATACTATAAGGTTTCAAATGTATGCATACCATTCAAACTGGAGTTCCAAGGAAACATTGAGTGGTTTTGATAACGTATGTTATTTGTGCTTGATATTGACTTTCACTAGCTTCCATTGTGAAAGGAAATGCACCAACATTATGCAATTTTCAATGACCCCATGCACTGACCATGCCAGATGATTCTTCATTTGGGAGCATGGAACACATGCTGAAGGAAATGGTAACATTACCTGTCTACTAAGGTTGCTCCCAACTCCGTGTTAAATTGCTTTATCTGGATATCAATTCAAAATCGAATATGAAATGGCGTTCCTCCCTGGTTAAACCACTGCGTTAAAACTTCAAATCCATTTTATATCGAATCTGCTTACCAGTTCAATATATTTCTCCTCTTTTCATCAGAACAAAATCCTCTGCTCCTGAGACTCCAAACCAGTCCCATAATTGTATGTCCAACAACAACATCACCATCATTTCCTCTTCAAAATTGACATGCCTCAATGCCTCAGTTCCCAATCTATGGTATTACTTCTATCCTCCATGCTGTTGCCAAAAGGGTTCTGGAACTGGACCTGTTACTCATGTATCCTCTTCTCAACTATGCTAACAATCCTTTGCTATCTTACAACCATTTAAAGTATAAATCCTTGTATGCAAACATCAAAATAATGCAACCCATAAGATAGTCTCATAAGCGACAGGTTCCTTGAATGATTTTTTAACACATTGTGTTGTTGCTTATACACTCAACACCTCGTGGATTTGTCACCACTTCGTTCTTTACCACTAAAGCACAATGTTATAAATAATGCACGATGCAATTTTTTCCAACACGTTGCAGTACTTTGATTGTTGTTGCTGAACTCATTTGATGCATTTGACTTGTGTTCAACACGTTGTCAACAGGTCAACGAAATGTGGTCTCAATGCTTCTAACACTATTCCAATAACTGCATTGTCCTCAACCAGTTTTTCTCATCTCATAGAAATGAAATGATATTTTGAGGTCCACGAGACTAAAAATAGTCTATGAGACCATTAGTTCCCTGTTTTTCATTTTTTGCAATTCAGTCCTTTTCTGATTCAAATTGATGATGAGCTGAACCAACCTTCCAACAATCCCCTTGCTAAAAAGACAATGCCAAGAAACTGATGCTAACATGTTCTCATAACTTTCTCTGATGTCTTTGAATGCATCACATTCAAAAATGAAATGTTTTTCTGATTCCACAGCCCCAGACGTGCAAAATGTACACACCTATTCTTCCCAAGATTCTTTAGGCCTTTTCCACTGTCCTGTTTCACACCAAAGTTGATGTGAGTTGGTCCTTAATTAAGCAATAAGAACCTTCGCCCTCCATGAAATGCTAGCTCCAATGAACTCTTTTTGTTGTAAATCACACGTAGGGTTGAATTCCTCAATGTAATATTTCTTGTTTCTACCCAACTCTTTTCCCCATACCTTTTTATGAAACTTCTCCATAATAAAATCCTTTAGCTCCTTGCTGTTTGTGGGACAGACATTGAGGTAGATATTCCATTTTTGCATCCATGTGTAGTTTTGTTTCATCCATGTTTTCTTTCTTTCACTAATGCCTTCAATACTTTAAGCATCAATGTAATATGCACCTTGCCTTTGGCACACATTTCTGGGCAATTCATTGAGCTCTCTCTTTTGGTGTGTTTTCTCGTGCACAACTACCAATTTAATTCATATTTATTATTCCTGAAATGTGCACCTCACTTCCAATATTGGCATCCAAGTATACGAAATATCGTTGCACCTTTTAGCGAGACTTTGCATTTTTTTCTCCTAAAACACTAATGCTTTGATAATCATGTCTTTTCCCATAGAATGATAACATATACCCTTTTCCTTAGCGGGCTTGTTGCATGTTACCCTTCCTAGTGCCCTACTTCCCTCTCATCTTATGATTGGTTCCATGAAGCCCAAACCTATGGTGATTAAAAGGACCTACGATGTCCAATTGCAAGAGGGTAAGAACTTATAAGGTAATTCTCATACTAATACAATTAATGAGTTTTTGATGACTTTAAGGCATTAGAATCTAATGTTTTGACTATTTACAACATAAAAAATAGAGGCCTTGGAAGACATAATTTGATTAACCTTAATTAAAGTAGTTATGGCAATATAGGCCTTTAAGTGACTTTGCAAACAACACTAGTTAAAGTATTCAAATGTTTTCTTGAAAGGATAATCATGCCAAGCGAAATATAAAACTTTAGCAACCTAGTCTTTCACACAGATATTTCCTCTTGAAACATTGAACACTTGTGCACATGAATATGCAAAGGGATGATGATGTGACCAGAGCAACTGAAAATAAGCTTAAAAGTTGATGGGGTGCAAGGTAGATAATGCAAATCCAGAGATGAGTATCGAGCCAATCATGATTTAGTCCTTCAATGAAGGTCCTAATAGCTTAGGGTTTTGACAATATTTAAGCAAATGAAAATTACCCTAATGTGCTCATGCTTATGAAGGCCAAGATGTGGCATGATTAACAACATAAAACACTTGCCAATATTTTGGAATACATTCCATGAAACCTAGGACCTGCAAATGGAAAAGAAGATCCCAATTGAAGGTGTTCATGACGAACCCTAATACTTTAAATAAAATGTTAAAATGCATAGGATGTGAGCAATATGCATTATGTGGGCATAAGTAGCAATAGGGTTTGATGATAATTGAGGCATTGGGAAATTGACCAATTTGGAACATAATCATAACCCTAATGGCCTGAGGCGAGAAAAAAAGGGGGGGGGGGGTTTGAATATGCCCAAAATTTTGGGTGCTATTGTAGCGAATACAATAATAACCATGGATGAAAGATTCCATGTTTATTAATTAAGATATGACATTGAGAGATAGAAAAAAATATAATTTACAATGGGACATAAGAAGATGGTGGAAAAGGTGTAAGCCACTTCAAAATTATATTCACACCAAAGTTATCGATACATAGTACATTTTGTGTAACCACCTCATAAGCTATATTTACCCTCACATGCACACCTCATAAAGAGAAAAGGTTAGGAGGCAAAAGAGGGTCTAATACAAAGTTCAAACAAAAGCTATATACTATGATATGAAATGTACAAAGAGGTGATATACATGTTTATGATTTTATAAGGAGTCATAGGCTAACGACCCCCCTCAATCATAAAGTTGAATGATTATACCAATAAGGCAACAAGAAAGTGTCAAAACTAGTATCATATCCAAATCTTCTATCTAAAATTCCTAGCTTGATATTTAATAAAGATTTTCTTGAAAGAACTAACAAAGTTAGATGTTGGAAACTCATAGAATATGGAAAATCCCATTGTGTAAATACATCATCTAGAATTCTTGTAAATTTTTCACTAATATGAACTCTAATATATAATGATAAAATCACAATGAGTGAATAAATTGAAAGTCTCACACATCCCTAAAAATGCCCGACAACCCAATCAAGTGCTGATCAAGAATGCAGATGGATCTAACCATCATCTACTTAGTTTAAACAAAATGTCCACAAAACTGTTCTCATAATGACACATAAATAGAGTCAATTGGCATCCCAATCCAATTGCAAGACATTGAATTGTAATTTGACCAAATAATTGCTAAGTAATAACTAGGCGCCCTTCTGAAATTGATTAAAAATCCAAAATTAGTTGTCAAGTTGAGATAAAAATCAAATAATCAATGTGTGTTTCATATAATATGACAAGTGGCAAAAGCCTCAAAAAATACTGGTGGAAAATCATCAATAATTCATCAAAAGTAATGAAATCACAACTCTTCTAGAACTACATATTTTTCTTCATATGTGGGCAACTGGAAATCCTCAAGAAACTTGAGTAGACTTTGAAAATTTAAGTGTGAGATTCATCATCCTTTTCTTTTCCCCATATTAATGAAAAGGTTATAAGTCTTTGGATTTATTGATGCAACATTAGTGTACCTAACTTGAATGTGGAAGAGAGCATTGCATTCAACTTAATAACACATCCATCCAAAAAATTTATCTAAATGCTTTGAAAAAAATAGCTAGAAACATTCATAATCATCCATTAATAAAACCTTTCCTAGGAAATATTCCTTCAACCATGTTGAACTCAACGACAAGATTTACATAAAATCTTGGCTTCTGAATTCCATTTCCAAGAGCTCATCTAACCACAATGAGCTATTTATATTTGAACCTTCTTTTTCATTTATTGTTTTTCTAATAGATGGTTTGTTTTCCCACAACAAAGACAAATGTGGAGATTAAAGAAATTTGTCTCCATATTGTCAACTGATGACAATGTTGGCACTTACCAATAATTTTATAAACTTTATCGACAATATTATTAGATTCTTCATTGAATACTTCATAATCTCTTTGAACATTTGAATCTTCCCCTTCAAATCTTCCAGAAGAAATCCAACGCTCACAAAATGACTTGGTTTCGAGTAGTCTAGATTATCAATATTGAGGTATTTTTCATATCCTAACCTTTTCTCTTCATGTTGAATTCTTCCGATGGTTTGAAAATTATTTTTGGAAACATTATTCTTGACCTATTGATTTTCTTCAATATATTCATGAATGCTTTCTTTTGTATCTTCAAAAGATAAAAAAATTCTAGTTGACATTCAACTGTACTTCGTTCATTGTGCTTTGTCATATTCTGCTCGTGATTCATCTTCAACAAAAATTACCTTCATTAATTCACTTTTAATAAATGTTAATGATTCCATCTCATATCTAGCTAAGGGATCATCCATAATAGATTTTAAACATATGTATCAACCAATTGTGTTAGGTCATTTGTGTCACAAGAAGCAACAATCATGGACTTGTCTTGCTTCACCTTCTCAATTTTCATTTTAAACATCTCCTATATTTCACTTAACTTTTGTTTAAATGATTATATTAATTGATCCTTTATATCCATTTTCTTGTCAATATCAATAACCCAATCATTTAGAGATACCGATTAAATGATTATATTAATTGATCCTTTATATCCATTTTCTTGTGAATATTAATAACCTAATCATTCAGAGATAGCAATTATTTTTTAAATTCATTTTGGCATCATCTACATGATATTTTAATATTTTGATAAAGCATATTTTCTTTTATCCATTTATCCACAATTGCCACATTTTATTTTTGTAACTTCTCAACTTCCTAGATAGAATCACATAGCTCTTTAATTTCTTGATTGGGATTTTGTAAATACTTTCCTCCTTTAACCATTTTTAGATTTGCAATTGTGTCATGCCCACTTGCACTTGTTTGCTTTCATGTCACGCTTGATCACACTTGTTGCCAATGACCCTATGGTATTGAGTACTACTGATCATGCACCCAAAAATGTTACGACATAATGATTTGACATTGATGCAACTCACTTGAAGGATATAGCAAAAAAATAATGACCTCCATATTCAATTTCAAGCAGGTCTTTATGAAAATTTCTCAATTGAATTTGAATATACAACTCCGTAGTTGACTTTGAAAGTGTTCTTGTAAGTTCACATTTTTTATTTAAAAAAATAATTTTGACCTAACAGAAATTGACTCAATTTATATCGCATATGGATCAATGACTCAAATTACTCTTGATTAATGGGATACATTGATCTTGATGGGTTTACAATTTGCCACTTCATGACATAAAATGGGAAGATGTCAAAGTTTTTAACATGACACATAATCTTGTTTATCAATTTATAAAGATATTTAGTCACATTTCACTTCAAATATTTCACTATTGCAAGAACCATTTTTTTTTATGCATTGAATGCACACATGCTCATTTGAATTCATGTGTTTGCTTGATTGGAAAATTAAATGAGTGCCAAACAATAGATATAAAAAATCCATCACTAAGCATCAAAACATTTCACCATCACACACGAGTATAATGTTCTTTAGATCCCTTATTTTGAGACAAGTCTAGAACAAAATCATCACTACAAAATGAATAATTTTACTAAAATATGTGTACACAAGGGTTTCGACTAGGCTTCTTTTGTTCTTTTTAATAAGGAGACAAGGGAAACTTCAAGCAGAGCAATTACAAAATTTCAACTAGTTTCCGAAGCTACATTTTGAGAAAAAAATACAATAATTTGATGGTAACACATCAACAATATTCCAAATTGAATTTTGTGGTCAAGGTGTTAATGTGTAACATCTAATTTATGAAAAATTATATCGCACCATTACCAAATATTCCCTTATCTACTCACAAAACATTCATTTATTGAATTAGATATCACAAAAATGCAAGATGCATTTCTAGAATACAGCACAACCACTAGTGCCTAAATGGATAGATCTAAAGTAAAAGTGTTTTAGGCACACTAATTCAATTAATAGTGCATTCCTTATATGCCCATGAATATCAAGCCCAATGTAATTATTTTTTATTTTTTTAAGAACATTGAACTTATTAGCTTCCATAAACCTCATAAGAGCTACTCCACCTCGGGGTAGCCACTGCATAAAGCCAATGCCTTCCACTCCCAAACATCAATTAAACACCTTGTTGGTCTAATTTATTTGTATAAATTAGGACATACATATTTATCAATTTGGGAGTTCATAGACTTAGAAGCACAATCACTAGAGGTGAAATAATTAGCTTAGTTTCCTAATGTGACACTCTAATGAATATTAGGTTTTACTAAGAATGAATTTCTTATCAAATGTAAAATGAGCTATGATATGTCAAAAGACTTTTAAATAATGTTAATTGAAAGATTAAGATAAGGATGAAATTCAATCAATTGGTCAAAAGCATATAAAATCTAGTTAACTAAGAGAACTTTGAATGAAAATGAAAATCAAACTTCAACTAAGAATGAAATTCAAGCTTAAGATTGAAATTTAAACTTAGGACATAAGAATGAAATGCAAGATTAATATCTAAGAATAAAATATAAGTCCTTGGCTAATGATTAAATTTCAAACTTAATGTCTATAATTAGAGAAGCATAAGGACATCAAATCACTACAATGAAAACAATGAAAGTTTTTGATATCAAGGCTAACTCTTCTTGAATATTTTTTTGAAGAAAAACAATATTTTAAGCTACCAATGTAAATTTCAAGACAAAATGGAACTAATCTCTCCCAACCTAGGCTTCTGATGCTTACATAGGTAGAAAATCGTGTTGTGGGATATCATGCTTTGAACGATTCACACAACAATACTCTCTTCATTTGTCAAGATTAATGATTTGAAAAGAAACCTAATCACTTTTGCATTGAATGGAAAACTACTCTAAATCAAAATAAATGAAATGAATGAATTGAAACAAGTTTTTCTATCTTGCCAGGAATTGATCCGACTTATGCAAGAACACAACAAAATATAGAAATACACATATACAGAGAGACGCAACAGAAATACACTTTCATTTCATTAATATCAAAGAATTGAAATATGCTTACATACATAAATGGAAATAAACTAGCTCGGGCGATGGTGGCTTATCTCTGAGAAGAGATGTGGCAGCTACATGCCTCTTAACTGTGTTATAATGAGGCTCGAAAGGCTATTTATTATTGAGAATCAATGGAAAACCATAAACATAAAAAACCTAACCCCAGGAGATGAAGCGCCAAAACTATGGGTCTCGTTTGGGTAAACTGGTACATCAACTTCCTGGCGTTGTAACTTTGGCATATGATCTTCGTTTTACACACACAATACCTCATTATAAATATCTATCCGAGGAATACAAATTTCAATTGCAAAACATCAATCAAATAACCATGTTTTCCTGTTTAAAAAAAATGTTGTTTAGGGCCTCAAAACGGCTCCAGAAGTTCAGGAGCCAAAAAGATTCCAAAAATAATAAATTGTGCTACAATTAAGGAAACTGAAAAATTGAAATAAACAGAGGTGGGGGTTCCAAGTGGAATAGGCGGGTGGCCACCAATATCCACCTAGATCAGTTCTCCCCCCTTAGGAAGCAATGGTACCCATTGCATTGAGTGCCTCCATAAGACGTAGAAACTTCTGCTGAACTTGGTCCCTGGTGAGCCATTTGCCTTGGTGCAAGAGTTGACCAGCTTTAAAAACTCAATATCGTTGTATCTTCTGTTGGAGAGTGTTCTTAATTTGTGTGTCCATGACCTGATTAGTTGTGGCTTGTTCCATGTAGTCTGGGTTTAACTCTATTGGTGTGAGTTGTTCTGCAATGTCTGATGTGTCTAGTAATGGTGGAAAGTATGGTCAAAGGCGATCCACATTGAACAGTGGGTGCAGGCCAAGGAATGGTGGAATGTGGAGCTCGAAAGCATTGTCCCCTACAACCTTAGTAATGGTGTAAGGCCCATATTGGAGCGAGAGAAGCTTGCAGTAGGGCCCAACGAGGCGCTCCTTCTGCAAATGTAACCAAACTTTGTCGCCCACCTGGAACTTGTGTGACACTCAGTGCTGATCATGACGCCGCTTGTACTTAGCATTAGATCTGTCTAATATGTCTTGTACCTGCTGGAAGATGTGTTGAATGTGCTCAATGAAGCTGTTAGCCATGTAAGATTTAGACTGAACATGAGCTGAATCTGTTGGAGTAGCTACAAATGGTATGGCCACATCAATGTGACATAGTGGTTGGAATCCCAATCCCACTTGAAAAGGGCTGTGGCTAGTTGAGCTATGGAGAGATTTATTGTAGCTATGCTAGACATAGGGGAGGCTTTCATCCCATGTGTGTGGATGCTTCAAGTTGTACATGGTGTACGATCATCATGTTGACAACTTCTATTTGGCCATCAGTTTGGGGGTGGAAAGTTGTGGATTTAGTGAGCTTTGTATCCAGTATCGACCAAAGACTTGACCAAAATGTACTTAGGAACCTGCTATCCCGATCTGAGATAACACACTACGGGATCCCAAAGTGTACCCACACCCGTTCAAAGAAGAGCTTAGCAGTGGCTTATGCTGTGATACTCTTCTTGCAGGCTACCAGAATGACCATCTTAGAGAATCTGTCGACGACCACAAAACGTAGTCATTGCCATGCTTAGTAGAAGGAAGGCCCGACATGTAATCCATTGAGATGGATTCCCAAGATCGAGTAGGATTAGGAAGAGGACTATATAGGCCTTGCTTCTTGATGGTTGGTTTGGAAATGGCACAGGCAATGCAAGATTTGATGTACTTCCCAACATCATGTCAGAGGTTCAACCAATAAAAATACTTCTGCAACACTGCCACTAATTTCTCTACTATGAAATGTCCAGCGACTTGACTATAGTGCACCACCAAAATCATCTTAGCATGTTTGCTTGAAGGAACACAAAGGTGTCATAGGTGGCAGAATAGTACATCCTGGAGGTTAAAATTTGGAACTTGCTTGCCTTCCAATAGAATCTAGTATGTGTTTCCAAATTCTGGATCGCTCTTGTAAAGATATGGCCACCCCACAGTCTTGTGCCCACAAGAGTCGAGCAAAGTGGTCAATGCCATGACTGGTGGTCAGCTGAGGAAGTATGCAATATTTTTGGTGCTTCCCTTCTTTACTTAATGTTCAAATGGAACTGTTGTAGGTATGTGGAACATTTCTAATGGCGATCGTTCTACAACTTCCCTTGTGTCTATATGAACTGCAGGGGTTGGTGGTCTACGTGGATGGCCATTTCCTTCACCAGAATGTAATGCTTCCCTTATCGGCAAGACTGCACAATGGAATACAAATCTTTGTCATAGGTGGGATACTTTCAATCTGTGTCTGAAAGTGTGTCACTGTGATGTACCACTGGATGCTCCTACTGAGTAAGAACTGCACCAATAGCATTGTCGGAGGCATCTGTCTAGATATCAAATGGTTAATACAAGTCTAGTAATGTGAGCACTGGTGCAGAGTAGAGGCCATGCTTCAACTCGGAAAATGCCTTCTGTTGGGATTCAGACCATTGAACCCCAGAATCACTTCTTTTTGACACTCCTATTTCCACCTTAATTCTTCCTTTTTGACCTTCATAAGTTACAATCTAGGTATCGATTTACAAGGTTGAAGCATAACAGGTATATAATCATCATATATTTCATAAGTTTTATTTGTATTTAGTATTTGACTTAATATCTACCTAAGCTACCGAATTACAATGTTCTGCAACTAGATCCAAGGTTCGATAGGTTGCAGAGCTCCATCCGAGAGACAAGGCACATGCGTAGCTGGAAAATAATGAGGACAACGATTCATTCATATTTACAAAAGCTAGATCGATGAAATGCACCTTATTAGTACGGTCAAAGGATAAGTCAAACAACGTGGAAGGCACGGATCAAGCGAGCGAGATGCAAATTTTCCATTTCATGATTTGCTACATTGTTAGAAAATCATAAATAAGATTATGATATCCTATACCTTGGGATAATTGTAGATGATTTCGATTAGCATAGGCGTAAAGCTCTGAAAACATTTATTGCGTAAGGGTTTTATAAATATTCCTCTCGGCATAATGAAACAAGACGATAATTGTATTTGTGAAATACTCTGTTTTGATATAAAAACTCTGTTTCAACTTCATTTCTTGTTGTGTGTTCCAATGTGTGAATAATCATTTCGTGAAATCTTTATAATGTTGCCTGCTTCTCGTAGGAGGGCCCCCTTGAGACAGTAAGGATGTTGTTTATTTACAGTCAGTATTTCCGCATAGATTTCCTTTAGAAATTGTCGATTCATTCAAGCATTCAAGTTTTCATTTTTAGATATAGATTTGAAATTGTTTTATTAATCATTTTATTGATCAGGAAAGGAGAGATCTCAGATGCATATGGATAGAGCTTGATTCAAAATAGCAGTAGGAATTTAAATTTTATATTCCAGTAGTTTTTAATCACAATTTTCATAGAAATAGATTTATGAGTACGATTTGAAGAGTGATTTTATTTAAGTACAAGTGTGGGTTATGATTCTTATTCAAGCAAGTATGATTTCCATTTGAATGTAATTTTCAAGAGTGAATTTCATTTGAGAAATTGTGTTTGATTTTCATTATAACAGGTGTGATTTTACTTTAAGCAAGTTTGAGAGTGATTTTAATTCAAACAAGTGTGAATGTGATCTTATGAAGCAAGTTTGAAGTTTCTTTTAAGTAGGATGAAATTTTTATTTAAGAAAAGGGAGAAAAATTGATTTCATTTGATATAAGCAATTTGTTTACTTATATAGCCATGGAGAAACATGTGCATCTTGATAACTCAAATTGATTTAGGCATTTAATAAGTGAAAAACACTTCTAACACATATAGTGCATATACATTTCATCAATTTACTAGCCTTGGTTGATAAATTTATGTAAGTAATTTAACATAAATTAAATTATTAAACATTTTGGCATCGTTGTTGGGGAAGTGTATATAAGAGTCTTTTTTTTTTTTTTCCTTTAAAAAGAAAGAAAGAAAGATATACATAGAGAAAGAGATTCTAGAGGTAGATTTGTAGGTAGAGGTAGAAGTTTGATTCCAACATCATCACTCACCCCATCACGACCTCGTAGTGCCACACCATCCACCCAAACTCATATTCCATCTACTGCAGGCAAACACAAACTTCCTGAGGTACTTAGATCTGAAATCCAACCTATAGATTCACCAACTTCATCAACTGAATTTGTAATAAAAGAAGGGGGTCCTACATCACCAACAGAAGGAGTAATTTTTCTATCTTCAACTAGAGAGAAACTTCTGGGACAAGAGCTAGAAATCCCTAGTGAAGAATAAGAGGAAGAAACTTATTTTAACTTTCCATTGATAGAAGAACTAGAAAATGAACTAGAAAATCCAATTTTGAACCCTACATTAGCTCTCGAAGAATCTACAATGGCTAGAGAGGGGGAAGGAGAGGTACATAATGTGAATGGTGAACAACCTAGGAGTGGAGGAGGAAGAGGTGGAGGAAGATGAAGAGGAGGTGGTAGAGGAGATCCAAAACCTTTTGGATTTCCCATCCTCGATGAGGATACCATAACCACAATGAAAAATATCTCACCCTCGATCCTTCCAAATTTTCATGGATTAAGGAGTGAACATCTTGAAACATTTCTCTTTGAATTTGAAGTCTTGTGTAGATCTTATGGCTAATTGCTTGACACTCAAAAGTTGAAACTGTTTCCAGAAACTCTTAAGGATGCAACATTAAAATGGTTCAGGGGATTAGAAACACATTCTATAAGAACATGGGAACAAATGAAAACTATATTCTTAGAGAGATATAAGGATTACTGTATGCCCCATAATCTTAAGGATGAAGTCTTCAAAATGATGAAAATCTTGAAGATTTCATTGAAAGATTTGCTTATAATGTTAAAAGGGCTAAAATGCATAATCTAGATGAAGAAAATTTGAAAGCTCTCTTATTAAAATCCATCATAGATGAGTGGATTGATCTTCTCAATTTGATGGGTAAGGAAACTATTTCTTAGTTAAAATTTGGAGATATTTGTGAGTTATGCATACACATTTCAAGAGGTAAAGCAAGAACTAGGAAAATTCCAAGAGACCCTATAATGTCTAGGATTAATAAATTTGCAGTTGGGTCAGTAAGTAGGGTTGAATTAGGCAATTTGATTAACATTTTTAAAACAAATATTTTTGGGAGTCTTAGTGAACAAATAGATACCCTTAAAGTACAAAACAAGCAAAATGATGCAAATGCTGCATTATCTATCTTTTGTCAAAAATTTAGAAATAAGCATGCTTTGAGAATGCCCTCTTGACTTAAAAAGTGTAGAAATATGTGTTATATGTGCAAAAAATCATGATACAAAGGAATGTCCTTCAATACCAGGTCTTAAAGTTGTTGTTGACACCTAATCCTTGTGATTGGGTAGATATATGTAAATAAATAAATGAGAAATATGAACATTCATCAGGAGATGAATTGAATAGTCTCTCCCTCATGTATATAATAACCTATCTGATGGAATAGAACATACGAATAAGTTTTTGATTAATGGAGTTACTGCCTGGCCTGACAGTTGTCTATCAAGAGGAAGCAATACCAAATCAAGTAGAAACCCTATGTTTTATTGCTAAGATACCATGGCAAAATTCACAACCAAATATGACCCAAGGTTTTAACACTCAAACATTTTCACAACCATCATAAAGCAATTGGACTGCACCCATGCCTTGGCAATCTTGGCCTCAACCTTAGGCACAAGGATGGAAAAATCCTTATGGAAAGCATCCTCAATATCAACAACAATACCCTGTTTTTCCACCACAATATTTTCCTCAACCCATTCAACCAACTCAACCTTAGAATCCAAATCCACAACTTTCATTACCATTTCCTCAAAGACCAAATCAACTGCCCGCTCAACCACTTCCAGACCCAAATAATAATAAAACTTCACAACTTGTTTACAATGTGGAAGGACAAAATTTCCAAACCTACATGATAACTCCATTAGATCTAAATAATGTCCAACTTAGATATGGTAGACTATTGGAAAAGAAGTCACCATCAGTTGTTATTCAAGAATATGAAAAAGAAAATCTCTCCGAGGAAGAGAAATATTTTCATCAAGAAGAAAAATCTCAAAAACATACCACCCCTGCACATTCTGATGATATCCAAATAAACTCAACTTTCATCATAGAACAATCTTCAATTTATGTTCAAACACCACCTTTTCCTGAAAGATTGAAAATTGATAAAGGGGTAGAAAAAAAGATTATGTTGCCTAATTATGATATGATAAATGAACTGAAGAATGTTTGTATAAAAAATCCCTTGTTACAAGATATCAAATAAATACCAACATTTGCAAATACAATTAGGGAGTTAAGTATTAAAAGGCTAGGAAGAAAAAGGAAAGAAGTCAAAATAATTCAATTAGTTGGAAAAATGTTAGGTATTGTGATGGGAAAAAAAAATAATTCAGAAATATCTTGATCCAAGATGTCCCACTGTGAAAACACAGATCAATGGTATCAAAATTCCAAATACATTGATTGATTTAGGAGCAGCTATAAACATCATAAGTAAACAAACTATGAATCAGTTGAAACTTCCTAATATTCAATATACACCAACATTATTGTAATTAACAGATAGATTTATTATTAAACATGATGGTGTGTTAGAAGATATATTTGTATCCTTAGATTCTTGGGAATATCTTGTTTCCATTATGATCTTCACACCCAAAAATAATTTAGGAGGATATCCATTGATTCGAGGAAGACGTTGGTTAGCTACAACCGATGCTTTTATAAGTTGTAGATATGGTGATATGTTTATTTCTTATGGAATTTCAACAAAGAAATTCACATTATATCCTCCTGCAAAAACAACAATAGAGGTAGAAAGTGAAGAATGGATAGATGATGATATTGATATACGACCAATATTTGTTACTTCACAAATAGATGAAGAAGATCAGATTTTGAATTTAATAGAAAATAATGAATCTTCCTCATATTGTGAACCTAATCAAAGTTTTCAAGAACAATGTAATATTGAATATTTATCATCTTGTCAATTGTCTTTACATTCTATGGAAAAATTTGGCAATTCTTTAATAGAAATCTTTCCAGAAAAACTTTGAACATCAATAATAATCTGGAAGAATTTCAAAAGAAAGAATTAATAAAAATGTTACAAGAACATTCCTCTGCTTATGCATGGGAATACACTAACATGAAAGGAATTGATCCCAATACTTGTATACATCATATCTATATTGAAGAAAATTCCAAACCAATCCGACAACCTCAGAGAAGAATGAATCCAAATTTAAGAGAGATTATTAAAGAGGAACTACAAAAACTGTTGAATGTGAATTTAATTTATCCAATGTTAGATAGCCAATGGGTTTAACCATTGGTAATTGTTCTTAAAAATAATGGAAAATGGTGAGTATGAATTGACTATAGGGAATTGAATAAAGCTACTTTAAAAGATCATTTTCCACTTTCTTTTATAGATCAAGTTTTAGATACACTGGTAGGAAAGAAATATTTTTCATTCTTGGATGGTTTTAGTGGATATAACTAGATCCAAGTGGCTCCAGAAGATCAATATAAAACCACTTTTACCTGTCTATGGGGAACCTATGCCCACCAAGTACTTCCTTTTTGGTTATGTAATGCACCTGCAACATTCCAAAGGGAAATTTTAGGCTTTTTCTCTGATCTAATTCATGATTGTGCAGAAGTTTATATGGATGATTTTAATGTCTATGGAAATTCTTTTGAATAAGCTCTTAAAAATTTGGAAAAAATTCTCATTAGATTAAAGGAAGCAAATCTCTCATTGAGTCATGAAAAATGTTTTATGATGTTTACCGAGGGAATTATTTTAGGACACCATATTTTAGGAAATGGAATTAGAGTGGATACATCTAAAGTAGAAGTTATTTCTAAATTATCAATTCCAACTTGTCAAAGAGATGTTAGAAATTTTCTTGGTTTTATTGGCTATTACAGAAGATTCATAGAAAATTTTACAAAATATTGTGAATTCATTTGGAATTTTGATTGCCAAAAAGCTTTTGAAACATTGAAAGAAAAGATATGTGAAGCACCCATTCTAAGAGGACCAAATTGGAAACTGCCTTTTCACATTTCCACTGATGCCTCTGACACAACTTTAGGAGTTGTATTATGAAAAAAAGTTTTTAATTCCTTATGCCATTTACTACACTAGTAAAAATTTGACTCCTGCATAGCTAAATTACACTGTAACTTAAAATGAGTTTTTAGATGTTGTCCATGCCATCAATAAATTCAGACATTATATCACTGGTTATGAAACCTTCATACATGCAAATCATTATGAAATTAGATATTTAATGAATAAACCAATCACTAATGGAAAAATTACAAAATGGTTATTGTTGTTACAAGAATTCAATATTACTATTTTGGATAGATCTGGAAAACAAAATACAATTGCTGATTTTCTATCTAGGATTCAAAATGATAATAATGATGTTCCTGTAGAAGATAATTTTCCTGATGAATATCTTTTTGCAGTATCTATTAAATCTCCTTGGTTTGTAGATATTGCTAATTACTGGGCTACATGGAAGTTATCACCATATTTGTCTCCTCGAGAGAAAAGAAAGGTTATTCAAACTAGCGCATCCTATTCATGGATAGATGAAGAATTGAACAAAACAAGACCTGATTTAATCATTCAAAGATCTGTTAGAGAAGATGAAGTACAAGATATATTGAAGGCTTTTCATAATGAGCCATGTGGAGAAAATTTCACAAATAAAAGAACTGCTTATAAAGTCTTTGCCTTAGGATATTATTGGCCTTCCCTTTTTAAGGATGCCAAGGAATATGTTAAGAGATGTGACAGTTTTTAGAGAATGGGAAAACCTGTTCCTTCAGATGAAATGCCTTTACAACCTCAGGTACTTATTGAACCCTTTGAAAAATGGGCTTTAGATTTTGTTGGTCCAATCAATCCACCATCAAGACAAAAAATGTATATTCTTGTTTGTACAGATTATGTCACAAAATGGGTAGAAGCTAAAGCACTTTCTTCTGCTACTAAAAATGTTGTAGTTTCATTTCTTTTTGAGGATATTTTCACTTGTTTTGGTGTCCCAAGGGAAATTGTGACAGATCAAGGCACTCAATTTACATCCATGATGCTACACAGATAATGGAGGAATACAAAATCAAACATAGAAGGTCAACTCCATACCATCCACAAGCCAACAGACAAGTTGAATATACCAACAAAGTAATTGAAGCAATTCTTACCAAAATTGTGCATTTGCATAGAAGGGATTGGGTAGAAAAGCTTCCAGAAGCTTTGCGGGCATATTGTACCACACGGATAAATACAACTGGCCACACTCCTTGTGAGCTTGTTTATGGAAAACCAATCCTATTTCTATTGAGTTCCTGGTAAAGACTTTTAAAACAATATCCAAATTGGGTATGATTTATCAGAAGCCCAAAGACAAAGCATAGAACAATTGAATGAACTTGATGAGATGTGACAAGATTATATTCAAAGAACTAATATAGTCCAACAACATAGATCTAGGTGGCATGATAATTTTATCAAAGAAAGGAAATTTCATCTTGCTAATTGGGCATTGATTTTTGATTCGAAATTTAAATATATTCAAGGAAAATTTCAAACTCATTAGCTTGGTCCATATGAGATTGAAACTATCTTTGGTAATGGAACAGTTAGAATCAAAACTATTGACAAAGAGAAGGTGACCTTCCTTGTAAATGGTCATAGATTACGAGTATATCATAAACCATTAACAAAGGAAGAATTCATAAAGGATCTGCAAGACAATTTTGATTTAAAACTAGTTAAGGAATACTCTTCTTCCTCTCCATGTTAGTATTTTATTTTTCTGACATACACACATACACACACATAAACATGAAAACCAACATTGTTTGCATGTTTATACAGAAAATCCAAGTTGAAAACCAAGAATTCTTGGCAACTTAGATTTTCTTTTCCCTATTCTAGTCCCAATTTATTTTTATTCCTCTTTTTCTGTTTTGAAATAATATAGCTATGAAATTGTCAACAATTTGTAGCTCTAACAAAATTTTGCAGCTGGACTGACAGATTATGACCAGAGCAAATGGAAATTACGGTAAATGCAAAATTTCAATGAAGATTGCGGCTGAAGCAACTTGACAACCTGTAGAAGATAAGTCAAAGCAGTAAGACAAATGAACAAAGGTATATCAATATTGAGTTATATAATAAAGGTAAAAAAATGAATTATGAAATTAAATGATGGATAATCGTTGTTACTTCGATGCCGATTAATGATTACCCTTAAATGATTCGACACAACTTTGATTCTAACGAAAATATCAATGTCTTGTCGACTGAGGCAGAATTTTAATCCTGATATCATTCAAAAATCACATCACTTCTTCGCTCATCATTCCTCTGCATGTTGAACGCCTCCATCTTATTTAACCCGTTCTAGTGCCGAGACTAACTTCGCTTAAAACTCTGTTTTCCTGAGTCGTCTCATGCTCAAATTTCTTCCCATTCCATGAACTTGTCAAAAAGAGAGATTGTGCGTAAAACTTCCTCTGCCATGGGAGTCATTGTGAGGTTAGAGCCAGATGGAATTAGGTTTGTGGAGGGTTACCCACATGTCAAACAAATGTTGCAGCAAGCTCAATGGTTGAAATTTGATGACCATGAAAAGGAGGTAAAAAGATATTTTGCTAGGGAATATTACGACATTGAAGCAAAAATCGGGGACATAAAGCTGGTATTGACAAAATAATTCATAGCAGAAGCCACATAATTTCCAAGAGTTGGAGAAAGTTCGTTTAAGAACAGAAAAATTGAAGAAAGAGAATGGAGGGTTTTTCTAAAAAATCCAGGTATGGAAATTTCTGAATTTAAAAAGAGAATTCCAGTTACAGCTTCGAAAAATAAATGGAGAAACCTACTGTTGATCATCCAAAAGTGTATAACTCGTGAAGGAAGATTTGGCAATATGTTCTTTTATCATGTGAGATAAATGATGAATTTTCTAGATGGAAATGAAATTAACCTACCGTATTTTCTGCTTCAAAGTTTAAGAAAAATGGCTAAAAGCATTCAAAGGAAAATTAAATCTATAGATAGAGCTTTATATTTCCATGGTTTAGTGAAAATCTGGATTGAGGCGTACCTAAGAAACACTAAAGACGATTGGGAAGATTTCCTAGTTAGGAATCATTTCAAGGAAGTAGAAATAGAAGAGCCCGATGATAAAACAAAGAAAAGTAGAAGGAAGCTGACCATAAAATAGAATTCACAGGAACAACACCCAGAAGATGAAACTCCTCTTGCAGATATGCCAGTAAAATTTAAGAAGAAAAATGTTGGAAGAACATAAGCTAACACTCAAGAAGAAAATTCATCTAAAGAGAAAACAAAGCATAACAAGTTTAAGGAGCAGTGCCTTACTACTAAGCCATCATCTTTGTAAGGAGTGAAAGGCTCAATAAATAAATGCATGAACAACCTCGATAGTCCCCAAAATTTGTTGATTTAGAAAAGGAAACTACAATTCCATCACCAATTTCATCACAAATTTCTAATGCAGTAAGGAAAACTCCAGAAATTGATCCAATACAGCAGGATATCTACGACTATATGGAATCCTTGGAAAGGAAAGCTACAAGCAAAGTCATTGCATCATCTTCAACTCAAGGTGAAAATGAAGCACTTAATTCAAATATTTCAAGGGACTTTTAGGTTCAAGAAACCCTCAAACAAGAAATTTATGAGTTAGAAGTATTGAATATACATTTAAAATAGGAAAATGAAGCAGTGAAGGCACAAAATGAAATCCACAGAACCCAGAATGACAATATACTATTACACCTTGGTATGTGGCACAAGAAAAATAAGAAATTGAATGCTCAGAACAAATTTATTAAGAGGAATATTATGGGCTTGAAACACAAAATTCTGATGAAGAAGCCAAGGATGACAATCACTACTAAGGAATCAAGGAGAAGTAATTTGGATGTCCTTGCTCAAGTATTTGAGGTAGTTCAATAACAAAAAAGGCTTGCAAATTTTGAAATTTTGCATGAGGACATGCAATGTCTTCTGTGTGGGGGAATGTTGAACCCCATAATTGCTTCTTTTTGACACTCCTTTTTCCACCTTAATTCTTCCTTTTTGACCTTCATAAGTTACAATATGGGTATCAATTTGCAAGGTTGAGGCATAAAAAGTATATAATCATCATATATTTCATAAGTGTCATTTTTCTTTATTATTTGACTTAATATCTACCGAATCTACCGAATTACAGTGATTTTGCAGCTGATAAAACTTTTTGCAGCTAGATCCACGGTTCGATAGGTTGCAGAGCTCCATTTGAGAAACAAGGCACAAGGGTAGCTGGAAAATAATGAGGTTAACAATTCGTTCCTATTTTCAAAAGTTGTATCAATGAAAAAGGCACCTTATCAATCTGGTCAAAGGATAAGTCAAAACAACATGGAACGCACAGATCAAGCGAGTGAGATGCAAATTTTCCATTTCATGATTTGATACGTTGTTAGAAAATCATAAATAGGATTACGATATATTATCTCTTAGGATAATTATAGTTGATGTTGATTAGCATAGGCGTAAAGTGCTCGGGATGGGATACCCCATGGACAATTTTGGGGCTAAAAGCCCATGTTTGGATCGAATTTTGTAATAAAATTGTAAAGTATCCACATTTTGTGGTCACGGAGTACGAAGGTGTCATGAGTCATAAAGGGTTGTCCGCCCTTATTTGTAAAGTAAAGGCGGCTGTAAAAGATCTACCCATGGTTCGCAGACCATGGTATTGTATAAAAAGAGCTAAGTAAGTAAGCTCTAAGTAGTTTTTTAAAAGTTTGGAGAGTTAGTCATAGCTTTGAAGTAAGAAGTCTATGTTTCAGGTCATAGCGTAGGTAGAGGCTCTGCAGCTTAGTGCGCAGAGGCCTAGGATAGAAGTCCGCAACAGAGTGCACGGACCCCTGCAGCTATGTGCACAGGGCGGATAGAGTCTATAATCATCTAAAGATATCAATAAAGAGAAGCATTCTACTAATTCTGTGTCTTTGTTCCTGTTAATGCATCTTGAAATGTTACGTACAAATTTCATTATAATGCTTATATGATGTGCGAATGTATGTAATTACATTGGCTAACTGAACACAAGTAAGAACATCTATTTTCACGGTGCTAACTATGATTGTTCAATAAGATAAGTAAGACACTCAAACTAGTTGGGGAATCTGCACAGTACGCTGCCCTAGTAGCAAGAAAGTACCTGAGCCGCAGGGTAGGGCCGCGCGAAGGTCAATCGTACCTTTTCGCGGAGGTACAGAAGGCCGGAATAAAGGGCTAGTCTGGCAAGCCCTAGAACTAAGTGACCTGTGCGGAATCAGGAATAGAAGGAATAAACTGACATCATGACCATCTCAGGGTGTAGAAACTTAGTTCCAACATCCCCCCATACTGCTTCGGGTGAGACTTTGGTCCACGCTCCGCGGGCTAATGCCGAAAGGGCCAATAATGTAGGGATTTGTTTGGCTAACTGACGCTGAACCTGGGTCAAACCCCTCCAAGGCAAAAAATGGTTCCGTTTCCAGGACCAGAATCTGCATAAGAGATGTATGATGTCATATCACTGGTATCCAACTAAGAAAGATATTGGATACTAGTTGGATAGGGAGATCCATGAATTCACGGCACCAGAGAACAGAAATTCACGACTGACAAAGGAATAGTGGCTGGACAGGTACCTATATACAGAGATCCACGAGATCTTCTTTTGTTCCTTTCCGGTTGAGTTAAATGAGTGGATCTCGAAGCTAGAAGATAGCCAAGGAAGGTGGAGACTTGACGGTCCTATTGTTTGGACCCCGGAGCTAGTATAGAGATTGGAAGCATCTGAGGATAAGATCGCCCACACTGTTGATCATTGGCTTGATCGCGTCATAGGAGGATTAATTCGTGGTCGACACCTCAATTAGCTACAACAAGGCAGAGCGATGCTTTTTAAAAGGTCTACGAGGTAAGTACTTGAAATATTTGAATACCTGGATTAAAATGTTATTGTGAGAAAAACGGGTTATGAAGCTACCTTGATGTTTGGAGCTACGCGAAGTGGAAAAACTTACAGGAATGAAGGAAGAAAGGGTCCTAAATATAGTCCATTGATTTCACCTCCGCGAGGTGACAAAGAGGGAATAATGCAGGCTTCTCCGTGAAGTGCTATTCAGTTAATAAGACAAGGATTCCTGTGACTTCCACCTCCACCCACACCACCCCCAACTTCACCACCATCACCTGTGACTTCACCCGTACCACCTTCGCCTCCACTGCAGTTCAGTATGGCAAATTCAATGAAGCTGCCTTTGTTCAAAGGCTTGGGAAATGAGGACCTGAACCAATTCTGGTTCGTCATGAAAGTTTTATGGGAATCTCAGGGTGTTATAGATGATCACATGAAGAAGGCAACATTGGTTAGTGCTCTGCAGGATTGCGCGCTAACCTGGTACATCAAGTACTCTAATGATAACCCAAATGCTGGAGTGGCAGACATCTAGACCACACTAAACAAAGAATTAAGTAGGCCTAAATATGAGGCACAGTCGATTGTGGGGTTCAAGATCGCGATGCAACCAGGTGAGACCCCTTGGGAACTAGATCAGAGGTTGAAGTGTAAAACCTGTGAAGCTAATACAAACTTAACAGAAGGACAACACTGCGAATGGTTCGTGGCTTCACTCCTGCCACAGTTAAGGGTTGCGTTGTCACAACAGAATATAACGACATAGGCAGAGGCCTTGGAGATTGCAATGAGACTGCATGAAACACCGATGCAAGATCTGAATCTGGGGGTTCAGCAGATCCATGCGCAGTTGAAAAATGTTTGCCTCGAGATGCAAAGTTTGAAGTAGGACATAACAGTTCAACCAGAAGTGCGTAAAGAGGTATGGTGCCTGAAATGAAAGGGTCGGGGGCATGACAAAGACAATTGCGCGGTCTTTGCAAACTATATTGCAGGAGGAGGACTGATGCCTTTGAGGCCGGAACCTCAGACATGACCAAGTGCGGGGCTTGCATTGTGGTGTGCTATATGTCAGGTAGCAGGAAAACATGCCACATATAACTGTCATTTGCTGTAGAAGTTTGTACAAACATCGCAACAACTATTCTGCAACTTCTATAGGTTAGTAGGGCATGATAAACACAACTGTAGAAGATATGAATTGATGATGGATAGAACACCCACGTATAGGGTATAGGCAGAAATGTGACCCCCTGAACAGAGCGCGAGGATGGCGCAGATAGGGTTTCAAGGGCGCGGATGAAGCTGAGGCAGAGGAGGACTTGGCAGAGGTCGGAGACAGTTGATCTGCTACAATTGCGGAGGACCAGGACACTATACCCGCGATATCACTAACCCAACACATCTGTCATGAAAATATTGCACTCTGTTTGATCATGAAACAGAAGACTGTCCTACGCTGATAGCAAGGGTACTTGACAAGGGGGTGTTACCACCTCAACCGACTCAGAACTTGTAGATGATGAGGTTTGAACCATGCGAAGCAGATCCGAACTTGAATATAGTGCTCTGAAGTGGAATCACAACAGGAGATGACAAGGGGAAACAACCTGAAGATAATACATGGGTTCGAAAAGCTCTAGTGAAGGAGGCTGAATTCGATTTGGAGCATGCACATGACACATTCATGGAAGCAAAGAAGAGATTCGCTGAGGCCTCCACCTCAAGGAGCAAGGATAAGCCTGATTAGGAGATGGACCCTTCTATGCTTACAACCTTCCTGGAGGCCTGCATGAAGTTATTGCGTGATAGCAAGGCTGTGAAGGCGTTACAAGAGCTCATAAATAGATGTGCCAAAACAATCCGGGTGAACCGCACGAAGTACGAAAGATTGGTAAGCATAAAACAAGGACAGGACGAGAGATGAGACTGATCGCATAAATAGGAGAGTATGAAATGGATTAGGTTATTTTGGACTTTGGGTCAAACGCGAACATCCTACCGAAGCAGACTTGGGAGCGGATGGGGAGACCCGCGCTGTAGTGGTCTCCGATTTAGCTAAGGATGGCGAACCAACAAAATATCATCCCCATGGGGCGACTGCAAGGGGTGACTGTAGATATTGAAGGTGCGAGCATGCTGGTTGACTTTGAAGTAATAGAAATTGTGGATGATAGCAACCCCTATCCTGTGCTCCTTGGCATTGATTGGGCTACTGATATGAACGGGGTAATCAATCTAAAGAAGCGAAAGATGATATTTGAGAAGAAATCGCTCCGCGTAATAGTACCCCTAGATCATGCTGAGGGATCGCGTTATACTGAACCAAACCATGATTATGAGAGTGATGACGATCTAGACTGTATCTATAAGATAACAACACAAGACCAAGATTGGGTGAATCCAACAATGGATGGACGAATTACATGGGATCGTGAGAGTTCCTGCACCTCAGACTCTGATGAAGAATTAGAGTGCTGGTAGAATTGGTTACATGAAGTAACTACACTGAGTTGCAACATGATGACCCGGTCGCTGCGCTGTGTATCTTCTGAGGTAAGAAATCTGCCCACTTATGATGGCTTGAATGATGTAGATATATTTTCAGATGCATTTGAGAGGGAGGTACCAGAAAAGCATCGCTTCTAGGCGTTGGGCTGGGAGCTATGCGCTACGCCCGCAAGATGGTGGGGTATGCACAAGGGAAGCTTTGATGATTGGCACGAATGTAGGAGGATGATGAGAACACGCTTTGGGAAGTCGAAGGTATGAATAACAGACAAATATGATGGGCAAGATGATCCGCGCGCATACTTAGCCAAATGGGCTCAGGCTTATGGAGAGAAGCCCCAACCTGAATGGGTGCACTTGTTCTGTCACACCCTGGATGTCGTCCCGATGAACTGGTACGTAGAAACAGAGCTTTGCCATGGTACAGGTGAATGGGATATTCTACGCGAAGGATTCATAATGACATTCAGCTTTGAAGACGGGTTTGATTGTATTGACGAGGTGCTACAAGAGGTGAAAGCAACAATATTTAGGATACCGTAGGATCCTTTGGACCTGATTCAGCCTGATTGGGCTACTCAGCTGAGTCATGTGCTGGAATGCTATAACGTAACCACTGAAGAAGAGGATGAGGATTCGTGAAAGATTAACATCCCTAAAACAGAGGTTCACCGCGAGGTTGAAGGACCGCAGATTGAGAATCCTGATATAACCACGCTACTGAAAACGAAATAGGTAAACATTGGTACGGAGGTAGAGCCCAAATTCGTGAAGATTGGATATTACTGGGACGACGTGACAGTGGATAAGGTCACTGAATTTCTCCGTGAATACCAGGATTTATTCCCTACCAAGTTCATAGATCTAAAGGGATAATTAGAGACCTAGGTGTTATGAAGATCACGTTGAAGCCCGACATGAGGCCGGTTAAGCAAAGACCTTACCGTCTCAATCCGAAGTATAAGGAGAAGGTCCGCTTAGAGCTAGACAAGATTCTCGTGGCAGGCATTATTGAGCCTGTGGAAGAATCTAACTGGGTAAGCCCAATGGTGGTACAGGAAAAGAAGCAGAAGGATGAAATAAGGATATGCATGGATCTTAGAAAATTGAGTGATGCTTGCGTACATGATCCTTTTTTGACTTCGTTCACTGATGAAGTGTTGGACAATGTAGGTGGCCAGGAAGCATATTCCTTCACTGATGGGTTTTTTGGGTACCACCAGATCAAAATCACGCCTGAGGATAGGAGCAAGACGACCTTTGCGACTGAGTGAGGGTGTTTTCAGTACACTGTAATGCCATTCAGATTAAAGCATGCACCTGGGATTTTCTCACACGTAGTTGTTGCGGTGTTCAAGGAATTTATTCATAAGTTCTTAGAAGTATACTTTTATGACTGGACTGTGTTTTGGTTGGTGAAATCCATGTCACTACTTTACGCCTGATGCTAAATACTTGTCGAAGATACCAGATCGCACTCAATCTGAATAAGTATCTGTTTTGTGTTCCTTTTGGGACCCTGCTAGTTCATGTGGTTTGTAGACAGGGATCGATTGTAGATCCTGTGAAGATCGTAGTGATACTAAACTTGGAAGTGCTGAGGAGTGTGAAACAGCTGCGCGCTACCTTAGGACATACAGATATTACAAAAAGTTTATCAAAGGATATGCTCAGATCACCGCACCTATGGAGAAGTTGTTGAAGAAGGATGTCAAATTCTGTTGGAACAAGGACTGTAAGAAGAGCTTGGATGTATTGAAAGAAAAGATTGTCACCGCACCGATTTTAGTCTTCTCGGATTAGAAGAAGGATTTTCATGTACATGTCGACGCGTCATGTATGGCACTGGAGGAGACTTGGATGATCCTATCATATTTGCAAGCAGAAGGTTATCCTAGGCAGAGAAGAACTATTCCACCACCGAGCGGAAGGGTTAGCTATCGTATATGCACTCTAGAAGTTTAGACACTACTTGTTGGGTGGCCATTTTAAGATGTATACAGATCACTCCGCGTTGAAATACCTGGTCAATAAGCCTGTGTTGGGGGGGAGAATCTGCAGGTGGTTGTTATTGTTCCAGGAGTATGATTTTGAAGTTACTGTGAAGCCTAGATGACTAAATGTGAGGCGAGACCATTTGTCGCGCCTCAAAACAGGGGAAGAGCCCACTAATTTGGAGGAGGGATTGCCTGACGCGCAAATATTTGTAGTGTGCATCATGGATAGTCATTTTGAGGATATAATACACTTCCTAACGACAGGAACTGCCCTGGAAGGATACACCATCCAACAGAAGAAGGAGTTAGTGGTGCATGCGATGGATTTTTCTGTCATTGCTGGGAAACTGTACAAAATGGGGTCTGATGAGATATTGTGGCGATATGTATCAGAGTTTGAAAGGAGAAGCATCCTCGCGAACTCTCATGGGGGCACCGCGGGAGGACATTATGTAGGGAGAGCGACCGCGCAGAAGATTCTACGCGCAGGATTGTGGTGGCCAACCCTCCATCAGGATTCAAAAGCTTACTGCAAAGTGTGTGATGTGTGTCAAAGGACTGGCAGGTCATCATGGAGGGATGAGATGCCTTTGAATCCACAGATGACATTACAACCCTTTGAGAAATGGGCGATAGATTTTGTGGGACCCATCCAGCCCCAAGGAAAGACAGGAGCAAGGTACATTATCACCACGACGAAGTATTTGACTTGTTGGGCGGAGGCACAACCTGTGAAGGATTACACAGGCGCAACTGTTGCGAAGTTCCTTTTTGAGTATGTACTGACGTGATTTGGCTGTCCAAATATTTTGATGAGTGATTGCGGTACACACTTTCTGAATGAGACGATCAGCGCATTGACGAAGGAATTTTAGGTATATCACCAGAAGAGCACACCTTATCACCCCCAGGTTAACGAAATGGTGGAAGCATTCAATAAAGTGCTAGAGAATGCGTTGACCAAGGTTTGCAATGCTCAATGAAGTGATTGGGACCTACGCATACCCACAGTACTATGGGCCTATCGGACAACATGCAAGAAGTTGATTGGAAAAACACCCTTTTGGCTTGTCTATGGTGTTGAAGCAGTAGTGCCCATGGAATACATTGTGCCTAGTCTACGCATAGAGGCACTCACGAGTATGACAGACCGTGGAGCCCTGGAAGAAAGGCTCTTACAACTGGCTGAACTTGAGGAAGATAGATTCCTAGCTTGATTTCACCAACAGGTCCAAAAGCAATGTGAAAAGCATGGCATGATTGGCACATTAAATTGCGCACCTTTAAGGTAAATGACCTGGTTTTGTTATATGGCAACATGTTTGATAAATTTTCAGGGAAATTCAGAATGCACTGGTTAGGGCCCTACGTCATTAATGAAATCACCGATGGAGGAGCGGTTCAGTTGGTCAAATTGAATGGAGAACCCTTCCCAGGGAAGGTGAATGGTAGTCGCTTGAAGCCATACACCAGTGGTACGACCATGTGACTACATGATGGTAGCACAGTCTTAGCGCTCCAGGCAGTTGAAAGGAGGCATGGGACTATAAACTACACTGCCCGGGTTGGGAAGATGCGCGATTGGAGGATTGTGTGAAGCAAGGAAGTGTCACAGGGTTCGCGGCAGCATGAAGGGAGCTGCTCTACCCAGGGAGAAATCGTGCAGGTCGGCCAGAAAGTGACTGTTAAAGTCACTGTTCATGATTTGATGGGAGAAATGTAGCCAAATGGAGTGGGTGACCGACATTTAAGACGAAATTTATGGCTCAGATCCTTGAAAATCTGCCGCCAATTCGGCATTAATGAACTGAATTTGGGGGGACCAGTTGGATTTGAATTCAAAATGCCCTATAAATTACAAGTGGCTATCCAACGAAAAACAATTGGCATTTTGAGAATTGAGTTGTTGAGCTCTCAGACACACATGAATCACGAGGACTACGAACTTCTGATAGCCAGTTCAGTCTTTGAGACGTTGCCGAAGGAGACATAGGAGTTCTTGTAGAACATTTTTTCGACACCTACCACAGTTATAGATACCGAAGCAGAGGAATCAGTGTCGGAAATGGAGATAGGGGCAGAAGTAGCTGCTCCAGAGGTTGTTGAAGTATTAGCTAAAGTCCCTAAATTTCTAAGGACCCCAAGACCAAAGCCCACCCCAACCAAGGAGAGTGCAAGGAATAAGAAGCGCAAGCATCCTGCAATACCGGTGCATGCATCACCAAGAAGAAACCCATCGAAGCCCACCACACAGGAGAAGGGAAAAGCCATCAATTTGGAGCCAGAGGAGGAAGAAATTGAAGACATCTCAATGGATGAGGAGGATGTGGGAGTAGATTTGGAGGAGGTTGAAGCCCAGGGTGATGACCTTATCACTCGGTTGCCTGAGTATCTCCCTCCGCACAAGGGCAAGACCAAGGTGCCGAAATATGTTGATGAGAGCAAGACCCCCTTGCAAACCCCTCTACTACTGGATGACATTGTTTTCGAAGGACCGTGCTTGGTGTGGGTGCCACTGCTAAAACTTAAGGACTGGGACTTGGATGATCACGAGAAGTTCCCACACTTGGCAACCGAGCAACTGATGCACCACATTATCGATACAAACACCAGAATGATTGCATTGGAGCTGCAGAGGTGGCTCAAAGGAGTAGATAAGGCAAGGTTGCTCAACCTGCTTTGAGTGCCGCACTACAACTACACCCCGGTTACAGTATTGGTCATCAAGCATTTGCTATGCTTGGTGCATGATGGGTGTCTGTGGCTGGAGGAGCTAATACCCATCACTGACAGGTTGATCCATAGGATCACGCGATTGCCTTATATAGGAGAGAATCCGACCATGATATTTGGTGGAAAAGGTGGTGAGAAGGCCTTTGTGGAGGCCATGAAAGAAAAGTTTGAGCTGGTGAAGAAGCCACGCGAATATGCAATATCTAACATCTATGACCCTGCTGTAAATGTAGATACACATATTTTAGCAGGGAAAGTTATGAGGAAGTGTCACGCCCATGAGGTGCCGACGCCTGTTGTCCCGCTAGCAGCCTAGTGTGCCAAAGGAGTCCAGTTCAACTGGTCAGAATATCTTCACGGAGAGTTCCTAGAAAACTATGGCGAAGCAAAGGAGCTCAGCAAGACGTTCCACTATGCGTGGATCTTGCTATCGATTGTGCTGGTAGCATGGGAGTTGCCAGAGGATAGTAAATTCCCTTTGGTCGTGCTAGACCTAGTAGAAGCAGCGAAGTACGCTTCGCTGTGGGCAACCAATGATGCGTAGCGAATTAAGGACATCAAGATCCTCTGAATCTTGATGGAGATGAACATCTGCATGGCCATCAATCGCAAACTAGTTGTCACATACATTGTACGCCAACCTACAGGGCTATGCAGAATTTAAAGCAGACTTTCACCATGTGTCCATCAGGGTGTAGAAGGGCACTGCGCAAAAATGGTACAACTTGCCTTACCTGACAACGGATGATGCCATTGATGCAGTAGTTGATCAATGGCTGGTAGAGTGGCGCGCTACAATGGACTTGGCGGTGGGAGGGAGCAAGTCCGCCGCGCAGAGAAAGAAGGAGGAGGCCAAGCTAAAGATGACTCAGCTGACCGAAAAGAGAAAGAAGGAGGCTGTTGACAAGGCCCAGGCAGAGCACAATTTTGCGCAACAGACAGCGAAGAAGACAGGATGGATAGAGAGAGGCTCTGACGGAGGCACGAGGTCGCCTTCACCTGAGACAGAGGAGGAGATAGAAGAGCAGAGAGAACAACATGGCACAGACCCACAGGGGACATCCGCCCACATCAAGCATCCCAGGGAGCAGGAGAAAGGAGGGTCTAGGAAGAAATCAAAGGCTACCAAGACATCACTTGACCCAATCACGCTAACAGAGGGTGATCTGCATGACATCAGTGACACGGTGCAGGATGTCGCTGCAGAGGCCCTACAACAGTTTGAGCAGCTGCACCAAATAATCTTGGGGGCTATCCAGATAGGTTTGTAGGAGATGCAGACCCACACATCACAAGCTGGCACGATGTCTACAACCTTGCTATTGGCATTGCAGAAGCTGCCGAGATGCTGTGCTCGAAGGCCTCCAGCACGATAGTGCTGCCTGATGGAGCACTGACCATAGAGAATGAAGCTAACAGGCCCACTCTCAGCACCCTAAAGGGAGTAGGGTTGAATCTGACAAAACTTTTGGGTGAAGTGCTCCACCTCTTGTAGGATGGAGTGATTGCAGAACTGAGGGCCCGTGAGCACTGTGCCCTCCAGGTGATTAGTGAGAATCGGATTAATAATGAGCAGATGGCAATATAGCGAGACTTTGCCATCACTGCATGATTGGGGTGACCAATCAGAACAAGCGCATTATGCAGGTCGTCACGGAGGCATGTCGAATGGTCCTAGAGTTGGCCATTCTTCAGGAAGAACCAGTTGAGGTCCGCGTTTGCAGGCTGGCCACAGGGGTGCACGACGCTTGGACAAAAATGGCGAGGGTTCAGTTGGAGCTAAACCTGCAGATCACAGAGTTACAGTTGAAGCCCCAACCTTCCACTCCACCAGAAGTGAAGGAGCAGCGGGCGATCGCTGTCATAGAAGTAGTAGCGGCGGTGGATAATGCAGTAGCAGACTGCACGGAAATTTATGAGCAGTCGTTTGAGGTCTTGAAAAGCTTGTAGGAGGACCCCAACGTACATCAACTGGAGACAGAAGCGCGTGATCTACAACAACACTATGATGTTGTCAAGGGCACAATGTGAACCTTCGTGCTGACACAAAGACTAGCAAAGCTGTAGGAGGCGAAGCAACTGAAAGAACAGGTGGATGCAACGCTACACAAGGAAGCAGTGCTGAAGGCACGACTAAAGCCCTAGTTGGACGAGGCTTACACGGTGATAGGCTCTATTGAAGGTAAGCTTGAGAGTCTGCAAGAAAGTCAGCAAAAGCTTCAAGACGACAGTTTAGGGGCACTGACCGAGCAGATGGTTGAAGATGCGAAGCAGGCGGCCGCAAAGTGCACTGCTGAGGTTGCGGTCATCCAAGTCGAGCTAAGATCTCCGCGTCTACTGAGTGACTCGAGGGTGAGTCATGATGTTTGTGTTGGGGGCCTGTTGGGAACGGGATCCCCCAAGGACAGTTTTGGGCTAAAAGCCCATGTTTGGATCGAATTTTGTAATAAAATTGTAAAGTCTTTGCATTTTGTGGTCGCGGAGCGCGAAGGTGTCATGAGTCATAAAGGGTTGTCCGCCCTTATTTGTAAAGTAAAGTCAGCTGTAACAGATCTATCCATGGTTCGCGGACCATGTTATTGTATAAAAAGAGCTAAGTAAGTAAGCTCTAAGTAGTTTTTTAAAAGTTTGGAGAGTTAAATAGTCATAGCTTTGAAGTAAGAAGTCTAAGTTTCAGGTCATAGCGTAGGTAGATGATCTGCAGCTGAGTGCGCAGAGGCCTAGGATAGAAGTCTGTAGCTGAGTGCGCGGACCCTTGCAGCTATGTGCACAGGGCGGATAGAGTCTATAATCATCTGAAGATATCAATAAAGAGAAGCATTCTACTAATTCTGTGTCTTTGTTCCTTGTTAATGCATCTTGACATGTTATGTACAAATTTCATTATAATGCTTATATGATGGGCGAATGTATGTAATTACGTTGGCTAAGTGAACGTAAGTAAGAACATCTGTTTTCGCGGTGCTAACTATGATTGTTTAATAAGATAAGTAAGACACTCAAACTAGTTGGGGAATTTGCACGGTATGCTGCCCTAGCAGCGTGAAAGTACCTGAGCTGCAGGTTAGGGCTGCGCGAAGGTCAATCGTACCTTTTCGCAGAGGTACAGAAGGCCAGAATAAAGGGCTAGTTTGACAAGCCCTAGAACTAAGTGATCTGTGCGGAATCAAGAATAGAAGGAATAAACCGACATCATGACCATCTCAGGGTGTGGAAACTTGGTTCCAGCATCCCCCCATACTGCTTCGGGTGAGACTTTGGTCCGTGCTCCGCGAGCTAGTGCCGAAATGACCAGTAGTGTAGGGATTTGTTTGGCTAACTAAAACTGAACCTGGGTTAGGCCCCTCCAAGCCAACATAAATCTATGAAGATATTTATTGCGTAAGGGTTCTATAAATATGCCTCTCGACATAGCTAAACAGGACGATAATTGTATTTGTGAAATACTCTGTTTTGATATAAAAACTCTGTTTCAACTTCATTGCTTGCTGTGCATTCCAATGTGTGAATAATCATTTCGTGAAAGCTTTATAACATTGCCTGCTTCTCGTAGGAGGGCCTCCTTGAGACAGTAAGGATTTTGTTTATTTACAGTCAGTATTTCCACATAGATTTCCTTTAGATTTTGTCGATTCATTCAAGCATTCAAGTTTTGATTTTTAGATATGGATTTGAAATTGTTTTACTAATCATTTTATTGATAAGGAAAGGAGAGATATAATATGCATATGGATAGAGCTTGATTCAAAATAGCAGTGGGAATTTAAGTTTTATATCACAGTAGTTTTTAATCACAATTTTCATAGAAATAGATTTATGAGTACGATTTGAAGAGTGATTTTATTTAAGTACAAGTGTGGGTTATGATTCTTATTCAAGAAACTATGATTTCCATTTGAATGTAATTTTCAAGAGTGAATTTCATTTGAGAAAGAGTGTTTGGTTTTCATTACAGTAAGTGTGATTTTACTTTAAGAAAGTGTGGGAGTGATTTTAATTCAAACAAGTGTGAATGTGATCTTATGAAGCAAGTTTGAAGTTCCTTTTAAGTAGGATGAGATTTTTATTTAAGCAAAGGGAGCCGAATTGATTTCATTTGATATAAGCAATTTGTTTACTTATATATCCGTAGAGAAACATGTGCATCTGGATAACTCAAATTGATTTAGGTATTTAATAAGTGACAAAGACTTCTAGCACATTCAATGCATATACACTTCATCAATTTACTAGCCCTAGTTGAGAAATTTATGTAAGTAATTTAACATCAATTAGATTACTAAACACGGGCCAAAAGAACCTTGCTTTTGCTCCTCCCTTGGTGACTTGAGTCAAGGGCCAAGTGATATGAGAGAACCCCAACATGAACCTGTGGTAGAAGTTGGCAAGGCCCAGAAAGGTGCAAAGCTATGTTAGAGTGGTTGGGGCTGGCTAATCTCGAGTGACTTGTATCTTGGTTGGGTCCACATGCACACCCTGCTCATCAATAATGTACCCCAGATATTGAACCTGGGCCATACCAAAAGTTCATTTCTCCAAATTGGCACACAACTTGTGTTGCCGAAGGGTTTGGAGGACCTATCGAATATGGTGGAGGTTCTCTTCTCGACTCTGGCTGAAGATCAGAATGTCATCTAAATACCCCACCACGAATGAGTTGGTGAAGGGTTGCAATATGTCATCCATAATCCTCATGAAGGTTGCAAGGGAATTTGTCAACCCGAAAGGCATGACCAACTTTTCGAAAAGGCCCTCCTTGGATTTGAACGTAGTCTTCCACACATCTAAGGTTTCGATTAGTACCTAGTGATAATTGGACTTCAAGTCAATGTTGCTAAAATATTTTCCTGCCTTAAGCTGGTCCAAAAGGTCATCAATCCGTGGGATTGGATACCTGTTCCAGAAAATGATTTTGTTCAAATCCCGATAGTTAATACAGAGTATCCAGGTCCCATCCTTCTTCTATACCAACACGATTGGCCTCCCAGAGGGTGATGAACTTGGCCTGATGTGCCATTTTTGCAATAGCTCCTGAATCTGCCTCTTGATTTAATTGTTCTCTAGAACATAGCATCGATAGATTGGTCCATTGGTTAGCGCCGTGCTCGGGGTCAGATCAATGGAGTGCTTGACCTGACAATGTAGAGGCACCCCTGTGGGTGAGGTGAAGATGTCCCTGTACTCCTCCACAACCTTGTCCATATGCTGTTGCTGTGTGAAGGACACCTACTTGGAGAATGTGACCACAATCTTATTATTTCCTTGAGGGTGAATCACAAGGAAAAAAAATCTCCCGGTCTAGGAAATGATTTTATTACATTGCTTCACAGTGATCAAAGAAATGGCGGTAGGTAATGCTACCTCCGGTATCCTATACAACTTATCACCCAAAGTAATAATAACAATGTGAGGCCTAGAATCATACACAACATGTTGCTTCCATAAGTATGGTTGGCCTAATAATACATCACAGACTTCAAGAGGAGCAAACTCACATAGGACCTCATCGGTGAAGGGCTTGATTTTGTAGGGAAGGTGACGCAATTAGCTAATGCAGAGATATCATCCTTGGTGAAGCCACTTGATGGTATACAACTGCAGGTGTGGTGTGGTTGGTAGGCCCAACCGCTTCACGACCTATGTTGAAATGAGGTTCTTTGGCTCCTGTTGTCAACAATGAACTACAGCGGGGAAACTTTTACTCACATATGTGAGTGGAAGAGCCACTCCCCCTCATTTATATCTTCAGGCTCATCTCTATGGATCTTGGTGGTGGCAACAATGGCACTAGGCTCCGCTTCCCTTTGTTATTCCTTGTCAGTCTCTGACTCAGAGTCAAAGCATGCATCTGATTCAAAAGCCTTCATCTAAACACCTGTGTCTACTTGGCTCAACTCTCACTTGTGTTGTGAGTGGGGCTCTAATAGAACTCACACCATTTCCTTGTGTCCTTCTTTGTCTTCGTGGTGTTGTTATTATCTTGCAGGTTCAACAGGTTTTCCTGGGTCACCCCACCTTGGCTTTGTCCTTTGTTCTGCAGCTCGGGGGCGCCTTTCCCTTGCTTCATATTCACAGATCCAAAGTCTCGCTTCTTCTGTCTAAATTTATGCTCGATCTTGACAGTGTATCGATAGGCAGCACTAAGCGAGGAGATGTCCAGGAACTCCATCTCGTCTTGGATGTACTTGTGTAGACAACCGCGATACTTGAGTACCAAATTCTGCTCATAAACCTTGATACCTAGCTTCGTGCAAAGGGTATGGAAAACATTTGTGAAATCCGACACATCTTGGTCCGTTCCCTGCCGCAGCGTGGTCCAATTTATGTATTTATCTTCAAAGCTCCCGATAGGGTAATATTGTTCCTTAATGGCATATTAGAAAGAATTCCAAGTGGGTGCATTTGGAAACAGTGAGGATTCCCTCTCGTCCTTTTGTTCACAGTAGGTTTCCCACTGGTCCTTGACATGTGGGGTGGCTTTGAGAAGTGCAAAAGTAATATTTTCCCAATTGGAAAAGTCATGAACTAAAAAAATCCTTGTAACTGATTTAACCATCTATATACGACATCTACATCTATCTGGCCTTAAAATATGGGAATATCAAAGTTAACTTGTACCTTAAAAGGAGTGCCGCCTTCAGAGTGGCTGCTAGATGAAGATGTGTCGCCTATGGGTAGCCGCCGAAATATCTTGGCAAATTTATCCATCATCATGTTCCTCTGTCGCTTGATGGATTCCTTAAGCAACATTTTGAAAGGATCTCTTGCCCCCTCGTCTTTATTTTCTTCTGCCATGGGAGGTCGTCGGGGTTTGCGAGGCTGGCCTTGCAAAGGTTTAACCAATTTGATCCCTAAATTCTTCTACCCTGACCTCATTGGGGACATGCAAAGAAACATAGAGAAAGAAAAGACCACTCTAATACCACTGATCTGACTTATGTGGGAATGCAACAAAATACATAAATACACATATACATAGAGATGCAGCAGAAATAAAACTTCATTTCATGAATATCAAAGAACTGAAATATGCTTACTATCGGGCGCAACCCAACTTGGTCCAGTTTTGGTCAAAGGATCCGCATTTTGAGGAGTGGAGTGCACGGAGTCCATGAAGTTATATTTACCATGCGATGTTTAGGGGCTTTGGTGCGGGTCAAAGCCCCTCATTTGTAACAGGTATTGGGTGTTAATTCATTGTTTTTTCGGATCCATGGTATGTGGACCATGGTCTTGTAGCAATGAAATCTATATAAGGAAATGTAATGCTTCGTTGAAGATAGAAGAAAGCATAGAAGTCATAGATGAATCATTGATATCTTTTGTCTTTAGTATGTATTTAGGGCTTTAGGAGAAGGCTCTGCAACTGAGTGCGCGGAGGCCTTGAAGAGTATGCAATTGAGTGTGCAGAAGTTATTTATGCATGCGAAGTTGTAGATAGGTCTAAGACGTAAGTAAACACACAAGTGCCATAATGTGCATATCCCTCTGGTTGCAAAAACCTGGTTTTGCAACCTCCCTAACCACTTCGAGTGAGACTATGATCTACTTGCAGGTCGTTGTTGAAAGGGCTAGTGGTTGAGGGTTTTGTTGGTGCACAATACACTTTGAACTTAGGTCCAAGCCCCTTGAGCCAACACTTACATACATAAATGGAAATGAACTAGCTTGGGTGATGGTAGCTTATATATGAGAAGAGATGTGGTGGCTACATGCCTTTGAACCATGTTACAATGAGGCCTGAAGGCCTACTTATTATTGAGAAACAATGGAAAACCCTAAACATCAAAAAACATAACCCTAGGAGACAAAGCACCAAAAATATGGGCCCCGTTTGGGTAAATTGGTACATCAACTTCCCGAGGTCGTAAATTTGGCATACAAACTCTGTTTGATGCACACAATACCTCGTTAGAAATATCTATCTGAGGACTACAACTTTCAACTACAAACATGAGTAAAAGACTCGAGTTTACCTGTTTTCCAAAAAAAAAAAAACCCGTTGTTTAGGGCCTCAAAATGGCTTTAGAAGTTTAGGACTTGAAAAACTAGCAAAAATAGCAAATTGTGCTACAATTAAGAAAACTGAAAAACTAAAAGAAACAGTGGTGGGGGGTCCAAGTGGAATATGTGGGTGGCCACCAATATCCACCTAGATCAAGAATTCATCCTCACAGGTGGAAAACAAGGATGTAGTGTCTCTTATTCAACTCTTAATGCTTGAAAGTTCTTGGATCAATACTCTGTTGACCAATAAATCATTACCAAACAAGCAAGAGTAAACTTGTTTTATAAAGCAAATGCTACTCTAATTAAAATAAATGGCTGCTATAACATACATAAGAGTTGATATACACATGTGACACATGAATTAAATGAAAAAGAAAGGGATATTCACTAGCAAAGCATACATAGGAAAACAAAGTATGAACATATGAGAGAAATGGTGCACATACCAAGAAGTTGGGAGCCTTCCAAGACATGGAAAACTTTATGGATGTGTTGTTTTATATATAGTTTATAAATGGAGGAAAACATTTTATTCAATTCCAATTTTAAGGTAGGCGAACCATCCATTTTTTGAAAGAAAAGTACATCACCTATGCAGATAATTCCTTATTTCAAAAATATTTTCTAATTAAATCATTTATGTTGAATGAATACTTATGACTAATGTTTTTTGTATTGGGTAAATATTGTCACTATTAATTTTCTTGATGTATATCTAATATGCATATTTTATTGCAATTTACTTCTTATGTGCATGTTTATCATTGTAGTCTTGCATGTGCACATTTTCAATGGAAATTATCAATATAAGTCTGTACACCCATCAACATTGCTATAAATAATATTATGAAATAATAAATTTTCAAAAGACACCCCAATGCAACTCTTAATTGAATGACTAATGAAAACATGTTTTATTCAAGTAAGTCAATGGTGTTTGTTCAAGAAAAATCAATGGAATGCATGATTATACCAAAGTATCAAAGCTCGATTAAAGTCCATGAAATAAATAAATTCATAAGTTGAAAAAGTTCATGTAACCACAAGCTATATAAAAGCTCATAATTTAATAAAATGCATGTAACTATAAATCATATAATATATTATGGTAAGAAATAATGAAAATTTCCTTAGAATATATATATTGATACCTTCTTAAGACAAATATACATTACATATATTTACTTTGGATTAAAAAAAAAAAATGACATGATACATAACAAAGGAAACATCATACACTTTATAAGTTGCAATGGACATTCTTCAATACTCAACATCAACAATAGAAAGTTCAATATTGTAAGAAAAATATTAAACCAAAAGTTAAAATGAATTTCTAAGTATATATTTGGCCATTTAACAAACACCCAATGGTGTATTCCTTCTAAACTATGTTAAAGTCAATAAAATAAAAAAATTATAAATTGAAAAATATATGTAACCAATTTGATAAAGCACTTGTAATCCTAAGTCATATAATATATTATTGCAAGAAATAAGGAAAAGTTGCTCAAAAGGTATATATTGCTATCTTCTTATTATCTCAATCCCTTTGGCAATTATAAAATCCAAATATATAGGTATTTTCAGATAAGAAGTTGTCAGTATCATATAATTATAGTAGTAAAAAAACAAGTTTTTTCTTTCAAATATTTTGGAAAATGTACATAGGTATCTTGTAGATGTCAAGTTATTGGTCTTCGTATAGAATACAGATTTCATTATTGAATGTAATTATGTCAAAGAGTGTGAAGGATCATGAAAATAGTCATTAACATCCTAAGAGGTTGAGTTAAATGAGTCTACGGTAATGTTTCACCAAAAGATCATGAGTAAGGTCATGGTGTCATGTCTTATCATCATTGGCACATATTTGTAGGGTCAGTTTGGTCAGATAAAATGTCAAATCACATTTTGCCATGACACCAAACTGGTACAACGGTTAGGAGATGCACTTTGCTTCTGATAGTTGTTGCGTTTCATCATTGAGGCTCAAGATTGTAACCATCACCCTTGAAATTCATGTTTAGCCACCTTGGGAGTTCATATGCTTGGTTAACTTCCAAAAGCACCACAGAGAAATTCATTTTTCCATCGAGAGGTTATTGAGAATCACTTAAGGTTCACTGTGTAAAGGAGGCGGGGAAGTTGATGATGTCTAAACCATTTCACACATGTACCAGTCATGAAGAAACTCACGTAGTGATCATAGCTACATCAACCATAGATTCACTACGCTTCTATGCTGCGTTTTTGCTGAACTAGGAGGTTGCGCAACGCCGAAGCTGCGCTTCCACACAATCAACCTTTTGACCGAGAATTTTATGTCTAAAAGCTATGTAATTTATTTTTATGATCTTGGTTAATATTATGAGGCATCTAAGACCTTGGAGCTCAATTTAGGCTTTGAATTTAATGTAAATTTGTTTTAGAATGCCTTGGTCAAACAATTCCTAATTTTCAGAAAAATAGTTTTATATTCGCCGCATTAGGTAGAAACAAAAATACCTTTAGGGAATTCGGTTCCTACAGGTGGGAACTGATTTGTTTTGATATATTTATGTTGCAATTGTGATGAAGGAAATGGTGGGTCAGGTTTCAAAAGAAGAGACATTGTATACTGCATTTTTCTGATATATTTTTCAGTGAATGAAAAGAATGAGGTATGATTTTATAGGATTCCCGTGTCAGTTTCTATGGAGATGTGCTTATTTGTTTTGTAAGTTATCTTTTGTTATCAATCACGCTGTGAATATGTGTCATCTTATTTAGCTAAACATATATTTGTCTAAGAATTTGCTTTAAAAGTGCTCTGATTTAGTTTTCTAAACAATTTATGTTTTCTTCTCGAATGGCATTTAGAATTCATCTCATTGTTTGATGATCTATATGTCATTTACACCTATCTTCTACTCACCCTCCTACAATAAATTTGGCTGAAAAACTCCAAAAAGACTGCCTACTTTGCCCTTGTAGAATATCCCTCTTTCTCTTCATCCGACCATTGAAAAATAATCAACTTATATGACCATATTTCCCAATGGATCTGTCTTCTCCCTTGCCAACAAACCTTTAAAATCTATATCCCTCTAAGCACCATACCTAGCCTAAAATCTAAGTGACTGAAGTTTTAGATAGAGAGAGCCCTCTCTGAAGCTGGAAGGGCTAGATTCTAGCTTCCAAGTGGTTTGTGGTTACCTTTGGGTTCCTCTCCTCAGCCTGGAGGAATTACGATGTGCTAACACAAGTGATTTAACAACTTATCAATAACAAGACATTATTTCAACGTTTTCCATAAATAAAATATTTCAATTCCCTCCTTAAGTATAATAATTTGATATGATTTTTTTTTTTTAAATAAGGTAGGATAGTGGATATATTACCAAAAGATGAGGTGGAGCAAGCTCCTATTACATTCGGCGATAGTGAAGCTGAAAACCAAGCATTGAGAATGTGCTGGGAGTGCAGTCCCTTCTCTTATGCTTGAGTTCAAAATTTTATACATTTCTATAACTATTCTAGAGTATTGTCTTACATATTGACCTGCAAGTAAAGTAAATTTACATAACATTGATTTTCTTCTTGTTTTTCAAGGCTTGTAGACTGACTGTTCCTGAGAGGGCTATTTCTTCTTGCCATAATGGATAGAGTTTTCACCTTCATGGTTCTATGGTGGTGGTTTTGAAATATGCCACTGCCTCCTCTAAATGCACGCATTTGTCTTTAAGTGCCATGATCTCTTCTTTCTAAGCTTCCATGTTTCCTTTTTGATAACTATACTCCATTCTCATTTTAGCCCTGAGGTCTTTCAATGATTTTTAGAGTCTACTGATCATGAATTTATTCGCTTTGCATGTTGGACATGCATCATTCCTTGCTACCTTTTCTATGGGATTGAATTCCATTTGGTTTCCTTCCTTCTCTATCTTTTTGGGTTGATTGCTGTTCCTTTTGTTGTTGATATTCCTGTGCCTTGTGTTGCCTGAGATGATCCCTTTGCTGCTATGACTTCCTGCTGTTCTTTTGCAATGAGGGACTATGCTGTCTGCTGAAGAAGTAGTATACTGATGTTCCTGGGGAGATGTAGAAAGAATAGAGTGGAGGATACCTGAATGGGTGTTATTGAGAAGAGGGCTCAGGTGCATTCTAGTGGAGGAGTGAGAGAGATTGAGTAACATGTGATTTGGCAAGCCTGCGATAGGCCTCGAGATGGCTGAGATTATAGGTGAGGAGGGAGCGTAATGGAGTGAAGGGGAGCGAAAATGATGTTGGTAGATTTGGATTTCTTGCTGTCTAATGTTGGCCTTTAGATGGAGACTATTATGATGCCAGATGCGTAGGAGGAGAATCAAATGGAGGCTTAGAGAGAGCGTAATTACAAGAGGCAATGACAAAGTGATGTGGAGCTGATGATGGGAGCGAGTTTGCTTAGGATGAGAACTACAGAGATTAATGCAGACCGAGTTATGTTTAAAAGGAGAAGGAGTGATACAATACCTGTCCTTGATAAGATATTTTGTTGCGAAATTCATGTGAGCTTGCTCGCATTCATCCTTGCTTTCCAGACTGCTTGATGATTTTGGATTCCCCTTGATTTTTTTTGAAATCTCGTGACTATTTGATTTCTTCTGCAGAGATATCTTCCTGATGTTTCCTTGCTGTCCTTTTGGATTTTTTTTTGGGGATGTTCGTTGTTTCTTTTTTGGGCAGATTCATGCTTCATGACATATAAGGTGGACTGATGGAATGAAGGTGTGATATGTCTCTTCGTTCTCCCTTGTGTTCCCTTCTGCTCTTGGACTGCTTGATTTGCATATTGATCTACCAGTTGATTGTGAGTTCTCAAAACATGGCTAAAAGTCACAACTCCCGAGCCTTCTAAATTCTTCTCGATCCTCTTATATACTCTGTTTATGAATACATTGTTGGGATTTTTATCTCTGGATATTGCCTATATTATTATGGCTGAATCTCCTATTATGATTGGGTCTCGAATCAATCTTTTTTTAATTATTGTTGTCCCCATTAGCAGACTGTAAGCTTCAGGTTTATTATTTGAAACTTCTCCGAGGCCCCATTCATAAGTAACTATTTCTTTCCCATCAGGGTCGAGAATGATTCCTCCGGCCCCTTATTTCCTTGGGTTATGTTTTGATTCCCCATCAAAGAAAAGAAAATGTCTTTTATGTTCTTTTTTCCATATTGCAAATTCTTCTTCGCTTAGTCTAATTTTCCAACTCTGAGTTGAAGGTTTTTTCTTTTGTCATGTTTGTCCATTGTTATTTATTATGGCTTTATTGAACTAGTCTTTCTCTTCTTATTGGAGGATGCTGTAGTCTATTGTTGTTGTTCCTTTTACATTTAGGATTTCAGAGGTTAAGCCCCAAGTTTTAGAGAGAATTTTCCCTATTCCTGGGGTCTGGTTTTTGAAAATACTTTTGTTTCTTGTCAACCAAATTTGCCAACATAGTACTGCTGGGATGCATTTCCAGAACCTCTGTATTGTCACCTTCTTCTTTGTTGTGTACGGTAAGCCTTCTCCCAGGCTTGGAAAAATTCCGGCAGAGGCTTTGCGAAATTTAGGTTGATTTCAAGGGGACTTGTGAGCTGTTGCCAACATTCTTTGGCTAACATGCAATCCTGGAATAAATGCTGAATGTTATCTTCTTCCTGCAAGCACATTGGACATCTAGAAGGGCCTTGGAAGCCTTTTTTTAAGTTTTCACTAGTTAGGATATTTCCTTTTAAGAGAGTCCAAATGAATATTTTAATCTTGGGTAAACTTTCAAACTTCCAAACTGTCTTCCAGAGGCCCCAATCATGTTGATTTGGATGATCTTGTAAGATTTTGTAACTAGCCTTGACTGTGTATCTTCCTCCACTTGGGTCCCAAAGGAAGTCATCTTTTTCATCATAGCTTATGGGCACTGCTCCTTTTAAGTGTTGCCTTAATTTGACCCATTGCACTTTCAGGTTTTCAGGAGTTATTATATTTTGCCATGCTTGCCATTCTCTCTGGTTCCAAATAGATATTGAGTGTAGAGTATTGAGGCCTCTTCCTATCATCCATTTTTTGATTCCTTCAAGTTCCAAATGAGTTTTTAAACGGTCTTCCCCCATAATTCTACCCTCCCAAATCGATATAGTTTTCCCATTGCCTGGGATTTTAGATATATGATTTTTAATAAAGGGATTGTCTTTTTCACTAGTTTCTAGACTTGAGTGCACGACCTTATTGGGATATTTGCATTCAGCAAACGTATTCTAGATTTGTCCATATATTTTGTGGCGAGGGATTTTTTCCACCAGCTCTCTTTTCCTGTGATTAGTCACCATATTATTTTCATTCCCAGAGAAACATTCACAAGGCCAAGTAGCCTTATTGATAAGTCTCCTTGTTCATATGGTAGTATTACTTGTTCCCACCTAACTAGACTGAATTTTTTGTTTTCTTGTTTCCCCCCTTGCCATAGAAAGCTTCTTAGAATTAGCTCCTTTTGTTTGTGTGCACTTTTGGTGCCAAAATTATTGCATACTGATAGATTTGGAGTGCTGCGAGTAGTGCTTTTATTAGGATCGCCCTTCCTGCCATATTTAGCCACATGATCCCCCAGCTCTGAGTTTTGTTTTTCATTTTTTCAATATGATTGGTTCATAGTTCAGCCTTCAAATTTTCTTTAGAGATCGGGAGCCCCAAATAGAAGAAATGAGTCCATTTTTCCTAGGTGGGGATTTCTAGGATTTGCGAAATCCTTTGCATGATTCTGGGAGGAGTGTTCCAACCATATATTCTACATTTTGAGTTGTTTAAGAACCATCCTGAAACCTGAAGAAATTCATCAAGAATTCTTTTGAATCTTCTTGCAATTATTGTAGAGGCCCCTCCCAATAATAGGGCGTCATTCGCAAACAAGGAGTGGTTTATGGTCTTTACTCCTCTTGCTATTCGAAGCCCAATAATATTTCTTTGTTTTTCCAATGTTCTGCTCAGAGTTTCAGCCATTATAATATAGAGAAAAGGGGAGAGCGGGCATCCTTGTATAAGACCTTTGGTGCTTTGAAAAAATTCACTAGGCCTTCCATTTATGAGAGGTGCGATCAATGGAGTCAAGATGCAAGCTTGAATGACCTCTATTATTTCATGAGAGAATCCAACTTTTTTTAGCACTGCCGTTAGATATGGAAGGCTGACCCTATCAAATGCATTTACCATATCTAGTTTGATGATAATTCCTTTCTCTTTCCTTTGTATGTTGGAGTGGACGGCTTCCTGAACAATATTACATTATTGATGATTTGCCTGCTGGGCACAAAACCTCCTTGATTTTCTGATACTATTGTCAGAAGGAATTCTTTGATTCTGTTTGCAATTATTTTGGTAATGATCATGTAGGAGGAGTTGCAGAGGGAAATGGGGCGAAATCTATTGAAAGTGGAGGGGTTGGATTCTTTTGGGACTATTGTCTCTGTCAACTAAAAACTCTTCGCTTCTGCTGACTTAGCCTTTCTGAATTGTTTTCAATCCTTCTCTGCACTCTTCAGTATCTGACTCCCCTAGCCTCTGTCACTTTGATCTCTAACTGCATCAATCCCACTGATTCCTCCTGCTACTATGTACTTTGTGCTCCCGTCGCAAGGTATGATCCATGAGATAAAACCTCTCAATGGACCCTGCCCAATTTCAGCCTTCTTGGGACTATTACTTCACATCGCCCCACCTCACACCTGGAGGTATGGTTGCATGTGATCCCTCTGTTGACTTGGCTTGAAATTTCCCCCTACTAGAGGTCTCTGCATGAGTGGATGCCTCCACTTGGCCTCCTCTCAACATCTCCAATTGTAGCTCCTCCACAATTGTCTGAGACTTCTTCTGGGACTACATGTTGACAAGTAATTTACTCTCCCTCTCAACCACCAAGTATCTAAAATTTTTCTTGCTCCTCAAGGCTTTGCATGCATCTTGAACCTCAAGAGCATACATGTTCTTAACTTGTGAACCGATCTGTTTCACCTGTCCAGTGGTGATGTGTCTAAGGAAAACATTTCCCTTATTGAAGACAACATCGTAGCCTTTGTCCTCCAACATCGCGATCGATACCAAATTCTTTTTTAGTCTAGGCACATACTTCACATTTGTCAAGGTGATAAGAGCTCCATGCTCCCTCTGAAAAGAAACCGTGCCTACTCTTGAAACACTATACCTTTCATCATCACCCATCTCTATGAGTATCTTGAGGTCTTTCTCCTCCAAGGTACTGAATAAACTTTTATCACCAATCGTGTGGAATGAAGCTCCACTGTCAAGAAACCAACCACAACCCATCATCAAAGACACCATGCATGCAATGAGGGTGAAGTCCATTTCGAACTGAGAGGCCAATGCCTCACCTTCAGATCCTTCCGAGGATCCCTTCTTGGACTTCTTCGATGGGCAATTAGTCGCATAATGACCCATCTCGTGACAATTAAAGCATCTCACTTTAGATTTGTCACCCTTCTTCCCTCCATGAGAAGAATTTGATTTGGGATGAGAATCCTTCTCCTTCCCTTTCCTTGCCTTACTCGCTAAGGCCAAATTTTCTTCATCCTCCTTGGATGAAGAACCATCTCGTGTGCTCCTCCTGATCTCCTCCTGCATGAGATCCGACCACAGTCGTTCCCAATCTGACAGTTTCTCCCTTCCATTCACAGAGTCCTGGTAGCTATGCCAGCTCTTTGGAAGACCGAGGAGAGAAAGGCTCACCATATCATTGTTGAACCTCAGAATTACCCTCTCCTTGACAAATTTTCTCACTTCTTTCCCTTGTTTTTTGATAAGAATACAGATCCCCATCAATGATAAATGATAGATCTTGTCTTAAGGAGGGCATTAAATGATTGACATGTTATATTTTTATGTTTTTGCTATTTGAATAAGTTTTTTCAAATTAGCTACAGAATGTAGCCTATTCTATAGCTAACTGTGTATTCTGTAGCTACTTCCATGGTCTGGCAGGTTCTAGGTGTCAAACGGAGAAACCTGCTACAAGGGCATCTCTGGAATCGGCTCCACATGAATTCTATCCTAGTCACTTAGCCCAGATTAATAAGAAAGCCAGCTTAAGACCATAGTCAAAGGTGGAGTCAAGCATATGAAACCCGAAAGCAATAGGACTCTTTGTTTACCCTTTCATGGTTAATTAATAAATCCAACAGTTCTATTGCAACATTAACTCGGATTAGCCACCTGTGTTAACGGTTCTGTGCAACCATCTTGCTCGAATTCAAGTCACCTGTAGCTGATCAAACATTTACGCAGTCCTGTTGTGATATGTGTAGACCACATGTAGCTAATTTTCCTCAAAGACAATTATGAATATTTTCTTTTAAATACCAGTTGTACAGAACCGAGGGGGGTTCAAAGTTTTTGATGTATTAAGTTTAGACTTTCAGCTCTGTAATTTTGGACTTTGTTCCTGTTTATAATATAAAGCCGTGTGTTGACCAATGATCATTTGAAAGAGTATTTTCAATTAGTTAGCAGCTCAACCCAGTCAGTTGCAGAGGGCCCCTACACTGAAGGAGGTTTTCTTTTCATTTGTTTTTCTGTTCAGTTTTAATTTCATCATTTGCTTTTAGCAGTGTTTCTAACTTAGGTTGATTTCTTGTAGTTTGATTTCTTTTAGTTTTGATCAGTAGCATAATGTTAGAATTCAATTGTGTAGTCTTGTTTCTCCAATCCATTTCATAAAGGAAACGACTTTGTTTCTAAATAGAGTAAGGTTGAAAGTAATGAGAATGCATTGTTGACTAGTTTACTCACTGTTTTTGTTATTTATTTTCTAGTTTAGATTGTCAATGCACTGTGTTAATGAATGTTTTTGATCACCATTTCAAGCTGATACCCATCCTAAACTAAATGGTTAAACATTCACTTTACACAATGATTGAAACCAATCAGTTACTTTATGCATGTTTTATTTTGTTCTCTAGATCATAAAGTACAGAAAGTTGCTTGTATTCCATCTCAAGAAGGTTATCTTTCAAAATTGAAGGTTTGAGTAACTAGAAGCACTTCAATTAATTTCATTCTCTGTATTTATTTCAACATGCCTTACAACTTCACCTTTTAATTTTGAGAATTAGATTCATGACTTAGGATTAATGACAAGATAGGACAGATGCTCTGTTTTACCTTCTTTTAACTTAGATTTTGACTAGTCTTAAGCTCTTGGTTCACCTTTAGGAAGTTTAGATTTAGTTTCTCATAGTTCAGTTTGTACATCATTAGGAATCAAAGAACAAAAACCCCAAAAACAATATAAAAATACAAAACAACGAAGTAGGAAGGGTTAACTAAGCACATATAGTGCACTACACTTCATCAGTTTACAAACCTCAGTTGATAATTCATGCAAGCAATTTAGGACACTAAATTGACTAAACAATCATCATCATCAATAGTTATTCCCACACTTCCAAGCTCATCTCTACAGGTGGTGAGCTTGTTCAGATATGTGGAAATAGTATCGCCGGTCCCCGTTTTGATTCTCCGAAGCTTATCCTTGAGCGCCAGTTTCCTCTGGTCGCTACTATTATGATATATGTCCTTCATTGTCTTCCACATTGAAAATGGAGTCTCCTTCCCATGGAGACTCGAGACAATATGGTCTCGAACTCCCTCAAGGATGATCCTTCTCGCCCTCGCCACACACTTCTTCCATTCAGCCAACTATTGTGCATTAGCTGTAACTGGCTTGGGGATTTCTTGATCAGTGAAATCCTTCAAACCATTGTATTCTAATATCAGTTCCATGCGATCTTTCCATGCTATGTAATTCAAGCTGCCATCCAAGGCATACTCGAGTCTCAAGCCATAATTGACCAACCTGAAGTATGAGATGAATTCGATTTGTACCTGCAACCAAGAACTTCAAACTTCAAATTTCCTTCTCTGTATACTATTCACAGCTTTGATAAACTTTGCTCTGATACCATGTACAAATTTCTATACATATTAGCTAGCTCTGATACCATGTAGAAATTCTCACTGTAGATTAACCTGATTATACAATATAACTAAAAAAAAATGCTTAATCTACTTCTACAATCAAACTTGTGGAAGCTTAATAGATTTGAGCAAGATCAAACATAACACGTATAACAGAGAAGAAGAATCAATACACATGAAACACATAAGAATACTCTGGGGAAAGCCTCAGCTAAAAACCCCGCTATCTGTATTATCATATAAGGTTGAAATACATCACGATTACACCAAGCTTTAGCTCTCACAGCTAGCCACCTCTCAGTACAATCCTCCTGGATGCTCACAGGCAAACAAGGCTTCTCACAAACCTTCTCCTCTTTCCTCCAAGCCTCCTATTTCCTTGTGCAGTTTTCCCTGGGTGATCCAGCTGTTACCCAGTGTAACACTAATCTCACACATTGCTCCAACACATTGTCAGAACTGCACAATCCTCAAGGAACCTTCTTCCTTCTGCATGGATGAGTTTCCTTTATAGGAAAATTCCTCCAACTGATAGTATAATGTCCCTGTCTTTAATCTTAACTGGGTCTTTGTCTGAACTGACATGCATGAGTTATTTATGAGAGAATCCTCAGTTATTTGGAGTACACTAGTTTAATGCATGCATGCATTAACTGACTGAACTCACAATTAATTCCTCAAACTGTTTGGAACTAATTTAACTGGACTTAACTCAGTTAACTAAGCTAACTAATTACAACTCAATTATAACTCATCCTTATCTCCTCATTTAAGGGATAACTGTTGCATGACTTCACAAAGACTTCTAGCTTGAATTTCTCCAACTAATTAACTCAAGATAAATTAATGAATTATTTTCCAAGTAGCTGGTGAGACTAAATTCGAATTTTAATTCAAGGACAAATTAAAATTGGAATATTTTGAATGCTATTTTTAGCATTTCTTGTTGCTATTCTCAACACTTCCAAGGGGCCAAAAGGATTTAGGCTAATAAGGGAAGAGAGGTTGTCCGCTTTTGGAGATGGAGGGAAAGGGTCATGGGGGGCAAGGCATTGCATTGAGGAGGAGGGGGGTTGTTCATTGAATGCCTTCTTCTGTTTAGCCTGTTCCCATTTATTTTCTGAATCTTCTGCATTTTCATTTTCATTTTTTTTTGAACATTTGTTAGCAAAATGACCGTATTCGTGACATACCTTGCATTTGAAAGGAATTTTCTCGTAGTCTAGTTGTTGAATGTGTGTCCATTGGTCCACTTTGATTTTGATTTCCTCCGGAAGCTCTTTTCCTAGATCCACTTCTACATAGATTCCAGCACATGCATGCATCTTATCCTTTGGTTCACCCCTATCTATGTATTTCCCAACAGCATTTCTGATGGCCTTGATTGAATCATCTCCCCAACAGTGAAGGGGGAGGTGTGGGAGCCTGGCCCAAACTGGAACAATGCTGGGCACATCCATTTCTGGATCAAAATTTGGTGTCCATCTGTTTAGATACAGTCCTCTTGTGTCCATGAAGTATGGGTCGTTCCTAAATATAAGATTGTGATCCTCCTTGGTTTCAAAGTGAAAGGTGTAGTATCCTCTTCCATAGAATCTGATTGATATTTTCCCATTTATCGACGCAGTCCAGTTCCTTTCAACCCATTTCTGGACCATCTTGGGTGAGGGCCATAACCCAATGAACTGCCCAACTAATCCACGTTCAGCAAGGGATAATGCTGCTCTACGAGGGAGAGCAGGAGGGAGGGAGATTTCAGGGATCTCTTCCAATCTTTTAACAAACTTGGTTATTGACGATCGATTTTTGATCGGACCCATTGTAGAGATGAGGGAGGCAAAGGCTTTTGCATATTCTTCCGTTTCCTGTTGACGATCTGGATGAGGATCTCCATCCTTTAGAGGATCCATTAGGCCTTGGGCCTCAGCAGCAGGAGGCCGCTGAGGGGCAGCTTCGATTTGTGCGTCCTCGAGCTAGGTTTGGCCGCAACTCAATGCACAATAGCGACAACGATAAGGGAAGCGACTTCACTGTTCCAAACATTCCATCATTGACATCATTACACTATAGGCGTAATTTGATATGAAATTTATAGAGAGAGAAACTAAAAGTAAAAAAATTCTTATCGATAAGTACTTTTTACATCTCAATATGAGGGAGAAGCATAATTGAAAGTGGAACTTATATTATTCTACTAATATTATATTTTTTCATCCTAGTATGGAGGAGATGTTTAATCTCTTTAGTGCTTAAAGTGGAGTTGATGCCTCCATTAAAAATAGAATTAATAACTAAAAAAGAAAAATTCAAGGCAAAACTGGAGGAAATGTTTACAATTCAAGGCATTTGATTCCTCTCTCTACACGATATATCTGGAGTTAAGATGGATATATCTTGGTATAAATTTAGTTTTCATTATACTTATTTAAAAATTGTAAAAATAGAGTAACCATTTAAATCAAATGGATGATAAACCCTGATAGGTATCAATTCACAATAAGCATCAAAATACCTACTTCATGATATATCTTGTATTTCTAAATTTAAAACATCATAAAAATTAACTAAATTATAACTTTATTTTAAATTATTATTATTATTAGTGATAAAGAGGATTAATATACAAATTGTATATATATATAAACATGTAACAATATTTTTAACTATAGATTCACCCCCACTTTATTATGGAGATTCTTGATTTATAAATAGACTTTGTTATATTACCATGGCTTATCAATACTACATGCCAAAAAAACCATTACTCATTTCATATGACATTTTTTTTAATTAATCAATTTAATTAAAAGATTAAAAAGGGCACAACTATTTTGGAGATAAATTTCAACCTTCGATTTGTGAATACTACTAAAAATAATCTAGAATATTATGTAGATGTTAAATTATTACCATCCACCTAATGATTATGGTTATTAAATTAAAATTATGGAAGCCCTATTCTAAAATAGACATTCATATCCGCGTAAATATAAATCCATCTATACTATCTAATAAAAAATAAAAATGATTATTGAACTAAGAACCTAACTAGAAATAACATTGTTTGTTAAAGTAGAATCATGTTAATGTAACATTATAATAAAAATAAAAAACACAAAGTTAAAATGCTTTTATGGGACACCCCATTTTTTATTTTGCTAATTTTTTTTAACTAAAGACTTATAATGTTGGGGTGTCAGCGTTGATGTTATGAGTTGAAACTTTATTATGAGATGTAATCCTTTATTTCATTAATAAAATATGCTAGCGCTGAAGGAAAGGGGGACAAGCAATAGATTATGATAACTTGAGAGGAAAATACATACCTTGAATTAATAATTTCCTTAATTTGATGTTTGGGAAGATGAAGGCTCAATGTGTGTTTATAAAAACTAAAGAGAAAAGCCAATGATGAGCTTTTTCTTTTTTCCTTTTTTGTTGTGAGCATTACTCCACTATTCTTCTTATACACATTGTTTCCCTCTCAATCAAAAATTCAAATTGGCATGATAATTGGTGACAAATTGTGTAACAGGAATTGAATGTTTTGTAGTGATTTTTCCTTGGACTGGATAGCTTTGAGGACTGAGTGCTGGCCTATTTGTGTGTGGCATAGAGAGCACTGAAGAAAGGATGGCTGATGCAATGCAAAGATCAAATAAGGACTCCCTTGTGCTATGCATATCTTCATTTTTCTTTGTGAATGTCTATGGGCCTAGTCATGGAATGGAACAACTGAACACAGATTCTTTCCCATGTGTGGAGGAGAGTGGCCTTCACTTTTTGTGTTAAATATGTGCTAAACCCCTAAGTTCATTTTTTCCCCTCAAGGCATTAAGATCTGGCTTGAGAGTGGCCAACTATGAGAAAGGCTGCATCATAGCTGTGCCTATGGTTGGGTGGAGAGTGACTCACCCTTCTTCCGTTCCAAATTGTAAAATATTTGACTCAATATATGTATCTCTTATGCATGATTGTTTAATTACTATTTTCACAAGTTTATATGTACACACATTTAACCTTCAACAACTTTAACATGGATGTAGCTGTTATACTATTTGGCTGTAGATTTTTATATGTATTAAATTTTGTAACAACACTCGTTGAGGAAGATAGGCTTCCTAAATTATTCTTTAAATAGGCCATTTTGGAATTTATATTATAGCTTTTCTTCTAGGAGGTTCCAAAAGCTAAAACTTAGACCACAGTGAGGGGAAACACTGCTTATCCTCTAGTCCATTTTTTAGATATTGGGTCACAAAACTTTAGGAAATATGATTATATGAACTTGGGATTCCTAAATTCATCTTAAAATAGGTCATGTTGGCATTTATTCTATAAATTTTCTTCCGGGAGGTTCCATAAGTTGAAACTTGGACCATAGTGGGGGAAAATCCTCTCGATCATTTGGTACAACTTTAAAATATTGGGTTGTGATATTTTAGGAGATATGATAAGAGGAATTCAAGCCTCCTCTATGCTCCTAAAATCATGCATCAAACATGTCATGTTGGCATTGAAACTTGGACCATAGTGAGGGGAAATCCTGCTCATATAATCAAAATTTTAGATCTTGGATCACGATATTTTAGGATACATGATCAAAGGAATTAGAGCTTCTTGGATTCTCCTAAAATCATGCATCGAGCAGGCCACATTGGCATTTCTGCTATAAATTTTCATTTAGGAGGTTCCAGAGGTTGAAACTTGGATCATAGTGAGGGGAACTCCCATTGATCATCTGGTTTAGTTTTTAGAACTTGGATTGTTATTGTTTAGGATATATTCCTTGAGGAAGTTGGCATATTAGTTTTCTTGCAAAGTGTTTGAAGAAATGGCTAAATTGTTTAATGATTCATTACATGCAAACTGTTTGATGAACTGCCCCAATGAAAATGTTGTTTTATGGATGGGGATAGTATTGTCGTATGTTAGCATTGCTGTATGATAGTATTTATGAAGCCTATCTATGCCTATTTGCATGCAAAACATTTCAAGAAATGCATTAAAGGTGTTTTATTACAATTTACATACAAAAAATACCTCAAAGACAAAAATCAAAAGTTGCATGATTGAGTGGTATATTTTAGTTAGTATGTTACTAGTGGAATTAGAGAAATGTTTATTATTTGAATTCATACAAAATGTTTGGCAAAATTTCTACGAGAGAAGGGGTACTTAATTGGTTATATACAAAGTATTTGAAGAAAGGTTTACATGTAAAGTGTTTGAAAAAATGTATGATAGATGAAAATAAAGCTTTTGTAAGTGTGGTTACGATAAATGATCTGGTATTCCTTTGATACCAAATTATCCGAGATATTTTCTTTGGTTGATATTAGCGAAATTGCATGAAAGATCATGTAAAAACCATGTATACAAACACATAAAGAAGAAGCAACATATAGTAGGCCATAAAGACAATGCACATAAAAGTTTGAGAATGAAGTTCGTCCAATGTGGACTACATATCTGGGCCTTGCTTCAATAGTGGGGAGGCCACTTAATTCATCTCATTAAAAAGAAAAGAAAGTATGTGGAAAAATACATCATTATACCTCCAATCCTGGGAGTGACTTGAAATTCGACTGGTTAAAATATAACAATCAAAGCACCAATAGGTCTGTCTCATTCTCCTGAGGTTTTTGACTATAAACATGACCTACTTTTGAAAGGTGCATTTTTGTCTAATACTTCATGCCCAAAAATTAATGAAGAAGGCAGGTTTCTGCCATCACCCCTGAGATCTGCTGCTCAAATGCAAAAATAGACTACACAATTGAGATCCTTGTTAAATTATGGTTAAAATGAGTATAAAATTGGCTATATTATACCATTGTAATCCTTGGACCCCCAGGGAATTTTCCAGATTACTCACAACATTTAAAAAGGAATATTCCCACAAAATATTTTGCTTGGAACTATGCCCTCCTAGTTTTGGCATGCATGGTTCCATCGTTGGCCCTCCTGGTTCCCGAAACGCTGTGTTCCAACTCCGCGACCCTCACACTTGCTTGCTCATGGCTCCACCCCAACCCCATTGGTTACTTTGCAATGATTTAAATATATGTGAAACGATGAAAATTTCAAAGAATGGGCCATTGGCCCATTGGTTATTCGTGCAATGTTACACATGTGGTTGGGCGGGGGTCACATGTTACAACCCCGCAGACCGTCCATCCACAATATGTTAGTCGATAATACATTGTTTAACTCTCAAATGTTAGTTATAACAAACCATGAATATATATTTAAACTGCTCGTGCTATAACCATTATACGATTTTTAAACAAATAATTTTTTTACCGCCAATTTATAATATAATATCCACCAACCATAATCACTTGAATTTTCTAGATTTATATGTGACTATTTACAAATCAATGGCACAAAATTTAGTCAGTTGCACGGGTCTTTTAGGACACCTAATGGGTGCCCCATGGCACCATTTTATTGGGACACGTGGCCCCATTCTATTGGGCCGCCAAAATGTCACCAAAATTAGCGTATATTGCTAGATTTGGTGGCTCTGCAAAAAATAAGCACATATAAAACCTCTTATAGATTTAGTGAAGGTCTGCGAAATTTAGTTGTGAATTTGTCCGAATTTATCTGGAGCATAGCTAAATTTGTCATTTTTCCCAGTTTGACCAGAGCTTTGACTAGGTGTAACTTTCACATATGGAGTCGGATTGAGGCATTGTCTGTGCCGCAGGAGAATCTTGTGATGGGATCTTCAATCTGGTATTGGTTTCACTGCAATCCAAGGACTTTTATTTTTGGAGCCATTAGTGATCCACTTGGATAATTCCTCCCCACTAAAGGAATTTTGTTCTGCCAAAAGTATAAACATGTACTGTGATCTTTGATCTACATAACAAATGTCTCTGACAGGCTATCTTCCCTTTCCTTCACCTTTGTACTTTAGAACTTGGAATGATGAAGCCGACACCTGTATCCATATGAAAATACGTAGCTGCCAATACATGTCCAACTCACAAGATTCCAAACAAGACCACACTTGCCAAGACTTTATAGAACACTCATGGTCACATAGAAACCATACACCATGTTTCCAACTAAAGGCCAAAATATCATGATGTTGCACCCATAAGTGATGTCATACACTTCATCACTTTTACCTCTTGTAGTTGGATTCCTTATTGAACTGCTTCATTGGTTGGTTCCTTCACAATGGCTTTCATATGCTCCCGATCCTTCTTTGGGCATAGGTCTGGATGGAGCTTTCAACTTGTGGATATCTGATGCTCACCATTGTTGGAATGGTTTTTTTCCTCCAAACTTTCTTGACCATCTTTTTACCTTAATGTGGAGAGGGATCCTTATGTCATGTCATGGTCGACATAACCTTCCCCAAACGACTGTCTCTGGTGCAAGTCTATCGAGGTGAAATTGACTTAACTCATCCTCTAAAATATCACCTCCCCTTTGAGATGACCTACAATCACAATTGATGGAATGGTGTGATGTAGCCTCAACCTACATTGATTCAAACTACCTTACTTCTATGACTTTGGAGTATCTTTAAAATTCATTAAAATCATAATCATAATGGGAACATGAAACTGAAGAATCATTGGCACTGTTTACCTCAATTGTCGATTTAGAAGTGGGTGATAATAGCTTTTTGAAGCCTTTGTTGCACTTCAACTTTTCTAAGGCCTTGTGTATGGCTCATAACTAAAGTTGCAATCTATGCTTCTCCTCTTCTGCTTCTTGTAGTGGTCTCCTCAATTCAACATTCTCTGCTTGAATGATCTAGTAATAAAAATTTGAATGATGAGAAGAAGATGAAGAAGAAGAACATTCACTTGAAGATGGATATGGAGGTTATCTTTCATTTATTGAAGCATTTCCCTCTTCTTTATCTTTCTTCTTCTTCTCATTCTTTTCTATTCACTTCTAATAATCTGCAAACAATTTATCTACTATGTCTACCATCCTATAAAAATCTTGATGGAAAGATTTGTCATTCTCCATTTTACTTCTTCGTGTTGCACACTCAATCTCTAGTTATCATTCACACTCGCAATTCACATCAACAAGAAGATCTCTCTGATACCACACATGATTCGTTATTCCTCTGATACCAACATTATCCATTATATTTTCTTTGGTTGATGTTAGTAAAATTGCATGAAATAGCATGTAAAAACCATGTACGCAAACACATAAAGAAGAAGAACATATAGGAGATCATAAAGACAATGCACAAAAAAGTTTGATAATGGAGTTCATCCAATGTGGACTATGCCTCCGGGACTTGCTTCAATAGTGAAGAGGCCACTTGCTTCATCTCATAAAAAAAATAGGCAAGTACATGGTAAAATACATCATTATACCTCAAATCCTGGGAGTGACTTGAAATTCAACTACTCAAAACAAAACAATCACATCACCAGCTAGTCCATCTCATCCTCCTAAGACTTTTGATTGTAAACATGACCTACTTTTGAAAGGTGAATTACTGTCTCGAACTTCATGCCCAACAATTAATGAAGAAGGCATGTTTCTTCCATAACCCTTGAGATCCATTGCTTAAATGCAAAAACAAACTACGTCATTGAGATGCTTGACAAATTTTGGTTAAAATGAGTATAAAATTTCCTATATTCCACCACTATTATCCCTGGATTCCCCAGGGAATCTTCAAAATTCCTCACAACATCCAAAAAAGAACATTCTACAAAATATTCCCATGGAATATTCTACATGGAACTTCGCCCTACTAGTTCTGGTGTGCATGATGTAACAACCTTGGTGAAAATTCTATGTAATAAAAGTTAATAAAAGGAAAAATAATAACCATGGTTGATGGGACACTTATTCCAAGCTGAATGTTGAGAAAAATCCTAATGATGGAGATCACTTTCGATTAATTAACGACTAAGGAAATTGGCAAAGGAAGTGGCTAAGGATTTGGAAGGGCAAAATGGAATTTTTTGGCAGAATTATTTATGAAAATAATGGAAATTAGGAGAAAAGGGAGGTGAAAGGCCACAGGTTGCATGTGAGGAGGAAAATGAAGGAATCACTATTTGATGGGTTGATGTGGATGGCCTCTGGAAGCCATGGATGGTTTTGGATTGATGTGTTTTATTAGATACCATATTCATGCTTGGAATATGGCACGGGGGTGAATGACTGAAGAGAGATTTGGCTCAACCATTCTACAATCAGGTGGAACATGGAAGTCTCATCTCGGGTTTGGATTTTGCATCATCAATATGAGGTTATTTATCCTTGTATTTCTATGAGTATTATATTGGTTTATATGTGGATCATATGGCTGTGATTTCATGGGTATTTATATTGCTATTATTCTGGTTATATATGTGTTTTATGATAATAGCTATGTATGGCTCTCATCATGTTTTTACTTGTAAATGAATGAACAATGTATCTATGACCTAATGGATGAAATTGAAGTCAATGTGTTGAGGCATCAATGTCTCTTAGCGATTCTTAGCTAAGTATGAGACCCTTATGCTCAGATATGTTATTTGCACTTGTAGATTACATATTCGTGATATGTTTGACGAAATGCCTATCATGGCTAGTAGGGGTCTAGTCAAGGTCTCATTCAAGTAATTTATTTTGCACTGTCATTTCCCTGTTATCTTACTATTATGAAGATGTCATTCTATTCTAGGAAGTGATCTGGGCTCTGGGCCTGAAAAAGTGGTTCAAATCCCGAGGATGCTTGCACAACACTGTGCAAAAAATTCCTTGGACATTGGCTTACAAGCCTGTGAGAGCATCCAGAGGTCCCTGGATGCTGCCATGCCCATAGCATGACAACATCTAGAGGTCAAGTTGTAAAAAATCTCAGTGGGACCGAGGGGCTGGTTGGAAAAAAGGTTGGATTGGTTCCTGAGGATCCTAATGCTGATGTTAAATGTCTGTATGGTGCGTTTACATTGGTTCCACTTCCTTAACATGACTTAGGAGGTCGAATCATATCATAGTGGCTTCTCATTGAATGTTTACCTCGGTTGGCCAGTTGCTTGGGTATATGTGGGAGGAGGATGTTACAGATTGGTATCAAAGCATGGTTCACCCCTCATACTAGATGGGTTATCTATTGGTCATGCATGCATGTTAGTTGCATGTGTGTCTCTTACACTTGCATTCCATGTGATTGTTGCATTTTCATAATGTTGATCATGGTTGAAGTGATGTCGTAATGTGGAAGTTGATGTTGTTATTGTGGGATGCATCGTCCTGAGTGTATGACTAGTTACATGTCAATTATGTCACTTACATGTATCATTATTGTATGCTTGGTTGCATGTATCATTCTTGTATGTTTGGTTTCAAGTATCGTTCACTCATGCTTGATCATACATGTTTATGCATGTGTGTGGTTGGTTATGTGTTGCTTATACGTGTTCATGTTTGCATGTGGTCAAGTGTACAATGATGTAGTGGTTGTTGTCATGCATGAGGTTGTGGTATGCGTTGTTGATAAGGTCATGCATTGATGACTGGACCCTAGCTAGAATGCTGGTTGCATGGTTATATACTTATGTGTTATGATTCTATATGCTGTCATGATTATGTTATACATGTATCACACTGATTTATTGATCTTGCAGACAAGAGATCCTCCTCGAGCTATAGTAAGGTACGTTGGTTTATTGTGATTTAGTTTAGTTGACATGATATACCTTGTAGGAAGAAATATCAAATGTCTAGAAATATGGTAGACTACAAGGACTCTCCCTATGAATCAAATGAGCAGTATGGTGTTGGGAACTCTTTTGACTTGGCAGATACATTGAGAAGCTTAAAGGAAGAAATAAGGAGTTGTAAGGCAAATAATGATCGAATCATGCATGCACAAGAGAAACAAGAAGAGGTAAATGCAGTGCTAATTTAGAGTTTGTCATATTTGCAGCGATAGGGACCACGTTAGATTAGTTATGAGCAGGAGGAAAAAACTGATGGGGCATATGGTAGTAGATTGCATGGTGGTCACAATTCAGATAGAGATGACACGGTCAGAGATGGCACACTGTTGGACACTTCATATAGGAAAGGGGATAGACACAGGTACTATTCTAGTTCTGATTCAAATAAGCACTATGATCATCATCATTATCATCCTTACAGGAGGAGTGATAGGGGATACTTGCCAGATGAGTTTAAGAAAGCAAAGGCACCTACATTTGATGGAGAGATGAAAAAACCATATGATGCAAAGGCATGATTTCTTGGCATGAGGAAGTTCTTCAGGTTACATGATTATTCAAAGAACATCAAAGCCATAGTAGCTACATTCAGTCTCAAAGGTAAAGCAAACATTTGTTGGGAAGACGTGAAGAATGTTATATGTATTCACGAGGGAGACTTGACTTGGAGAGATTTTGAGCAGTTATTCAAGAACAAGTATCTGTTAGAGAGATAATTTGATGACAAGGCAAAATAATTCTATGAGAAAAATATGGGATCGATGACAGATGATGAGTACACTAGTAGGTTCTTGGATTTACTGAGGTATGTGCCTTATCTCATGGAGGAAAAGGCCAAGATTCAAAGGTTCTTTAGTGGATTACTGGTTGCATTCAAAGACATGATTGAGTCGATGAGCGTAGACCATTAGTGGAGGCCATTCGAAAGTTAAGGAATTTCTATGAGAAATCGAAGTGCAGATATGAGACTAAGCAAGATTAGAAAGGTAATGCAAGGAGAAAAGGAAATACAGATAATAAAGAGAATGTTACACCATCTAAGAAGTTCAATGCATCAGATAGAGGATAGGGACATCAATCTGAGGTGAAAAATAAGTAGCCAGTGCAATGTAGGAATTGTGGAGGGGATCATCACAGGAAAGATTGTCCACAATGTCAGGGTGGTAGGCTATTATAGGAAGTTCATCAGGAAATTCTCACAAATTTATTATCCTATCACATCATTGTAGAGGAAAGGTAAGACATTCAAATGGACAAAGGAGTGTGAGGTTAGTTTTGAGCAGCTTAAGCAGTTGTTGACACATGAACCAGTGTTAAAGATTGCAGATCCAGACAAAGAGTTTGTAGTATGCACAAATGCTTGCAAGAAAGAACTTGGTGGAGTCCTTATGCATGATGGACATGTGGTATGCTATGAGTTGCGGAAACTAAATGAGCACGAGTAGAACTATCCCACGCATGATCTTGAGCTGGAAACGATCATACATGCATTGAATATGTGGTGGCACTATCTTTTGGGTAAGAGGTTTACATTGATGCGTGATCACAATGGTTTGCACTATCTATTTGACCAACTGAATCTAAATGGTAGGCAGGCTCAGTGGTTGGATATGATCAGTGAGTCGATTTCGAGATCAGATATATCAAAGGTAAAAAGAACAGGGTGGCAGATGCTCTTAGCAGGCGGATACATGTAAATCACTTAGCAGCTATGAGCTCCTAAGGGACATACTTACAAGATAGGATCTTGTAGGCAAGCCAACATAATGTCAGATATATGGAGATTATGCGCATTGCAGTAGAGTACAAGCGCATGTACAGGTGATAATACAAGTATAGGTGACAGTACAGGTACATGTATAGGTACAGGTAGTGGTACAAGTGCAGGTGCACAAGATGTGGACTATTGCCTTACAAAAGACAGATTGGTTAGATTCAGAGACAAGATATATGTGCCAGACAATAGTGAGCTCAAGAAGGTGATATTGAGGGAGTTTCATGCGAAATCATATTCGGATCACCCAGGTTATCAAAAGAAATTGACAATAGTGAAGATATTTTATTATTGGCTGAACCTGAAGAGGGATGTAGCAGAGTTTGTGGCTAGGTGTTTTGATTGTAAATGTGTGAAGGCAGAGTGTAAACATCCATGTGGATTGCTATAGTCGATTGCGATACCAAAGTGGAAATGGGAGGTCATTTCCATAGACTTCATCACAGGTTTGCCAAGGACAATGAAGAAGCATGATCCCATCATGGTTGTTGTGGACAAGTTAAAAAATGTTGCACACTTCATTCTGGTGAAGTCTACATTATTAGCTAGCGATGTAGTGTAGGTATTCATCAGAGATGTGGTCAGATTGCATGGTGTTCCAAAGAATACTGTGTCAGATAGGGATGAAAAATTCACTTCCAAGTTTTAGAAGGAGTTGTTTGCAGGTTTGGGCAAAGAGTTGATCTTCAGTACAACTTATCATTCGCAGACAGACGGACAGACAGAGAGGGTCAACAGGATATTGGAGGACACATTGAGGATGTATGTGATGCATCAACAATGAAAGTGGGAAGAGTACCTTCCACTGGTAGAGTTCGCTTACAACAATGGGTATCAGGAATATTTGAAGATGAGTCTGTTTGAGGCATTGTACGGGTAGAGTTGCAATACTCCGTTAGTTGGAGTGATCTAGTTAACAGGGTGTTGATTGGACCGAACATGTTGGTAGACATGGAACATGAAATGCAGGTAATCAAGAAGAATCTAAAGGAAACACTGGATAGGCAGAAGAGCTATGCATATCGAAACAGGTTGTTCAAGGAGTTCCAGGTTGGGGACCATGTGTACTTTCACATCAAACCGAAGAAGAGCTCCTTACGAATTGGATCATGTGTCAAGTTGGCACCACGGTTTTCTGGACCCTTCAATATTGTTGAGAGGATTGGGCCAATAGCCTGTCGACTTTCACTACCTCTGTCATTGAAATTCCATGATGTTTTCCATGTGTCATTACTTAAGAAGTATGTTAGAGATGCTGATCATGTGATTGACTGGTCTGTATTGCATGTGGAACCAGATGGAGAATTCCAACCATAGCCTCATTGTATACTGTAGAAAAAGGTGCTCATGCTCCGAATCGAGCAATCGAGAAAGTTAAAGTGTAATGGAAGCACTTTGGGCCCGATGAAGCTACATGGAAGATCACAGATCAGATGCAGGCTATGTATGCTTCCTTGTTTGTTGGTTGAGGCAAAGCAATTTTGGTATGGTGTTTTGGTATATGTTTTGGTGATGTTTGGTATATTTACATATGTATATGGATTTAAATACCATCATGAGCTATGTTATAAAGCCTTAATAAGCGGTATGGGTGTCATGTCATTATGATGTTATGTTTTCATGTTGGTTTGCTTCTCAACAGGTTGATCATTGTAAATACTGCATTGAGCTAAGTTATAAAGCTCCATCAACAATATTTTTTCTTACATCAGTCTTGTGGTTATAGGTGTTGTTGAAAACCGAGGACGGTGTTCCCCCAAGGGGGAGGGTTCTGTAACAACCCTGGTGAAAATTCCATGTAATAAAAGTTAATAAAAGGAAAAATAATAACCACAATTGATGGGAACTTATTCCAAGCTAAATTTTGGGTAAAATCCTAGTGATAGGGATCACTTGTGATTGATTAATGGCTAAGGAAATTGGCAAAGGCAACGACTAAGGCTTTGGAAGGGCAAAATGACATTTTTTGGCACAATTATTTATGAAAATAATGGAAATTAGGAGAAAAGGGAGGTGAAAGGTCATAAGTTGCATGTGAGGAGGAAAATTAAGGAAAATAACGGAAAATGAAGAAAATAGAGGCCTCATTCATAAAAAGGCTTCTGAGTATCAGTTGGTAAACTTTTGTCAATTCGGTTTTGGAGCTCTCTCATTATTCTCTCTCTCTCATACTCTTGGACACTTAGAGTTTTCTTAGAGCACTCTTGGATGGCATGGAATACTTGGATTTTGGAGCAAGAAGGAAAAGGAAGAGCAGGAAGGTGCAAGAGGACATCAGGATCAACAACTACAACGTGATTTTCTTGTAGGTACTGAGTTTCATGTTTGTTTTCCTCACTAGTTTTGGCATGTATGGCACATGCATGTGGATCATTGGTCATGATCTGTCACTGGTGTGGAGGATTTCCTGGATTGATAGTGGATTTCCTAGCCTTTCCATTTCCTAGATAGCCATGGATATTTTGGATTTATTTCCTTGTTTTATTTTGGTTGGTTCTCATGTTTCATTAGCTTGGGTTGAGTTACTAGTTCCTAGAGCCTTGGTTGGACAAATGCTCTGGAGCCTTGTAACAACTTGGGTTGAGTTACTATTTCAGTAGCCTTGGTTGGACAAACTCTTTGGAGCCCTTGGTGGGTTGATTTACTAGTCCTAGAGCCTTGGTTGGAAAAGCGCTCTGGAGCTCGGTGACAACTGTGGGTTGAGTTACTAGTCCTAGAGCCTTGGTTGGAACAAATGCTCTGGAGCGTTGGATGGCTGGGATAGAGAAAAATTTGATGATGGTTTTGGTGATGTCTGACCATGAGGTGGAATCACTGTTTGATGGGTTGAGATGGATGGCCTCTGGAATCCATGGATGTTTTTGGATTGATGAGTTTTATGAGATCCCACATTCATGCTTGGAGTATGGCACAGGGGTGAATGAATGAAGAGATATTTGACTCAACCATTCTACGGTTGGGTGGAATGTGGAAGTCCCATCCCGGGTTTGGATTTTGCATCATCAATACGAGGTTATTTTTCCTTGTATTTCTATGAGTATTACACTGGTTTATATGTGGATCATATGGCTGTGATTTCATTGGTATTTTTGCTGCTATTACGCTGGTTATATATATGTGTTTTATGACAGTAGCTATGTATGGATCTCATCATGTTTTTACTTGTAAATGAATGAACAATGTATCTATGACCTAATGGATGAATTGGCTGTCAATGTGTTGAGGCATCAATGTATCTTAGCAATTCTCAGTTAATTATGATACCCCTATTCTCAGATATGTTATTTACACATGTAGATTACATATTTGTGTTATGTTTGACGAAATGCCTGTCATGGCTAGTAGGGGTCTAGTCAAGGTCTCATTCAAGTAATTTATTTTTCACTGTCATTTCCCTGTTATCATACTGTTATGAAGATGTCATTCTATTATGGGAAGTGACTTGGGCTCTAGGCCTGAAAAAGTGGCTCAAATCCCGGGGACACTGGCACAACACTGTGTAAGAAAGTCCCTGAACGCTGGCTTGCACGCCTGGGAGAGCGTCCATAGGTCCTTGGACACTGGCATGCCCATAGCATGAGAGCATCTAGAGGTCAAGTAGTCCAAAAGCTCAGCGGGACCCACGGGTTGTTTGGCAGAAAGGTTGGATTGGTTCATGAGGGTCCTAATGCTGATGTTGAATGTCTGTATGGTGTGTTTCTATCGGTTCCACTTCCTGAACATGACTTAGGAGGTCAAATCATATCATAGTGGTCTCTCATCGCATGTTTACCCCGATTGGACGATTGCTTGGGTAGATGTGGGAGGAGGATGTTACACATGGTTCTACCATCGACCCTCTTGGTTCCCGAAATATCATGTTCTAACTCCGCGACCCTCACACCCGCTTGCTCATGGATTTGCCCCAACCCAGCTGGTTACTTTGCATTGGTTTAAGTATATGTGTAGTGGTGGAAATTTCAAAGAATAGACCATTGGCCCATTGGTTATCCATGCAATGTTAGGCGTGTGGTTGGGTGGGGTTTGTAGGTTCCAACCTTGTGGATCCTTGGTGGTTTTTGTTTATATATATATTATATATGTTGTTTGAAATTCCGTCCACAACACGTTAACCTGTCCGCCCAACCATCGGTCAATAACACATTGTTTAACCACCAACTAATACTTATAACAAACTATGAATATATATTTAAATTGTCGATGAAATAAATTTTATATGATTTTAAAACAAATAAACTATTTTACCGCCAATTTATAATATATGATCTACCAACCATACTAGCTTGAACTTGCCAGATTTATATGTGACTATTTGCAAATCGATGCCGCCAAATTTAGTCGGTTAGCTAGGCCTTTTAGGCCACCCAATGGGTGCCACTTGGATCAATTTTATTGGTCCATGTGGCCCCATTCTATTGGACCACCAAATGTCACCAAACTTAGTGGATATTTCCATTTGGCGGTTCCACAAAAAATAGCCATAGTTAAAACCTCCAATAGACTTAGAAAAGGTCCACACAATTTAGCTAGGAATTTGGTCATACTACAGAACTTAGTGATGACCAAATTTATTTGGAGCATAGCTACATTTGTCATTTTTCCCAATTTGACTATAATTTTGACTAGGTGTAACTTTCATGTATGAAGTCAGATTGAGGCACCATTGGAAAGCTTGTGACGAGCTCTTCAATTTGGTGCTGGTTTTGCTATGATCCAAGGACTTTGATTTTTGGAGCCATTAGGGATCCACCTAGATCAATAAATTTAGTAGGGTATGTGAAACAATGGTATTAGATAATATTATCAAACTAGTAAAAAGAAAAACAATATTTTGGATAAATTGTAATCTCTGTAAGTCATTGAGGGAACTAGGTATGTGACAAAGTGGTACCAGAGCCAAGGATCAACACTGAACTTGAATGGGCTCAAGAAAAGACAAAATGATATAGTTATGTATGCATGTGTATTTATATGTGTTTTATTTTGTTTTATGTATTAATACATTTATGTTTATATACTGCATGCAACAAGATAAGCTTGTAGGCTGGTATCAACCTAGAATAGATGAACAAAGGGAATGGACATATTTGACATGTTTTTTTTTTTTTTTAAACAATGAAGAGATTGAAGGAATACCTTCTAAGGTGCAAGGAAGATATTGAAATATTGATTAAAGAACAATAAATACAAGAAGAATTGAATGCAATGTTTTTCATAGCTTGTCAGAGATTCAAAAGTAGTTGTAGTAGCGACCAAATGTTGGCAATGATGGAAAATACCCATCTAAGAAAATGTATATCCCTTCAGAAAATGAGCCGCATGAGTTAAAAATCAACAATACAAGGAAGTGTACATCTAAGAAAATACATCGAAGTAGTAATGTGGTTACTTCCAATGAAGACTCCTCGTTTGATTCCTTTAATTATGGGATAATTAGTTCAGATGGGATGAGTAGCAACAAATCACATAAGAAAAGAAGACGAAACACTCTAAAGTTCCATTGCATGAAGAATTCAAAAAGGAAAAACCACCTACCTTCAATGGTGAGATAAAAAAAGGTAAGGAATCTGAAGCATGGTTGTTAGGATTAAAGAAATACTTCATGTGCATGATTATTCAACAAACATGAAGGCTAGAGCAGAAATATTTAATATGAATGGAAAGGCATCCATATGGAGGAAATATCACAAGGATGTGAAAGGAGTTCGAGAAAAGGACATCCTTCAGAAGTAGTTTAAAAAATACTTCAGAAAGAAGTACCTATCAAAAAGGTACCATGATGAAAAGGTCAAAGAATTTGATTATTTAAATCTTAGATAATTCACTATAGAAGATTATGTGAGAAAAAAATTGGCGTTGTTGTAGTATGTGACTTATATCAATGATGAGAAAGTGTAGATTCAAAGATTCATCAATGGATTGCCTCAACATTACCAATACCAAATAAATTTTAATGATCAAAGACTCTCGATGACACCATTAGAAATGCCATGTGTCGTTATGAACAATAAAAGCACAGAGAATAACAACAAAAGTATTGGAAGAGGAAACAAATATGATATGAAGGAAATGAAGTCGATATTTCAACATTATAAAGCTTATGCAAAGAGTTCAAATAAGATTTTGTCATAAAGAAGTAATCATCAACAAAACTATATTATGCAAAGTGAGATGAAGCCAATAACAAGTGTGGAATGAAAGGCAGGAGATCAGAAAAAGAGGCCTTTGAAATGTTGGGTTTGTGGAGAAGAGAAATTACTTCGAGATTTCCCTCATAGACAAGGGGAAAACAACAAAAAGGTGTATCGAGTACAATAGGCTAATACAGTTAATGATGTAGCAAGAGTAATGCCTAGGATTCATGCAACCTTGGATAATTGACAAGCAAATCATCAATAAGTAAAAGGTACAATTGGTCATCTTCATGTTTCCATATTGATTTATCTTGGATCTAACCTTAGCTATATTTCACTTCAAGTTTTTGATGCACGTGTTCTTTATAGAAGTAATAATAAGAAATCATGGCTAGTTCAACTAGCCACAAACATAAAGAGGAAGGTAACTGAAATGGTGGAAGCACACCCAATTGTTATGAATGGGTATAAAATCCAAATAAATTTTAATATATTTAATTTAGGATCTTATGATGTTTTAATTGGAATGGATTAGTTGGAAGCATACATAGTTAAATTTTATTTCTATCATAGGACATTGGAAGTGGTGAATATTGATGGGTAGCCAATATCCCTCAATGACATAGACAAAACTATGCTATAAGAGAAGTATTAGAAATGCAATTGAAGACAATAAAATGTTTTCAATTGTATACCATACATGTGTTGGAATCAATAAGTAATACAAAAGCAAAGCTTGAAGACTTCAAAATCTTGCAAGACTTTCAAGATGTATTTCCAGAGGAAATACCAGGACTGCCACCCAAAAGAGACATACATTTCTTTATAGATCTTATGCGAGGAGCAATACAAGTGTCTAAAGTTACATATAGGATGAGAACACTTGATTTGATAGAGTTGAAGGTTCAACTAAAGGAAATGTTGGAAAAAGGATATATTAGATCCAATGTGTCTCCTTGGGGAGCATCGACCTTATTTGTGAAAAATAAAAATGACACTCTTAGATTGCGTATTGACTAAAACAAATGAACAAAATGACTGTAGAGAATAAGTACCCTCTACCTCGGATTGATGAATTGTTTGATCGTTGAGAGGAGCCACAATATTTTCCAAAATATATTTAAGGTTTGGATATCACCAAGTTTGACTCAAAGATGAAGACATTCATAAGACGCCATTTCAAATTAGATATTGGCATTATGAATTTGTGGTGGCTCCTTTAGGGTTGACTAATGCACCATCTAAATTCATTTGTTTTATGAAAAAAATTCTCAATAATTATTTGGAAAAGCTTGTTTTGGTTTTCATTGATGAAATTCTTATTTGTTCAAAGATAAAAGAAGAACAAGATGAGCATCTTTAGACTGAGTTGCAAGTGTTGAGAGAGCACCGATTATATGCCAAGTGTAGCAAGTGTAATTTCTATCAAAAATAAATCCATTACTTGGGACAAATAATTTCAAAGCAAGGATTTGTTGTGGACCTTGATAAGATAAAGGCCATTAGAGAGTGGCATGGTCCAAGCAATGTTACAAAATTAAGGTCATTTATGGGACTTGCAGGTTACTACAAAAGATTCAAAGGATTCTCCCAGATTGGTCATCCAATTACTTCATTGCAAAGGAAGGGAGTAAAATTTATTTGGTCCAAGGAATGTGAAGAAAGCTTTCAACAACTAGAGTATTTTCTTACCAATGCACCTATGTTAAGAATTATAGATCCAAGTAAAGAGTTCTTAGTATGCATTGATGCTTGAAAGGAAGGACTTAGTGGGGTTCTCATGCAAGATGGATATGTGATATGTTATGAGTCTCAAAAGTTGAATGAGCATGAGAGGAATCATGTGACTCATGAATTAGAGTTGGAAACTATTGTTCATGCACTTAAAATTTGGTGCCATTATCTACTTTGGAGTAGATTTGTTTTGATGTTATATCATAGTGGGTAGAAGTATTTGTTTGAATAACCTAACTGGAATGCTAGAAAAGCTTAGTGGCTAGCACTAGTTAGTGAGTTTTATTTCAAAATTAAGTAAATCAAAGGCAAGGAAAACCATGTGGTATATGCTTTAAGTAGAAGGCTGCAATAAAATCACGTTGTAGAAATTAGTTTCATTGAAACTAGCTTAAAAAGTATGATAAAATATTCCTTACAACATGATGATCACTTTCAAAAAATTAAAGAATGTTTGAAAAAATGAAGTGAAGGATCAAATTGTGTGGGATTTCGACTGGCGAAGGATGGATTACTGTTATATAATGACAAATTGTATGTATCATAAAGAAATTCACAAAGAACCATATTTTGGACACCCAGGATATCAGAAGATGATAATAACAGTTAGGAAGCATTATTATTTGCTTGAAATGAATAAAGAGATTGATGAGTACATTACAATGGGATTCAAATGTCAACAACTCAAGGCTGAACGTAAACACCCAACATGCATGTTACACCCTATCCCAATTTCAAAATGGAAATGGGATACTATAACCATGGATTTCATCACTAGATTTCCTAACATAAGTAAGTAGCATGATGATATTATAATTATTGCGGACAAGTTAAGTAAAACAACTCATTTTATTATTATAAATTCCACCCATAACGTATTTGACATTGCTAAGGTATTTATGAAATAAATATTTAGATTGCATGGCATATGTGATTGTGTCTGACCGAGTTTGCTTATAATAATGGCTATCAAGTATCATTTTAAGATGAGTCCCTTGGATGCAATGTATGGCTGGAAATTTCATACTCCTACGAGATGGGATCATCTAGTGGATAAAGTTATTCTTGGACCAACTTTGTTGCAAGAAATGGAACAAGAAGTTTTGTTGATCAAATAAAAGTTAAAAGCAACCTAAGACCATTAGAATATTTATGCAAATAGGCAGAGGGTTCATAGAGAGTTCAAAGTTGGGGATCATGTGTATCTCTAGGTTAATCCAAAGGGAAGTTCCTTAAGAATGGGAACTTGTGTCAATTTTTCACCTTTCTATTGTGGACCATTGGAGATTTTGAAGAGAGTTGGGCTAATCGCTTACAAGCTTGCATTACCTCCAAAAATTAAAGCTAATGATGCATTTCATGTATCTTTGCTTAAAAAGTATGTTTATGATTCTAATAATGTCATTGATTAGGATGTGATATAGGTGGAACCCGAAGGCGAGTTCAAACCAAAACCATAATGCATACTAGGCTGGAAGGAGATATTGCTTCAAAGCTAAACTATTGTGCACGTTAAAGTGCAATGGAAGCATTATGGAGCAAAAGAAGTCACTTGGGAATTGGAGGATGTCTTGACAGTGACATATCCTTAATTTTTTTCTTCATAGTTTGGTTTTGCAAGTGGAAAAACACTGATGACAATGTTATTTTAAGGGGTAGGGGATTGCGACACCCTTTTTTTAATTTTGCTATTTTTTGTAGTTAAAGACTTATAATGCGAAGATGCCAACATTGATTCTATGAGTTGACACTTTAGTATGAGATTTACTGTTTTATTTTATTTTGTTCATAAAATATTTTAGAACTAAAGGAAGTGGGGGAAACCAACATATTATGATTGCTTAAGATGAAAACACATACCTTTAATTAATAATTCCCTTAATGCGATGGTTGGGAAGATGAAGGGTCAAGGTGTGTTTATAAAAATGAAACAGGAAACCCATTGAGGGGATTTTTCCTTTTTCCTTTTTGTTATGAGCATTACTCCATTATTATTCTTGTGCTAATTTTTTTCCTCTCTCACTAAAAAAATTATTTGACAAGAGAATTGGTTATGACTTTTGTAACACGAATTTAATGTGTTGTAGTGCTTTTTCCTTGAAATAGATGGCTCTGAAGACTAGGAGCTATCCTGCTTGTGTGTGGAGAGAACTGAAGAAGGGAGGGCCAAGGGATTGTAAATATCATAGATGAATTCCTTGCGTTGTGTAGACCTACATTGTCATTTGTGAATTTTTGTGGGTGTCGTCAAGGAATGGAAATGCTAAACACTGTGATTCTTTTTGTGTGTGGAGGAGATTGGCCTTCACTTTCTATGTTAAATATTGTTTGAAAATTGTGCACTAAACCCCTGAGTTTTGTTTTCCCCTTAAGGCATCAAGATCTGGCTCAAGGGTGGCAAATTATGAGAAATATTGTGACATAGTTGAGCCTATAGTTGGGTGGAGAGTGGCTCACCCTTCTTCAGTTCTAGATTGCAAAAGGATTTGAATCAACATAGATATATCTTATGCATGATTATTTAATTGTTATTTTCAACATATTTATATGTACATGCATTTACCTTTTAGAAAATTTATCATGGTTGTCGCTATTATACTGTTTGGTTGTAGCCTTTTCTATGTATTAAATTTTGTAACAACACTGGTTGAGGAAGATAGGCTTCCTAAATTCTTATTTAAGCGAGTCATGTTGGAATTTATGCTATAACTTTTATGTTGGGAGGTTCCAGAAGTTGAAACTTGGATCATAGTGAGGGGGAATCCCACTAATCATTTGGTATCTAGTTTTCATATATTGGGTCGCACAAATTTAGGAAATATGATAAAAGGAATTTTGACTTTGTAAATGCATCTTTAAATAGGTAATGTTGATATTTCTTCTATAATTTTTCTTTTGGGAGGTTCTAGTAGCTAAAAATTGACCAATAGTGAGGAGAAATCCCATTAATCATCTGATCTAGCTTTCATTTCTAGGGTCAAAGCATTTTAGGAGATATGATCAAAGGAAGTCAAGCTTCTTGGTTGCTCCCAAAATCATGCATCAAATAGGGCATGTTGGAATTTCTGCCATAAATTTTCTTCTGGGTGGTTCCAGAAGCCGAAACTTGGACCAGAGCGAGGAGAAATCCCACAGAGCATCTAGATCAAATTTTAGATATTAGGTCACAATATTTTAGGAGATATAATCAGAGTAAGTCAAGATTTTTGGATGATCCTAAAATCATGCATCAAATAGTTCATGCTGGCAGTTATGTTTTAGGATATTAAACTAGGTCTCTTTTTATAGTTTTGGTTAGGCTTAATCAGGGGCTTCATGAATTAGATTTTGATGACATAAATCCTTTAAAAATAATATACCTTGTGCACTAAGGAAGGTCATGAGCCGTGGAGAAGGAATTACTAACATTTTCATTATTATTAATGATATACCTTATACAGAATGTACCTTATGTTTCTAGTAAGGAAGCCTCCGACCTAAAATTTACATTAAAAATTAATAAATTATCCTTAATAACCATTACTTATGTTTACTTATAAAACATACTTTCTTAGGTTACCTTAAACCCTCAGTAAGGGTCTATTTTCCCTATAAATGAGGTAATTAGGTTAGCTAGGAGGTTGACTTCACAAAGTATGATGAGGAGCCCTTAGTTTTCATAAGACATAATGAGGAACCCTTCTTGCTTAATTTTTTATGCCCATAACCAATAAAAGTATGCCATGTCACACCCCTTGGGGTTTTAGCCCAAAAACTAAGTTCTCTGACTTAAAAGGTGAATATCTCTCAAACCAGGAGGCCTCTTGGGGCGTACCACATACCACCAAAAAGATCTATCCGAGGAGAATATAATGACAAGAATATTCGAGACAAAATCAATGATTTTTTACTTCAAAAAACCTCGACAAGGTTGGGGCATGTCCTCAATCCAAGGAACCGAAACACTAGGAATTGGGTTTTCAACCATCCAACATTATAGCCTTCAACTTGATGTAATCCAAAAAGTTTTAAGAGGAATTCATTGTTCATTTTACATCAATGGTGGGTGTTTCAGTCAAAGTCAAACCTAGCCAAACCCTAGGGTTGACATCAATGCAAACACCATCTAACAATCTCCCCCTTTGTCATTGATGGTAACATACATACTCCTTCTGTGAGCACAACTCCCCATAAATTCATGCTTCCATACCCTTCTCATAATTTCAATCTCCTTGTCATGATTTCTCTTCCCCTTTGACATCAATGGTAAAGGGTGACACCCCTTGATAATCTTCCTGCTTCCTATGGACCTGTAATATGCTTGTGCTCCCCTTGATGAGAAACCTTCCTCTGTCTTTCTGCAAAATGCTTGTCACAACGACCTGTACCCCCCTGTCACACTATGATTTATACATATTGCTTCTACTGAATATGGATCAACTTACCATGAGTTTATGCAATTCTGTAATGCTGAGAAGCTATCAATGCTGATAATCAATCATTATGGACTTGTATTCCATTGACTATCCAAAAAATTCTATGGACTTGACACATCTGAATTGAAGTTTCTATTCTGCACACAATGTTGCATATATGTCAATTGTAGACCTGCCAATAGACAAACCATCAAGAATGTGCCACTATTGTTGCGTGGACTCCCCTTCTTCAAAATTCGTGGAGTCAATAAGCTAGGGTATTTAAAATAATGTATCCCCCAATTCTTCAGTTGGACCTTCTTGACTCATGTCATTTTCCAAAGTATTCGATGCTTCATCACGACCCTTTGCATTTATGAAACTAGAAAGCATGAGTGTTGAGACCTTTTTATTTGCTTGATCTTTTGTACCTATTTTTTTCTCCAAACTTTATCGTACTTGCAATATCGAGCTATGTGTCCATAGTTATGACATTTATAACATTCAATGTTGGGGTTGTACCTACATTCTCGAGCTATGTGCCCAAAATGATAATATTTGAAGCTTTCAATGTTGTCCATGGAAGATTCCATCTGGTATTTTCTGCTGACAAAATCATCATGGAACTTATCTCGTGATCCTGAAAACTTGCTTCTAGGGTTTTGCAGATGATAATTGTATCAGCCAAAAGTTTCATAATCCCTAGCTATATGTCCATAGTTAATACATAAAACATAATAACCATTAAATAAATGAGCATACCTTATGAGTTATCTTGTTTGGATTCATTCTTCTTCGGAGGAAGTGGTCTTTGATAATTAAACCTGTCAACAACTTCACAACCCCTAACCATATGTCCATATTTAGTGCATGAAAAAATAACCGTTAAATGAACAAGCGCACTTGAATGATATTCTATATTTGTTCTTCTTCGGAGGCGACAGTGTAGTCTTTCGTTGTCCTTTCCCTTGATTTCTTCACCATCATTCTTTGAAGTTGCAATATTCTCAGTATTTTCCTCATCCTGATTTTGTAAGGATTAGAGATTTTCCCTTCGTCACATGGATCTTTGCCTGCTTCTTCTACCTTTATCTTCAAATGGGGCAATTCTTGATCTTTCATTTCAATAACCTGCAAATGTTCCTTTTTCCAATCCTTGAACTTGTTGACTTCATTAAGGGTTGCATCAAGTTTTTCGTGTTTTTTAGCAAGGTCTTCTTGAAACCAACTTTTCAATATTTGTCTTCTTCTTTCTACTTCTTCTATTTGTAGATTTAGAAGAGTGACCTTTTCTACTTCTCTGTTGAGAACCTGTATCTGTTCCTTTTGCCTTCCATTTTCCTTTTCGAGCCCGTCTATTTCTGTAATACTTATATCCAGTTCCTTTTGATTTTGATCAACTTTAGATACGTACCTTTTACTAGATTCCTTTAATTGACTTGCCAAATATTTCTCTTTCTGCTCTGCTTCCTGCACTTGGAGTTTCAATAGAGCAACTTCTTCTTTGAGTGTATGATTCTTTGACTTTTCAAATTTTCCAGCTTCTTCTAACTGGATTCTAAGACTACTGATAATTTCTTCAGATTCTTCATTCTTCTTATTAAGTCTTTTGACATGTCCTTTTTCTATCTTCAATTCTTCTTCCAGAAATTTAGCCCTTTCCTTTTCACTCTTGAGTTCCTTTATAACTTTGACATCTTTGTTTTGAAATTCGTTTTGACTCATTTATTCAACTTATTCACTATCATCATTTTTTGATTCCTTGATATCAAGATCCACATGATTACAACATCGATATCTTGACCTACATGATTCTTTGAGTAGAGCTTTGAGTAGAGATTATAGAGCCTTTCCCAAAGAATTTTGGCCATTGAGCAATGATTGATTTTTTCTTTTACAGGATTTGGTAGAACATTAAATATGACATTCATGGTTTTTGTATTACACCTTTTAGCTTTTTTGGTAGATGTGTCTCTAGAAACAACATATTTCCATACATCATGAGCTTCCAGATGGACTACCATTCTAGATTCCCATATCTAGTAATTATCTTCATCAAATTTGGGAGTTGGTGTACAACACTGATTTTCTTCAGATTTGGATACTGTTACAATACCTGAAACTTCCTTTGAACGCTTGGTGGCTTTCTTCTGAAAATTTTCGATTTTTGTAATCTGAGATATGCCTTTGAGTTGTTTAGATGCTACTGAAGGAACCTTCTCTGATACCGATTGTTGGAAGTACTGAGAGGGGGGTGAATAAATATTTCTTAGCAATTAACACTTGATTTTTTTTTTTTTTTTTTTCATTTTGTTTCATTTTGTTTTTTTTTTTTTTTTGTTTTTGTTTTTTGTTTTTAGAGAATTAATTAATCTTCAACAATATTATTATAATTCAATGTCAGATGGAAATATGAGTAAACAACACCATACAATAATGAAAAAATAAAAAACAATAGACACAATATTTTTAGTTGGAAAATCCCCTCCAGGTCAAAAACTAGCGAACACTTCTTAGTAATCATCTTCTCTATGTTAAAAGAAAAATAATTACATCAAGTTTTCAACCACAACTGAAGGAAGCCACAATCCCTTTATTTATAGGATACAATATGTAGGAATCTATTATACCCTAAAAACCTGTTGCAATTAGAAGGACAACCCAATGCCCTGTAAGTTAGGCCACAACCTGATGAGTGCCCCAACAATATGTTTACTAGTTGCTATCAGAAGGATGCTTCATCGCCCTGTAATTTATTAGCCCTAATGGAAAGGATGCTACAACGCTTTATGCAGGCTATGACCTGCCCTAACACCACCCTGCCACCCTGAAGTGTTCTCAGACCACAACCTAAAGGTGACTCCAACCACCCTAAAGAGCTAATGGACCATGTTTCACAATTTTCACACTAGATCAACTTGTGCTTTGAATCAATATAAGAATGTTGTTTATCCTGTCATGTCCTGGTAGCCATTGACCAATGTACTATGCTTCTTAATTTGATCACTGCACAATACTACCCAAACTGATCACTGCACAATACTGCACATCAAACCTTGGATTTCAATGCTACCAAACCAACTCACAACTGCACAATCTAATTACTGCTCATCTCTGTACAACATGCTACTAATGAACACTACACATCATTGCATGTCATTGCTTACATAGGCTACTACACATCCACACAACCTGTCTCTACTCAGTCACAATGCCAAAACAAACAATTGCACAACCTGCACATCCAACTGAGAATATTCTCCTGTATAAGATGTAAGCCCAAGATGTACCCAAACAATAAGCTCACTGCATTACAACAATCAATGCAACGTGCAATGGTCAATGTCTCTGTAATGTATTGCTCTCGAATGAATAAGCATTCAATGGTTCATAGAGAAATCATCCAAATCACTATGCCAAGCTGCTGCAAGTACCAGGCACTGAAGTCAAATGATGGCACGATCGTAAATCCCTTAGGTCATCCCTATGACCTACTTTCAATGCTCTCAAACTCTTCCCAAGGAGGGATACTAACATATGTCTTATTTTTTCTTCTTAGATAACCAATGCCTTGGTGCCATCATCATTTATTGCTGTCATGTAAGTTCATTTTTCAAGAATATGTTACAAAAATCTTGTTATGGAAATATCATTAATATTGTCACTGTTAAAGTCATCAAGACTGCTGCATACAGTATAATAGTTCACTTTAAGTTTCTATACCTCTCACTGTATAAAGATGAAACCTTTTGACTACTTCTAATAGTTTACTATCACAAATATCAAAAACACATTCCCAAATGTAATAAGTCACTGTTTCATTGTTACTATAAAACACTATTGTTCACTGGAACAATCTCACAAGCACTCTTGTCTTCAATACTTCAAGTAATCAACTACCACTTATCAAGTCAAGATTCTTTTGTATCACTGTTGTAGGTTACTTGGAACTCACAAGTATCCTTGGTTTCAAATATTCAACTTTTCTAATCAATCATAGTTATGTACCCTTGTCTTTTGCTAGGATCAAATTATCTTTATACTTGAAATCAAGGTCAAGATGTAAACCAATACCCAGTTAAATGCACTAATTTCTTCAGAACACCTTTAACAATCTAGTTACTGAGGTGCAATTTCCTTAGGAAATTTGCCTCAATTCCACTCTTTATCATCTACTAAATATGTGCATTCACATTTCACACATCAAATAACCTCCTCATCAAATTCTTACACATCATGATAAATTATTTCCACATAAACTTATTGAATATATCATGCATAATTTAGCATAATCTATTCATCCAAAAATTAAACTATCCATGATTTTAACATTTTAGTTGATGGTTTTGAAACTAACTATCCCGTAATTACCTCCGAAATAAATTCACACGAAAAAAATATTTAAAACCATTTACCAAACCAAGACACGGTTTGGAAAAACCACCCACATTGATAATTATAAAATAATCACGTAATTACCTACCAAATAAATTCAAACTCAATAAATATTTAAAACCATTTATAAAACCAACACACAGTTTTTAAAAACCACCCTCATTAATAATTATAAAATAATCCTTAATGTCTCCTCATAATTACCGTGAACCACCATAAGCCATTTAAATCAATTGTTTTTCAAAACATCCCATGGTTTATATAACCAGTAATGAATAAAGTAAACTCCCAAATAAATTCAAACTCAATAAATATTTAAAACCATTTATGAAACCAACAAACAGTTTTTAAAACCACCCTCATTAATAATTATAAAATAATCTATAATATCCGCTTATAATTACCGTGAACCACCATAAGCCATTTAAATCAATTGTTTTTCAAAACAGTTCATGGTTTATATAAACAATAATGAATAAAGTAACATTTCCATTCACCACAAATTATCCTTCCAAAATTCTAAACTGCATAGGGTTCAAATGACATTTCCATTATAGATTCCAAATTTGATTATTAACTGGGCTTATACATAAATAGCATCACATTTAATCTATTGTGTAAATGATTTTGATTTTTTCACTTACCCGATCATCCTTGCCAAAATAAACCTCCCAAGAACCAACCAGAAAAACTGGGCTTATACATAAATAGCATCACATTTAATCTATTGTGTAAATGGTTTTGACTTTTTAACTTACCCGATCATCCTTCCCAAAATAAACCTCCCAAGAACCAACCCAAAAAGGAATTGATCTTTTCAGTGTCTTTTTTCTTTAGGAAGTCTGAACCATTATTTGCCTCAAATGTACTTAACGAGGCCGAAAGTTTTAGATAATAAGTCATGAATTGAGAATGTTATGTTTTGGATATTAGGCTAGTTCTCTTTTTATAGTTTGGTTAGGATCGATTAGGGGCTTTATGTATTAGACATTGATGACATAAATCCTTTAAAAATTATGTACCTTGTGCACTAAGGAAGGCCATGAGTCATGGAGAAGGAATTAATAACATTTTCATTATTATTAATAATATACTTTATACATAATGTACTTTAGGTTTAAAGTAAGGAAATCCGTGACTTAAAATTTACATTAACAATTAATACATTATCTTTAATAACTCTTAATGACGTCTATTTATAAAACATAATATACTAGGTTACCTTAAACCCTTAGTAAGGGTCTATTTGCCCTATAAATGAGGTAGTTAAGTTAGCTAGGAGGTTGACTTCACAAATTATCATGAGGATCCCCTGGTTTTTGTAAGACATAATGAGGAACCCTTCTTGCCTAAATTTTTATGCCCATAATCAATAAAATTATGCCATGTCACACCCCTTGGGGTTTTAGCCTAGAAAGTAGGGTCTCCAACGTAAAAGGTGAATATATCTCAAACCAGGAGGCCTCTTGGGGTGTACCACATACCACCAGAAACATATTTCTGAGGAGAATATAATGATGTGAATCTACGAGACAAAATCAATGATTTTCTACTTCAAAAAATATCAACAAAGTCGGGGTATGTCCTTAGTTCGGGGAACCCAAACCCTAGGACTTGGGTTTTCAACCATCCAATAGTGTAGTCTTCAACTTAATGTAATCTAGATAGTTCTAAGAAGCATTCATTGTTCATTTGAAATCAATTATGGGTGTTTAAGTCAAAGTCATACCCAACCAAACCCTAGGGTTGACATCAATGATAACACCATCAAATAGCTGAAGGAGTTCAATTTCTCCTTTTCAATCAAACCCTGTGACTCAAAATCGAACAAATATTGAATAATATTCAAACCTAATTTTTAGATATTATATGGACTTATATATTTTACCGAGATATGTGCCCGGACTTCTAAAAAAGATGCAAAGTATTGCTTGAATTGGTTGAGATATGCATCAACCACTCTATCATTTCATATGTAGACATAATCATCATTCCAAGCAGCAACTTTTCTGTCCTCAACACAATCAGGAACCTAAAATTGAAATCCATCAGTATGCAATCTTAATCACATGACTAAATTTGGTCATAGTAAGTGGGTCATGTGTATCTCACTCACTCGAGAGAGGTAGTGGAGGTTGATGGAGGTCTGGAAAAAATGGAGGGTTTTCCATGGGAAAAGGTGTCTGTAAAGCAATCTGGTCACCACCATCACCTTGGGAATTTCGATTACCATAATACTTGCAAACCTACAAATACTTGTGAATAGATGCAAACCAATGCATTGAATCGATTAGCCTTCGATTTGCACACCTATCCATCGTGATGGATGAAACACAAACACAATGGATTGAGAGCAACAAAGAATGGGAGAAACAAGTTAATAGGTGGTAAAACACATGACATTAACGACCAAGGATGTGGCATTGAAACTCCTGTAATTGAAAAATGAGAGACCATTTGTTATCCATGTTGTTAATTGAGTCCAAACCATTTTTGATTTTTAAAGATTTAAAGTTCACCCACCCCAATTCCAATATAGACCACATTTATCCGCTTAATAATAGGGCTTTGAAATAAGGTGAAATATGAGATATTTAAAAAATATAAAATATTCACCAACCTTTAAATATTATTTGAAATATTTGCATTTGTCTATATTTCAACCCTAAAAATACCTTTCTCTAAGCCTTGACTTGCGCATTCCAAGCACATTATGGGTTTTAGAATCTCATAGATGTTATATATTAATAATAAAAACCAATTACATAACTTAATTAAAAGTTTTTTTTGCATGAAGATACTTCCTTTTTTCATGCTTTTGCTTGTATGTGTATTGATACAGAACCAAAGGAAAACTAATTTGCTAATAATTCTCTTCAAGCTAACTAACTAGACACTTAATTTAGCATTCATATTCATCGATTTTGATCCCTATGGAGGCCAAAATCATGATAAATTGTGGCTATTTGGATTTGCACAAATTATTTTGCTAAAACAATGTGATTTTCCCTCTCAATAACCATGTTAACCACCCATTGACGGAGCACTTGTAGGTGTTTTTTTTGCAGATCTAAGAGGAAGACATTGATTTCATGAAGGATGGGAACATATAATTATCTCTTGTTCACCCCAAATGCATATAGATATCTTAACAAATAAATAATTAGCAGATTGAATAGTTTTGGTAAAAACTTATAAAAGGACTTTTTGAATGCTTAAAATTTTCCAAATAAAAAATTAAATAGAATAATTTTTTTTTTTTTTTTTTGTGGTATTATTTCTCAAAAGGAAGGAATAACGTAACAAAAGTGAACGGAAATGTGATTATTATGGATAAAATAACATTTATTAAAGTGGCATTTGAAAAAAAAGTGAGGACCAACAGACCTATCAAATCTTTATCAAACCACAACCTTAACTAAATAACCCCATTATGATGCTTAAGGGAAGGACAATGGGAATTAATGGGCCATCTTGTACATAGGTGTGAAGGAAAAGCTAGTAACTGGGACCATATTTAGCCATTGTTTATCATAATGACAATTTATCCTCTTGTAATGGAGGTATCAGATATAACCATTTACTCAAATTCTCCACCACTTATCACACATATATTGAAATATTACATAGTAATACAAGAGAGATTGTGATGGAAATGCGAGATAAAATAATAAATTAAAAGATAAATAATAGACCTTGAATTCAGTGTGGCTCTCATGATGGTTCTTTTCTTTGACTTTTGTGGTTCACGCACATTTTTTTAATGAATGGAAAAATCAATAAAGACCCATTTTATCTCTATGTGATATTATCCCCATGTCACCTTTAAATGGACTAGATGTGGCTTAGACCTTATGGCCATATGCAAAACATAGAGAAAACCCTTGGCTTCTAATTTGGCAAAAAAAAATATAAATCTATACTACAAAATTGCATCAATTATGTAGTCAGGAAAAAAGTCATGAGGTACCCATTTGAATCATGATTTATGTGCTTTATCTATAAAAAAAAAATATTATCTACAATGAGGAAAACGCATTTTCCATTGGCAATTTTCCTTTTCCATTTTGGGTGGTTTATTTTAGCAATATTTTTCTCCTTTGGAGTTGAGTTTTCTATTTTAGAGTGTTAGGAAAAATACTAACGGTGTGGGGGGAAGAGGGTGTGAATCACTATTTAATTCACTTCAAACTTTCAATTTCTTATTCAATTTTTTTTACGTTACTGTTCTTCATGCAATCGACGTATGTACACAACTTCAGTGAATGTAAACAACGTATATCCAATTTACTTATTTTGTCAAAAAATTCATCAGTAAGTTAATTTAACCATTGCATTATTAATTGATTAACCATCCACTATGCAATAAAGAACATATTAAGTCACAACACATGAGCAACACACATAGAACACCAATATTTCAGGTGGAAACCCAATGTGGGATAAAGCCATCAATGTCATTGTCTCTGTCTTCTTTCTTATTATAAAATCTTCATTACATTTAGTATTGGTACAGACTCTTACTAGTACGCAAACACCCACTTGCAAGAGGCTACAACCTCCACTCGTTCTCGAGCACCCATTGGAAGGGAGCTACAACCGCCTAATCTCGTTTATCGACTCCTATCGGAAGGAATCTCCTACCCCCTCACTAAAGGCTGCAACCCTCAGCACCTTGTGTACCACTTTTCAAAATGTTTCAGACTGGATCCACATGCCAAACAATCATCAAAAAACCTGTAGGTCTCTTTTCATCAAATTTTCGTACTGGACCCACACAAACAATAAAACATATACAAACTAAAATACTGAAATACAATTCTAAATCATTGAATCTCTATAAATAAACTGAACCTCTAAAACATCAAACTACTGAATACAAATCCCAATCAAAACAACTAAACTTCAGAACATGTACATGACTGTTCTTAATAAAACCTGCATATATACAAACTTCCTCTACATAAAACCTGCATACAAATCTCAGATTACTGAACATTGAATCTTTTGGATAGAAGAATCATTGTAACACTAATTCACCCATTGAATCAAGTACTGAACCAATCACAGATCATTGAACCATACCCAATCATCAAAACTGATCAATGTAGCAATCAACCCAAACAACACCTCCAAATACATATCAAGACATCATTGACAAACAACAACGAATAAAACAATCATCATCAACAATTATCATCAAGCAACACTACAAACCCTAACCAAATATGATTCAGAATATATACGCACTTATAATTAAGAAGACTAGTGTATATACAAACTTATGATGTAAAAAACCCATGTACAGATTTCAACATACTGAAAATTACATTTTTGAATACATACACGACTACCCAAAAACAGATCTGCGTATGTATGCAACTATTCATAAGAAAACTAACGTACATATCTTAAATCAACGGATCAATCCTTCATTGCAAACACAATACATACTGCACATACCTTACTGTCAAATCATTAGATTACTAAAGGCACATTCAAATCACAGTATCACTTATAACCATAGATCTATCATTAAACAAGCAAATCAAACAATCATATATTTCAACACGTCTTCAAATATTTCAAATTTGAGTCTTCTCCTTTCTCTTTGGTGCACACCCGTTTCAAATCATAGCTCATATGAATAAACCATTTACTTGCACACACAACACCTTGATCTCCATCTCTTTATATAGCTTTTGCCTTAGCCAATACCTTGGGTAAATACTTTGGTAATTATTGATTTAAGGCTTCTGCGATTTATGTTTTGTGTGGTGTCATCTTCCGGAGTCATCACATTTATATTTTTTTTGGAATCGACGTTTCGAACCATCCTCTGTGGTTCATCATCAGGATAGATCCATGAGTGAATAAGCCATAACTCAATAGGGTTAATAAATAAAGGCGAGGGCTAAGATGAGAATGAATGACAACCGACAAGTTCTAATGGAAAGAGAGTGAAACAACAAATACTGATTTTATTTTAATTCTAGTTTTTAATACCTAACTTTCTTTAAAGAATTATTAATAAATTTTTGTTGTTTATTATTTAATGATTATAAAATATATTTCATTATTTTATTAATTAATTTTCATTGGTTTTTATTAAGTATAAATTAAAGTTGAGTTTAATGTTTAAATTAAATGTAATGTTTCGAATCAAATTAATTTTTTTGTTGGAATTAAATTGTAATTGTAAAGTGTTTAATTTTATTAATAATTACTATTTGTTTAATTATTATTAACACATATTAAATAATTGACCAAATTAACTTACGGTTAATGGGTTGTTTGAAATATTTTTAGTTTTTTGACTATTATCTAATGAATAAATTTCATTATTTTATTAATTATTTTTCGTTAGTTATTTAATTTTTTTTATAGATAAATAGAATCTCAATGTTTTGAAATTAAATTGAATATCTAGAATCAAATTAAAATTGTTGAAATTAAACTGAAATATATATATATATATATATATATTTTAATTATTAATAATTAATACCTAATATGATTATAAACCTATTAGTTCATTATTAATTATTATTATTAATTTTTAAGATTAAAATTGGAATTGAATTTAGTTAAAAATCATAACATTTTTAGCATATATTATTAAAAGTCTTAGTGAATTTTTTTAGGGTTTGTGAATTTTTACACTATAGGGAAGACATTGAAAGGACAAATTAAGCAGTAAGAGGGCAGGGATTAGCTAGGGGAAGGTGGAGTCAGAGGTTAGAGTGGGAATCCAATTATCACTTATTTTCCAACCATCATCACGATTAAGGTTGTTAGGGTGTTTTCCTATCTCTATAGCTTCTCTAAACTTCATATGGTGATAATGCTCAATTTTGGCTACAACACAAGAGTTTTCAATACAAATATGATCATTGGTTTTACTGGAGTGCCCTGCCAAAGCCGAGGTTTTGGACCGGTTATGTTTAATGTTGGAAACATGCTCTTGAATTCTTGTTAAGATTGATCGACCGGTCTCACTAATGTAGGTTTTTCCACAAGAACAAGGAACCACATACACCCCTTTGTGGCATTTTTGGATCAATGGGATCTTTTACCGATTTTAGGCATCTCCTAATGGTGTTCATACTCTGGTAATGTTGTTAGTATTTGTTGACAGGATCAAATGAACATTGTTGCTCCAATTACTAAGGGCCAATACAATGGTAATGACCCTTATTATCTAGATTTCCATGGTTCAGATTATGTATGCGATTTGTATTCAAAAGACCCGCATAAGTACACGTCCCTTCTTCATAGGAACCACACATACTTTCTCAAAATTCACTAAAATGTCATTTCTTTGTCCATATCCTCTGTAGCATCTGTACCAATCTGCATGAGTTCCATAATCATCATATTATCACACTATTGACATAAAGTACATTTTTATCAAGCAGGTTTCCATCAAGGACAACAGACGATCCATAATGCTAACAATCTCCCCCTTTGGACTTGATGACAACCACTTTGGTGTTTGGACACCACTTGCAAACATTTGCAAACACACTTGCAAATACTAAGACTAATCTCCAAACAACAAGCTTTTCTCCCCCTTTGACATCAAGGCTAAGGGCTGAACCAGTTTGAATGAAGTACTGTCCTTGCAGTGCTCAATACTGTAAGTTTGATCTACTGATATTCAATTTGCAATATGTATAATGATCATGCTCCTCTAAGCATATGCTGGACGTTATAAATATACTCAAATAAAAGTACAAGTCTTTATGACTTAAAAAATATGACCTTTCTTATCACCAATGACTCTATGCTCCCATGATTACATCAATCACCCAACATATCGAGTTTACATATTGGACCCGAATTTTACATCTATGTCCCAAAATGGGATTACATACATGACATGACTTGATCCCAATAACACATACATGACTGGATTTTACAATGATTTACAACATGGGTCTTTTCATGACCTTTACATCAAGAGACATATATGATACTTATAACCAAAAACAGGAACCTCAAGCAAGACCATGATAGTCATTAGCAACCACCATGCACCATATAGGAATCTACAATATAAACATCTAATAGCAACAACATAGAAGAATGAACATCCTTATCATCAAGAAGTTGTGTAAGATAAGGCAATGTAGCATCAATTTCTCCATCTAGTGTATTAATAAGTATCAACAATCAATAATGTAACTGCAACATAAGAAACCCAAGCATTCTGACATAATTAAAACAATATAAGTATCTTCAGTAAGAACAATAGTAACAATCATAAAGCAACAATGATATGTACTCATCATAAACCCATCACGCAACAAGGAGTGATCAAGAAATCATAGTTCCAACAATATCTATCATGGACCATAGAAGCATAGCAAATTCCCCTCCTAAATCTGTGCCAATCACATCTAATCAATCAACAAATGCACCAAAGAGATATTTCATTAGTAACAAGTTATAATATTTTGCAACAACTTATAATCTTATCATGAACCAACATCATTCCTAAGCATCATCAACAGACTATAAAAAATTAATGCCAAAACTAGAATGCCAAAAAATAGACCAATGGAAGCATATGAGAAGCTCCCCCTAAATGAGTTTCACTTCTTTTTCATTACCGAGAAGCATACAAAACTATCTAGGTCAAAACCCGTGTATACATGTGATTGTCTTTCATGATATCCGCATATAGAAAATAAATTGTTGATGTTTACAACCCTGAATCCCCCTGAACAAGACATACCTATTAGAACAATTAGCAGAGTGAAGATGCAAGAATCATTCCTAATTTATGTCTGAGATATTCAAAGGAATCATGTGGAAGAGGCTTGGTAAATATATCTGCAACTTTTTCCTTTGAGGGAACATATTCCAACTTGACTTTTTGCTTAAGAACTTGCTCTCTAAGAAAATGGTATTTAATTGGGATATGCTTAGTTTTTGAGTGCATGACAGGATTCTTCGAGATACTTATGGCACTAGTATTGTCACAAAGAATAGGTACAAGTTGATGATAAGTGACTTGAATGTCCTGCAATGTTTGAATCATCCATAGAATTTGAGTACAACAAGAGGCAGTAACAACATATTCTGCTTCAATAGTCGATAAGGCAATAAAAATTTGTTTCCTACTGAAGAAAGAAACTGAGTGAGGTCCCAAATAGAATGCTCCTCCACTAGTACTTTTGCGTTCATCAACATTACCTGGCCCGTCAACATCTATGTAAGCATGAAGTGTAAAATCTGTGTTTTTAGGATAACATAGACCAAAATCTTGAGTGCCTTGAAGATACTTGAATATTCTCTTGATTGCTTTGATATGGGTTTCTTTGGGATTTGCTTGGAATCACCCAACTATTCCAATAACATGCATAATGTCTGGTCTTGTATTGTTAAGATAAAGCAAGCTGCCGATCATAGATATGTATTCAGGTTGATTAACTGAAGGAGAATCATCATTTTGACTGAGATTGCATCCTGTTGCCATTGGTGTGAATACATGTTTATAGTCTTCCATTCCACACTTCTTCATAATCTGCTTGAAATACTTGGTTTGAGAAAGAAGGATAACTTCTTTAATTTGATGAAATTGAAGACCAAGAAAATCTGTGAGCTCACCAAATAATGACATTTCAAACTCATGCTATATAGCTAAATAAAATCCTTGACTCATAGATTCAATATTACTTCCAAATATGATGTCATCAACATAAACCACTACCACCAAAAGTTGGTCCTTGTCATATTTGATATATAAATTGTTGTCTGCAGATCCTTTCATGAAACCTTGTTACTGAAGATACTTGTCAAGACGATAATACCATGCACGCGGAGCCTGTTTTAACCCATATAATGCCTTCTTAAGTTTGTAAACAATATTTTTATCATTGCCAAGTACGAATCCTTCAGGTTGTTCAATATAAAATTCTTCTTCTAGGTCCCCATTTAAAAATTCAGATTTAACATCCATTTGATATGCTTTAAAGTTACAAAATCTAGAAAGTGCAAGAAAAATTATTATGGCTTCAAGTCTAGATATAGGTGCAAATGTCTATTCAAAGTCGATCCCTTCCTGTTTCGCATAGCCTTTGCATACAAGTCTTGCTTTGTTTTGAATTAATTCTCCATTTTCATTCAGTTTATTCTTAAACACCCATTTTGCTCCAATCACATTTTTATTATGAGGCCTTGGTACCAGTTCCCATGTATGGTTCTTTTCTATTTGATCAAGTTCTTCACGCATTGCCTTAACCCAACATTCATCTTTTCTTGCTTGATTCACATTTTGAGGTTGAATTGTGGATAATAAGGCTAAGAGACTAGATGATACAACAAAATTTATTCTAATTTGTATTCCCACTTCCTTATCACCTAGAATTTGAGATTCAGGATGATTTTTCTAAACATACCTTGACGGGTTCTTTTTTGCCATAACCATATTTTCATTTCCTTCTTCTGATGCTTCTCTTTCTTCTTCTCCTACAACTTCTTGGATTTTAGTAGGGAGAGGTTCACATATACTTGTGCTTCCTTTTGGGTACATGTGGATGCTTCATCAATCACAACATATATACTTTCAACAATATTTTGAAGCCTTTTATTATAGTATTTATATCCTTTGCTTCTAGAAGAGTATCTAAGAAGGATTCCTTCATCAAATCTGGATTCAAAGTTTCCAAGATTATCATCATTTTTATTTATGAAACATTTGCTTCCAAAGATTCTAAAGTGTTTGACAGTTGTAGGCTTACGATACCAAAGTTCATATGGAGTTTTATCACTGTTTACTCAAACATGAACCTTGTTAAGTATATCCACGATTATATGTACTGCTTCTCCCCAGAAGGTGTGAGGTGTTCCTGATTCATCAAGCATGGCACATGCCATTTGTTTAACTGTTTTGTTCATTCTTTCTGCCGCTCCATTTTGTTGAGGAGTTTTAGCTGTGGAAATCTGTCTTTTGATGCCATGTTGTTGACAAAATTTGAAAATCCGTCTGATGTAAACTCTCCTGCTCTATCAGATCTAAGACATTTTATTCTTAGATCTAATTCATTTTCTACCAAAGCATTGAATATTTTAAACTTTTCAAATGCCTCATCTTTATACTTTAGTAAACCAACCCAACACATTCTTGTAAATTCATCAATCAATAACATGAAGTATTGTTCACCACGAGGAGACTTCTTTCTCATAGGTCCACATAAATCAGTGTGAACAAGTTCAAGGGGTTTACTTGAAGTACCTTCTTTAGCTTTAAACTGAACTCTGGATTTCTTACCAAATTGACATGATTTGCAAATGCTATTTTCAAGTGGATAAATGTTGGGAAAGTCATGAACTGCTCCCATCTTGCTTGATTTGTATAGTTTAGAAAAGATGAGGTGTCCCAATCTCTTAAGCCAAAGCCAACCTTTTCCAGATTTTCTGAAAAAGCAGTGCCCTTTTCTACCTTCTAGGATATAGAAATTTCCTGGAGTTCTGATTCCTTTGACTGTGATCTTACCTATACCCAAATATCTTACCACACAATTATTTGATCTAAAAACAACTTCATGCCCCTGATCATACATTTGACTAACACTTAAGAAGTTATTTCCTAGCCCATCAACAAATAATACATTCTCAACCTTAACCTTTTCTTTTAAAAATATAGATCCTTTTCCTTTAATGGTGGCAGGTGAGTTATTACCAAAAGTCACTTTCTTTTCTTTCTTAATTTCATTAAATAAAATGAACTTATCTCTATCACTTGTCATATGCTTCAACACCCATTGTAAATGTATGATAGATTCTCTTGATCTCTTGCATACAATGCTAGACCACAGTTTTCAGAAGCAATAAATTTCTTCGACTTAGTCACCGGAGAATCCACAGTAAGAACCATTTTCTTATAGGGAAATGATTCTGGATTTAAGACCTATGTGGTTTATTATTTTCGACTTAGTCACCGGAGAATCCACAGTAAGAACCATTTTCTTATAGGGAAATGATTCTGGATTTAAGACCTCTGTGGTTTATTATTTTCGACTTAGTCACCGGAGAATCCACAGTAAGAACCATTTTCTTATAGGGAAATGATTCTGGATTTAAGACCTCTGTGGTTTATTATTTTCGACTTAGTCATCGGAGAATCCACAGTAAGAACCATTTTCTTATAGGGAAATGATTCTGGATTTAAGACCTCTGTGGTTTATTATTTTCGACTTAGTCACCGGAGAATCCACAGTAAGAACCATTTTCTTATAAGGAAATGATTCTGGATTTAAGACCTCTGTGGTTTATTATTTTCGACTTAGTCATCGGAGAATCCACAGTAAGAACCATTTTCTTATAGGGAAATGATTTTGGATTTAAGACCTCTGTGATTTAAGACCTCTTTTTCCATACCTTGGGGGGTATTATTTTCTGTTCATCTTGATAAGATGACTTCATCCCGCTTCTGCATTCATTTATTCATGACCAAATTTATTGCAAATTGAACATTCAATTTCATTATGAAGAGGTGAGAAAGCATTATAAGAATATTTCTTTGTCCTAATTGCATTATATTATTTTCTTGCTTCTCTAGTCATAATCGTTTTATAAGAAACACATTAAACTACTTTGTGACCAAATTTGTGACAAGTGAAGCATTGACCATTGAAGTAAGAATACCTTCTTGAGTAGCTTTCCCTTTGTTCATGGAATTGTTGTTTTTCCTGAGAATAGTTTGATCCTTCATTCTTTTGCTGAGTTTGGTGATTGCTTATTTTTACTGCATTGACGTAGCTTTTTGTACCTATTTTAGAAGATTTCATTTATTTTGATGTTTCACCATTTTGATTTGGATTGTAGCCAAGACCTGTCTTGATTAGTGGAGAACGTTGCACTTTAATGATCTCTTCTAAATTTTTAGATCCTTTAGCAAATATAAGATTTAGAGATTTTGTTTTCTCAAGTTCCTTTCGCAGACCCACAATTTCAAGTTCTAAGGTTTCACAATGCTTCTCCATTTATTGTACTTGTTTCTTCAAAGATTTTTCTATTAATTTAGCCTCTTCTAGACAGATCTTCAACTTAGTCATTTATTCAACAAGGGGGTTTTCTTTATACATACTGACTTCTAGAGCATCCATAAATTCATCATCATCATACTTATCTACACATTGTTCTTCGAAAGCCATAAATAATTGACAATCTTGATTTGATTCATCATCCTCATTATTGGAAGAATATTCACTATCTTCATGAGTATAAAAGATTTTCTTGCTAGTAAAACCTCTTTTAACATTCTTCTTTGAAACATTATTTTCATGATTTTCTTTATAAGGACACTTAGTGGCATAGTGACCTACTCTTCCATAGGAAAAACATTTAAAAGGAATCTTACCTTTGAACTTGCTAGATCTTACGTGGAGTTTCTTCACAAAATTAACTTCTTCATCATTTGAAATGTAACCTGTTTCCTTAGGATCTTCCTTTTATTTCCCTTTGTTTTTGGCTTTAAATGCTGCTTCTCTGATACCTGATGTACCCCTTTTTATCATCTCAAAGGCTATCAAGATCCCATGGAGTTTTTTAATAGTGAGATTCTTCAAATTCTGCATTTCTTCAATGGTGGAGACATTGGACTCGAACTTTGGGGTTAGTGATCTCAAAATATTTTCAACAATAATAATATCCTTTATTTCATCACCAAGATTTTTCATTGAGTTAACAATCTCATCTACTCTAAGGAAAAAGCTTGCAATGCTTTCATCATCATGCATTCTAAGAGTCTCATACTGAATTCTATATGTTTGAAGTTTAACACTTTTTACCTTAGTGTCACCTTCATAGCTTTTGAAAATCTTATCCCATATTTCCTTTGTGGTGTTCAGATGCATGAGTTTGACAAACTCAAATTATTCCAAACATCCCAAGATAGCATTTACAACCTTTGCATTGATCTCATACTAGTTTTTCCCTGCATCATCTGTGGGAATGGAGGCTGGGTATTGATATCCACCTTCGCCCATACATCAGCTCCTAGTGCTTGCAAATATGCTTTCATTCTAATTTTCAAAAATACAAAGTTAGTTCCATTAAACAAAGGTGGCCTAATAAAATATATTCCCTCTTGACTGCTCATCTTGATGGATCTCCCTTTAAGCGATCAAGCTTCTTCAAAGGGACCTGCTATGATACCAATTGTTAGGAAAAATACTGAGAGGGGGGTGGGGGGTGAATCAATATTTTAATTCACTTCAAACTTTCAATTTATTATTCAAAATTGTGTATGCTACTATTATTCATGCAACCAGAGTATGTACATGACTTCAGTAAATGTAAACAACGCATATCCAATTTACTTAATTTTTCATAACAACAATAAGTTAATTTAACCATTGCATTATTAATTCATTAACCATCCAGTATGCATAAAATAAAAGGTAAGTCACAACACATAAGCAACACACATAGAACACCAGGATTTTAGGTGGAAACCCAATGTGGGGGAAAACCATCGCTGCCGTTGTCTTTGTATTATTTCTTATTATAAAATATTTGTTACATTTAGTAATGGTGCAAACTCTTACCAGTACACATGCACCCACCTGTAGGAGGCTACAGCCTCCACTATTTCTCAATCACCCACTGGAAGGGGTCTACGACCCCCTAATCTCGTTTACCAGATCCTACTAGAAGGAAGCTCCTACCCCTTCACTGAAGGCTACAACCCTCAACACCTTGTGGACAACTTTTTATAATGTTTCAGACTGGATCCACCTATCAAACAAGCTTCAAACAACATTTAGGCTTCTTTTAATCAAATTTTCATACTGGACCCACATAAACAATAAGCCCAAACCAATATACAAACTGAAATAATGAAATACAATTCTGAATAATTGAATCTCTGTAAATCAACTGAATCTATGAAGCATCAAACTACTGAATATAGATCCCAACTAGAACAACTAAACCTTAGAATATGTACGCGACTATTCTTAATAGAACTTGCATATATACATGCTTTCTCTGCATAAAACCCGCGTACAGATCTCAGATTATTGAACACTGAGTATTTTGGCTAACAGAATCACTGTAACACTGAATCACCCACTGAATAAAGTACTAAACCAATAATAGATCATTGAACCATACCCACACACCATAATTGATCAATATAACAATTAACCCAAACAACACTGTAAGATACAGATCAAGACATCATTGACAAACAACAACAAATAGAACAATCATCATCAACAACTATCATCAAGAAGCATTGAAAACCCTAACCATATCTGGTTCATAATATATACATGCTTATAAGTAATAAGACCAGCGTATATACATGCTTATGATGTAAAACACCCACATATAGATCTCAACATACTGAAAAATACATCGTTGAATATATATATGTGACTACCTAGAAACATATCTGTGTATGTATGTGACTATTCATAAGAAAACCAAAGTACATATATTAAATCACTAAATCAATCCTTCGCTGCAAACACAATACATACTGCACATACCTTACTATCAAATAATTAGATTACTAAAGGCACATTCAGATCATAATATCACTTATAACCATAGATCTATCATTAAACAAGCAAATCAAATAATCATATATTTCAACATGTCTTCAGATCTTTCAAATTTGAGTCTTCTCCTTTCTCTCTGGTGCACACCTGTTTCAAATCATATCTCATATGAATAAACATTCACTTGCACACACAACACCTTGATCTCCATCTCTTTATATAGCTTTTGCCTTAGCCAATACCCTGGGCAAACCCTTTGGTAATGTTGTTAGTATTTGTTGATGAGATCAAATGAATGTTGCCACTCCAATTACTATGGGCCAATAACATGGTAATGACCTTGGTATCCATATTTCCATGGTTCAAATTCTGTACACGATTTTTATTCACAAGACCTGCGTATGTACGTGACCCTTCTTCATAGGAACCACGTATACTTTCTCAAACTTCATTAAACCGTCATTTCTCTGTCCATATCATCTGTAGCATATGTACCAATTTGCATGAGTTCCATAATCATCATATTATCACACTATTGACATCAAGTACATATTTATCAAGCAGGTTGTCATCAAGGACAACACATTAGCCATAATTCCAACATAGATTTTATTTATATAAGCTTTGAAAGAGCTTTCCAATGCCATATTATTTTCTCAATTGGTTGTAATTTGCAATTTAGTGTCTTCATATCCTAATTTTGTTATACAATTTGGTTCTTGAAGGGTTACCAACTCAAATTATATGATGAATCTTGAAAAAATAAGAATACCGTTTAGTGATCCTTTCATTCTATTTTCCAACACTATTGAAATCACTAAGAAAATAACAATAAGAGAGGAATCATAATTTTACTAGGAATTTTTCCAACTTCATGCATGTATAGTGTTGGTTTCCTCTTCTTGAAATTACCTATTGATTTATTACAACACTTATATGTCAGTTTCATCATTGGAATGCCATAATCATTAATAAGACTTTTAATGAATCACTACATCGGGTAGCTGCATAACATTAACATCTCTCCATTGAATCTTTGGTACAAATTGAAAGAGTATAAAAAATGTAAGAATTTTCAATAAGACAAAAGAATATGGAAGAAAAGGAATGAGCCACTTCACAAGTATATTCACACAAAATTTACAAATATATAGTACAAATGGTGTAACCATCTCATAAAATAGGTTTATTCTCACATTGATACCTTATGAAGAGATACAGATATAAGGGGGAAAAAAGATCTACACACGTAGGATAACAAATTTATCCTCTAATGTAAAAAATAGGCAATATAGGATTTTATTGGTTCCTAACAAGGCTCATGTCATTAACAAGTCAAGGTAGCTCACCATATCATCATGGACTAAGTTCTTCCTTCATTTCAATTCTAACAAGGGTTTTCTATTCTATCGTAATCAACAATGATTATATTCCATTTCTATAAGACTATTTCCCATGGAAACATTACATTTAAATCCAATTTTTATTTCATAACCATGGATTTGCTTACCTTGTTATAGAGCCAATAAATCTACTAATGTAAGTAGAACATCAACTATGGTCATTGAGTTCGGTTTTTTCCTACAACAAATTGCATTTCATATAATAATGTCAAGGATTCATTGGGATGGAGAATTTGGGATTGCATTCCATGAATATTCTTACCCTGTCCTAGAGACAATAAATTTAACATGTAGGTATAACACCAACCATTGTGATTGAGTTAGGTTTTATGTTAAGTACTTGCATTTCATTGAATAATTCCAAGGCTCCATGGGGACCCAATTATTGTATTCCAATTGAAGAATGCCAAGGAATCATAGGAATGATCATTCTTGAAATAGCCATCAATGATTACATTCAATTATCAAACAATCCATTTATGCATTCTCTTGAACTATCAATGGGTCATGCTAAAATACCCACATGTATTTCTTAATTTATTTTAGATGCAAATTCCATATCCAATTGCACTTCTTATTGCATAGGCATGGATGTAAGATTCCATGACAATTAATTTAGATTAAATGTAGTGCAAACAATTTTGATTATATTTTTGTAATCTTTATTTTGGTTCCTAACAAGTTTCATGCTATTGATAAGTTGAGGAACCTTAGTCACCATGGACCAAGTGCTTATTAGATTCATTACCAACAAGGGATTGCTAATTCTATCTTGACCAACAATGATTGCATTCCATTTATACAACAACATTACATTCAAATCCCATTTTTATTGCAAGTCCATGGATCGTCTAAGGCTTGTTCTAGAGCTAATAAATTTTCACATGTAAGTAAAACACTAGCCATGATGCTTGAGTTGGGTTTTATGTCTAGGACAACTTGAATTTTGTTGAATAATGTCAAGGATTCATGGTGATGGATAATTTTGGATGAATGAACAATCATTATGGTCCATGGATCTCCTTTATTATAGGGCCAATAAATATGCATATGCAAGTTGAACATTAATCCTAGTGGTTGAGTTAAGTTTTATGGCCATGACTTGCATTCCATTGAAAACGTCAAGCCTTCATGGGGACCCAATGATTGGATTCCAATAAAAAAGTGTTAAGGATTCATAAGAATGATGAATCTAGGAACAATTACTGAAGATTTTATTTTATGATCCGTCATCTCATTTGAACGATCTTTTGAAAAATTAGTGGAAACGCTAAACTTCCATATGCTAGAGTCAAATTCAAAAACCAAGTGCACTTCTTATTTCATAACAATAGGTGCAAGATTCCATGAATATTTTTTTTTCCCCTGGAAAAATCGTAATCTTTCATTAACTTTGAAAAATTACATATTGTAGATGCATTGTGCATATGTTGTAAGTTCTTCTGCCACATGTGGGCACAGTTATATATCTATTATGTCTGTTCAAAAGCAAAAATCATCACGCAGGATGTTCCTTGTTGATCTGTTATATATACATATTGCCACGCAGGGCTTCTAGTATGTAATACTATCATCTATGTACAAAATGTTCAAAAAATATCATTTTTCAGATCTGTATCTCATGGGCTGGCTGCCCTGTGATAGTGTGTATCTATGTACGGACGATGGTAGTAGTGGTATGCATTTGTTCCTCGCTGCTCCTGAATCATCCACTCTCCTCTGGGAAGTGCCGTGGCCTCCTTGGATAGTTGGTCGGCACTGCTGTTGTGTTCCCTGTAGATATGATTACAAGTGATGTCAATAAATTGTGCCTTCAGTATATTAATATCATCCAAGATGTTGCTGAGAGTGTGTGTGTGGCAAACAGTAATATTGTTGAACCAATCAATGACAATCTTCGAATCTCCATATATATGAATGTGCATGCAGTTGTGCCCCAATGCAAAATGCAAAAGATGACGGAGGGTGATAATCTCAGCGAAATTATTTGTGCCAGTTCCCAGCCCCAGTTTTACTTTGAAGAAGTGATGTTCATTAATGAATAATAGAAAACCTCCCCCACAACCCTGCTGTTGGGTAGCGCCATCGAAGAATGCCCATGGAGTGCTATATTCTATATGCGGAGGGTCACGCGGTCTTCTAGTTCTAGGCTGCGGTGGCTCAGGCAGCTCATTATAGGCCGATATGATGAGAGCGGTTAGATGCGGCCAGTTCACAGGTTTATCTTCGAAGATCGCCCGATTTCGAGCCAGCCAGAGGTACCAGCAAATAATGATAGGCAGGCTTTGTAGCTTGGAGTTTTTGTGATTATAAAACCAAGTTTCCCAGGTTCGAATTATATCATCTCCTTCCCATTTGCCTGTGTGTAGAATAGAGGATGATACAGATTGCCATAAGGACGTTAATGAAGAGCAGTTTATAAACAAATGGATGCTCGATTCGGAGGTACGTTTGCACAGGGTGCACCAGGTCAGTCCATAGACTGCACGACGCATGAGATATTCCCCTGTGGGTACTACTCCCTTTAGGATACACCAAAAGAATAGTTTCTGCCTGGGGGGAGCGGTGAGCTTCCATATTGATTTCCACCAAAATGAAATTGTGTCCGGAACCTTGTGCGATATCAGAGTGAGATAGCCTGTCTTAGGTGTGTAAACTCCATTCTCAGAGTGATACCAGATGAGCTCGTCCGGCCCTTGTTTGATCCTGATATGCGATTCTGATAATGCATTGATATATGCAGACCATTCCTGGTGCCAGAGAGGTGGGATATTGATCTGCAATGCGGATTTCCAACGCTGATCTAATATGGAAGAGTTTTGTGGATCAGCAATGTCAGCCAGAACTTTAATCTCTTGTGAGTGAAGATGCCGGATGAGAGCTTCAGGTAGAATATGCCTACCGCCACTACCATTCCATGGGTCCATACCAATACGAGCCAATGATCCGTCATTGATTTTCCATACCAGATTATCCCTGATAAGAGGCATAGAGTTTAGAAGTGCTTTCCATACAGGTGATATACCAGTTTTAGGCCAGGTTGGTAGTCGGATCCATTCCAAGATGTGGAGAGGCCAGATATATTTGTGATATGTTATGCTGGTCCAGAGATTGTTGCCAGTGAGTAAGGTCCACCCCATTTTTGCCGCAAGGGCTTGAGCGAATGTAGGAAGGTCTTTTAGTCCCCATCCACCCCATTTTTTTGGAGTTGCGATCTTCTTCCATCCAACCCATGCATATATGCGCTTATCCTGATTCCCATTCCACAGGTACCTATTGCAAGTTTGCTGTAATCTAGCCAGGATGCTTCGCGGAATCCAGGCTAGTGCCATCCAAAAGACCGGGGTAGCCTCCAGGACAGCTTTTACCAGTACAAGTCTACCTGCTCTAGAGAGATATCGATGGCTCCAGATATTGAGGCGTTTCTCCAATTTTGCGACTAGCCAGACCCAGTCAGTGATCTTTGAGCTGATAGGCTTGATCCAGAAACCCAAATATTTGAGGCCATGGTCTAAGGGATGGATGCTATAAGGAAACAGATGGCGGGCCAGATGGGACTCTTGGATAGAAGTTCTGGAAAGAATAATGGAGGATTTAGTATGGTTGGCAAGCATCCCTGTAGCAGAAGAGAAAAGAGTGATAATGTTCGAGAAGGAGCGGGAATCTCTGATGCTGCCATCAAGGAAGATCATGATGTCGTCCACAAAAAGAAGGTGGGTGAGAAAGCAATCATCGGATATCTTGAGGCCACTAAAATCCCCATTTCTCTTAGCAGAATCGATAAGTCGGCTCAGGCCATCCATGACAATCAGGAAAAGAAGGGGAGACAGAGGACAACCCTGTCTAAGACCACGTTCAGAGTGAAAAAACTGGGATGCAGACCCATTTATCAGTACACTGAAAGTGGGAGTGGTGATACAGGCCATGATCCAAGTGATGAAGTTATTTGGGAAACCCAGATGGATGAGAAGCATCTTGAGGTAGAGCCAACTGACTCGGTCAAAAGCCTTGGCTAAATCAATCTTTAAGATAATGGCTTTGTGGTGCTTGGTCCAGATAGTGTGAAGGGCTTCTTGAGCCACTCCAATGGCTTCATGAATCTGACGGTGTTCCAGGAATGCAAATTGATGTGGGGCAATATGACGAGACAGAATAGGACGGATGCGATTAGCTATGATTTTGGAGATGATCTTGTAGAGCACATTGCAAAGGGAGATGGGGCGATAATCGTCAAAGGAGGAAGGGGTATCAGATTTGGGGATCAGAGCTATGAAAGTTGTGTTGATGGCATTGTACAGTGACCCAGATACCCTGCATTCCTCCACTACCCTCAGTAAATCATTGCTGATCAGCTCATAGAAGGTAATGTAAAACTCGATGGTCCACCCGTCCGGCCCCGGGCTTCGATCCTTCTTGAACCACTTTATGGTGTTTTCAAGTTCCTCAGGTGTCACTGGATCAAAAAGATTCTCCGCCTCATCCTCATTTACAAACCTGGGGAAGTGACCAGCGATGTTGATGATATCTGCAATAGTTGAACCCGGGGGTTGCTTGTAGAGGTTTCTGAAGTGGGTTGATCCCAGATGAGAGAGCTTAGAGAAGGTATCTGCTACACCACCATCTGGCAGAGGGAGGCTCCAAATAGTATTTTTTACCTTCCTGCCTTTTGCATAATTGTGAAAGAAACGGGTATTGTCATCTCCAGCTTTTAGCCAGGTGGCTCTACTGCGGAGCCGAATGGATTCTTCTCGCTCCCTTAAAATTTTTTGCTTCTGATTTTCAAGTTCCACCAGATGGGATTTGTCTTCAGCTGTAACATACCCCAGGCCTCTTTCATCTGAAAGTGAGGATAGTTCAGATTCTATGTGCAGTAGTGCTGTGTTCTCCTTCTGGTATTTTTCTCTGGCCCATTCGATAGAAAGATGTTTGAGCTGTGATAGGTTCATGCAGAAACCTTTTGCCAAAGAATCTGATCTATCAATCGGGTTGTGGATCCAAAACTCCTTAACCAACTTGATGTATGAGGGATCCTGTAACCAGCCATGGTTGAACTTGAAGGGGGCTTTTGGTTTTTTGTTTGGCCCCGATATCTCCAGGTAAATAGGATAGTGATCAGATATTCCTCCAGAACCGACCCATTGTTTATAATGATGGAGCTGTTGAATCAGAGTACCTTTCATTATGAATCTATCTAATCTGCGAGCCAGAGCAGCTTCTCCAATTCTTCTGTTCCTCCAGGTGGGGAGTGGTTTATTCATGGGAACATCGATAAGGTTATGACGCTCCAGGAGGTCGGTCATAAATCCGGTGATCGAGTCAATCTGTGCCATAGATCCCCAAGATTCGCTATATCCCAGAGAAAAATTTAGGTCACCCCCAAGAATGGTATTCTCAGCTGAGAGGATAGATAAACTCAGTAAGTGATTCCAGAATGATTCTCTTTGTTGACAGGGTCCATATATGTTGATTACCCTGAGATTGATACCCAGGTCAGCCGAGAAGAGGTCTAATCCCAAGAATCCAGGTCCCCCCCATGTACCATGAGCCCTGATGGATGCTGGGTTAAATCCAATCGCAAGGCCCCCCGATCTACCCGTGGAGTCCATCGCCGTAAATTGCCATCCCGGGATGATGGTGGATAAAGAGGCAGATATGGAGTTGGCCGGGCCAAGGGTTTCCTGGAGGAGGATAATGTCAACTGGAGCTGATTCAATCAGCCTGTGCAGGGCTAGTTTCTTGGAGGCACTAGCCAAGCCTCGACAATTGAAGGAAAGGCACTTCATGGGGGAGGATTGCCAGGGGTGTTCACTGCTCTAAGAACCCCAACGATGGTGGATTGTTACCCAGAGGCAACCTCAGCTTCCGCCCTCCTGATAGCTTTTGACAGATGAGATTTTCTCCCTCGAGTAGACAAGGGGGTCAACCCAGATGATGCAATACCCAATCCGGCAATTTTCAGATGAGAACCAAGTGTGTGGGTACGAGGACGCAGGTTGTAGTTGTGTTTTGACCCCCGGGATGATGAGGGTGAGGATGATGGCGAGGGGTGCTTATGTAATGAGGGTGCGGAAGGAGCAAAGACCGGGGAGGAGGGAAAAGTGCAGAATGCAGCAGACATAGTTGGAGAATGCAAAGAGGAAACAAGAGAGTAAATAGACAAAGGAGGGAAGAGTGATGTACCCGGAGCGGAGGCAGATGCTGTGGCTGCCCGAGATCTGGTAACCGGCGGAGATATAGTGCTGTGAGCTGCTCCAGGTGCCTGATGAGGAATGTTGATGGGGGTGCCCGATGCCGGAGTACGCTGAGCGACCGGAGATATAGTCCTCGAGGGTATGATTGATGGCACAGGGGATTCTTCTTGTTTCTTGTTGAGAGGGAAATCCTTGAAAATATGCCCCACCCTATGGCAGCGACGGCATCTGAATGGCACCCCTTCGTAGTCCAGAATCTGAACCCGCGTGTATCTGCCCCAGTGAAGAGTAATCTTTTCCTCCAAGCCTTCGCGTGTGTCCAGATGTACTAGGATGCGAGCAAGCGTTCTGTTCCTAGACTCCACGAAGGTGCGATCATGGTCGAGATATGATCCCAGGGTGTTCCCGATGCGAATGAAGACTTCTTCACTCCAGTACTGGAGGGGAAGCCCAGGCAGGCGAACCCACAGTGGCCCAGCCCCTATCTGTTCTCGCTCTGGATCGAAGAGGGGGCTCCATCTTTTTAGCAGCACCGGCGCCATCTCAATGTGCCAGTACCTAGCTAATACCATGTCCGTATAATTCTCCTTAGCGAAGTGTAGGGCGAACCAACCTCGGGGGAGGACTTGCACCTCAGGAAGATCTTTAAGGACCCCTCCCCAAATCTCCTTCACCCAAAGGGTGAGCCGGGTCGCCGAATATGCACGCCCTCGAACATGCCCTACGAGAATGGTGTTCGCCATTCTGGCTGCCTCCCCAATAGCCGATGTATCTCCGAACCGAATAGATATGTCCCTGGAGGTTGCTTTGACACACTTGGTTCTTTTCTTTCCCGAACGCGGTGCTGAAGGGTGATCCACTAATGGATCCGGGGAGCATTCCAGGGGAGTCGCTTTTGATGAGCTGACCCTGACTGCAGGGGTCTCAAAACATCCCGAGGGCGAGAGGAGGGAAGCAGAAGGCCCGGCCGCCGACGAAGAGGGGAGTCCAGAAGATGATGCAGCCAGGAACGAAGTGGACGGAGGATGCGGGTCAAAAGATGGCGACGGGGGGATGACAGTCGACAGGAAACGGAGAGTCCCCGACGACAGAGGAGGGAGATCTAAGCCAGGGGGCTCGTGAGGGGAGGATCCGTCAGGCTGTCGAGAGGGGTGGGGATCCGGGAGAGTTACCACCGGAGAGGGATGCAGTGATGGAAGCGGTGAATGGCTAGGGCCAGCCTCAGACGAAATGAAATTAGGGCGTCCAAAAATTACCTGTGAAGGAAGCGGGTCTTCAGAATAGTCTACCTCCTCCTCCGTTTCCATAACATCACCGACAATATCCGAGGTCATCTTGAAAACGACAGTTGGGCCTGAATAACCGGGCCAGGTAACAGGCAGATCAGGTGCGCGGTTAAGCTTCAGGTGGTAGAGGGAGGGCTTTCTGAAACCCTAACCGAAACCCTCGCGGTCAGCTGCAGAGCGCGCCATCCCCCATCGATTCCATGAATATTTATTTAGATAGATATATAATTTAAATAATTTTGATTATTGTGTTGAAACATTACATTTGGTTTCTAACAAGGCTTATGTTATTGAAAAGTTGAGGAACCCCACCAAGTCCATGGACCAAGTGCTTGCTACATTTCATTCACAATAATTTTTACTAATTCAATGTTAACCACCAATGGTTGCATTCCATTTCTACAAGACCATTGTCCACAAAAACATTACATTTAAATCTAACTTTTATTGCAAAGCCATGGATCTACTTGGCTTGTTCCAAAACTATTAAATCTACACATGTAGGTAGAACATAAAGCAAGCGAATTAATTGGGTTTTATGTCTAGGATAATTTGCATTTTGAACAATGTCTAGGATTCATTCGGATGATGGATCTCAAAATATCCAAATATGATTGCATTAAGTAGATATTCTTACTTTGTTCTAAATTCAATAAATATTTACATGCAATCATAACACTAATCACATTGATTGAGTTGGTTTTCATGCTTAGAACTTGCATTTCCTTGAAAGGTGTTAGAATGGGATCCCAATGGTTTCATTCCAATTGAAGAACATCAATTCCTTAAGTATGGTGAACCTAGGAATAACCAATAATGATTACTTTCCATGACACATCATCTCATTTAGACATTATTTTGAACAATTACTAAGTACTGATAAAATCACCCACCCCACCCCCCCCCAAAAACACATCTTACCTTCTTCCAAAGAAAAATTCTATAACCAAAACCAAATTCACTTATTCTTGTAGAACGATGGATTCAAGATTCAATAACCAAATATACTATAAAGAGATTTAATTATGGTGTTAGAATCTTGCAATCATTGGCAAGTTGAGGAACCTCACCAAGTCTCCATGGAATAAGTGCTTTCTACATTTAATTCCCAACAAGGGTTCACTTATTAAATTCCATTTCTACAATACCATTACTTAAAACAACACTAAATTAAAATCTATTTTTTATTACATAGCCATGAATATGGTTACCTTTTTTCAAAGCCAAAAATTCTACATGGGTAGGAAAAACACTAACCATGGTGATTGAGTTGGGTTCAATTATGCCCATAATAATTTGAATTTTGTTGGAGGATGTCGAGATTCCATAGGGATGGTGAATTTGAGAGTAACCAATAATGATTACATTCTAACCAACAATGATTACATTCTATGGATATGGTTACCTTTCTCTAGAGAAAATACATCTGTACATGTAGATAAAACAATAATTATGGTGATTGAGATAGGTGTTAAGCCTATGACTTGCATTTTATACAAAAATGTTAAGGCTTCACGGGGATGAATAATTTGGAGATAACCAATAATGATGACATTCCGTGACCCAACGTATCATTTACAAAGTCTTTTTAACAATTAGTGTGCAGTGTTAAAATCATCATTGTTCACTTCTTACCTTGTTCTAGAGACGAGTTTCATAAATAAATTTACTTCTTAATGAATAACCATGGATGCAACATTCCATGACTATTAATTCGGGTCAAGTATAGGCAAAGAGTTTGGTTATGGTGTCAAAATATTGCATTTGATTCATAAAAATGCCGACGACATTGAAAAGGTGAGGGACCTCAACAAGTCACCGCGAACTAAGTAATTGATACATTGAATTCCAAACAATTGTTTATCAACTCTATCCCCACCAAAATCAATTCCATTCATTTTTTACAAAACCATTGTTCAAAACAAGATTACATTCAAATTAACGTTTGTATTGCATAATAATGGATCTTCTTACCTTGTTCTAGCACTAATAAATTTGAACATGTAGGTAAAACATTAACCATGCTGATTGAGTTGGGATTTATGCCTAGGAATACTTACATTTTAGTGAAGAATGTAAAGGGTTCATGGGGATGGAAAATTAACGATTAACCAACAATGATTTCATTCCATGGATATGCTTACATTGTCCCAAATCCAATAAATTTATACATGCAGGTAGGATATAAACAATGGTGGTTAAGTTGTGTTTTATGCCCATGGATATGCTTACATTGTCCCAAATCCAATAAATTTGTACATGTAGGTAGGATATAAACAATGGTGGTTAAGTTGTGTTTTATGCCCAGAAGTTGAATTTCATCAAAGAATTTAAAGGTTTCACGGGGACGATGAATCTAGCAATAACTAAAATTGATAACATTCCATGACACAACATCTCATTTAGGCATTCTTGTAAACAATTATTGAGTAATCCAAAAATCTCCACATGCACTTCTTACCTTGTTCCAGAGCTGAATTCCATAACTGAGCGCACTTTTTATTACATGACCATAGATGTAAGATTTCATGACTATTAATTTATATTGAGTATAGTATAAATAATTTTAATTATGGTATTGGAATATTGTATTTAGTTCCTAGTAAGGCTCATGTCATTGACAAGTTACTGAACCTCACCAAGTTGCCATGGACCACTAATGTTTACTACATTTCATTCCTAGTAAGGGTTTGGTCATATATTTGTATGGTTTCATGGAAATAAATACATCATGTTGTTAATTGAGTCCACCACATGGATCTAAACCAATACCAATATAATCAAGATAAGTGGTATGAATATTGTAACCATAAATTTAGTAATTTTATTTGGTGATGAAGGCCACAATATTGCATCTATAAATATAATTTCATGGCATAGAGGAATCACTTAGTGTGAAACACATCAATGATTAGATGAGTATTCATTTTTACCCTTATGCCATTTAGTTTTACTTATTGTTTTTACTCAATTTTATTCAAACTACTTCAAGAAACAAACCTTAAATGATGTACTAGGTATTAGGTTTGATGGATATATATTCTTCCACAATCTCATAAATCTTTATTTGATATTGTCCCTTTAATGCTTCTGTAATTTAGGTGGGATAAACCATAACATATGAATGGAGCCAAAAATGAAAAAAGCCAATGCTTCGAACTATTTCATCAGAAAATTGAAATGCTTTGTCAAGGTGGCTAGTATAGAAATAAGCTATAATGGTTGCAATCCACGATAAAACATCTCATTTAATCATTATTTCAAATAATTTTCATGTGTCATCTCATTTAGGCATTTATTACATAATAATGTACGTTACATAATGTATTTGGCATACATGTATAAAACATCTCATTTAGTCATTATTTCAAATAATTTGCGTGTGTCACCTCATTTAGGCATTTATTACATAATAATGTACGTTACATAATGTATTTGGCATACATGTATTCATTTTTTGCAATTCCCACAAATGTATGTCACATAATCTAAACATGTCACTGCTCCCTTGAAAATAAATAAATAAATAAATATGAATAAGGAATAATGTTTCTTTGACTTCTAAAAAATATAAGCCAACACATTAGCTTCTATAGATTTACATGAGCCTCCAATTGCTAACTACTATAGATTTACATGAGCCTCTAATTGCTTTATATAAACTACAATGGGTATTTGACAACCCAATAAACTTGTACTATCAAAATTAAACCATTTTATGTTTTAAATTTTGATCAATACTTTAATTATTTTATGTGCAATTTGTATAGAGGTATAATTATTGTGGTTTGGATATTTAGACACTTAAAATATAGTTAAGATTAAATTGGTCTGATGTGTCTTTAGGTAAAAGTGTGCTTCTTTGATGTGCATTAGTATGCATTTATAGTTATGTAATTAGACAATCACGATATGTTTTAGACATACAATGATCCAATGTTTCATATTCTCCCCAATACTAATGGCTATTGATCCATGGATTAACACACGATCAATCCATGATTTCTATTTAAAGAGCATGGATAGTCATTTGTTAAAAATTGATTGTGATATAGAGGGTCTAAAAAGGAAAAAAAATGGAAGTTCCCAAAACTTGATGAAAATAGTGCCATGTCAAAGTGCTCAATGAGACGATTCTAATGCAACTTGAATTGTGTCGAAGAGAGTCCATATGCGAATGCTATAAGGTTATGAAGTTCAGAAAAATTAGGAAAAAAGGTTGATAGGGCTACGACGTGGCAACACCAGCAAGTGTCACTTGGCAGACCATACAACTTACATGAAAAAATCAGGAGATGACATGTGGCACATGATTGGGCTGAGTTGGCAGTGACGTGGCAGGCATGTTAGCGCCACAAAACTTGTTTGGATTGGGTGGTATATTATATTGTTTTAATATAATATTTTAAAATGCCGACAACATATTAATGTGGGGATCCTAATCACAATAGCCTGTGAGGGTTTAAACCTGAGCAGAATTATAACTAAATGTTTTATATATTGAAAAATAACACCATTGTGCGAGAGTTAAAGATTGTGGAACTATAGTCGTTAGAGAAATTTTGAGGCCTAAAATGGCCTCAAAACAAAAATGTACAACAAAAAATAACTATATCAGAACCAATATGATTCAAGATGATGGTGCCAACCATGGGGGGATGATTCACCATTTTTGGAGTAAAAAAGTAAAAATATTAAAAAATAAAAAATAAAAAATAACTACTTTTTCAACTCATATTTTCAACTTATCTCTTTAAGGGTTTACTCAAATTTCGAGTAGGAGCACTCTTCATAGAAAATTTTAGGGGCAAATCTTAGCCCAAGGGTGAAATTTAATGGTTTCTATATTTTGGAGGGGCGAATTTTTTATATTACACCCATTTTCTATAGTTAGCCCAAAAGTTATTTAAAAAATAAATAAATATTATATTTTCGTGACCAATATTATGAAAAATAACTGCCTAAAATGTGTTTTTGCCTATAAAAATTTCTATGCAACCCAAATTTGCCTAATTTTAAGGTGGGATTTTATTCAATCACCCCTGATTTCTAGGAATGTCACTAGTTAGGGGCTATTTCACCCTCTACTGTTCATTGAGATCGAGGCCTGGTTGAATTCGCCCCATATTTTAGGGGTTTGTTGCATTTTTGCCTGTATTTATAGTTTGAACTTGAATTCCCATTTACAATATGAACTTTAATGCCCATTACTGGTGTGAGTCTAGCTTCCCAACTCATTCACATACTTAATGATCCTGTATATTTGCTTCTTGGGAGCATCCACCACCCCTACATATGTATTTGAAACTGGAGGCTTCCCCGTGGGATCCATTACTAGAGACTCTTCAACCAGTAGGTATGTTATAGATATAATTTAGAATGAGGGTAGGCATGGTAAATTAATGGTGATGTTGACCTTCTTGGTGCTTGGAATGTGCCAAAAAATTATAGTTTGAACTCGATTTCCCATTACTAGTTTAGCGAGTCCGGATTCTTGAACTTGAGAGACAACTACAACGTGGGGAAACATAGAGCGCTTGAAAGTGCCAAAAAAAATAGGTATGCTTGTACATTAATCAAGGAGCTAATTGAAGATTTCACTGTCATATGTGAGTTCTATCAACAAATAAATAAAATAATGAAGGCTGATCAGGGCTATATTTCTTAAGTAAATCTAAAGTCCAATGAACATATGTAGTGTTTTTGTCAGAGAATATGTTGGGACTATGAAATTAAGGTATTTCGACTTGTCAATTAATGTATTAAAGTTAATATAAAGGCTATTCATATTTCAGGCTGCAACTTCAATCAACAAGCATTTAGATTTCATGTTCATTACACAAATTTCCTTTGTGATAAAAATATATAGAGATTAAGCATATAGATAACATTTGTTAATACTAAAATTTTTAGTATTAACGTAACTTGTAGGTGTTTCTATTCTTACATATTTGGAATATCAGTTGCCAAGGTAACTTTGAGGTTTGTTAAAATAAACTCTCTCAAGTGTTGAGACCACAATTGAATTGATCATTTCTAGCAAGTGACAAATACATAATGGTTGGTTGTTTGTTTATTGCTTCAAACAAGAACAATTATCTAGGTGTTAGATGTGTTTCTCTTGTTCAGAAGTTCTTTCAAAATAATTATATTCATTTTTAACTTCAACAATTCTTTATATCTAGACATGTTTCTCTTGGTTAAAGGTTCTCATGAAATAATCATATTCAGTTTTAACTCAGACCAAACCATGGCTCCATTAGTCATATGTGTAACAGATACCTGTATTGGGTATCTATTAACATGGTTAAGAGCTCAATATTAACCATGTTATTTCCACTATAATAGATTTAAAAAATCCAATAGTTCAACAACATCTGTCTTAGGAAAGACTACAACCCATAAAATTACATCTTATTAAAGTTTAGAAGGCATTATGTCTTCCATGCCGATGCAGAATAACGTTACTGAGCCACCCTATTGCTATGAGTTACAATGTTGTGGTTACATTTTACTGATGCAACATGTTTATCGTTGGTTGTTTTCTTGGCCAAGTACTCCTAGCTTAGGATTGAAGTGAAGATAATGATTTCATAAGAGTTGACAATTATGAAAGTTAAATGTCATTTAAATGAAGATTAGAAGCCTTATGTTGCTTAGAACCTGTCAAGTGATACACTTTTAACATACAAAAGTCACACTGCAGAGAAGGTTCAAATTTTTGGTAAGCAGTAGGAGATGCTTCTCAACACTAAGCCCTATGGTATTAGTCCCATGGACATCAATCCTATCCACTATGAGTGATATAAGAAGGTTAAAAATGAAAAATGCTCACTATTATGTGACTTTTCTCTGAATACATAATATAACAATTCTCTTCTTTGTGAAAAGTCTTTTTTACTATGATTATACTTAGGAATTTTCTTCTTTGGCATGTCATTATGTTTTCTTGTTGATTTGTCAGGGTTGCCAATATTTGGAGCTTAGGCATCACCTTTCATGTCACTGATGCCTTACTTAACCAATTGGGGTGGTCTTCTTTCCTTAGGTGCTCTTAGCCTTGATGGCCACTGCCTTCGTGTGATCCCCAACGTTTATGTCTTGCAGGGCTCAAGTTCCCTCTGGGTTTCACTATACAGTCTATTGTACTTGAGAAAAATATGATACTTATTTTCTGGATTTGACTGTACAATCTACCTATGCACTTGAGCATAATATGATTATTATCTTCTGGCACATTCTTCTTTATAAATTTTTGATGAAACTCATCAGTAATTCTTGCACACACCTTGCTTGACCATCACTCTATCTGCAAGTTTATTTTGTAGCACACAGTGCAAATTTTTCAGCTCATGACTTGCTAGAATTCCTTCTAATTTGTGATAGTGGACAAACTTCTTGTATCTGTAGTCCATTAAAATTATTCAAACCATAATCATGCATATTTTTTCATCTTCATCTTCATAAATCTAATTCTTTGCATATTAGTATATCCTTTTCTTCGAAGTAAAGTAGTTAGAACCAACAACCAAATTCCTAAAATCACAAAATATACATAAATATTAAAATTCCAATAAAAAAAGTTCATGGACAATCAATGAAAACAATATGAAAAATTTGATCATTTGTATTGCTGCATGTAAGGGTGCAAGTAGGAAAAACTCATTGAGATATAAGTTCTCATATATGCATAAGGGAAAGTTATGGTAGAAAATACATAAACATTGAGGCCTTAATTGTCCTCTGAAGTCCAAAAATCATCATATTGTAATCAACCAAGTACATAGGTCATCTGAAGTTTGGCTCATTAGTCCGATTTTAGGTTATTTAACAGAGCCCACGAATCTGAAGTTTGTTTTGATTTGGTGAGTGGTTGTAGCCACTATTACCATTTGATGTTTTAAATTTGTTTCCACTAATGGGTATGTTTCAATTAGTTGGCACCTTATTTCCCTTGTAAGTTTCAACACAACTTGCAACAACAAAGATGAGGCTTGATAATTCTTCATTACTATCTAGAAGATGTTCCTTGTGTCTCTGGATGTAATAAATTCACTTTAGAATGCATTCACAAAACTCCTCAACCATATGATATCTATGTAAAGTGATTTTGCTCCTTGAACACTAACCAAGATATTTCATGTTTTCTCCTTTTAAGGTTTTAAGGCCATATTTGTCCATTACTTGTGTAACAGGGGGGTATTCTTTTTGGATCTTGTTTGGATTACCTTCTGTGGTTGTTTTCCATAAGATGTCCATGTTGTGACAAACACTGCAACTGATGGAAGTTTCCTTACTCCAACATTTGATCCAAAATAATTGTCTGTCAGTTCTTTGCTGAGATCTAGTTCAATGCTTAATTTGGCATAGCTAAATACTTTGGTTTTCCTGTTCTTACTGCTTGAGTTAATATATTTCCAAATGGATACCAAATTATTTCACATACTTATTTTACAAAATGGAGTGGGATATTTTGGAAGCCTCACCCACACTGGTGTGGTGGTGACAAACATTTTTTGGAATGGATTCTAGAGGCCATGGGTCCAAGAAGAATCCTGCTCTTTCCCAAAACCAAGGTCTGCCAGTTAAGAATTTATCTCTCCCCTTTGAAGTTTTGAGATAAAATAGAGAGAAAACATTTGGAAAAAAAATTAATGTAATAACTATAGCCTAGTTTTTGACTATTTTTTTATTACAATTTTTCCATTTGGCTAGATTCTATTGAATTTGTGGATGTATATGAATTTTATGTAATGATGGAGCTTGTTTTTATCTTTGTTCTAAGGTGATTATAAGGTTTTTTTTTTCTTCCAATTTATCTATCCTATATAGTGAGTCTAATGTGTTATACAAGGTGTTTCTTTACTTTGATGTCCAATACATGTGTTCCCTCTTTAACCACTTATAAGAGAAGAAGGGTGTAGTTACCCATGGAGGTTTGATCCTTTACTGCTCAAAGGTTGGCTATATTCACATTGTTGTTTTCTAGGTAATTCTTGAGGTTTGTTGGACAAAAGTTAAAGGGTGGAGTGCTTTTGTTGGAGAAGGTTCTACGATTTTTGGATTACATATGGTGGAGCAACTACCAATATAGGTGGAATTCTATAACTATATAGGAATGGATGAGGGGTCATGGATGAGTTCCAGAGGAGCTACTATGTGATCCATGAATGTGTGCTTCTTTTGTCAGCTCTGGTGGTGTCTCTATGTAGTATGAATCTATATAAGTTTAGAAGGAACCCTATGAACGATTAGAGTAGATTAGATTGCTTCCTTACCATCTTGTCATCTACATAGAACAAAAGAATCATTAGGAAAAACGAACATATATCAATAACTTAGTAACTAGTTCAATACACTCTATAATATATTTGTCATAATGTTGGTAATAAAAGTTCAAACCTAAAAATCATTTAAAGGATCTCTCTCTCTCTCTCACACACACACACACAAAAACCCATAATAATTATTTTCAAGTAGTATACTTGAAAATATGACATTGTTGCTTTTGAAGGAACAAATCAAATATGATTTTACTAGAGGGAGAGAAAATCCATGATGACAAAAAAATTCAATAAGACTACGCAAAAACTACTAAAATACTCATTGAAAATACAAAATAGACCATAGTAAGGTGGTGATGTAAAAGAACTCCATTAAAATATCTATGCAAAAGAATAAAAGAAACAAAAATGAGGGCAAAGGAGAAGTTTCCATTGAAGAAAATAAAATTTCTATAATGGGAACCATAGGATTTAATCTACTAATGCATTATGGAAGGAATAACACAAACCGAAGGAATTTGATCAGGAAAGAAATAATGTACATAGTGTGTTTGGTTAGATTGACTAAAAGATGTATCAAAAACCTAGAAAAACCAATGTCCAAGTACAAATGCCCTTAGGTCACATAATCATATATTTCAGAAGTTGAGGCTAGTGCTAGACAATGGGATTGGAAATGTTACTTTATCGAGTCCATGATGCTCCAAAATGATTATGGTTACACAAATACAAGAACTACTTAACCAAATTCTAGTTATATATCTTTGGTCACTTGTGTGTTGTTTTCATGTAACATTTAGTTTGGTCAAACTGGCAAGCCTAGAAGCTTCTCTTGTGATTGTTAAATCCATGGTGAAATTTTATGCTTTGTCATAACAACTTGCAACTTGCAACTTAAAATGTTGAGATTCACATTTTGCAGAGCTATAGATTACATTGAAATAACATGAATGGGGACCCATAAGTACGTAAAAAATGCATAATTCTGAGTCATGGGAAGCATGGCTACTAGACTCGGCCCTAGTCTGCCTAGATTCACGAGTCTAGAAGCTTCTCTTGGGATTGTTAAATCCACGATGAAATTTTGTGCTTTGTAACAACTTCAACCTATCTGAATCTTCTAGAACTCTTTCTAAAATAAAGAATATGGCTAGTCATTTGATGCTCCATCTATTCCACTTCTGAAATTTCTCCTAGTTGGAACTATCTTATTAGTTTTAGTATCACACAAAATGAGGTCTTCAAACAATTGGACAACATAACTAGTGAGGGGATCTTGATTCTTGCCTATCTCCTTCTCCTCAAGTTCCCCCACCTTTCATTTTAAGTTAAATTCAACTCCCAATATTGTATTGTGCTTTCTGATCCGGTCAATTTTTTCAAATGTCTTCCTATCATCATATGGCCCATGCAAAGTAAAGATAAAGAACTCCTCCCCACCTTCTTTAGATTTTAGATTTGTCTTGATACCTGCAAGAAATAAAGATGCATTAATGAGATCAACTGTATCTTTCCAACAAGTAATATTGTAGTTTGATCTTTCCTCACAATCTACTGAATTAAAAGACCAATATTTTAGAATTGTTGATAGTAAAGCCTCCGTGTTCTTCCCCTTCACAAATTGTTTCATGAATAAAAAGGACATCTAGATTGTATTTAGCAAAAAAAATTTTGAGGGCTATTTTTTTGTGGGTACCTCTCACCTCTCTTAGACTAAATGACATAATTATCATGATTTCAGTTTCTATGAGGCTTTCCCTGCTCTAAAATTCCTTTCATCATCATCTTCTTTCCTTCCTTAACCTCCTTAATAGCATTATTCTTTGCTAGGGTAAGGTAACATCATTTAGAACCGTTGACAGTAAAGCCTCTGTGTTCTTTCCTTCCCAGACATTTTCCTGAAAGAAAAATGACATCTGGATTGTATTTGGAAAAGAACCTTTTAAGGGCTAATGTAATGATAGAATTATAATGCTTATAAATTCTCTGAGATTTCCCCTACTCTGGGGACCCATTTATTGTCATCTAGTTTTCTTCTTTGCTAGAATAAGATAGGATTTCCAACCCACTAATGATCCCTAATCATTTTCCTTTGCCAGACCTCCTTCTACCCCTTCTTTCTCCCTTTGGGAATCATCTCTTCTATGTATCAAGTTATATCTAGGTCAAGATATTCAATTATATTAAGAGGTATAATCCCCAGACTCATAGGATAGAGAGGTTTTACGGGATCCCTTTACAGGTAATTTACTAGTATCTTCTACCCAGATTGTGGATTGTGTTATCTCTAGCTCTAATATGCTTCTCCAAATATTTCAAAAGGATTGTGATTATCAAAGTTAAAAGGAATAATCTGTCTCAAGGGAAAACATAAGGACCAACCTATTTCGGTACAAAATCCACATTGCAACATGAATTGCAAATTAGGGGCTCAGACTTAACCATGACCCAAATGATAAAGGGGCTCGATGATATTTTGAACACAGGGTAAAGGGTGTGTTTCTTTCACCAGGATCACCATTCTTCATCACCCTCCGGTGCTCCTAAATAAACTCTGGGGGTGTACTTGCATGATAATTAAAGGGAGGAACAATGCCAATGTTGAAAATTCAAACACCAATCTGATGGTCCTGCTTGGTTCTAGGGGCAAGGAGAGAGTTCACTCTGCTCACAGGACTACCTATTGTAGTATGGTGGAAGCCACCCGCTAGATGGGATCCTCCCATTGGTGCATCATGACCAACGATCACAGGGCCTAAAGGTAAAGGTAAAGGAAAAATAATGTTTTCTTGTCTTGCTGCTATTCTCCGCTTCCCTTTTCTCCCGACAAACCCTATGCCACCATGTACCTTTCCTTTGATCCCTAAGCTCACCACTTGGAAGACTATACTCTATTTACTATGTTGTAACTTGTCACTAAAACCTACCTTTCCTGAAAGCTACTCTACAGTCCCAGCAAGAATATCCCCACCTGGTCACTTGCACAGGACCTCCCACTTCGTGTACTTGAACCATATAAGGACCACTCTCAACATCACTTTTAGATACTCCTATGGGCTCCAGGTAACCCGACACCTCGACCACCTATATTTTTACTTTGATTCACTCAATAAAATGAAGAAAACTGCACCTGCAACCCCTAAAACCCGTGAGGTCAAGTCTTCTGGTCTCGAGCCCTTAATGGATTTCGAGAGTCAAATTGTAGACCTCGCTTGTTCTTATCAGCTCGTCGACCTCTTCTTTGAACTATTTTCTAACCATGTGAGGGAAGAAGACACTTTTAGGGTTGTTGACTCTGGTTTGTATTTTCAAATCGCACCTTCAATCCATCATTTCCTTGAATTTATATCCTATCTCACTGCAACATACCAAGAAGACAAGAACTGCTTTGTTTCTACCTTAGGGACTAAAATTTTGGAAGTAACCCCTGCCTTGATCCAAAGGGCTTTAATATTCATTATTTCTTCCACAATATAGCCATTCACCGATGCTACCCTAGTCCATTACTTCGTTACTCTCCCTCCCGATGAACAACAATCCTTCCTGGACCAAATCTTTGCCCTTGAAGTTAAATCCCTTCCCCCATAGGATTTTTCCCAATAACCCTCTTCCAGGAGCCCGTTTGAACCATCCTGTCTGTAATCACCTGTTTAATGTGCGAAGATAGATCTCACATGATAAATAAGGCCATTCTGAGGTGTCTTCATAAAATGAAACAACCTGGTTGCTTGCTCAACATCCCACTCTACCTATTCGCGGCCATATGTTTTCAACTTCATTACTTCCCCACCACTTCTTACTTTCACTACTATTCCCTTATTTTCTACCTATTCCTATATACCCATATTGAATAATTCCAATGTTTGGACCTCCATGTGTTTTCTCCCAACAAACAACGAAATTCTGTCTTTGACTAGAATATCTCTGTAAGAAGAAGATCCGACCTCGGTGGGTATTGACAAATCATCTCAACCTTCATGGCCATTGCATATAGGATCATTGATGGGACCCTGCCACCTAGAATCTTCCTGCAACAAAAAGATTTCCTTCAACTCAGTAAGGATGCTATGATATGAGACTGGTACCTCTATGAGGATTACACAGAGCTTCGAGTTAACATTTGTGAACTTCATCCATACCGCTTACCGGTATTCATGCCTATGAGGATTTTCACCCTTGAATTTATTCGATAAATCCTTAGTGTAGACCTGCTTCATTTTGTACCAACAAAGAAAGGTTACATTTTAAAAATGGGAAAATCTATGGGTCATTTTGTGGTAAACACAAGGCATGATTTTAAAACATTTTAGGCCTTACTTGAGTCCATGGAGCTCGAAAAGGGAGACACTTGGAATTATGACCCCCAAGGACTTAATGCTCAAAGGAGAGAAAACATTAAAGCATCAACTTATGTATATGACCCTAAGCCAAAAATTGAATGGAAAGCTACTTTGACTCATGGCCTCTTAATACTAAAATGGAGACTGAATCCCTAGTAAACACAAGCAAAGTGTCAAAGAGGGCCGATGATTTAGTTGGGGATACCAAAATGGAGGAAGCCCATATAAATAAAAAGGCTAGGAGTCAAGGTCCAGAAGAGGAAGAATAAGAAGTGTGGATACAACTAGAGGAACCAATACCAGATAATCCAAGATTTCAAATGCTCTGTAAAATCCACCACTAGTTGCGGCTTCATCCACTGCCGAAGTAGCCATCCCAGACCCTGAGGACAATGCTGCTGCTACAGGATCTAGTTGGCCTATAGGAAAATCTATTGAGGAAAGCAACAGAAAGGTCAAGGAGAGAATGCAGAGAGTGATGGATTCCCAATCAACACCTCGTCACACTTGATCACTGACTGCTATGGACCTAGAGAGGGATGAGATGAGAATTTCACTATAACATCCATTAGTGTAGTCTTTGCCTACAGGATCCCAGTCCAAAAGCCTGGGTGTCTCTCTGAACTTAAATAAGGTCCCTTCGTTAGATAAGGACAAATTAAATAAGTAGGTAAGGGAGATGTTATATAACGATCTAGGTAAGAACCTCATGACCATCAGTAAATCCGAGACATTTATAGGAAAAGTATCCAATAAAGTAAAAATGGAGAAGGCCAACTCCAAAGCTTTATATCTCAAGAAGGGATCATATAAAGAGTTGATAATTAAAATGGGTGTGAAACTAGATGAAAAAAGAGCTGTGGAAGCCATTCTCCAATCAACTCAGAATGAAAATCAAGAATTAAGGCATAGGTTAAAGATGGTTGGTAGTGAACATGTCTAGACAAAGGAGTTGGCACATGTTGAGATGGAGAAAGAGAAACTGATGAAGGAGTTGACTGATAGAAGAGATGAAGTATTGGCTCTGGAACAAATAGTGACTAAATTGAAGAAGAAGATCGACACTCATGTATGTGTGATAGTAGTTCCTGAAGACCCCTAGAACCCCATTGAGCACCTCACCCAAGCCTTGACTGAGCTTCAACTTTTTGAAAGTGAACTGAAGAAGACACAAAGGGACTTAGATACTGCAAATTCTAAGTTAGATCAGAAGGAAAAACAACTGTAGGTCACAGTTACCAATGCTGAACATGCTAATAAGAACCTACAGGCTGCAACACAAGAGATAAATGAGCTGAAGACCAAATTGAAGGGAAATATGTCTCTCCTTGAAGCTAGGCAATTGGTGTGGGATGAGATTATTGAGGAAATGAATCTCAGCTGGGAATATGTGACTTTAATACATGAGAAAAGGGTCACTAGTAGGGAGTATGAATCATCAATCATGAACACCAAAGAGATAAGTATAAAGAGCTCCCATATTTCCTAGAGGTTTATTCGTTTCTTGAATGAAAGGCCAACCGAGGAGTTGAGACCTATGGACATAGTGGACAGGGTTAGTGCTGTGATGGAGATCTCCAAAGTGGTTTTGAAAGAAGAAGCCAAAGCTAGAGAAGAACAGAGCCTCATCAAGGTACAAAAGGAAGTGGACTCTTTCAATGAAGAGTTTGATAGAATCATGCAGGCTGGGATACCTAACTGTTGGGGACCTCGTGGGGAGTTGCTACCTCAAGAACAATACAATCAGAAAATGGTAGAAGCTAAATGCAAGACAGTTTCATCCACGAGAAAATTTCCACTCTTAAGGGTAAAACAATAATGACTTTCTTAAAGAGAGAGTTTCAATTACTCGGGATGGTTATAAGTCTCTTTCATCACAGGTTGGACTACTCGAGTATAATTGATTTGAAGATTAGCTACAAACGGTTCAGCTCTGCTCCTCACCCTCCTCCAATCTTATGGCAATGATGTGAATAGTTTGTTAATCGCCACTTATACGCGTTGTTGATCCTCAGGAACATCATGATCCACAACAGATTGCATCGTCTCACCACTCTTGAAGATCCTCTAGATTATGCCAACTTTGGAATTTCAATTACTTTTATGTTATTTTCACTTAATGTTTTTACTTTGTTCTGTTACATGAGTACATTCTAGTTAAGCACAATTGTGTGTTTGTACACGTTGGAGTTTTGAGATGTTTTGTCATGATGAACTAAATCAAGAAAGGAATATCTTGCTAATGACCTTTCTCTGTCTAAAAGGCCTATATATTCAATTTTGAGAGACAAAAGAAAGGTTCATAATTTTGGAAAGGAACTTCGTATTGTTTTGTGAAGGCATTGTTCTAGTTCTTTCGACATGTATGTTTCATAGAATATTAATGCAATATCTATGGTGATTCCTTTGTTTTGGGATTTCAGTATGTCTCTTCTCCTTAGTGTTTTCATAAATGTTACATGTTCATCTCAAATTTCATGTTAAGAAGCTGCTAGATGTGTTTCCTCTTAAATGCATATTCATTTAAATCAAACTATTGATGAATAATTCCTATATGATTGTGGAAGTCGGATATTTAAATGCGCTCCATGTATCTAGCATCCACCAATATTTCTTTGCTATCAATGCTTTCTAAAACTAGATATATATAGAATTCTTGATTTCTCAAGCTCCATGTGATGGATTTCATCTCTTATTTATTTTGCTATCGTATCTATATCAAAGAAAATTAGTTGCAATTCCTTAAATGATATTGACTGTCATTGATTGACAATTTATATTAATGTGCATATCTCATGTATACGAATTCATGAGTTGTATCTTTATGAAGTTATCTTGAACCAACTAAACTCAAATTATAAGTGACATAAAATGGTGCTCTAAAATCTTTAGAGATAAATAAGAATGCACCAAATCTGGATGTCCTAGGCACTAGTCTCCTTGTAATCCGGAGGCTATCTCTAGTATTGACAACATCTTCTAGTGCTGTTTCCGGGGAAAAAATTAGAGAAATTTCCTCTGGGTACGACATTCATACACTCTTTGTTAAGGTGAGAAAAGATGTCTGGGTTGTAGATTCATCACCTTGGTGACTCCACTATCCAAATCATAAGAATATCATCTTGGATTTTAGAAGGCCCCACACCTGCTCAGATACCTCTAAAAAAAGCACCATCTGTATATGATCCATAAAAAATAATCTATAGAAGAGTTTGGAAGGAAAAAACCCCTACCACCGATGCTACTATCTCCTCATTTCTTGAAGCCTCCTTGTCCAGCTCTCAACATGCCATAATTCATTGCTCAGATTTTACTCCTAGAGTCCTAATATATCCTTCTGAAAGTGGTTTGATACATAATACTGTCCCCTCAGAAGTCAAAGAAGAGGAAGTTTCAGTCAACACTCCTTCCTTCTCATTCCCTCCTCCCCCTGAAGTCAAGGAGGGTAAATGTATCTTCAATATCAGTCCTACTCATAGTATAAACAATTCCACAAGTCTCAGTCCATCTACTCTCCCACAATTTGTCACAGTACAAAGACCCTTGATAAATTTAGCACCACCTCCATTACTCCAGATGGTTGTCTCGGGCTTCCTACTGAACAAATATGCTCCATTAGACCTGCCCCAACCTTTAAGTGCCATGCCACAAGACTACCTCAAACTCTTGCCCAGGTTTAACGGAGAAGATGATATCTCCGCATAGAGACATATAGAAATCTTTTGTGCATTTGCAGAAAATTTAAATGTCGAGCACTTAGATGTGGTGCTGAGGCTCTTTGTCCAATATCTTGATGGGGAAGCTAGGAAGTGGTTTAAATCCTTACCAGATGCTTCCATTGCCACTTGGGAAGAGATGGAGAACTCCTTTATGCAGAAGTGGGGAGAGAAGAGAGATCATGGGTACATTCTCACTGAGTTCAATGCCATGAAGAAGAAACCTGATGAAGATATTTCATAATTTATAAAAAGGTTTAATAAACAATACAACAACCTACCTGTTGAAATTAAACCTCCCCAGGCCACTGCCCGAGTAGTTTTTCTGGGGCTTTTGAATTTGAGTTTGGTTTCACACTAAGAGAAAGGAAGTCTCGTACTTTGGATCAAATCCAAATTGATGCTCTTGAGGTAGAAGCCAACTTCACATCCACAGGAAAGTCGAGAAGAAAAAATGATCTTGGAGAAAAGAAGAAAGGAAAAGAGGAAGCAACCTCCTCCATTCATGGAAAAGTTTCCCAAGAATAGGAGCTAGAGGAAATGGAAAAGTTAATGGAAAAATTATCAAATAAATTGGTTAAGTTGGAACTCGAAAATAAAAATCTCCCAAGGCAGAATTCTCAAGTTTCTAATTGAGGCTTTAAAGGGAAAGGAAGGAACAAAAAGACCATATCCATCCCCCATTGTACATAGAGGATGATCTGGATGAGTAGATACAAGACACCCATGAAATTCAGGGGAACTTGTATTCCTCTTTCTCGGATGAGGAGTAAGAAATCAAAACTTATGAAGAAGAAGGGCACGATTTGGATGCAGTGTTGAATGATGGAGATATTGGTGATTACTGCAAGCAGTTCACTAATTTCCTGCATGCTCATCTACATAGGAAATATGATCTCTAGTCCTCTAGAAAGAGATCAAGGGAACAAGACTAGAACGAAGGTGATTCTTCCTAAGAGACTCCTAGACCATTTGACAAGGGGAAGGGACCCTTAGATCCAAATATTCAGAAAAAGAAGGATTCCTCAAATAAAAATTCCCGAATTCCTCAAAGAAGAGAAGGAACCTTTGACTCCTAAGCAAGCCTGTGAAAAAGAAAGAGAACCGAAATAGATCAGTATTCCAGAAAAAGGTCCAACTTTCTTCAATCTTCAAAGGGAACTTGAGAAAGTAAAAACCCAGTTCCTTTAACTGAAATCCTGAAAAAACCCACTTATAAAGCCCAAGTCTCCCAATTTATGCTCCCATCCACTTCAGCCCCATCACATGACAGTTTAAATCTCCAAGAAGAAAGGCCAATGGTAGTCTTTGGACCTCATGTTGAAGAGAAAGATCCCTCCACTGCACCTTTCTATGTTACTCTTGTAGTACATGACCTCCTACTTCACAACTGCATGTTGGACTCAGGTGCCTCTCACAATCTGATGCCATTAACATTAATGGAGCAAATTAGCTTGCAAATAACTAGACCGTACAAATATCTATACTCTTTCGACTCTAAGAGAGTAAAATGCTTGGGAATGATAAAGGACTTAGTGGTGAACTTGGCTTAGATCCTAGTAAAAAGTGTAGTAATGGACATCGTAGTAGCTGATATCCCTGAAAGATTTGGTATGCTCCTATCCAAATCTTGGGGATCGAAGATTGGAGGTTCCATCAAGTTGGATCTGACTTATGCCACCATCCCTATCTTTGGTGGGGAAGAAAGAAGACTGTATAGAGAATCAAGGTTCATTAAAACAATTACCAAATCCGAGGGCTCGAGTAATTCTCCTATCTCTCTTGTCTACTGCTAGAAGAAGATGATTTCATCTTAGAAGAAACTTAGGTACACCCAACAACCTAATTAAATGATCAACTCAAAGACAGTGGCAAAGTATGGAAGTTGTACTTTGATGGTGCTAATTCTAGGGAAGGTAATGGAGCAGGGGTGTTGTTAGTATCTCCAAAGGGTAGCTTGGTCCCTCTTTCATTTAAACTAGAATTTGAAGAAACAAATAACGTGGAAAAATACGATGCATTACTACTAGGCTTGCAAGCAACAAGGAATTTGAATATTGAATGTCTGACTGTGTATGGAGACTCTGAGCTAGTGGTAAAGAAAATAAAAAATCAATGTCAGACTAAACACCCCAGGCTAAGGGCTTATATAAATGAGGTGTGGGACTTGATGGACAACTTATTCCTGGTGTTCAACGTCCAATTCCTACCCAAGGAAGGGAATCGAATGGCTGACTCACTTGCTATAACTGCCAACAATTTTAAGCCACCCCAAAATCCACTTCTCAGGTATGAGGTCGAAGTTAGGTACAAACCCTCTGTGCATAATAACGTGAGACATTGGTAGGTGTTTGAGGATGACGAGAAAATCAAGCGCTTTATAGAAGTCATTGGAGAATTTTTAAATTCAGCTATTGATTATGAGGATGAAAAAGTGACAGAAGAGCATTCAACTTCTTGGGAAGAAACTATTGCAGGACACAAAGTTTTTCACCTAAAGGGGAACACTATCCCTTGTGGTCTAGTTCCTCTGGAAAGGTTATTCAAGACAAATGATGTAGCCTCAAAACCGGCTAAACAAGGAGCTGATGAACAGGTGGAAGATTGCAACATTGGCTCAGAGGATGAACCTCAGATGATCAAACTGTCAAAAGGGATCCCTCCACAATACAAACAAAGGTATTTAAATCTCTTTAAAGTCTATAAAGATGTGTTTGCTTGGTCGTATGATGATTTGAAGACATTTGATACTAACATTATTCAACATAATATTCCTTTAAAAAGTGGAATGAAACCTTGTAAGAAGAAACTCAGACAGATCAATCCTCTTCTACTTCCATCCATTGAGAAGGAAGTGAGGAAGCTTCTTCAAGCCAAAATCATAGTACCTTTGAGATATTATGAGTGGGTGGAAAACCTAGTTCTAGTCAGGAAAAAGAATGGAGAAATAAGGTTGTGTGTGGATTTCTCGAACCTCAAAAGAGCCTCATTAAAAGACAACTACCCATTACCTAAGATGGATTACATATTACAAAAGGTAGTTGGCTCAGCTTGGATGTCCATGATGGATGGTTTTTCAGGGTATAACCAGGTAGCAGTACACCCTGATGATCAAAATAAAACTACTTTCACCACGCCTTGGGGAACCTTCATGTATGCTCGAATGCCATTCGACCTTATAAACGTTGGAGAAAATTTTCAAAGGGCCATGGATATAGCATTTGTAGGAGAACAAGACAAATTTGTAGTGGTCTACTTAGATGACATCATAGTTTTCTCTAAAACTGATGAGGAACATATCTTGCACTTAAAACTCACTTTCAATAAATGCAAGAAATATGGACTATCTTTGAATCCAAAGAAATCTCAGTTCGCTTTGAGCGAAGGTAAACTGTTGGGGCACATAGTGGCATAGGAGGGGTAAAAATTGATCCCAAGCAAGTGGAGGCTATTAACCACATTTCCTTACCTAGGAACAAGAAGGAGATTTAGGTGTTTTTGGGAAGGATTAACTTCCTGAGAAGGTTTATACCCAACTATGCCGAAATAGTGAAAGGTATCACTAATATGCTAAAAAAGAAAAATGAAGTAAAGTGGAATCCAAATTCTCGAGAATCCTTCTCTAGAATCAAAATAACTTTTGTAGAAGCAACCGTGTTAGTCAGCCCTAATTATTCAACATTGTTTTACATATTTTCCTTTGCTTCCCCTCATATTATTGCCACTGTGTTGTTACAAAATAATAAGGAGGGTCATGAGCAGCCTATAGCCTTCTTCAGTCAAGTATTGAGAGAAGATGAATTGAAGTGTAACATCTTGAAGAAATAAGCTTACACTTTCGTCAAAGCATTAAAGGTCTTTAGAGTTTACATATTACATTCCAACATTGTATCTTATGTTCCGACAACAACTGTTAAAGAAATTTTGGCAAAAGGAGGAAACGATGGAAAAAGAGGAAGATGGATCGCTAAAATCCAAGAATACAACTTGGACATTAAGCCTACGAAGCTCATCAAAGGGTAGGGATTAGCCAAAATCCTATCAGAATCTAATTTCTAGGCCTTGGGGATTAATTTATTGGCAGGAGAAGATGAAGAAGGAATACAACAATCAAATATCAAAACTTCCATCCAAAAAATCCATATTAAATATGAAACATCGACCTGGTATAAAAATATCATCCATTATCTATTATTTTTAAGGTGCTTGCTAAAAATGGACAAATCCAAGTACCGAACATTAAGACTACAGGCTCAAAAGTTTGTCATATCCAATGGTTAGCTGTATTGGAAGGACCCTGCTGGGATTCTACTATTGTGCCTAGTGGAGACTGAAGTTCAAGAGGTAATTGAAGAGTTTCACAATGGTGTTTGCAGGGGGCACTACAGCTGGAAGACTACAACCCATAAGATACTGAAGGCTGATTTTTATTGGCCTACACTCTTTGGAGAAGTTCACTCTCAGGTCTGGGCCTGTTAGAAGTGTCAGATATTTGTTGAAAAGCAGAAATTAGCTCCCCTCCCTTTGATCCCCATTTGTATTGAGGAGCCTTTCAGACAGTGGGGACTAGATTTTATAAGAGAAATACATCCTCCTTCCATTGGCCAACACAAGTGGATACTCAAAGCCACTGATTATTTCACAAAATGGGTGGAGGAAATCCCAACCCGAAATGCAACTGACACCGTGGTCATAAATTTTTTGGAGGAGAATATCTTGTCTAGGTTTGGTTGCCCTATGAAAATTGTAACTGACAATGCTCAGGTCTTTAAGTCTGCCAAATTCATCAGCTTTTGTCAGAATTTTAATATTATGGTTGGTCATTCTACTACATATTACCCTCAGGGAAACGAGCTAGTTGAGTTCTCCAACAAAATGATGGTGAGGATCCTGAAGAAAACAATTATAGAAAATCAGAGAAATTGGGATTCTCAACTAAAATTCGCTCTATGGGATAACAAGGTCACTCCTAAGAGATCCATGGGGAAATCACCTTTTGAATTAGTTTATGGAAAAGCAGCAATATTCCCTATACAACTTGCAATTCCAGTGGCCAAAATATTGCAAGATGCAGAAGAAGAACTGAATGCCTTAACCCAAAGAATAAATCAACTGGTGGAGCTTCACGAAAGCAGGGAGTAGGTTAGTCAAAAATTGATTAACTATCAACAGAAAATGAAATCCTTGTTTGACAAGAAGGCAAAAGACAAACCACTTCAACCAGGGGATTTAGTTTTGAGGTGGGATGTTAGAAGAGAGGACAAGGGAAAGCATGGAAAGTTCTACCCATTATGGTTCGACCCCTTCAAAATCTCTGAAGAAAAAAAACAATAATACTTTCCTATTGGAAAACCTGGAAGGTGAATCACTGGAACTACCAGTAAATGTGCAGTTCCTCAAACTTTATTTCCAGCACTAAAGGTATCTCTCCTCATTCATTGTAAATACCGGTGTGTTATCTGTAAATATTCTATGATGTTTCAAGTTCTTATTATTTGTTCTTTTTGTCATTGCAAAGTTTTCAGTTATAAGACTCCATGCCCAAGGAGCAAGATGTTAAGTTGCAGGTTCTCAGTGCATTGTTGCCAATACACCATCCCCAGTTGGAGCCCTAATATGCATCCCCAAATATTGCAAAAGGACTATGATTATCAAAGTTAAAGGGAATAATATCTTTGAAGGGAAACCATATGGACCAACCTCTTTCGGTATAGAATCCACATTGCAACATGTATTGCAAATCGGGGGCTCAGACCTAACCGCAACCCAAATGATCAAGGGGATCAATGATATTTTGAGCACAGGGTAAAGGGTGTGTTTCTTTCACCAGGATCACCGTCCTTCATGACCCTCTGATGCTCCTAAACCAACTCCGGGGGTGTAACTTGCACGAGAATTAAAGGGAGGAACAATGCCGAAGTTGAAAATTCAAACACCAATCCAATGATCTTGATTGGTTCTGGGGGCAAGGAGAGAGTTCACTATGTTCACAGGACTGCCTGCCATAGTACGGTGGAAGCCACCCGCCAGATGGAATCCTCCCATTGGCGCGTCACGACTAGCGACCACAGGGCCTAAAGGTAAAGGTAAAGGTAAAATAATGTTGTCTACTCCCACTCCTATTCTCTGCTTCCCTTTTCTTCTGAAAAACCCTATGTTTCGACGTACCTTTCCTCTGATCCCTAAGCTCACCACTTGGATGACTTTCCTCTCTTTACTATATAGTAACTTGTTGCTAAAACCTACCTTTCCTGACAACTACTCTACAGTCCCAACAAGAATATCCCCGCCTGGTCACTTGCACAGGACCTCCCACTCTACGTACTTGAACCATATAAGGACCACTCTCAACGTCACTTTCAGATACTCCTACAGGATCCAGGTAACCTGACACCCCGACCAACTATATTTTTACTTTGATTCACTCAATAAAATGAAGCAAACTGCACCCGCAACACCTAAAACCCGCGAGGTCAAGTCTTATGGTCTCAAGCCCTTAATGGATTTCGAGAGTCAAATTGTGGACCTCGCTTATTCTTATCAGCTCGTTGACCTCTTCTTTGAACTATTTTCTAACCATGTGAGGGAAGAAGAAACTTTTATGGTTTTCGACTCTGGTTTGTATTTTAAAGTCACACCTTCAGTCCATCATTTCCATGAATTTATATCCTGGCTCCCTACAACATACCAAGAAGATAATAACTGTTTTGTTTCTACCTTAGGAACTAAAATGATGGAAGTAACCCCTACCTTGATCCAAAGGACTTTAATATTCCCTATTTCTTCCACAATGCAACCGTTCACCGATGCTACCCTAGTCTATCACTTCGTTACTCTCCTTCTCAATAAACAACAAGCCTTCCTGGACCTAACCTTTGCCCCCGAAGTTAAATCCCTTCCACCAGAGGCTTTTTTCCCAATAACCCTCTTCTAGGAGTCCGTCCGACCCATCCTATCTGTAATCGTCTGTTTAATGGGCGAAGATAGCTATCACATGATAAATAAGGCCATCCTGGGGTGTCTGCATAAAATGAAACAACCTGGTTGCTTGCTCAACATCCCACTCTACCCATTCCCAGCCATATGTTTTCAGCTTCATTACTTCCCACCACTTCTTCCTTTGCTACTATTCCCTTCTGTTCTACCTATTCCTATATACCCATATTGAATAATTCCAATGTTTGGACCTCCATGTGTTTTCTCCCAACAAACAACGAAATTATGTCTTTGAATGGAATATCTCTATAAGAAGAAGACCTGACCTCGGTAGGTATTCCCAATTCATCTTGACCTTCATGGCCATTACATACATGATCATCCATGGGACCCTGCCACCTAGAATCATCCCGCAACAGAGTTCCTGCAACTCAACAAGGATTCTATGACAGGAGACTGGTACATCTATGAGGATTACATAGAGCTTTGGGTTTATAGTTGTGAACTTCGTCCATACCGCTTACCAATATTCATGCATATGAGGATTTTTGCCCTTGAATTTATTTGAAAAATCCTCAGTGTAGACCTGCTTCATTTTGTACTAGCAAAGAAAGGTTACATTTTTAAAATGGGACAACCTGTGGGTCATTTTGTGGTAAACACAAGGCAATATTTTAAAATAGTTGAGGCCTTACTTGAGTCCATGGAGCTCAAAAAGGGAGACACTTGGCATTATGATCCCCAAGGCATCATTGCCTGAGGGAGATAAAGTATTAAAGCATCAACTTATGTACATGACTCTAATCTCGAAATTGAATGGAAAGCTAACTTTGATTCATGGCCTCTTAATACAGAAATGGAGACTGAATCCCCAGTAAACATGGGAAAAGCATCAAAGAGGACCGTTCACTCAGCTGGGGATACCGAGATGGAGGAAGCCCATATAAATAAAAAGGCTAGGAGTCAAGGTCTAGAAGAGGAAGAAGAAGAAGTGGGGATATAGCTAGAGGAACTAGTGTCAAATCATCCAGGCTTTCAGATTACTCTGGAAAATCCACCACTAGTTGCAGCTTCATCCACCACCGAAGTAGCCATCCCAGACCCTAAGGACAATGTTGTTGCTACAAGATCTAGCTGGCCTCTAGGAAAATCTCTTGAGGAAAGCAATAGAAAGGTGAAGGAGAGAATGCAGAGAATGATGGCTTACCAATCAAAACTTCATCACACTCAATTGCTGATTGCTATGGACCTAGAGAGGGATGAGATGAGAATTTCACTACAACATCCATTAGTGTAGTCTTTGCCTACAGGATCCCAATTTAAAACCGTGGATCTCTCTATGAGCTTAATCAGTTTCCCTTTGTCTAATAAGGTCAACCTACATAATGGGGTAGGGGAGATGTTATATAGTGATCTGCGTAAGAACCTCATGACCATCAGTAAAGCTGAGACATTTATAGGAAAGGTCTCCAATAGAGTAAAAATGGAGAAGGCCAACTCCAAAGCTTTATATCTCCAAAAGGAATCATATAAAGAGTTGATAATTAAACTAGGTGTAAACCCAGATGACAAAATAGCTGTGGAAGCCATTCTCCAATCAACTTAGAAAGAAAATAAGGAATTAAGGCATAGGCTAAAGATGTCTGGCAGTGAACATGTCTAGACAAAGGAGTTGGTACAGGTCGAGGTGGAGAAAGAGAATTTGATGAAGGAGTTGACTTATAGAAGAGATGAATTATTGGCTCTAGAACAAACGACGACCAAATTGAAGAAAAATATCGACAACATTTATGCATGATAGCAGTGCTTGAAGACCCCAAAAACCCCACTGAGCACCTCACCCAGGCCTTGACTGAGCTTAAAATTTATGAAAGTGAACTAAAGAAGACAAAAGGGACTTAGATATTGCAAATGATAAGTTAGATCAGAAGGAAAAATAGTTGTAGGCCACAATTACCAATGCTGAACATGATAATAAGAGCCTATAGGCTGCAACATAGGAGATGAATGAGATGAAGACCAAATTGAAGAGAAATATGTCTCTCCTTGAAGCTAGGAAATTGGTGTGGGATAAGATTATTGAGGTAATGATTCTCAGGTGGGAATATGTGACTTTAATACATGAGCAAAGGGTCACTAATAGGGAGTATGAATCATCAATCGTGAACACCAAAGAGATAAGTGCAAAGAGCTACTAGATTTCCTAGAGGTTTACTCGTTTCTTGAATGAAAGGCCAACCGAGGAGCTGATACCTATGGATGTAGTGGATAGGGTCAATGCTATGATGGAGATCTCTAAAGTGGTTTTGAAAGAAGAAGCTAGAGTTAGAGCAGAACAGAGCCTTGTCAAGGTACAAAAGGAAGTGGCCTATTTCAATGAAGAGTTTGACAGAATCATGCAGGTTAGGCTACCTAACTGCTGGGGGCCTCGTGGGGAGTTGCTACCTCAAGAACAATACAATCAGAAAATGATAGAAGCTAAAAGCAGGGCAGGTTCATCCCATGAGAAAACTGCCACTCTTAAGGGTAAAACGGTGGTGAATTTATTAAAGAGAGAGTTTCAATTACTCGGGATGGTTAGAAGTATCTTTCATCACAGGTTGGACTACTCGAGTATAATTGATTTGAATATTAGCTACAAATGGTTTAGCTCTGCTCCTCACCCTCCTCCAGTCTTATGGCAATGGTGTGAACAGTTTGTTAATCCGCCACTCATACAAGTTGTTGATCCACGAGCACAACACACTCCACAACAGACCACATCATCTCACTGCTCTTGAAGATCCTCCAGATCATGCCAACTTTGGCATTTCAATTACTTTTATGTTATTTTCACTTAATGTTTTTACTTTGTTCTGTTACATGAGTACATTCTAGTTAAGCACAGTTGTGCATTTGCACATGCTAGAATTTTGAGATGTTTTGTCATGATGAACTAAATCAAGAAAGGAATATCTCACTAATGAACTTTATTTGTCTAAAAGGCCTATATATTCAATTTTGAGAGACAAAAGAAAGGTTCAGAATTTTGGAAAGGAACTTCGTATTGTTTTGTGAAGGCAATGTTTTGGTTCTTTTTGCATGTATGTTTCACATAATATTAATGCAATATCTATGGTGATTCCTTCATTTTGGGATTTTAGTATGTCTCTTATCCTTAGTGTTTTCATAAATGTTACATGTTCATCTCAAATTTCATGTTAAGAAGCTGTTAGATGTGTTTCCTCTTAAATGCAGATTCATTTAAATCAAACTATTGATGAAGAATGCCTGTATGAATTGTGGAAGTCAGATCTTTAAATGCGCTCCATGTATCTTAGCATCCACCAGTATTTCTTTGCTATCATTTCTGTCTAAATCCAGATATATGTAGAATTCTTGAGTTCTCAAGCTCTATGTGATGGATTTCATCTCTTATTTCTTCTGCTATCATATCTATATCAAAGAAAATTAGTTGTAAGTCCTCGAATGATATTGGCCACCATTGATTGACAATTTATATTACTGTGCATCTCTCGTGTATAAGAATTCATGAGTTGTATCTTTATGAAGTTGTCTTGAACCAACTAAACTCAAATTATAAGTGACATCAAATGGTGCTCTAAAATATTCAGAGATAAATAAGAATGCACCAAATCTAGATGTCCTAGGCACTGGTCTCCTTGCAATCTAGAGACTGTCTCTAGGATCAACAAAAAATTGTATGCTCACTTATACCAAATTAATGTTCTACCTTAAGATGATTATGATTATTATAGGAATGTGAATTCCGATGGTGAATTGGATCAAGGGGTTCCTATCCTTGGCTTCCTTTGATATTCTAATAAATCCATCAACTTCTAGATTCTTCCATTTGGTTGTAGGACTAAGTAAAATGATAACAACCAACAAGAGAGAAGGTTCAATAAAAGGGATAAAAAAGGGTCCATATCTTTGCCACACATGTTATTTTTAGATGAAATTATTCTTTTCATATTAGGGACTCAAAGAGAAGCTGGAAAGTACAAGGAAATCCTAGACATGTTCAACAAAATTAAAGGAATCTAGTGAATATTTTAATTGTTTTGGAGTGGAAGAAGGATTACATTATGAGTACTTCCCTCTACCCCTGTTCCTTTTGAGAAACGAAATTAAATATTTAGGTTTTCATTCAAAACCTAATGATTTTAATCATAGACATTATTTTGTCTTTATGAAAAAATAGATCACATCTGGTGCTACAGGTGGTTTTCCAGTGAACGAGGCTCATTGAAAAGTAAAACCAATTAAAGGGAATATTCATATTGTTGGCCGGATAAATTGTTCTTGCGGACAAGACTGATCTCCCTAGTATCAACAGATATCTAGCAACAGGCAGGACAAGCAAATCTACCTTTCTCTAAACATATTGTGATTCATTAATAAAAACTAAAGAGGTGTTTTGGACCCTACCTTAATTCCAATGCTAGTTTGTGGTAGCCATGCTTCGATCGTCCGAAAGAGTCCGAAAGAGTTTCCTTTTGAGAACCTACAATCACAAACAAGCACACATCAAATAAAACCTGCATAGCTAATATAATAAATCATATTCATCATGGTGATCAAGAAATCCATGAAATAAACCATAAAACATAGCTTATTGAGAAAAATAAACTTGATTGTATTAACTTTGAAAATAGAAGAACTTTACAACCTTTGGTGCCTTAATGTTGTACAAGCTCCTCCCAGGGTCTGAAACATGAATCTCCTCTACTTTGAAAAGCCTCACACTCTTCCAAATGAAATCAACAAGGTATGTAATCTTTCCTCACAAAAGCTCAATTAGGAAGACTAAGTTCCAGCAACATTTCACCTCAAAAATATTTAGCTTTCAACCTCCCAAGTAACCAACCCAATGCTTCGTTTTATAGTGCAAAGGAAGGAGGTTACAGGTCCACCTATGAAGGGATAGAGTTCTTCTTCAAAGGGATAAGCTCTTCACATCAAGGGGTTAGCTCCTTAAGGTATGGGATGCATGAACCTTAAAGGAGCGAACTTGCCACCTCAATATTCTTTCTAGAAGCTTCCAGAAATGACTCAAAGTGAGTTTTTAGGAATATACTTGCACCTTTTTGACTTCTACAGGGGTCCGCACCCATTACACATAGATAGAGCAGTCAAGTGCGCAGGGGACATGACCTTTAGGTGCGGGACCGTAGGTAATGCTAAGAGAAAGTGCGGAACCAGAGTTTTATAGGCTTTTGAGGGCTTTATCTTATTTTCAAGGCTTGACATGAGGAACTGAGGTTTAAGACTTGCAAAGGAGGAAAGTATGAGTGGTGATAGACTCACACCGATTGCAGAATGTCATGGTGACAATATTTTGTGCAACAGATTTCCCCCTAAAGTGTGAAGTCTGTAATAGATGAGGATAACATTTGTCATATAAGAAGAGTGAAGTACTTTATCATTTCAAAGATCATCCTGTGGATACCCTGGTCGGAACATGTAAAAAAATTCAATACAAAATATATATATGTGAACATATCATCGCTGAGGTAGGCATTCCCATACTCAGATCAAAACTGACTAGAAAACTAACTTAACTGCTCTGATACAGGAATGATTTTGTAATACATCACAAGTATAGACATATGTAGACACAGTATGGGAGTATCCATTTGTTTATGAATAGTCCATTGTATAATGAATAACAAAATTCCTTGCAACCTGGATGGTGGAAACTAGATCTAGGGTCTTGATTTCTGCTTCCCGTACTAGTACGATTCTATCCATGTGAATGAACATGTCGAAGTCAAACATGGTAGAAACCACTTGATTACTAGTCAATGATGTGAACTGTTAACAAGTGTGAGAGAAACCACCAGTAATGTCAATGGCTCTCAAAGTACTCAGTACAATCCATGAAATGTGAATAGATGAGCTGATGTCGAAAATGTCATAGAATCCTTTTATCGAAGGTCAATGATGCAACCTGTTGTCGAAGGCGAGAAACCTGCCATTAGGGCATGTAGATTCCAAGGAACTGACGATTTCTAGATCATCTTTCTAGATAATGAGCTGAAGTCGATAGAAAGCGATCTGTCGTAGGCAGGCCTACAACACGAAATCATAGATCAAGTTTGAAGAAATATATTTGGCAAGGACTAACTCAGGGATGGTCAAGATGGATGACATATATTTTGCAGATGAATGGTTTATTTGAACTGACCTCTTGAACACATAACGATACTGCAAATGATTTGGTGACAATTGACCCAAAGCTAATACCCAGAAACCAGCTGAAGACTTTTAATATGGTTTGATTAACTGTTAGGCAAAGGATTTCCTAACCTAGGTGAATAAAAAGTGTCATGTTCAAGAGTGGTTAACTGCTTTTCTAAAACACAAAGTATAACAAACAGGTTCATTTTCTCTCTTTTCCCCCACCATTTCTGGCAAGTACCTCTTTATTTTTGACAAGCTTGAGGAGGATAACATTTGCTTGGTTATAAGCTCATCCTTCGGATGAGTCCAACTTAGTTTAAAATTCGAACCCTAAGAAGGAGTGGTTCGTTCCTGTCTAAAATTGAACAGGTCCTTTACTGTTGAATTTTAACGAGTCCAGTATAGGGAAAACTCGGTGTTTTTCAATTTTAGGGAGTCAGAAGAAAAACTTAAGGAAACTCCATGGGTGTACTTTTTCGTAAATTTGTGTCCCTCAAGCCTGAAAAAGTATAAAATAATACTTGAGAGAACTGCTTGACCATTACGATCAAGGATTACTTTTCATAATTGGTGGCTTCGATCCGAAAAAGTAAAAAAGCGATCCAAGACATGTCATTTTATAACCAATATCGAACTTGAAACAACAAAAGTCTGGCGATCTTTTCATGTTTATACAGTCAGAAAAGAGCTGAAAGTGGACCACCCTTTTAGTTCTGTTTAACGAGTTAAAAAGGAAAAAACTCAACAATCTTTTCATATTTTACGAGTCAGAAAAGAGCTTAAAGAGGACTTGTCCTAGAGGAACAAGTGGTATAAAGGGTAGCAACTGGTTCTAGCAATGGAGGAACTGCTCAAAACATGTAATGGTTAAGAGGCTGGCTAATAAAACCACTCATAGATGCGGTCCCTCAGGAAGGGTAAACAACTAAGTGAAAGAATATGATCAGCCAAAGAGATGGGGGTGATGGAATGAAAACAACCAAGGCTCATCTAATAGAATTTAGCAAATAAAAACGGCAATGACGAGATGTAAATCGGGTGTAGGTTCATTTTTACACAAGCTTGAACCATAGAGAACTCTGCTTGGATTCGGTTTCATGTCTATGCAAGCTTGAAACAAAAAACTATGCTTGTTATAAGTTCGCATGCCCCCAGCATAATGACGCAAAATGAGGTACATGCCCCCCAAGCTTCATTGCATTCAATGAGGTGGATGGAATGAAGGTTCACTTTCGAGATCTTGTAAAGACTCGACTTGGAAAGGGAGTTGTTTCATTTTTTAATGAGGTTGACTCAGGAAAAGAACTATCCTCAAAACCCTTGTTTCATTTTTTAACGAGCTTGACACAAGACAAGGAACTATGCTCATGACTCGTTTCATTTTTTAAACGAGCTTGACACATGACCAGGAAATATGCTCGATACTTCTAGTTTCATTTTTTAACGAGGTTGATACAAGAAGAAACTATCCTCGCTGACTTCTTGTTTCATTTTTTAACGAGCTTGACACAAGACCAGGAACTATGCTCATGACTTTTGTTTCATTTTTTAACGAGGTTGAGACATGAACAAACTATCCTCGCGATAGGTCAGGAATCAGAAAACAACTATACCGCCTGATATGCAATTTCAAAGGGACTCATAGGCATCGCGCCATGAAATGAATCCACCTTGGAATCGGAAGGTACGATCCAAGGATCATCAAAAGAAATTGTGTTCGATGAAATCATATAAATAGATGCAATAGAAGGTGATACGTTAGGAGGAGGGAAGCAAAAAGTTCCTAGTAAACCAGATTCTTTAATCAATCCTACCCCAACATCCTTGTAAGGGATAGTCTTTTTAACGACGTGCTGAAAGCTATCAGTAGAGGCTGGGTTAGATGAGAAATAACTCAGCTGGTCTATTGTAACGATCTTTCCGTTATGAGGAAACTTAACAAGCCAAAAGACCGATGAAACAATAACAGTCATAGCATAAGACCAACTGCGACCTAGGAGAAGGTTGTGCCTTCAACCCCTATAGGTAAATCTTCCAAAATACCAAAAGGATGGAACCCTCGGCCATCAAAAGCCTTTTGAATTGTCGAAGACTGATTGAGTGTAGGAGAAACAAGAGATATCCAACACTGGATCGACATAATACACGTAGAATCTCCCTCATCAATCACAGTCCTAAAGCAAGGTCTGTTTTTGACTAACAATGGAATCTGGAAAGCCATTTGATGAGGAAGGTGGGGCATACTATTCTCTAAATCGAAGATTATTAGGTTCGAATCCTAAAGATCAACAACTCCTATAGCAGACAATAGTAATTTACGTTGTGCTAGACATGATTGCAGCACTTCCAAAGCCGACATTGCTGAAGGGGCAATGGCTAGGTCTTCAATAATGTTATAATTATGAGCAGCTTTCACATATGGATTGAAAGCTGATTTCTGAAAAATACCTTTAGCAGGCGGTTTGGTTACTAAGTCTGGGTTGGGTTTCTCGATCTGTAGTGGAGCAGACCCAAGAGGAGGTGTAGTTGATGGGTTTGAATTAGAAGATTCTGCTTCTTTACCATCAACAAGATTGTTACTACCATAATCTTGTGATCACGTTGCAATCCTGACATGAGACATCATCATAATGGGTTCTTCCAAAGTATTCGAGGAAGAAGCAATCGCTTTACTATCTTCAGCAGGAGAAGGATCCTTCAAGACAACAGGTGTTTGAGAACCTTTAACGAATTTAAAAAACTCTGCTTGATATGGGAATTCTTTAGTAAAATGATCCTCGTCACAGATGAAACAAGGATAGTGAGGTTTTCGTTTTTCATTAATAGATTCATTTTTATTTTTTTACTCTTTTGAATTTTGATTGTTTTTATTTTTCACATCGGTAGAAACTTCAGCGGAAGGATCTCCTTTTGAGGAAACTGGTAAAGTTGTTGTAGGAGAAGAATTCTTTGAAGATTTCTTTTGCTTTTAATACTAACTGAACCAATCATACCATCAGTGGCATGAGACCCTAAAGGAGCTGTAGTTTTAGAAGATTAGGTATTTTTTCATGTAAAGTACCTGACTGCTAATAGACGAGGTCAGGGTACTGAGCCTGAGCAATGACTTGCTCTTCAGTGACAACTCTTGCCTTAGCTACATCCTCAGTGGATTTAGGTAATAATGATTTAACGAACCATTCGGCTAAAATTTGATCCGAAATAAAAACTTTCACTAAACGCCTTCTACGTCGCCATTCATGAATATGATCAGAAATATATGTGGACGTGGATTGCTTTAGTGAAGTTAACAATTCCGTGCCATTGTCGTATCTGACAGGGAATTGAAAATGAGTTAAGAAAGAAGTAGCTAACTGACTGAAATTATAAAAAGAGCCTCGTGGTAACTCAATGTACCATTTGGCCGCAAGACCAATAAGAGTTCTTTGAAAAAGACGCAATGGAATTGAATCATCAACAATGGAATTAGATGCACACCAGAGGTGATAAGTCATCACATGATTTGATGGATCCTCACCTGACTTACCCTCGAATTTCAGGATATCATTAGGCAACTTATTAGGCATTGGCGTCCAGTATGGAAGATAATAAATCGGATCGTTCGTAAGGTGCAAAAAATCGGGTAAATCCAAAGTTGCAATAAATGGTAACTGACGATTAGGTTCACAAAAACCTTGTGTAATGAGACCAGCTCCAGGAGGAGGATATCCAGGATAACCTGGAATCATATTTGCATTAGGAATGTTATAACCTCCCGGAAAACCAGGATTAACCAGACCAAACTGGGGTTGTTGAGGCTGTTGATAAGTATAGCCAGGGTACGGTTGATACTGATAAGCTGGATTTTGTACAGTAGGACCAGGTTGATACTGTCCCTGGTACAATTGAATCGTGGCAATTGTACTTGGACCAGCTTGTCCTGCAGGCATCTGGACCGAAGTATGAATTGTAGGTCCTGACTGGGGCACAGAGACTTGAGGAGTTGACTCTGATGCAAGGATAGTAGAAATCAGAGCTACAGATACTCCAGAAATAGGTGTGGTAGATTGAACAGAAAATGCAACAGTTGCAACAACAGTTCGAGGCGGAGTCTGAGGTGAGCTAGGCCCAGATGACTGAACTAAACCAGGTGCAGAGGTTTGAACCGTAGATTGGACAGGTTGCTGGGTTGGACCAGAAACCAAAGGCTATCCAACTTGATAAGGTAACTGCACATTAGGTTGCAAAGTCTGTTGAGTTTGAGATGGATCCCACACCATATTCATTTCGGGACCCATAAAAGGTTGTACGTATGGAGGACCATAACCTGGTTGAACGTAGGGCTGATAATTACGTGGTACATTTCCAGCTCCTTATAAAAATGACTGACCAGAAGGCGGTTGGAAACCTTGAGTTGGGTACTAACCTTGAGGTTGATAACCCTGAGGCATGTACTGATTCTGGGGTTGATAAGCATCCTGAGGAATATGGGGTTGACCTTGGGGTATGTACTGTCCTGAAGGTTGAAAACCTTGAGGTAGCCCTCCAAGTGGAAAATGACTACCTTGGGGTTGCCCCCCAGGCGATAACTGACTACCTTGAGGTTGCCCCCCAGGTGGCCCCCAGGTTGAGGGTTTGGAATACTACCAGACATCATAAAAATCTGTTCTACATTCAACATTTTAGTTCCGTTATTACCAGGTGATAACTGAAGTTCAGTCAGTCGAGGAGTTGCTCCTGAAAAAGTACCAGAAAGTGACTGGTACCCCAAAGGAACAGTAGGGCCACCATATAAAAATGTTTCCGGTGATTGGGAAAACATGGATGACTGTCTTGACATGATTGATCAAGGATAATAATCTCTGGGTGTAGAATGAAAATAATCACACGCAAATAAAGAAAATTTCAATAAAATAACCTAAAGTCTCTAAAGAAACAAACAAGTGAAGCGCACGCCTAAAAAATCTAAGAGTTCAAACCACACACAAACAATAACTTCATGTGCTAAAAACCCTAGTTGGTGATGAAATCCAACGTCGTAGAATTCAATACAGAAAGGGTGGTTGGAACAGTTACCCCGACAACCTGCTTAATGAAACAGACTGGCACAAGTTTCTTCACATAACCATCTCGAGTGAAGAGAACCCCCTAGAGAGTCCAAGTGAGTCTAGTCGACGTCTGCTCTAGGTACAGTGACACCCGTCCTTCACCGTCACCTTAGGAAATAATCTTAAGTTTATGGACACTAAGGTTAGCAACAGTAAAAAAATACAACTGGGGGAACAATCTACGATTTGATCTATGCACAAGGGCAGAGTAACAAAGCTCAATCCCCTTGAAGGCTCCTCGACAGGATCAATCCGAGGTTTACCAACAAGTAACCCCAGGCTCCTCGACAATGGTTAATCCAAGGTTTACCGTTTTTAATACGCGCAAATCTTCTATCTTTCCCAATGAGACAGACTTGATTGTCTCAAAGGTTCGGACATGATCTCGTGATTCCATTTTTTTTTTTTAAGCATCCTAAGATTATAATATATATAATATTAGCAATAAATAATTAAATAAATTACCTTTTTAAACTAACCTTACATTATTTATTTAACTTAATTTATTTATTAGTTAATTAATTAATTAATTAATTATTATTATTTTTAATAAATATATTATTAAATTACTTTTTAAAATTATATATATATTTTATTATTAATAAATAAATTATTTAATTACTTTCTCAACCTATGATTAATTTATATATATATATATATATATATATATATATATATAATTAATAATAATTATTAAATAATTAAATAAATAAATAAATTATCTTTTTAATCTAACCATTAATCCTAACTTTTACCTTAATATTATAACTTTAATTATAGCATATATATATATATATATATATATTGGCATATATTCTTACTCTATATATTCTTCTCTATATATTCTTTGGTGAAAGTGTTCTGAGGCTCGGTGAAAAAGTTAAACACGTACTCTATATATACTTCGGTGAAAGAGTTCTGAGGCTCGGTGAAAGATTTAAAAACATACTCTATATATTCTTGGCATATATTCTTACTCTATATATTCTTCAGTGAAAGTGTTCTGAGGCTCGGTGAAAAAGTTAAACACATACTCTATATATACTTCGGTGAAAGAGTTCTGAGGCTCGGTGAAAGAGTTAAAAACATACTCTATATATTCTTACTCTATATATTCTTCGCATATATTCTTCGTGAAAGTGTTCTAAGGCTTGGTGAAAAGGTTAAACACGTACTCTATATATTCTTCGGTGAAAGTGTTTTGAGGCTCGGTGAAAGAGTTAAAAACATACTCTATATATTCTTGGCATATATTCTTACTCTATATATTCTTCGCATATATTCTTCGGTGAAAGTGTTCTGAGGCTTGGTGAAAGAGTTAAAAACATACTCTATATATTCTTGGCATATATTCTTACTCTATATATTCTTCGCATATATTCTTCGGTGAAAGAGTTCTGAGGCTCAGTGAAAGAGTTAAAAACATACTCTATATATTCTTCGGTGAAAGTGTTCTGAGGCTCGGTGAAAGAGTCTGCGGGTTGCGGTGGGCATAGGCGATCTGCAGTCAGTTACCAAAGATTACCAAGGGCAGAAGGGCGATCTGCAGTCAGTTTTCTAATATCAGGTGCACACATTCCTTATCTTTTTCTTTTTCTAATACATATTTTGTCATATAATTTCAAGTATGAATATTTCACCACAGCTACCAAAGATTACCAAGGGAAGACCTAGCACAGTTACTCTACAAGGCCTTTATGAGTATATAGAGTCTTTAGAGAAACGTAGAGAAGAAAGAGAAGCCAAGCTACAAAAAGAGCTAGAAGCCATGCCGGAAAATAAATTTGCATCTCTTGAAGACACGATCCAAAAACAAATAGAAAATAAAATAGAACTACTAGAGAATAAAATGGAGGCAATGGAGACTAGACTGCAGGTTATAGAAAAACATAACCAAGATACTAACCAACCATCCCAGCAAGGAGATGCTGATACTTTAGAGAGTCTTAAAATGAAAGACATGATTAAAGAACTAGAAGAAAAAGTTAATAGCCGCCTCACCCTAAATAATGTGGTAGATAAGTTAGATATCAAATCAATTAAAGATGAAATGAAAAAATTAATAGAATTAGACCACGAACGTAAAAAAAGGGCCTTAAACCTTATAATATTCGGTTTAAAAGAGGAAGTAGATGAGGATACTTTAGCCTTAGCCCAGACAGAACTACATAATAGATTACAAATTGAAACATTGTGTCTCACAGAAGCAACAAGGTTGGGGAAATTAACCGAGAATAAAGGAAGAATAATCCACATAAAGGTGAGCTCCACTGATCATAAGCACGACATACTTAGTAAAACCTCAAGTCTAAAAGGAACGGGAATATTCATAAATGAAGATCTCATTCCAGAAGACCAAGCAGAATTAAGAAAGGAGGTTCAAAAGGTAAAAGAAGCTAGAAAGGAAGGAAAATGGGCAATAATCAGAGATAGAAAAGCCTTTATTCGATATAGAAACCAAAAAGATAGTAATCAATAGCAATTAAACATGCTCCGGATCCTTTCTTGGAATTGTCGGGGCTTCCCATGGAACAAAGGCCCCAAGCTAAGTTGGATTTCAAATGATGTTGATATTATTTTGCTTGTTGAAACTTGGGAGCACGAAGAATCTAAGGTCCCTAACATAGATGGCTTTATGCTATGGTCTACCTGGAACAAGCGATCCTCCCGTGGAGGCATTGGGGGAATAGCTTGTTACATTAAGAAGAACATCTCCCCCCATGTTAGGATTTATAAAAACGACCCTCACAACCAATATAGTTGGATAGAGATCAAAGACATTAATAATAAAAAGTCCTACATAGCAATATGTTATTTTCCCCCCATTAATTCTAACTTCTATAAGAAGAAGAATCTAGATAAAACTAACCCTTACAATGGTTTAGAGAATGATATTTCTAGCCTAAGGAATGACGGTAATATCCTTTTAATAGGTGACTTTAATGCTCGAACTTCAAACAACCAAGCTATTATTCTAAGCAATCATTCCAACCCTAATCCTCTTTGGTTAGACGAAGACCCTACTCTGGCTAGCAGGTACAAAAGGAACTCTGAAGATCTCGGGGAAAATTTGTTTGGGTCGGAGCTAGTCAAGCTCTGTAGTGCCCAGGATCTCATAATTTGCAACAGTCTAAAGAAGTGGCCCAATTCTAGCAAGATGGCCTGCATCCATGGACTTGGTAGCAGCGTGGTAGACTACGTTATTTCCGATCTCCCATTATACAACGAAATAATAAATTTTGACATCTTAAACGACCATGAACCTGACTCTGATAATAGGCATTTACTTATAACTCTCAATTTTGTCATGCATAGAGTTCCCATAGGAAATAATACTTATAGCCAAAAGAACTTAATGTTTGATAGAAATAAAAATGATCTCTTTCTAAATGAATTAAAAACTAATTTGCTTCCTTTATCTAATATAGACAACATTGAAGACCTCTATCATAATTTTACTACAACCCTCTCAAATTCTATTAAAAAGTTCTCAATTGAAGTTTCAAATAATAAAAGAAATAGCAAAACCAATCCATGGTATGACAAAGATTGTAAAAATGCAAGGAGAGCAATTAAGGAAGCTGTTGATGAATCTCTTAAAATGGACAAGATAAAAATATACAAAGCCCTAACTAAAAGGAAAAAAAGGCAGTACATTCGTCAAAGACAGGAGAATCTCTTACACCTCTCTAAGGTAGCTCCTAAGAAATTTTGGAGGCAGATTCTAACTAGGAAGACTAAGGATAATAATAAAATTGCTCTTCACGATTGGAATTCCTATCTTAAAAAGCTTTATGAATCTCCAAATGTCATGGATAATTTGGAAACCCTTCTCACAATGAAAGAAGTTTTCTCTTTGGAAGACATTAAGTTTGGGGTTAATCGCCTCGCTAATGGGAAAGCTAAGGACATTGAAGGTTACCAAGCGGAAATCTTAAAAATTGGAGGTCCTGTCCTCATCCCCCACATCCACAAGCTTTTCAATCAAGCAGTCAAGCAAGGGTTCCCTAAACCTTGGACTGAGAGCCTCATTATTCCTATTTTTAAAAGTGGGGATACAAATAACCCCTCTAATTATCGAACAATTATGATCAGCCCTCTATTAGCCAAGTTATATGGTAGTATTTTGGAAAAGAAGTTAAGCATATGGCTTGAAAGTGAAGGTAAGCGGGCTAAAGGCCAAGCAGGTTTCAGAAGGCATCACTCAACAACAGACCACCTTGTTACGCTTAGGATCATTGCGGAGGAATTCCGTAATGATAAATCCAATTTATTTTGTTGCTTTGTGGACTTTAGAAAGGCTTTCGATACGGTTCCTAGATACAACCTTTGGAATAGATTAGAAGAGATAAAGGTTCCTCTCGAGTCGAGAGCTGCCGCTATAAGGTTATACGAGAATGTAATTGCCAAGCTAAAGAGCGATGAAGGGTGGTCGAAAGATATTAAGTGTAACATCGAAGTTAAACAAGGTTGCCCCCTCTCCCCTACTTTGGCATTTACATCGATAAGCTCGAAGGCTATTTAGAGGAAGCAGGATGTGATGGCACGATCTTAGCTGGGATAGTCGTCATCCTTCTTCTTTATGCTGACGATATTGTTCTTTTGGCAAGGTGCCCATCTGATCTTAATAAGCAACTCAGGCTTCTTAAGGATTTCTGCTCTACCATGGGTATGACTGTTAACACTGACAAAACAAAAGTTATGATTATCAAATCCAAGAAGGACACTTACGCTAATTTTATGTATGACAATAATAACTTAGAGGAAGTGTATTCTTACAAGTACCTAGGAATTGATATTCATCACAAGCTCAACTGGAACCATAGCATTGAGAAAAGGATTAATGGGGGGTGGAAAGCTTACTTTGGTCTTGAAAATAATTGTAAAATAGCAAACCTTGTAATGTGGGATAAAAAGAAGTTCCTCTTTGAAACTTTAGTCACTCCTATTATCTTATATGGCTGTGAGGTTTGGGGTTGCAACATCTCCAGAGAATCATGGAGAAAGATTGAGCAAATCCAGAATCATTTTATAACTTATAACCTGAAAATTAAAAGTAATACACCCTATCCTATTCTCCTTATAGAAGCAGGTCTTTCCCCTATTGAGAGCCTAGCTATGCTTAGGTTTTTGTTGTACAAGCACAAAATCAGTAACATAGACGATCATAGACTTCCTAAGCTAGCTTTAAATTCTAGCCAAAACCACCTAAGGCTCAATCGAGGGTGGCATAAAGACACAAGGGCCTAGTTAAACTATTGGGAGATCAACGAAAATGATGCATTGCAAAACATAAATAACATTAAAGATATTGTTACTTCTAAGTTCAAAGAGAAAATGTGGTGTGAGAAAGACTTAGCGGCTAAAAGAAAATTAAGTTATTATAAGAAGGTCATCAACCCCACCCTAGAAGATCAAAAGTATCTCTCTATTTTAACTAGCTCAAAGAAGAAAATTAATATAGCAAAGATTAGAACGAATTCTCATGAGCTCCATAGTGAAACAGGTCGTTGGGCAGTTCCTAAAACGCCATGGACGGAAAGGATCTACCATATATGTGAGAATAGGAACATCGAGGATGAAAACCACTTCCTCTTAGAGTGCCCCGCATATAACCACATTAGATCTCAGTTTCACAATCTTTGTTACAATACTGACCTTCCTAGCCTTTTACAATGTCAAAATTATAGTGAGCTCGGGAGGTTTCTCTCCAAGCTTTTTGAGCATAGGAATAAAATCTTAAATCAAAATAGATAATTTGTTTCTTTAGGTCCGATAGACCATTATTTGGTCTCAGCAAACGTTAACCATCATCATCATCATCATCATAATTGTTAATAAATAAGTTAAATAAATAAATAATTAGATATTTAACCTTAAAATTATTTTATTTTTATATTTTAACTAACTTCCATAAAAATAAGCTAACCATTAAATTATTATTGAATAAAAATACTAGTCAACCTAATATCATCCAATAATAATTAGAATAAATAAATAAATTATCAAACCAACCATTGAAATTATTAATCCTAACGTTTATCTTAATAACCTAATATATATATATATATATATATATATATATATATATATATATATATAAATAATTTAAATAAATAAATAAATTCCCTTTTAAAACCAACCATTTTACCTAATTTAACTTATTTCCATAAGAAAAATAATAATAATAATTATAATAATATTAAATTAATAAATAAGAATTTGACCTGGGTCCTAAGGTCAAAATTAGCCGTTAGTCAATTTAGCCGTTGGAGACTCTGCTCAGATTATTTATCATGCTAAGCTGGATCTGTTTCTTCAACTTGTCCTGACGATGAACCACACTAGTTGGTTCTAAACGCGTCGACAAATGTACGCCTACATGTGATTTACGCCGAAGTTATTTTTTCAAATACAATTGGATTTATTTCCTACTGTAATATATAGCTACTTGTTTGTTTTAACTATCTTGGAGAGTTAATTACTCCCTACTCCAAGATACTAGCATAAGCTATATTGGTGATAAGAGCCCTAGAAATAAAAAGATTGCTAGATCAATTTTAATTAAGCGTTATTTTTAATGGGTTGTTTATTAAGTTAATAGGTATGGAGATGAAACTTTGATGGTGTGAAGACTCGACTCCAAAAACACTAAAAATGCACCTAAGATGATAAACAATTCGTTTTTCCTTCAATGAATTTCTAGCTAAAAGAAAGAGTTGAGAATGCAATTCTTTTAAGAAACAAATCCTTCTTTCAACATAGAAATGAAAAGAAAATCCTTTTTTCTTTTTCAATAAGAACTCATAACGAGACTACTAATTAAAGCTCACAAAAAATTCCTTTTCTTTTTCAACACTCAAAAACTACAAAAACAATTTTCTTTCAAAAGAGATCCTACAAGTTCTAGAAAACACTCAAAACTAAAAAACTAATTTTGAGATCTAAAAACTTGAAAAACCTAATGTATAAAAGCTTCAAATCTTTTTGAGGACGTTTTAGGTAGTTATTCAATAAACTAAGGATTAATTCATTCAGAAAAAAAAATCAATCAAAAAACATCCAAATGTGTTTTCTTTTATAAAAATGAAATTCAAAACTTAACGCAAGTTCGTTCAAAGCTTTGCAAAGAGAAAACGAAATCTATTTCTCACCAAGGGCAGATTTCACAAATCGTTCAGACTCATCAAGAAGACAAAAGAGACCAAGGTAATCTATAGTTTCTTAGGCTTCTAATCTCTGAGTCACTATAAAGACCAAGTGAAAACCAATCCAGGCACGCAAAACTTCTAGAAAATCATCTAAAACAAAAATGCCAACGGAGCTTACTTGCAAGAGATTTTTGACAGAAAAAATGCAGATCTGGGTAGACACTTAAAGCCGTAAATAAAACCTAAACAGGGTCCGTAGGTTTCCAGTAGAACCAGATGCGGTACCGCTCTGTGTATTAAAGGAAAAGTGCGGAGAGGTCCGCACTGTCTGTAAACAGAAAGTGCGGTCCTTGTAAACTTAAGAAAAAAGAAAAAATAATCCAGATCCTAAAAACTACCCAATCCCACACACATCAAGCAAAAACCAGAAACAAGAACAAGTTTCTCAAGTTAAAGAAAAAGGAAAACCAAAAACCAAATTCAAGTCCCCAATTCTGTCGCCAATTTGTTGGCCAGATAAATTGTTCTTGCGGACAAGACCGATCTCCCTAGTATCAACAGATATCTCGCAACAAGAAGGACAAGCAAATATGCCTTTCTCTAAACATATTGTGATTCATTAATAAAAACTAAAGAGGTGTTTTAGACCCTACCTTAAGTCCAATGCTAGTTTGTGGCAGCCATGTTTCGATCATCCGAAAGAGTTTCCTTTTGAGAACCTGCAATCACAAACAAGCACACATCAAATAACACCTGCATAGCTAATATAATAAATCATGTTCATCATGGTGATCAAGGAATCCATGAAATAAACCATAAAACATAGCTTATTGAGAAAAATAAACTTGATTGTATTAACTTTGAAAATAGAAGAACTTTACAACCTTTGGTGCCTTGATGTTGTACAAGCTCATCCCAGGGTCCAAAACATGAATCTCCTCTACTCTGACAAGCCTCACACTATTCCAAATGAGATCAACAAGGTATGTAATCTTTCCTCACAAAAGCTCAATTAGGAAGACTAAGTTCCAGCAGCATTTCACCTCAAAAATATTTAGCTTTCAACCTCCCAAGTAACCAGCCCAATGCTTCATTTTATAGTGCAAAGGAAGGAGGTTACAAGTCCACCTATGAAGGTATGGAGTCCTTCTTCAAAGGGATAAGATCCTCACATCAAGGGGTTAGCTCCTTAAGGTATGGGATGCATGAACCTTAAAGGAGCGAACTTGCCACCTCAAGATTCCTGCTAGAAGCTTCCAGAAATGACTCAAAGTGAGTTTTTAGGAATATACTTGCACCTTTTTGACTTTTACAGGGGTCCGCACCCATTACATAGAGACATAGCAGTTAAGTGCATAGGGGACATGACCTTTAGGTGCGAGACCACAGGTAATGCTAAGAGAAAGTGCGGAACCAGAGTTTTATAGAATTTTTAGGGCTTTATCTTATTTTCAAGGCTTGACATGAAGAACTGAGGTTTAAGACTTGCAAAGGAGAAAAGTATGAGTGGTGATAGACTCACACCGATTGCAGAATGTCATGGTGACAATATTTTGTGCAACACATATATTGGTTATCCATAGCCCATTAAAGGAATCCTAGAGAAGACATGAAATTTTCATTTGGACATGAAAAAGAAAAAAAGAGCATTCACTTGTTCAGAATAGCCCTACTAGCATAGAGCCTATGGAAAATGCTGCACAATGAAGATCTACGAGGAAAAATAGCACTCACCAATATCCCCAAGATTAATAGAAGACTGGATTAAAATAGATGTAGAGATATTTAGAGGAATTTTAATTGTTTGGAAGGCAATGGTGAAAACATTTCCTTCAATCAAGAATTTCTCTGGGAGAATTTGGGATATCGAGCTTTGTAGGGGGGGGATTATCTTGAGTGAAGGAGAAACTACACCAAAACTTCCATTGATCTCTATCATACTTGTCTCAAATTTCTCTTCCTTCACCTTGATTATGCCCTAAAACCTCTATTTACCTCGCTGACAAAACACTAAACTCTGCCCCAAAACACCCACATGATGATGATCTAATGTTATCATTCCACTGAAGCATTGGTGGTTGATTCTCATCATGATTAGAATGAAGCCAAGATGTCTATATAGAGCTCCTTGAAGGTGAAAGACCATGGTTGACACTAATCAAGCCCAGATTCCCCTGAACTTGCTGCCTGAGAGACATGCTTGGAGAAACTGTAACATTGTTCAATGGATATTTCATCACTGGTGATCCTAGATGAATCTATTTTCCTGATTCCACTTCACTATAGGCCTTCAGTGAGGGGAATCTGCTTGAACCCAAAATAGGGGAGCTGATATTGGCAGCCATGCATGCCATTTGTGATCTCTTTTATCATTTTAAATGACAACACTGCAAAATTAAATACAGTGAATACAATAAGGCAAGGTGTTATACAACCTAACTTTGTATAAATCTCATGGAAAATCGTTCATGTTGCACTTGTTAAAAAATATCTGTAGTTTGAAAACATCTTAGGTACCATACTCTCTGCATCGTTTTCAAACTATGCTTTCATCTTAGATGGTTCTATGTTCTTGGCTATGAGGAAGAATTCTTGAAGCCTAAGAATCCAAGCGGTAAAAATTCAAATGTTTTCCTTTCATTTGCAAAACTAGTATTGATAATTTAACCATGCAAAATTTTGGATGTGCTTTCAAGAAGGACGAAACTTACAAATCTACTAGTTTCATTTAGAAATTGGCTTCAATATTTTTCTTTATATCATTGACATTTTTGATGTATTTTTTGTTTGAGACAACTTAGTTTTTAATGTGTTATTAGTCAGGAGGACTAACATAACATGTTGCATTTTGTTGACTAAAGTTACTTACTGATGTTGAATTTTTGTTGTAATTGTATAGATTTTGTACAATTCTTGTATAGTTCCTGTATTGGTCCAGAGTATACCTACTTTTGAAAAGAGAATAGGGTATATATATTTGCAAGTTGTAGACTATTAAGGAAGGTATTTAAAAGTATTTTATGATTCTAATGCTTCAAATTATGTTTCCAAGGTGAATACTGTTATTTGATAAATAAGGTTTTTATTGTTGTCCATGGGAAAATCTTTGTTTGGAACCCTTGGCAATAGTGGAATGATACTTGTACATACCTGTGTAAGTTGAATATTTTTTTTTGGTAAGCTTGTCACACCTTTGTATTACTTTAAATAAGAAAACATCATTCATGTAGCTATTATTCTGCCATTAGGGAAACCAAACTAGTAACACATAAGTAAAGTCTTTGACAAAATTATTAGTTTGACTATAACAATATAAATATAAGTCATGTAGTCTAATACTTTCAGACAAAGCAATGAAAGACTTAAAACTAGAGCTAATGAGAAGGTTGTATAGCGTAATCTAAAAATTAAAAACAATAATAAAAAACCCCAACCATCATCAGGGGGAATCTTCTGGCTGGGGTGAAGGTGAAACCTCCTTTTTCTTGTTGTTAGGAAATCATAATTCTACTACTTTCTTGGCAAGAGAAGTCACCTTGTAATCCAAATTGTCCACTTGTAACTACATATTATCTATGCATAAGAGAATATCAGGTTGAGACTCACTTATTTCTAACATGAATTTACCCATGATAGTTTTGATTTTACAATAGAGATATTGTTTTGTTTACATATATTGGGTGTGCGTCGATCTAGTAATACCTAGGTCTGGATTCCACTGTCCTAAATTTTCTTCAACCTCTGTATTTGATAGAAATATTCTTCCCACTCTTGCTTTATTTTCAATAATTTCTATTCCTCTCTAGATACCCTAGGGGTATGCTCTACATAATATACTACAAAGGCTTTTATGTCATTTTGTGCTCTCATGTGCGAGGAGACTCCTTGACCTTGACTTTTGTGATGGCTAGGGGAAGAACTAGGATGAAACATGGATTCTGAAAAATAATGTATGGGGGGAGTGGGATAGGGGATGTAAGGAGAATAATATGTGGGAGAGACCAACAAAATAATGTCCCCTAGCCTGAAATATAAAACATAGCTACTTGGAACCATAATATCAACATAGCCAAATAAGCTTGAATTTGGGCACCAACTGTTATAGACATTTTTGTGCCTTGCATCACTGAGCATGAAATGTCAATAATCAAGGGATCCAAAGTCCCTAAACATGTTGTTCCTACCCCTAGAGGAACAAGGCCAGCAAACCACAACACTTAACAAAAGTTCTCCACCTGAAAACACTCAAAAACAAGGCAATTCTGGATCATGTCAACTGCTCCACTGAGCATCTGCGCTGAATGTCAACTGCTCCACTGTCTATCTACGTTGAATGTCAACTGCAAAGAAGGCTACCTGCGCTGGGCGAGTTTGGACATGTGGCAAAGTCATTCCTCAAGGTGTCAATGCCCAGGAAGCTTCCAAAATGACACTTGGATCAGGGAATTCGACTGGTGATGAGTAAGAGGTTCCAAATCTCCAAGTGGAAGCAAGAACCTCCAAGTGGACTCAAGAACTGAAGTGGGAGAGGACACTAGTCAGCTTCATGCCAGCCTCAAGCTGACTCATCCTTTCTCCAAAACTCCTATATATAGATCTCTCTCATGAGGTCTGGGGAGGCTGGAATTTAGTATTTGCAAAGAATTGCCGTTGGTTTGTGGCTAGAAATATTGGGTGTGTTATGCTTTGAAAGGAGCTGAAGAAGGAATTCCATTCTGCTGGGAAGGAGATGCTGGGTTGGAGCCCTATGGGTTGTATCTCTTCCTGAACACTGTTACTTTCAATAAAGCTATCTTGATTCTTTCCTATATGCTGGTGTATTTGGTGTAATTGCATTAGTATATTTGATTTACTTCTAATCCTGAATCATTTATGAATATGTATATTTGCCTTTGTATTGTGTTCTCCTCTTATTGCAAGTAGCTGTTCTCTTGTCACAGGTAGCTGTTCTCTTGTGATCTCGTAGGATTCAAGTAGCTGTTCTCTTGATCAAGCGAGGAGGCAAGTAGCTGTGGACACACAAAGAGAAGAGGATCTAGTTCGAGGGACAACCGGAAGACAACGGTAAGTCTGCCGATCTCCTCTCTTTCACATTTCATAAAGGAAGAAATCATAATAGCTGTATTCGTTTGTTGCTAAGGCGCTGTCACACCTTAGGTGGATAGGATCGTCCTAAATAGGCATTTTTCCCCACAACAAATTGGCGACTCCACTGGGGAAAGAACTTGTTTATTCATTTCATTTGTGTTTCCGTCATTTGTTTACTTCATAGACTTGACAACAACTCTTGAACTGCATCTTTCCCGGATGCAAAGTAAAAGTTGCTGCTTTGATCCAGTATGTTGGACTTGTCTATGATTTAAACTAGATCCACAAATGATTTGATTGATCCTTGTGATAGTCTTTAGTACCCTATCAAAGCATCCCTCTGTTTATACCTTGCTTTTGTTTCTGATTTGGCTTGAAACAGTGTATTTTTGAGCATTTTGTGACCCAGAAACCAAGGGAAACGAGAGTTTTCCCTTTCAGCACAGACACTGTGAAGGCAGTCTGCATTTCAACGCAGGTCCCGAAGGGGCTACCTGCGCTGAATGTCAAACTGACAGTGTTGGACCTGCGCTGAACCAGTGTGGCCTTGTGCAGCTGGGGTTCTTTGTCCTTTTTGCCCTGTTTTGATCTCTGTTTTTGCAGCCTTTAACCAAGTATAGGTGCTGGTCTGATAACCCTTTTCTTTGCCTGAATTCCGCCCCAATTTTTGTACAAAAATATTGTGAATGTTTTTATGTGTTTGTGGCGTCATTTACAGTCTTCCTTTGCATGAGTAAAGTAGTCTTTCTGTAGCCTTTGATTCAGATCTGATTGAAAGTGATCTTAGAAGAGAGTTCTTTGGCTGTTTGTTCAGATTGATTATACTGTTACTTTTGCTTATTGGTTTGAATTTGTTCTTTTCAAAGTATCAAAACGAGTCTTTTATTTCGAAGATCGCAAAGTGATTGTAATCTCTTCTACCCTTGTTGATTTCGAAGAAAGTGAACTTGTTTATTTTGATCATTGTAAAAGCAAATTCAAAATTGTGCAAAAAGCTTTCTTTGTAGGCATTTATACTAAGAAAGTGAAAACAAACACCTGCATTGTGCATTTTTCATTTGATAAGTTTGCATGTTGGATTTAGGGAAAGTGCATTAGAGTGTGCTGATTGCTCTTTGAGAAAAGATAGTCGCTCTCTTTTCCCTTAGTAGCTAGGATTTTCAAAGTTGAAAGATTGTAAAGCTTGCTTATCATCTTAGACTGCATTTAGGAAGTTGTATCATACATCTCGTGGTGAACCTTGAAAGGCAAACTTTAAAAAGATCAACCTAAAATAAACTGAATGAACCTAACAACGCTTTGTAACATAACGCACAACATAGAGGTCTAGGCTAGAGACGTGTTCCGGCATCGTTAAACATAGTGACTGTCGATCTCGAAGAAGGTGGGTGATTCCTCCTGAGAGTCGGTGGCACTAATATGGATTGTGCTCCCACGTACCATCGCGTATATATTGGGAGACCCCTATAGGCATATATCTTTTATCCTTAGGAAGCCGTGTCGGCTGCCCTACTGATCGCAATGCAGTGAACACAGCATTCACGAAGATCGACCACCCGTACCGTAAAACGTATTCTCTGGTTTTGCGAAAGGTTTGGCACACCCTCTGCCTAGATCTCCAGAGCAGTTCCTTTTGGCCTTTTTCAGATTCTATAACAGAAAAAGTCCATCCGAGCATTTGTCACTTCGGGCTCGTTAAAACATCGAAGGAGACTAGAGTCATCTTTAGCTTTTTCTCGACTCTTTAAAATTGAAAAAGCAAGTTGTGTCTAAAAGCGTCGTTAACAATTTATTTTAAACGGAACAATCACCCTTTAATCCTGCGTTGATCTTTAGGTTGAAAAGATGGAGCACACCAACCAAGGAGTTCCCTTGGGTGGAAATCCTAGTCCCTTCTCCTCTTGGGGAGATGTTGGTGCGCCCCACATGGCCACATTGTCGCTTCCAGGACTGACAATTGGCCTACCAGTTTGGCTCTTTTCGACCAATGTCGTTCAGAATACCACCACTCCTGAACAGTCGAGTCAATAGTTAGATCAGACAAGAGTTGCCTCCCAACCTTCCACTTCATCTTCCTCCCCTCCTTCCTCTTCGCTTGACGGAACTGGTCGATCAAAAAATCGGGTTCCTAAGGAGAAGAAGGAGAAGAAAAAGAAAGAAAAGAAGAAGAAGGAGCCTAAGGCGACTGGGGGCAAACAGATGTCATCTAACAAAAATCCACACACCGCACTTGTAAGGCCTAAATCGCCATGCATCATATGCAGGGGAGACCACTTCCATAGAGATTGTCCCTGTATCCCACGGATACTAAGAGACTGGTCCCCCCGTTTGCACAATTCGGGAGCATCGACCTCTGATAGCCATGTCGACTGCTCACCGTCAACTAGTGGGAGTGAAGCTCTAGGACAGAATGGGAAAGTTAAATTTCCTTGCAGACTGTGTGAAGGCGATCACGCTATCCACCATTGTCCCTTCTTAGACGAGGCAAAAAGAGTCCTGGAAGATCGCCCGATTTTACGAGCGAATCTTCCTCCTGGATATCAAAGACTCCTGCCAAGTCCCTCACTAGTTGAGAATCCGGTTGAGCCACTCAGATGGTCAGCCGAAACACCTGTCATTGAAGAAGAACCATCTGGATCCATGCCTGACGAAAGTCAAAAGGTTGATACGGCAGTTGACCCGGTTTTGCCTTCAGAGGCTCCATCTTCGAATGACACCATCACAGAGGAGAATAAAGACGACACCTTCCAGGTTCTCTTCATCAGCACTGACTCTGATGATCAAGGGGGCAATGCCACCATTCCTTTGTCGCAGGAAGGAAGTTCATCAGAGCGCTATCCGGCCGTATATTCGGTCCCACCACCAAGCAACCTGGTTGTGTCCTTTGATTGGAACCAACTAGGCAGACCCCGGTTGCCAGCCAGTGTGCCATTCAGAATTATTTGTCAAATATACAGAATGGTAATGGCTGGCACTATCATTGATGAGGGGGCATCTGTGAGTATCCTTTCCTCTATTGCTTGGAAAGCGCTTGGTTCGCCGACGCTTTTACCTGAGATGAGAAATCTATCAGGTTTTGATAAAGGAACCAGTCGACCTTTAGGGATCCTCCCCAATGTGCCTATAACATTGAAAGGGAAGACCGTTAAGATGAACGGGATGGTCGTTCAAGGACCCTTGGATTATAACCTACTCCTTGGATGAGACTATATATATTGCATGGGAGCTGTAGTCTCCTCACTCTTTAGAGTAATGTGTTTTCCGCATGAAGGAAGAATGGTCAAGCTCGTGGACCAACTTTCGTTTCCTGGATCACACATCGCAAATAGTCATGTGCCATCCCTAAATGGTCTATTCATGCAAGAAGTGTCTCAACCCACGGTCCGTCCTCCTGATGAGCGCGAGTAATCCGGGAGGATATGACTGGAACCCAGGGGGCATGCATCCTGGCCTGCTTCGGTAGGGAAACTTTGGGTATAGGGTAGGTTTCCGCGGGAGAATATGACTAGTCCGTACCCCGTCCGTGGATGGAAGAGGGGTTGTTCTAGAATAGGATTCTTTTGTCAAAGTTACGTGTTTGGCACCAGTCATTCACCCTTGTCTATTTCGGTAGACATTGCCGAGGAAGTGTTTTGTTTGAAAGATTAACGAGACAATCTTTGGGTAACCTGAAAGAGGTAAGCCTCTCTCGATTAAAACAAATGTTTTGGCGGAGGGTAAGTAGAGGTAACCTTGAAACTCTGTTTTATACCTGGGGGCATGCAAACCTTTTGGAGTGCAAGCAAGGGGCGACTATTTATTTTTTTAAATTTTTAGGACCTCTAACCCTTTAAACTCGTAGGATTAGTCGTTTCCAAACTTGCATAAAGAAAGGAGAGTGAGCATAGCTTTGGTAAGGCACAAGCTCTATAAAAAATGGGATCTTTCATGAGACACTCTTATCAAAAGACTGGGTAATCGAGCAGTTTTAGCATAAAGTTCATGCTCGTTAAAAAATAAACGCAAGATCCGAGCAGTTTTAACGCGGTCTTCATGCTCGTTAAAAAATAAATATAAGCAGTGAGCAATGTTTCCTCCAGAGTTTAAGCTCATTTTTAAATAAAAAATGAACCTATCCCGGTAAATAACCGATGTGATCGTAAATTTATCAGCCATAAAAGCCTTGGTCGTGTTTGCACCTGCCACCTCCACTTTCGTTTGGCCGATCGTTCACCTCCATATGATTGTTTACCCATTTTGAGGAACAGCTGCGAAGAGTGATTTCACCTAGCCATCCTTGTGACACTGCCGTGATTGGAAAATTCCAACCTGTACCTGGAATCAGTTGCTATCCCTGTTTATCACTCGTTCCTCAAAAGACGAGTCTTCTTTAAGCTCTTTTCAACTGACTCGTAAAATATGAAAAGATTGCCGAGTTTTGGCCTTCCAGCTCGTTAAAGGACCGGAAGAGCTATCCCTCCTCTAGATTTTAATCTTTTTGGACCTGAGGGATTATTGCACAAAAAGGTCGAGCGCTTGTTTTATTTGGCTCATTAAAGTTATCGAAAACTCATCCCTTCTGTATTGTTTTATACTTTTTCGGACTTAAGGGATTAGATGACGGAAAAGGAATTTTGGAGTTGAATTTATGTACCTTTTCAGACTCTCTAAAAATGAAAAGGATCGAGTTTTCCTTGTCGTTAGACTCGTTAAAATGATTAAATAGCGACAAACTTGTCTTTAGACGAGAACGAGTTTCCCTATCGCTAGGCTCGTTAAAACATAGCGATGGGCTTGCCCGAAGGGCAGGTTATAGAACAAGCATATGTTATCCTCCTCAACCTTGACAAAAATAAAGAGGTACTGGTCAGCAATGACTGGGGAAAAATTGGGAAATATCAAGAAAACTTTGATGGTAGCAGGTCGCTCTTGAACATGACACTTTTCCTCCGTATCACATTCGGGTTGGGTTGTTTCATTCACCGGTCACATCACCATGGTCTTGCCATACCATCCATATTTGGGGTAATGCTACCGATCCATCGCATCAGTGTCGCCATATGTTCAAGAGAAGTCGTTCAGAAAGAGTCAACCGGGTCCCATCCACTGCCATACATTATCCTTCATCCATTCATGACCGCCACCCTGAATCATATGTCACAGATTGTTTTCACCTCCATTAAAATCATTAGCTCCGTTCCGTGTCACTGATGTGGGATTCATTAAGGCCCTCCTTTGACGGATCACTCCTTGTCGACATCAGCTCATTATCCAAGGAGTTGATCTAGGAACAACCCCTTCAGTACTTTGAAGCTTGCATGCCTCAATGGCAAGTTTCTCACTTCCGGCGACAGGTATACATCAATGACCTTCGACCAGAAGATTTTGCGTGGTGTTCGACGCTAAGTTCTTTATTCACACCACGTGAATTGTACTACAGTACCTTGAGGGTCATTATCATTATCGGTGATCCCTCTCGCGCTTGTTAACGGTTTACATCATTGACCGATAATCAAGCGATGTCTTTCCATGTTCGACTTCAGCGCAATTCTCACATGGATCGACTTGTACTTAGAGTGAAGATCGAACGAGTTTGAAGACCCCGGATCTAGTTTCATCCATTTGGGCTGCGATGTATATTCAGGAAAGATAAAGACATTTGACATGTACATCATTGCAGCAGATGATCATCCTACTCAAAGGATGATAATTTTCGCCAAAATTATCAGTCTACCATCAGACGATCGTCTGTTCTATGTACAAAAATGAATTTATAAAGCTGAGCATGGGAATGCCCGCCTCAGCTAGATCATGAAAACAGAATGAATCATAATGTATTGTATTGTATTTTATTACAGGTCTCCTCCCAGCAGATGGATGAACTTCGGACCCTCCTGGATAAAGCATTTCACCCGATAAACAGACTCATACTTTAGGGGGCAACTGTTATAGACATTTTTGTGCCTTGCATCACTGAGCATGAAATGTCGATAATCAAGGGATCCAAAGTCCCTAAACATGTTGTTCCTACCCCTAGAGGAACAAGGCCAGCAAACCACAACACTTAACAAAAGTTCTCCACCTGAAAACACTCAAAAACAAGGCAATTCTGGATCATGTCAACTGCTCCACTGAGCATCTGCGCTGAATGTCAACTACTCCACTGTCTACCTGCGTTGAATGTCAACTGCAAAGAAGGCTACCTGCGCTGGGCGAGTTTGGACATGTGGCAGAGTCATTCCTCAAGGTGTCAATGCCCAGGAAGCTTCCAAAATGACACTTGGATCAGGGAATTCGACTGGTGATGAGTAAGAGGTTCCAAATCTCCAAGTGGAAGCAAGAACCTCCAAGTGGACTCAAGAACTGAAGTGGGAGAGGACACTAGTCAGCTTCATGCCAGCCTCAAGCTGACTCATCCTTTCTCCAAAACTCCTATATATAGATCTCTCTCATGAGGTCTGGGGAGGCTGGAATTTAGTATTTGCAAAGAATTGCTGTTGGTTTGTGGCTAGAAATATTGGGTGTGTAATGCTTTGAAAGGAGCTGAAGAAGGAATTCCATTCTGCTGGGAAGGAGATGCTGGGTTGGAGCCCTATGGGTTGTATCTCTTCCTGAACACTGTTACTTTCAATAAAGCTATCTTGATTCTTTCCTATATGCTGGTGTATTTGGTGTAATTGCATTAGTATATTTGATTTACTTCTAATCCTGAATCATTTATGAATATGTATATTTGCCTTTGTATTGTGTTCTCCTCTTGTTGCAAGTAGCTGTTCTCTTGTCACAGGTAGTTGTTCTCTTGTGATCTCGTAGGATTCAAGTAGCTGTTCTCTTGATCAAGCGAGGAGGCAAGTAGCTGTGGACACACAAAGAGAAGAGGATCTAGTTCGAGGGACAACCGGAAGACAACGGTAAGTCTGCCGATCTCCTCTCTTTCACATTTCATAAAGGAAGAAATCATAATAGCTGTATTCGTTTGTTGCTAAGGCGCTGTCACACCTTAGGTGGATAGGATCGTCCTAAATAGGCATTTTTCCCCACAACACCAACTTATTAATGAACTGTGACCTTCTCCATCTTCTCAAGTTGAGGTTCATGAGCAGGGCCATAATTACAATCATCTGTTTCAATAACCATATTTGAATACCTTTGTTTGAGATGATGGACATTATTTCCCTTCATTCCATCCCTTTTATGTAGGCATTTATGAACTCCCATCCGATAGCCAATCATGTAGATGAGTGGTGATGGCATGTTGGGAGGAGTTGGTGGTATCAATGTTATTCAGAGCAAACCAAATGGGGTTGTGTATGTTGAATATTGTTGAAGAATGTTTTCATCCATGATGATATCAGTGATGCTTTGTGTGATGGATAACCTTCAACAAAGGCATCGGTTGTACTATATGGTTTTCCAGGAGAATAGTAAGAGCACTTCGTTTTGTAATGGCAACATACAATCATTTTGCAAGATATATGGTGAATATGAAAAATGATAATGGGACTTGGAAATGTTGCTTGCTATAATTAGTATGGTGCATAGTCTTCCTTCCTTCCCTTCTTCCCATGCTTTCTTCTTCATTTTGTGATGTCTTGGTTAAAATTCTGATCCACTTTTAATTTTCTTCCAAAATATTAGAAAACCATCCTCTTTGATCTCTCATTTCATTGTCACTAAATTCTATGTTACACATATATAGCATGTACTTCTACTCAGAAACAATCTATTGTCAGATTGCATATAGATTGTCAATTTTTGACCTTCTGGTTTTCAATTATCAGGAAATGCATCACAGGTCCTGGGAAGCGTGAGCTAAGAATTTTTAAATTGTTAGGAAAATATGCAACACGTTCAAAAGTAGAGAATCAATTTTTTGATTGTTTGTTACCATTCCTTGATGTAAAAAAAGTTAGCAAGAATGGTGAGTAAATTGCATGGGAAAAAATAATTTACAGAGATTGCAACTATATTTCAGATTTGATGTTTATTAATGTGCCATAATTGAAATTTATTAACATACTGTAATTAATGTGATTTGCAGAGCATTTCATGGAAATTTTGTGTGTTCTGAAAGAGGTTTTTCCAACTTTGGGTGATAAAAGTGTTATTAAAATGCTAACTATGTTCAGTTCATTGCTAACTTTGTCTACATTGGATATTCGAGTGGCTATTTGTGATATCCTGAAAGGGATTTCAAAAGTTGACCCTTCCTTGGCCTTGCCTGTAAGATAGTGGTTCTTATTTGGTTTTGTTGAACCAAAGTTTGATATTATTTAATGTCCCATGATCTCAATTTACAGTGACTCTGTTTTTTATTCATTGGTTATATTGTTAAAGTATGTTATTCATTTCTAACCTAAATTCTTGTTGCTTCCTTGTAGGAAAAATTGGTAGGTGATTTAAATGAAATATCATTATCTACAGTTGGAGAATATGATTATGATAAGAGGCTTGTTGCTTATGAGAAAATATCCCCTCAATTGTTCTCCAATATAGGTGAGCCATATACCTTTCTTATTCTCTCACATTATGTGTCTGATATGTCATCACAAGACCTCTCACTTAGGCATAGGGCCTCTAATTGTTTGCTTTATTTTATTAATTTTTCTGCCTTTGTATTATAAATTGAAGTGGTAATGTAGTAGGAAGATTTTCAAGATGACCTAAAAAGTGAGAATAGAGTTGGAACCTAATCATATAAACACAGTGAAGTAAGGCCTGCTTGATTCTTGCATCAATGATGGCTATGGAAATTGGTCAAAAATACTTGTTAAGCATGTCATTTATAAAAAATTTCTCGCACATGTGAAGAAGGGTATAATGAGTTCAAAGACCTCCATCCAAAGGTTAATTTTTTTATTACTTATTGTAAATTTGTATGTCACCATATTAAATATTTTATAGGTAAGCATTACATTTAACATTGTTAAATGTATCTATAGGAATGGGTGGCTTTACTGCATTCAATGGTACTTATCCTTTCTGGTATTGCAACTTTGAATGAATGCAAGCCTCTTTCTAGCATAGATGTAGAAGTGGACTTCTTCAATGACATTCTTCACATTCAAGTTTGATAACATGCCTTTCCTTTCTAGTTCTTCCTATTTTCTTCCTTGTGCTGAAATCAATCTAGATGTTGACTGGAGTTTGTTTAGTTATGCAGAAGCATAGGAGATCAAGAGAAATGGCATGGTTTAGAAATATCCTAGATGCTGGAAATCTATCTGAGGTAAGATATAATGTTTGAGTTTGTATGTGTTTATATGTTTATATTTGTGAGTGACATTGGAGTGGCATATTGTTAGTCTTTTCTCTATCCTTTTCTTACCATAACTTGCTACAATATATTGACATTTCTAGTGTATATGGAATATTATGCTGGGAAATCTCATGCAAATATTTGTGCCACACTTTTTCAGTTTGTTGTTTGAGGCCAAAGGTGATAGGGAGGGAAATGTTGTGAATTATTTCTTAGAAACCCTTGCTTGTATTGTTGGTCACATAAGATGGGACTCTTACTTCAATTTATTGATGAGATAATTTCAAATTATGGCTTCCCTGAGGAAGATAATAACAATGTGCTTATATGAATGATTTGTTCTATACTAGATAAGTTTAAATTTTTTGATGGAATGTCCTCAACTGTAGAATCAGAAAAACATGATCATCAAATTGAGATTGGTGAAATGACATTTGATAAGCCAGATATGAAATTAAGGAGGAATAATGATAATAAAAATATTATCTCCCCTGAAATACAAGAACGTATGCAAAAGTATGTTCTACCTGATATAAATAAGTTGATGATATCTCACTCAAATTTGGTTAATATTTTAGTTATTCATTATACACTGAAGTTATTGAAACTTATTCCTTTGGAAACAATGGAATTAGAGCTTCCTCATTATATACAACATATTGAAGATATGCTGAAGAGTCACCCTCATTTTGTAAGAGATGAGGCCAGAGCTTCCTTAGCTACATGTGCGAAGGAATTAGGACCACAATATTTGTAGTTCATTGTAAAAACACTACATACAATATTAACAAGGGGTTATGAATTGCATGTTTTAGGCTATACTATCAATTTCATTCTATCAAAAGTTTCATTTTCCCTATACATTGGAGATATTGATTATTGTGTGTAACAACTTCTAGAAGTTGCAAAATATGATATCATGTTTGAAGTTGCTGAAGAAAAGGAAGTTGAAAAAATTACCTTCAAAATGAAGGAGATAAGGAGTACCAAATCTTTTAAAAATTTGTAGTTAATTACTCAGAGTATTACTTTCTCTATGCATGCTAGTACATTTCTGGTACTTGTTAGATGCAATCTTCATAGAACACTTACACCAAAAGAAAAATTTAAGATTGAGTCCATGCTACAATATTTAGCAACCAGTCTTCAGGCTAATGCATCATTAAGTCAGACATATTTGTTTTCTTTTGTATATGGATTGATTGAGGATGGTATGGAGGAAGAAAATATGGGTAGGAAGATTGATTTTTTTATTAAACTTGGCCTAGCATCTTCAAGATCATTGGACTCATATAAAAATTCAATGGAGGGACCTACAAATGATAATCTAGATACACCCAATAGGTATCTAATTTTAGTGTTTGCACTGAGACGCCTTGAGAACGATATGAAAAAAATCAAAGTAGATAAGAGTGATTAATATTTAATATCGATGTTAGACTCTTTTATAGAACTACTATGACATTGTCTGAAATCTAAGTATGAAGGAGTTATATCACATTCTGTGAAATGTCAACTTGTCTATTGAGACTTCCCCTTCCATCTATTAATATTCACAGTAGCAATATTACCTCCTCAATTTTTAATATGGTACTAACATTAAGAAAGAGTGACAATCCATTAATGAATTATTCTATTAATTTACTTATTATGCTTTTGTGACATGCAAATACAACAATCTCAAACGATCCATTAAATATGCTTCTCCAATGTCCACTCTTTATAAATTTAGAGAGTATCTCAACTATCATTACACTATCAATTTTGAAAGAAATTGTTAGGCGACGGTTGCTGGTTCCAGATCTGTATGATTTAGTCACTAGAGTGGTGCACTTGATGGTAACAAGTCAAGCTCTTCTGATTCACCAACAATGTAGTCAAGTTCTTTTACGGTTTATTCTTGAATACCCTATTGGTGCCAAGCAACTGAAACAACCCTTGGATTTCTTAGTGATTCACCATTTTTTACTAGTGATTAGCCATTTCTTAGTGATTCTTCATTTTGTACTAGTGATTCACCATGATTTTACAAGATAATATAATTTAGTGAGAGATTTTCGAAAAAATTTATATATACATATTATATTATTAATAAAATCACCTTCCTTTTTTCCTGTGTATCATTGGGATTCACCCATTTATCATACATATAAATTTAGGGGATTCTTAAAATTTTCCCCGATACTCGTTGGATGCATAATTTAATTCTTCATCCAAGGAGTACCCATTTTGCATACTTTCAATGGACCCCGCTACACGAAAAATGAGAAATACATGAAAAACGTGATTGCAATCACACTTTTTCATGTATTTCTCATTTTTGGTGTAGCAGAGTCAATCAAAAGTATGTAACATGGGAACTCCTATGATAAGGAATTAAATATGCATCCAACAACTAAATTTGAGTAAAACCATAAAGAGATAAGTTGAAATACAAGTTGATAAAGTAACTTTTCCTTTTTTCCCTATAAAATTTCATGATGTAGTCTAATCTTATTTTATTATTTCCACAATTTATAATATTCCTTAGGAGGCCCAATTTAATCTTCAAAATTTCTCCTAGAGCCGAGAGCTTTTTAATGCAGTTTTAAGCCTATGTATATTCTAAACAAAAGTTTTATTTAGAACTTGTTTTGTAGCAACTCAGAAGGAGATTGTGGAATTTTGGAGGTCATTCTCTAGTCATGAAGAGTTCAACTTTTATGAATGTTTTAGAGGTATATTTTCTTTTTGTAATCAATTTTGGGAGTTTTTTTAATAAAAAAGGCCACTTTCTTAGAGGTAGTACCCAACGACGTAGTCCACATTGGATGAACTTCGTTATCAATGGGTTGTGTCCTTATTTCTCTTCTTCTTGATTCTACACATTTCTTCTTAATTTGCAGCTTCATAAGTCATTTATTCTTGATTTAGAGGTATTTATGCTAATGTTTTAAAATCGTTAAAAATAATCATTCAAAATTTAACATTTTTACAAACAAAGTCACTTTAACGATCCCAAATCAAGTGGTCTCAAAGTAGGATTGATATTCATTTTGTGAGTGTGTATGGTAACGAAAAGAAATTTTAAGTGAGGTGAAGGGACACTAGTTGAAGGAAATCCAAAAATTGGATCGAGAAGCTTTTCTTGAAGAAGAGAGATGTCGTTGTCACACGAGGGAGAGAAAAATTCTTTTGAATCTGAGACAGACTTCCATGAAGCTTTCATGATGATTGATGAACCCTAGTATTGCACAAGGATGTTTCAACTCCTAGGGCTTTCAACTTAAATTATCAACTCGGGGTTCGTACAAACTTAGAGGTGACAGTGCTATATGCACAATAGGTCAAGTTCTACTCATGTCACCCTCAGTCAGTAGATCAGATCAAGGTATTCATAGATCACTCCTTTAGCTAACTACAAAGATAATTTCTTATGAAAGCATATCATGATTGCAAGGAAATGAACATGATTCTAATATATAGAAATCAAAATTCCATTGATTAAATGTAAAGGTTAATTGTAATTACATGAAAGGAATAGAATAGTCTAGTTTCATAAGTAAACCATGCCACCCTACTTGCACACTAATCAAATCAATAATATACTTGCATGAATCATTTATATAATTTCAAATTTCTTGAAAAGGAGGAATTCAATCTTCAACTAATTACAAAAATACTAAGACTAATTCTACTTGCTGTCTTGTGATTGCAGTGAGGAAAAGATGGGGTTGGAGTGGTATTTGAATATTCCTTAATCATGAAATTAAATCCTGGGGGCCATTATTCAACTTCAAAATTCAAGAATCAAGGTTTAGAGAAAATCTGGTGGGATTTTAGCAATGCTACAAAACTGCTACACGAAGTGTTATAGGAGGCCCTGTTTTGCTATAGGAGGGGGTCCAAGAGCTTTTCGAGGGAAAGGATGCTGTATTTAATGTGGAGGAAGGTGGATGGAGGTGAATGAAGGGTGTGGGATCCCTTTGTCCAAGATTAGTACCCCTCGTAGGCCTATCTTGCACACAAGTTCATGCCCATGGTGTCCTTCATTGGCCTTGTAAGGGTGATCTTGGTGAAAGATTTTGAGAGCAGTATGAGGTGTCTAGGAGGAAGGTGGAATGACTTGAGTGGATGTGGATGAGTGTGAAAACCCCTGAAAATAAAAAATAGTCCCTGTAGACTAATCAAGTACATACATTAAATGATCAATATTGCAGCAACATGAATCAAAGTGGAAAGGATGAGTTGAATTTTGTTTCTTTAAGATCTACTCTAACATATACCTAATTTAATTGCAAAATCAATGCTACTAACTTCTAAGTTGCAGAAACCAAGCATGAAAAAGAGTTTCAATCCAAAAATTAACAATTTTCAAGAAATCATAAACACATGTTTTTGGCTTGTTGTTGTAGACCTTCCAACCACCCTTCCCACAAGAGAGGTAGTGGTCACCTGCAACTACAATTTTTATAATATAATTTCTACTCAAACAAAGAAATAAATGTAATGCTTTAAAAAAGAAAAAGGAAAGACTATAGGAGAGGGACTAAAGCCTCTGGTTTGGCCCAAACCCAAGGGTTTCATCCCTCCAAAATTAACTCAGATGCAGACCAACTGTAAACTTTTCATTGACATAAAATGAGAGTCACATAAATTATATGAAAGATGAAAATAACTGTATCAAGCACTAGGATATTAGTAGCTACTCCTATATCCAAAAAAGTTTGAATCCCAATGAGCCTTTATGATTATTTATATATACAAAAATTAGCTGAGGGCAGCTCCCATGAAAAGAGGAGTGGTTCCCTTCAAAATCTCGAGATTGGTGGATTTGGTTCCCTTGGATATTCACATGCACTTGAGTTCCTCGGATGCTAGTGAATTTGAGTTTTTGGTGAGGAATATTTGATCTCAAGCCGAGTTAGAGAGTAAACGTAATGGACAAGCCTGACCCCTTATATTCTCTCTATGTGTCTCCAATCAGTTACTGCATATTAAATATCTCCAAAAATACTTCTTTTACCTGCATATTAATCACATTATGCCATGAAATTTTTTTTTCCAAGGAAAAAAGCGAACTTTTTTATAAGAAGTAAAAAAGTTACATAGCACATGAGTTAACATTTTGAAAACAGAACTACCTGGACAAGGCAAAACTCCTCTAACGAGGATCAGCAACACCTCTTCCAGGTGCAAGTCAGAAAAAACTATTTTCTACCTGAGCAGTCATATCCCGAGATAGACAAAACGAGAGAAACATAAAGTCAACTGGGCCTCCTTACATAAGGAAAACAGCCCAAGTACACAGGAACATCCATAAACTGCTCTTCAAAACGGAGCATCAATGTATCCAAAATAGTTGAAACCAGCAAAAGGAAACTACATATGCCACTTGATATCATATGAACTCAGATAATCTAGTGCATATAAATGAAACCGAATCCAAGCTAATCATAAGGGGGGAGATCCGACACACGGATCTGATCCATAAGCTGTTCGGTTATCCTCCAAGAGCCCACAACTTGCTGCAAGCCAGTTTTAGAAAGCCCATCTGCCTCTTCGTTGCATTCCCTGTATATGTGATCAATATAAAAAACATTAAACTGTTGTTTTAAAGTTTGAATTTCTTCTAATAAAGGCATCAACATGTAGTGCTGGCATCTAAATTTCCCTGTAACCCAATTAACAACATTCTTAGAGTCTCCGAAAATCTGAACTGTGAGGATGTTTTTGTGGATGAGCCAACAAAGAAGAAGCTTTAAAGCAGAGAGTTCAGCAAAGTTGTTTGAGCCCACTCCTATTCCTACTGAAGCCTTTATAGAGTGTGATGAACTAATATGAATGCACAGCCCAGCACCCGTGTAATTGTCTTGGGCTGCACCGTCAAAAAAGGCCCACGGTACCCCATCTCTAATTTGGAACTCCTTCCTCTGATTTATTCTTGTCTTCTCCTCCTTTAATGGGATACTGCCAAATATGGCGCTGCTCTGGATAGCAACAGCAGCCTCAGGGCACATTATGCCATGAAATACAACAAGCACTCTTTAATATTCTTGCTAAGCATATTATGGTTAAAAGATAAAAAATAATGTGAGAAAATGAGAGTTTTAAGGGATGGAGGATAGTACAATGGGCCTCAAAATATACCTATTGATGGGACCCATCATCACCCCCTTACTGAAGGTGTTTCTCACCCTTTGAGCAACTTAGTCACTTATGTGAAGTTCATTCATGGCCCTGGTGGCCTATATGATATCCCAGGGCATCTCAGATGGTGTGCCTTCTTGTGGATAAAATCATGCATTTGCTTCTATGTCTCTTCACTCCATTTGTTCTGTTTCCTAGTCTCTTCTCTCCTGTAGGACCAATAGTAAGGGAGGATTAAGTTTGATTCCTATCCACTTGATCTTCAACCTTTGCATGATTCTTTTGTAGAGTGGGGTTCTCTTCAAGGAATTTCTTAGTCTTTATGGAGAGTGATACTCTTTGATTTGCAAACTATGAGGTAGATCATGCCATCTTATTTGGAAAACCTGCAAATGCTCTGTCCCCAACATCCTAAAGGTGTATTCAAAATGAAGGATAGTTTGTTCTTGGGTTTCCATATACCAAGGTGCCAATTTAGGATCAATGGAGATAAGGTTGTGGTTACCGATGACAACCTTAGTGCTCACTAATTCTGCTATGATGTATAAAGGCACCCTCTCTTATCTTGTCATCACCCTCCTTGCTTCTTCAATTCTTTTATCTTCATGGGTCAACTGAGATTTTAGTGCCATTAGTTGCATCTCTCCAAATTTTTATTTGGGGTCCCAAAAATTCATGTCTGTGAGGATCATATTGTGCATTTAGAACTCAGATAGTTTGGCTCTATTCTCAATACTTTCCTTTTTGCAAAAGTAAATGAACTTTATGTAGTCTTGAAAAGGTATAGAGCCATACTGTGCTAATATATTTATTTGAAATTGCATAGGATTTTGATGGTTGCCTGCATTGTATGGCTTCCATGGATAAACTTTCCCCAGTAGAAAGTTGTACATCTTTTTCTTGTAGTTTCTCTCTTAGCCTTCTGTTTTCTGTCTGTAGTTTGTCCCTCATGAATGACTCTTTCAGCCTTAAGTTATTCAGTTCATGGATCCTTTTGTTGAAATGTGGCAACAAGAATATTCCAATTTTAATTTGTCCTTGAATTAAAATTTGAATTTAGTCTCACCAACTGCTTGAAAAATAATAAATTAATTCATCTTGAGTTAATTAGTTGGAGAAATTCAAGTTAGAAGTATTTGTGAAGTCATGCAACAATTATCCCTTAATTTAAGGAGATTATCCCATAATTAAGGAGATAAGATTGTGTTGTATTTGAGTTGTAATTAGTTAGCTCAGTTTACTGAGTTAATTCTAGTTAAATTACTTCCAAACTGTTTGAGGAACTAATTGTGAGTTCAGTCAGTTAATTCATGCATGCATCCAACTAGTGTACTCCAGATAATTGAATATTCTCTCATCAGTAACTCATGCATGTCTATTCTGAGAAAGACCCAGTTGAGATTAAAGACAGGGACAGTGTACTATTAGTTGCATGTGTTTTCCTATAAACAAAACTCATGCATGCAAAAGGAATTCATTCCTTGAGGATTGCACAGTTTTACAGGGTGTGAGGTCAGTGTGAGTGATTAGTGTTACACTTGGTAATAGTAGGATCACCCAGGAGAAACAACACAATGAAATAGGAGATCAGGAGGGCAAAGGAGAAGGCTTTTGTGTGTATTTCTGATATATTTCCAACTTTTAATGATAATACAAATAGTGGGGTTTTTAGCTGAGGCTTTCCCTTGAGTATTCTTCTGTGTTTCATGTGCTTTGATTCTTCTTTGGTTATATGTGTTCCACTTGATCTTGCTCAAATCTTTTAAGCTTCTGCTAATTGATTGTAGAAGTAGATTAAAGTATTTTTCTTTAGTTACATTGCATTATCAAGTTAACCTATAGTCATAATTTCTACATGGTATCAGAGCTAGCTGATCTATAAAGAAATTTCTACATGGTATCGGAGCTGTGAACAATATACTGAGAAGAGAATTTGAAGTTTGAAGTTTGGGGTTGCAGGTGCAAAATCGAATTCCTATCATACTTCAAGGTTGGCCAATGACATCTAATGGCTTGAGACTTGAGTATGCCTTGGATGATAGCTTGAATTACATAACATGGAAATATCACATGGAGGTTGTATTAGAAGACAACGGCTTGAAGGAATTCATTGATCAAGAAATCCCAAAGTCAGCTTCAACTAATGCACAAGAGTTGGCTGAGTGGAAGAAGTGTGTGGCAAAGGCGAGATGGATCATCCTTGAGGGATTTCAATACCATATTGTCTCAAGTCTCCATGGGAAGGATACTCCATTTTCAATGTGGAAGACATTGAAGGACCTCTACCAGAATAGTAGTGACTAGAGGAAATTGGCGCTCAAGGATAAGCTTTGAATAATCAATATGGAGAAGGGCGATACTATTTCCACATATATGAACAAGCTCACCACCTGTAGAGATGAGCTTAGTAGTGTGGGAATAACTACTGTCGATGATGATATGGTGAGCCTCGCTCTCCTTGACCTTCCAAAGAGTTGGAATAGCTACCAAGACTCTGTGAATGGAAGGGAGAAACTACCGGATTAGGAATGACTGTGGTCGGATCTGATGCAGGAGGAGACCAGGAGGAGCACACAAGATGGTTCTTCATCCAAGAATGATGATGAAGAAAAACTGGCCTTAGCAAGTAAGGCAAGGAAAGGGAAGGGGAAGGCTTCCCATTCCAAATCGAATTCTTCTCATGGAGGGAAGAAGGTTGACAAGTCTAAAGTGAGATGCTTTAATTGTCACGAGATGGGACATTATGCGACTAATTGCCCATCGAAGAAGTCCAAGAAGGGATCCTCAAAAGGATCGAAAGGTAAGGCATTAGCCTCCCAGTTCGAAATGGGCTTTACCCTCATCGCATGCTTGGTGTCATCTATGGTGGGTTGTGTTTGGTATCTTGACAATGGAGCCTCATTCCACATGACTAGTGATAAAAGTTTATTCTGTACCTTGGAGGAGAAATACCTCAAGATGTATATAGATATGGGTGACGATGGAAAGTATAGTGTTTCAGGAGTGGGCACAGTTTCATGGAGCTCCTCTCACCCTGACAGATGTGAAGTATGTGCCTGGACTGAAGAAGAACTTAGTATCGGTCGCGATGTTGGAGGAAAAAGGCTACGATGTTGTCTTCAGTAAAGGAAAGGCGTTCCTAATAAACATAGCCACGGGTCAGAAAAAGAGGATTGGGGTTCGGGTGAAGAATCTCTATAAACAAGAGGTAGATGATTGTGCAGCATTGAGTTTGAAAGCAGAATTGGTGCAAAGCCAAGGCATTGGCGAGTTATGGCACAAACGGTTGGGCCATTTTGATCATGGGGCCTTGAAGATAATGTAGTAGATATCTATAGGACTTCCCAAAGGTAAACTTGAGCAAGTTGACACATGTAAAGGTTGTACCTTGGGAAAGTACGCCAAGTCTTTCTTTCATGATTGAGACAGTCGAGTAGAAGCGATCTTAGAGCAAGTTCATAATGATTTAAGTGGACCATTCTCGACGGAATCCACAATGAAGCAAAGGTATTATGTGATTTTCATTGATGATTATTCTCGTAAATGTTGGATTTATTTCATGCAGAAGAAGGACCAAACCTTCTCAAAGTTTTGTGAGTTCAAAGCTTTGGTCGAGAAAGAATCAAGGAAGAAGATCAAGGCCTTGAGAAGCGACAACGGTGGAGAATATGTCTCTCAAGAGTTTAAGGACTTCTGTGCAGTGGAAGGAATTAAATGAGAGTTGACGACACCTCATAACCCACAGCAGAATGGGGTGGCCAAGAGGAAGAATAGAACTATTGTAGGGGTAGCACGGGCGATGTTGCATGACCAAGGCCTACCACTTCATTTGTGGGCTGAGGCATGCAACACAACAGTCTATTTGCAGAATAGAAGCCCACATCGCATACTTGGGATGAAGACACCAGAGGAAGCTTTCTCTGGTAAGAGACTAGATGTGGGTCATTTCAGGATCTTTGGCTCATCAGTATATTGCCATGTGATAAAGGATGCACAGAAGAAGCTTGAGCCGACAGCAGAACTGGGGATACTTGTGGGGTACACTGATACACCCCACAACTATCGGGTGTATTTGCCTACCAGTCGGAGGACAGTGGTTCGCAGAGATATCAAGTTTGATGAGCAGAAGGCCATGCGAGTTTCCCTTGAGAGGGAGCTCCAACTACAGGCTGAGGAGGAACTGTTGGTTATTAAGGATGAGGAGCCTCAAACTGATGCGGAGTAGCCACATGCAGAGGTTCCAAGGGTGGAGAAATCCACTCAAGCAGAGTCTTCCAGAGATGGATGGAAGCACATAAGAGAAGCTGATAGATTGTTATCGGATGTGAGAGAGAATGTGGGAGAACCATCTTCTCAACGTAGACAGAGGAGGTCACCTGAGAGGTACACTGGATAAATGGCCCTTGTTGGGGAATGTGTTGATACCGAACCATCTTCCTTTGAGGAAGCAATGTAGCAACTGATTTGGGTTGATGCTATGGTGGAGGAGTATGACCCCATAGTTCATAACAGTGTTTGGGACATGGTTCCTATATCGGAGAACAAGTTAGTTGTGAGTTCCCATTGGCTTTACAAGGTAAAGCAAGCCGCAGATGGTAGTGTGGAGAAGCATAAGGAAAGATTTGTTGCCCTTGGTTTCTCACAGGTCAAGGGGATTGACTATGATAAGAATTTTGCTCCTGTCACAAGGTACTCATCTATCAGATCAATGTTGGCACTATCAGCACAGATGGGTTCGAAGATCCATCAGATGGATGTGAAGACTACATTCCTCAATGGAAATATTGAGGAAGAGGTGTACATAGAGCAGCTAGAAGGTTTTGACACCTTTGATCGTGAGTCGCATGTGTGTCGACTCAAGAGAGCTTTGTATGGGCTGAAGCAAGCACCTCATGCTTGGTACACTAGGATAGACAACTAATTCACCAGGTTGGGCTTCACAAAGAGTGAAGCGGATGTGAACCTGTACCACATCATGGTGAAAGGTAAGAAGTTGATCATTGTACTTTATGTTGATGATCTCATATTGATAGGTGATGATCAGTTGATCATGTCTTGCAAGGAGGCCCTTGCAAGAGAATTCGAGAAGAAAGACATGGGTCTCATGCATTACTTCCTTGGCATGGAAGTGTGGCAGAAGGATGGGGAGTTGTTTGTGTCTTAAGGCAAGTATGCTAATGAGATACTCAGGATATTCCACATGGAGAAGTGCAAGCCCATGTAGACTCCTCCAGCAGGTAACTGGAGGAAGGAGGATGCTACTTCAGGAGAAGTAGTAGAGGCTATTGTATACAGGCAACTTGTGGGTTCACTGATGTACTTAGTGAACACATGACCAGATTTGTGCTATGTTATGAACCAGCTGAGTCAAGCGATGGTTTAGCCTACCAAGATGTTTTAGAAGGTGGAAAAGCATGCATTGAGATACCTCAGAGGCACATCTCAGTATGGATTATGGTACAAACGGATAGAGGTAGTGAAGCTATAGGGCTTCACTGATTCAGATTGGGCAGGGAGTCCATAAGATCGGAAGAGCACATCAGGAGGGATTTTAAACCTTGGGTTAGTTGCAATTTCTTAGTACAGCAGGAAACAGAGGTCAGTTGCACTCAGCTCGGCATAGGCTGAATACATGGCTACAAGTCAGGTAGCATGTGAGGCCATCTGGATGCAGAAAATCCTAGTTGGTTTGTTTGATAAGAGGATGGATCCAACTGTGATCTATTGTGATAATCAAAGTTGTATCAAACTCTCTGAGAATCCAATATTTCATGATAGGTCCAAGAACATCGATATCTGGTAGCATCATCTTAGAGACTATGTAGCGAGGAGGATCATGTTGCTGTGGTATATTTCGATAGAGGAGCAAGATGCAGACATTTTGACAAAGGCATTGTCAAAGTGTAAATTTGAGTTCCATAGAGACAGGATCAAGGTGGAAGATAATCCCTTTCTTGTTGAGAGGGAGTGTTGAAATGTGGCAACAAGAATATTCCAATTTTATTTTGTCCTTGAATTAAAATCGAGAATTAAAATTCGAATTTAGTCTCACTAGCTGCTTGAAAAATAATAAATTAATTCATCTTGAGTTAATTAGTTGGAGAAATTCAAGTTAGAAGTCTTTGCGAAGTCATGCAACAATTATCCCTTAAATTAAGGAGATAACATTGAGTTGTAATTAGTTAGCTTAGTTTACTGAGTTAAGTCCAGTTAAATTAGTTCCAAACTATTTGAGGAATTAATTGTGAGTTCAGTCAGTTAATGCATGCATGCATCCAACTAGTGTACTCCACATAACTGAAGTTTATCTCATCAGTAACTCATGCATGTCTATTTTGAGAAAGACCCAGTTGAGATTAAAGACAGGGACAATGTACTATCAGTTGCATGTGTTTTCCTATAAACAAAACTCATGCATGCAGAAGGAATTCATTCCTTGAGAATTGTGCAGTTTTACAAGGTGTGAGGTCAGTGTGAGTGATCAATGTTACACTTGGTAACAATAGGATCACCCAAGAGAAACATCGCAAGGAAATAGGAGATCAGGAGGGCAAAGGAGAAGGCTTTTGAGTGTAATTATGATATATTTCCAACTTATAATGATAATACAGATAATGGGGTTTTTAGCTGAGGCTTTCCCTTGAGTATTCTTCTTTGTTTCATGTGCTTTGATTCTTCTCTGGTTATATGTGTTCCGCTTGATCTTGCTCAAATCTTTTAAGCTTTCACTAATTGATTGTAGAAGTAGATTAAAGTATTTTTCTTTAGTTATATTGCATTATCAGGTTAATCTACAGTCAGAATTTCTACATGGTATCAGAGCTAGCTGATCTATAGAGAAATTTCTACACCTTTCATTCAATTTCTCCTCCATGAGGCCAACATATTCCACCTTATTGGATTTTTCAATTTGCATCCATCTATGAGCCCTGCCTCTTTTCTTTTCCAACTCAAAGGAGAGTGGTATAGCAAATTTATAGTGGGATTCAATGTTAGGTTGTGGATAAGGTTACTGGATTTCTTTAGGACCTTCTTCCCTTCCTTTTGATGTGGCTTCCCCTTCCTCTAGCATCTCTTGTTCCTCCTGTAGTAACCCCTATTTCTCTTGCAGAAACCCTTGTTTCTCCTGTAGGAACCTTGCTTTTATCTATAACTCCTATGTTTTCTGTTGTAACATGATAAATTTTTATTTGAGCCTCTTAGAGGTGACTCCTTTGGCGGTGGTCCTACCTATGGGTGGTGAAGGTTGTCTACCCTTGGCTTTAGGGGAAATAACCTCTTCAATTTTTCCTTCACTATGTCCCACTTCTTATCTTTTGCTAGTTGATTCATCAAAGATGATAGGAAATTTTGAAGGAGGTTGAGGCTTTCCTTGCTTTATCCTGATTCTCTTTCTTGTTTTAATGTACAATGGGCCTTACCCAGGCTGCTTTCTCTTGGGCTTGATATGTTTGCCAATTGTGGCCAATGTAGTATCCACCTCTTATTCTGTGTTTCCCAGTGAGTGACTTATTCTCTTCCCTTGTCCTTCGACCATATGAGGTTTGGAGGACACCTTATGGTTCTCTTCCTTCGATCTTTGTTTCTCTCCCTCTTTTTCCTCTGTTTTTGCTTTCTCCTTCTCTTCTTCCTTTTCTCCCCTACCCCCAATACTAGATGCTGGTGTTTCTTCTTACTGTGTGGAGGTAAGGGCTTGTGTTTCAGTGAAGGTCTCCCTGTCCATGTCCACAAATCCAGTCCACAACACAGGGTTCGTTAGGTGGCTTAAGGCATCCATGACAGTGAGCTCGATGAGGCCATGTTGGGCAATGTGTTGGTGCTTCCCTTCCCTCACTTTTTGACTCATTTCAATGATGGATTGTAATAGGAAATGTGGGACATTGAGTTTGTTTATAATTTGTAACTTTGTCTAGGACCTTAGCTCATAGAGCAACCTAAATTGATAGGCATACACAATTCTTAACCTCCCCTCACCGAATATGTACTTGAGGATGTGATAGACCACTTCATCCTAAGGGTAAGGGAGGTTCTCTCTTCTTACTCCATTTTTGTATTCCACAGGATTCTATATATGGAGGAAGAGGTTTTTCTTGGCTATAACACCTATGTCCTTATCCTTCTTTCTCCATCGAACTCCTAAGGGTATGGTGGTTACTCTGCTTATAAGCTCCACATTCAAATGGATTGCAAGTCCTCTAACAACAACAATGGCACTATTTTCTCCCTGAGAATTAAGGGCCATGGAAAATTCATGGGTTACCTCATCATCATACCCCTTTAATTGCTCAAAGAATCCCATCCACTGGTGTCTCAGAAAAAATGTCCATAAGAGGGGGATGCTGATGGATTCTTTTTTTATATGTGGGTTCTCTTCGATTAAAACCTCCTCCCATTACTCCTAATGCTCCTTTTCTAGGTTATTTGAGGTAATTTTTCAATATTTGACCTTGAGTAGTCTCAGTTGCAGAGGTAATGGATAATATTTGTTAGAGGAGGAGAATGATGGTACTCTTGACTATGGGAAAATATTTTTCTCTGCTCCTATATTTCCTTCTTATGTGATAAATATTTGAGGGAAGTTATTGCACAAGGGTTTTCTACAGGATACCCATATTAAGCAAAGAATTTCATAATTGTATGAAACTTGGAGAGGGAGGAGGCCACTTACCATTTTCAGGATGACTCTCTTATGTGCATGAGGGTTTGAGGAAAATTTCTAGTGATTTTGGCTCCTTTTCTCCCCTTAATTCATCCCTATAGGTTCTCTTCTGTGCTCGTGTAGCACTTCAGATCCTCTTATAGCAGTGGTATCCACTCCTATAGCACCTACAAACTCAGTCAGTGGCAATTTAGTGGCACCCTAGGAAGACACTGGTAGCATCTAGCTCATCCTTAGGTACTTTGGTGGGTCTCTCTAATTGTTTTCTTGGAATGAACAATTGTGCAAATGGAATCAAGCTTTATACTTTTATTCCCTTTTTTGGTAATGGCTCAGAGAACTTTGGTGACTTGGCTCTTGCATGAATTTCCTCTTTTAGTCGTTTTCCCCACTCCTCATAATTATCACCCCCATCAGTTTGACTTTTCCACGTTGCATGTGTGGCTGAGTGAACTATAGTCTACTAATCAAAGGTGGCTAAGTTTACTGGCCACCTCTAGCCCATAAAAGCTCCATTCTATGTTATTAAACACATTTTTTACCATGATGTGCATAGGGAAGAGGTGAGGGGTGTCATACTTGAGCCTACCTGTGATGTTGAATTTGATCCAAACTTAAACATGAACGCACAAAATTACATATATAATCATAAATATAGAGATGCAGCTTAGAAACACTTCATTCAGTAATACAAAAGTACTGAACTATGATTACAAATAGATTAGAAATAAGATGGCTCAGGCGATGTTATCTTATCTCTGAGAAGAGATGTGGCGGCTACATGCTAACTGAACTATGTTACAATGAGGCTCAAGGGGCTATTTATTATTAAAAAGCATGAGAAACCCTAAACAACCAAAACCCTAATTCCAAGAGATGTAATGCCAAGATTTTGTGGGCCTCGTTGGGGTTAGTTGGGCAGCCACCTTCCTGGGGTCATAACTTGGTCATATTATCTCTTTTTGGCACGTATGATACCTTGTTGGGGGTCAAAACTTCTTCGGAAGTTCACGACCTGAAAAACTGCTAAAAATAGTAAATGCTGAAATAAACAAGGAAATAGATGAAACTAACTCGATGGTCTAGGTGGAATAGGTGGGTGGCCACCAATATCTACCTGGATCATTTCTCCCCCCTTAGGAAGCAATGGTCCCCATTGCGTGCAGAGCCTCCATTAGGTTAGGAAATTTTTGTTGAACCTGATCCCTAGTGAACCACTTGCCCTAGTGAAGGAGTTGGCTTTCTTTGGGAACTTGATATAGATGTATCCTTTGTAGGTGAGTATTCTTGATATGTGTGTCCATGATCTGATCATTTGTGTCCTGTTCCATGCAGTCCGGGTTGAGCTCTGTTGGTGTGAGTTGTTCTGCAATATCGAATGTGTCCAAAAATGGTGGAAAGTATGGCCGAAGGCGGTCTATATTGAACACTAGGTGCAAACCAAGGAACGATGGCATGTTGAACTCAAAGGAATTGTCACCGAAAACCTTGGTGATGGTGTATGGTCCATATTAGAGCGGGTGAAGCTTGCGGTGGGGTCCAGTGAGGTGCTCCTTTTGCAAATGTAGGCAAACATTGTTTCCCACCTGGAACTTGCATGACACTCGATGTTGATCATGGCATTGCTTGTACTTAGCATTGGATCTGTCCAATATATCGTGGACCTATTGGAAGATGTGTTGAATGCGCTCAATGAAGCTATTAGCCCTTTCAAATTTGGAATGAACATGAGCCGAATATGCTCGAGTGGCTGCAAATGGTATGGCCACATAAATGGGACATAATGGCTGAAATCCCAGCCCTACCTAAAAGGGATATGGCTTGTTGAGTTGTGGAGAGCTCTGTTGTAGCTATTTTGGACATAAGGGATACTTTCATCCCACGCGCATGGATGCTTCGAGTTGTTGTTAGGAAACCAGCTCACAAAAAGATAGAAAAGATAGATCAACGCCTTAGAATTCAGCCTCTTCGAGGGGGCAACCTCCTTTACATTACACAAATGAACAATTCTTCAATGATACAAATGACTAAACCTCCCTTCTATATATAGGAGTCTAAGGGGTCGGTGGTATGTGTGGATGACTGTTTCCTTCCCCAGAATGTAATGCCTCCATTGACGGTAGGCCTGCACAATGGAATAATTTTTTTTTGTCGTAAGTGGGATACTTTCAGGCTGTGTCTGAAATTGTCTCACTATGGTAAGCCACTGAATGCCCATGTTGAGTAAGAACCACACCAATAGCATAGGCGGAGGCGCCCGTCTCAATCTCAAATGGTTGTTGCAAGTCTAGTAATGTGAACATTGGTGCAGAGAAGAGGCGATGCTTTAACTTGGAAAATGCCCATTGTTGGGTTGTAGAACAAAAAATCTTTTCTTTCACTCTGCCCTTGGTGACTTGACCTAAAGGCCAAGTGATATGAGAGAACCCCAACATGAACCTGCGGTAGAAATTGGCAAGACCCAACAAGCTACGGAGCTCTGTTAGAGTGGTTGGGGCTGTCCAATCTCGAATGACTTATATCTTGGCTGGGTCCACACGTACACCCTTATCATAATTGATGTACCCAAATATTGAACCTAGGTCAGGCCAAAAGTGCATTTCTCTGAGTTAGCACATAATTTGTGTTGTCGCATGGTTTGAAGGACCTGTCGAATATGGTGGAGGTGTGCTTCCCAACTCTAGATGAAGGTCAAGATGTCATCTAAATACACCACCATGAATACATTTGTGAAGGGTCGCAAGATGTCGTCCATCAGTATCATGAAGGTTGTAGGGGCATTTGTCAATTCGAACGACATCACCAACCATTAGAAAAGGCCCTCCTTGGATTTGAAGGTAGTCTTCCACACATTGGAGGGTTCGATAGGCACCTGGTGGTAACCCGACTTCAAGTCAATATTGCTAAAATATTTGGCCCCCTTGAGTTGGTCCAGAAAGTCATCAATCCGCAGGATTGGGTACCTATTCCTGACAGTGATCTTGTTCACCACCTGATAGTCAATACAAAGTCTCTAGGTCCCATCCTTCTTCTGTACCAATACAATTGGGCTCCCACAGGATGATGAACTTGGCCTGATGTGCGCTTTCTGCAATAGTTCTTGAATCTGCCTCTTGATCTCATCGTTCTCTAGAACAAAGCATCGATAGATCAGTCCATTGGGCAGTGTCGAATCCAGGGTCAGATCGATGGATTTCTTGACCTGATCGTGCAGAGGTACCCCTTTAGGTGAGGCAAAAATATCCTTGTACTCCTCCATGATCTTATCCATCTTTAGTTGCTATGTAGAGGAGCCCTACCTGGAAGCCGTGGCCACAACCTTCTTCTTGCCCTGAGGGCGAATAATAAGGAAAAAATATTTCCTGGTATGGGAAATTATCTTACTGTATTGCATTGCAGTGATCAAAGAGATGGCAGTAGGTGGGGTTACCTCCAATATCCTGTACAACTTATTAGCCAAAGTAATAATCAAAGAGTGAGGTCTAGACTCATATACAACATGTCACTTCCACAAGTATGGTTGTCCTAACAATAAATCACAAACTTCATGAGGAGCAACATCACACAGTACCTCATCCATGAAGGGCTTGATGCTGTAGGGAAGGTGACACCGTTGGATGACGAAGAGATCTCGTCCTTGGTGAAGCCACCCGATAGTGTACGAATGTGGATGCGCTGTAGTCTTTAGAACCAATCACTTCATGATCCATGCTGAAATGATGTTCTTTTGGCTCCCACTATCGAGAATGAACTGCAGTGGAGAACCCTTCACCCACATTTGTGAGTGGAAGAGGCGTTCCCCCTCCTTTGGATCTTCAGGCTCAACCTTCTAGATTTGGTCGTGGCCATGGTAGCACTGGGCCCTACATCAATGATATGCTTCCCTTTGTGATTCCCCTTATCGGGTTATGATTCAGAGTTGGAACATGTGTATGATTCACAGGGCTTCATCTTGGCCACCAGTGACTGCTTGGTTCGACACTCACTTGTGTTGTGAGTGGAGTTCTTATGGAACTCACACCATTTTCCTGTGTCCTTATTTGTCTTCGTGGTGTTGTTATTTTCTTATGGCTTTGATAGGATTTCCTGGGCAACCCCACCTTGGCTTTGTCCTTTTCTCTATGGTTTGGGGGCGTCTTTTCCTTGCTTTGGATTTGCAGAATCAAATTCCTGCTTCTTCTATTTAAATTTTTTCTCAATCTTGATAGCGTATTGATACACTGTGTCGAGCGAGGAAATGTCCAGGAACTCCATCTCATCCTGGATGTACTTATGTAGATAGCCATGGTACTTGAGTACCAAATTCCGTTAAGTATCCTTGATACCTAGCTTCGTGTGAAGGGTAGGGAAAATATTTGTGAACTCTGACACATCTTGGTCCCTTCCCTGCTGTAGCATGGTCCAATTTATGTATTTATCTTCATAGCTCCTGATATGGTAATATTGTCCCTTGATGACATCTTGGAAAGAATCCAAAGTGGGTGCGACTGAAAACAATGAAGGTTCACTCTCATCCTTTTGTTCACAGTAGGTTTCCCACCAGTCCTTGACGTGTGGGGCGGCTTTAAGAAGTGAAAAAATAATATTTTCTTGATTGGAAAATTCATGTATTGAAAAACGTCCTTCCAACATATATAACCATTTATCTATGATGTCTGCATCTATCAAGCCCTCAAATATCGGTATATCAAAGTTAACTTATACCTTAAAAGGAGTGGCGCTTCCAGAGTGGCTGCTGGATGAAGATGCATCACCTGTGGGTAGCCGTCAAAGGATTTGGGCAAAGTTATCCATCATCGCATTCCTTTGTCACTCAAGGGCTATCTTGAGAAAATTTTTAAAAGGATCTCCTATCCCCCTCATCTTTATTTTCTTCTTGCATTAGAGGTCGTTGGGGTTTGTGAGGTTGATCTTGCAATGGTTCAACCAGATCGAGCCCTAACTCCTTATACCCTGACCTGGTTGGGGACATGGAGAATAAAAACAAAGAAAGATCAGACTGCTCTGATACCACTGACTTGAACTCAAACATGAACACATCAAATTACAAATATAATCATAAATACAGAGATGCAACAGAAAAACACTTCATTTCATTAATAGAAAAGTACTGAACTATGCTTACAAACATAATGGAAATAAGATAGCTCTGGCGATGGTAGCTTATCTCTGAGAAGAGATATGGCGGCGACATGCCAACTAAACTGTGTTACAATGAGGCTTAAGGGCCTATTTATTATTGAAAATCATGATAAAACCATAAACAACCAAAACCCTAACCCTAGGAGATGTAACGACAATATTTTGTGGGCCCTGTTGAGGTTAGTTGGGCAGCTAACTTCTCGGGGTAGTAACTTTGTCATATTATCTCCGTTTGGTGCATACAATACCTTGTTGGAAAGGTCTCTTTGAGTACTACAGTCTTTTCCATAGGCCCTTACCTATGGCTATGGGCTTGTAGCGGACCTAAAAAGAAAAAAAAAAACGTCGTATAAGGGGTCAAAATTGCTTCAGAAGTTCAAGACCCGAAAAAATGCTAAAAATAGTAAATGCTAAAATAAACAAGGAAACAAATGAAACTGACTGGAGGGTCTAGGTGAAATGGGCGGGTGGCCACCAATATCCACCTGGATCAGAGTTCTTGGAGGTGCATGCAAGCTGATGCAGCTAATGATCGATCAATTGACCCCCAAAGGTGTTGGATATCTTTGTTTTCTTATGCACAGGTCTTCATCATTGATATGCTGCGCTTTCCACACAACCTCTACAATGAACCAAAACAAATCGGGATCCTCTGATCCTCGACCCTTGAATACAAGCATTTTCATTGTATTCGCCATACTGAATAGCGGAGGTGGAGGTGGAGGTGGAAGTGTAGGTGTATGAGGCGGAGGTGAAGGCAAAGGTGGAGTGGATGGATGTGGAATTCCAGAAGTACCCTGATCTATTGTCTGTGTCGCACCTATGTGTGTACTAGGGCTTTTTCTTTCTTCCTCACTTTCAGATTCCCCAAATAAAGGATTGTATTCGCTTTCGACGAATTTGTCTAGATCTACTCTGAATCGCTTTCCACTTCACGTAGATCTAGTGTTATGAAACCAACTCAAGAAAAGATAGAAAAGATAGATCAACGCCTTATAATTCAGCCTCTTCGAGGGGGCAACCTCCTTTACATTACATAAATGAACAATTCTTGGATGATACAAATGACAAAACTTCCTTTCTATATATAGGAGTCTAAGGAGTCACAATATAATCCAGCCGACCTAACAATAATAATATAAAGCCACAAAAATAACAATAGATGGATTCTATGGGGCACAGAAATAACAATATGGGGGTAATAGGGGCACAACAATATAAATAAGGGGTATAACTACAATAGTAATGGGATAATCACTAGTATTATAGGGACCCAACATGCCCCTCTCCTTCAAAAAAGTGTTGTCCTCAACGCTTGAGTAGTTCTGGATACTTCTGCATAAAATTCTCATCCTCCCATGTGGAATCTTCAGCTGATAAGTTCTTCCACTTGATAAGATACTCTGAAATTGATCGATTTTGTAGCTGTCGAGTTCTTGTTTCTGTGACTGCTTCCGGTTCCAATATAATTTTTCCTTCCTCATCAAGTTCTGGAAATATTGTTTGAATTGGGAGCTTGTCACCTATAACCTTCTTTAAACATGAAACATGGAAAACTGGGTGCAATCGAGAAGCTGCAGGAAGCTCCAATTTGTATGCCATAGTACCAATCTTTTCCAACACCTTGTACGGACCATAATACTTTGGTGATAATTTATTATCCTTCTTAGCTTGCTTTAGGGACATTTGCTTATATGGTTGTAGCCGTAGGAATACCCAATCACCTACATCAAAACTTCTTTCACTGCGATGTTGATCTGCCTATTGTTTCATTCTATTTTGTGCCAACACGAGGTTATCCTTTAAGAGTTGGAGGACTTGTTGTTGATGTTCGATGTGATGTTCCACTGCCTGAACCTTAGAATTTTCTCTTAAATATGATGTGATGGATGGTGGTTGATACCCATAAAGTGCCATAAATGGGGTCATTTTTGTTGCTGTATGGAAGGAAGTGTTATACCACCATTCAGCCAGAGGCAACCATTTGACCCATTGTGTCTGTTTATCAGATACAAAGCAACGAAGATATCCTTCCAAACATTTGTTTACTATCTCAGTTTTCCCATCAGATTGAGGATGATAAGATGAGCTATGAGCTAACTGAGTACCAAGACAAGAAAATAATTTTGTCCAAAAATTTCCAGTGAAAATGGGATCTCTGTCACTTACAATAATCTTTGGGTTTCCATGTAGCTTTTGAACTGTTTCCATAAATGCAGTAGAAACTGTACTGGCTTTAAATGGATGTGATAATGCACAAAAGTGTGCATACTTGGTAAGTCTGTCAACTACCACCATGATGACACTCTTTCCCTCAGACTTGGGTAAACCTGTGATAAAATCCATTGAAACCTCCTCCCAACGTTGGCTTGGAATGGATAAAGGTTGTAATAGACCTGGTGTCTTAATTGTTTCAACTTTATTTTGCTGGCAAACCAAACATTCCGCCACAAACTTTTGAATATCTGATTTAAGGCCATCCCAAAAAAATTCCTTCTTAACCCTGTGGTAAGTTTTTAAAAATCCTGAGTGCCCTCCTAAGGGAGAAGTGTGCAATTCCATAAGAATCTTTTGTTTTAGCTGGGAATTCTTACAGAGGTATAAGCGATCTTTGTACCATAACGAATCATTTTGCCAGCTAAATGTATCAGAAGTACTGGAATCTTGTTGTAGCTTTTGAATAAGTGCCCACACTTCTTCGTCGTTCTTCCATTCCTCCCTTGCTTCGTTTATCCAATCTGGTTGGATAATAGAAATGGCACACAACAATGCTTCCACATCCTCATCCTTTCTTGAGAGTGCATCTGCCACCACATTTTGCTTCCCTTTTTTGTAGATGATTTCAAAGTCATAACCCAACATCTTTGTGACCCACTTTTGTTGCTCTTCAGAGGATAATCTTTGTTCTAAAAAGTATTTAAGGCTATCATGATCCGTTTTTACCTTGAAGTGTCTTCCCATTAGGTAGGGTCACCATTTCTTAAGTGCATGGAGTATTGCCAACATTTCCTTCTCATAAATAGCTTTGCTTAAAAACTTTCCCTTGATTGGACGACTTTCAAAAGCAATGGGTCTTTCATCTTGCATTAGAACAGCACCAATTCCATTTCCTGAAGCATCACATTCCACAATAAAGGTTTTTGTGAAGTCTGGTGTAGCTAAGACCGGTGCTTGGCACATTGCCTCTTTAAGATGTTCAAAGGCCTTTTTTGCTTCCGGAGTCCATGAAAATGAATCTTTCTTCAATAATGTTGTTAGAGGTGCTGCTATTCTCCCATAATTCTTAACAAACTTGCGATAATACCCTGTCAACCCAAGAAATCCTCGCAGATGCTTTATGGATGTGGGGATTTTCCATTCCTTAATGGCTTTAATTTTGCTAGGGTCTACCTTAACTCCTTCATGAGATACAATATGACCCAAATATTCCACCTCCTGGACTCCAAAGAAACATTTGGATCTTTTTGCATATAATTGTTTCTCCTCCAATAGTTGTAGCACCCTGTCAACATGTTCAACATGATCCTTCCAAGACTTGCTGTAGATTAGTATATCATCAAAAAATACTAACACAAATTTTCTAAGGAATGGTTTGAAAATTGAATTCATCAAACCTTGAAATGTTGAAGGTGCATTGGTAAGGCCAAAAGGCATGACCAAAAATTCATAATGACCCTCATGAGTTCTAAATGCCGTTTTCGGAATGTCTTCAATCTTCATTCTGATTTGATGATATCCCGAATGAAGATCCAACTTGGTGAAGTAAATTGATCCATGCAATTCATCCAATAATTCATCAATAACAGGAATGGGGAACTTATCTTTAATAGTGAGCTTGTTGAGCTCCCTATAATCCGGACACATGCGCCATGATCCATCCTTCTTGTGCACCAATACTACTGGAGCTGAGAAAGAACTTTGACTTGGTTGAATTATACCAGCCTCTAGCATTTCTGCAACCATACGTTCAATTTCACTTTTTTGGCATAGGGATATCTGTACGGCCTGATGTTTGGAGGAACACTTCCTGGAATCAGATGAATAGCATGATCATGATCACGCATAGGTGGGAGACCTTTGGGAGTCTCAAATACCTTGGAATGATTGTCCAGGACATTTTGGAGATCTGGAGAAATAGATGATTCCAATGTGGAAACATCTAGCGAACATAATTGTGCAATTACACCTCTTTGCTCCTTTTTAAGAAGCTTAGTCATGCCATTAGAGCTGATTATCTTTCCTGGTTTCCCTGCAATACCCCTTAATTCAACTTCCTTTCCTTCCATAGAAAATTTGATGAAAAGTTCTTGAAAATTAAAAGCTATTGTACCCAAGGATTGTAGCCATTGGACTCCTAGTACAACATCAACACCTCCCATTGGAATGGAAAGCATTGGGCTAGTCAATACATATTCTCCCATGGATAGCTTGATATTATGGCACTTTCCAGAGCAATTTATTGTTCCTCCATTTGCAATCATCACTTGACACTCTGGTGCTGGATATAGGAAGCAATTCAATTCTTTTGCTACCCTACAATGAATAAAATTGTGGGTGCTTCCTGAATCAATCAACACTATTACCTTTTTCTTCTTGATTTGTCCTTCTATCTTGATGGTTTGAGGAGTGGTAATTCCCGCCAATGCATTACAAGATATGGTCGGATTTATTTGTTCTTCATCTAGGCTTTGTTCCTGGAGTATATCTTCTTCTTTTGACCTTTCTTGCTCCTTTTCTTCTTCCTCTTCACAATCTATGTAGAATAATTTCTTCTCAGCACACTTATGACCTTTAGTGTATTTGCTATCACAACTGTAACAAAGCCCTTTTGCTCTTTTTTCTTCCAATTGTTGTGGTGTCAACCTTATAGGTTGTGGAAGACTAGGGGCAACAACACTTCCGTCTTTATAGTTGTGAGTGGTATGCTTCCTGGTTGCCATAATTTTGCTTTCCATTTTTCTTGCTAACTTGAATGCCTTCTCTAATGAATCAGGTTCCCAAAGGCGAACATCATGTTGGATATTATCCTTTAAAGACCCTATGAACACATCAATCCTATGCTCCTCTGGAATATCTTTTACCCTTATGTTCAATTTTTGGAACTCCTCAATGTGCTCCATTACTGAACCCTTTTGTTTGAGACTTATCAATTGGCTAAAAAAAGTGTTGCTTTTTGTATCTTCATAATGTGCTATCAATTCTTCCGTAAAAATTTCCCAAGTGATAAATTGTTTACGAGAGCAAAGCCATTGATACCATACAAACTGATTTGGTTCCAAATATACAGTTGCCATATGTACCTTTTGTGCGTTTTGCACATTATTGAGATCGAAGAATTGCTCCATCTGTAATATCCATGTAGCGGGATCCTTGCCATCAAACTTCCTCATATCGATTTTTGGAATATGGTGATTCTTCGATCCAACATTAGCGTCTATGGTATCATGATTAACATTTCTTTTGTTTCATCATGAGTTTCCTTTACTACCTTTTCACCATTAGTGACCCTTTCTTGTAGCAACTTCTTCAATTCTTCCATATCTGTCTTCAAATCTATCTTCAAATCTGCCATGTCTCTCTTCAAATCTGTCTTCGAATCATCCATCTTAGCTTCCATGCCCTTTATCTTAGATTCCACGCCACTTATCTTAGCTTCTGTTAGCTTTCGTGAGCGTGACATTTGTTGCACTTGTTCTTGTAATTTTGATATATCATGTAGCATTTCTTCTTCTTCTTCATGAGTCATGCTAGAGCTTTCAGGTTCCTTACTAGGTGTTTGCATTTTCTTTCCTCGGGGCATCATTTACCGATAATAATGCTTTACTATGCCCTTTGAATTCTGTTAAACCAAGCTTACACAAAAATTTAAAAAAAAACTACACACCTTTTTTCACTTTATAGAAGCCTGATATTGAATCTGATGTATCTCTGTAATTTCGGATCATCCAGTTCTGAAATTGCTACCTGTAGTAGCCTTCTGCGTCCTCTTTCCAATGCCACAAGTTTGAGCCAAATTGGATTCTCTAAGGAAGAGTTATGTGAAATCTCCCACAGTGACTTGCTTTTAGACGGGTTCAGTAGAGCGAACTTGTACGACATGCCACGAGTCACTGTTTCAACCTTTGAATCTGAAACACACAAAAAAGAAACTATAGTCCGTCCTCTTTCTTTACCTTTTTACGAAATTTCAATCCGATCCTCAGAGAGAGAGTTATGACGATTTTCCCCAGGTCACCTGTTTTGAATATAATTCAGGAGTTTTCAAAAAGGCCAACTTCCTCAGATCATATCTCCGAAAATATCAGGCGAAAAGCTCTGAAATTTGGACCCAAGGTTCAGCGCCAATTCTTCTCAAATGGGTTTTTTTTGTGACTTCTGAAACGTCACAGAAAAAAAGTTATAGCGAAAATTCCACGATGACCTGTTTGGAGCAGCGAAACCCTAGAATCCAAAGCTCTGATACCAAATGTTATGAAACCAACTCAAGAAAAGATAGAAAAGATAGATCAACGCCTTAGAATTCAGCCTCTTCGAGGGGGCAACCTCCTTTACATTACATAAATGAACAATTCTTGGATGATACAAATGACAAAACCTCCTTTCTATATATAGGAGTCTAAGGAGTCACAATATAATCCAGCCGACCTAACAATAATAATATAAAGCCACAAAAATAACAATAGAGGGATTCTATGGGGCACAGAAATAACAATATGGGGGTAATAGGGGCAAAAAAATATAAATAAGGGGTATAACTACAATAGTAATGGGATAATCACTAGTATTATAGGGACCCAACATCTAGTCTAACCCCTCTTAAACATTAAGGTAAAGGAATCCCTTTTTCACACAAAATCATTTTAATCCAGGATTTTAGTGATTTTAGGTACTTACCTCTCGGACCCTTGAAGAACTGTTGTTCAGCTTCGCTATAGGACACAAATGTATCTATTGAAAATTCAGTGATGAAACTGCCCAAGATACTATCAAACCAATAATCAACAACCCTTGCAACCTTATAATCAGATCCTTCAAGAAGTTTGACTAATTATAGAGTCCACACAATAGGATCGTCGTGCTTCCAAGTAGGTTCGATATCTGCTAATTTGGACATCCACTCGTGTAATTCACAAGGGAATGTTGAAAAGAAAAATTCGTGTACTTCTGTGTAGAGATACCTATGTAACCACTTTACCTTTAAGAAGCGTGTATTCTGATTCTCTTGAGCTACAAACTCGTGAAAATTCTGATCTATCCACTTTTCGATTTACTTCTTAGTTGGTATCCACTTACGACACATCACACATCCCTCAGATAGATCCAGATCCTGTCAATAGAACCATTTTTCTGCTTGAGGGGGCTTGGACGCAGGTTCAGAGTTAGTTGCATTAACCCACAAAACCCTACACTATTGACCCTTTTGGCAACAACCCGCTCAGTGTAGGCTACAGTCTCACTCGAGGTAGTATTAGGGGATGTTAGAACCAGGTTTCTGCATCCAGAAGGCTACACGACGTGGGGTTAGGGCATTTCTTCAGTTTCAGGTTGGATCTGACCTTTGCGAACCCTTATCCCCAAAATTCCCAAAACTTAAATGATTTTCAGTTAAACAAAGTTATTAACTTCGTGTAAACATCTAATCATTCATAAAATCACATATAATAGTAGTTCCATATCTTCGTAGAGCAATAAATATGAAATTAGAGATAAATATCATTCAAGTGTGCGTAAATACAGGAAACACTTAAGTATAGAAATTGGACACAAAATTGCTTCAAATATTCTTTATTACTTCAGATCTTCTATATACAAGCTTTCCAGATCTTGCACACACAGCTGTAGGGGCCACACACTCAGCTGCAGACTTACCAAGGTCTCTACACACTCAGTTGCAGGAGCCTTCCTCTTGGCCAAAAATACAGAAAGACCGTACCTTTATAGACTCAAAAAATATCAAAGCTAACTTGTCTTCCCCTTTTTTAGAATTTCTAAGGCACCCTTTTATATACTTTATCCCATTACAATACCATGGCCCGCAAACCATGGGCGGGGCTCAAAAAAATACAAAAAATAAGGGGATTTGACCTTCCTAAAGTCCCTTGACTCCTAGTGACCTGTGCTACTCGCACTCCGCTCCTCAAAATGCGGAGCCTTTACAATATCTTATCAAAACTTGACCTAGGGGACTCCGTCCCAACATAAAGTCCTCATTTGTTTGACAGGAAGGAAATCTACTTTAGGAAGGAAAACAAGTATCACCTCTTAAAGGACAAAGTGGATTACATCGTTCAAGCTCACCGTATGAAGGATCATTCCTTACTAGTGATCACAGGGAAATTGAAGAGGCTCATGAAAATGAGCAAGACCTTTTCACTAATTTTGGCAAAGGTGGAAATAACAAGTGTTATGATGCATGAACATTAAGTGGTGGAATGCAAGCCTAACCATGTTGTGTTTCAGGGAACACCAACATTGAAACATAATATTATGTCGTGGGAACCTGTCAGGAGGTTGAAACATGTTGCTCAATCATTATCACTAATGTCCTTTTATTTTTTATTGCTGCTAATATTTACTGCATGAGTAGTGGTTGATGTAATAAATGAAAAAGGATGTTGGAAATTGCAAATGGCTAACGATAGGATTTTAGTTGTCATAACTTTCATGTAGTTGATTATGGTGAGCCAAGGTACACAAAATAGGGTGGATAGATACCAGAAAAGTGGGGCGGTAGATCCCACACTTGGTGTCTAATTAAGAACCTTTTGGAGGTCCAAAAGTCTCTAAGTGGGGCAGAATGATCCTGAAGGATCTAAAAAGGGCAAAGACTCGAAGTTCCTAAAACTTGATGAAAACAATACCATGTCAAAGAGATTGATGAGATGATTCAAACACAAATTATATCATGTTGAATAGAGTCTGTATGCGAAAGGTATGAGGTTTTGAAGTTCACATGAAGTAGGAAAGAAGGTTGATAGGGTTGCCACATGGCAACACTAAGAAGTGCCACATGGAAGACTGTATAACCGATGTGGAAAAATCAAGAGATGACACGTGGCACATGATTGAGATGAGTTGTAAGTGACTTGGTAGGAATGTTAGCACCACAAAATTTGTTTGGATTGGGTGGTATATTATATTGTTCAAATACAATATTTTAAAAGGAAAACAACATATTAATGTGGGGATGCCAATCACAATGGCCCATAGGGGTTTGACCCCTAGTTGAATTATAACAAAATGTTTTATATATTAAAATACAACACTAGTGTGTCAGAGTTAAAGGTTATGGAAATACAATAAAACTGAGAGCCTTTTAATGCAGTTTTAACCCTGTGTATATTGTAAACAAAGTTTTTTTTTAGAGCTCATTTTGCAACAACCAAGAAGGAGTTTGTGGCATATTGGAGGCCATTCCCTGGTGGCAGAGAGCTCAGCTTTTATCTAGGTTTTGGAGGCAAATTTTATTTTTGTAATTGATTTTGGGAGTTTCTAATAATAAAGGCCACTCTCTTGGAGGTAGGACTCGGAGACATAGTCCACACTGGATGAACTCTGTTATCAATTGGTTGTGTCCTTATTTATCTTCTTCTCTTCTTCTCTACATTTATTCTTAATTTGTAGCTTCATAAGTCCTTTATGCTTGATTTAAAGGTGTTTTTGATCATGTTTTAAATTGGTTAAAAATAATCATTTACACTTGAACATTTTTACAAACCAAGTCACTGTAATGATCCCAGATTAGATTGTGAGAAATTTTTATATACAATATTTTTACTTTTCATTAATATATTTCCTCAAGTGGTCACATTGGTTGGGGCTATGGAATGTTTCCCTCTTAGAGGGGTTTAACCATGTAACAACACTAGTCTTAAGGTGTTCATCATGTATGAAAATACCCTATTTTTTCAAACATGGTATAAAAGTCCATTTGAAGACTCACTCTCATTGTTGATTGATATCTTGAACCTATGTTGCTATATTGCTATGCTATACTATTTTTATACATTTTTGGACTAAGTAGATTATTCAATTTTGCCCGAAACATTGCTTTTAGTTGGAAACACTTTTTGTTTCACTTGAAAAGGTTTCCATTTGTCCAAGATATGACCAAGATGTATAAAGTTTGGGTACAATCTTTTATTTATTTTTTTTATTTTTTTATGTGTTAATATTTTGATTTTACTATTTGTTATTCCTACTATGCTACTCTTTTTTATCTATGTATGCTCTCTACCATGCACTCTATGCAATCTTAATAAATAAAAAAGAGTGGAGAGTTTTCTTTTCTATGCATACTCTTTTCTCTACATTTATTTGAGCTCAAGAAATAAAAAACAAAAAGAAAACTTGCATTTTATAGGTAATTTGGCTAAGATTAACCTCATCATTATTGAAATTCAAGATTATATATTTGTTTTTTGAAAATTTACTTGTTTTTATGTACAATCATATTGAAATATTTTGAAAGGAAAAACAAGGTTTCAAGCATAAGCACATACTTCGAGGCAAAATCTAAAAGAAAAAAGAAGAATCCCCCTTCTTTCTTTATTTGTTTTAATATATTACGTATTAGCCCGCTTGATTGAAAGTTTCTTTATTTATAAGATGTTTTAAGTTTATAAATTATGTTTCAAAAAAGTTCATGTAATTTTGAGTTATCGCATTTCACTTTTAACTAAAATGGATCATATAAAGTAACTTTAATATTTGTTTTCTAAATTACTTTCTGCCTGTATATTTAAGTTATAAAGTAACTTCACTGTAATAGTAGTTTTTACTTATTTTATAAAAGTAGGTTACTTTATGAGTAACTCTCTGAAAAATAGAGTTTATAAGTAAAGTTAGAGAATTAAAGAACTTTCTTACTTAGCAACTTCATTGTGCATCCATCGTAATCTTTTTGGCGAACTTATACCTACCATATGCCATTTTGGTCACCTTTTATGGGTTTTTTTTAAATGACATAAAATTCACCTTTGAAGTCCATTTTCGTGTCATTTTTGGAATTACCTATTTTTTCAAGAACTTTTTATCCAAATAATTAGTTTAAGATTTTGAATCCATATTGTGCACATTTTAATATGACTACTCCAAGTGACATTTTTCTTGCCAGTATCATACTGCTTCTCATGGAAATCCCATATAGGGTATGCATTTTGACGTAAAAGACTATACATATTACCTTGTGAAAAGAAAAATCGCTCACCTATGCCAAAAATAAATCCAAACAAGAGAATATGAATAAAAAAGCACATGGATTAATAAAAAATCCAATCTTTCTTGATTTACGGTTTCATCTTCAATGAAGTGATGACCTAGATGAAGCTTGGGATAGGGTAGAAGTTGTTTTTTGGTAAATACAATGGGATTTGAGCCCACCATCTTGGAGAACGATTAATTTAGTTAATTCCAAATTATTTCCCTTGCATTGAGGATTATTTATCTAAGCTCAAAACATAGAATTTTACTTAAACACTGTAAAATAGATATGAAGGATAACTAAGCTATATACGTTATTCTTGTGAAGCTTGTTAGTGCATATTCTATTTTTGTATCTACTTTTCACTCCACCAAAGAAGCTCTAGGGCTTTTTTACCAAGCTCCCACTCTTGAGAACTTTTGTGATTCTTTGATTATTTAGGTTTCAACTATGTACAATTTAATTATCGCAAGAAAATTCTTAATTAAGATAAAAAAATATGCAATGGAAAACACACACATTAACACAAATATTTTATCTCAGAAACCCAAAACAGGGAAAACGAGCAAGATTTTTTCAATAGATATCTTCTATACAATATTACAATGCAATATATATACTGTGGCTTCCATGAACCACCAATCCATTTACCTTGAATTAGACTACAAATGATGTTCCTTGATTGAAACTAAATAACTATGTGTAAAACCACTATGCGCCACAAAACCACTTTTAACAAAAAACATGTGTTGAAAATTTCCAAAAACATATGCAAAAAACTACCCTTTTTTCATGGGTGCTGCCCTAGAGCCACATGCAGGGGGGATCCCCCCCACAAAACATCTGAACATGGGGGGATTCCACCCCCCCATGACCCCCTCGTTGTGCCCGACGCAATGTACAACGTTTTTTTTCTTGTGGCACTAGTCATGCAAAAAATATAACACATACCCAACATATTAGAGAGAAAGATAAGCTCTTGCATCTTGGAGAAATTAACATTACAGGTACATATAGAAAAGCCTTCATGTCAAAACGAAAATATAAATCCAAGAATCCAAAGAAGCAACATCCTTATAACAAATATAAGAGAAAACGACTTCAAACCCTCTCAACCAACTTCTACTCCTAAAGGTGACAAATATCCAAAATAAAAAATAAATAACGAGAGTGATATAAATTGCAAAAAATGTGGGAAAGATAGTCATTTAGAGCCTAAATGTTTTAAATATGGAGGCCTTGGAAGCAACAATGAAGAAGCACAACATCAATCTTGATTCTTCTCCTCTAACTCTTCTTCTCATGGACATGGACTTTTTGCTTCTAGTTTTTACTTCAATGCAACATCTACTTTTTTTTTTTATGAGTGGGTTATTGATTATTGAGTATCTTATAATATGTATAAGGATAACGCCATTTTTCTCCTCTTAAGGATTGTAACACCAAACAAATATTTGTTGGTGATGATAAATCTCTTAGGGTTGAACGGTTTGGAATAGTTCAGTTAGATGATGGTCATTTCAAAGATGAATTATGTATTCCAAGTCTCTTTTGCAACTTTTTATTAGTATATCAAATCACTCATTTAGATGAAGGTAAAATATTCACCCCATGAATTTGTAACCGGGGATTTAAAAGATATTAAGCATTCCCTAGTAACTAAAATGGTTGATGACATTACTAGGCTGTACAAATTTGACAACTTTAGGTCATCATATTTTTTCACAAGTTTTTAATGCTCATAGAAATTTACTTGGGCATGAATGGTTTGTTCACCTAAATTATCACTCACTACAATAGCTATGTAATTAAGACTTATTATTATTATATATATATATATTTTATATATATTATTTATATTATATATATATATATATATATATATTATATTTATTTATTTTTATTTTATTTTTATTTATTTATTTATTTATTTTTTTTGATTTCCGATTTCCGATTTCTTGGAGAAATGGTGTTGGTGTTGGTTCTATTCTCGAAAAACATCATATGACAGATTTTGACAACCATGCCTCTTTACATGCCTCGTCCCCATCGTATCTTGTTCATAGTGATTTGTGTGGTCTTATTTCTTCTTATTTTTCATTTGGTTACAATTACTTCTTGAATTTCATTGATGATTTCTCCAAATTCACTTGGGTTTAATTCTTAAAAATTAAGGAGTGAATTTCTTGACATGTTTTTGGTCTACAAGGCCCTTGTATAAAAATAATTTGAACATCAATTATAAAGGTCAATAGCAAATAATGGATGTGAATATGTGAATAATAACTTTACAGCTTATTACACTACAAAGGGTATTCAAATGAAACATATTGTTCCATATACAATACAATAAAATGATTGTTGGTCCTCACCTTTGGTAAAAAATGGCCATCATAATAAACCTTATTTTTGCCAAAATAAACCTATCACCTATGACTTTTATCATATTTTGTCATTTTTTGACCAAAAAAACCAATCAAAAGTTATTTATACCATTTTTCTTTAATTTTTAATTCTTGGCAAATTTTATACATTGTTAATTCGTTTTTACCAAATTTTATCGGAAAATAGACATCCTCGTAATTTCTACTTCGTTGAGATATATGCAGGTGAGTTGGGTGAAAAGTAAGACATTGTTTTTGTTCCATTTTTTCCTTATATGAATCGTGTTCTATTTGTTCCACAAAAAATCCCTTGCACATGCCTGGTCAACACATGGTCAATGCAGATGATCAACAGAAAAATACATTGTGACAGTAAGGAAATACACCTAGATTTCATGAGAATGTGATCTTGCACATTTTAGGACACTTGAGAAGTAAAATTTGATCTATATATATATGAAAAAATAGGAATTAGTTGGTTGGGTTGAGATCCATCAACACTTTAGTTTTGTTTTGTGTTGTGTAATGCTTGAGGGGATCAAGTAGATATAAGTGTTAATGCCTATTTAGTTTCTCATACTCATGAGAATTTTTAATTAAATATTTGTACTAGGTTTCCTTTTAGTAATATATTCAATAATCTTGAGTTTCTTTAACTAATAGAGTTCTTTAGCCCATTCATTTACTTGTGCACCATTCTTTTTCCTTTGCATATTGTGGATTGTTGTAGCTATAATTGTTGGTAAATATCTCTATGGTTTCTCCTTCATTTTTATATTTAAGTGTGCAATTTATCATTGTCCATATTCATCGTTAGTTTCCTTTTTTATATGCTATATTATGCACTTTCCTCTTGTTAATATGTTCATTGTTTATTTGTAGCTTTTGTAGAAATTTTGAATAATACACACTTATTCACAGAGATTATCCCGATTGTACACTATTAAAAGATACATGCATAATACATAACCTCCTCTACGTTGATCATCAATTTAGCAGCATAAAAAACAATGAAACATCAATCACATGCACACATTAACACAATATGTAACCCGGGGAAAGCATACAGCTGAAAACCCCACACTATCTGTATATTATAATGATTGAGAACATGTAACAATACATAGTACAATACTCCTCACAAGTACTCAGTACTATCTCCACCTGTTACACACAAAAATAGCTCAGATCCGAACAAGTCACAGGTTCAAATCTCCTCTGCTGCTTTGCTTGCCTCCACTGCACAATCCTGCAAGAGAATCACGTGAGCACAAGCTACAATTGCCTTGATATTGGCCCACACTGCGCAATCCTCATTGGCATTACTCAAATCCATGCATGTGCAAGATCTCATGCACAACTGATAGTCACAACTCACCCTTTCACTTACCTCTAACACCTGTCTCTGTTGAACTGTCCATACACTGAGTTAACTGATGTATTCTTTAGTTTCTTTATGAGTTAATAATTAGTGAATTAATTAATATTTAATTCACACAACTCATCACTAGTGTATTCTTTAGTTAGACTAAATACAACTAGTTCAACTAAGTCAAACTGAACACAACTCCATCAACTCCACATCCAACTCCACAGAACTCACATGCATGAGTTCTAACTGAAGTCCTCCATGCAATAGCTCAACTAACACATAAAAAACCATGTGATTCCTTTTGTCAGCTGCATGTGCCACATTCGTAGCTTGAACCGAAGTGCTCCAAGAGAATAAGATAATGTTTAGAGTCCAAATATTACTAAGGGCTAATAATATTTGATTGTTTCTATTTTTAGCCTGGCAGTCTAAAAATAGACTCTGATCACTCCACTGTGAACCAAAAATAGAAGTCCATCTATTTTTCCTAACATGACCAATCATCCATAAACAACATCCTGCAACTCATAGACCATGATCCATATGTCTAAAAATAGACATAGTCTAAAAATAGACTTTGCGCCAAAAATAGCCTGCGGGCCCACTTAGTGAAGGCGACTCCTTTCCACTAAGCTCCATCATCTTGTTGCATTTTCAACACTCCCTCTCAACAAGATATGGATTATCATCAACCCTTATCCTGCAACTCTGGAATGTTCTGCATGTAACACATTTGCCCGGTCCACTTGCTCCAACAAGACTTGGAACAAAAACTCTCCCAACTGACCACTTTGTTGGGCTAGGAACATACTCTGATGCTGAATCTACCTGCTGCTGAAAAGTTCTCCCTCTCTGACATCTGTGCTACTGCAACATCTCCATGCATCTCGCACCATTGCACACCTCTCTGTGCCACCTAGCACTGTGCAAAACACTTGTGCCTCTCGCATTGCTGCAGCTTGCTAGCTATGCGCTGTCCTGGGATTCCCTACACTGTCACTCTCTCTGCCACTCCATCCCCATCTGTCTCTACCCAATAAGTTAGTTCCTGCTACTCCACATTGGGGCTCCCGTAGCAAGGTCTCATCCAAGAGGTTGGGTACCTCAAGGATCTTGCCCCTCCTCCTTGGGACGATCAATCCACATCACCCCACCTCCTACCTAGAGGTATGGCTGCATGCGATCCCTCTGCCCACCTGGCTCAAAGTTTCCCCCTACTGGAGGTCACTGCATGAGTAGATGTCTCTACTCGATCTCCTCTCAGCTTCCCTTGTTGTGGCTGCTCCACAACCTCCTGAAGCCGCTGCACCAATCGTGGCTCCTCCATAATCGTTTGAGACTTCTTCTGGCTCTGCATGTTGAGAGGTAATATACCCTCCCTCTCAACCACCAAGTCTCCATCAGTTGCCTCGCTGCTCAAGGCTTTGCATGCATCTTGAACCTCAAGAGCATACAGGGTCTTGACCCGTGAACCAATCTGCTTCTCATGTCTAGTGATGATGTGTCTAAGGAAAACCTTTCCCTTACTGAAGACTACATCACAGCCTCTGTCTTCCAGCATCGCGATTGACACCAAGTTTCTCTCCAGTCCTAGTACATACTTGACATCGGTCAAGGTAAGGCAAGCTCCATGCTCCCTCTGAAAAATAACTGTGCCTTCACCTGAGACACTATACTTCTCATCATTACCCATCGCTATGAGTATCTGGAGATCTTTCTCCTCCAAAGTACTGAACAAACTTTTGTCACCGGTCATGTGGAAAGAAGCTCCACTGTCAAGAAACCAACCACTTCCCACCATGGATGAAACCATGCATGCGAAGAGTGTGAAATCCAACTCAAACTTTGAAGCAAGTGCCTCGCCTTCAGATCCTTTCCTGGATCCCTTCTTCGATTTTTTCTTTGGGAAATTAGGAGCATAATGGCCCAACTCATGACAACGAAAGCATCTCACCTTCGACTTGTCAACCTTCTTCCCATCATTGGAAAAACTGGATTCGAAAAGAGAACCCTTCTCCTTCCCCTTCTTCACCTTACTCGCTAAGGCACAGTTCTCCTCATCATGCATGCATGAAGAACTGTCTCTGGTTCTCCGTCTGATCTCCTCCTGCACAAGATCCGACCAAAGTCTCTCCCATCCTGGAAATTTCTCCCGACCATTGACAGAGTCCTGATAGGAATGCCAACTCTTCGGAAGACCAAGGAGAGCCAAGCTCACCAAGTCCTCATCATCGACAGTCACCCCCACACTTCCCAGCTCATCCCGGCATTGAGTGAACTTCGTGAGATACTGGGGCATACTGTCTCCATTCTCACACTTAGATGTTTTTGAGTTTATCCTTGAGCACCATTCCACCAGCTCAAAACTCAACCGCTTATGATCTAAAATTCGTGAGAACAAAGTATTTCTCATACAGAGATTGAATGTATGGGCTTAAACCGGATATCTCACCTTCCAAAGAAAGGATGAATCCAGAAGCTACCTGGCCTGATTACAGACTCTGACTGAAGAAATAAAATGTAAACACGTTCTGAATAGTAGATCTGATGATCAACAACTCCGATACCATGTAGAACTTTTTATACAAATCAACCAGCTCTGATACCATGTAGAAATTTTGAATAATAAACACTTATTCACAGAGATTATCCCGATTATACACTATTGCGGAATACATGCATAATACATAACCTCCTCTACGTTGATCATCAATTTAGCAGCATAAAAAACAATGAAACATCAATCACATGCACACATTAACACAGTATGTAACCCGGGGAAAGCATACAGCTGAAAACCCCACACTATCTGTATATTATAATGATTGAGAACATGTAACAATACATAGTACAATACTCCTCACAAGTACTCAGTACTATCTCCACCTGTTACACACAAAACTAGCTCAGATCCGAACAAGTCACAGGTTCAAATCTCCTCCACTGCTTTGCCTGCCTCCACTGCACAATCCTACAAGAGAATCACGTGAGCACAAGCTACAATTGCCTTGATATTGGCCCACATTGCGCAATCCTCATTGGCATTACTCAAATCCATGCATGTGCAAGATCTCATGCACAACTGATAGTCACAACTCACCCTTTCACTTACCTCTAACACCTGTCTCTGTTGAACTGTCCATGCACTGAGTTAACTGATGTATTATTTAGTTTCTTTATGAGTTAATAATTAGTGAATTAATTAATATTTAATTCACACAACTCATCACTAGTGTATTCTTTAGTTAGACTAAATACAACTAGTTCAACTAAGTCAAACTGAACACAACTCCATCAACTCCACATCCAACTCCACAGAACTCACATGCATGAGTTCTAACTGAAGTCCTCCATGCAATAGCTCAACTAACACATAAGAAACCACGTGATTCCTTTTTTCAGCTGCATGTGCCACATCCGTAGCTCGAACCGAAGTGCTCCAAGAGAATAAGATAATGTTTAGAGTCCAAATATTACTAAGGGTTAATAATATTTGACTGTTTCTATTTTAGCCTGGTAGTCTAAAAATAGACTCTAATCACTCCGTTGTGAACCAAAAATAGAAGTCCATCTATTTTTCCCAACATGACCAATCATCCATAAACAGCATCCTGCAACTCATAGACCATGATCCATATGTCTAAAAATAGACTTTGCACCAAAAATAGCCTGCGGGCCCACTTAGTGAAGGCGACTCCTTTCCACTAAGCTCCATCATCTTGTTTCATTTTCAACAGCTTTACTATTCTTTCATGGTACCTTAATTGTTGTAGTGTTCATGAACAAACTTAGTTTCCTTTACATATAAGTGTTATTTCTTTCCAAATTCAAGTGTAGTCTTGCTTAATTAATTAAAAGATTGAGGATTCTAGCACCATATTGTTGAAGTCTTTGAACCACTTGAGGGAGTGAGACAAAGACACTACCACCAAAGTTTCTAACACTAGGGACCCTAATGCATGCCTAATAAAACAATTCAACTCGAATCAATTATGTTTTCCTTGTTTTAGAGTAGTTTTTCATTTCGAGCATGTGTTCTTATAATTTCTTCTCTATTCAATAACTTACATAAGTGAAAGAAGCATTTTTTTGTGGACCTTGCTCAAGGCTTAGATTCCCCCACCTTGTTTTTCTGCTAGTGTAAGATTTGGTAGTCTCAACCAAATAATATTAATTCCTTTCTTGTTGGATTGATTAATTATAATTTTGCTTTAAGTTTGCAATCTAGAGTGTGAATATTTCCAATGTAGTGAATTAGATAATAGTTATGTTTTCATCTCATATTAGTTTAAATCTCATTTTCAAGTTGCACCTTAATAGTTACAATTTTATATTATTTTAGAATTGAGTAGAAACAATTTCATTCTTAAGTACTAAGTGACAATTAGGTAAATCTAATACTAGATATTCAAATATAGTGATGTGCTTCTAAGTTTAGAAACTCTCAAATTGATAAAATTTATGTCCTAATTTATGCAAATAAAATAGACCAACAATTATGTTAATGAGAGAAAGAATTAAATCTCAGAGGAAATATCAAGTTGTATGATCCAACATAAGGGATTTGGTCTTCATTATTGGGCTGAAACCATCAATTGTTCCAATTACACAATAAATCACACTCCCATAAAGGATTTAAAAAATACAACACCTAAAGAAGCATGGACTAAAATTAGGCTAGATGTAAGTTGCTTATGTCTATTTGGTAGTGAAGCATGGGTTCACATTACCGATGAGAAAATAAAAGAATTATAGCTTAAAAGAAGTGATTTTTTTTGGATATTCTAAATAATTCAAAAGCTATATACATCTACAACCTCATTCCAATGAATTAATTATTAGAAGTGATGTTAATTTGATGAAAATATCTTGTCCTGTGAGTGAACTTAAGCATTTGTGCCATATTCTCTTCATAGTTTTTAAATTAGTGATATTATTATTGTTTCATCTTCAAATAATAATATTGAGAATGATAAACCACTTATGCTTTCTCACCTTCCTCTAGATTATTCTATTTATCATGAACTGGAACTAATGTCACTACTTTCGAGATATATCTATTCAACATCAGAATAAACTGATGGTATTGTTGGTGATCCTATAGATTAGTTGCATGCACTTTCATAGTTCTAGTGAGCCTCGTCTCTTTTGGATCAAGTTTCAAAGACTCATGATCTAGAGATATTTGTAGAATCTTTTAGCCATCATGATTGGGACACATTAATGAATGAAGAATATTGTTCCATAGTGGTGGATGATACTTGGGATCTTGTAACTCTTTTGAAAGGAACAAAATTGTAAAATGTAAATGTGTGTATAGAATTAATTATTCATAATTTGGAAGTGTTTAAAGACATAAGGATTAGTTACTTGCCAAAGGATTATATCGAGTTGAAGGTATTGACTAAAATGGAACATTTTCCATTATAACCAAAATGAATTCCATCTACCTTGTTTTATCCCTTGTTAACTCACATTTATGGGAGGTCAATGAGATGGGTGTTAAATCCACCTTCTTGCATGGGGATACATAAGAATAATCTACATCAGACAACCTCTTAGCTATGTTTAGAATGAATTTAGCCTTGTATGCCACCTTAAGGAATATCTCTATGGTCATAAGCAAGATTCTTGAGTTTCGTACATCAAAATGAATAACTTTCTTCTTGACATTGGCTTTTCTAGATGTCATTTTGACCCTAGTGTATATAGAGAGAAACTAGTAAGTCAGATCATAATACTTGTTCTTTGTGTTGATGACCTTATGCTTATTGCTAGGAACCCTAAAATTTTAACTCATGTTAAATCCAACCTTCAGAAGAAATTTGAAAATATAAACTTAGATTTTTTGCATTATTCCTTTTGCCTCCAAGTATTGTGAACCAAGGAAGGAAATTTTCTTTCCAAATATAAGTATGGTGTGCCCTTCTTCTCCACTTTCACGTGGGAAATTGTAAAGGAAACCATTTTCCCTTCTAGTCTCGAGTCAAACTTGCTACCATCTTTACTATACCCAAAGTTAATGCCACTTTGTATCATTAGTTAGTTGGTAGCCTTTTGTATGTGACTCATTCCCATCCTAATATCTCCTTTGTTGTTGATCTTGTTTCTTGGTATACTTCAATATATTTATGGTGTATTTCAATTTGGATACATTACAATTCATGGGCAACTCCTTTTTTGGTTGGTTTCACTAATTCTAATTGGGTTGGTGACCCTAATGATAAAAATTATATTGCAAGTGATGTTTCCAATATAGGTTTTGAGCCTATCAAATGGGATTATAAAAATAAATATGATATTTCTCTTTCTTCAGTGGAAATTGAGTACTCAGAAATAATTGATGTAAGTCAAGAAGTATTGTGGCTTCAAAAACTTCTTTTAGAATTTGGATTCCAGCATCATCATTACACTCTTTGGTACTACAATTAGAGTGCCATAAAAATTTCTAAAGAACCAATTCAACAATCAGTGTAGCAAACACATTGATCTATAGATGCACTTCACTAGAAAGCTAATTCATGATTGAGTTCTTGAAGTGATCTTTTTCCCTACAAAAGACCAAGTTGAACACATTTTCACAAAGCTTACAATAGTGAAGTTTTCAAAACTTTGATCTAAGTTTGGAGTTTTGAAGTTGTCATTGAGGGATAATAGGTTCCAATTCCTACTTCCTTCTCCTATTATGCACATTTATAAATATTTCAATCCTATGGAAAGTTGTTATTAAGGGGATATGTTAGAAAATTTGAACACTTAGGAGTTAGATAAGATTGACTTGGTCTAATTTGTCTTTAAGTAAAAGTGTGTTTCTTTAGTATGCATTTATAGTTATTTAATTAATAGTCACAATATATTCTAGACAAAGAGTCATCCAACAATTCATATTCTCCTTGACACTAACAACTATTATTCGATAGATTAATACCCAATTGTTCCATAATATCTATTTAAAGAGCATGGTGGATCATTTGTTAAAGATTGATTTTGAGAAATTCTTGTGTGCAATTTTTCCTTTTGCATTGACATATCATAACAATCGGATATGTTGGTTAGATTTGTGGACTATTATTTCCATGCTACTCATGTTGAGCTTGACAGTTGAGATCCAATTGTAATGTTTCAAAATAACCAAGCTAGAAAGGATTTTATAAGTAAAATTATTTGAAAGCATTATCCACAATGTGCCATTGCCTAATTGAGTAAAAAGGAGCAAACAATTAAGGTAGAGGTGAAGTTAACATATGGTATATTAATGAGATAATATGAGTGTGAACCAACAAAAAGTATACAATTCCACACATTTATAAAACATTGTATTAATTTATGAAGCATTCAATTTCCAAAATTATGCCTATCTACTGCGCATTTTTTATTTATGTAGGTAAATGCACATAATAGATCTACACATCCTTGCGCCATTCTTCCATAACATACTTTGTCTATTTACATCATTGTTCATGGTCATAATCATGGGAATAATCCCATTATCATATACTACAATTGTTCCTTTACTACTAATATTGAGATGATATAGGGATTGCTTCAGATTTGTATATTTTTAAAACTAATCATATACTTGAATATTATGTATAATACTTAGGAATTTTTTGTATGATACACAATGTTTTATTTATATTCCACTTAGTTTTAAATATATTTTCCCCTCTTTTGTAGTAATGATTTTTTCTTGGATATAAAAATAATTAATGGTTTCTTTTCTCAGTGAAATATGTTCATTCATTAGTTGTAGAACTAGATTATGAGCTTAGGACTAGAAATTGATATTAGGAATAGTTCCTAAACTTAGGATTGAGACTTGAGCTTGAGATAAACTAAGATTAATATCTTACATTCTTAAGCATAGCTTAAGACCAACAATTGAGCTTAAGATTAAGATTTGAGCTATCACTAGGGTTGCGATCTTCCTTGATCTTTTTATTTTTTTAATTATAAATTGAGATAAAAATTTCACACTATATCTCCTAATAAAACTTTATACAATTATTTACCTAACTAATAACATTTTTGTAATAAAATTTAACCACAATTTTAATGTAAAATTTTGACTTAAAATTATGTTGTTTATGAGGAAAAAAAAATTCGGCATAAATCACATGATAATACATTTGTCGACGTGTTTCGAACCAACGAGTGTGGTTCATCCTAATGATGAACCACACTCATTGGTTAGAAACGCGTCGACAAATGTATTATCATGTGATTTACGCCGAATTTTTTTTTCCTAATAAACTTGATATGGATCACAAAAGCCTCAATTCAACAATTATGTTGTTATGAATAGTTTTGTCCTATATAGATGGGAATTTTGACCTATATTACATTGACATTTTTATCTCAATATTTGTAAACTAGTTTAATGATATAAATTTCATCCTATGTTATTAATAATGGATGAAAATAAGGTTGGGGCATAAAAACAATACTTTTTGACAAGTTTGAGTCCAAAATAAGGCAAGACATAAGGCTCATGGGCTTAGTGTACACCTCCATAAGTATAATTCTTATATCCCATGGTTGTATATAATATTGTCTATCATATCAAGGAATTACTAGTATTACACAATACAACTAACTTTTCCAAGAATTTGACTTGTCTCAATTGTCGGGGGTGAATGTATCTTCAAATTTTCTAGTAGGGGCATATTAGTATAGTATATGGAGGAATCCTGATGATTCAAAATTATGTCCATCTCACCCAATAGGCATCCAAAAATATATAAAATCTATGCTAATATTCTGTTTGGAATCATTATAAAGGATATCGTTGTGCTACTAGTTTTCCTAGAGAGCTATTGAATAATTGTCCCTTTTTGGCCAATTACTGGGAGAATTGAAGAATGTTTAAGGAATTCCAAGGATGATAGACGACCTTATAATTAAAGGACCCCAAAGAAGAAGGTTAGAAAACCACCTAGAAATAGGTACAAGATTATTATGCAACCAACTCACAAATAGATAGATCAACGAATTAAAAATTATCCTCTTCGAGGGGGAAACCTCCTTTACATTACATAAATGAACAATTCTTGGATGATACAAATGAAAATACATCCTTTCTATATATAGGAGTCTAAGGGGTCACAATATAATCAAAGCCTACATAACAATAATAATGTAAGGGCACAACAATAACAATAGTGGGCTTCTATGGGTACAATAATAACAATCTGGGGACTACATGGGCACAACAATAACAATAATGGGGCTACACTGATAATAACAATAACTAGATACAATAATATTTTAGGGATCTAACATGCCCCTCTCCTTAAAAAAAGTGTTTTTGTTATGAAACCAGCTCAAGAAAAGATAGATCAACGCCTTAGAATTCAGCCTCTTTGAGGGGGCAACCTCCTTTACATTATGGTTGTATGGTTTTAGCCAGTAGTTTTGAATTCTTCTGTATAAAATTCTGATCCTCCCATGTGGAACCTTCAACGGGTAAGTTCTCTCACTTGATGATATACTCTAAAATTGATTGATTTTGTAGTTGTTGGGTTATTTTTTATGTGACTACTTCAGGTTCCAATATGAATTTTCCTTCCACGTCAAGTTCTGGAAATATTGTTTGAACTGGGAGCTTGTCACCTATAACTTTCTTTAAGCATGAAACATGGAAAATTGGGTGCACTCGGGAAGATGCCAGAAGCTCCAATTTGTATGCCACAGTACCAATATTTTGCAACACCTTGTAAGGACCATAGTACTTTGGTGATAATTTCTTATCCTTCTTAGCTTGATTGAGGGACATTTGTTTGTATGGTTGTAGCCATAAAAATACCTAGTCACCTACATCAAAACTTCTTTCGTTGCAATGTTGATCGGCCTGTTGTTTCATTTGATTCTGCGCCAAAGTGAGATTATCCTTTAAGAGTTGGAGAACTCGTTGTTGATGCTCGATGTGATCTTCCAATGCTTGAAACATAGAATTTTCTCTTAAACATGATGTGATGGACGGCGGATGATATCCATAAAGTGCCATAAATGGGGTCACTTTTGTTGTAGTATGGAAAAAAGTGTTATACCACCATTCAACCAGAGGTAACCACTTGACCCATTATGTTTGTTTATTAGATACAAAGCAATGCAAATAACCTTCCAAACATTTGTTCACTATCTCAATTTTCCCATCAGATTGAGGATAATAAGATGAGCTATGAGCTAATTGAGTACCCAGACAAGAAAATAATTTCGTCCAAAAATTTCCAATGAAAATGGGATCTCTGTCGCTTACAATATTCTTTGGGTTTCCATGTAGCTTTTGAATTATTTCCATAAATGCAATAACAACCATACTAGCTTTAAATGGATGAGATAATGCATAAAAGTGTGGATACTTAGTAAGTCTATCAACTACTACCATGGTGAAACTCTTTCCTTTGGACTTGGGTAAACCTGGGATAAAATCCACTAAGACCTCCTCCCAATGTTGACTTGGAATGGCTAAAGGTTGTAACATACCCGGGGTCTTAATTGTCTCAACTTTATTTTGTTGGAAAACCAAAAATTCTTCCACAAATTTTTGAATATTATATTTAAGGCCATCCCACAAAAATTCTTTCTTGATCCTATGGTAAGTTTTTAAAAGTCCCGAGTTCCCTCCTAAGGGAGAGGTGCACAATTCCAAAAGAATCTTTTGTTTGAGTTGGGAATTCTTACAAATATATAAGAGATCTTTGTACCATAAGGAATCATTTTTCCAGCTAAATGTATCATATGTATTGGGATCTTGCTGCAACTTTTGAATGAGTGTACACACTTCTTCATCATTCTTCCATTCATCCCTTGCTTCGGTTATCCAATATGGTTGGATAATAGAAATGGCACAAATAAATTCTTCGACATCCTCATCCTTTCTTGCGATTGCATTTGCAACAACATTTTGCTTCCATTTTTTGTAGATGATTTCAAAGTCATAACCCAACATCTTTGTAACCCATTTTTTCTACTCTTCTGAAGATAATATTTGTTCCAAAAAGTATTTAAGACTATCATGATTTGTTTCTACCTTGAAGTTTCTTCCCATTAGGTAAGGTCTCCATTGCTTTAGTGCATGTAGTATTGCCAACATTTCCTTCTCATAATTAGGTTTGTGTAAATAATTTCTGTTAGGCCCCTATACTACTAGTGTAACCCCTTATTGTTATTAGTACAACCCCCTTATTATATTGTTGTACCCATGTAGTCCCCATATTGTTACTATTGTGCCCCATAGAAGCCCACTATTGTTATTATTGTGCCCTTACATTATTATTGTTATGTCGGCTCTAATTATATTATGACTCCTTAGACTCCTATATATAGGAATGAATCGTTCGATGTCTGCTCGTTTTCCCCTCTTCAATTCCCAATGAACAACATGATCTTGACCTATTATTCGATAGAAAGGAGGTCTTGTCATTTGTATCATCAAAGAATTGTTCATTTATGTGATGTAAAGGAGGTTGCCCCCACGAAGAGGCTGAATTATAAGGCGTTGATCTATCTTTTCTATCTTTTTGTGAGCTAGTTTCATAACACTTTCCCTCGATTGAACGACTTTCAAAAGAAATGGGTCTTCCTTCTTGCATTAAAACAACACCAATTCCATTTCCTGAGGTATCATATTCCACAATAAAGGTTTTGTGAAGTCTGGAATAGCTAAGACAGGTGCTTGGCACATTTCCTCTTTAAGGTGTTCAAAGGCCTTAGTTGCTTCTAGAGTCCAAGAAAATGCATCTTTCTTCAATAAAGTTGTTACATGTGCTACTATTCTCCCATAATTCTTAACAAACTTGTGGTAATACCCTATCAACCCAAGAAATCCTCGAAGATTCTTTATGGTTGTGGGGATTTTCCATTCCTTAATGGATTTAATTTTGTTAGGGTCTACCTTAACACCTTCACATGACACAATATGACCCGAATATTCCACCTCTTATACTCCAAAGAAACATTTGGAGGTTTTTTCATATAATTGTTTCTCCTCCAATAGTTTGAGCACCCTGTCAACATGTTGAATATGATCCTTCCAAGACTTGCTGTAGATTAGTATATCATCAAAAAATACTAACACAAATTTTATAAGGGTTTGAAAATAAAATTCATCAAACCTTGAAATGTGGAAGGTGCATTGGTAAGGCCAAAAGGCATGAAAAAAAAATTGTAATGACCCTCATGAGTTCTAAATGCCTTTTTTGAGAATGTCTCCAATATTCATTTTAATTTGATGATATCCCGAACGAAGATCCAACTTGGCGAAGTAAATTGCTCCATGTAATTCATCCAACAATTCATCAATGACAGGAATGGGAAATTTATCTTTAATAGTGAGCTTGTTGAGCTCCTTACAATCTGAACACATGCACCATGATCCATCCTTCTTGTGCACCAATACTACTGGAGCAAAGAAAGAAATTTGACTAGGTTGAATTATACTGACCTCTAGCATTTATGCAACCATACATTCAATTTCACTCTTTTGGGCATAGGGATATCTGTAAGGCCTGATGTTTGGAAGAACACTTCCTAGAATCAAATGAATAGAATGATCATGATCATGAATGGGTGGGAGGATTTTGGGAGTCTCAAATACCTTGGAATGATTTTCCAAGACCTTCTGGAGATCTGGAGAAATAGATGATTTTGATGTTTAAACCTCTAGTGAGCATAATTATGCAATTACACCCCATTGTTCTTTATTTAGAAGCTTTTTCATGCCATTAAAGATGATTATATTTCCTGGTTTCCCTATGATACCTCTTAATTCAACTTCCTTTCCTTCATCAAAAAATTTCAAGAAAAGTTCTTGAAAATTAAGAGTTATTTCACCCAAAGATTGTAACCATTGAACCCCTAGTACAACATCAGCACCACCCATTGGAATGGAAAGCATTGGGCTATTGAATACATATTCCCCCATGGTTAGTTTGATATTATGACATTTTCTAGAACAATTTATAGTTCCTCCATTTCAACCATCACTTGAAACTCTAGTGTTAGATATAGGAAGCAATTCAATTCCTTGGCTATCTTACAATGAATAAAATTATGGGTACTACCTGAATCAATAAACACTATTACCTTTTTCTTCTTGATTTTTCCTTCTATCTTGAGAGTCTAAGGAGTGGTAATTCCTGCCAGTGCATTACAAGATATGGTCATATTCATTTCTTCTTTCTCTGGGGTTGGTTCATGGTGTATATCCTCTTCTTTTGATGTTTCTTGTTCCTTTTCTTCCTCCTCTTCACAATGTATGTAAAATAATTTCTTCTCAACACATTTATGACCTTTAGTGTATTTTCTATCACAATTGTAACAAATACCTTTTGCTCTTTTTTTCTTCCAATTGTTGTGGTGTCAACCTTGTAGGTTGTGGAAGGCTAGGATAAACACTTTACATATTTGTAGTTGTGAGTGGTAGACTTCCTTGTTTCCATAATTTTGCTTTCAACTTTTCTTGACACCCTGAATGCCTTCTCCAATGAATCAGGTTCCCAAAGGCAAACCTCATGTTTGATGTTATCCTTTGAAGTCCTTATGAAGACATCAATCCTATGCTCCTCTGGAATATCATTTACCCTTATATTCAATTTTTGGAAGTCCTCAATGTGCTCCGCCATTGAACCCTTTTGTTTGAGATTTATTAATTGGCTAAAGAAGGTGTTGCTCTTTGTATCGTCATAATGTGATATCATTTCCTTCGTAAAAATTTATCAAGTGACAAATGGTTTATGAGAACAAATCCATCGATACCATACAAACTAATTTTGATCTAAAAATAAATATGCAATGTGTACCTTTTTATGCTCAACACATCATATAGATGAAAGAATTGCTCCATTTATAGTATCCATGTCATCAGATCCTTACCATCAAAGTTCCTCATATCAATCTTTGGAATGTGGTTAGTCTTCAACCCACTATGTGAGTCTATAAAATCATAATTTGTATTCGTTTTATCCTCATCATGATTTTCGTGGAGTATCTTGTCACCACTAGGAAGCATTTCTTGTAGCAATTTTGTCAAACCTTCCTTCAAAAATCCCAAGTCCATTTTCAAATATGTTTTTAAACCATCCTTCAAACCTTCCATATTGACATTCATAATTTCTTCCATGTTGGATTTCAAACCATCCATCTTAGTTTCCATTTCATTTTTGGTTACTCTTTGTGAGAGTGAAATTCACACTTGATCTCACAATTTTGATATATCACACTGCATTTCTTCCTCTTCTTCATGTGTCATAGAAGAGCTTTCTGGTTGCTTACTAGGTGTTTCCATTTTTTTGTTTTGAGATATTTTGAAATAAAACAATGATATCTATGCTTCAAAATTCCCTTTTAATCACTTCAAACTAATTTTTCAAACAAAAGTTATTGCAAAATTTAAAAATACACACCTTTTTCTTGCTTTTTAGGAGCTAGATATTGCAGTTGTTGTATCTCTATAATTACGAATCTACAAGATCTGAAATTCCATCTTGTATTATCCATTTGATTCTTCTTTCCAACCCAACAAGTTTGAACAATATTGGATTCTTCAAGAAAGAGTTATTCCCAATCTCCCATGATGACCTGATTATAGAACTGGTTTACTAGAGCGAACTTGTACGAAATTCCATGTGTCACTATTTTGACCTTCGACCCTAAAAATGATGCCAAAAAATATGCAATTCATTCTCTTTCCATAATTTTTTATGAAATTTCAATCCGATTATAGAACTGGTTTACTAGAGCTAACTTGTACGAAATTCCATGTGTCACTATTATGATGACCTGATTATAGAACTGGTTTACTAGAGCGAACTTGTACGAAATTCCATGTGTCACTATTTTGACCTTCGACCCTAAAAATGATGCCAAAAAATATGCAATTCATTCTCTTTCCATAATTTTTTATGAAATTTCAATCCGATTCTCAGAGAGAAAGTTATGACAATTTTCCAAAGGTCACCTGTTTGAGATGGAATTCTGGAGCCTGCAAAAACCCTAACTTCCTCAGATCATATCTATGAAAATATAGCAAGAAAAGATATGAAATTTGTACACGAAGTTTACCATGATTTTGGTTCCACGTGCTTTTAATTTTAGCTTTTGAAGATTCATATAAAAAAAATTATAGCAAAAATTCTAGGATGACTAGTTTGAAGTAGCGAAACCCTAGAATCCAAAGCTCTGATACCAAATGTTATGCAACCAGATCACAAATAGATAGATCAACGACTTAAAAATTGTCCTTTTTTCGGGGTAAACCTACTTTACATTACATAAATGAAAAATTATTGGATGATACAAATGAAAAGACCTCCTTTCTATATATAGGAGTCTAAGGGGTCATAATAGAATCAGAGCTTACATAACAATAATAATGTAAGGGAACAATAATAACAATAGTGGGCTTCTATGGGGTGCAATAATAACAATATGGGGACTATATGGGCACAACAATAACAATAATGGGGATACAGTAACAATAACAATAAGGGTATACACTAGTATTGTAGGGATCTAACAAAGATCCTCTTGTAATAATCTTATGTATAAATGTATGTTGTTGATTTTAGATCATGCAATGAATATGATTTGCTCTTGGATGATAACATGAATCTCTCTTGATTTATATGATATTTAATACATAAAAAGTCGTATTTGAAGCTTGTTTGTTTCTTAGTTAGAGGTGGTATTTTATTTTTCCCAACAAATAAGGAGGTTTTCTGTTTCTTGTGTCTATGTAGGGCATTTTGAATCAGTTGGAAGCTCACAATTCTCACTCCTTTAGCCCAAAATATTGAAGAGGAGACACAATGGAGAATTTACATGTTCCTCTCCATTTCTTTCATTGAATGTTTTTTTTCCCTTCTTTTTTTCTAGTTTTTTCTTGCCTAAAAAGGAAATATCACAGACCACCATTTATTGTAGAGACCATAGAAAGAACCATTCCATTTAATCCAACTAGTCTCCCTTCATAAATAGATGACAACTTCATTGGGAATGGTTGTTAATATATTTTCCTTTTGGTTTAATTTAAGCCCATTTTCTCTAGTGCTTTTGTTTCTATATTATCACAACGCATTACTCTAGTTAGATCCCTAGTAGGTACATTTTCTAGTATTGGAATTTTGTGAAATTTTCACTTTTTCCCACTTTACAATTGTATCTATAATAGTTGGAAAAAAAAACACTATAAAGCTATCATTTTCCAATTATAGGTTCTAATATCTTTTGGGTTTTCCTATCTTAGGTTTTATTATGGTATTGGAACTTTGGCCACTTTTCTGGTGCATTTTGTTGGAGCATATTTTGACAATCTTAATTAATTGTTTCCACTTTCAACTGACATTGTTTATCGATTTTCCTCATTGTTTTATCTATTTTATGGTTGCATTCTAAACGAGTTTGAGAGTTTATTTGGATTATCGAATCCTTTAAAATCCAAAGATATTTTTGTTTCCTGCTTTTAGAGTTGTGATTTTCTATAGTTAACTTGTTGACAATTTTGTTTCTTTTTCTATTTTTGAAAACAATGAGTAGAGAAAACCTAAATGAAATGGCTTAGAGGAGGATTCATCTTCATAATCAGACAATTTTGAAGCCATTAAGAAGATTGATCTACACAAAATCGTCACCAGACCAACAATGTTTCCCTACTATATTACGGTGAGTTGGATAATATCCCATGCTCATGTTCAAACTTGTTCACTAGTGAATCATTATAATAAAGTCATAGCTTAATGGAAACCTAAGGTCTTATAGTCCATATACAAACTAAGTCCTCCTGGAATTTATGTCAATAAGGATTATATTATGGACTTTGTAAAGAATTTTTTAAAGGAGCATAGAATTGATTTAGCTGGCTATGTTAAGGAATGGGTAGAGGATTCAAAACGTTTTAAGGGTAGGTCTCCTAAACTCTATTCGATTGGCTAGTTCAAGAATCCTTATAGATCACTCATTAAAATGCTATCTAGATTGCATGGAGAATCTAAATCAGAGCATTTTAAACTTGAATGGGTTCCCTTAGCCTATAGAATTATGAACCAATCTAAAAGGTTCAATTGGGAATATATTTGATCTCAAAACCTATCTACTGCTATTAGATTATCACAGTCATCCCCACTAGGGTTTGGTTTAGAATTCTACATGTTAGCATTTATAACAAACATAGTAATAGCTGTAACTTTTGGTGGAAAATTTAGAATGAATGATGACCTAGGGTTTGTCCTAGGGTGCGACATTTTCACTCCCTTGGATCAAAGGAGCATCTCACCCGAGGTGAGACAGAACCATAGAAAGATATAAGGGAATCTTGAATAGATGTTATGCAGTCTGCACAACCATTTGTACATCCATTCACAACAAGCTAAATTATGCATTTAAAAGAGAATAATCAACATACATTTAAAAAAAAGGGGGTGTGAAGCACATAAACATGCGACAAAACTCCCATTCTCCTTTTATGGCACATTATAGACTTGTCCGCAAATATTACAGGTAAAAAAAATCAAAATACATCATTACATAACCAGATCTACGTGCAAGCAGTCTTTCTTTCACACAACTCAGATCTAAACTTTGTAAGGTCGTCTAAACTTTTGCAAATCCATCTAAAACTTATTTCTCACTACTTTGCATCTTATTTCATATCCTGCATTGACTTGATCTGGTCTTTGATCCCTCACTCACTTGATCCATGGTTTTCCAAAACCTCGAGCCATTACCTTGGTTTCATGTTGACTGTATTAAAATCAGTTCCATCTTTTTCAGTGCGTGCCATTACTTTCAGCTACACAAGTCCCAAAAAAATATTCTGCTGCCAATTTGATTTTCCGATGTTCCTCTTCCGATGACTCTATCCAAAATTTCCTCTACAACTTCTATTCCTTGAAAAATGAAGGACCCAACATGCCCCGACCACAATCCATTGACTTGCCCTTAAGTCAATGTGTTATTGCTGCATCTGAACTCTGGTGGTACCTTCAAATGAAGGACCCAACTATGGAACACTTTGAAGAGCTAACTCCTTAAATGTGGTGAATGCAGAAACAAAGGAGTTCCATGAGTCCAAAAGTGTAGATACCTTACTTGAAAATTCTTCAACTGTTTGCGCACTGAGATCACTGGGTTGCGACTGGACAAGATCCTAGATTTTTTGATCATCTATAGTGGAGAACATGCTCAAAGTGATAAAATGTTTCTGTGCCTTTGGCCAGAGGTCATGAAAGACGCATTTAGTCGCCTACAATGCGTCTTCCAACTAATTAATCTAACCATCTTGTACATCTGCTTGATCCAAGAGCTTCTTCTTCACTTCCATATATGAAGTTATCATTACTTGCTGGAATAGGTTCTTGACATTCTTGCACAAGGGATCAATAACTACATTCTTATTTGCAAGAATTCCAGTACAATCACAAATTTCACTGAACATCTGTTGTGACTCCAACATAGTTTGTGGAAAAGTGTCGCGGACAAAGTTGGTTTTCTGAATTTTATCAGCTATCTGGTCTCTATAAAGTGATAATGGATATGATGAAGATTGTTGTAGGGTCATGATAGTGTCCTGGAGCTCAATATTTCTAGAAAAAATGTGCTTACACGCCGCTTCAACAAAAGTACAACATTCCTCATGGGAATAGGCAACGAGATCTTTAGGCTGTTGTTTGGGGAAAGGGGCAAGTGTAGGCCACAAAGGCTGCAACTTGGAATGAACATCACTTACCCGAGCCTCTGACCCATATTTATCAAGGAGAAAAAGTGTTTTTAATATGATGACGAAGTTGAGTTGATGTTTCTATTTTTCACAGGAAACTTGTAGATCTGTGCATCGAGTCTTAGACTGAACCAAATGATTCTCCAACTGAGAGACATATGCATGAATGAACTAGAACAATTGTGGTGAGGACCATGTACTGAGGGTGTCCACTGAAACTGAATCTTAGGTTGGAAGTCACAATTGCAATGGTTTTCCACTAGTAACCGAGCACTCTGACTAAGCCTATGGTGAAGATTCATGTTCTAGAGTACCCTTCTGATTTTGCACAATTTTGTGAAGAATAGGGGCTGGAATAAAATTAATGAAGTCATGCTTCTGGGTGATAAGGGAGATTACCTGACGACACTACTCTGGATCTTTCATGAAATTAGCGACTTTCTCAACAGAGGTGAGTGAAGTGGTGGAAGAAGAGGAACGAGATGAAGTAGAGGAAAAAAGAAGAGTGGTGGATGTTGGGGGAACGATAGCGGCAGGAAAACTAGTAGAAATAATAAAAGTAGAATCAATTTCCATATCTTTCGTCTCATCAACGGAAGTCGGTTAATATGGATGGTCAGATACAGTTCTTTCGATGAATGAGGTGACTCGTTGGAAGTTGTATGCAGGGATGGGGGTTGTTCTTCATAAATGGGAACAACAAGATCAATGGATGGTGGCTCGGCATCAAGGTTAAGCAGGGGTATCATGACGGGAGTGGTGAGATGAAGGGGAAACAGGGGTGGTAGCGGGTGGAATGGTGGCTGTGATGGTGGGAGGTGGAGTGGACACAATAGTGACTTGATGTACTTGGGTAGTTTTCTCAACCAAAGAACCTACCTCAGTCCAAGTAGCATATGCTGAGCTTATGCACTCCTTACCTTTCATCAGCAGGGGTTGGATATATTCTAGCATATCTCTAGGATGCTTGTGTGAGGATGAAGGGGCATCTTTGACAGGTCTCATGGTATCAAAATTGTATAGGCCATTCCATCTTGTCGCCACAACATGACTTCTAGCCAAGTGATGAATTCATTATGGAAATCACTCTCACAGATGTAGAATGACAACTTCCTCATAGAAAAAGTTGTAGGATAAACATGCAGTGGTCGGAGATAACAAGAACTCTGACTTATAATGAACCAGACCTGATGAGCGTATTGGTCGAGAAGAGGGAGAGACATTTGCGAAATGGTTTTGATCACAACATCCATTTTGTCGAAGCAGTGTCCAAACGCAAGATCATTAAACTCTTTTTTACAGTGTCTTCAGTACTATGCCAAGGTGCATAAGCACATGCAAGAGGTTCACCTTCTATAATCGTGGCGAGGTCTCGACCTGAGCGCACCATTTGTACATAGCAAGTGGAAGAAGTATATATCCAAAAATAAAATACATGGGCTGGGTATAAACATCATGGGCAACTTCAGATAATTCATTAAGAAGATAGACCAATTCAGTTGGTTGCCTCGGACGCAAGCCTCTGCAACTGATATGGCATCCAACGAACATTCTCCTCTGGTAAAATGGTGCATGAATTTAGTAGTGATAATAGTGGCAACAAATCGAACCGACATATTATTAATCATATCAAGAACAATTCTGTGTCCTTTTCTGGTGGTTCTATACTTTTTGTATAAATTAGTCACATTTGTTTTCTTTCCACATTTAGCAATTTTTTGAAAATCCAAGCTAACATCAACGCCATAAACAAAAAGTCCTATGAGTCTGTAAATATCTTCTAGATGGATGGGGTATTATCAATCCAACCAAAGAGAAAACCCATGAATTCGACTGATTGAAAACTTTGTGCATCGCATAACTTCACTAGTGGTGCCAAAAACAGGTAACTCATGCAAAACAAAGAGAGTGGATGATTTCAAAGGACGGAAATTGATTTTTAGTTTCAAGATAGAATGGGTATTGGGCTCCATAAAGAAATTGGTTTAGAGCGCAGGGAATGACGATGGATCAGAGAGGTCATTATCAACAAGAGTGCCTTTCTCATATTTCCCCTTGAGAAAGCCAATGGTTCAAACTTGAAAAACCATGGTTGCAGAGGGGGTGAAAAGGCAATGAGGGTTCTGGGATAGGTGGTAACACAACCAGAGTGGAAACTGAGAATTCGAGGCAGTAAGAGATGAAGATGGAAACGAATGATGGGAATATATAGAATAATCAACAGGGTGGAGAACTTAGCCGTTACACACAATAAATGTGACTAAAAATTCAAAGTAATGATAGGAAATCCTGGCACGTACTGTGGAATGTAGCGATCTAACAAAAAATATAATGGAAAAGGGAAATCTTATCAAGAATTGGGAAATGGATTTGGTAACTAACTTGGACATGACAAGAATTAATGACAGAAAAGATGAGCATTAATGACACTGACAAGATAAGATACACCAAAATATTCCCGAAGACAATGAGTTGTGGTGGGTCGCAACTGAAAAGACAACATACTTGCGGAAAAAGACTGAAGACACAAACTATCAAAATGAAAAAATATTTATTGACATAACTACCCTAACTCCTACCTACTACCGTCATGAAGAGAGGATACTACCATCGAGTTGAGCCAGTGGAACAACACCAAAATCTTTGATTTTTGCAACATAAAAAGGACCAAGCCATTGCATTTGGAGCTTACCAGGATGCTTGTGATACTTGTTGTCATAAATTTATACTTGGTCACCCACAAAAAATTATTTCTTCTTGATATGTCGATCGTGCCAAGCCTTCTGATGCTCCTTCTCAACAGTTTGATGGAAATAAGAAAGAAATAGAGGGTCATCAATTTTTAATAATTCATGCACTTGTTCAAGAATGGACTCATATTCATTCATTCAAGTTACATGAGCAATAAAAAGATTAGGAAAAATGAACTCAACAGGAACATCATCTTTTTTCCCATAAAGTACTAGGAAATAATTTGTCTCAATCATCTCTATTGGCAGAGAAAACCTTAATAATTCCTTTCTCTAAAATTTTATTAAAATCTTCGACAATACCATTGGCTTGTAGATTATGAGGAGTGCTTTTATGGTGTTGTATCATGAAATTATGTAACAAATCCTGGATTGTTTCATTGATGAAATGGGAGCCTTGATCACTTGTAAGACTTCGAGGACAACCAAATATCCTAATATTGTTTTCAAAAATAAACCGAACATTTGTATCAGTAGTGTAATCCATAACAAGAGCAACTTACGCTCAACGAGTCAAATAATATGTTGCTGTAATGATATACCAAGCATGCAAATGATGAGAAGGAGGGTGAATAGGCCCAATAAAATCAACAAACCATTTCCCAAAAGTAGTAAGGGATCATATCGGATGCAATGGCATTTTTTCATGACACGATGGTCATCCAACTCGTTGATAAACATCACAATTATTTACATATACTTTCGCATCCTTAAAGAGAGTCGGTCACCAGAGGCCAACGTGTAGAAATTTTTGAGTAGTAGCTTTTCCTTCAACATGACCTCCTGCAATTCCTGAATGACATACCATAATACGCCTTCATGTTCATGATCAAGAGTAAAACGACACAAAAATTGGTCCAACCCCAATTTATATAGTTGTCCTACAATAAGCTAGTAGTTTGTTGCTTGAACTACCAAATTCTTGTTTTACACAGAAGTATAATAAGGAGGGTATTGTACAGTAGAAAGAAAAGTGGCAATATCTTCTACGTAATCAGGGACAACTTCAATACAAAACAAATGAGAATTCGACAATTGATCCCCCCGATTATCCTAAATCTAACATGGACAAATGGTCTGGCCCCACATTCGATCTCCCCGGCTTTACAATCACCTCAAAAGTAAATTCCTAAAATAACAATAACCACTAAAAAATCCTTTCCAGTACAGACTTATTAACTAAATATTTCAGTGCTGGGTGGTTTGTGGAGAACTTGAATGAACCTCCTAGAAAATAATGTCAGAATTTTTGGAGAGAATATATCATAGCTAAAGCCTCCCATTTTGTGGTATTATAATTTTTCTCCACGGTTGAAAGTTTTCTGCTTGCAAAATAAATAAGATGATCCAAGTTTCCTTCACTTAGTTGCGTTAATATGACTCCTAAGGAAATTCCAGATGCATCAACATGGACATTAAATGGCTTATTCCATTTAGGGTAGATTAGGATGGGTGGGCTTGTAAGTTTCTCCTTCAAAGTATCAAATGCAGCGTCACATTCAGTAGACCACACAAAGCGTTCATATTTCTTAAGAAGCTTCTCAAGCAGTGCTCTGATTAAAGCATAATTCCTTATAAATCTACGATAATAACCAATATGTCCCAAAGTGGAACACAACTGTCAGATAGAAGTGGGTGGCAACATATTCAATATCATCGCAACTTTGGCAGGGTCCACACATACTCCTTATTTGCAGACGATATGCCCCAGTAGTGTTCCAAATGACACAACAAAGATTCATTTCTTCAGGTTCAAATATATTTGAAGTTGTATGCATCTATCAAACATAACGCGCAAAAGACTAGGATGATTCTTTAGTAGCCTATAAACGGTCCAAACATCCATATAAACTTCAAGAAACTTATGTATATATTCACGGAAGGCAATAATAACAATGCACAAGAAAAAACATGTGCATTCTTCAACCCAAAGGCATAACATCATAAGCATAAGACCCCCATTTGGTATTGAATGTGGTCTTCTTCTTATCTTCTTCTATAATGCGAACTTGATGATACCCCGAGAAACCATCAGTAAAAGAATAAGCTTCATTTCCTCCAACATTATCCAAAACTTCATCGCTAAAGGGACTTGGAAATGGGTCATGCAAACATGCATTATTGAGGCCGAAATAATCAACACACACTCGAATTTCCTCATAATCCTTCTTATCCTAGATGACAATGGGGCTTATCCATTCAACTTCATAAATCGGGAATATAAGACCAATAACTAGAATTTTTTCAATTTCCTTCACTTTTTCCTTGACTCACGTATTCAATCTATAGGGCTGATGTTTAAATGGCTTCACATTTGGCTTTAATTTTTATTTTCATTTCTTCGAGATCTCCTTTAATTCCATTTAACTCTGAAATAGAACAAGGAAATAAATATCCTCGTATTCTTTGAGCAAATCAAAAATTTCTCGAGTGGTTTGATCATCCCAATAGTCCAAAATAGAAGCAAGCTTTAGTTTCTATTTTGTCCTGATATTCGTCTTCTTCAACTTAAGAGGTTGCAGATGCAAAGCATCATGTAGAGGATCCTCTTCTATTTTATGTGCCCCCTTAGACTCTTTGAAGGAAAAATGTCTTAGCTCCTCTAGGTCATCATCTAGATCTTTATTAACTTTACTGCAAACAACAACTTCATGGAACCCCAATTCATATTAGTGTGCAAAATCTCCATACCTGTTGCATTATGCCAAAGTGTCCCCATATGAAAATAAACTCCTTTGATATCTCGAAGGGCTTGCACTATCCTTTCATCAGAATCAGAAAAAGAAAATTCTCGACAAAACTAAGCAGGCAACACATCCCAATATGTTGTTTGTCGTTTCAATTCCTCCTATAAATGCTAATCTTGCAGAATCTTTCCCAAGGAACAGATAAATAGATGTGGCCACATTTGAACTGCTAGACCATCAACCTCCCATACAAAACAACTATGCACAACGTGCTCTTGCGGACAAGTACGACCATCGTAAGTGTGTAGTTTACGTAAAAGCTTATTCAGTGGAAGAAACCGATAAAGTAGGAAAACCTTAATTGTGCTCCAATATTGAAGCTGATCCCAATGGGATGCCCACCACCTTATAGATGTTTCTTGCAAAGCAACACTCATGAGAGGAACCTTTTGACTTTCTTCTATGCAAGAATCAACTTCTTTAATAAAATTTACTACAAAATTAGTACCATTGAAGATGGGAAACTCAGTACCTTAGTACCAATCCAATGGACACATAGACTAATGACACAATGTCGGGAATGAATTTCATGAGTTCCTTGTTTCCAATCTTCCATCGCAGCATTAGAACCAACTTCATTACTTTGAATACTTCGACAACTAATAGATCCAGTTGCCGTGGGGTTAATATAATCCTCTCGCCTTCTGGCAGTCAATTAATATAATTGGTATAGTATATTAGGCGACTCAATATCATCCACTGGTTCAGTAAATATTGGGCCCTGATAAGGATCAATATGTTGTATGAATCGCATGCCATCTACTTCAAAAGTCATAGTTTCTCGCTTCAAATCAATGACTACATAGTTTTCAAAATCCTAGTCGATGCCCAATAAAGCTGGATATGGATCCTTATCCCCAATAATTTCAATACACTTAAAATCTACATATGTTTTGAAACTAAAAATATCAACTTTAACATCCTCTAGTATTCCAATAGGAAGAATACAATATTGATTTGTCATTCACAATTGGATAGGGGAAAAGAACAACTTGGGTTTTCCAAGAGCTTCCCAGGTTTTTCTCAGTGGGATATTGACATCCGAGGCCAAGTCCAACATGGAGTCCTTAATTTGAAAACCTGAGATCCGAGCATCTACCTGAAACTCCCTTCCAATACACTTCTTGTTCTTGTTGGCATTATGATACAAGTGTTGTCCTTGATGGCAACTCACTCAGAGGCAGGTACAGGTGATGGAAACTTAATCAGAGGACAGATCTTAGTACAGCAGGACAAGAAAGCGATATACGCAGGTTCAGTAAGGAAAATCAGCGTGTACATGCAGGTTGGCTTCAGTAAAAGCGTGTACATGTGGAAAACTTATCTTTGGTCCGTGGCGGTTAGTCCTTGGAAGTTGTGCCTATGGTTTTGGACCATGGTGTCTCGACGGACGTGTTGATCCCTAGTTTTGAAGTTGATGGTATTGTGTTACTATGGTTTTGGACCGTGGTATTGTGAAGGGCCTAAGCCTATATAAGGAGAAGATCATTAGGCCAGACTTAGTGCAAGAGTGTGTGAGTGATGAAGATCTGAGGAAGTGTGAGATCCAAGTGCTGGTTATGGATTGGTGATCTGAACCAAGGTTTCACTCATGTGGAGGATGATGAATGATGGAACGAGATCTCAAGGCTTGGAATGATTATCTTCATATGGTTTGACTGTGGATAGACTAGATCTACTGACGCATGTTTATTATTATGATCTGGGTATGTTTTGATGTCTGATATAGCTGCGGAGTTTTAAGCTTGAATTTGCAGATCTGTACGCAGGTTGGTTTTGGTAAAAGAGCGTATACACGCAGGTTGGGTTCATCCAAGTAGCGTATACAATGTGAAGTATGATATTTGAAGATGGAGTTGGATCTGGTTGTTGTTATGATGTTGTTGATAGGGTTTCAGTGATTCAGTATTGGGTGTTTCAGTGATTGATGATGCAGGTTGTACTACAATGGTAATTGTCTTATGGATCCAGTATGAAAATGTATGAAACGTGGTCCCGAGAAGATCGTAGGCCGGCACCTACGTACTGGTAAACATATTAGCCAGTACAAGAGCCAGGGGGTTGTAGCTCCCTTCCAGGAGTAGCTGGAAAAGGAGTGAAGGTTGTAGCCTTCTGTAGGGTTGGCACCTACGTACTAGTAAATGGATTGGCTAGTACAAGAGCTATGAGGGTTGTAGCCCTCTGCAGGTTGTAGCCTGCGTGCTGGTAAATGACTGCACCAGTACATTGTAAAAGAAGTTTCTTATTAAAGAAGAAAGAGACGAATTGCAGCAAGTGGTTTTCACCCACATTGGGTTTCCACCTTATATCATGGTGTTCATGTGTGTGGCTTTTGTGTGATGATCTGTTCTGTTATACTGCACCTGTTTCCTGTTAATATGGTTAATGATGTTCTGATGCATTTACTGAAGATAAGCTAACTGAATCATAAGATTTCTGGATATACACTAGTTGCTTTAGACACAGTAGCGTGTACACGCGGGTTCACTTAACTGAAGTAGCGTATATGTTTCTGAGTATGAAATTTGTAAAGGTTTTATTGATATGATAATACTGATTCACCCCCCCCTCTCAGTATTATTTCCAATAGTTCTACCGTACTCATTTAGAATGGCGCTCAGGTAAATTCACGGAAATTGGTTCTTCAGAAAACACATCATCCTTAACAATAAATTTTAATCTTTTCTGCAATGGACCAACGAGTTGTTCATCATTCATAATTTCTAGAAATAGCTTAAACCAATCCATTATTGGTTGGAAAGGTTCTGCAAAACTTTTTTGATCACAAAAATTTACTTTCTCCTACTGTTCACTACAAGATCCTTGCGAAGAAATCAACTGACGAAAAAGTTCATCTTCATCCTTATAATATTCCTTGTGTTGATTTGGATCATAAGACTTATTTGGAGACGCAGGTATTATGATATCTAGCTGATTAAGATTTCCAACATCAACTCTAGTTTTCTTTCCTCCTCTTGTAACAACATTGATATTAGCTTGTGTTGTAGGACTAGGATATTGAGGCTACACACAGACCAAATTAGATCCTTTAGCCCGGTTGTGCTCCTCCCACCGAGCAATAAGTTTAGGAAAATATTCAGTTGCATGGGTATTCACTCGACAGTATGAACACCAAGGTCTTCGTGGCATAGGGCATTCTCTTGTGACATGGCCTTCCTGATCACAATTATAACACCTAATTAGGCCTCTCCCACTCGTCCTTCCTCCCTTGGGAGCTCCCCCTCCTTGTCCTCAAGGAGTCTCATTGATACGGAAGGTTGAATGGTCAAGACGATAAGATAAAGCTTCCAAGGACTGACATTGATCCTTATGATGGTTGGGCGATCCAAAAAATTCACAAAAGAAATTATTGGGAACATTGGAACACTTCTACAAAATAGGGCGTAGGCAAGGTGAATGACCAAAACTTCTAAATATCTCACAATAATCATTGCTAGACATACCTTGAGGATTTGGAAATGACTAGAATTGTGTATGGCCCTGAAAAGAAAGAGCACATGAAATTTGTGAAACTCGAGGAGATTTTGGTGGAAGAGGTCTGATCGGGCCACTAGACGATCCTGATCCCCTCAGTTGTGGGTATTCTGTGTTATGATGTCCTTCCACCTGACAGTGAGTACACCAAATATGAAGTCTCGTAGGTCATAAAGATGTAAGATATTTTAATATATCTGTCAAGGTAGCAATTTAATTCTAAAGGCCCACAATAACAATATTTGTTGGAGAACCACTGGTTCTACAATCTTGCAGATAACCAACCATAACTTCTATCTCCATTGCTTGCTCCAAAGCATATTGAAATGTAGCAATCTTCTACTAATACAAAGGAATTTGTGTCATTGGTAACAGGGCCTTAATAAAGCAATCTCTTTGATGATGCAGATCAGTAGGATAAGAAAATTTTCTACTAGCATCTTTAAAATGTTGCATACATTTCTTAATAGATTCTCCCTCCCACTGGCGAATATCCAACAATTTTTCCAATCCTTGTTGATTTTATTGAGATAACTTAAATTCCTTAATAAAATCTTGCTTGAATAGTTCCATACTGGCATTGGGGTTAGTGTCGATCCATTTGATAAACCATCAAAACACTTTATCCTGCAACATAGTTTAAAATTCAATAAGCTTAGTTATGTCAGGGGTCTGTCGAGATCTCCAGACAACCTCGCATAAATACCATAGTTGTTCGAAATCTTCACCCCTTCTTCCTAAAAATTTCAGATATCTTGTAAGTGAGCTAGCTCCGACTCCAACCATAATTGATTGTCTTGAGGAAATAGGTATAAATCCTTGGGAACCCAATTGAGAACAACTAGCTGAACTTGGCTGACCAATACTACTAAAACTACCTTTACCCTTATATCGATTATGCACTAGCTGGACTTTAATAAGCTTACGTACCTTAGAAAAGAGAAGATCATGGCTTTTGATATGGAACCAAGGGAAGGTTAGGGAGAGGAGGAGTCATGCTACTATGTACGCCTCATCACAAAGTGTAGATCATCATCTACTGGTGTGTGATCATCTAGTAGCATAGTCACTTGGTCAATTGAATCAGGCACCCAAAATCCTTCTGATTCCATGTGTATTTGAGTAGCCACTTTTAAAACCTCCACTTTACTTCCACTAGTAGCTCCTATTTTTCTAGAAAAAGACCCTTCTTCCTCATTGAATTTTTGCAACTCCGGAGTCTCCATTTCCTTGTTCCGTACTACCGAACTTCTTACAATGTCTCTTATACGATTCAATTCCCTTGTTCTAACCCTAAGTTCTCGTAAATTCCTTTCTTGCCACTTGTCAGTTATTCTTTCCCTCTGCAACGCTCTAAAATATCTTGACTTCCGTATCTCTTCTTGATTCATTAGAATGACTTCGTCATTGTATGACATTTGCACAACATTCCTCTCCCCTAATCCATTCCTCCAGTACTAAAAATTTAAGTTTCCATTTGACCTTGTGGAAATACCAATAAATTATCTTCAACCATCAGTACTTTAATCCAAAGAGGAATCTCTTTTAGTAGTTGTCCTTATAGCCCAAACTAGAATGCGACTTCTGCAAGAGAGAAGGATTTGTGATTCTCAGTTGCAAATTCAATGATGTAGCTCTCAAGAGTTGTGTTAACCCAAAAGTTGACATCTCTCATTAAATATTTATCCAACCGATGAAGATCATCCATATTAGTTGTAGTCCAAGTTTTGCATAACCTCAGCTGCGTCATGTCGCTCGATTTATACTGAAGTCGAGTCAACCAATTCTCTAATTCCTCAGGAAACTTGCACCAAAATATCTCATATTGATCACAAATAGGATCAGTGTACAAAACCTCCTCTCAGATCCAATCTTGATCCTTCTGTCTCAATTCTACTTGCTGCAAAACAAAGTGATCAACTTTTTCATGCCACTATTCTTGGATTTCCTAGTCAATATACCTTGGTCGGATGATCTAGATCCCCCAAGAAGCTCCAGGTCCCAACAATAGAACAATTTGTTGGCAAAAAATTTAGAATGAATGATGACCCAGGGTTCGTCCTAGGGTGCTAACAAATCTTTTTGCGTAGTCTAGCACTTCGCCAAAATTTTCACTCCCTTCGATCAAAGGAGCGTCTCAGCCGAGGCGAGCTAGAACCATAAAGAGATAGGAGGGAATCTAGAAATATATATTATGCAGTCTGTGCAACCATCCATACATTCTTTTTTTCCCCCTCGAAAAATCATAATCTTTCATTAACTTTAAAAAATTACATGTTGTAGATGCTATTTGCATATGCTGTGTCCTTCTAGCCACTGAGGGCTTGGTCAAAATTTATGAGTTCACTAAAAATATTTTTGCTACTCTAAGCTTTCTTCACCACGCAGGGTGTTCATTTCAATAATAGGAGTTTGATATATGACTGTACATATGCCACGCAAGGCATTAAACACATAAATATAACCTGAAAAAGTATATACAGAGTTTGTCACAATATATTGCTCAAAAAATTACCAAAAAACTAGTGATCAAGGGCTCTCGGCCCTGTGGTAGTTTTGATCTATATATGGTCGATGATAGTAGCAGTATTCATTTGTCCCTCGTTGTTCCTGGATCATCCACTCTCCTCTGGGAAGTGTCGTGGCCTCCTTGGATAGCCCGTCAGCACAGCTGTTATGTTCCCTGTAAATGTGATTGCATGAGATGGTGTTAAATTGTGCTTTGAATATATTTACTTCATCCAATATATTACTGAGTGTGTGTGTGTTTGATAGAAAGTAATATTATTGAACCAATTCACAATGATCTTTGAGTCCCCAAAAATATTTAAACTCATGCAATTATGTCCCAAAGAGAAATGTAGGAGGTGACGTAGGGTAATGAGTTCTGCATAATTGTTAGTTCCAGCTCCTAGTCCCATCTTTACTTTAAAATAATGTTGATCATTTAAGTAAAAGATGAAACCACCACCACATCCATGCTGTTGTGCCGTGCCATCGAAGAATGCCCAAGGTATGTTTTTATCAATGGGTGCTGGGGTTTGTGGCCTTCGGGGTCGAGGTTGATGAGGTTCATGCATCTCATTATAAGATGATATAATACATTTAAAAGAGAATAATCAACATACAATTTTAAAAAAAAAAGGGGGTTTGAAACACATAAAGATGCAACAAAACTCCCTTTATCCTTTTATCATTAGACAATAATCCTTCAGTACATATTATGGCATATTATAGACATGTGCGTAGATATTACAACTTGAAATGACTATCAAAGTAAATCATTACATAACCAAATCTGCATGCAATCAATGTTTCTTTTGCATAACTTAGATCTAAACTTTACAAGATCGTCTAAACTTTTGCAAATCCATCTAAAACTTATTTCTTGTTGCTTTGCATATTCTTTTATATCCCATGTTCACTTGATCTAGTCTTTTATCCCTCACGCGCTTGATCCACGGTTTTCCAAAACCTTTAGTCATTACCTTGGTTTCCTGTTGATTGTATCAAAATCAGTTCCATCTTTTTCAGTGTACGCCCTTAATTTCGATTGCGTAAGTCCCAAAATAAATATTCTTCTCCCTCTCTTATTTTTTGGTGATTTTCTTCTAGCGACTCTATCCAAAATGTCCTCCACAAATTCTATTCCTTAAAAAACGAAGGACCTAACAACAACACCCTTTCCAATAATGTATTAAAATTATTCTTTTAGTGAACAAACCATTCAACAATTTTGTTCCATACTTCGGGAAAGCCAATACAAAAATCACTTCTATGATATTTGTGATAAAATCATGTTGTATTTTCATTAGTTACTTTTTGGGAAATCTCCACTAAGAATTAGTAAATATATTTAATTGGGTTTACAAGATATTGGAGATTGGTTTGTCGTGGAAAGTTTTTCTTTTTTTTCATAATTTATGGTTGTGAGGTTGGTCCTGATTTTCTTCCAAGATTCATTCCTCAAAGACTTGAAGTTAGAGAGATAACTTATCAAACAATAGCCAATGGAATTACTAAGTTTTTACACATGAATCAAAAGAAGCTTTGGCCCAATTTTCCTATTAAAATTGGCAAATTGACCCTTAAAGATAGAGGACATGCAATTGTTGAGGTAAATGGTCTACAAGAATTTTGGTTACATTCCCTTTGATTCTACATATATTATCCTCATGACATTGTTAATGTTAATCTAAAGTCTATTATGTACTCAAATAATTATGTCCACTAGGACCCAATGTTTAATTATGTTTTTAAACAAGTTTATTGTTTGATGAAGTTGTTTGTAGAGTATTATTTTAGTTAAATATGGAACATAAACAAGCGTTACGAGGCTCCAGACAAGATACTTATCTATATTATCTTCAACAAAGGAGTAGAGTCTTTGGAGTTCCTTTGGTAAAGTTGTAAATGACAGATGGTATATGCATTTGTTTCACATACAACAACAATGAACCTACAGGAATACATGATTTTTGAACCCAACAATCTAACTAGGAAAATGATGTTCAGAGATAGACAAATAAGAATTTTTTTTGTTAGAGCTTCATAAAGAAAAAAAATAGCTAGAGCTTATAGAATAGGTAGAAACACAAGCTGAATACTCTTCTCAAAAAGAAGAACTTGAATCATAGGGAATCATTCTTAAAATAAAGTTTTTGAGGAAGTCGAAGAATCATTAGGTCAAGTGCATGAATTTTTTTATCAAAAAATTATTGATGAAGAACATAAATTAATAGAGAAGGAGACTTAACCATAAATTCATGAAAAGGAGAATGAACCAGAAACTCATCAACAAGAGCTTGCTAAACAAAATTTACAAAGGCTAATACCCATTGTATAGTTGACTGAGGTAATTTCCCCATGAGTGGTCATGGCTCCTTTAGCATCAAACATTCTAGACTTTTCTTCTCTATAGATGAATTTTAACCAATGAGAGAGACAATTGTGTCTCTTTGTGATTATTTTTATAGTTCTCAATCTAAATCAGTTGTAAAAATATAAGGTCAAATAAATCTTGATTCATCATTGACTAAGGCTTCATCTACAATGATTTGGAAAGTAATAGGTGACCCAAAATGAATACCTATAGAAACAACGTAATACCTTGGGGATTTTACTTCAAATAATTATGGCATAGTCCAGGAACTTTCAAATGAATTAGATAAAAGTCAAATTGGGATAAATGAATTGCAGATTGTGTTGTCAAACAACAAAATTTCCCTAGAAAAGGAGTGGAAATTTCATGCCATAATATTAAGAGAAGGTTTTTCTAGTCATAGCACAAATTGAAGATAAGCATCAAAATGCGAAATTTGATCTAGAAGAGAAATATAAGAAAATAATTCTTGAATTGGAAAATAAACATGCTCAGTAGATGGAAGACTTGAAACATGCACAAGCTCGAGAAATCGAGAAATTGAATGAAGAGTTTGAGATTAATACTCAAACAATCTCCATAGGGTTTGAGGACCGCATTGCATTTTTAGAAGAACAAATTAACTATCTAAAGAAGGAACCTATTCAAGCTAAGGTTTTCAAAAGTCAGGCTGGAATTGTAAATGATCAACTCAAACAAGTTGAGTTTAAATTCTCTATATAGTTGAAAAAAATTTATAATCTTCATCACAATTTGATTAATTTTATAGATCACGTTGATGTGAAAATGGAGGATGAAAATGTACTTGATCAATTTGATAATTTTTTTATGTGGGAGAATAAAGAAAAAATTGAAGCTTTGGGGAAATTCTCAAAAGAAGAAAAAAAATTGATGCAGATTACTCTTGATCAAAGGAAATCCAATCACCTTGTGATTAAGGAATAGATTAAAGAAGCTTATGAATGGTGTGATTATGTATGGGAAAATGCATTGGATATTAGTGAGGAGTTCAACATGCCTCGTTTAGAAGGAATTGGGGAAGCTCCGCCTTTGACCATTTGTATTCAAGAGATTAGTGATAATTGAGATTCTAGTAATGATAAAATTTGAGAAAATAGCAATTGGAGAAATAATGATATTCAAAATCTCTTCCAATTTCCTTATGAGTGCATGAAGTTAATTTCCATATTTTCTTCCAAATACAAGCGCAAGAAAAGGTATAATGAGAAACAAATTGGCCAATGAAAAATCAACCTCAAGAATGTTATCCCTATTTATATACCTCACATACCTAATAAATGCAACCAATGTATCTAAACATCAAAGATAATGACAAAGAAAAAACCACCCCTCAATCAACAAAAGATTCAGGTTAGTTGTCTCAACAAATAGAGTAATACTAACAGACATCACAACACAGAGGATAATATACACTTAGATCAACATGATATTCTTATTTTCTTTTTTATATGCAAGAAAATCCTCTCTTAAGATACATGGATTTTATGTATCGTTAGGAATCAAGTATTATCCCATTGTAATTTTTATTATCTATATAAGCCTCTTTGTTGGAGAAGGGGTTAGAGATCGTTTGAATTGCAATCAAATTGTTATTTTTTAATCAGAGTTGGATTTAATCTTTTGAAGACCCACAAAGTATTTTTTGGCATATATCTTTGTGCAATGGAGTAATGTATGCTTTTTTCCATTTCCACTTTTTTTCATTCTTTAACTCATTTCTTGAAATAAAGTATTGGAATGTGTTTTATTTCTTTTCTTTCAGAATGATAAACATAACTATTTATAGAGTTATTCAAAGAATTTAGATATATTTTGAACCTTTAAGTACATCAAATTTTCATTTAATATTCAAATGATATCTTAGAGACTCACTCTCATTCCTTAGATAGTTTCGCTTTTTCTGCAAGGGTAGAATATATATTTCATGCAAATAACAACAACAACAACAACAACAACAACAACAACAAAAATATGTTAAAATATCTCTTAATAGGTGCAAAAAATATTTCAAGTGGCCGATTGAGCCCATATATCATTCAAAAATATTTCTATTCCAAACATCTACAAAAATCTTAAAGGATTGCACTTGGGTGATATTTTCCTCACCCCTGCTGACTAGATTACATAAGCCCATTTAAAACCACAATAGTTTGTATAAATTAGGTAATAGTTTTTTGTAAATAATTTGTTATGTCATATATTTTCCCTAGTTTAGATTAGTTTTAATAACTTCTTTCGGATATATTAATACATGCAATTGGACCTATATTCTGGGGAGTATCACCACACCAAACAAAAATGGTTCTAATTAGGACACTGATTGGGTGATATCTACCTTATTGCAAGAGGAATTTTTCCTCATGTCAACAATTTGGCGCTATATGGAGTGAAAGATGTATAAATGATAAATATTTAGAGATCAATATTCCACACAGATCAACCATATATAGAACACCTCCTATACTAGTTCACCAAGGTGAACCACAAACTTCATTTTCCACAATACCACATGTTTTGAGTAATATTATATTGTAGAAAATCAAATCACATCAGAAACATCTGCTTCAAAGTCCGCTACTGCACCCATTCACCCCCATTTACAATATTCTAGAGATGTTACATGCTCTCAAAGTAAACATTTGGGCTCATCCCGAATTCTTTTACTTTATTTGATATAAGAAAGCCTAAAAGAGAAACACATACTCAAGTAGGTTCTTCATCTCAATCATACCCTAAATAAGAATCTAAAATTTCATAAATTTTGAATCCTCTGTTTCCTTTTGAAGAAATTTATTGTGATTTTGAAGTAACTTCCAAATAAATAATGCTACTGGTTAGTACTTTTGTTTAAACACCTCCATCTTCTTCAACTGACATCGTTCAACTTATCGTTTTACCTTTACCACCTCCTAAAAATCATATCATCATCATGGCTCAACAACCCTGGTGATCTGTAGGTGTTGTTAATGTTCTAGGAGATCAACTTTATTTACAAAAAGATCCTGAAAGGTATGTTCCCAAATTCAAACCTAAAAGGCCAAATATCCCCAGACGAACATATAAAACAATTCATGCTTTCATTAAAACTTGGGGGAGTTCAACATGACTATGTTGTTTTTCAACTTTTCCCTTATATATTTTAGGGAAAAACATTTACTTGGTATTTTTGTTTACTTGATGGTTCCATTACCAATTGGGATAACATCTAAACAAAGTTTCTTAGAAATTTCAATGAATATAAATCTCCAGCACCATTAGTCATCGAACTTTCACATATCAATATGAATCCCAACGAGTCAATCAAATATTTCAATCAAAGGTGTTCATCTCTTTTGAATACAATTCTTGATGATTCTAAACCTACTGATAATTTGTTAATTGAAATTTATACGACAAGTCTTGCATCATCAATTGATATTATTGTTATAAGATCAAATAAAACTACTTTATTATACAATTTTGATGAAACTTTGAAAGTAGAGAAACAATTATTAAGAATAGCTTCTGTAAGCAACAATTCAGGAGAAAAAACCAGTAATTCTTCCTAAAAACAAACAATAACTAGGACTATTGATGAAAAGAAAGAAAAGGAAGTTGTGGATTTGGAATGTCTTCAAAAGATTATTAAAAAATTTCTAATTAAATTATTAATCTTAAAAATATCTCTTTAGAAGGACCATCTAATAGAAGGCCTTAGAGACCTTTCAAGAGGAATCATACACCTAATCAAAATCAACCATTAACTGAGGAAATTAATATTGAATATTATGCACAAGATGATTTTTGCAAAGCTTTGATCTGGATTTAAACAAGAACACAACACATTACAGAGATAACCATAAACACAGATATACAATGGAAATAATACTTCATTTCATTACTATGAAATATTGAAATATGCTTACAAATAGAAATGGAAATAAACCAACTAGGGCGATGGTAGCTTATCTTTGAGAAGAGATGTGGCGGCTACATGCCTCTGAACTATGTTACAATGAGGCTCGAAGGCATATTTATTGATGAGAAACAATGGAAAACCCTAAACATCCAAAAACCTAACCCTAAAAGATGAAACGCCAAACTGTAGGCCCCGTTTGGGTAAATTGGTACATTAACTTCTCGGGGTCGTAACTTTGGCATCCGATCTCTATTTGACACATACAATAACTCATTAGAAAGATCTATCTGAGGAATATAACTTTGGGAAGAGAAACATTGGTCCATGACCCATGTTGTTCACGGTTTCCCCAAAAAACGTCGTTTAGGGCCTCAACGGCTCCGGAAGTTCAAGACCCGAAAAAAACTGCTAAAAATAGTAAATTGTGCTACAATTACAGAAACTGAAAAACTGAAAGAGACAGTTGTGGGGGTCCAAGTGGGATAGGTGGGTGGCCACCAACATCCACCTGGATCAAGCTCATAACACTAATCACTTAGAAAAAAAACATGCTATTCTTTTGTAAATATGTTTAAAGCTTTTATAGGTAGTGAAGAATAATACAAAATACAAGAAGAAGAAGAGAAACCAAGTAAATATGTCAATGTAATGTGGGATGTATCTCAAGAATTAATAAATGATGTAGAAGAGGAAGAATAAAATTAAATTGATATTTCTCAAAAAATAAGTAAAACTCATGCTTTTACTTCTACTATTCCTACAACTCCAAATCCTTCAAAAAAAAACTCAAACCATAGATAAAATATATGTTTCACCTAAAAAAGTTTCCCACAGAGAAAATATTGAGTATTAATTTGTAGAAGACATGAAAAAGACAAGGGGGAATATTTCTTTATTCGAGTTATCAAAGCTAACTCAACAAAATAATAAATTACTCAAAGATTTAAAAGCCAATGTTCCTAAAAATCGACCTTGTTCTACATGAAATACTCAAAATGTTGCTTCTACAATAATTTTCAATATAAATGCAGCTTTGATTGGAGACAGGTCCACTTCACATACTCCTTTTCTTTTAAGTTTTGAAATTTGTAATCATAATGTACATAATTGTATGGTAGATTCTATAACTTCCACAAATTTTATGCCATATTCAGTGGCTAAAAAATTTCCGTTGGTTATTATAAAATCTTCTACACAAATTGTACAATTAATAGATCAAATGTTAGAGTTTTGGTAGAAGTAAAATATGTGTTGATTAGACTTGATTTTAATCCAAAAATATTTTAGATAATTCACATTGTTATTGTTGATATTCCCAGCTCATGTTTTATTACTAAGTATTTATTGGTTGAAAAACTTAAATGGTTATTTCTAAACAAATTGGTCACCTTGATGGTTACCTTTGAACAACAAACCTAATAAAATCAAAATCAAATGAAAAAAACATATGGAATATAGAGTGACTAATTTAGACAATTAAAATGAACCTATTATGTTTACTCAAGCATCTCTTGGAAATTATTCTTTTGACACTTATATTGGAGATTCTACATAAGAAGAATATCCTTTTGAAGATTCATAAACAAAATTTTTATTTTTTCTTACAATAGTTGTTTCTAATTTAACATAAGATTCTTCTTCTTTTGTTATTGATGAAAATTTTGATTCTTCGTTGTTATGCTTTGATGGTTCAAAGTTAGTTGAAGGCATCAATGTTGGTTGTGTATTTTTTTCCCTAGAAAAAAGCATAATTTTATAATCAAAAGGATATAAAGTTACATGTTGTAGTTACGTGGTGTGCATGTATTCAGAATAGGTCGAAGAAAGGTGGATATTTCTAAAATAAGGCCAAGAATTTATAGAAGATACTAATGCTTTATCTTTTTTTATACATATGATAAACTTTTCAAAAAGCAACACCTTAACTTCAGAAGCAACATATAGTTACATTTCTATTCACAGTGTACACAAAAGGTTGTCCAAAAACAAAGTTAAAGTTCCATAAAAAAATAGAGTAACAACATCAATATCCCATGTTGTTCATTAAAAATACTGTTTATTGAATAATGTGAGGCCAGTGGAATTTTTTTTTTTAACGGAAACAGTTGACTTTTATTTATAAGAATAGGTTGGGCATGCCAGACAACCTTGGTTACAGTCAAATGAGAGAATTCTGGTTCCATAGAGTCCTCATTTTCTGGCTTTTGTATCAGAGATTAGCTGCTGCTTTTACGCATTTGGCATGGCTAAGAGATCCTTGCTATGCTTTTGGTGGCTTAGAGTCTTGTCTTACATTTCCTCTTTTTTTGCTACTTTGGTACTTTCCTGGGTTAAGCTAATTCCCGAATAAAATTTAATCCACGGTCCAAATTATAAAAAACCTGCATATATTAAACTGTATTAATACATAACCTGTCCCCTCCTCCAATATACCAAGGCTCTCAATCGTACTCGACCCTACTTCAAGGTTAAAACCCAGCCATGTTCAGCTCGTGATTACTGTCAGATCTTCCTCCGTCCAGATCCGACACTTATCGCGTCCCTCTCTGTTCGGCCCTTAACACCTCAGGAGCGCGTGATATGGGTGGTTTTGTCCTGCCACGTGTCAGCCACTAAGTGGCATCACGTCTGTTTCATAGAAAACTGCCCAGCAGCCAAGAGCGGTGCGATGAAAACCACTTACCACTCCCAGCGTAGTTAACACCCCTCCTTTTGCAATGCGCGATGACCATCAGATCAACCCCGCCCAGATTCGATGCTTGTCACATCCCTCGTTGTCCGATCCTTAACCTGATCCCACCTTTGTACCTGACCCCACAACAAGGATAATACCCCGCCATGTACAACGCGTGATAATCATCAGATCTTCGCTTGCCCAGATCCGACACTTATCACGTCCCTCGCTGTCCGACGCTTAACACCACAGGAGCATGCGATATGGCCAGTTTTAACCAGCCACGCATCAGGCCCTAAGGTACATCACATCTGATTCATGAAATACTGCCCAACAGCCAGAAGTAGTGCGATGTAAACCACTTACCACTCCCCGTGACTTTAACCCCCCACCTTTTCCAACGCATGATGACCTTTAGATCATCCCTCGCCTAGATCCTACGTATTTCTTCCTTCAAAACCGTACTTTGGTTGAATACAATTCTATGCCTTGTTAAGGCACCCAAAAATTGTTGGCCCATTTGAAAAGCTATAGCCTGTCGAGGAGTGGCCCACTCTTTCTCGACAACGAAGGTCTGTCTATGCCAACCTATTTTCTATGGAATTTTGTCCTTGATCAGCTCTCCTTGTTTGTTAAGGAATTGGGTGCCTTTCAGGTTCTTCATCATTCTTTACCAGCATACCTTGAGCTAGGAGACATCCTTTGTTAGCCATTATATCAACTTCCTTGTTCAGATCTCACAGGACATGGTAGAATGAGTAGGATGTGAAGTTTTGAGCCATATTTCTTATTCTTTCAAGGGTCTTGTTTAGAGCAAAGCTATTGAGTTGGTCGCCCGTGTTAAGGATTTTAATCAGGATTTCAGAATCCCTAAAGATTTGAAGCTTTTCCCCTCTGTTCCTATGAGCCAGTTGACACACTTTGAGCAGTCCGAGGATCTCGGCTTGGTTGTTGGTGCTCTGACCTAGGCCCCAACTGAAGTTGTATTATTTCTCCTGCCCCTGATATCCCCGGGTTTCCTTTAGAGGCTTCGTCGAAGAAAACTGTGACTTTGCCTTGATTTTTCCACCATTTTTTAAATTTCGCCTCAAAGATCCAGAGACGCCACTCTGGGTTATGTCTAGACAAGAAGGTATTCTTCATGATGCTGGCCCGTCTCAGGGATTCACCTAGCCAGCTGAGCTCTTCAGGGAGAAGGGATTTGTTTGGCTTATGAGATCTATTTTCAAAAGTTTCCAACAGTAAGGCTTTGGCTTTGGCAGCCACTATGTTGGTGGATTGAAGTCTATTGTTGAAGATGGCTTCATTCCTAGCCAACCAGATTCCATAACAGATATATTTTGGTATTTTATTCCAGATTTTAGTTCATGTTGAGTTGTTATTCAAAGAGTGAGGATAGCATTCTTTCGAAGTTGCGAAAAGACTAAAAACTAAACACTGCTGAGGGATTTGGGCGTCGAGCCCCATAATTACTTGCAACCATATCTCTTGAGAAAAGGGGCAGTCTATGAACAGGTGATCGATAGTTTCTTGATCCTTGTAGCAGAGAGGGCATCTGTGTGGACCCATGATTATTCTTTTCTCTAAGTTGTCCCTAGTGAGGGTCCTTCTGTGCATGAGAATCCAACAGAAGAAGTTTATTTTTGGGAGACCAAATGGGTCCCAAACATGCTGCGAAAGCTTTGTAGTATGGATTTGATGTTGTTGTTCTTCTAGGGCTGCAAAACCTAGCTGAGCTGAGTAAGCTCCAGACTTCCCCCAACCTCACTTTTCCCTGGAATGGAGATGCACAGGAGCCAGACCAGTGAGTTTAGCTAATAATTGATGGAGTTGAGGGAGCATCCAATCAGGGGGGTGATGGAGGGCCTAGTTACTGCAGTTCCCTATTGAATCCCATGTGCATATGTCAGCAATTTTGTGGATACCTTTTTGGATGAGCCAGTTACGCAAATCTGTTATTTTCGGAGCAAGATTTAGGGGGTGGAGTCCCATGATCTTGTCATCCCACAGTCTAATTCTTTTCCCATTTCCTGGAATTTTGTAGAGCTATTCTTTGAAGAATTTCCAGCCTTGGCTGCACAACTTCCACAACGTGGTTCCTTTGTGGGAAGCTCCTTCTTCCATATTCTTTATTGAGAGCCTGTGCAGATATTTTTAAATTAGAACTTGACTTAGATGGTTTCTTTGGTTTGAGAATATTTTCCAGAGGATCTTCCCTCCCATCGCCAGATTGGCCAATACAAGATCTCTTACATGAAGTCTACCTTCAGATATTGGCCTTTTCACTATGTCCCAGCTTACTATATGGAGTTTTTTTTGGTTCCCCTTTCCTCCTTGCCATAGAAAATTTCAAATCAAATTTTCTAACTGTTCGGTGATCATTTTTGGAGCCAAAAGGAAAGAATCCTAGTAGATAGGAAGGGATGAGAGAACTGACTTGACCAGAGTGAGCTTCCCGACTGAGGTAAGCCACTATCCACCCCAAGTGGTCATATTAGCCTTAATTTTGCTGATAATTTCCATCCAATGAGGGGCCTTAGTGGAACCCAAGGTTAAAGGCAAGCCAAGATACTTGAATTTTTCCCAAGAGGCATATCCAGTGAAGCCCAGGGCTTGGGAAATCTTGAGTATAGATTTCTGGTCTACTGCCCAACCATACACTGCACGTTTTCTCTTTTTGACCATAGCTCTGGAGACTATGATGAAGCTTTGGATTACTCCACTAAAGGATCATTCTATTTTAATGGAGGCTCCTCCCATAAGGATAGAGTCATCGGTGAACAAGGCATGATTGATTGGGTTTGTTTTGGGTTCACCCTAATGCCAAGAAGAGTCTCGTTGTGCTTCTCATCTGTGAGCTTTCAGCTTAGAGAGTCCGCCAGCAGAATATACAGGAAGGGAGACAGAGGGCAACCTTGCCTGGTTCCCCTTGAAGCTTTGAAGTATTTTGCCGGCCTACCATTTACTAGAGGGGCTATCCAAGGTTCTCCAATGCATGCTTTAATCATTTTTGCAAATTCAAAGCTAAAACCAAATGCATAAAGAACTTGGAGGGAATGAGTGTCTTACTTTATCGAAGTCATTTTCCATGTCTAGTTTGATGAGCATACCTTGCTCCTTGCGTTGATGGCTGGAATGGATGATTTCCTACACCAGTATCACATTGTCTAGGATATGTCTGACTTTGACAAACCCTCCTTGATTGGGAGAGATGAATTTGTCCAACAGAAGCTTTATTCTATTAGCAAGTAACTTGGTGATTATTTTGTAGGATGCATTGCAAAGCGATATTGGTTTGAATCTGTCGAATGTCTCTGAGTTGGCTTCTTTAGGAATTAGGGCTAGGAAGGTGGAGTTTGTGCTTCCTCCCACTTTGGCTTTTCGTAGGAATCCTTTGATCATTCGGTACAAATCAACCTTGATGATGTCCCAGCAGAGTCTATAGAAGTGTATTGAGAATCCACTAGGTCCTGGGACTTTGTCTTGTTCCATCTTCCATATGACATTGCTAATTTCTTCTTCAGTGAATGGCTTCAGGAGGGTTGCATTGTCCTCCTCGTTAACCATCCTTGGAACATGCTTAAGGAAGTCGTGAGCTTCCTCATCATCCTCTGTACCTTCTTCTTTGAACAATTGCTTAAAATGAGAGGTTTTTGCCTCTTTTATCAGAGTTGTGCCTTTAAGAACAGTCCCTTTCGGTGAGGTGATCTCGACAATGTGGTTTCTAGAGAGGCGGGTTTGAATTTTCTTGTGGAAGAAGGCTGTATTTTTGTCTCTAGATGCAAGCCAAAGATTGCATGACTTGAGCCTCAAATATTCTTCCTCTTCTCTAAATGTTCGGAGGGTGCTGATTTGGTGTTCTTGCTCACTATGAATTTTTGCTATGGTTATGTCTTGAGTCTCCAGGCCCATTTGGAGATCCAACAGCTGCTTTGTGCTCTGTTTTCGTTGGGTAGTGGGAGAGACTGTGGGATTTTTTATCCATTGCTTCAGGGCTGTTTTGGTGGCTTTTATCTTTTGCTCCCAAACATAGCTGGGTGATCCAAGAACATGGATGGACCATGCCTTATTCACTGTATCCAAAAAACCTTCCCTATTTTCCCATAGAGGGTAGAACCGAAAGGGGATTGGTCCCAGGTTTTCTTCTTCTTCTAGTAGAAGGAGGATGGTTTTATGGTCTGAGCTCCACTTTGGCAAAAATTTTTGTGGAGATTATCATCTTCTCGGATAGGAAGGAACTTTGAAGAAGGAATCTATCCAGCTTGGCTGAGATATGCTCCTCCCCTATTCTGTTATTTGTCGTTGTGTATAGTCCTTTTTTTGGCTTGAAATCCATTAAATCCCATTGTTGAATCAAGTTTTCCACTAAGGGAAGGAAGCGATCCCTGCTACTGGTTCCTCCTCTTTTTTCCTTTGGGTCTAGGATTAGATTGAAGTCTCCGGCAATAATTATATTATTGAGGGAGTATGCTTCCAAAAAATCAGTCAGAGTTTGCCAACATTGTTCCTTTTCTACATAGAGGATAGGTACATAGAGATTAAAGAGTGCAATGTTTATCTTACTTGATAGGTGTCAGAGTTCAGTGTAAATCCAGTGCTGTGTCTGAAAGGAGCTCTCAAGTAGGAATTTGTCAAACTCCCAGACAGTGGCTAACCCGCCGCATGTACCTCTAGCAATTACCGCTTTTCCAGCTTTTATTTTCCATTTTTCTTTGCTGAGTTCGAGAAGGGTTTCGCCTTCTATTTTAATCTCTTGGAGCATGAGGATCTCGGGAAGTTATGATTTTAATAGGCTAGTGACTGCTTCAGATTTTGATGGGTTCCCCAGTTCTTTGCAGTTCTAAGAGACTAATCGCATTATTTATTGGTAGGGGTTGGGGCAACACGTCCCTTGGGAGGCCTGGTACTAGTATTTTTGCTGATAGACATCTCTATAGTGGCATGGATGCCTTGCATTTTTTGTCTCTCTACTTCTTCTTCTCTAGCTTCTCTGTGAGATTTCCTCCCCACTCTTTTCAAGGGCCTCTCTTATGTTTCAACTTTCGAGGATCCCGATATCTCAGGGGTCTTCTTTTTTGTCATATCTGCATAGGTTGGGGAGCTATAGGTACCTTTTGGGGATGTGATTTGTACTAATTCCTCTTGCGTTTTGTTTTCTTCCATGTTATTTGCCTACTGTTCATCCTCTTTATCTGCTAGGTCTTGGAGTTTTTCTGGTGTGCTGAGTATATCGAAAGGGTTTGTTGATATGTCTGCTATTGGAGGGATTGAGCTTCCTTCTTCTTAGGTTTTGGGAGGAGCAACCCTCCCAGTGGATACAACTTTCCCCTTTAAATATAGATATTCTTATTACACATTATTACTATGTTTGTGAATGGAACATGAAGAGGCAGAACATTAAAAACAATTTGATCAAGAAAACATTAGGTTAAATAACCCAAGTAAAACATTAACTAAAATTGATAAAGAAATGATGAATGAATGTAGCTCAAGCAATTGGCAATAATTCAAGTTTTACTTCAAGTTGTATGTTTTCGAATATTTGTACGTGAAAATTAGAGATTTTGTTTGATGTACTCAACCTATTGTTCCAATTACATGAGGACATGTTACCAATAAGTGTAACCATTACATTTTGATATATATTTTTAATGTATTGAACATGTTGTCCCAATTGATGTTGATAAGCTACCAATAAGTGAAACAATTACATATTGGCTAAATTTTGATTATTGTGGACCTTTAGATTATACCATTTTGAATGATCATGGGTATCTTATTCATGTATAACAAAATGAATTTCTTATTTTATTGTGTTTTCTAATGTTGTAAAATTGATACAGGTGGCTACAAGATCAAAGGTGGCTTTCAAAAATCTCAAACATAAAATTCCTTGGATTGCAATGAAACTAGGATCAGATCGAAGAGATCATCATAAGTTTTCCAACAACACAAACGACACCTCAATCTGAGTCTGTATGCAAATTTTATGACTAGTCATAGTTTTGGTCAATTAGGCTCACTAGCTAAATTTGGAAGAGTGCAAACTAAATTTGGAAGACAACTAAATTTGTCGGAGCCACTAAATTTGGAGGCAGTTAACGAGGCAAAAATTTGGCACTTAACTATGACAGTTTCCAATGGTTGGAAAGGGAGAAATTGTTGCCTACTTAAAATGTCTGATGACCCTAATTTACCGCCAACAATCTTTTGAATTCATTTGTCAAATTAAAGAAATATAATAATAATAATAAAAATATAATAATGGGGTGGTGGGCCACCACCCCTGCCAAGCCGACGTATAATATATATATATATATATATATATATATATATATATATATATATATATATATATATATAGGGGAAATGACCCAACGACTGATCCACCCTTGTAATGGCACCACTGTGTATGGGGATGACATGAGTCGAAACCGCCCGGTCGATCACCGACTGATCTATCGACAACCCCTCCAATGATCACCCATTCTAAATATCTTGCCAAAAAAGATATATAAAATGATATGCCATATATGGGTGCAAACGAGTTTAAAACCCATAACCCCGCTGAGGTCAATGACCCAACCATAATCTTCCAACTAAGTTTCCAACGAGAACGACTTTGTTATTAATGCCCAAAAAAATTATATATAATCCCAATTTTTCCATTCGACCACAAAACGAAGGAGGAGCACATGCAGAACCTAAAGCCCAAGAGGAACTGTGCCCAAGTCAGGCATGTTTTTCGAGATGGGTATATTCCATGAGAATATTCCCTAGAATATTCCATAGAATATTTCCATGCAGAATTATTGAGGAATCTTGGAGATTCCCTAGAGGGCAATTGTTTAAGGTGTTAATTATGCCAACTTTATACTCAGATTACTCAGAATTTCACCATGAGTCTAGTGGTGCAGACACTTTTATGATAGAAACAACATATTTTGCAAAGACAAAATGTTGAGGGTGGAACCTTGATGCAAGAATCGACATGGAATCTGAAAGATTCCTTAGAGGCCCCAAAATTGACAGTTTTAGAACCAGGCCAACTTTATACTCATTTTTATCTATTTTTTGCAAGGAATGTGATCGTGTGATCATTTTCTTCATCTGAGAAACGAAATTTCAGTCATCCCGCAAAATAAAATATTTGAGGAATCTTTAAGATTCCCGGGGAGCCCAAATTTGCTTGAGTCAAAAAGGGGTCAGGTTTATAGTCATATTTCACGATTTTTCACAAGGAATTCAAATGTGCAACTCGTTTTTCAGTATAGTTGTGCATTTTGAGCTATCCCTGGAAGTGGATATATAAAATTCATTGATGCCATGTCCTTTTGATTTTTTCTGAGATGATGATTTGATGTTGAGATCCTTGATTTCCATTTTGTTGGAGTATCCTTATAGGGCACTTCAACTGAGAGTTTGATATTTTGTCATGTTGAAAGAGAGCTTATATGAGTGAGTGTTCTTATAGAAAAACATCTTATGGAGATACATGCCACTTTAGTTAAGTAAGTTCATCCTTATATTTGACAAAGAATGCATCATGTACTCATCATAATCTTGCAGCAATTAATGAAGCGAGTTCCCCACTCTTGACACCAAGCCCAGGGATGTAACCCACACTAGATGAAAGTCGTTATCAAGTTGTGTGTGTTCTTAGATTTGGTGGTTGTCTTTATGTTTCCTCTTCTTTAAAGTATGCACATGTGGTTTTTCATACTCTTTCACATGCAATTTCGCTAACATCACATAAGTAAAAGATCTTGGTTAATTCAGTTGCTGAGAGAATACAAATCAAGTTTGGTTTTAGAGAATTATTTTTGCTGATGTGAATTGTGATTGTGAATGATAACTAGAGATTGAATGTGCAACAGGAAGGAAAATGGAGGATCACAAATATCTCTACGAGGACATCCTCAGGATGGCACACATGGTAGATATAATGTATGCAATTATGAGGAGAATATGGCAAAAGAGGAACAAGAGAAAGAGAGAGCAGAGAATGATGCTCGATCTCCATCTTCAGGTGAATATTCTTCTTCTTCTTCTCATAATTCAAATGAAGAGATCAACGAAAGCCTTCAAGTGGAGAATGTTGAATGTTGAATTGAATTGATAGTTTTTTAGTTTCATTTTCACATGATGCTATTTCTATTAGAAGCATGGAGGTACCCATTTCAGGAGTTGACATGAGAATCCTTACAAAGATGGGGTATAAAGGAGGAGGAATTGGTGTTAATGGCCAAGGAATGACCTAGCCATTGGAGGTTGTACAAAGGCATTGATTTGTAGGATTGTGATACATTGAAGAGGAGTGTTCAAAGGAAGAAAAAGCAAGGGGTTCTTCAGACAAGGAATCCAAGCCATTGTCGGAACCATCAAGGAAAGAGGATGTTGGAAATACATCACGATCTTCCCATGACTGTGAACATTGTAGAGGAAGAACTACAACAAGATCTTCTCTCCAAATTTTCACCAGAGAAAACCAACCAAGGTATAAGAGGTCTCATTACGCTAATTCCTATTTTGATTATAGACATATTGTTAATGATGGGAAAAAATTTTGGTATAGAAAACCATGTAGTTTTTGTGCCTTGTATAAATATGTAGTTGCCAAGTGTTGGAAAAGAATGGAAGCAAGAAAGAGGAAGAGACGTGAAAGACCTTCTCCACATTAGGGAGGGAACAAGCTTAAGCAGGTTTGGAGGAAAAATGATTTTTGCAGTCATTATAAAAAGCACGGGCATCAGAGAGTCACATGTTGGGAGCTCTATCTAGAGAAGTGACCGAAGGAGGACCAGAAGAAACATGAAAAGGAACCTATCACTAAAGCAAATCAACAAGAAATCCAACTACAGGGAGAGAGCACATCAACCTAGTTGGTTAAGAGATGGGTAACATTTTTAAGTAGTTGAGCATGGCCACAATTTTTTAAAGCACATTTTGTGAAATGATTGCAAAAGGGATGATGGGTTTTCCATCACTTATGTAAAGCAACATGATTGTGTTTCTGACCTTTTTGTTGATAGACAGGTATTGGTTTTTGTTGCGATTATGATGTAAACTTGACCAAAGAGTGTGTGTTTTACACTCTTGGAAAGTATGGGGTTTTCTTGGGTCTTGATTGGTCTTGTGAAAGAACATGTATTTTGAAAATATGTATTTCAAGTTTGCAGAGGACACAGGCATCTGTCCATCAGTTATGGCCCCGAAGAACAAAGGTGAAGGAGAAGGAAGTGTGTCTTGTTAGGGTATTTGTTGTGCAAACGAGTAAGTATAAAATATTGCAGATTGTGTTCGTGCTTTTGGAGGACCAAAAGCTACTCAATAATCCATGTGTCTCCAAGATCAAAGGTGGCTTTGGAAAAGCTCAAAAATAAAATTCCTTAGATTATTGTAAAACTAGGATTATATCGAAGAGCTCGTTGCAATCTCTCCAACAACACAAATAACACCTCAATCTGAGTCTGTATGCAAAATTTATGGCCAGTCAAAGTTTTGGTCAATTAGCCTCACAAACTAAATTTGGAAGAAAACTAAATTTGGCGGAGCTGCTAAATTTTGTAGAAGTTGATGAGGCGACAAATTGGCACTTCATGATGACATTTTCCGACTGTTAGAAAGGGCGAAATTGTTTCTTACTTAAAACTTCCAACGACCCTAAATTTTTGTAGACAATTTTTTGAATTCGTTTGTCAAAATAAAGAAAAAATAAATAATAATAAATATAATAATGGGTTGGCAGGCTGCCATCCCGCTAACCGAACATATAATATATATATTATATTAAAAGGGGAAATGACCCAATGGTGGAGCCACCCTTGTAATGACATCAATACGTATGGGGCCGACAGGAGTCAAACCTGCCTGTCGACCACCACTCGGTCCACCAACAAACCCTCCAATGACCACTCATTCCAAACTTCGTGCCAAATATATATATATATATATATATATATATATATATATATATATATATGCCATATGTGGGTGTAGATGACCAACCATAGTCTGCCAACCAAGTTTCGAATGAGCACGAGTTTGTTATTAACGCCTAAAAATTTATATACAATCCTTGTTGGCTTGTTGGGGCCTGACCCAGGTTGAGAGGTGATTTAGCCAAACAGATCCCGGTACTACTAGCCCTTTTGGCAACAGTCCGCGGAGCGTGGACTGAGGTCTCACTTGAAGTAGTATGGGAGGGTGCTAGAACTAGGTTTCTGCACCCTGGAGATGTCTGATGGTTTCAAGTGGTCCACGGTTCGACCTTGCATGCACGTCACTACGTGCACTTACCCGTACCTCGCAGCTTGAGATGTTGCCTTCGCGCAGCCTTACCCGAGGGCCAAACAGTGTTATTACCCAAGTCCTTACTCGTAGCCCAATAATAGTTGATTAACTTAACTTATTTTTATGCTTCAATTATACTTAACAATATTCACAATTCATATAAGTGCATGTAGTAAATAAACAGTATAATTTCCAATGATATCAAACATGTAATAACTTAAGAACAAATACACGGAATTCAAATAAAATTTCTCTTTATTACTTTCTTCCTTCTGTTACAGACTTAACTCTACCTTGTGCACTCAGCTGCAGAGCCTCTTCCTACTACTACGACCCAAGATACTTAGACTCTTGCTCTATGCTCGCTCTCTTATTCTATCCATCCATTGTATTACTTCATTTCCCCTTTTTTACAACTTAAAGCCTCACTCTATTTATATAATCCCATAGTCCGCGGACCATGGGTAGGACAACACTACATTCAAAACTTAGGGTGGACAACCCTATGACTCTAACATATAGTATGTGCTTCGCGCCCGCAATTCGCGAAGTCTTTACAACAATAACAACTCAAAACTTGGGATTTGAGCCCCAAAACATGTTGTGGGGGGATTCCATGCCCAACAGGCCCCCAACACAAACATCGTGACTTGCCCTTGAGTCACTGTGTTGGCACGGAGTCCCTCCAGCTGGTCTCGAATGGTCTTGATGTCAGCAATGCACTGAGCTGCTGCTTGCTGAACCTGCTGCATCCATTCCTCGGAGACCTCTATTTTCGACGTGATGCACTGCATCTGTGCATGCATCCCTTGAATATGCATGAGCTTCCCTTCAATATTTGTTGTGATTGTGAAGGCTTCGTCAATCCATGACTGAACGCACGCTTCGAGAACTGCTTCCTTATGGCGTGCTGCGTCCACCTGCTCCTTTAATGCCTTGGCTTGTTGCATCCTCGCAAGCCGTTGAGTAAGGACTACTATCTGTGTAGTTCCTCTGATGCTGTCATACTACTGCTGGAGTTCGCACACCTCTGTCTCCAGTCGTTGGATGTTGGGATCCTCCTGCAAAGTCGTGAGGACCTCCAGTGCCTGTTCCAACATATTCGTACATTCGCGCACTGCACTACCAATATCTTCCAACCCCACTGCAATAGCGCTGGCACGTTGTTCTCTGATTTTCGGGGGAGTGGAAGGCTGTACCTTCAATCGTAGCTCAATGATCAGGAGATTCAGCTCCAGTTGCACCCTTGTCGTCTCTTCTCTTGCATCATAGACTCCACTTTCCAAACTGTGGATCCGCACTTCTACCAGTAGATTTGTTGCGATGGCTAGCTCTGGGACGTGTCGGCAAGAGTCATCTAACGTGTGCACCAAATGCTGATTTTGCGACACCAACTTGTCGTGCTGCAAGTTGAGCTATTCTATGTTAATGTTCTGCTCGCTAAGAACCTAGATCGCGCAGCTCTCCTTGGCCCATGGATTTGCAATTATCCCATCCTGTAACTGATATAACGTTTCCCAGGGAAGGGTAGCCAAGTTAAGGCCAAGGTCTTTCATCATGCTAAGTGACATCCGATCCATCGCATTTGATGATACTAATGCTCCCTTTGGCAACACTATTGTGTTGGCCATCCTTGCACGCAACATTTGCTCTGCTGCTGAAGTGTCTGCTGCAACATGGGTAGACAGGGTACCTTCCTGAGGGGGCCGCACCTGTAACTCCTGCAGTTGCGCCCTGAGGGCCCCCAACACAGTCTGGTGCTTCGTCATAAACTCTTGAAGCGCTTCACTTGTGACATCACGAACCGTCTTGCCGATGTCATGGAGATCACCTTCGATTAAGGTGATTAGGTCAATGGCCAGCTTCGAGGCCTTGACCTTCTTCCTCGAGCCTGATTTCTTTACGATGCGCGACCATTTTAGCTGTGTGGATGCAGCTCCTAGGTCCGCGCTCCCTTCTACTATTTCTGTTTCCTCTACCTCCTGCCCTGAGGATGTTTCTTGGCCCTCGTCTTCTTGTGTCATTGCCGCCTCTGCTATTTACACTGATGCTACTGCTTCTGAGGACTTCTTCTGCTTTGCGACTTTTTGTGCCGCTTCGTGCATCGTCCTTACCTCAGTTACCGCTTTTTTGTTCCGCCCTCTCTCGGCCAGTTGGGTGACACGCAGCTTGGCATCATCCTTCTTTTTCTGTGCTGCTTCTTTCTCCAGTTCCGCCAAATCTGGGGCGCGTCACTCGGGAGACCATGTCTCCAATACAGTAAAGATCACATTTTCAGTGGCTACAAATGTTAGCTTCGTCCACTGCTTCGCAGGATCCTTCCGCACCCTGATATAGATGTTGTGCATATCGAATTTAAAGTGTGCAAAACTCTGTAGACTATTGTGCACCGTAGGTGACAGGCACAACCTCCTGTTGATCCACATTTGGATGCTTACCTCCATGAGCACCAAGAAATTTTTTTTGTCGCGAATCCGTTTTGCATCCTTGGTGGCCCAGAGCGAAGCATACTTCGCGGCCTCTAGTAACTCTCTATCAATGTTGGGACACTGACTATCCTCCGACAATTCTCCCGCTACCAGCAAGATGGATAAGAGAAACCACACATAGTGGAGGGTCTTACCCTACTCCTGGGCTTCATGACAGTTTAGCAAAAATTCCTCGCAAAGGAATTTGGCCCAGTTGAACTGGACCCCCTCCGCGCACTGTTCGACTAGCGCGACCACTGGTGCCAGTACCTCATTGGTGCGACACTTCCTCATCACTTTGTCGGCCGGGAGTTGGGTGGCTACGCACACCCCTTTGTCCTTGGTGCTAGATATGGTGTAGCCCCTCTTTTTCTTCTCCAGCTTATACTTTGCCTTCATGGCTTCTGTGAGAGTCAAATCGCTTCCTTTTCCATCTATAGTCACGTGGTCCTTTCCTTTATAGGGGAGCCGAGAGATATGATGAATGAGGTCTGCCATGATGGGAATAGGCTCCTCCAGCCATAGGTACCCATCATGCACCAGGCATAACAGCTGCCTGATGACGAAAATGGTGATGGGCGCGCGGTGGAAATGTGGTATCCCTAACAAGTGCAGTGTTGAGTCTTGAAAATGTCATTCATTTGCATTATACTTTCACTATTATGTCCATTATATCACCTCCATTTCACCTCCATTTCACTACTATGTCACCACATTCATCCCACTTTCATTATCATTGGGCCACCTTTATGTTTTTCCAATATTTGTTATTTCTAAGCCTTTTAAGTGAATTTGTGGTTAAACATTAGAAAATAATGTGCATATGCTTATACCTAACAAATGGGTTGAGATTGTTGACATGTGTAGGTTGAAAGGAGGCTTCTAGAAGACCCTTATGTGGCACTCTAAGGCCAAATTCGAATTTGGTTGGAAAGAATCATGGGATCATGAGGATATGTGTCACATCTCCTAATTGTATTGTAACTCTAAAAAGACATGTGTCTTATCAGTTCCTATTTTGATTAGGACTCTAGAGGTAGAGGGAGAGATTCATGGACTATCATTAATGAGATGGCTCTCATCTTTTTGTATAAATAGGAGATCTCTCTCCTTCATTAGTTAGTCTTTCCTTTAGTCTTTTCTTAGTCCTTTTAGCTTGTTAGTCCCATGGCTTTTGGAAGCTTTTGTACTTTGCACTTTTGAAGAAATTGAATAAAGCTTTGATGTTCTCAACATGGAAGGAGATGTGAAGTAGATGTCATGGAGCATATTAGGATGTAAGTAGCTTCGATTTCATTTTGTAAATACTGCTTTGTAGAATGTAAGGTAGATTAGATTTTCATTCATGCAATTTTAATTTATGCAAGTGTGTTTAATTTTGCTTTGATTTCATAGGTGGTAGGGGGCCCCTGCCTTGTACAAATGTCTTTGTTGTATTTGCTTTATCTCTAATGGTATTTTCAGTTGTCATATTCATAAGTTGCTGCCTTTATTTTATTTTTCTAGCTTGATTTCTAAGTTTAGTTTCTCAAGTTGTATGCTAACATATTGATGGTCTCCTTATCATAAGTTGTTCATCTTTAAGAGATCAGAATACTAATAAATCACAGCTTGCTTTGAGTAGTTTTTGACTTATATCACTAACTCTTTCTTCACTTGTTACACATTACAATGTATGTTGGAAGCAGAATGTTGGAGAAAGGCAAAGTGGTGTTATAATTTGTCATCTTAGAGCTTGATTACTTTTTAGGCTTATTTCTAACTACTTCTTAATCGTGTTTCACATAGTACTATATGTTGGAAGCAGAGAGTTAGGAAGAGATGATCATTATAATTGGTCTTTAAAGTGGTTTTTCTTACTTTTTTTTGCAGCAGCATGAGTAGTGACTAGTGCCATTAGAAAGTGGTTTTTATGCTTTGCTTTCAGTTTCATTTCAAGTTATTTCTTTCAAGCTCTTTCTTTGCAAGTTTAGAAGGTAGTTAGAAACCACCAGTTACACACACTCACTCATTTAGAAACCACCATACACACACAAATCACTCATCTGTTTATAAAACCATTACTATAAACAAAATAAACTATAAAACAACGAAGTAAGAAAAAGGTTAACTAAGCACATATAGTGCACCACACTTCATCAGTTTACGATACCCGGATTGATAATTTATGTAGAGCAATTTAAGATGTTAAATTGACTAGACATGCAGCAACCCAGCTTTTTCCACACCTTGCAGCCATTTTTGCGATTCTAACGTGATCACTGCCCCCTCGGTGTTCTCCTTCATTAATTTCCTCGTCTCTAGGTGAAGGAACTTCTCACTATCAGCGAGGTCCCAGTCCTCGAATTTCATGGTTGTCACGCGGCCTAGGTGCGTGCCGTCAAATACAATATCATCGGGGAGGAGCGGGCTCTAGAGTGAGCTTTTCGTTTCATCCAGGTCCTTCGGTACTTTGGTTTTCCCTTTCCGCGGAGGGACATACGCTGGAAGTTTTGTTGTAGAGTGCAACAGTTGGACATCCTCCTCCATGTCTTCTTCTTCCTCTACCGCGACAATCAGGGCCTGCAAGTCTTCTTCTTCCTCATCGGTTTCTATTGTGAATGCTTTCCCCTTCTCTTCCATGGATAGTTTGTTGTGACGCGGATTCCTCGTGCACATGTGTACTGGACCCATTAACTGTTTATCTTTCTTGGGTTGTGGTGTTCGTGGTGATTTGGGGATTTTTTTCACCACCCAGGCACCTTCTTGAACATCCCCCACCATTTGGGTCTGCGCGACCTCACCAACGATTACTTCTTCAACTCCCAACCCATCCTTAGTGGCTATCATCATCTCTATACTGTATTCTGTTTCTCATGAACTTAGGGGCTTAATTATTGCTCGGCTCTCAACACTCTGTGCTCTGCTCAAATGCTCAGTTCTCAAATGACCAAGTGTTGTTCGCTGGCTAGCCCTTTGAGTTTTATAGCCCCTTTGGAATTTGAATTCGACCGTTCCCCCCAATTTCGGGCCATTAATGCTTTGTTGGTGGCAAATTTTCCCAAATCTTGCCCATAACTCGCGTCTTAAATGCTCGCCGCCTGCTCCATTTGGCCTTAAATCAGACATCCCATCATGAATAGTGACACCAATAGTCACTTCCCACCCAACCCGCGCGACAACACAACCATCCATGCGCAGTCACAAACCCTGTGACGTTCTAATTTTGCGAGCATTTTCAATATCATGCAACTCCCAGGTAGAATATTTTATAGTCTCGCACTCCCTTTCAACTGCCTGGAGTGCTAAGGCTGTCCTTCCGATGGTTAGTGAGGTGGTTACACCACTCGTGTGGGGCTCCATCCCGTCCTCTAGCATGGTTCATGGAGAATCCTCATATGCCATTATGGTGATTGGCACCACGCACTCTACTATTTGCAAGGCGCTACGTTGAGTACTGTGTTTGGCGATATGCGGTCCCAGCCACGGCAGCAGACTAACCAGTTCTCGGCCTTAGTCCTCCAATTCATCAGTATGATCGTACGCATCTTGCCTTTCCATCCTTGGTTTATCGATGAGAAATGGTTCCTTTATTTCATTTTCTAGTCTCTTAACCTCTGTGTCCTTTAAAGCACTTTTCTTTCTTAGCCGTACCCGGTCATTTTCAAGTTCGTGAAGTCTAAAGTTTCCCTTTCGAATTTCTTCCTGAAGTCTTATATGTTCTGTTTCGTGTAGTTGTGTGAGTTCTTCGTTCTGGTTTGCGAGGATCATTGTATATGTGGGTGTTGTTACGTGCGGACTTGGCTTCGCATGCTCCACAGGGATTTCAGCCCCTGTTTCATACTTCGGTTTCAGAATTGCTCTCACGGTCAGGGTTTCAAACGTGGTCCTATAGGTCCATTGAACCGTTGGTACACGCAAGTCCTAGTTATTGTGGACCTTGTTCAACACTTCGCACACCTTGACAAAGGCTTCCCCATGGATAATCTTTGGCACGCTTCATCTTTCTTGCTTTCGCTTGTTGCTCCTATTTTCAATCGTGATAGCGGTGTGCGTTCGTGTAGGCTGCATACCATACGCCTGTATCGATCTGGATAGGTGGGTGCGTAAGCTGTTTCGTGCATCAGGAATTGCTTCCATCCTCATCGGAGGCTTCCCAAATCGTAGGCGCATCATCCTTTTGCATCTGTGCCAATCCTCAAAGCATTTTGATGCGTACCCCACCACCTTGCGGGTGTAGCGCGTAGTGCCCATTTCAAAGCGTCAAAACGCTGTTGTTCTGGAACCTCACACTCAAATTTGTTCAAGAATTCGTCCACCGCTATCAACCCATCGTATATAGGTAGATCCCTTATCTTTTTTGTCATGCAGCACAATAATCTTACCATCATGTTGCAATTGAGCGTGGTTACTTCGTGTAACTGATTCTGCAATCGTTCTATTTCTTCGTCCGAATCTGAAGTGCAGGAGCTTTTGCGCTCCCAAGAAATCCTACCATCTGCTGTTGGATTCACCCAATCTTGCTCTCGAGCAATTATCTTGTAGATACAATCGAGATCATCATCACTATCATCATCGCGCACCGGTTCTATGTAGAGCGCTCCTTTCACAGGGTCTAAAGGTACCACTACGTGTCGTTACTTTTTCTCAAAAATCATTTTGTGCTTCTTTAGATTTATTAATCTGTTCATATCAGTGGCCCAATCTATTCCTAGTAGCGCGGGATAGGGATTGTTGTCATCGACAATCTCTATCACTTCGAAATCTGCCAACGCGCTCGCACCTTTGATGTCTACTGTTATCCCCTGCAATCTTCCCATCGTTAGGATCTTCTGTTGGTTCGCCATTCGCAATTAAATAGGAGACCATTGTAACGCAGGCCTTCCCATGCATTCCCATGTTTTCTTTGGCAGTACATTCGTGTCCGATCCAAGATCTAGAATTACTTGATCCATTTCGTACTCTTCGATTTGCACAGTCAATCTCATTTCTCTTCCTATTTGTAATGCATGCTTTCCAAGTTTTCGGACTACGCGCGGTTCTCCTGACCCAGTGCACCTAGTGATAAGTTCCTGCAGTCCTTTTATAGCCTTGTTTTCACGCAGCAGTTTCATGCATATCTCCAGAAAGGTAGTGAGCACTGAAGGATCCATCCTTGGTTCTAGTTGATCCTTACTACCTGAAGTGGAGGCCTCCGTGAAGCTCTTCTTAGCTTCCATGAATGTCTCCTTTGCGCGCTCCAAATCAAATTCAGGTTCCTTTATAAGAGCCTAGCGAACCCACACACTTTCTTTTGGCTGCTTACCTTTGTCATCTCCTGTTGTGATACCACTTCGATGCACTATGTTTATATTTGGGTCCTCTTTGTGCGGCTCAGACCTCATCTGTTATAGACAATTTTGTGTCTGGCAGCATCGGGCATGAATTGTCAATAATCCAAGGGATCCAAAGTCCCTAAACATGATGTTCCTACCCCTAGAGGAACAAGGTCAGCAAACCAACAGCTCTCAGATCAGTTCTCCACCTGAAAACACTCAAAAACAAGCAATCCTGAAATCAAAGCAGGTGCTCCACTAGGCTTCTGCGCTGAAACTCAACTCCTCCATGGTGTACCTGCGTTGCAAAGCAAGTGGAACAAAGGCCACCTGCGCTGAGCGAGATGGGACAAGTGGCACACTGAGTCATTGCTCTGGAATCTTCCAAAAATGACACTTGGATCAGGGATTTCGCCTTGTGATGAGTCAGAGGCTCTGTTTCTCCAAGTGGACTCAAGAACTGAAGATCAACTGAAGAGAGAGAGGACACAAGGCAGCTACACATCAGTTGCAAGCTGACTCATCCTTTCTCAATTCATCTATATATTGAGCTCTCTCCTATGAGCTCAGGAGGCTGGAATTTTGTGCAAAGTAATGATATGCTGTTGGTTTCACTATAGAGCTATTGGGTGATTGCTTGAAGGAGGTGAAGAGGAGAAATTCTTTCTGCTGGGAGGTGTTGCTGGATTGGGGCCTTCAATGGTTGTAACTCTCTCAGAACTTTACTTCTTCATTAATAAAATCTATTGAGGTTCTTCTATATGCACTTGTTTCAATGATATATTGTGATAATTGTATATTTGATTTATGCTAATCCTTGAATCAGTTATGATTGCATGCTTCTTGTAGTTTCCTTCTTTGTTATTTTGCAGGATCTCATTGTAGCTAGGCCAGCAAAAGAGCAAGGAGCTGGGAGCAAGCAGCCAAAGAGAAGAGTTTGGATTCGACATTAAGTGCAAGGCAACGGTTAGTGCATTTCCTCATTCTCTCTTGCTTTCGTAAAGAAGTAAACCTTAAGTAGTTTTCTTTACAGTTGTTGCTGAGGTACTATCACCCTTAGAGTGGGATAGGGTCATCCGAGTCGGATACTTTTCCCTACAACAAACTGGCGACTCCGCTGGGGATCGTATCTGTTTGATTGTTTGTAGTATTTTGCTATTCATTTCCTGAACAAAAGAGTACCAAATCGAAAAGCTTTTGACTATATCAAAAGCGAAGTAGAGGGCAGCTACTCTAGCTCATTTCTGAGCATGTTCATGATTTGAAGAGCTGATCTACAAGGATCCTTGTAAGCTCTTAGTGATAGCTTTTCATCTTCCTTGTCATCCCTTAGCGTGTGCTTGACTGATAGCTTCTGATTTGAGCAAAAACTGTGAATTTTTGAGAAAATTGTGACCCAGAAACTGAGAAAAGGCAACTTTCGTTTTCCAAAGCAGGTAGTACACAGGCTACCTGCTTTGCAATGCAGGTCCCGAAGGGGCTACCTGCGCTGAGAGCCAGACTGGCTGTGCAGCACCTGCGTTGGCCCAATTTTGCCTTGTGCAGTTGGGGTTTCCTCCCTTTTTCTTGCCTGTTTTCACTATAGATTTTGTTGCTAGTTGTCAGTCTTGTACCTATTCTGAAACCAACCTTACTTGCCATCATTCCGCCTCTGTTATATAACGAAATTGTACTTGTTCTTTTGTATTTCTTACATCATTTACAATTTCCCATAACGAAAGTTAACCAGTCTTGCTTTGGCCTCTTAGATCTGAACCTGTGTTAGGCATTTTGCTGGTCTAAAGAGTTAGCTTGTTTGCTGTCCATAGCTGATTAGTCTTTTTACTTTCGTCATTATGGTTTGATTTCATGTATTTCCCGTGTTTAAACAAGTAAATCTTAAGGTGTCTTTTGATTTTGGACTAGCTTGTTTACTTTCGCTTGAAATCGAAATCAAAGTTATATAACAACTTTCTTTTTGTAATACATCAACATTAAGAAAGGGAAAAGAAAATACATGCATTGTGCATTTTGCATTTGACTGTTTGCATGCTGATTTAGGAAAAAATTGCATTAGTGTGTGCTCTATGATCTGTGTGAAAAGATTTGCCTTTCTTTTCCCTCAATAGTTAAGATTTTCAAAGTTGAAAGATTGAAAAGTTTGCTTCTCATCTTAGACTGCATTCAGGAATTTGTTACATACATCTCGTGGTGATCCTTAAAGGCAAACTGCTAAACAAGATCAACATTAAAATAAATTCAATTTACATAACAACGCTTTGTAACATAACGCAAACACATAGAGGTCTAGGTAGAGACGTGTTCCGGCGTCGTTAAACATAGTGACTGTCGATCTCTACGAAGGTGGGTGATTCCTCCTGAGAGTCGGTGGCACTAATACGGACTTGTGCTCCCACGTACCGTCGCGTATATATTGGGAGACCCCTATAGGAACAAAGCCTTTATCCATAGGAAGCCGTGTCGGCCGCCCTACTGATCGCGATGCAGTGAACACAGCATTCACGAAGATCGACCACCCGTACCGTAAAACGTATTCTGTGGTTTCGCGAAAAGTTTGGCACACCCTCTGCCTAGAACTCCAGAGAAGTTTCTTTTGGCCTTTTTCAAACTCTATAACTGAAAAAGTCCATCCGAGCATTTGTCACTTCGGGCTCGTTAAAACATCGAAGGAGACTAGAGTCATCTTTAGCTTTTTCTCGACTCTTAAAACATGAAAAAGCAAAGTTGTGTCTAAAGCGTCGTTAATAAAATTTATTTTAATCGGAACATAATCACCTGTTATTCCCACGTTGATCTTTCAGTTGAAAAGTATGGAGCCCACCAACCAAGGAAGTCACCTTGGCGGAAGTCCCAATCCCTTCTCCTCTTGGGGAGATGTTGGTGCGCCTCATATGGCCACATTGTCACTTCCAGGATTGACAATTGGCCTACCTGTATGGCTCTTTTCAACTAATGTAGTTCAGATCGCCACTAATCCTGAGCAGTTGAATCAACAGTCAGACCAGTCTAGAGCTACCCACCAGCCTTCCACTTCTTACAGTTCTTCCTCTGATCCTTCATCTTCGCAAGGTAGAGCCGGCAAAAGTCAGCCTCCCATGGAGAAGAAGGAGAAGAAGAAGAAAGAAAAGAAGCAGAAGGAGCCTAAGGCAAAGGCAACTGGGGGCAAGCAAAAGACATCTGACAAAAATCCACACACTGCACCGACCGGGCCTAAATCGCCATGTGTCATTTGCAAAGGGACCCACTTCCACCGTGACTGTCCTTGTATTCCCCGGATACTAAGGGACTGGTCCCCCAGGTTGCACAATCCGGTAGCATCAACCTCTGATAGACATGTTGATTGCATTTCGTCAACTAGCGAGAGTGAAGGACAAAGAGGGAGACCAAGATCACCCTGTATGTTGTGTGAAGGCGATCACGCCATCCACCGATGTCCATTCTTAGACGAGGCGAAGAGAGTTTTGGAAGATCGTCCGGTTTCACCGTTACGACTTCCTCCTGGATACCAAAAACTCGTGCCAAGTCCCTCGATAGTTGAAAATCCAGCTGGCCCGATCAAGTGGTCAGCTGAAGTGTCGGTCATTGAGAATGAACCTACTGAATCCAGACTAGACGAAAGTCTAAAGGTCGAAACGGCAGTTGACCCGGTTCTTCCTTCAGAGGTTTCATCCTCAAATGACTCCGTCATTGAAGACCCATCTTCAAATGACACCCTCACTGAAGAGGATAAGGATGACACCGTCCATATTCTTTTCATCAACACAGACTCTGATGAGCATCAGGGCAATGCGCCCATTCCTTTATCGCAGGAAGGAACATCGTCAGGGTCGTATCCGGCCGTGTATTCGGTCCCACCACCAAGCAACCTAGTTGTATCCTTTGATTGGAATCAACTAGGCAGACCCCGGTTACCAGCCAGTATCCCATTCAGAATCATCGTCCAAATCTACAGAATGGTGATGGCTGGAACTATCATTGATGAAGGGGCATCTGTGAGTATCCTTTCCTCTATTGCTTGGAAAGCACTGGGTTCCCCGGCGCTTTTACCTGAGATGAGAAATCTATCGGGTTTTGATAAAGGAACCAGTCACCCGTTAGGGATTCTCCCCAATGTTCCCATTACATTGAAAGGGAAGACAGTTCATATGAACGTCATGGTCGCCCAGGGACCCTTGGTATATAACTTACTCCTTGGACGAGACTATATATATTGCATGGAGGCGATAGTGTCCTCACTCTTTAGAGTTATGTGTTTTCCGCACGAAGGAAGAATGGTCAAGCTCGTAGACCAGCTTTCATTTCCAGGATCACGCATCGCAAATAGTCAAATACCATCCCTTAACGGTTTATTCGCTCAAGGAATGCCTCCACCCCCGGTTCTACTTCCCGATGAATGCGAGTGATTCGGAAAGATGTAAATGGGACCCAGGGGGCATGCACCCTGGCCTGCCTTGGGCAGAGGAAACCTTGGGTATAAAGTTAATTTCCGCAGAAGAATGGGACTAGTCCGTACCCCGTCCGAAGGAAGGAAGAGAGGGTTGTTCTAGGATAAAGTTCTTTTGTCAAAGTTATGTGAGTGAGATAATCAGCTTCTCGCTCCCTTTGTCTAAAAAGTAGGCTCTCCTGAGGGAGGAGATCCATTTGTGGCGGCGAGTAGCCACCATCTTTGAAGGCAAGCCTCACCCATTAAAACATATGTTTTGAAGGATAAGTAGGGGCAGCCTCCAAAGAAAGAGATGAAATTGCTGCAACAAGTAGTCACCATCCTTAGCAACCTAGTAATAGACATCGCCGAAAAAAAAAAAGAGTTTAGTTTGCGGCAGCGAACAAAACCATTTTTCGGATAATAAGTAAGAGGCAAACCTCCCTCCGTAACGCCAATGTTTTATCTGTTGCGATCTTGCAAAAATCAAAAAGTGGACTGATGGGAAGACAAGTACCGTCGGCACCGAAAAATAACGAGAAGACAAGTATCGTTAAAAATATAGCAAGACGACAAGTAGAAAAACAGAGGTGGGACAGAGGAGGGGTAGCCTTGAAATTATACTTTATACCTGGGGGCATGCGAACCTTTTGGAGTGCAAGCACGGGACGACTATTTATTTTTTTTAAATTTTTAGGTCCTCCCTTTAAACCTGTAGGTCTAACCCGTTAAACTCGTAGGATTAGCCGTTTCCAGCTTGCATAAAGAAAGGATGTGGGGCAAAAGTTAAAACTTGCCAAATCGGAGTAACTAGTGAGGTATAGCTCCTTAAATATGACTACCTCACCTGAGGCGTTCCTTGTATTAAGACTGGTATATTCGAGCAGTTTTAGCAATGTTCATGCTCGTTTAAAAAATAAACGCAAGATCCGAGCAGTTTTAGCACATAGTTCATGCTCGTTAAAAAATAAACATAAGTTGTGAGCAATCTTCCCCTAGAGTTCAAGCTCACTCAGAAAAAATGAACCGGTAAATAACCTTGGTAAATGTAACCTTTGAAAGCCATATTAAAGCCCTTGGTCGTGTTCTTGCAGTCTCACCTCCATCCGTTCATTTGGCCAATCGTTCATCTCCATATGTTTGTTTACCCATTTTGAGGAACAGCTGCGAAGAGTGATTTCACTTAGCCATCCTTGTGACACTGCCGTGATTGGAAAATTCCAACCTGTACCTGGAATCTGCTGCTATCCCTGTTTATCACTCGTTCCTCAAAAGACGAGTCTTCTTTGAGCTCTTTTCTCTTGACTCGTAAAATATGAAAAGTTTGCCGAGTTTTGGCCTTCCAGCTCGTTAAACGACCGGAAGAGCTATCCCTCCTCTAGATTTTAATCTTTTTGGACCTGAGGGATTATTGCACAAAAAGATCGAGCGCTTGTTTTGTTCGGCTCGTTAAAGCAATCGAAAATTCATCCCTTCTGTATCGTTTTATACTTTTTCGGACTTAAGGGATTAGATGACGAAAAAGGAATTCTGGAGTTGACTTTATGTACCTTTTCAGACTCTCTAAAAATGAAAAGGACCGAGTTATCCTTGTCGTTAGACTCGTTAAATTCATTAAATAGCGACAAACTTGTCTTTAGACGAGAACGAGTTTCCCTATCGCTAGGCTCGTTAAAACATAGCGATAGGCTTGCCCGAAGGGCAGGTTATAGAACAAGCATATGTTATCCTCCTCAAGCTTGATAAAAATAAAGAGGTACTGGTCAGCAATGACTGGGGAAAAATTGGGAGAACCTCACAGCTTTAATGGTAGCAAGTCGCTCTTGAACATGACACTTTGTCCTCCGTATCACATCGGGTTGGGTTGTTTCATTCACCGGTCTCATCACCATGGTCCTCGCCACACCATCCACATTTGGGGTAATGCTACCAATCCATCACATCAGTGTCGTTATATGTTCAAGAGATGTTGTTCTGCAAAGAGTCAACCGAGTCCCATCCACTGCCATACATTGTCCTTCATCCATTTCATGACCGCCACCCTGAATCATACATCACAGTTTGTTTTCACCTCATCACAATCACTAGCTCCGTTCCGTGTCACTGATGTGGGATTCATTAAGGCCCTCCTTTGACGGATCGCTCCTTGTCGACATCAACTCATTATCCAAGGAGTTGATCTAGGAACAACCCCTTCAGTACTTTGAAGCTTGCATGCCTCAATGGCAAGTTTCTCACTTCCGGCGACAGGTATACATCAATGACCTTCGACCAGAAGATTTTGCATGGTGGTCGACGCCAAGTCCTTTATTCCCACCATGTGAATTGTACTGCCGTACCTTGAGGGTCATCATCCTTATCGGTGATTCCTCTCGCGCTTGTTAACGGTTTACATCATTGACCGGTAATCAAGCGATGTCTTTCCATGTTCGACTTCAAGAAATTCTCACATGGATCGACTTGTGCATCGAATGAAGATCGGAAGAGATTGAAGACCCCGGGTCTAGTTTCATCCATCCGGGCTGCGATATATATTCAGGATATAAAGACATTTGATATGTACATCATTGCAGCAGATGATCATCCTTCTCAAAGGATGATAATTACAGCAGAGAATTATCAGTCTATCATCAGACGATCGTCTGTGCTATGTACCAAAATGAATTTATAAAGCTGAGCATGGGAATGCCCGCCTCAGCTAGATCATGAAAAAGAATGAAAAATAATGTATTGTATTGTATCTTATTACAGGACATTTCTCAGCAGATTGAATGAACTTCGGATCCTCCTAATAAAGCATTTCACCCGATAAACGACCTCATACTTTAGGGGGCATCTGTTATAGACAATTTTGTGCCTGGCAGCATCGGGCATGAATTGTCAATAATCCAAGGGATCCAAAGTCCCTAAACATGATGTTCCTACCCCTAGAGGAACAAGGTCAGCAAACCAACAGCTCTCAGATCAGTTCTCCACCTGAAAACACTCAAAAACAAGCAATCCTGAAATCAAAGCAGGTGCTCCACTAGGCTTCTGCGCTGAAACTCAACTCCTCCATGGTGTACCTGCGTTGCAAAGCAAGTGGAACAAAGGCCACCTGCGCTGAGCGAGATGGGACAAGTGGCACACTGAGTCATTGCTCTGGAATCTTCCAAAAATGACACTTGGATCAGGGATTTCGCCTTGTGATGAGTCAGAGGCTCTGTTTCTCCAAGTGGACTCAAGAACTGAAGATCAACTGAAGAGAGAGAGGACACAAGGCAGCTACACATCAGTTGCAAGCTGACTCATCCTTTCTCAATTCATCTATATATTGAGCTCTCTCCTATGAGCTCAGGAGGCTGGAATTTTGTGCAAAGTAATGATATGCTGTTGGTTTCACTATAGAGCTATTGGGTGATTGCTTGAAGGAGGTGAAGAGGAGAAATTCTTTCTGCTGGGAGGTGTTGCTGGATTGGGGCCTTCAATGGTTGTAACTCTCTCAGAACTTTACTTCTTCATTAATAAAAGCTATTGAGGTTCTTCTATATGCACTTGTTTCAATGATATATTGTGATAATTGTATATTTGATTTATGCTAATCCTTGAATCAGTTATGATTGCATGCTTCTTGTAGTTTCCTTCTTTGTTATTTTGCAGGATCTCATTGTAGCTGGGCCAGCAAAAGAGCAAGGAGCTGGGAGCAAGCAGCCAAAGAGAAGAGTTTGGATTCGACATTAAGCGCAAGGCAACGGTTAGTGCATTTCCTCATTCTCTCTTGCTTTCGTAAAGAAGTAAACCTTAAGTAGTTTTCTTTACAGTTGTTGCTGAGGTACTATCACCCTTAGAGTGGGATAGGGTCATCCGAGTCGGATACTTTTCCCTACAACATCATCATTTGTAGGTTCTGAGTCAGGGGAGGCTGGAGTACTCCTTTATCGGGAAACCTCGCTATCAATGTAGGGAATTCCTCTGTCTAATGATCAAATTGGGTACAGTATAAACATGATGCTCTCATTGGATTCGTACAATCACGGGCATAGTGCCCTGGCCCTCCGCAATTGTAACAAATTAGTTGTCCGCGACCCCTTCCTGGTCCCATTCCACCTCAAACTTGTTCGTGCCCTTGAAATCCAGCATGTTCCATCCCTGCATTTGGATCGAGGGCTTGAGTTCCGGTTTGCACTCTATAGGCAGGAGTCCAATCCATCATCAGCTCGTAACTTCTGCAGGTGCGCTCATCATGGCCTACCTACCTGTAGAAATTACAGAACAATTGTTGGGACATCTGCGTATACTTTTGTAATAGGTGACAGTTATCTATAGTATGTTTTCCTCCTATCTGACAGATCGCACACCATAATGCAGGCGTCGCGCTTAGTCCTGCTTGTGCCTTTGGTCTTAAAGGCATCAGCCCTCCTCCCGCCAAGTAATTCGTGAAAATTGGACAGTGGTCCTTGTCATGCCCCTAGCCTTTGCATTTTATGCATCATACCTCCTTGCGTGCCTCTGGCCGAGTTGTCTTGTCCTGTTTCAAACTCTACATTTCCAGACACAAATTTTGCAGTTGCGCGTGGATTTGTTGGACTCCTAGACTAGGATCTTGTATTGGGGTATTGTGTAATCTCATTGCAATATCTAAAGCTTCAGCTTGGGTGGATAGCTTTTGTTGTGATAGCGCCATCCTTAAATGCGGTGTTAGTGACGCTACAAACCATAAGCGGTGTTGTCCATCCGTAAATGTCATGTTGGCTTCGTGAATCATACTCTTTAGTCTCTGGTCCAGATCCCATGGGGTCTCGCCTAGAAGCATCATGATTTCCTTAAACTTGATAATCGATTGTGTCTCTGATTCTGGCCTGCTAAATTCCCTCTTCAGCGCGGCCTAGATATCTGCGATCCCTGCGTTTGGATGGTCATTAGAATGCTTAATGTACCACATTAGTGTGCAATCCTGCAACGTGCTTACCAGCGTTGCCTTCTTTATATTGTCATCTGCAACTCCTTGTGCTTCCCATACAACCTTTACTACGAAGAAAAATTGGTACGGATCTTCGTTCCCTACTCCTCTGAATACCAACATTTTTATCGCGCTCACCATATTGAACTGTGGTGTGGGTGGAGATGGGGGTGACAATGGTGAAACTGGTGGTGGTGTAGGTGGGGGTGGTATGCGCGGAATTCGTTGCCTTATCAGACTGATTTCGCTTCTCGGAGAAACTTTTGTGAGCTCTTCTTCATTTTCCCGTCGCGGCGAAATCAAGGGGCTATTTTCTATCTCTGTGCTACCTTCGTTTCTGTAGATCCTCCCACTTCGCATAGTCCCAAACATCAATTTATTCACATAACCTGCTTTTCACACAATAACATTTTGATCGAAGTGTTCAATGATTTAATGTCCTTACCTCGTGGTCCCTTGAGGAAACGACGTTCTGCCTCACTGTAGCTGATAGTCTTATCTACCGTGAACTCGGTGATAAATCCTCCTATAATTCGATCGAGCCAATGGTCCACAACGCACACGATCTTATCTTTTGACGCTTCTAGTTTGCGCACCAATTATAGAGTCCACACAATTGGTTTGTCGAGCCTACACCTTCCCTGATTGTCTGCTAGCTTCGCAATCCACTCATACAACTCAGAGGGAAAGGATGCAAAGAAAATTTCATGGATTTCCGTATATAAGTAGTGCTCTAACCACTGTTCCTTTGATATTCGCGGATTCATGTTTTCCTGTGCCGTGAACTCGTGAATCTTTCTATCCAACCACCCTTCAATTTATTTCTTTGTTGGATTCCAGTGACACGACATCAAACATCCCTTATGTAGATCCCGGCCCTGGCAACAGAACCATTTTTTTGCTTGTTGGGGCCTAACCCAGGTTCAGAGGTGATTTAGCCAAACAAATCCCGGTACTACTGGCCCTTTCGGCAACAGTCCGTGGAGCGTGGACTGAGGTCTCACCCGAAGTAGTATGGGAGGGTGCTAGAACTAGCTTTCCACACCCTCGAGATGTCTAATGGTTTCATGTGGTCCACGGTTCAACCCTGCGCGCACGTCACTACGCGCGCTTACCCGTACCTCGCAGCCTGAGATGTTGCCTTCGCGCAACCCTACTCGGGGACTGAACAATGTTATTACCCAAGTCCTTACTCGTAGCCCAATATTAGTTGATTAACTTAACTTATTTGTATGCTTCAGTTATACTTAACAATATTCACAATTCATATAAGTGCGCGCAATAAATAAATAGTATAATTGCCAATGATATCAAACATGTAATAACTTAAGAACAGATACACGAAATTCAGATAAAACTTCTCTTTATTATTTTCTTCCTTCTGTTACAGACTCAACTCTACCCTGCGCAGTGGGCACTCAGCTGCGGACTCTTCTAGGCCTTTCCGCACTTAGCTGCAGAGCCTCTTCCTACTACTACGACCCAAGATACTTAGACTCTTGCTCTATGCTTGCTATCTTATTCTATCTATCCATTGTATTATTTCATGGCCCTTTTTTACAACTTAGAGCCTCGCTCTATTTATATAATACCATGGTCCGTGGACCATGGGTAGGCCGAAACTACGTTCAAAACTTAGGGCAGATAGCCCTATGACTCTAACATACAATTCGCACTTCGCGCCCGCAATTCGTGGAGTCTTTACAACAATAACAACTCAAAACTTGGGATTTGAGCCCCAAAATGTGTTGTGGGGGGATTCCATGCCCAACAATCCTAATTTTTCCTTTCGACCACAAAACAAAGGAGGAGTGTATTCCAAACCCCACCCAAGATGGACACATTTTTTGAGACAGATATATTCTAGGGGAATATTCCACATAATATTCCCATGCAAAACCAGTGAGGAATCTTGGAGATTCCCTGGAGGGTAATTTTTTAACATGTCATAATTATGCCAACTTTATGTTCAAATTACTCAGAATTTCGCTAGGAGTCTGGTGGTGCAGGCAAATTTATGATTTGACTAATAGATTTTCTAGAGACTGAATGTTGAGGGTGAGACCATGTAGGTGGAACCTTGATGCAGGAATCTGCATGGAATCCGAAAGATTCCCTAACGGCTTGAAATTGGTAGTTTCACAACCAAGCCAATTTTATACTCAGTTTTTCACAAGGAATGTGATGGTGTGATCAATTTCTTCATATGAGCAGCAAAATTTCAGTTAGCCCGCAGAAGAGAATCTTTGAGGAATCTTTGATATTCTCGAGAAACCCAAATTTGACCGAGTCAAAAAGTAGTCAAGTTTATAGTCAGATTTCATGATTTTTCACCAGGAATTCAATTGTGCAACCTGTTTCTTTAGCACAATTGTGCATTTTTGGGTTGTCCCCGAAAGTGGAGGTATAAAATGCATTGATTCCATGTCTTTTTTATTTTTGCTGAGATGATGATTTGATGTTGAGATCCTTGTTTTCTATTTTGTTGGAGGATCCTTGTATGCCACTTCATGTGAGAGTTTGATATTTTGTCATGTTGAAGGAGAGATTATATGAGTGATATTTCTGATAGAAGAATGTCTTGTGGAGAGACATGGCACTCTAGTTAAGGAATTTCGTCCTTGTATTTAAAAATTAATGCATCATGTACTCATCATCATATTGCAATAATTAATGAAGTTGTCTCCCCACTCTTGACACTGGGCCCAGAGATGTAACCTGCACTAGGTGAACTCTGTTATCAAGTTGTGTGTGTTCTTTAATTTGATGGTTTTCTTTATGTTTCCTCTTCTTTAAAGTATGAACATGTGGATTTTCATACTCTTTCACATGCAAATTTTCTAACATCACAAAAGTAAAAGATCTTGGTTAATTCTAGAAGCTGAGAGAATCCATATCAATTTTGGTACCAAAGCGGTCTTCTTGTTGATGTGAATTGTGAGTATGAATGATAACTAGAGATTGAACGTGAAAGAAGGAGGAAAATGGAGGATCACAAATATATCTATGAGGACCTCCTCAGGACGGTACACATGGTAGATATAATGTATGCAAATTATGAGGAGAATATGGAAAAAGAGGGACAAGAGAAAGAGAGAGCAAAGGATGATGTACCATCTCCATCTTTGGGTTAATATTCTTCTTCTTCTTCATATCATTTGAATGAAGATATCAACGAAAGCCTTCAGGCGGAGAATTTTGAATTGAGGAGACTTCTACAAGAAGCAGAAGAGGAGAAGAATAAATTGCAGCTTCAATTACGAGCCACGAGTCCATCACTTATGGCTCCGAAGCACAAAGGTGAAGGAGAAAGAAGTGCTGCTTGTTAGGGAACTTGTTGTGTAGACGAGGAAGTAAAACATATTGCAAATTGTGTTCATGCTTTTGGAGGATCAAATTCTCCTAAGTGGGGAAGAATTATCCGGGTGGCTCCAAGATCAAAGGTGGCTTTGGAAAAGCTCAAAAAAAGACGTCCTTATATTGTAATGACACTAGTATCAGATTGAAGAGATTGTCACAAGCTTCCCAATGATGCAAACATAATATAAATCCGAATCCGTATGCGAAAGATATGGGTAGTCAAAGTTTTTGTCAACTAGGCTCACTAGCTAAATTTGGAAGAGCGACAACTAAATTTGGAAAAAAAATAAATCTAGCGGAGCCACTAAATTTTGTGGCAATTAACGAGGTGAAAAACTAAAACTTCACAGTGATAGTTTTTGGCGGTCGGAAAGCGCGAAATCGTCACCTATTTAAAATGTATGGTGACCTAAATTTTCATCGATAGTTTTTTATATTCGTTTGTCAATATATATATATATATATATATATATATATATATATATATATATATGGGGTGGTGAGCCACCACCTCCACTAACCCAATGTATAATATATATATTATATTAAAAGGGGCAATGACCCAACGACCAAGCCACCCTTGTAACGACATCACTATGTATGGGGCCTACGGGAGTCGAACCCGCCCAGTGGGTCGCCACCCGGTCCACTGACAACCCCTCTAATGACCACCCATTCCAAATGCCATGCCAAAAAAATTAAAATAAAATGATATTCCATATGTGGGTGCAAACAGGTTTTGAACCCGTGACCTCGTTGAGGTTGACAACCCAACCATAATCTCCCAACCAAGTTCGCAACAAGCATGGCTTTGTTGTTAATGCCAAGAAAAATTATATATAATCCCAAATTTTCCATTCGACCACAGAACGAAGGAAGAGCGCGTGCATAACCCAGAGCCCAAGAGAAACCACACACGAGAATATTTTAAGACCAGTATATTCTAGGGGAATATTCCACAAAATATTCCCATACCAAATTAGTGAGGAATCTTAGAGATTATGTGGGGAGTATTTTTTGAAGGTGTCAGAATTATGCCAACTTTATACTCAGATTACTCAGAATTTTGCCAGGAGTCTGGTGGTGCAAACAGTTTCCTGATCTAAGAAACATATTTTGCAGAGACAAAATGTTGAGGGAAAAACCATGAAGGTGGAACCTTGATGCATGAATCTACATGGAATCTAAAAGATTCCCTAGAGGCCCAAAATTGACAGTTTTAGAACCAAGCCAGCTTTATACTCTTTTTTCTCAGTTTTTCTTAGGAATGTGATGGTGCAATTTGTTTCTTCATTTGAGTAGCCGAATTTCAGTCAACCTGTAGAAGAGAATCTTTGAGGAATCTTTGAGATTCTCGAGGAGCCCAAATTTGACCGAGGCAGAAAGGGGTCAAGTTTACAATCATATTTCGTGATTTTTCACCAGGAATTCAACTATGCAACATGTTCCTTTAGCAGAGTTGTGAATTTTCAGGCTGTCCCCGTAAGTGGAGGTATACAATTCATTGATGCCATGTCCTTTTGACTTTGTTGAGATGATGATTTGATATTGAGATCCTTGTTTGCCATTTTTTTGGAGGACCCTTGTATGCCACTGATCCAAAATTAAATAGGAATGCAACAAATTACACATAGAACCATAAATACAGAGATGCAACAAAAATAACACTTCATTCCATTAATATCAAATACTGGAATATGCTTACAAACAGAATGGAAACAAGACTAGCTCAAATGATGGTAGCTTATCTCTGAGAAGAGACGTGGCGGCCACATGCCTTTGTACTGTGTTACAATGAGGTTCAAGGGCCTATTTATTATTGAAAAACATGAGAAAACCCTAAACAACCAAAACCCTAACCCAAAGAGATGTAACACCAAGAGTTTGTGGGCCTCGTTGGGGTTAGTTAGAAGCCAACTTCTCGAGGCCATAACTTGGTCATATTATCTCCGTTTGGCGCATATGATACCTTGTTGGAAAGGTCTCTCTTAGTACTATAGGATTTTCCGCATGCAGAGCCTCCATGAGGTGAGGAAATTTATGTTGAACCTGGTCCCTAGTGAGCCACTTGCCTTGGTGTAGGAGTTGGAGAGCTTTGACAACCTGATATAGTTGGATCTTCTGTTGGTGAGTGTTCTTGACATGTTTGTCCATAATTTGATTAGTTGTGGCCTATTCCATGCAATCTAGGTTTAACTATGTTGGTGTGAGTTATTCTGTAATGTCAGATGTGTCCAGTAATGGTGGGAAGTATGGCTAAAGACGGTCCACATTGAACACTAGGTGCATGCCAAGGAATGGGGGAATGTTGAGCTCAAAATCATTGTCTCCCATACCTTGGTAATGGTGTAAGGACCATATCAGAGTGGTATGAGCTTCTGATGGGCTCCGGTAAGGCATTCTTTCTGCAAATGCAACCAAACTTTGTCACTCGCATGAAACTTGTGTGGCACCCGATGTTGATCATGTCGCTGCTTGTACTTGGAATTTGACTTCTCCAAGATGTCATAAACCTACAGGAAGATGTGTTGGATGCGTTCAATAAATCTGGTCGCTTTGTCAACCTTGGACAACACATGTGTGGATTATGTCTGTGTAGTTGCGTGAGGCATGGCAACATCAATCAGGCACAATGGTTGAAATCCTAGACCCACTTGAAAGGGACTGCGACTAGTCAAGCTATGGAGAGCTCTATTATAACCATGCTGCACATATGGAAGACTCTCATCCCAGGTTTGAGGATGCTTGGATTTGTACATGCAGAGTATGTGCACTATCATCCAATTGACAACCTCTGCTTGGCCATCAGGCTGGGGATGGAAGGTAGTCAACTTGGTGAGCTTGGTGTCCAATAATTTCCAGAGGCTTGACCAAAATGTGCTTAGGAACTTGTTATCCCAATCTGATATAATGGTCTGTGGAATCCAAAAATGTACCCATACTCATTCAAAGAAGAGTTTGGTAGTGTCCTCTGCGGTGATAGTCTTCTTGCATGCTGCCAATATATCCATCTTAGAAAATTTGTCCACGACCACAAATACATAGTAATTACCATGCTTGGTAGAAGGGAGGCCAAACATATAATCCATGGAGATGGATTCCCATGGCTCGCTGGGAGTAGGCAAAGGAGTGTACATGGCTTGCTTCTTAATGGTTGGCTTGGCGATGGCAAGGGCAGTGCAGGATCTGATATATTTCCCAACATCCAGTTGGAGTTTGGGCCAATAAAAGTAATTTTGTAGTACAACCACAATTTTCTCCACACCAAAGTGTCCCGCGACCCGACCGTAGTGCGCTTCCCAAATCAACTTGGCCACTTGCTTGAAGGAACACAAAGGTGGCCCAAGTAGCATAATAATGCATCCTGGAGGTGGAAATTAGGAACTTGCTTTCCATCTACTAGCATATGGTATGTGGAGGTGAAATCTGGATCATTTTTATATAGTTGCAACCATATATAGGTTTCATGACCACAAGAGTTGAGAACAGTAGTCAGTGATGCAACTAGGGGCCAGCTGAGGCAGTGTGCAACATGATTGGTGCTACCATTTTTGTATTTAATGTTCAAGTGGAATTGTTGCAGATATGTAGACCACTTCTGATGGTGATCATTTTCCAACTTCCCCTTTGTATGTATAAACCGAAGAGGACAATGATTGGTGTGGATGACTGTCTCCCTCCTCAAAATGTAGTGCTTCCACTGTCGATAAGCCTGCATGATGGAATACATCTCTTTATCATAGGTGGGGTACTTCTGAATTGTATTGGAAAGTGTCTCACTATGATAGGCCACTAGATTTCTCTGTTGGGTGAGGATTGCACCAATAACATAGTCTGAGGACTCTGTCTTAATTTCAAATGGATGCTGCAGGTTCGGAAGTGTGAGTATCAGTGCAGAGCAGAGGCAGTGCTTCAACTCAAAGAATGCCTTCTGTTGGGACTTGGACCAGGAAAAATTTTCCTTTTCCCTGCGCTTTGTAATTTGACTCAAAGGCTAAGTAATATGGGAGAATCCCAACACGAGCCTCCGATAGAAATTTGCAAGGCCCAAAAAGCTACGAAGCTCCATTAGAGTGGTCAAGGCTGGCTAATCCCGAACGACTTGGATCTTAGTCGGGTCCACATGCACACCACACTCATCTATGATGTAACCCAAGTATTGGACCTGGGTCATGCCAAAGGTGCATTTATCCACGCTGGCACACAGTTTGTGTTGCCGAAGGGTTTGAAGGACCCGCCAAATGTGTTGCAAGTGTTTTTCCCAAATCTTGTTGAAGATGAGGAAGTCATCCAAATAAACCACCACGAACGAGTTGGTGAAGGGTCACAATATGCCATCCATTAGCCTCATAAAAGTAGCAGTGTAATTTGACAACTAGAAGGGCATAACCAACCATTGAAAAAGGCCTTCCTCGGATTTAAAGGCGATATTCCATACATCTGTGGGCTCTATTTGAACCTGGTGATGACCAAACTTTAGATCGATCTTGTTGAAATAATTGGACCCTTTGAGTTGGGCTAGCAAGTCATCAATATGTGGGATTGGATACCTGTTTCTCATAGTGATTTTGTTTAATGCCTAATAATCAATGCAGATCCTCTAGGTCCCATCCTTCTCCTGTACAAGTACAACAGGGCTCCCACAAGGTAAGGAAATTAGTCGGTTGTTCCCTTTTTGCAGCAACTCCTGGATTTTCTACTCGATCTCTTCATTTTCTAGAATGGAGGGGTGATATATCATCCCAATGGGTAGAGGTGCTCCAGGAGACAGATCGATCGAATGCTTGACCTAAAAATGCAAGGGTACCTCTGTGGGTGATGAGAAGATGTCCCTATATTCTTCCACGACTGTATCCACCTACTTCTGTTGCTTGGAGGAACCCTTCCCAGGGGCCATGGATGTGGTTAAGACCTTCCCCTTACATTGAGAGGGAATCAAAAAGAAAAGAAAAAAATTCCCAGTTTGGGAAATGACCTTACTGCATTGCTTAGCATAGATCAAGGAGATGGCGATAGGTGGAGCTATCTCTGGTATCCTGTATAACATACTACCCAAAAAAATAATAACAGAGTGAGGTATAGACTCATATACAACATGTCGCTTCCATATGTATGGTTGTCCTAATAATACATCATAAACTTCAAGAGGAGAAGCATCACACAATACCTCATCCGTGAAGGGATTGATGTTGTAGGGAAGATGACACTGCTGGTTGATGTGGAGATCTCATCCTTGGTGAAGCCACCCACTGGTGTAAGATTATGGTTGTGCTATAGTCGGTAGGCTCAACTGCTTCACGACCTCTACTAAAATGCGGTACTTTTGGCTCCCGCTGTCGACGATCAACTATAGCGGAGAACCCTTCACCCACAAATGTGAGTCGAATAGGCATTCCCCCTCTTTTGGATCTTTGTGGTGGCCACAGTGGCACTGGGCTCTGCGTCAATGATCTACTTCCCCTTGTCATTCCCCTTGTTGGGTTCTAAATTTGAGTTGGAACATGCTTCTGACTCAGAAGCCTTCAGCTCGACTACTAGTGATTGCTTGGCCCAACACTAACTTGTGTTGTGAGTGTAGCTCTTATGGAACTCAGACCACTTTCCCATGTCCTTCTTTGTCTTTTTGGTGTTGTTCTTTGCTTGCAACTTCGATGGGTTATCCTTGGTCGCCCCACCTTGGCTTTGCCCTTTTTTTTGCAGTTTGGGGGTGCCTTTCCCTTTCTTTGGATTCACAGTTTCAAAGTCTTTCTTTTTCTGTTTAAACTTCTCCTCAGTCTTGATAGGGTACAAGTAAGTTGTGCCAAGCGAGGAGATGTCCAGGAAATGCATCACGTCCTGGATGTACTTTTGTAGGAAGCCACGGTACTTGAGTACCAAATGTTTCTTAGAATCCTTGATAGCCAAATTCGTGCGAAGGGTATGGAAAACATTTGTAAACTCCGACATGTCTTGGTCTCTCACATGAAGTGGCATACAAGGATCCTCCAACAAAATAGAAAACAAGGATCTCAATAGTTCCATTTGAACATTAAGTATAAGAATGGTAGCACCAATAATGTCACTGACTGCATCAACTGACCACCAGTCATGGCATTGATCACTGTTCTTGACTCCTATAGGCATGAGACATCGGGGTGGCCACATCTTTACAAGAGCGATCCAGAATTCGGCAGCACATACCAGAGACTCCTTGAAGGGAATGCCACTCTCACATGAAGTGGCATACAAGGATCCTCCAACAAAATAGAAAACAAGGATCTCAACAGTTACATTTGAACATTAAGTATAAGAATGGCAACACCAATAACGTCGCTGACTGCCTCAACCGACCACCGGTCATGGCATTGATCATTGTGCTCGACTCCTATAGGCATGAGACATTGGGGTGGCCACATCTTTACAAGAGCGATCTAGAATTCGGTAGCACATACCAGACACTCTTGGAAGGGAAGAAAGTTCCAAATTTTCACCTTCAGGATGCACTGTTATGCCACCTGGGACACATCTATGTTCCTTCAAGCAAGCATGCCAAGATGATTTGGGAGGCACACTATAGTCGGGTCGCTAGACATTTCAGAGTAGAGAAAACAATGGCGATATTGCAGAAGTATTTTTATTGGCCGAAACTTCATCAGGATGTTGGGAAGTACATTAAATCCTGCACTGCCTGCACCATTGCCAAACCAACCATCAAGAAGCAAGGCATGTATACTCCTCTACCTACTCCTAGTCGGCCTTGGGAATCTGTCTCCATGGATTACATGTCAGGCCTTCCTTCTACTAAGCATGGAAACAATTGTGTTTTCGTGGTCGTCGACAGATTCTCTAAGATGGCCATCATGGCAGCCTGCAAGAAGAGTATCACAACAGAGGCCACTGCTAAGCTCTTCTTTGAGCGTGTATGGGTACACTTTGGGATCCCAGGGTACACTTTGGGATCCCACAGTCCATTGGATCAAATCGGGATAACATATTCCTGAGTGCATTTTGGTAAAGTATTTGGTCGATGCTGGATACAAAACTTACTAAGTCCATGGCTTTCCATCCCCAAATTGATGGCAAAATAGAGGTTGTCAATAGGATGATCGTACACATTCTACACATGTACAACTCAAAGCATCCACGCACATGGGATGAAAGACTTCCCTATGTCCAGCATAGCTACAATAGAGCTCTCCACAACTCAATTGACCACAACCCCTTTCAGGTAAGGCTCGGATTTCTGCCATTATGTCCCACTGATGTGGCCATACCATTATGATTTAATGTCCTTACCTCGTGGTCCCTTGAGGAAACGACGTTCTGCCTCACTGTAGCTGATAGTCTTATCTACCGCGAACTCGGTGATAAATCCTCCTATAATTCGATCGAGCCAATGGTCCACAACGCACACGATCTTATCTTTTGACACTTCTAGTTTGCGCACCAATTATAGAGTCCACACAATCGGTTTGTCGAGCCTACACCTTCCCTAATTGTCTGCTAGCTTTGCAATCCACTCATACAAGTCAGAGGGAAAGGATGCAAAGAAAATTTCATGGATTTCCGTATATAAGTAGTGCTCTAACCACTGTTCCTTTGATATTCGCGGATTCATGTTTTCCTGTGCCGTGAACTCGTGAATCTTTCTATCCAACCACCCTTCAATTTATTTCTTTGTTGGATTCCAGTGACACGACATCAAACATCCCTTATGTAGATCCCGGCCCTGGACCCAGAACCATTTTTTTGCTTGTTGGGGCCTAACCCAGGTTCAGAGGTGATTTAGCCAAACAAATCCCGGTACTACTGGCCCTTTCGGCAATAGTCCGCGGAGCGTGGACTGAGGTCTCACCCGAAGTAGTATGGGAGGGTGCTAGAACTAGCTTTCCACACCCTCGATATGTCTAATGGTTTCATGTGGTCCACGGTTCAACCCTGCGCGCACGTCACTACGCGCGCTTACCCGTACCTCGCAGCCTGAGATGTTGCCTTCGCGCAACCCTACTCGGGGACTGAACAATGTTATTACCCAAGTCCTTACTCGTAGCCCAATATTAGTTGATTAAATTAACTTATTTGTATGCTTCAATTATACTTAACAATATTCACAATTCATATAAATGCGCGCAATAAATAAATAGTATAATTGCCAATGATATCAAACATGTAATAACTTAAGAACAGATACACAAAATTCAGATTAAACTTCTCTTTATTACTTTCTTCCTTCTGTTACAGACTCAACTCTACCCTGCGCAGTGCGCACTCAGCTGCGGACTCTTCTAGGCCTTTCCGCACTTAGCTGCAGAGCCTCTTCCTACTACTACGACCCAAGATACTTAGACTCTTGCTCTATGCTCGCTATCTTATTCTATCTATCCATTGTATTATTTCATGGCCCTTTTTTAAACTTAGAGCCTCGCTCTATTTATATAATCCCATGGTCCGTGGACCATGGGTAGGCCGAAACTACGTTCAAAACTTAGGGCAGATAACACTATGACTCTAACATACAATTCGCGCTTCGCGCCCGCAATTCGTGGAGTCTTTACAACAATAACAACTTAAAACTTGGGATTTAAGCCCCAAAATGTGTTGTGGGGGGATTCCATGCCCAACAATCCTAATTTTTCCTTTCGACCACAAAACAAAGGAGGAGTGTATTCCAAACCCCACCCAAGATGGACACATTTTTTGAGACAGATATATTCTAGGGGAATATTCCACATAATATTCCCATGCAAAACCAGTGAGGAATCTTGGAGATTCCCTGGAGGGTAATTTTTTAACATGTCATAATTATGCCAACTTTATGTTCAAATTACTCAGAATTTCGCTAGGAGTCTGGTGGTGCAGGCAAATTTCTGATCTGACTAATAGATTTTCTAGAGACTGAATGTTGAGGGTGAGACCATGTAGGTGGAACCTTGATGCAGGAATCTGCATGGAATCCGAAAGATTCCCTAAAGGCTTGAAATTGGCAGTTTCACAACCAAGCCAATTTTATACTCCTTAGTTTTTCACAAGGAATGTGATGGTGTGATCAATTTCTTCATATGAGCAGCAAAATTTCAGTTAGCTGCAGAAGAGAATCTTTGAGGAATCTTTGATATTCTCGAGAAATCCAAATTTGACCGAGTCAAAAAGGAGTCAAGTTTATAGTCAGATTTCATGATTTTTCACCAGGAATTCAATTGTGCAACCTGTTTCTTTAGCACAATTGTGCATTTTTGGGTTGTCCTCGAAAGTGAAGGTATAAAATGCATTGATTCCATGTCTTTTTTATTTTTGCTGAGATGATGATTTGATGTTGAGATCCTTGTTTTCTATTTTGTTGGAGGATCCTTGTATGCCACTTCATGTGAGAGTTTGATATTTTGTCATGTTGAAGGAGAGATTATATGAGTGAGATTTCTGATAGAAGAATGTCTTGTGGAGAGACATGGCACTCTAGTTAAGGAATTTCGTCCTTGTATTTAAAAATTAATGCATCATGTACTCATCATCATATTGCAACAATTAATGAAGTGGTCTCCCCACTCTTGACACCAGGCCCAGAGATGTAACCTGCACTAGGTGAACTCTGTTATCAAGTTGTGTGCGTTCTTTGATTTGATGGTTTTCTTTATGTTTCCTCTTCTTTAAAGTATGAACATGTGGATTTTCATACTCTTTCACATGCAAATATTCTAACATCACAAAAGTAAAAGATCTTGGTTAATTCCAGAAGCTGAGAGAATCCATATCAATTTTGGTACCAGAGCAGTCTTCTTGTTGATGTGAATTGTGAGTATGAATGATAACTAGAGATTGAACGTGAAAGGAGGAGGAAAATGGAGGATCACAAATATATCTATGAGGACCTCCTCAGGATGGTACACATGGTAGATATAATGTATGCAAATTATGAGGAGAATATGGAAAAAGAGGGACAAGAGAAAGAGAGAGCAAAGGATGATGCACCATCTCCATATTTGGGTTAATATTCTTCTTCTTCTTCATATCATTTGAATGAAGATATCAACGAAAGCCTTCAGGCAGAGAATTTTGAATTGAGGAGACTTCTACAAGAAGCAGAAGAGGAGAAGAATAAATTGCAGCTTCAATTACGAGCCACGAGTCCATCACTTATGGCTCCGAAGCACAAAGGTGAAGGAGAAAGAAGTGTTGCTTGTTAGGGAACTTGTTGTGTAGACGAGGAAGTAAAACATATTGCAAATTGTGTTCATGCTTTTGGAGGATCAAATTCTCCTAAGTGGGGAAGAATTATCCGGGTGGCTCCAAGATCAAAGGTGGCTTTGGAAAAGCTCAAAAATAGACATCCTTATATTGTAATGACACTAGTATCAGATTGAAGAGATTGTCACAAGCTTCCCAATGATGCAAAAATAATCTAAATCCGAATCCGTATGCAAAAGATATGGGTAGTCAAAGTTTTTGTCAACTAGGCTCACTAGCTAAATTTGGAAGAGCGACAACTAAATTTGGAAAAAAAATAAATCCAGCGGAGCCACTAAATTTTGTGGCAATTAACGAGGTGAAAAACTAAAACTTCACAGTGATAGTTTTTGGCGGTCGGAAAGGGCGAAATTGTCACCTATTTAAAATGTATGGTGACCTAAATTTTCATCGATAGTTTTTGATATTCGTTTGTCATATATATATATATATATATATATATATATATATATATATAGATATGGGGTGGTGAGCCACCACCTCCACTAACCCAATGTATAATATATATATTATATTAAAAGGGGCAATGACCCAACGACCAAGCCACCCTTGTAACGACATCACTATGTATGGGGCCTACGGGAGTCGAACCCGCCCAGTGCGTCGCCACCCGGTCCACCGACAACCCCTCTAATGACCACCCATTCCAAATGCCATGCCAAAAAAATTAAAATAAAATGATATTCCATATGTGGGTGCAAACAGGTTTTGAACCCGTGACCTCGTTGAGGTTGACAACCCAACCATAGTCTCCCAACCAAGTTCCCAACAAGCATGGCTTTATTATTAATGCCAAGAAAAATTATATATAATCCCAAATTTTCCATTCGACCACAGAACGAAGGAAGAGCGCGTGCATAACCCAGAGCCCAAGAGAAACCACACACGAGAATATTTTAAGACCAATATATTCTAGGGGAATATTCCACAAAATATTCCCATACAGAATTAGTGAGGAATCTTAGAGATTATGTGGGGAGTATTTTTTGAAGGTGTCAGAATTATGCCAACTTTATACTCAGATTACTCAGAATTTTGCCAGGAGTCTGGTGGTGCAAACAGTTTCCTGATCTAAGAAACATATTTTGCAGAGACAAAATGTTGAGGGAAAAACCATGAAGGTGGAACCTTGACGCATGAATCTTCATGGAATCTAAAAGATTCCCTAGAGGCCCAAAATTGACAGTTTTAGAACCAAGCCAGCTTTATACTCTTTTTTCTCAGTTTTTCGTAAGGAATGTGATGGTGCAATTTGTTTCTTCATCTGAGTAGCCGAATTTCAGTCAACCTGTAGAAGAGAATCTTTGAGGAATCTTTGAGATTCTCGAGGAGCCCAAATTTGACCGAGGCAGAAAGGGGTCAAGTTTACAATCATATTTCATGATTTTTCACCAGGAATTCAACTATGCAACATGTTCCTTTAGTAGAGTTGTGAATTTTCAGGCTGTCCCCGTAAGTGGAGGTATAAAATTCATTGATGCCATGTCCTTTTGATTTTTGTTGAGATGATGATTTGATATTGAGATCCTTGTTTGCCATTTTTTTGGAGGACCCTTGTATGCCACTGATCCAAAATTAAATAGGAATGCAACAAATTACACATAGAACCATAAATACAGAGATGCAACAAAAATAACACTTCATTCCATTAATATCAAATACTGAAATATGCTTACAAATAGAATGGAAACAAGACTAGCTCGGGTGATGGTAGCTTATCTCTGAGAAGAGACGTGGCGGCCACATGCCTTTGAACTGTGTTACAATGAGGCTCAAGGGCCTATTTATTATTGAAAAACATGAGAAAACCCTAAACAACCAAAACCCTAACCCAAAGAGATGTAACACCAAGAGTTTGTGGGCCTCGTTGGGTTAGTTAGAAGCCAACTTCCCGAGGCCATAACTTGGTCATATTATCTCCGTTTGGCGCATATGATACCTTGTTGGAAAGGTCTCTCTTAGTACTATAGGATTTTCCGCATGCAGAGCCTCCATGAGGTGAGGAAATTTATGTTGAACTTGGTCCCTAGTGAGCCACTTGCCTTGGTGTAGGAGTTGGAGAGCTTTGACAACCTGATATAGTTGGATCTTCTGCTGGTGAGTGTTCTTGACATGTTTGTCCATAATTTGATTAGGTGTGGCCTATTCCATGCAGTCTAGGTTTAACTATGTTGGTGTGAGTTATTCTGTAATGTCAGATGTGTCCAGTAATGGTGGGAAGTATGGCTAAAGATGGTCCACATTGAACACTAGGTGCATGCCAAGGAATGGGGGAATGTTGAGCTCAAAATCATTGTCTCCCATACCTTGGTAATGGTGTAAGGACCATATCAGAGTGGTATGAGCTTCTGATGGGCTCCGGTAAGGCGTTCTTTCTGCAAATGCAACCAAACTTTGTCACTCGCATGAAACTTGTGTGGCACCCGATGTTGATCATGTCGCTGCTTGTACTTGGAATTTGACTTCTCCAAGATGTCATAAACCTACAGGAAGATGTGTTGGATGCGTTCAATAAATCTGGTCGCTTTGTCAACCTTGGACAACACATGTGTGGATTATGTCTGTGTAGTTGCGTGAGGCATGACAACATCAATCAGGCACAATGGTTGAAATCCTAGACCCACTTGAAAGGGACTGCGACTAGTCAAGCTATGGAGAGCTCTATTATAACCATGCTGCACATATGGAAGACTCTCATCCCAGGTTTGAGGATGCTTGGATTTGTACATGCAGAGTATGTGCACTATCATCCAATTGACGACCTCTGCTTGGCCATCAGGCTGGGGATGGAAGGTAGTCAACTTGGTGAGCTTGGTGTCCAATAGTTTCCAGAGGCTTGACCAAAATGTGCTTAGGAACTTGCTATCCCAATCTGATATAATGGTCTGTGGAATCCAAAAATGTACCCATACTCATTAAAAGAAGAGTTTGGTAGTGTCCTCTGTGGTGATAGTCTTCTTGCATGCTGCCAATATATCCATCTTAGAAAATTTGTCCACGACCACAAATACATAGTAATTACCATGCTTGGTAGAAGGGAGGCCAAACATATAATCCATGGAGATGGATCCCCATGGCTCGCTGGGAGTAGGCAAAGGAGTGTACATGGCTTGCTTCTTAATGGTTGGCTTGGCGATGGCATGGGCAGTGCAGGATCTGATATATTTCCCAACATCCAGTTGGAGTTTGGGCCAATAAAAGTAATTTTGTAGTACAACCACAATTTTCTCCACACCAAAGTGTCCCGCGACCCGAACGTAGTGCGCCTCCCAAATCAAATTGGCACACTTGCTTGAAGGAACACAAAGGTGGCCCAAGTAGCATAATAATGCATCCTGGAGGTGGAAATTAGGAACTTGCTTTCCATCTACTAGCATATGGTATGTGGAGGTGAACTCTGGATCATTTTTATATAGTTGCAACCATATATAGGTTTCATGACCACAAGAGTTGAGAACAGTAGTCAGTGATGCAACTAGGGGCCAGTTGAGGCAGTGTGCAACATGATTGGTGCTACCATTTTTGTATTTAATGTTCAAGTGGAATTGTTGCAGATATGTAGACCACTTCTGATGGTGATCATTTTCCAACTTCCCCTTTGTATGTATAAACTGAAGAGGACAATGATTGGTGTGGATGACTGTCTCCTTCCTCAAAATGTAGTGCTTCCACTTTCGATAAGCCTGCATGATGGAATACATCTCTTTATCATAGGTGGGGTACTTCTGAATTGTATTGGAAAGTGTCTCACTATGATAGGCCACTAGATTGCTCTGTTGGGTGAGGATTGCACCAATAACATAGTCTGAGGACTCTGTCTTAATTTCTGTCTTAATGCTCAGGTTTGCAGGTTTGGAAGTGTGAGTATGCAGAGCAGAGGCAGTGCTTCAACTCAACGAATGCCTTCTGTTGGGACTTGGACCAGGAAAAATTTTCCTTTTCCCTGCGCTTAGTAATCTGACTCAAAGGCTAAGTAATATGGGAGAATCCCAACACGAGCCTCCGATAGAAATTTGCAAGGCCCAAAAAGCTACGAAGCTCCATTAGAGTGGTCAAGGCTGGCCAATCCCGAACGACTTGGATCTTAGTCGGGTCCACATGCACACCACACTCATCTATGATGTAACCCAAGTATTGGACCTGGGTCATGCCAAAGGTGCATTTATCCAAGCTGGCACACAGTTTGTGTTGCCGAAGGGTTTGAAGGACCCGCCAAATGTGTTGCAAGTGTTTTTCCCAAATCTTGTTGAAGATGAGGAAGTCATCCAAATAAACCACCACGAACGAGTTGGTGAAGGGTCACAATATGTCATCCATTAGCCTCATAAAAGTAGCAGTGTAATTTGACAACTAGAAGGGCATAACCAACCATTGAAAAAGGCCTTCCTCGGATTTAAAGGCGATATTCCATACATTTGTGGGCTCTATTTGAACCTGGTGATGACCAAACTTTAGATCGATCTTGTTGAAATAATTGGCCCCTTTGAGTTGGGCTAGCAAGTCATCAATATGTGGGATTGGATACATGTTCCTCATAGTGATTTTGTTTAATGCCTGATAATCAATGCAGATCCTCTAGGTCCCATCCTTCTTCTGTACAAGTACAACAGGGCTCCCACAAGGTAAGGAAATTGGTTGGTTGTTCCCTTTTTGCAGCAACTCCTAGATTTTCTACTCGATCTCTTCATTTTCTAGAATGGAGGGGTGATATATCATCCCATTGGGTAGAGGTGCTCCAGGAGACAGATCGATCGAATGCTTGACCTAAAAATGCAAGGGTACCTCTATGGGTGATGAGAAGATGTCCCTATATTCTTCCACGACTGTATCCACCTACTTCTGTTGCTTGGAGGAACCCTTCCCAGGGGCCATGGATGTGGTTAAGACCTTCCCCTTACTTTGAGAGGGAATCAAAAAGAAAAGAAAAAAATTCCTAGTTTGGGAAATGACCTTACTGCATTGCTTAGCAGATATCAAGGAGATGGCGATAGGTGGAGCTATCTCTGGTATCTTGTATAACATACTACCCAAAAAAATAATAACAGAGTGAGGTATAGACTCATATACAACATGTCGCTTCCATATGTATGGTTGTCCTAATAATACATCACAAACTTCAAGAGGTGAAGCATCACACAATACCTCATCCGTGAAGGGATTGATGTTGTAGGGAAGATGAGACTGCTGGCTGATGTGGAGATCTCATCCTTGGTGAAGCCACCCATTGGTGTACGATTATGGTTGTGCTATAGTCGGTAGGCTCAACTGCTTCACGACCTCTACTAAAATGCGGTACTTTTGGCTCCCGCTGTCGACGATCAACTGTAGCGGAGAACCCTTCACCCACAAATGTGAGTCGAATAGGCATTCCCCCTCTTTTGGATCTTTGTGGTGGCCACAGTGGCACTGGGCTCTGCGTCAATGATCTACTTCCCTTTGTCATTCCCCTTGTTGGGTTCTAACTTTGAGTTGGAACATGCTTCTGACTCAAAAGCCTTCAGCTCGACTACCAGTGATTGCTTGGCCCAACACTAACTTGTGTTGTGAGTGTAGCTCTTATGGAACTCAAACCACTTTCCCGTGTCCTTCTTTGTCTTTGTGGTGTTGTTCTTTGCTTGCAACTTCGATGGGTTATCCTTGGTCGCCCCACCTTGGCTTTGCCCTTTGTTTTGCAGTTTGGGGGTGCCTTTCCCTTTCTTTGGATTCACAGTTTCAAAGTCTTGCTTTTTCTGTTTAAACTTATCCTCAGTCTTGATAGGGTACAAGTACGTTGTGCCAAGCGAGGAGATGTCCAGGAAATCCATCACATCCTGGATGTACTTTTGTAGGAAGCCACGATACTTGAGTACCAAATGTTTCTTAGAATCCTTGATAGCCAAATTCGTGCGAATGGTATGGAAAACATTTGTAAACTCCGACATGTCTTGGTCTCTCACATGAAGTGGCATACAAGGATCCTCCAACAAAATAGAAAACAAGGATCTCAACAGTTCCATTTGAACATTAAGTATAAGAATGGTAGCACCAATAATGTCACTGACTGCGTCAACCGACCACCAGTCATGGCATTGATCACTGTTCTTGACTCCTATAGGCATGAGACATCGGGGTGGCCACATCTTTACAAGAGCGATCCAGAATTCGGCAGCACATACCAGAGACTCCTTGAAGGGAATGCCACTCTCACATGAAGTGGCATACAAGGATCCTCACAAAATAGAAAACAAGGATCTCAACAGTTACATTTGAACATTAAGTATAAGAATGGCAACACCAATAACGTCGTTGACTGCCTCAACCGACCACCGGTCATGGCATTGATCATTGTGCTCGACTCCTATAGGCATGAGACATTGGGGTGGCCACATCTTTACAAGAGCGATCTAGAATTCGGTAGCACATACCAGACACTCCTGGAAGGGAAGAAAGTTCCAAATTTTCACCTTCAGGATGCACTGTTATGCCACTTGGGACACATCTGTGTTCCTTCAAGCAAGCATGCCAAGATGATTTGGGAGGCGCACTATAGTCGGGTCGCTAGACATTTCAGAGTAGAGAAAACAATGGCGATATTGCAGAAGTATTTTTATTGGCCGAAACTTCGTAAGGATGTTGGGAAGTACATTAAATCCTGCACTATTGCCAAACTAACCATCAAGAAGCAAGGCATGTATACTCCTCTACCTACTCCTAGTCGGCCTTGGGAATCTGTCTCCATGGATTACATGTCAGGCCTTCCTTCTACTTAGCAAGGAAACAATTGTGTTTCCGTGGTCGTCGACAGATTCTCTAAGATGGCCATCATGGCAGCGTGCAAGAAGAGTATCACAACAGAGGCCACTGCTAAGCTCTTCTTTGAGCGTGTATGGGTACACTTTGGGATCCCACAGTCCATTGGATTAGATCGGGATAGCGTATTCCTGAGTGCATTTTGGTAAAGTATTTGGTCGATGCTGGATACAAAACTTACTAAGTCCATGGCTTTCCATCCCCAAATTGATGGCCAAATAGAGGTTGTCAATAGGATGATCGTACACATTCTACACATGTACAACTCAAAGCATCCACGCACATGGGATGAAAGACTTCCCTATGTCCAACATAGCTACAATAGAGCTCTCCACAACTCAATTGACCACAACCCCTTTCAGGTAAGGCTCGGATTTCAGCCATTATGTCCCACTGATGTGGCCATACCATTTGCAGCTACTCAAGCATATTCAGATCATGTCCAATCCGAACCTGATAGGGCTAACAACTTCATTGAGCGCATTCAATACATCCGCCAGCAGGTCCATGATATATTGGACAGAGCCAATGCTAAGTACAAGCAGTGCCATGATCAACATCAGGTATTGCACAAGTTCCAGGTGGGCGACACAGTTTGGCTACATTTGCAGAAGGAGGGCCTTGCTGGACCCGACCGCAAGCTTCGCTCGCTCCGATATGGGCCATACACCATCAACAAGGCTGTAGGGGATAATGTCTTCGAGCTTAGCATTCCATCGTTCCTTGATCTACACCCAATGTTCAATGTAGACTTCCTTCGGCCATACTTTACACCATTACTGGACACATCCAACGTTGCAGAACAGCTCACACTAACAGAGCTAAACCCAAACTACATGGAACATGCCACCACAGATTTGATCATGGACACACAAATCAAGAACACTCGCCAGCAAAAGATCCAACTATATTGGGCTGTCAAAGCTGACCAACTCCTTCACCAAGGCAAGTGACTCACTAGGGACCAAGTTCAGCAGAATTTTCCCCATCTCATGGAGGCACTCAACGCAATGGGGAGCATTGCTTCCTAAGGGGGGAGGAATGATCCAGGTGGATATTGGTGGCCACCTACCTATTCCACTTGGACCCCCAACACTGTCTCTTTCAGTTTTTCGGTTTCCTTAATTGTAGCACAGTTTACTATCTTTGGCAGTTTTTTGGGTCTTGAACTTCCAGAGTCGTTTTGAGGCCCTAAACGACGTTTTTAGGGAAGACAGAGAGACCAAATCATTATCAAATCGGCAAGCCCATTTGTTTTTGGCCTTCTCTTCGAGATCTTCTAAACGAGGTATTATGATAGCCAAACAGAGATCGTATGCCAAAGTTACGTCCCCAGAAGTTGATGTCCTAATTTACCCAAACGGGGCCGATAGTTTTGGCGCTTCATCTCCTAGGGTTAGGTTTTTGAATGTTTAGGGTTTTCCATTATTTTTCAATAATAAATAGGCCTTTGAGCCTCATTGTAACACAGTTCAAAGGCATGTAGCCGCCACATCTCTTCTCAGAGATAAGCTACCATCGCTCAAGCTATCTTCTTTCCATTCTATTTGTAGACATAGTTCAACATTTTTTTATTAATGAAATGAAGTGTTTTTTGTTGCGTCTTTGTATTTATGATTATATCTGTAAGTTGTTGCGTTCTTATTTAAGTTCGGATTACCAAAGGCTGTAATATTCATTTCATCACCTGACTCTGATCCTAGGTCAATTTCTCCAACACCTGGAGAAATTGACCAAGTTCATAATGGAGTTCACCCAGTGTGGGTTACATCTTTGGGCCTTGCTCAATGTGGAGAGGACTATTTCATTAATCTTCAACAAAATCAAATTACATGCATGTACAAAAGACACCTTATACCTCCAATTCTGGGAATGGCTTGAAAATTCACACATTTGTTGAAGAAATAGACTGCATCGTTGAATTCCAGGCGAAAAATCGTGAAAAATGACTATAAACTCAACCCCTTTATGCTCAGGTCAAAATCCAAGCCCCCGGGAATCTCAAAGATTCTCCAAAATTACTTCTCTCAAAGTCACTGGGAATCAACTTCTTAGAGAAAGAAATTATCTGCGCCATCAAACTCTTGGAAAAATTTTGAATAATTTGAGTATAAAATTAACATATCTCTAACAGCTTCAAAATTTGGCTCAAAAAGAATCTCCAAAATTCTCCTCAAGATTCTACATCAAAATATTTTATGGAATATTCTCGAAAAAAACTCTCAAAAAATGTGCCATGCATGTGCGCAGTTTCACGCGTGATTCTTCCTAGTCGTGGTTCCTTCTCCCCCGCCCATAGAATGAAGAGAGTGCCTTTATATGTTTAAGTGCCAAGAGATAAATCAAGAGCCAATTAGCTAGTGGGATTGTCAACACACGAGATGCTAGGCCATGGGTGAGTGGGTCAATTGAGGTTCAAAATGCACCAAATCCATTTTTAACGCGTTAACTCATTTAACCAATTTCTTTCACCGTTAACATATAATGGTTATTGACCCCGTGGGTTATAACAACCCATCTTAATTGGCCGTGGTTAATATGTATATATAGCCAAGTGTTATATGGTGTGTTCCCACCATGTTTATTGACTTGGTTTTTGTTTATATATAACCACCCCATACGTAAAACATGGTTTCGTTGGTTTTTTTCAACGACCACACAATTAATATATGTTTTTTTTACCCGTATTAAACCATAATGTGATATGACCTTTTCAACATACTTCCTAACAAATTCTTTTTGGGGGTTTTTAATTATTCGTTGGTTTTTATGGTATAACCCTATTATAAAATGAATTTTCTTGTTACATGGTTATTTAATAACCAGAATATTAAATAATAACCATTTATAACCCATTTTCTTTTAATTATTTTGTTTTTTTTAATATTTTGTTTTATCTTTTGTGTACGGTTATGGGACCAATGTTAGGATGTCAGTATCAAATTTCCATTCGTAATTTCATCGCGACATAAGCTAAGTGGGTCCCACATCCCCTTATGACTTGCAAATTTCTAATGATCATAAAATGGTCATACGGACTCCAATTGAGGTGCCGTTCGTGCCATTGGGTTCGTGATGATGAGCTCCACAACTTGATGCAAATGTTGTTGAGATTTAGGAACTTTGAAATTTGATTTTTTGTAAAGCCACTTGGACCAAGAAGCAACTTCAAAATGGCTAGGATGTATCCATACTCCACATCCTCGGTTCCCTCGGTCTATGACCAATGCATTAACGAGCATGTAGAGTTGAGAGCTGAAATATTTGACCTTCAAGTTTTGTTGCATTAGCAAAATGAGGCAGCCAACGAAAATTTGGATATCATAGAAGCTAAGACCAATTAGATAGCTCATTTGGAGGATGAGGTTGGGGCACTCTAAAGCATGATAGAGGACCTCCAGTTGCATATAGCTAAGCTGAGTACCCCTCCAGAAGAAACAAGTGTGGGCTTTGAATTAAATCGCCTGACAAATCCTGATGTCTAATCTACATTTGTAATGATTGGGTTTTACTACATCTTTATTTTGCCATAGTATTGTTGGGTTTATACTATTAGCATAATAATAGTATTGTTGTTTTTTATAGTTAATAGTGACAATTGGACATGGCTTAGTTGTATGCGATTGTTGAAATTGAAGCCCATTGATGTAGTTGAATTGTAAATCCCCCGAGTATTGCCATGTTCGGGCATGGATTTTATAGAAAAATACTCATTCTTGTTAAAAAGAAAAAAGAAAAAATGTTTCATAAGTAATACACATTCTTTCAAAGCCATGCTCCATGTTGTCTCTCATAATATCTTTTGTTGGTTTTACCCATACTTTATTCCTATCATGTGTACTACAACATGATAAAGTATAGATATAATTAATGTAAATGTTTTTTGTTGCTCCATTAACTATAAATGATGGAATTTGAACAACATAGCTACTTAAGAGTTGTTTAATTAATGATTGCTACTTCAACATATACGTATAATCCTTACTTAGCCAAATGTCGATTGATTATTCGATTATATCTTCTTTGCATGTTAACACATATTATAACACATCCATGGATAAGTATAAATCAATTATTTAAATAAAAATATCACAACACATATGCAATATTAAGTAAGACTGAAATGTAAATGCTCACAAACTTTATGATCAACCATTTTTTTTGTTATTTTCATGTCTTATGTGCTAAGAGGGTTTCATTTTGTGTTTTTTTGTAGTAAAACAATTGAAAATTAGTATTTCATGTGATGATTAAATTTGATGTACATAAAAGAGTAAACCAAGGACTATGTGCCTCTAATGCACATTGGTGTTAAGGTAGATTATTGTTTAGATTTCGAAAATATATACAAATTCTTATGTCCTTGTTCTTCTTCTTAACTTTAACTAAGTTTGATACACACTGGGAGTATCTAACTGGAAAAATGATCCTAGCTTTCTATAATTTGTTCAATTCTTCTTTGATTTTATTTTCAAGCTTAGGATGATTTTTCTTTAACTTATGTTGTATTGGTTTAGTGTCCGATTTTATTGGAATAACACGTTGAATTTTTTGTGTCATAAACTTTCAAATCACCATACATCCAAGCGAAAATATCCTTATATTATTTGAAAATTTTTATGAATCTTGTGCATTCAGAAGTTCTATTAGCTCCCAATTTTATATTTTGGGGTTTTTTATTAGTCCCTAAATTAATCACCTCATATTGCATAGAGGAACTATTTGTTTTGCAATTTGTACTTCCTTTGAATCTTTGTTGAATATATATATATATATATATATATATATATATATATATATATATATAGAGAGAGAGAGAGAGAGAGAGAGAGAGAGAGAGAGAGGGAAGGGGTGGGATCTGACCATTCTTCTATATTTCATAATATTAAAGGTTAGGGCAGGAAACCCCCAAGCCCTTTCAATTTTAGTGCAATATGGGTAAAGGATGAGTCATACATGGGCCTTTTCTAATCCACCTCGAAGACCTTTGTTCTCAAGGTTGGTATATATGTGGCTACTCAGTTTTTGGTCAATATAAAATATGTAACCCATGCTTTGATAACCTGGTCGGTGGCTAAAAGATTACAAGATACTCAAGAGTTAAGGGGCACTGAAGGGAACTCAAAGCTATCTCCGAGGAAGCAGTGGAAGGTTTTGAATTAGAGGGAGATAAGGTCAATTTAGTAGGGTTGGAAGGACATAAAAGGAGTCTGGTAAATGCTCAAGAAGATATATGTCACCTCAAGAGTTGCATTGTATGGCTAGAGGTCGGAGATAAAAACTCAAAGTTTTATCAAAATTTCACAAAAGGTGTAAAAATGAGTAATAAAATTTGGAAAATAAAGAACAAGGAAGGGAATAATGCCACTTCCTACGAATATTTGGAAAACTTGGGATGCTCACATTTTGGTGGGATTTACAAGGCCCCTCAAGGATCCCCTATTGTTGAAGTGGTTAAGACTGCCATGCTCTTTCCTAGATGTGCATATGAAGCAGACAATGATCATCTGATGGTTGTGGTTTCTAATGAGGAACTTTTGATGGTTCTCTCCAACTTCTAGAAGGATAACAGTCCAAGCCCGAATGGTTGGTCGATTGAATTCTTCATTGGTCTATTTGACATTATTGGTGCAAATATTCTCAGAGTGTTTGAGGATTCAAGGGCTATTGGTAGGAGACACCTGCCATTCAGTACCATTTTCATTGCACTTATTCTAAAGATGGAACATCCGACCACCTTTGACGACTACACACATATCTCCCTTTGTAATTGCATTTATAATATCATTGCAAAGTTTATAGAACACATATTAAATCTTATCATTCCTAATGTGATCTCATGGAAACAATTTTCTTTTCTATAAGGAAGACAAATACATGATTCCATAGGCATGGCCCAGGAGAGGCTTCAAAATCTTAAATAGTGAGGATTAAAAGGGGTATTTCTAAAAATTGATTTATCAAAGGCTTTTGATAGGGTATAACAGCTATACATTTGATTACTCCTTACTTATTTGCGGTTTGAACTCGCCTTCATAAACTAGATTATGAGCTACATATCCATAGTTTCTTTCTTTGTGCTTATCAATGGGTTGGCCTCCTCATTTTTATTGGTTGAGCATGGCCTCAGACAGGAGTGCCTGTTGTCCCCACTTCTATTTCTTTTGATTTCTAAAGGTCTCTGACTACAAAAGAAGGGGTATCTTGATGGGTATATTTGTGGCTCCAAATTCAACATTACCCTCTTATTTTTCATCGACAACATACTTATTTTTTGCAGTGGTTCCCATAAAGACATCTACGCAACAAAGGATGTTAGTTCCCTATTTGAAGTTGTTACAAGTATGATTATAAACCAATCAAAGTCTACTTTAACCCATTTCTATCTAACTAAGCATAATATTCTTTTTATTCAAAATATATTTCCTTATGAATAAACTATGATGGTTGAAGGCCTTAATTCTATTGGGTTTCATCTCAAACCAAATTCATATAAGAAGGCAGATTGGAACTAGCCACTTGGAAAACTAGAGAAGAGGTTAAGTGTTTTGTGCCTTCTATGGTTATCAAGAGAAATCATATTGGTACTAATCAAATAAGTACTTGAGGCCATACCAATCTATTGGATGGTGTTATCTTGGTTACCTAGGATCATTCTAAGGAATATGAAGAGAATTTGCTATAAATTTCTATGGGTTGGGTCTTCGAACAAATATTCTTTTCTTGGGTTAAATGGAATAAAATTGTCCTCCCAAAGGATTGGAGTAGTTAGGGGTTGAATCATATTCCTTTTTTCTCAAGTGCATTTGTCACATAACTAGGTTGGAGACTTATTTCTTATATATATCTATGGTTGATGGTTGTCTTTCAGAAATATATCCATCCACTTTCCATTGAGGATTGGATTAGGTCCCCAAATAAAAAATTCACAATTGTTTTATTATATGGAAATTTGTCACATCCTCTTTCCATATCATCGAGAATGGATAGGTGTGGAAGATAGACAACAATCAAGTTCTTCATATTGGTATTGATCTATGGTTTGGTTCCAATGACCTTAACAGATTACCAACAGATTTGTTCAATATCTATAGAAAAGGGGCTTATATAAGCTGGCACAGGTTGTTGGGTGGGGAGGTAATCTATTGATTCCACAAATTTGGCTCTTGTCCCAACATCTCGGTCTTCCACATGTTTTTAGAGAGCCCTGATCTGTTTACATCAACGCAGTGGTAGAGAGCCACATCTATCTAAATGAGGTAGAGGATGAGTTAGTTCGGCACCATTTGGTGAATGGCCAATACACTCCAAAAACAATTTACACATACCTTATTGCTGATCACATCACAGGAGACCAAAATATTTGGTGGAAAGATCTATGGAGATTAAAATGCTTAGTTAAAACCAGGCTTTTTATGTAGTGTGTATTGGACAACAAGGTCCCTACTTGGGATTTCCTATAGGAGAGGCAATAAGAAGGCCCGAGTTGGTGTCGTTTATGAAAATAACAGGAGGATTATATCCATCACTTGTTCCTTTCTTGTTCATCAACATAGGTCATTTGGGTGATATTTGCTCCAAATCTTCGCAGGCATGTCAATAGATTCAAAACTCACTCTTAGAAACATGGGATCAATGGAGTACAAATCGATATGTGAAATATTTCAAAGTTATTCCTTTATTAGGATATGGGGTATTTGGTTAGCTAGGAACATAACCATCTTATGTGACAAGTTCACTCCTCCCCTGATCACTGTTTGATAGGATTTGGCTATCCTTGACCTTCTCCCCAAGCCAAAGATTTCTCAACATCACATATTTATTGCAAGGATCACAATTAATAAATCAATTCCCAGGGAATTTTTTTACAAAGCCGCACAAGGATATCCCCATGCATGTGGTGGTGGGGCTCTTCTTCATCATAGTGAGTCACATCTATGTAAATTAAAAATGGGTTTTGGTACAAGAACTAACAATTATGCATAGCTAATGGCTCTGAAGCTATTTCTTATATATGCACTTGAGCATGATGTCTCTATTCTTCTTGTCTTTTGGGACCTTTTATTGATGATAAAAAGGATCAAAGGAAGCAATCATTGTCACAACTTTTGTCTCATGCTTATTGTGATTGAAATAAACATACTCAATTCTCTTTTTAATGTATTCTCCATTATACATATTTATAGGGAACTAAATGCTAATGTAAATGATTTATCAAAAGAGGGAATTACAATGGAAATAGGGTCTTGGATGATTGCAGCAGAGCATAACAACACTTTCAATGCTTACTACCATCGACCATTTATTGACAGCTATTTGGCTACTTAATTCCACTGGCCTCACGTCACCTTTTAGAGAACGAGTGAGTGGGAGCCTGGAGCAGCCTGCGCGAGAGGAACCAAATAGCGGGAGCCTAGTGTAGCCTCCGAGGTCGGTAGGAGGAAGCCCGGGGAGCGCGTAAAGAGACACAGCCATCCACGAGTCTATGCGAAGCTCCAGAGTCATGGCCCTAGGAGGAGGCCGTGAAAAGAAAACTCCCTTGCCACCTGAGCTAGCTGCATATCAATATCTGGTTGCAGCATGCAATAAATAGCCAACAACCGAAAACCAGCAGAAGTTTGTAAAAAAAATGGAATCCATCCCCACAGTTGCTCTACCGACTGAAGAACCCTGCAAAGTGGCATTAAACCTAGCAAAACAAGGGCTTATTGGCCAGTTCACAGGCTTATGGCCCTCGCCTAAAGCGGTAGAAGCCTAGGTGCAAAGGAACTGGTGTTCACTGGTCAAAGAAGGAACAAAAATCCATTTCGTCAGCAAAGTCTTCTTTGTATTTGTATTTTAAGTAGTAGAAGACAGGAACCTCATATTCAGAAACGTCCCATATTTCATGAGGCCTTAGGGTCTCTATCTGAATCAATGGAATCCAGATTTCGACCCGACTAAGGATGTGCCCTCAGCCGTTCCAGTCTGGGTGCGATTTCCCCACCTACCTCTGCACGGCTAGAACCCTAAATCCTTAGAAACCATAGGCAACAAGCTAGGCAAATACATCGATCGAGAAGAAATAAGAGAATAGTACTCCTATGCGAGAATCTGTGTAGAAGTAGACCTGAAGGAAGGTCTCCTTGAAGCCATCAAACTCACGGTGGCCAACTAGACATGCATACAAGTCCTAGACTATGAGAAACTCCCATTTAAATGCTGTTATTGCCATGGCTATGGGCATTTTGCCAAGCATTTCAAAAAGAAATCAAAGGGTAGAGCTGAGAAGGAGAAGGAGATCAATGGACTCAGGTTCATAAATTAGGGCCAACTAAGCAGAGCAACAGGAATAAAGGGAAAGTCATATCGACTGGGAGGTTTCTCCACCCAAAACCCAAGAAGAAGGAAGCTCAGTCCCTCCAATAGTAGACATATCAACAAACCCCTTTGATATACTCAGCACACCAGAAAAAATCCAAGACCCACCAGATAAAGAGGATGAAAAACAGGCAAATAACATGGAAGAAAACAAAAGGCAAGAGGAATTAGTCCAAATAGCATCCCCAAAAGGTGCCTCCCCAAGAGGAATTAGTCCAAGGCAGCCAGGCCACTATAGAGATGTCTATTGGCAAAAATACTAGAACCAGGCCTCCCAAGGGAGGTGTTGCCCCAACCCCTACCAGTAAATAATGTGATTAGTCTCTTGGAACTGCAAAGGACTGGGGAACCCATCAAAAGCTGAAGTAATCAAGAGCCTATTAAAATCATAACTTCCCGAGATCCTCATGCTCCAAGAGACTAAAATAGAAGGCGAAGCCCTTTTGGAACTCGGCAAAGCAAAATGGAAAATAAATGCTGGAAAAGTGGTAAGTGCTAGAGGTACATGCGGTGGGTTAGCCACTGTCTAGGAGTCTGACAAATTCCTACTTGAGAGCTCCTTTTAGACGTAGCACTAGATTTACATCGAACTCCAACACCTATCAAGTAAGATAAACATTGCACTCTTTAATCTCTATGTACCTGTCCTCTATGTAGAAAAGGAACAATGTTGGCAAAATCTGACTGATTTTTTGGAAGCATACTCCCTCAATAATATAATTATTGCCGGAGAATTCAATCTAATCTTGGACCCAAAGGAAAAAAGAGGAGGAACCAGTAGCATGGATCGCTTCCTTCCCTCAGTGGAAAACTTGATTCAACAATGGGATTTAATGGATTTCAAGCCAAAAAAAGGACTATACACATGGACTAATAACAGAATAGGGGAAGAGCATATCTCAGCCAAGCTGGATAGACTCCTTCTTCAAAGTTCCTTCCTATCCAAGAAGATGATAATCTCCACAAAAATTTTGCCAAAGTGGAACTCAGACCATAAACCCATCCTCCTTCTGCTAGAAGAAGAAGAAGACCTGGGACCAATCCCCTTTCGGTTCTGCCCTCTATGGGAAAACAAGGAAGGGTTTTTGGATACAGTGAATAAGGCATGGTCCATCCATGTTCTTGGATCACCCAACTATGTTTGGGAGCAAAAGATAAAAGCCACCAAAATAGCCTTGAAGCAATAGATAAAAAATCCCACTGTCTCCCACTACCCAATGAAAATAGAGCACAAAGTAGTTGTTGGATCTCCAAATGGGCCTGAAGACTCAAGACATAACCATAGCAGAAATTCATAGTGAGCAAGAACACCAAATCAGCACCCTCCGAACATTTAGAGAAGAGGAAGAATATTTGAGGCTGAAGTCAGGTAATCTTTGGCTTGCATCTAGAGACAAAAATACATCCTTCTTCCACAAGCAAATTCGAACCCGCTTCTCCAGAAACCACATTGTCGAGATCACCTCGCCAAAAGGGACTATTCTTAAAGGCACAACTTTGATAAAAGAGGCGACAATCTCTCATTTTAAGCAGTTGTTCAAAGAAGAAGGTACAGAGGATGATGAGGGAGCTCACGACTTCCTTAAGCACGTTCCAAGGATGATCAACGAGGAGGACAATGCAACTCTCCTGAAGCCATTCACTGAAGAAGAAATTAGCAATGTCATATGGAAGATGGAATTAGACAAAGTCTTAGGACCTGATGGATTCTCAATACACTTATATAGAATCTGCTGGGACATCATCAAAGCTGACTTGTACCGAATGATCAAAGGATTCCTACGAAAAGACAATGTGGGAGGAAGCACAAACTCCACCTTCCTAGCCCTAAGTCCCAAAGAAGCCAACCCAGAGACATTCAACAGATTCACACCAATATCGCTTTGCAATGCATCCTAAAAAATACTCACCAAGTTACTTGCTAATAGATTAAAGCCTCTATTGGACAAATTCATCTCTCCCAATCAATGAGGGTTTGTCAAAGGCAGACATATCCTAGACAATATGATACTGGTGCAGGAAATCAACCATTCCAGCCATCAACGCAAGGAGCAAGGTATGCTCATCAAACTGGAAATGGAAAATTCCTTCGATAGAGTAAGACACTCATTCCTCCTCCAAGTTCTTTATGCATTTGGTTTTATCTTTGAATTTGCAAAAATGATTAAAGCATGCATTGGAGAACCTTGGATAGCCCCTCTAGTAAATGGTAGGTCGTAAAAATACTTCAAAGCTTCAAGGGCAACCAAGCAAGGCTGCCCTCTGTCCCCCTGCCTGTATATTCGGATGGCAGACTCTCTAAGTCGAAAGATCACAGATGAGAAGCTCAATGAGACTCTTCTTGGCATTAGGGTGATACCTGGAACAAACCCAATCAATCATGCCTTGTTCACCGATGACTCTATCCTTATGGGAGGAGCCTCCATTAAAATAGAAAGAGCCTTTAGTGGAGTAATCCAAAGCTTCATCATAGTGTCTAGAGCTATGGTCAAAAACAGAAAAAGTGCAGTGTACGGTTGGGCGATAGACCAACAATCTATACTCAGGATTTCCCAACCCCTGGGCTTCACTGGATATGCCTCTTGGGAAAAATTCAAGTATCTTGGCCTACCTTTAACCTTGGGTTCCACTAAGGCCCCTCATTGGATGGAAATTACCTTCAAAATGAAGGCTAAAATGACTGCTTGGGGCGGACTGTGGCTTACCTCAGTCGGGAAGCTCACTGTGGTCAAGTTAGTTCTCTGATCCCTTCCTATCTACCAGGCTTCTTTCCTTTTGGCTCCAAAAATGATCACCAAACAGTTAGAAAATTTGATTTGAAATTTTCTATGGCAAGGAGGAAAGGGGAACCAAAAAAAATTCCATATAATAAGCTGGGACATAGTGAAAAGGCCAATATCTGAAGGTAGACTTCAGGTAAGAGACCCTGTGTTAGCCAATCTGGCGATGGGAGGGAAGATCCTCTCGAAAATATTCTCAAACCAAAGAAACCATGTAAGTCAAGTTCTAATTAAAAAATATCTACACAAACTCTCAATAAAGAATATGGAAGAAGGAGCTTCCCACAAAGGAACCACACTGTGGAAGTTGTGCAACCAAGGCTGGAAATTCTTAAAAGAACAGCTCTACAAAATTCCAAGAAATGGGAAAAGAATTAGACTGTGGGATGACAAGATCATGGGACTCCACCCCCTAAATCTTGCTCCGAAAATAACAGATTTGCGTAACTGGCTCATCCAAAAAGGTATCCACAAACTTGCTGACATATGCACATGGGATTCAACAGGGAATTGGAGTAACTGGGCCCTCCATCGCCCCCTTGAATGGATGCTCCCTCAACTCCATCAATTATTAGCTAAACTCACTGTTCTAGCTGTTTTGCATCTCCATTCGAGGGACAAGTGGGGCTGGGGGAAGTTTGGAGCTTACTCAACTTGACTGGGTTTTGCAGCCCTACAAGAACAACAACATCAGATCCATACTACAAAGCTTTGGCAGCATGTTTGGGACCCATTTGGTCTCCCAAAAATCAACTTCTTATGTTGGATTCTCATGCACAGAAGGACCCTCACTGGGGACAACTTAGAGAAAAGAGGAATCATGGGTCCACACAGATGCCCTCTCTGCTGCAAGGATCAAGAAACTATCAATCACCTGTTCATAGATTGCCCCTTTTCTCAAGAGATCTGGTTGCAAGTAATTATGGGGCTCAACGCCCAAATCCCTCTGCAGTCTTCAGTTGTTAGTATTTTCGCAACTTCGAAAGAATGTTATCCTCATTCTTTGAATAACAACTCAACATGAACTAAAATCTGGAATGAAATACCAAAATATATCCGTTGGGGAATCTGGTTGGCTAGGAATGAAGCCATCTTCAACAACAGACTTCAATCCACCAACATAGTGGCTGCCAAGGCCAAAGCCTTACTGTTGGAAACTTTTGAATATAGATCTCATAAGCCAAAAAAATCCCTTCTCCCTGAAGAGCTCAGCTAGCTAGGTGAATCCCTAAGACGAGCCAGCATCATGAAGAATACCTTCTTGTCTAGATATAACCCAAAGTGGCGTCTCTGGATCTCTGAGGTAGAATTTAAAAAAATGGTGGAAAAATCAGGTCAAAGTCACAGTTTTCTTCGACGGAGCTTGTAAAGGAAACCTGGGGATATCAGGGGCAGGAGGAACAATTTACTCCACAGATGGACAAAAACAATACAACTTCAATTGGGGCCTAGGTCAGAGCACCAACAACCAAGCCGAGATCCTCGGACTGCTCAAAGCGTGTCAACTGGCTCAGAGGAACAGAGGGGAAAACCTTCAAATCTTCGGGGATTCTGAAATCCTGATTAAAATCCTTAATACGGGAAACAAAATCAATAGCTTTTCTCTAAACAAGACCCTTGAAAGAATAAGAAAGATGGCTCAAAACTTCACATCCTGCTCATTTTGAGAGACAAAAGAATGGTTCATAATAGAAAAATGATGAACTATGCTTACAAACATAATGGAAAGAAGATAGCTCGGGCTATGGTAGCTTATCTCTGACAAGAGATGTGGCGACTACATGCCTCTGAACTGTGTTACAATGAGGCTCAAAGGCCTATTTATTATTGATAAACAATGGAAAACCCTAAACATCCAAAAACCTAACCCTAGGAGATGAAGTGCCAAAACTGTGGGCCCCGTTTGGGTAAATTGGTACATCAACTTCCCGGGGTTGTAACTTTGGCATACGATCTCCATTTGACTATCATAATACCTTGTTTCGAAGATCTCGAAGAGAAGACCAAAAACAAATGGGCAAGCCAAATTGTGTTGTTTTCGGTCTCTCCGTTTTCCCTAAAAACTTCATTTAGGGCCTCAAAAAGGCTCCGGAAGTTTAGGACTTGAAAAACTGCCAACAAATAGTAAATTGTGCTACAATTAAGGAAACTGAAAAACTGAAAGAGACCATGTTGGGGGTCCAAGTGGAATAGGAGAGTGGCCACCAATATCCACCTGGATCACTTGGGATTGCAGAAAATGGACCTATCGACTTGGGTTCCGATTCAGGTGACGAGGTAAAGATTTTAGCAGATGTTGTGCCAAAAATGAGGAGTAAATCAAATACTACATGGCTTTGAGAACTCAAAGAGATCAACGAAATCATTTAGGCAGAGAATGTTGAGCTAAGGAGACTCCTACAAAAAGCATAGGAGGATAAACAAATGTTGCAACATCAGTTACAAGCCAAGGAGGATGCCTTGGAAAACTTGCAACATAACAAGCCTAAGGTAAAAAGTGATTCTTCAATTTTATGTTCTATTTATGATGATGATTTCGCTGCTTTTGAGAAACACACTACAAGAATTGGATCAAAATTGTTGAAGAAGATGGGGTATCAAGGAAAGGGTCTCGACATCAATGGCTAGGGCATTATGAATCCTATCAAAGTGGAGGAATTGCCTCATTATGAAAGACTTGGGTATGTTAGAAAAGAGGTTGGAGAGTGCTCTAAGGCAACCAGTAACCAACCAATGATGGATGATGGGAGCACCTCACCACATTCCAGTGATAGTGAGGATTCCACGGACACTTATCAGAGGCACACCAGGAATAAGCGGTCTAAGATGGTATAGAAAGTTTGGAGGAGAAAGAATCTTTGTAGTCACTGCAACAAGGATGGACATCAAAGAGCTACATGTCATATATTTCATGAATCGAAAGCACCTATGAAGGAACTAGTTGGTGAAGATGTTCAACAAGTGAATCAACCATAGGGAGATGACCCATTCACTTTCTTGAGTGATAGATGGTTTTATTAAATAGTATCTTGTTGTGGTCGCATTTTGTAAATAACATGTTGTGAAATAATTGTAAAAGTGATGAAGTGTTTTCCATCGCTATGAATGCTTTTTGGCCTATTTTTGTCGATAGTTGGGGTATTGGTTTCTATTATGATCTTGATGTAAACTTGACCAAAAAAGTGTGTTATAAAATCTTCACAAGTATGGAGTTTTCTTGGGTCATGTTTGGTCTTGTAAGGGAACATGTATTTTGAAAAATTGTACTACAAGCTTGCATATAGTATAGGTCTCGGTTCATCACTTATGGCTCAGAAGTACAAAGGTAAAGGAGAAGGAAGTGTGGCATGTTAAGGAACTTGTTGTGTAGACAAGGGAGTACAACAAATTGCAGATTGTGTCCATACTTTTGGAGGACCAAAAGCTCCTTAGTGGGGAGGAATGATCTAGGTGGCTCCCAAAAGGCTCAAATTTCAAAATTCATGAATCTTAATAACATCGAAATCAAGTTGTATAGATCATCATTACGAACCCAATGGTATGAACGACACCTTAATTGTTGTCCATATGACCATTTTATGACCATCAGAAGTTTGCAAGTTGTAAGGGGATGTGGGACCAACTTAGCTTATGTGGAGATAAAATAACCAATGGGAATTTGACACATGGCATGCCAACATTGCCCCCCTAACCTTGCACAAAAGAAAAAACAAAATATTAAAAAAATAATAATAACAAAAAAGATAAAATAATTAAAAGAAAAAGGGTTATAAATGGTTATTAAATAATCATATAACAAGAAAAATCATTTTATAACATGGTTATAATAACCATAAAAGCCAATGAATATTTAAAAAACCCCTCAAAAGAATTTGTTATGAAGTATGTTGAAAAGGTCATATCACATTATGGCTTAATATGGGTTAAAAAACCATATATTAAATGTGTGGTTGTTGAAAAAAACCAATGAAACCATGTTTACATATGGGGTGGTTATATATAAACAAAAACCAAGCCAATGAACACCATTGGAACAAACCATATAACACTTGACTATATATAAATATTAACCACGACCAATTAAGGTGGGTTGTTATAACCCATAGGGTCAACAACCATTATATGTTTGGAAAAACCCTGTTAGCAGTCAAAGAAATTGGTTATATGATATACCATATGTCGAGTTAACGTGTTAAAAATGGATCCGAGTTTTGAACTTAAACCAACCCACTCACCCATGGCCTATCATCTCATGTGTTAACCATACTGCTAGCTAATTGTCTTTTGATTTATTTTTTGGCACTTAAATATATAAAGGCACTGTTCATTTGATGCGCGAAGGAGAAGGAACTGCGAGCAGGAGGAACCACCAGTGGAACTGCGCCTAGGCGTGGTACATTTTTTGAGAGCATTTTTTAGAGAATATTCCCATGCAGAACTTTGAGGAGAATTTTGGAGATTCCTTTTGAGCTAAATTTTGAAGGTGTCAAAAATATGCTAATTTTATACTCAGATTACTCAGAATTTTTCTAGGAGTCTGATGGTGCAAACAGTTTCTTAATATGAGAAGCCAATTTATAGTCAAATTGAGATAAGGAATCTTTGGGGAATCTTTGAGGTTCCCGGGAGCCCAAATTTTGACCTGAGTAGAAACGGGTCGAGTTTACAGTGATTTTTCATGATTTTTTTGCCAGGAATTCAACGATGCAATCCATTTCTTCAACAAAGGTGTGAATTTTCATGCCATACCTGGAAGCGGAGGTATAAGGTGTCTTTTTTACATTCATGTAATTTGATTTTGATGAATATTAATGAAAGAGGCCTCCCCACATTGAGCAGGGCCCAGAGACATAACCCACACTGGGTGAACTTCGTTATCAACTTGTTTGTGTCTTTGCTTCTCGTGGTTTTCATTTATTTCTGATTACTTTATGTGTATGCATATTATGGTTACATGCCCTTTTAAATGCAATTCTATATGCATCTTTGAAGTGAAAATATCTGGAGCACTTCTCACCACTTGACCTGAGTGTGCTCGTTGACGACCACGAAAACCGAAAGCCATGGAGAAAGGACACCGAAGAAATGAGATAATCTTGTTTTGTCCCCTGAAAATAACTCATGAACGTTCTTTCCCCGACGAGCTTCTATTCATCGAGCCAATTTTCCGGTGATGGAAGGAACCACCAAGACCGAAACACAGAGTTGCGCTAAATTGGGATTGACGAGCAATCAATTGGATGGAAAAATTAAAATGAACCCAAGAACTTTCAAGTTCTGCTAGTTTGGCTTCAGCCCGTGAAATTATCTGAATTGAGCAAATGATCCCTAAAAGAGAGGAACAACCAAGAAAGGATAGGGAAGTTTCTCTAATCTGAGACACACTCGACTTCACTACACAGAGAGAGCGAAGCCATATCCTTGCTAGCTTCTTACCAAACCTGTTAACATCCAACAAAATGGAAGAATTTGAACAACCTCAAGGTGATTTATAGAATTTACCATGTAGATGCTTCGTGTGGTGATGAAGAGTGGAATTTGAGCCACCAGGATCCCAAGGTGACTCCATCATCATTCTGTATAGTGAGGGGACTTCCTCCTCACACATCTTGAATCTCAAACAATTGGGAAGTCTTATTTGATCCACAGGGAGTAAATGCAGCATGCTAGATCATGGAGTTTGCAAGAGGACCCATTGAATATGCATGGGATGAACCTTAATCGGTGGGGAGGAAAATAATTTTCCCACACTTATTAGCAAATCCTTCTCGGAGAATGTCACTTGGGGACTGCTGAGAGCACCTCGCGTCATGGTGAAGAGGGAGGGCATCATCATACGTTTGAGAGGGGAGGTACTATGGGTCAATGTCATAGAGATAGAAATAAGAAGGATGGAGGGGTAAGGGAAATTCATAGTGGGGATAGTGGTAACATTGTTACGATTACTTTTAGGGATGGATATAGAAGGGGGGTTGATAAAGAGGGTCTTCATGATAACTAGTTAGGGGATGGTAGAGAACCATCAACACCATTGTTTTCTATTTTTCCTTGTTTCATGCAACAAACCTTGTTTTCCAGTATATATTCCTCTAAATTTAGGTTCCTTAGGATATGAAAACTATGAGATCTAGCGAATGAGAGGAGGATACCTTGAGCTCATTGTAGCATATGGTTTAGCTTGTTATCATGAGCAGTGGAGCTTGTATATAAATGCCTTATGAACATAAAATTATCTCCTAGGATTTGAATGTCTCTAATTCCCCTCTTCTAGGTTAAGAGGAGCCATAGGTAGAGACCATAAACCTCTACTTGATTATTGGACTTTTTTCCTAATCCCCAAGCATACTTGTCAACTATTATTCCTTCAGGATTGCAGAGAATCCATCCTGTTTATGAAAAAATAATCTTTGTGGTATGATTTTTGATTTATGCAATCATGTATATTCTATTTATTTTTTGTTAACAGAGGAATCGGCAACTGGAGCAGCCTCGAAACTCACGTTACATGGGGTCGATTCTGACCATTACCACTATAACCCCTGGGAAACTGTGCCTGCCCCTCTCCACAGCTCTGGGTTAGTCTAGGGGAATTAAACTCGTGACCTTCAGTACGGAGCCCGCCTTTCTAACGAACTTCAGCGCATTGTGATTACCAACTCGCCTACCCTCGTGGGGCTAATAATGTATATTCTATTATTTAAAAGTAGATATTCTTATTACACATTATTACTATGTTTGTGAATGGAACATGAACAGGCAGAACATTAAAAACAAGTTGATCAAGAAAACATTAGGTTAAATAACCCAATTAAAACATTAACTAAAATTGATAAAGAAATGATGAATGAATGTAGCTCAAGCAATTGGCGATAATTCAAGTTTTAGTTCAAGTTGTATGTTTTGGAATATTTGTACGTGAAAACTAGAGATTTTGTTTGATGTACTCAACCTATTGTTCCAATTACATGAGGACATGTTACCAATAAATGTAACCATTACATTTTGATATATATTTTTAATGTATTGAACATGTTGTCCCAATTGATGTTGATAAGCTACCAATAAGTGAAACAATTACATATTGGATAAATTTTGATTATTGTGGAACTTTAGATTGTACCATTTTGAATGATCATGGCTATCTTATTCATATGTAACAAAATGCATTTCTTATTTTATTGTGTTTTCTAATGTTGTAAAATTGATACAGGTGGCTAAAAGATCAAAGGTGGCTTTCGAAAATCTCAAACATCAAATTCCTTGGATTGCAATGAAACTAGGATCAGATCGAAGAGATCATCATAAGTTTTCCAACAACACAAATGACACCTCAATCTGAGTCTGTATGCAAATGTTATGACTAGTCATAGTTTTGGTCAATCAGGCTCACTAGATAAATTTGGAAGAGCACAAACTAAATTTGGAAGACAACTAAATTTAGAGGCAGTTAACGAGGAAAAAATTTGGCACTTCACAATGACAGTTTCCAATGGTTGGAAAGGGAGAAATTGTCGCCTACTTAAAATGTCTGATGACCCTGATTTACCGCCAACAATTTTTTGAATTCATTTGTCAAAATAAATAAATATAATAATAATAAAAAATATAATAATGGGGTGCTGGGCCACCACCCCTGCCAAGCCGACGTATAATATATATATTATATTAAAAGTGGAAATGACCCAACGACTGATCCACCCTTGTAATGAAACCACTATGTATGGGGACGACATGAGTTGAAACTGCCCAGTCGATCACCGACCGATCTGCCGACAACCCCTCCAATGACCACCCATTCTAAATATCGTGCCAAAAAAGATATATAAAATGATATGCCATATATGGGTGTAGATGAGTTTAAAACCCATAAACTCGCTGAGGTCAACGACCCAACCATAATCTGCCAACTAAGTTTCCAACGAGCACGACTTTATTATTAATGCCCAAAAAAATTATATATAATCCCAATTTTGCCATTCGACCACAGAACGAAGGAGGATCGCATGCGGAACCTAAAGCCTAGGAGGAATTGTGCCCAAGTCGGGCATGTTTTTTGAGATGGGTATATTCCATGAGAATATTCCATATAATATTTCCATGCAGAATTATTGAGGAATCTTGGAGATTCCCTGGAGGGCAATTTTTGAAGGTGTTAGAATTATGCCAACTTTATACTCAGATTACTCAGAATTTCGCCATGAGTCTAGTGGTATAGACACTTTTATGATATGAACAACATATTTTACAAAGACAAAATGTTGAGGGCAGAACCTTGATGCAAGAATCTACATGGAATCAAAAAGATTCCTTAGAGGCCCGAAATTGACAGTTTCAGAACCAGGCCAACTTTATACTCATTTTTATCTGTTTTTCGCAAAGAATGTGATCTTGTGATCAATTTCTTCATCTGAGCAACCAAATTTCAGTTAGCCCACAATATAAAATATTTGAGGAATCTTTAAGATTCCTGGGGAGCCCAAATTTGCTTGAGTCAAAAAGGGGTCAAATTTATAGTAATATTTCATGATTTTTCACAAGGAATTCAAATGTGCAACCCGTTTTTTCAGGAGAGTTGTGAATTTTCAGCTATCCCTGGAAGTGGATATATAAAATTCATTGATGCCATGTCCTTTTGATTTTTTCTGAGATGATGATTTGATGTTGAGATCCTTGATTTCCATTTTGTTGGAGTATCCTTATAGGGCACTTCAACTGAGAGTTTGATATTTTGTCATGTTGAAAGAGAGCTTATATGAGTGAGCGTTCTTATAGAAAAACGTCTTATGGAGATACATGCCACTTTAGTTAAGTAAGTTCATCCTTATATTTTACAAAGAATGCATCATGTACTCATCATAATCTTGTAGCAATTAATGAAGCGAGTTCCCCACTCTTGACACTGGGTCCAGGGATGTAACCCACACTAGATGAACGTCATTATCAAGTTGTGTGTGTTCTTTGATTTAGTGGTTGTCTTTATGTTTTCTCTTCTTTAAAGTATGGACATGTTTTTTTCATACTCTTTCACATGCAATTTCGCTAACATCACATAAGTAAAAGATCTTGGTTAATTCAGTTGCTGAGAGAATACAAATCAAGTTTGGTTTTAGAGAATTATTTTCGCTGATGTGAATTGTGAGTGTGAATGATAACTAGAGATTGAATGTGCAACAAGAAGGAAAATGGAGGATCAAAAAGATCTCTACGAGGACCTCCTCAGGATGGCACACATGGTAGATATAATGTATGAAAATTATGAGGAGAATATGGCAAAAGAGGAACAAGAGAAAGAGAGAGCAGAGAATGATGCTCCATCTCCATCTTCAGGTGAATATTCTTCTTCTTCTTCTCATAATTCAAATGAAGAGATCAACGAAAGCCTTCAAGTGGAGAATGTTGAATGTTGAATTGAATTGATAGTTTTTTAGTTTCATTTTCACATGATGCTATTTATATTGGAAGCATGGAGGTACCCATTTCAGGAGCTGACATGAGAATCCTTACAAAGATGGGGTATAAAGGAGGAGGAATTGGTGTTAATGGCCAAGGAATGACCTAGCCATTGGAGGTTCTACAAAGGCATTGATTTGTAGGATTGTGATACATTGAAGAGGAGTGTTCAAAGGAAGCAAAAGCAAGGGGTTCTTCAGACAAAGAATCCAAGCCATTGTCGAAACTATCAAGGAAAGAGGATGTTGGAGATACATCATGATCTTCTCGTGACTATGAACATTGCAGAGGAAGAACTACAACAAGATCTTCTCCCCAAATTTTCACCAGAGAAAACCAACCAAGGTATAAGAGGTCTCATTACGCTAATTCCCATTTTGATTACAAACATATTGTTAATGATGAGAAAATTTTTTGGTATAGAAAACCATGTACCTTTTGTGGCTTGTATAAATATGTAGTTGCCAAGTGTTGGAAAATAATGGAAACAAGAAAGAGAAAGAGATGTGAAAGACCTTCTCCACATCAAGGAGGGAACAAGGTTAAGTAGGTTTGGAGGAAAAATGATTTTGACAGTCATTAAAAAAAGCATGGGCATCAGAGAGTCACATGTTGGGAGCTCTATCCAGAGAAGCGACCGAAGGAGGACCAGAAGAAACATGAAAAAGAACCTATCACTGAAACAAATCAACAAGAAATCCAACTGTAGGGAGAGAGCACATCAACCTAGTTGTTTAAGAGATGGGTAACATTTTTAAGTAGTTGAGCATGGCCACAATTCTGTAAATCACATGTTGTGAAATGATTGCAAAAGGGATGATGTGTTTTCGATCACTTATGTAAAGCAACATGATGATGTTTCTGGCCTTTTTCTTGATAGAAAAGTATTGGTTTCTGTTGCGATTATGATGTAAACTTGACCAAAGAGTGTGTGTTATAAACTCTTGGAAAGTATGGGGTTTGCTTGGGTCTTGATTGGTCTTGTGAAAGAACATGTATTTTGAAAATATGTATTTCAAGTTTGCAGAGGACACAGGCTTCAGTCCATCAGTTATGGCCTCGAAGAACAAATGTGAAGGAGAAGGAAGTGTGTCCTGTTAGGGTACTTTTTGTGCAAATGAGTAAGTATAAAAGATTGTAGATTGTGTTCGTGCTTTTGGAGGACCAAAAGCTCCTCAATGATCCATGTGTCTCCAAGATCAAAGGTGGCTTTGGAAAAGCTCAAAAATAAAATTCCTTGGATTATAGTAAAAATAGGATTAGATCGAAGATCTCATCGCAATCTTTACAACAACACAAATAACACCTCAATCTGAGTCTGTATGCAAATTTTATGGTCGGTCAAAGTTTTGGTCAATTAGGTTCACAAACTAAATTTGGAAGAAAATCAAATTTTGCGGAGTTGCTAAATTTGGCAGAAGTTGATGAGGTGACAAATGGCACTTCACGATGCCATTTTCCGATGGTTAGAAAGGGTGAAATTGTTTCTTACATAAAACTTCTAGTGACCCTAAATTTTTGTAGACAATTTTTTGAATTCGTTTGTCAAAATAAAGAAAAATAATAATAAAAAATAGATAATAATGGGTTGGTGGGCTGCCACCCCGCTAACCCAACATATAATATATTTATTATATTATAAGTGGCAATGACCCAATGGCCGAGCCACCCTTGTAATGACATCACTATGTATGGGGCCGACAGGAGTCAAACCCGCCCGTCGACCACCGCTTGGTCCACCAACAAGCCCTCCAATGATCACTCATTCCAAACGTCGTGCCATATGTGGGTGTAGACGACCCAACCATATTCTACCAACCAAGTTCCCAATGAGCACGAGTTTGTTATTAACGCCTAAAATAATTATATACAATCCTTGTTGGCTTGTTGGGGCCTGACCCAGGTTCAAAGGTGATTTAGCCAAACAAATCCCGGTACTACTGGCCATTTCAGAAACAGTCCACGGAGCACGCACTGAGGTCTCACCTGAAGTAGTATGGGAGGGTGCTAGAACTAGGTTTCCGCACCCTGGAGATGTCTGATGGTTTCAAGTGGTCCACGGTTCGACCTTGCGTGCACGTCGCTATGCGCGCTTTCCCATACCTCGCAGCTTGAGATGTTTCCTTCGCGCAACCCTACTCGGGGACCAAATAGTGTTATTACCCAAGTCCTTACTCGTAGCCCGATATTAGTTGATTAACTTAACTTATTTGTACGCTTCAGTTATACTTAACAATATTCACAATTCATATAAGTGTGTGCAGTAAATAAACATTATAATTTCCAATGATATCAAACATGTAATAACTTAAGAATAGATACACGGAATTCAAATAAAACTTCTCTTTATTACTTTCTTCATTTTGTTACAGACTCAACTCAACCTTGTGCACTTAGTTGTAGAGCCTCTTCCTACTACTACGACCCAAGATACTTAGAATCTTGCGCTATGCTCGCTATCTTATTCTATCCATCCATTGTATTACTTCATTGCCCTTTTTTAAAACTTAGAGCCTCGCTCTATTTAGACCATGGGTAGGACAACACTACATTCAAAACTTAGGGCAGACAGCCCTATGACTCGAACATACAATTCACGCTTCGCGCCTGTAATTCGCGAAGTCTTTACAACAATAACAACTCAAAACTTGGGCTTTGAGCCCCAAAACATGTTGTGGGGGGGATTCCATGCCCAAGAGGTCCCCAACACAAACATCGTGACTTTCCCTCGAGTCACTATGTTGGTGCAACGATCTTGGCACAGAGTCCCTCCAGCTGGTCTCGAAAGGTCTTGATGTTCGCAACGTACTAAGCTGCTGCTTGCTGAACCTGCTGCATCTGTTCCTCGGAGACCTCTTTTTTTGGTGTGATTCCCTGCATCTGTGCATGCATCCCCTAAATATGCACGAGCTTCCCTTGAATATTTGTCGTGATTGTGAAGGCTTCGTCAATCCATTACTGAACGCACGCTTTGAGAACTGCTTCCTTATGGTGTGTTGCGTCCACTTGCTCCTTTAATGCCTTCTCTTGCTGCATCCTCGCAAGTCGTTGAGTAAGGACTACTGTCTGTGTAGTTCCTCTGATGTTGTCGTACTGCTGCTGGAGTTCCCGTGCCTCTGTCTCCAACCACTAGATGTTGGGATCCTCCTGCAAAGTTGTGAGTACCTCCAGTGCATGTTCCAACATATTCGTACAGTCGTGCACTACAATACCAATATCTTCCAACCCCACTGCAATAGCGCTGGCACGTTGTTATCTAATTTCTAGGGGAGTGGAAGGCTGCGCCTTCAACCGCAGCTCAACGATCTAGAGATTCAGCTCCAGTTGCACCCTTGTTGTCTCTTCTCTTGCGTCACAGACTCCACTTTCCAAACTGTGGATCCACACTTCTACCGGTAGATCTGCTGCGATGGCTAGCTCTGGGATGTGTCAGCAAGAGTCATCTACCATGTGCACCAAATGTTGATTCTGCGACACCAACTTGTCATGCTGCAAGCTGAGCTGTTCCATGTTAATTTTCTGCTCGCTGAGAACCTAGATCACGTGGCTCTTGCTCTGCCATTATCCCATCTTGTAACTGATATAGCGTTTCCCAGGAAGGGTAGCTAGGTTAAGGCTAAGGTCTTTAATCATGCTAAGCGAAATCTGATCCATCGCATTTGATCATACTAATGCTCCCTCTGGCAACACTATTGTGTTGGCCATCCTTGCGCGCTACATCTGCTCTGCTGCTGAAGTGCCTGCTACGACATGGGTAGACAGGGTACCTTCCTGAGGAAGCCGCACTTGTAACTCCTGCAGTTGCACCTTGAGGGCCCCCAACACAGTCCAGTGCTCTGTCATAAACTCTTGAAGCACTTCACTTGTGACATCGCGAACAGTCTCGTCGATGTCATGGAGATCACCTTCGGTTAAGGTGATTGGGTCAATCGCTAGCTTCGAGGCCTTTACCTTCTTCCTTGGGCTCGATCTCTCTACGATGTACGACCATTTTAGCTGTGGGGATGTGGCTCCTGGGTCCGCTCTCCCTTCTGCTGTTTCTATTTCCTTTGTGTCCTGCCCTAAGGACATTTCTTGGCCCTCATCTTCTTGTGTCGTTGCCGCCTCTGCTACCTGCACTGCTGCTGCTACTTCTTAGGACTTCTTTTGCTCTACGGCTTTCTGTGCCACTTCACGCACTGCCCTTAACTCAGCTACCACTTTTTTGTTCCACCTTCTTTCGGCCAGTTGGGTGACACGCAGCTTGGCTTCATTCTTCTTTTTCTGTCCTGCCACTTTCTCTAGTTACACCAAATTTGGGGCGCGCCACTCAAGAGGCCATGTCTCCAATATAGTAAAGATCGTGTTGTCAGTGGCTACAAATGGTAGCTTCATCCACTACTTCGCCGAATCCTTCCGCGCCCTGATATAGATCTTGTGCATATCGACTTTAAAGTCTACAAAACTCTGCAGACTATTGTGCACGATAGGTGATAGGCGCGACCTCCTGTTGATCCACATCCGGATGCTTGCCTCCATGAGCACCCAAAATTTTTCTGTGTCGCGAATCTGTTTCGCGTCCTTGGTGGACCAGAGTGAAGCATACTTCGTGGCCTCTAGTAACTCTCTATCAATGTTGGGAAACTGAATATCCTCCGACAATTCTCCCACTACCAGCAAGATGGATAAGAGAAACCACGTGTAGTGGAGGGTCCTACCCGACTCCTGGGCTTTGCGATAGTTTAGCAAAAATTCCTCCCAGAGGAATTTGGCCCAATTGAATTGGACCCCCTCCGTGCACTATTCGGCTAACGCGACCACTAGCACCAGTACCTCATCGGTGCGACACTTCCTCATCACTTTTCCAGCCAGGAGTTGGGTGGCTACACGCACCCCTTTGTCCTTGGTACTCGAGATGGCATAGCCCCTCTTTTTCTTCTCTAGCTTATACTTTGCCTTCATGGCTTCTGCGAGAGCCAAATCGCTTCCTTTTCCATCTATAGTCACAAGGTCCTTTCCTTTACAGGGGAGCTGAGAGATACGATGAATGAGGTCTGCAGTGATGGGAATAGGCTCCTCCAACCATAGGTACCCATGATGCAGCAGGAATAAAAGCTGCATGATGATGAAAATGGTGATGGGCGCGCGGTGGAAATGTGGTATCCCTAACAAGTGTAGAAACCCAGCTTTTTCCACACAGTGTAGCCATTTTCGCGGCTCTAATGTGATCACCGCCCCCTCGGTGTTCTCCTTCATCAATTTCCTGGTCTCTAGGTGCGGGAACTTCTCGTTGTCAACGAGGTCCCAGTCCTCGAATTTCATGGTTGGCATGTGGCCTTGGTGCGTGCCCTCAAATATAATATTGTTGGGGAGGAGCGGGGTTTGGATCGAGCTTTTCGTTCCGTCCAGGTCCTTCGGTACTTTGGTTTTCCCTTTCTGCGAAGGGACATATGCTGGAAGTTTTGTTGCAGAGCGCAATGGTTGGACATCCTCCTCCATGTCTTCTTCTTCCTTTATTGCGACAATCAGGGCCTACAAGTCTTCTTCTTCCTCATTCGTTTCTATTGTGACTGCTTTCCCCTTCTCTTCCATGGATAGTTTGCTATGCTGCGGATTCCTTGTGGACATGCATACTGGACCCATTACCTGTTTATCTTTCTTGGGTTGTGGTGTTCGTGGTGATTTGGGGATTTCTGTCACCACCCCGGTGCCTTCTGGAACATTCCCCACCATTTGGGCTTGTGCGGCCTCACCAGCGATTACTTCTTCAACTCCAAACCCATCCTTAATGGTCGTCATCATCTCTATACTGTATTCTGTTTCTCGTGAACATAGGGGCTTAATTATCACTCGACTCTCAACACTATATGCTTTGCTCAAAAACTCAATTCTCAAATGACTAAGTGTTGTTCGTTGGCTAGCCCTTTGAGTTTTATAGCCCCTTTCGAATTTGAATTCGACCGTTCCCCCCAATTTCGGGCCATTAATGCTTCATTGGTGGTAAATTTTCCCAAATCTTGCCCATAACTTGTGTCTTAAATGCTCGCCGCCTGCTCCATTTGGCCTCAAATTGGACATCCCGTCATGAATAGTGACACCAATGGGCACTTCCCAGCCAACCCGCGTAGCAGCGCACCCTTCATGTGCGGTCGTGAACCCTGTGACGTTCTGATTTTGCAAGCATTTTCAATATCGTGCAACTCCTAGGTAGAATATTTTATAATCTTGCACTCCCTTTCAACTGCCTGGAGCACTAAGACTGTCCTTCCGACAGCTAGTGAGGTGGTTGCACCACCCGTGCAAGGCTCCATCCCATCCTCTAGCATGGTTCGTGGAGAATCCTCATATTCCATTGTGGTGATTGGTGCCACACACTCTACTATTTGCAAGGTGCTACCCTGAGTACTGTGTTTGGCGATATGCGGTCCCAGCCACGGCAACAGACTAACTAGTTCTCGGCCTTAGTCCTCCAATTCGTCAGTATGATCATACGCATCTTTCCTTGCCATCCTTGGTTTATCGACGAGAAATGCTTCCTTTATTTCGTTTTCTAGTCTCTTAACCTTTGCGTCCATTAAAGCGCTTTTCTTTCTTAGCCATACCCAGTCATTTTCAAGTTTGTGAAGTCTAAAGTTTCCCTGTCGAATTTCTTCTTGAAGTCTTATATGTTCTGTTTCGTGCAGCTGTGAGAGTTCTTCGTTCTGGTTTGCGCGGATCATTTTATCTGTGGGTGTTGTTACGCATGGACTTGGCTTCGCATGCTTCATAGGAATTTCATCCACTGTTTCACTTCAGTTTCGGAACTGCTCTCGCGGTCAGGGTTTCGAACATGGTCCTATAGGCCCATCGAATCGCTGGCACGCGCAAGTGCTAGTTATTGTGGACCCCGTTCAGCACTTCGCACACCTTTTCAAAGGATTCCCCGCAGATAATATTTGGTGCACTTTGTCTTTCCTACTTCCGCTTGTTGTTCCTATTTTCAATCATGAGAGCGGTGTGCATTCGTGCAAGCTGTGTACCATACTCTTGTATCCATCTGGATAGGTGGGTGCGCAGGCTGTTTCATCCATCAGGCATTGCTTCCATCCTCATCGGAGGCTTCCCAAATCGTAGGCGCATCATCCTTATGCATCTGCGCCAATCCTCAAAGCATTTTGATGCGTACCCCACCAAGTTGCGGGTGTAGCGCACAATGCCCATTTCAGAGCATCAAAACGCTGTTGTTTTGGAACTTCGCTCTCAAATTTTTTTCAAGAATTTGTCGACCGCTGTCAACCCATTGTACATAGGTAGATCCCTTATCTCTTTTGTCACGTAGCACAGTGATCTTACCATCATGTTTCAATTGAGCGTGGTTACTTCATGTAACCGATTCTGCGATCGTTCTATTTCTTCGTCTGAATCCGAAGTGTAGGAACTTTCTCGCTCCCACGAAATCCTACCATCTGCTGTTGGATTCACCCAATCCTTCTCTCAAGTAGTTATCTTGTAGATACAGTCGAGATCATCATCACTATCATCGTCGCGCACCAGTTCTGTGTAGAGTGCTCCTTTCGCAGGGTCTAAAGGTACCACTACGTGTAGTTACTTTTTCTCAAAAATCATTTTTCGCTTCTTTAGATTTATTACTCTGTTCATATCAGTGGCCCAATCTATTCCTAGTAGCGTAGGATAGGGATTGTTGTCATCGACAATCTCTATCACTTCAAAATCTGCCAGCGCGCTCGCACCTTCGATGTCTATTGTTATCCCCTGCAATCTTCCCATCGGTAGGATCTTCTGTTGGTTCACCATTCACAATTGAATAGGAGACCATTGTAACGTGGGCCTGCCCATGCGTTCCCATGTTTGCTTTGGTAGTACATTCACGTCCGATCCAAGATCCAGAATTACTTGATCCATTTTGTACTCTCCGATTTGCACAGTCAATCTCATTTCCCTTCCTATTCGCAATGCATGCTTTCCAAGTTTCTAGACTACACGCGGTTCTCCTGACCCAGTGCACCTAGTGATAAGTTCCTGTAGTCCTTTTATAGCCTTGTTTTCGCACAGCAGTTTCATGCATGTCTCCAAAAAGGTAGTGAACATTGAGGATCCATCCCTAGTTCTAGTTGATCCTTACTACTTGAAGTGGAGGCCTCCGTGGAGCTCTTCTTAGCTTCCATGAATGTCTCCTTCGCGCGCTCCAAATCAAATTCAAGTTCCTTTATAGGAGCCTTGCGAACCCATGCAATTTCTTTTGGCTGCTTACCTTTGTCATCTCCTATTGTGATACCACTTCGAAGCACTATGTTTATATTTGGGTCCACTTCGTGCGGCTGAGACCTCATCATTTGTAGGTTCTGAGTCGGGGGAGGCTAGAGTACTCCTTTATCGCGCAACCTCGTTATCAATGTAGGGAAGTCCTCCGTCTAATGATCAAATTGGGTACAGTATAAGCATGATGCTTTCGTTGGATTCATACAATCGCGGGCATAGTGCCCTGGCCCTCTACAATTGTAACAAATTAGTTGTCCGCGAACCCTTCCTGGTCCTATTCCACCTCAAACTCGTCCGCGCCCTTGAAATCTAGCACTTGCCATCCTTAAATTTGGATTGAGGGCTTGCATTTTGGTCTGCACTCTATAGGCAGGAGTCTGATCCATCATTAGCTCGTAACTTCTGTAGGTGCGCTCATCATGGCCTATCGACATGTAGAAATTACAGAACAATTGCTGGGACGTCTGCGTATACTTCTGTAATAGGTGATAGTGATCTATAGTGTGTTTTCCTCCTATCTGATAGATCGTGTACCATAATGTAGGCGTCGCGCTCAGTCCTGCTTGTGCCTTTGGTCTTAAAGGCATCGACCCTCGTCCCGCCAAGTAATTCGCGAAAACTGGACAGTGGTCCTTGTCATGCCCCTGGCCTTTGCATTTTATGCACCATACCTCCTCGCACGCCTCTGGCCGAGTTGTCCTGTCCTGTTTCAAACTCTGCATTTCCAGACACAAGTTTTGTAGTTGCACGTGGATTTGTTGGAATCTTAGACTAGGATCTTGTATTGGGGTCTCATGTAACCTAATTTCAATCTCTAAAGCTTCGTCCTAGGTGGATAGCTTTTGTTGTGACAGTGCCATCCTTAAATGCGGTGTTAGTGACACTACAAACTATAAGCAGTGTTGTCCATCCGTAAATGTCATGTTGGCTTTGCGAATCATACTCTTCAGTCTCTGGTCCAGATCCCATGGGGTCTTGCCTAGAAGCATCGTGATTTCCTTAAACCCGATAATCGATTCTGTCTTTGATTTTGGCCCGCTAAATTTCCTGTTCAGCGTGGCCTGGATATCTACGATCCCTGTGTTTGGATGGTCATTAGAATGATTAATGTACCACATTAGTGCGCAATCCTGAAATGCACATACCAGCGTTGCCTTATTTATATTGTCATCCGTGACTCCTTGTGCTTCCCATCCAGCCTTTACTACGAAGCAAAATTGGTCCGGATCTTTGTTCCCTACTCCTCTGAATACCGATAGTTTTATCGCGCTCGCCATATTGAACTGTGGTGGTGGCGGAGGTGGTGTGGGTGGATATGGGGGTGACGATGGTGAAACTAGTGGTGGTGTAGCTGGGGGTGGTATGCGCAGAATTCGCTGCCTTATTAGACTGATCGTGATTCTCGGAGAAACTTTTGTGAGCTCTTCCTCATTTTCTCGCCGCGGTGAAATCAAGGGGCTATTTTCTATCTCTGTGCTACTTTTGTTTATGTATATCCTCCCACTTTGCGTAACCCAAAACATCAATTTATTCACATAACCCGCTTTTCACTCAATAACATTTTGATCCAATTTTTCAATGATTTAATGTACTTACCTCGTGGTCCCTTGAGGAAATGACGTTCCGCCTCGCTGTAGCTGACAGTCGTATCTACCGCAAACTCGGTGATAAATCCTCCTATAATTCGATCAAGCCAATGGTCCACAACACACACGATGTTATCTTTTGATGCTTATAGTTTGTGCACCAATTTCAGAGTCCACACAATCGGTTTGTTGAGCCTACACCTTCCCTGACTGTTTGCTAGCTTCACGATCACTCGTACAACTCAGAGGGGAAGGATGCAAAGAAAATTTCATGGATTTCCGTATATAAGTAGTGCTCTAACCACTGTTCCTTTGATACTTGTGGATTCCTATTTTCCTGCGCTGCGAACTCATGAATCTTTCTGTCCAAACACCCTTCAATTTATTTCTTTGTTGGATTCCAGTGACATGACATCAGACATACCTTATGCAGATCCCGGTCCTGACAATAGAACCATTTGTTGGCTTGTTGGGGCCTAACCCAGGTTCAGAGGTGATTTAGCCAAAAAAATCCTGGTACTACTGGCCCTTTCAGCAACAGTCCGCGGAGCGCGGACTGAGGTCTCACCCGAAGTAGTATGGGAGGGTGCTAGAACAAGAATTCTGCACCCTGGAGATGTCTGATGGTTTCAAGTGGTCCGCGGTTCGACCCTGCGTGCATGTCACTATGCGTGCTTACCCATACCTTGCAGCCTGATATGTTGCCTTCGCGCAACCCTACTTAGGGACTAAATAATGTTATTACCCAAGTCCTTACTCGTAGCCCAATATTAGTTGATTGACTTAACTTATTTGTATGCTTCAATTATACTTAACAATATTCACAATTCATATAAGTGTGTGCAGTAAATAAACAGTATAATTGCCAATGATATAAAACATGTAATAACTTAAGAACAAATACACGAAATTCAGATAAAAATTCTCTTTATTACTTTCTTCCTTCTGTTACAGACTCAACTCTACCCTGCGCACTCAGCTGCAGGGGTCCGCGCACTCAGTTACAGACTCTTCTAGGCGTCTGCGCACTTAGCTCTAGAGCCTCTTCCTACTACTACGACCTAAGATACTTAGACTCTTGCTTTATGCTCTCTATCTTATTCTATCTATCCATTGTATTATTTCATTTCCCTTTTTTACAACTTAGAGCCTCGCTCTATTGATATAATCCCATGGTCTACGGACCATGGGTAGGCCGAAACTACATTCAAAACTTAGGGCAGATAGCCCTATGAATCTAACATACAATTCGTGCTTCGTGCCCACAATTCGCGGAGTCTTTACAACATTAACAACTCAAAACTTGGGCTTTGAGCCCCAAAACGTGCTGTGGGGGGATTCCATGCCCAACAATCCTAATTTTTCCATTCGACCACAGAACAAAGGAGGAGTGCATTCCAAACCCCACCCAAGATGGACACTTTTTTCGAGATAGATATATTCTAGGGGAATATTCCACATAATATTCCCATGCAAAACCAGTGAGGAATCTTGGAGATTCCCTAGAGGGTAATTTTTTAACATGTCATAATTATGCCAACTTTATGCTCAAATCACTCAGAATTTTGCTAGGAGTCTGGTGGTGGAGGAAAATTTCTGATCCGATAATTGATTTTCCATAGACTGAATGTTGAGAGTGGGACCATGTAGGTGGAACCTTGATGCAGGAATCTGCATGGAATCCGAAAGATTCCCTAAAGGCTTGAAATTGGCAGTTTCAAAACCAAGCCAACTTTATACTCAATTTTCTCAGTTTTTCACAAGGAATGTGATGGTGTGATCAATTTCTTCATATGAGCAGCGAAATTTCAGTCAACCCGCAGAAGAGAATCTTTGAGGAATCTTTGATATTCTCGAGAAACCAAAATTTGACCGAGTCAGGATGGAGTCAAGTTTATAGTCATATTTCATGATTTTTCACCAGGAATTCAATTGTGCAACCTGTTTCTTTAGCACAATTGTGCATTTTCGAGCTGTCCCCGAAATTGGAGGTATAAAATGCATTGATTCCATGTCTTTTTCATTTTTGATGAGATGATGATTTGATGTTGAGATCCTTGTTTTCTATTTTGTTGGAGGATCCTTGTATGCAACTTCATGTGAGAGTTTGATATTTTGTCATGTTGAAGGAGAGATTATATGAGTGAGATTTATTATAGAAGAATGTCTTGTGGAGAGACATGACACTCTAGTTAAGGAAGTTCATCCTCGTATTTAAAAATTAATGCATCATGTACTCATTATCATATTGCAACAATTAATGAAGCGGTCTCCCCACTCTTGACACCGGGCCTAGAGATGTAACCCACACTAGGTGAACTCTGTTATCAAGTTGTGTGTGTTCTTTGATTTGATGGTTGTCTTTATGTTTCCTCTTCTTTAAAGTATGAACATGTGGATTTTCATACTCTTTCACATGCAAATTGTCTAACATCACAAAAGTAAAAGATCTTGGTTAATTCCAGAAGCTAAGAGAATCCATATCAATTTTGGTACCAGAGTGGTCTTCTTATTGATGTGAATTGTGAGTATGAATGATAACTAGAGATTGAACGTGAAACAAGGAGGAAAATGGAGGATCACAAATATATCTATGAGGATCTCCTCAGGATGGTACACATGGTAGATATAATGTATGCAAATTATGAGGAGAATATGGAAAAAGAGGGACAAGAGAAAGAGAGAGCAAAGGATGATGCACCATCTCCATCTTTAGATTAATATTCTTCTTCTTCTTCTTATCATTTGAATGAAGATATCAATGAAAGCCTTCAAGCGGAGAATGTTGAATTAAGGAGACTTCTACAAGAAGCAGAAGAGGAGAAGAATAAATTGTAGCTTCAATTACGAGCCACGAGTCCATCACTTATGGATTTGAAGAACAAAGGTGAAGGAGAAAGAAGTGCCACTTGTTAGAGAACTTGTTGTGTATACGAGGAAGTAAAACATATTGCAAATTGTGTTCATGCTTTTGGAGGATCAAATTCTCCTAAGTGGGGAAGAATTATCCAGGTGGCTCCAAGATCAAGGGTGGCTTTGGAAAAGCTCAAAAATAGAAGTCCTTATATTGTAATGAAACTAGTATCAGATTGAAGAGATTGTCACAAGCTTCCCAGTGATACAAACATAATCTAAATCTGAATCCGTATGCAAAAGATATGGGTAGTCAAAGTTTTGGTCAACTAGGCTCACTAGCTAAATTTGGAAGAGTGACAACTAAATTTGGAAAAAAAATAAATCCAGCGGAGCCACTAAATTTTGTGGCAATTAACGAGGTGAAAAATTGGAACTTCACAGTGATAGTTTTTGGCGGTCGGAAAGGGCGAAATTGTCACCTACTTAAAATATATGGTGACCTAAATTTTCGTTGATAGTTTTTTATATTCATTTGTCAATATATATATATATATATATATATATATATATATATATGGGGTGGCGAGCCACCACCCCACCAACCCAATGTATAATATATATATTATATTAGAAGGGGTAATGACCCAACGACCAAGCCACCCTTGTAATGACACCACTATGTATGGGGCCTACGGGAGTCGAACCTGCCCAGTGGGTCGTCGCCCGGTCCACCGACAACCCCTCCAATGACCACACATTCCAAACACCACGCCAAAAAAATCAAAATAAAATGATATGCCATATGTGGGTGCAAACGGGTTTTGAACCCGTGACCTCCTTGAGGTTGAAAACCCAACCATAGTCTCCCAACCAAGTGCCCAATAAGCATGGCTTTATTATTAATGCCAAGAAAAATTATATATAATCCCACATTTTCCATTCGACCACAGAACGAAGGAAGAGTGGGTGCATAACCCAGAGCCCAGGAGGAACCACACATGAGAATATTTTAAGATGGGTATACTCTAGGGGAATATTCCACAAAATATTCCCATACAAAATCAGTAAGGAATCTTAGAGATTCTGTGGGGAGCAATTTTTGAAGGTGTCAGAATTATGCCAACTTTATACTTAGATTACTTAGAATTTTGCCAGGAGTTTGGTGGTGCAAACAATTTTCTGATCTAAGAAACATATTTTGTAGAGACAGAATGTTGAGGGAAAAACCATGAAGGTGGAATCTTGACGCATTAATCTTCATGGAATTTGAAAGATTCCCTGGAGGCCCAAAATTGACAGTTTCAGAACCAAGCCAACTTTATACTCATTTGTCTCAGTTTTTCATAAGGAAGGTGATGGTGCAATCTGTTTCTTCATTTGAGTAGCCGAATTTCAGTCAACCTGTAGAAGAGAATCTTTGAGGAATTTTTGAGATTCTCGAGGGGCCCAAATTTGACCAAGGTAGAAAGGGGTCAAGTTTACAATCATATTTCATGATTTTTCACCAGGAATTCAACTAAGCAACCTGTTCCTTTAGCAGAGTTGTGAATTTTCAGGTTATCCCCGTAAGTGGAGGTATAAAATTCATTGATGCCATGTCCTTTTGATTTTTGTTGAGATGATGATTTGATATTGAGATCCTTGTTTGCAATTTTTTGGAGGACCCTTGTATGCCATTGATCCAAAATTAAATAGGAATGCAACAAATTATAGATATAACCATAAATACAGAGATGCAACAAAAATAACACTTCATTCCATTAATATCAAATACTGAAATATGCTTACAAACAGAATGGAAACAAGACTAGCTCGGGTGATGGTAGCTTATCTCTGAGAAGAGATGTGGCATCCACATGCCTCTGAACTGTGTTACAATGAGGCTCAAGGGCCTATTTATTATTGAAAAACATGAGAAAACCCTAAACAACCAAAAACCTAACCCAAAGAGATGTAACACCAAGAGTTTGTGGGTCCCGTTGGGGTTAGTTAGAAGCCAACTTCCCAAGGTCATAACTTGGTCATATTATCTCCATTTGGCGCATACGATACCTTGTTGGAAAGGTATCTCTCAGTACCACAAGATTTTCCATAGGCCCCTACCAATGGTTATGGGCCTGCAACAAACCAAAAAAAAAAACTACGTTTAGGGGGTCAAAACTCCTCGAAACGTTCTGGACCTGAAAAACTGCTAAAAATAGTAAATGATGAAATAAAAAAGGAAACAAATGAAATTGATTGGAGGTCTAAGTGGAAAGGTGGGTGGCCACCAATATACACTTGGATCAGTTCTCCCCCCGTAGGAAGCAATGGTCCCCATTGTGTGCAGAGCCTCTATGAGGTGAGGAAATTTATGTTGAACGTGGTCCCTGGTGAGCCACTTGCCTTGGTGCAGGAGTTGGCGAGCTTTGACAACCTGATATAGTTGGATCTTCTGCTAGTGAGTGTTCTTGACATGTTTGTCCATAATCTGATTAGTTGTGGCCTGTTCCATGCAGTCTGAGTTTAACTATGTTGATGTGAGTTATTCGGTAATGTCTGATGTGTCCAGTAATGGTGGGAAGTATGGCTGAAGGCGGTCCACATTGAACATTAGGTGCATGCCAAGGAATGGGGGAATGTTGAGCTCAAAATCATTGTCTCCTATACCTTGGTAATGGTTTAAGGACCATATTAGAGTGGTGTGAGCTTCCGATGGGCTCCGGTAAGGTGTTCTTTCTGCAAATGCAACCAAACTTTGTCACCCACATGAAACTTGTGTGGCACCCAATGTTGATCATGTCACTGCTTGTACTTGGAATTTGACTTCTCCAAGATGTCATAAACCTATAGGAAGATTTGTTCGATGCGTTCAATAAATATGGTCGCTTTATCAACCTTGGACAATACATGTGTTGATTCTATTTGTGTAGTTGCGTGAGGCATGGCAACATCAATCAGGCACAATGGTTGAAATCCTAGACCCACTTGAAAGGGACTGCGACTAGTCGAGCTATGGAGAGCTCTATTATAACCATGCTGCACATATGGAAGACTCTCATCCCAAGTTTGAGGATGCTTGGATTTGTACATGCAGAGTATGTGCATTATCATCCTATTGACGACCTCTGTTTGGCCATCAGGCTGGGGATGGAAGGCAGTCTACTTGGTGAGCTTGGTGTCCAATAGTTTCAAGAGGCTTGAATAAAATGTGCTTAAGAACTTTCTATCCCAATCTGATATAATGGTCTGTGGAATCCAAAAATGTACCCACACTCATTCAAAGAAGAGTTTGGTAGTTTCCTCTGCAGTGATACTCTTCTTGCATGCCGCCAATATATCCATCTTAGAAAAATTTTCCACGACCACAAATACATAGTAATTACCATGCTTGGTAGAAGGGAGGCCAAACATATAATCCACAGAGATGGATTCCCATGGCTCACTGGGAGTAGGCAAAGGAGTGTACATGGCTTGCTTCTTAATGGTTGGCTTGGCGATGGCACAGGCAGTGCAGGATCGAATATATTTCCTAACATCCAATTGGAGTTTGGGCCAATAAAAGTAATTTTGTAGTATAACCACAATTTTCTCCACACCAAAGTGTCCCACGACCCAACTGTAGTGCGCCTCCCAAATCAACTTGGCACACTTTCTTGAAGGAACACAAAGGTGTCCCAAGTAACATAATAATGCGTCCTAGAGGTGGAAATTAGGAACTTCCTTTCCATCTACTAAATATGGTATGTGGAGGTGAACTCTAGATCATTTTTATATAGTTGCAACCATATATGGGTTTCATGACCACAAGAGTTGAGAACAGTAGTCAGTGCTGCAACTAGGGGCCAGCTGAGGCAGTGTTCAACATGATTGGTGCTGCCATTTTTGTATTTGATGTTCAAGTGGAATTGTTGCAGATATGTAGACCACTTCTGATGGTGATCATTTTGCAACTTCCCCTATGTATGTATAAACCGAAGAGGACAGTGATCAGTGTGGATGACCGTCTCCTTCCTCAAAATGTAGTGCTTCCACTGTCAGCAAGCCTGCATGATGGAATACATCTCTTTATCATAAGTGGGGTACTTCTGAATTTTATTGGAAAGTGTCTCACTATGATAGGCCACTAGATGCCTATTTTGGGTGAGGATTGCACCAATAACATAGTATGAGGAGTCTGTCTTGATTTCAAATGGAAGTTGCAAGTCTGGAAGTGTAAGTATCGGTGCAGAGCAGAGGCAGTGCTTCAACTCAACGAACGCCTTCTGTTGGGACTTGGACCAGGAAAATTTTTTCTTTTCCATGTGCTTAGTAATCTGACTCAAAGTTTAAGTGATATGGGAGAATCCCAACACGAACCTCCAATAAAAATTTGCAAGGCCCAAAAAGCTGTGAAGCTCCATTAGAGTGGTCGAGGCTGGCCAATCCCGAATGACTTGGATCTTAGTCGGGTCCACATGCACACCACACTCATCTATGATGTAACCCAAGTATTGGACCTGGCTCATGCCAAAGGTGCATTTATCCAAGTTGGCACATAGTTTCTGTTGCTGAAGGGTTTGAAGGACTCGCCAAATGTGTTGCAAGTGTTTTTCCCAACTCTTGTTGAAGATGAGGAAGTCATCTAGATAAACCACCACGAACGAGTTGGTGAAGGGTCACAATATGTCATCCATTAGCCTCATAAAAGTAGTAGTGTAATTTTTCAACTGGAAGGGCATAACCAACCATTCAAAAAGGCCTTCCTTGGATTTAAAGGCGATATTCCATACATTTGTGGGCTCTATTGGAACCTAGTGATGACCAAACATTAGATTGATCTTGCTGAAATAATTAGCCCCGTTGAGTTGGGCTAGCAAGTCATCAATATGTGGGATTGGATACCTATTCCTAATAGTGATTTTGTTGAATGCCTGATAATCAATGCAGATCCTCCAGGTCCCATACTTCTTCTGTACAAGTACAACAAGGCTACCACAAGGTGAGGAAATTGGTCGATTGTTCCCTTTTTGCAGCAACTCCTGGATTTTCTACTCGATCTCTTCATTTTCTAGAATGGAGGGGTGATATATCATCCCATTGGGTAGAGGTTCTCCGAGAGACAGATCAATCGAATGCTTGACCTGACAATGCAAGGGTACCTCTGTGGGTGATGAGAAGATGTTCCTATATTCTTCCATGACTGTATCCACCTACTTCTGTTGCTTGGAGGAACCCTTCCCAGGGGCCATGGATGTGGTTATGACCTTCCCCTTACTTTGAGAGGGAATCAAAAAGAAAAGAAAAAAATCCCAGTTTGGGAAATGACCTTACTGCATTGCTTAGTAGAGATCAAGGAGATGTCGATAGGTGGAGCTATCTTTGGTATCCTGTATAACATACTACCCAAAAAAATAATAACAAAGCGAGATATAGACTCATATACAACATGTCGCTTCCATAAGTATGGTTGTCCTAATAATACATCACAAACTTCAAGAGGAGAAACATCACACAATACCTCATCCGTGAAGGGATTGATGCTGTAGGGAAGACAACACTGCTGGCTGATGTGGAGATCTCATCCTTGGTGAAGCCACCCAATGGTGTACAACTGTGGATGTGCTATAGTCGGTAGGCTCAACTGCTTCACGACCTCTACTAAAATGTGGTACTTTTGGCTCCCGTTGTCGACGATCAACTACAACAGAGATCCCTTCACCCACAAATGTGAGTCGAATAGGCATTCCCCCTCTTCTGGATCTTCAGGCTCGATCTTTTGGATCTTAGTGGTGGCCACAATGGCACTGGGCTCTGCATCAATGATCTACTTCCCTTTGTGATTCCCCTTGTTGGGTTCTAACTCTGAGTTGGAACATGCTTCTGACTCAGAAGCCTTCAACTCGACTACCAGTGATTGCTTGGCCCAACACTAACTTGTGTTGTGAGTGTAGTTCTTATTGAACTCACACCACTTTCTTGTGTCCTTCTTTGTCTTTGTAGTGTTGTTCTTTTCTTGCAGCTTCCATGGGTTATCCTTGGTCACCCCACCTTGGCTTTGCACTTTGTTCTGCAGTTTGGGGGTGCCTTTCCCTTTCTTCAGATTCACAGTTTCAAAGTCTTGCTTTTTCTATTTAAACTTCTCCTTAATTTTGATAGGGTACCAGTACGCTATGCCAAGCAAGGAGATGTCCAGGAAATCCATCACATCCTGGATGTATTTTTGTAGGAATCCACGGTACTTGAATACCAAATGTTTCTTAGAATCCTTGATAGCCAAATTCGTGCGAAGGGTATGGAAAACGTTTGTAAAATTCAACACGTCTTGGTCTCTTCCTTGTCGCGGGATGGTCCAATTTATGTATTTATCCTCATAGACCTCGATAGGGTAGTACTACTCCTTGATGGCATCCCGAAACGAATCCTAAGTGGGTGCCACTGAAAACAGTGAGGGTGTACTTTCATCTTTATTCTCATATTAGGTTTCCCACCATTCCTTGATGTGGGGGGCAACTTTGAGAAATGCAAAAGTAATCTTTTCCCAGCTGGAAAAATCTTGAACCAAAAAATATCCTTATAGCAGATTTAACCATTTATCTACGGGGTCCGCATATGTTTGACCTTAAAATATGGGGATGTCAAAGTTAACTTGTATCTTAAAGGGTTTGGTGCTTCCAGAGTAGCTGCCATAAGTAGATGTGTCGCCTTTGGGTAGCTGCTAAAGGATCTGGGCAAAGTTGTCAATCATCGCGTTCCTTTGTTGCTCGAGGGCTTCTTCGAGCAATATTTTGAAAGGATCTCCTACCCCCTCATGTTTCTTCTCTTCTTCCATGGGAGGCCGTCACGATTTGTGAGGATGGTATTCAAAGGTTCGACTAGTTCAAGCCCTAACTCCTTATATCCCGACCTTGTTGGGGACATGAAAAGAAAAATAGAGAATGCGAAGACTGCTTTGATACAACTGATCTGAACTTAAACATGAATGCAATAAATTATAGATATAACCATAAATACATAGATGCAACTGAAATAACACTTCATTTCATTAATATCAAATACTGAAATATGCTTATGAACAGAATGGAAACACGACTAGCTCAAGCGATGGTAGCTTATCTCTTAGAAGAGATGTGGTGGCTACATGCCTCTGAAATGTGTTACAATGAGGCTCAAGGGCCTATTTATTATTGAAAAACACGAGAAAAAATTAAACAACCAAAACCCTAACCTTAGGAGATGTAATCGTTGGGGTTAGTTGGGCAGCCAACTTCCCACGGTCATAACTTGGTCATATTATCTCTGTTTGGCATGTACGATACCTTGCTGGAAAGGTCTCTTTGAGTACTACAGGATTTTCCACAAACCCTTGCCTATGGTCACGGGTTTGCAGCGGACCTAAAAAAACTATTGTTTAGGGGGTCAAAACTGCTTCGAAAGTTCAGGACCTGAAAAACTGTTAAAAATAGTAAATGCTGAAATAAACAAGGAAACAAATGAAACTGACTGGAGGTCTAAGTGGAATAGGTGGGTGGCCACCAATATCCACTTGGATTAGCCACTTCATGTGAGAGTTTGATATTTTTTCATGCTGAAGGAGTATATGAGTGAGAGATCTTATAGAAGAACGTCTCGTGGAGAGACATGCCACTCTAGTTAAGGAATTTCATCGTTGTATTTGACACAAAATGCATCATGTACTCATCATCATCTTGCAACAATTAATGAAGCAACATCCCCACTCTTGACACTGGGGCCGAAGACGTAACCCACAATGGGTGAACTCCATTATCAAGTTGTGTGTGTTCTTTGATTTGATGGTTTTCTTTATGTTTCCTCTTCTTTAAAGTATGCACATGCTATTTTTCATACTCTTTCACATGCAATTTTGCTAACATCATAGAAGTAAAAGATCTTGGTTAATTCTAGTAGCTGAGAGAATCCATATAAAGAATGTTATGCCGTTGGTTAATTAATATATAAATGATTTACCTTGTTATAAATAAGAAAGTTGTAATCCATTGGATAATGCAATAATGTGATCAATGTATTAAAGCACAATAATTAAAATATAAAATTCAATATTATTATAAAAAACATTTGATTTTGAGATGATTAATTGTAATGATATATATATATATATATATATATATATATATATATATATATATATATATCATTGCACTCTTTTAAAGTCACTATATGGTGGGTGTAATTAAAATAGATACTGATACATTTTTATGTCATATGCACTAATACTAATTCATTACATTACCACAATGATTCTAAAATTATTACGATGCACACTATTACATTGTGCACTCATGTTTAATAACTAAAAAAGGTGCTAACATATCATCTCAATTGTTCAAAATTTTCCATACCTCTTGTATACATAGTAATATAGGCACCAATGTGTTTATATGTATAATACAAATCTCAGTATGCATCAGAGTGCTTATTTAGGTGTATGGGTATAGATTATTTTAAAACAAAATGAAGAAACTAGTACATAAAAATGATCTACAAACACTATTGTGCCACTTAATTAAAATGACTTGGTGCATACTATTTACATGACCACCGACGCATCATCTAAAAAAAATATGGAACCAATGCTTAATAATTATATAAGCATTGATGCGTGTTAGTGAAACAACACCAATGCATGTTACCAATATGAGCACTGACAAAAAAATCATCGCCTACCAAGAAATTTTTAATTATAGGGATCAAACATTAAAACATCCACTACGAACGATGAAGATTGTAACAAGGTATTTTTTTTTTTGTTGCCCAAATTTCCTCCACCAAAGTTTTCCTTCTAGTGTGGTAAGGCTAAGTTTTAAGGGTTTAGGCCCAAAATAAAATAATATTATCCTTATTTCCCCACCTTACTCCCCCTAAGCCTCTTTTCTTTCCCTTCTTGTGGAATCATATCGCCCTATGTTTTTGCCTTTATTTGCAACTTGTGATGTCTTTTATTATTAATGTTTCATTTACATATTACATTGTTTGGATTTTATCCATTCATCATGTACACATACACGCCACTACTTTGGAAATCAAAAGTGGGGGTCTTACACAAGGTCAATGGATGTTTATTTATTTTCCTAGGGTTGCAAAGAGAAGATTTTTTCAATGGCATGGCTTGGTGAAATTTATTTGCAAACTATTGTTTTTTCCTTCAAGTGATGGTTCAAGGTATGAAGAGATAAATATACCAAATTATATCTCATTCTCTATTCTTAATGGATATCCTTTATTTAGTTTTGAGTGCAAAGTGTAGCCTCATAAGTGTCTCAATTTTTAAACCTTTTCTCAATGTCATAGAAATAGGCATTTATATTTATATGTGAGGATTAAAAATATAGAATATATGATTAGGTAGGGGATTTGTATGTTAATGGTATTGTGTGTATGTTGGGGTTGATAGGAAGTAGTAAGAATGATTTGTATAGATGTTATCACTAGGATTATGTAAGATTTTATCAAGCCTAGACACCCCTCGGGACAATCTAAATATGCAATTGGCTCTCACCATCAACCCCTCCAATGAGACTTAAACCTGAGACCTACTTTAGACTAAACCCCAAACAAACTAGCTAGTCTACACCCAATTAGTAACTATCTATTCTTATCATATATTACTGTTAATTTGTTTGGTTGTCTATATGCTTTTCACTTTTAGAAAATGGGGAAATTAGTGACTAGGTGACCAAAACACTTAGTCAGTGCAACTTTTCTAAGTGAAATACTACAAAAAATGAGCAATCTTAAGTGATCCAACTAAAAACAATTTACATAAATGACTAATTTAGTCCCGAGTTAAAATATACGACTATTTAATAAATAATACAACTAAAAATGACCAACGTGAATGACTGGTTTAGTCTAAGAACAAAAATATGATTATCTAACAAGTACTACAATAATATGAATAAGTCTTTTATGTTAGTTATTTTAATTGTGTCACTTCAACAATTTAAATTTACAAGTGATAAGTGATTCAAATGCTGTTGTAAATTAGTAGAAAGGTTATACTTCCTTAAATACTTATTTATTGGGTCAATGGATGATTAAAGTTATGGAGTTTATTATAATCCTTAGGGTTATATCATTTGATCACATTCACAGAGAATTAAATTCAAAGGTTGACAGATTATCCAAAATGGGAGTGGGCCAACACCTCTTCTGGAAACATGATATAACCACCTATATATGTTGCAATAACCTTTCCAACTTATTTAGTGGGTTGCACATCTATTTCACATTTCTTCTTAGTCTTGCAAAGTGGTAGTGCCAAGGAGAGGGTATCAACATCGATCATAATGTTCACTTGGTACCACCACCAAGTTTCCTTCGTGTAGCTAGTCAAATGTCTTAAGTTTTCTTCACAACTTCTCATGGTGCTTAAATTACTTGTCTACATCTCTAAGTGGGACTACAACCCCCTAATCTCTCTAACTATTCGACCTCTTCAACCCTTGTTAGAGTCTTCTTGGATGTGCACCCATGCCTCAAGAAAAATATAACACTAGCATCCAAAATATGCATGCTTGTTCCCTATTTTAATGCCTCATTGAAACCACATTATCATACTACTTAAAATGAAATGTTCACATCTCAAGGCAAAACACCTACTTTTCTTAAGACAACCTAAACTATGTGAGTGACTAGGAAAGGAATCCATTTTCTCAAGATGAAAACATATAGTCTCACAACCCCATTTATGAATAATTTGAAAAATTTAACCTAAAGAAGGATACGTACCCTACTCCTTCCAAATTTGACATATGAATTTCAAGAAATTAACACTAGTTTTTAACTATTAAATCCACTTACTATATACTCTATTTTGTTTTCACCCACCTAATATGCAAGAACGCCTAAATGTTTCCAATAAAACCATGTTAAGAGCACCTTTTTCCTTAAGACATATCAAGTTTTACCTCTATAAAATTTAACAACAAAATCATTGCATAGAAATTGTAAACATAAAATTGAATTATTATTATTATTATGATAAATACCACTTAATATAAAACAAAAGTTTTCAAACACAACCAAAAATAACATGTAAGATCCTCTTCCTTTCTCAAACACAACTAAAATCTAATGTAAGTGAAAATAAAATATTGTATCTATTTTTTTCACAAAATACAATTTTAACATTTTTGAAAAAGTTAAGCTTTAATTTTTCTTTACCAAAGCCCCTCCCAACCAAAACTTCATATTTGATAGGGAAAGAACGAAAAATCCCAACCAGAACTTTGTATTTGTTAACTTCTCATAGTGCAAGAGCAAAAATGAGACTTCACAGGGTAGGAGCAAAAATGAGATTTCAGAGAGTTGTGAATTAGGGTTTCAACAGTAGCAGACCTGATATCAAATGCCACCATTATATTTTCAATCCATTGACAATGCCAAGGTATGTTCCATTTTTAACTTCAATGCATTTCCAACCCACATTCAGTGTTCCATAGAGAGGAGTACATGCACCTCAGGTCTCTAGTTCCAAACCCACTGTTTTTTTGCATCCACACTTGTATGTTTAGTCTTTAACTTTTGTGTTTTATTCTGTTACTATTTGCAGGGATGGCGTTGGAATTTGATGAGTTTAGGAGGCCATTTATCATAATAAAAGAGTAGGAGTAGAAGACCTTAATAGGAGGCTTAAATGCTCAGAAGGCCAAGATTGTGGCTACTAGGGCCGTTACGAGAATCCTCTGCACATCACTCAGCCCAAGGGAATGGAAAAGATGTTAAAGAGCCCTGAACATAGAAAATATATGTTAAAAAATTACGAGGCAATATGGATTTATGATAAATAATTCAACTTTGGAGGGTTTTCAATTGGATGAAAAGCTAAGGCACAAACCTAGGGAAACTTGTACATGAAAAATTGCAGAGCCTATGATTCTTGGATATTTGAGGGTTTTCACTGTTAAACATTTATGCTAAAAAAAAATTGACAAATTCTATACAGTGATAGTTTTGTAGAAATTTTGAATAATATAACACTTATTCACAGAGATTATCCTAATTATACACTATTGCGGAATGCATGCATAATACATAACCTCCTCTACGTTGATCATCAATTCAGCGGAATTAAAAACAATGAAACATCAATCACATGCGAACATTAACACAATATGTACTGGGGAAAGCATACAGCTGAAAACCCCCAACTATCTGTATATTATAATGATTGAGAACATGTAACAATACATAGTACAATACTCCTCACAAGTACTCAGTACTATCTCCACCTGTTACACACAAACTAGCTCAATCAATCACAGGTTCAAATCTCCTCCACTGCTTGCCTGCCTCTACTGCGCAATCCTGCATGAGAATAGATGAGTATGGCTGATCCAAACTCATATTTCCCTTGGCTGAACCACACATTCCTCATTGGCAATACTCAATCCATTGATTGTGCCAATCTCATGCACAACTATAGTCACAGCTGATAGCAATCTCAACCTCTAACACCTGTCTCCACTGAACTGTCCATGCATTGAGTTAATTGATGTATTCTTTAGTTGCTTTATGAGTTAATAATTAGTGAATTAATTAACAATTAATTCACATCACTCATCACTAGTTTATTCTACAGTTAGACTAAATACAACTAGTTTAACCAAGTCAAACTAAACACAACTCTGTCAACTCCTCAATCAACTCCACCAAACTCAACCACATGAGTTCTAACTGAAGTCAATCATGCAATAGCTCAACTGACACATAAGAAAAGCGTATTTCCTTCTGACAGCTGCATTTGCCACATCTGTAGCTCAAACTGAAGTGCTCCAAGAGGATAAGATAATGTTTATAGTCCAAATATTATTATGAGCTAATAATATTCGACTGTTCTATTTTTATCCTGGCAGTCTAAAAATAGAATCCGCCCATATGTCTAAAAATAGAAGTCCATCTATTTTTACCAACATGACCAATCATCCACAAATAGCATCCTGCAACTCATAGACCATGACCCATATGTCTAAAAATAGACATAGTCTAAAAATAGACTTTGCGCCAAAAATAGCTTGCGGGCCCACTTAGTGAAGGCGACTTATTTCCACTAAGCTCCATCATCTTGTTGCATTCTCAACACTCCCTCTCAAAAAGATATGGATTATCAGTAACCCCTATCCTGCCTCGGTGGTATTCGGTGAAAGATATCAGCATGATCCTCCGTTGGAATGTATAAAGTAACATGATTCTCCGCTGCACACAATCTCTGATCCGAAGATATCAGCATCTGGTGCTGCACACAATTTCTGATATGTATGGTACCTGACAGATCTGAGAGATTGATAATGCAACTCTAGTTATTAGCTGAGAGTTTAATGCAACTCTAGTTATCACAATAAATCACCGTAGGCTCCAAGCATGAACCAAACAACTCGACCAGGATCTTCCTCATCCATATAGCCTTGCATGCAACCAAACTTGCTGCCATATACTCGGCCTCTGCTGAACTGAGTGCCACGAATCTCTGATTCTAGCTGTACCAAGAAACTATTGTCGACCCGATACTGAAGACCCCTCCAGATGTGCTCTTTCTGTCTGTTGGGCTCCCTGCCTAATCTGCATCCGTGAAGCCACATAGCTTCACCTCATCCTCCTGTCTGTACCACAATCCATATCCTGATGTGCCTCTAAGATAACGCAATACATGCTTGCCTGCCTTCCAGAAGAGCTTGGTTGGCTTAACCATAGCTTGTGAAAGCTGGTTAACAGCATAGCATATATCGGGTCGTGTATTGACTAGATACATAAGCGACCCCACCAACTGTCGATAAATAGTGGCATCCACTACTTCTGCTGAAGTAGCATCCTCCTTCCTCCAACCTCCAGGAAGAGGAGTATCAACAGGCTTGCAGCCATGCATGTTGAACTTCTCCAGTATCTCCCGAGCATACTTACCTTGAGAAACAAATAGTCCATCACTGCGCTGCCAAATTTCCAATCCCAGGAAATAATGAAGGAGGCCCAAGTCCTTCATCTCAAACTCCTTAGCAAGATCATCCTTGCATAAAGTACAATGATAAGCAACTTACCTTCACCACAATCTGGTATAGGTTAGGATTCGCCTCACTCTTGGAGAATCCAAGTCCAGTGAAATAAATGTCTATCCGTGTGTACCAAGCACGTGGTGCTTGTTTCAACCCATACATCACTCTCTTTAGCCTGCACACATGCGACTCGCTACTGAAGATCTCGAAACCTTCGGGCTGTTCTATGTACACCTCCTCCTCAATGACTCCATTGAGGAACGTAGTCTTCACATCCATCTGATGAATGTGCCACGCCATCTGCGCTAAGAGAGCAAGAATCGTCTGTATGGAAGAATACCTTGCGACAAGTGCAAAGGTCTCCTCATAATCGATCCCCTCTATCTGTGAAAAGCCTCGGGCAACAAATCTTGCCTTGTACTTCTCCACACTCCCATCAGTTGCCTGCTTGAATTTGTAGATCCATCTCGAACCCACCACTGATTTCCCTTCCAGTCTTGGGACAATCTCCCATGCACTGTTTCTGACAATCGAATCATACTCTTCCACCATGGCATCTACCCATGCGGGATCCTCCACAGCTTCCTTGAAAGAGGATGGCTCAGTCACAACACATTTTCTCACAAGAGCCATGTATCCAGTGTACCGATCAGGTGACTATCTCTGTCTGCGTTGAGCTGTAGGTGGTCCTACAACCTTCTCTGCATCTTTAGCCAGTCGCTTAGCTTCTGTCATGCGCTTTTGCCCTCTGATGGTTGGCGTTGCATGAGTGGTCTCTTCCACTCCATGAACTTTGTCCTGTGGCTGATCCACGTCTTGAAGCTCATCCTTAGGAACTAATAGCTCCTCATCTACATGCAAGTGTGGCTCCCTCTCAAGCGAACACTTCATGGCTTTCTCCTCCTGAAATTTTATATCTTGTCGCACAACAGTCTTGCGACTGTCTGGAAAATACACACAATAGTTGTGGGGCGTATCAGTGTACCCCACAAATTTCCCAACCTCTGCGGTCGGCTCCAACTTCTTCCTATCATCCTTCGTCACATGCATGTACATGTTAGAACCAAAAATCCTCAAATGAGAAATATCATGCCTCTTATCAGAATAAGCCTCCTCGGGTGTACTCATGCCAAGTATCCTGTGAGGACAACGGTTCTGCACATATACTACAATATTGCATGCTTCTGCCCACAAGTGAAGGGGTAGGACCTGATCATGCAACATCGCCCGTGAAACACCCACGATCGTTCTGTTCTTCCGCTCAGCAACCCCGTTCTACTTTGGGTTATGGGGAGCTATGAGCTCTCTTCGAATCCCTTCTGCGCTACAGAAGTCCTTGAACTTGCCAGAGATGAATTCACCACCATTGTCACTCCTAAGAGCCTTCACCTTCTTCCCCAACTCCTTCTCAACCAGTGCTTTGAAGTCACAAAACTTTGAGTATGTCTCGCTCTTCTTCTGCATGAAGAAGATCCAACACTTTCGAGAGAAATCATCAAAAAAGATCACATAGTACCTGTGCTTTGCTGTCGAAGCTACTGGGAAAGGTCCACACACATTTGTGTGAATTCTCTCAAGGATTGTCGTGGCGTGACTATCCTTCTCGTGAAAGGTGGCTTTCACAAATTTCCCCAAAGTACACCCCTTGCACTGATCTAACTGCGCAAGAGTGCCTTTAGGATGCCCAGTAGTAATCTGCTCCAGTACCTTCAAGGCGCCATGATGAAGGTGACCCAATCTCCTGTGGCACAGCTCGCCATCATCCCAACTCACCAATCCTTCTGCCTTGCATGCCATTGCTGCACATCCATCTACATGCAACTGATAAAGGTTCCTGACTCGAACCCCTATCTTTCGGGTTTCTCCAGTTGTCTTTATGTGCAGGAAAGCCTTTCCCTCGCTGAAAACAACATCATATCCCTTGTCTTCTAACATCGCCACAAAGATAATATTCTTCTTCAATCCTGGAACATGCATCACTTCCTTCAATATGAAGGGTTTACCAGACTCCCTCTCAAAGGAAATGGTACTGATACCAGTCGCACTGTATCTACCATCATCGCCCATCTCAATGTGCACTCCAAAATCTTTCTCCTCCAGATCAGAAAAAAAATCTCGATCTCCTGTCATGTGAAAAGATGCACCACTGTCCAAGAACCATATCGATCCCATCACACTTGATACCAAGCATGCGATCAATGAAAAATCAAGCTCAAACTGCGAGGCTAAGGCCTCTCCCGCTGCAGATCCAACAACTTGCTTATTTTTCTTCTTCTGCGGACAATTTGTGGCATAGTGTCTGTGCTGGTGACAGTGAAAGCACTTCACCTTGGACATGTCCTGCTTCTTGCCTTTCACACCGGAATGAGAAGCTTTCTTGTTCTTCCCCTTCTTTCCTTTGGCATCCAAAGCGCAATTTTCTTCATCAGGTGCCTTTGATGAAGATCCGTCCCTGGTATTCCGCCTGATCTCCTCCTACACAAGATTTGACCAAAGTCTTTCCCATACTGGCAATTTCTCCCGACCATTGACAGAGTCCTGATAGGAATGCCAACTCTTCAGAAGACCAAGGAGAGCTAAGCTCACCAAGTCCTCATCATCGACAGTCATCCCCACACTTCCCAGCTCATCCTTGCATTGAGTGAACTTCGTGAGATACTTGGGCATACTGTCTCCTTTCTCACACTTAATGTTTATGAGTTTATCCTTGAGCGCCAACTTCCTTTGGTTGCTCTTGCTTTGGAATAGATCTGTCAACGCTTTCCACATCAAGTATGGAGAAGCCTTTCCATGCAGGCTGGACAATGTGATCCTTCACGCCCTCCAACAGAATCCTTCGACACTTTGTTGTCTTCTTTTGCCAAGCCTCAACTTGAGCAGTATCAGTAGGCTTTGGGACCTCAGCCTCTATGAACTCCTTCAACCCATTGTCATCTAACACCGCCTCCATCCTGTCTTTCCATGCAATATAATAAGAGCTTCCCTCAAGAGCATACTCCAATCGCAATTCGTTGAAAGACATTTCAACTTTGACACCAAGAACACACTGTTGCAAATTCGAATTCCACCAGCTCAAAACTCAACCGCTTCTGATCTAAAATTCATGAGAACAAAGTATTTCTCATACAGAGATTGAGTGTATGGGCTTTTACTGGATATCTCACCTTCCAAAGGAAGGATGAATCCAGAGGCTACCTTACAGACTCTGCCTGAAGAAATAAAATGTAAACACTTTCTGAATAATAGATCTGATGATCAACGCTGCTCCGATACCATGTAGAAATTTTGAATAATATAACACTTATTCACAGAGATTATCCTGATTATACACTATTGCGGAATGCATGCATAATACATAACCTCCTCTACGTTGATCATCAATTCAACAGAATTAAAAACAATGAAACATCAATCGCATGCGCACATTAACACAGTATGTACTGGGGAAAGCATACAGCTGAAAACCCCCAAATATCTGTATATTATAATGATTGAGAACATGTAACAATACATAGTACAATACTCCTCACAAGTACTCAGTACTATCTCCACCTGTTACACACAAACGAGCTCAGATTTGAATCAATCACAGGTTCAAATCTCCTCCACTGCTTGCCTGCCTCTACTGTGCAATCCTGCATGAGAATAGATGAGTATGGCTGATCCAAACTCATATTTCCCTTGGCTGAACCACGCAATCATCATTGGAAATACTCAATCCATTGATTATGCAAATCTCATGCACAACTATAGTCACAACTGATAGCAATCTCAACCTCTAACACTTGTCTCCATTGAACTATCCATGCACTGAGTTAACTGATGTATTCTTTAGTTGCTTTATGAGTTAATAATTAGTGAATTAATTAACAATTAATTCACATCACTCATCAATAGTTTATTCTGCAGTTAGACTAAATACAACTAGTTTAACCAAGTCAAACTGAACACAACTCCATCAACTCCTCAATCAACTCCACCAAACTCAACCACATGAGTTCTAACTGAAGTCCATCATGCAATAGCTCAACTGACCCATAAGAAAAGCATATTTCCTTCTGACAGCTGCATGTGCCACATCTGTAGCTCAAACTGAAGTGCTCCAAGAGGATAAGATAATGTTTATAGTCCAAATATTATTATGAGCTAATAATATTCGACTGTTCTATTTTTAGCCTGGCAGTCTAAAAATAGAATCCACCCATATGTCTAAAAATAGAAGTCCATCTATTTTTACCAACATGACCAATCATCCACAAATAGCATCCTGCAACTCATAGACCATGATCCATATGTCTAAAAATAGACTTTTTGCCAAAAATAGCCTGCGGGCCCACTTAGTGAAGACGACTTCTTTCCACTAAGCTCCATCATCTTGTTGCATTCTCAACAAGTTTTTGCAACCTTTTAAATGAGGTTGAATAGAGGGATTCCAGGTTTCCATAAGTGCAACTTTAGGCATTCTATGGAACTTCCTCATATTTGAGAATATAATTATTAGAGAGTTTCTTTAATAGATGCTACCTTCAACACCATTAATACTTCTACAAGTCCTATAAATTCAAACAAATCCTTCGAGGTACAGATTTCTTTTGCTGATCTTTTCCTCTTGTAAATATGGAGTATGTCACAACCTCTAGAAATATGCTTGATGTATAATTCTGTGGTTTTGAGCCTATTACCGACTATCCTTCTTACATTCAAAGACTGCACTATGTTTTAGTGTAGTTGACTTAGGCTGGATTCTCCTTCTCAAGGTTAGTTAGTCCATGCTAGTAAATAATTTATAGTACAAGACTTTAATCAAGACCACTATTTGGTTGTAAGTCCTTCAAGGATGTTTGTAAAGAGATAATTTACTCGCATTCAAAATAGTATATAATTTCTCAATTATTGTTTGGTAAGTATTTGGAAAAAAGGTCGCTCCTATGCACCCGTCTAGTCTCTCTCTATATATAGAATTATAAAAATGGAACTTTATCAAGGAAGGGGTATTTTTTTATGACCAGTACAAAACATTGTCTCTGCTTGGATACATATGACAATATAGCACAACAATTGGTTCTATTAACATGTTTTTTAGGACAATTGAACTCAGGTAGAATCAAGTGCACTTGAGTTACCATTTCATGAAAAACTAAAACAAAAAGGTGGGTTTGAATTTTTAATATTTTTACATGGCCCTGATATCTCATGCCATGAGTTTGATCCCTACCTCAAGGTGCCCTAAGGCTACCTTAAGGTGCTCGCTAAAACCTTGGGAATGGAACCTAGGTCAATGGTGTTAATATCCAACTCCACAGGCCTCGAGGAGAACATTGGCATGGGTTTCTGTATGTAATATAAAATATGTGCCCTAATTTTTAATCCTACCTCCATGTTCCCTCCTGATTTTTTGGTAAAGCATTTGTGAATAAAAATTTGGCCAATGTTGTTGAGATATTTGCTTCTCTAGCTTCAAGGAGAAGTTAGAATTAAGGAGTGGGCTTGGGCTTGTAAAACACGCACTTGGTATTCATATCCATGTTCCATAAGTTCAAAATATACCTCTAGGTGCCCCCACAGATGCCTGGTAGAGCCCTTGGGAATGGTAACTTGGTCAATGGTTTGAAATCACTACTTCTTGGGCCTTAAAGAGGACATGAGTTGGGTTTGGTTTGTAATATGAGCACTAAATATTTATCTCTGGGAGTCACAAGTCCAACTCATACCTCCACGTGCCCCATGGCTATTCAAGGAGGCAAAGAAAGGGCCATCAACCCAAAACTCATTGGGTTTCTTAGCATTCATATTTTATATAACAACTAATTTCATTATGTCCATGTAGATTTATTATAGGTAAGCACGAGAAAATGTCCTTAACCTCCTAAATTCTAGAAATTGCATTTCTTTTTGTTGTTATATGTGGGTATTTTATGTGTGGGTCATATTATACTATTTTACTTGTAATATATTGCATAATAATGCTACATCATCTTCATGAATTTGGTAACACAATATGATGATTATCTGCATAAATATCTTGTTTTTTATATTGTGTAGTCCCCAAATGATAGTATCTAAAGCCCGTCTTTCAATCCAAATGCTAACTATTTGGTGGCCACTTCTTGGGATAATCAGGTTTGTTCTCAACTATCTCCATTTACCATTTACTTAAATGAGGCTAATTTATTACAAATGTGATGATAAATTGTGGGACCAATAACAATATTGGATTTATATTTACCTCATGGTAAACATTTTAGACTGTGTCACTATTAGGTTTTGGTTAGATGGTAAATAAGGGGTGTTTCACATTCCTCACCAAGGTTCAAATACCTTAGGGACACATTTTGATCCTTTAGGGCCATCTTTCCTATGCAATTGGTTTGTCTTAAGTGGTTTGTGCTCGGTTCAAATCTTAATTGACTTTGGCACAACAAATAATCCTCAACCATGACTTCTCAGCTAAAGGGATATTTTTAGAGTGTTGTAATCCCATTACATTTCATTGTGATATTCTCATTTTGGGAAAGGGAATGCTTGTTGCATAATGATAATTGGGAGTATCTTTCAAAAATAATTTATTTGACAAACATTGTTTTCATAATTTCACCTACAAACTTAAAATAAGGTTTTATATGAAATGACTTAGGCCCTTTATATTGGAGATTAGTGTCCTTTAGGAAAAAATTTTGTTGAATACACCAACACATGGGTAACATGGTATACTAAACCTTGCTTCAAAAGCCGAAATGGTATTATATTTGTCAATCCATTTTGAACTTTATCCCTTTTCAATGTTACAAGCTCCCGACTATCGAAATTGAAAAAAACTCACACTAATTTCTAATATTTCTAATCTTCAGTTAATTACAAGTGAGGTTTTTAGAGCATATTGTATAATTTATTCATCTCCAACATTAAATTCACTTCAAAAATAAATCAATAATAGTAAGGAGAAAACAAAGATCACAAAGCACAATAAGAGACACATATATTTAAGTCAAAGATTAGGGAAAAATACCACAAGGGGAAAAACCCAAAACGAGGATTTCTTTCTTAGAAAGATCTTCAAAAATACATAAAGACAATAGTTATACTGACCCAAGGTGTGTCCACAGGTGCTTAGGTCTCCTTTGTCAGTGTCTTGATGATGTTCAGTAAGAGATGAACTTTTTCATCATATGCAGAAGATAAGACTACACTAGACAAAGGGTTGTGATGACAACATATACCTCGATCATGTGACAAAACATTAGATTGACCACCTTCACAAGCATGACTTGAATCATAGTTCAGACTAGGTCTCAACCTAGTTGTTTCTCCCAAAAAACATATTTATCTATAAAAACTAATTCTAAGGAATCTCTAGGTCTCAACCTACACTTCTTGGGAAAGAGTAGCAGAGCTTTGTATCTCTTCTAGGACTTGGTCTAGAAGGAATTAGTATTGGAGATATATTGTAGCTTCACTTTTCTTTTCTACATCAAGTCATGAAAGTAGTGATACTTGATGCCAATATGCTTCATCTTGTCATAGAGCACTAGAATCTCATATAGCTTCTAAAAAAAACCAATGATCAATTGCTTCATGTCCCTACACATGCTGTCATACACCCTACGTTAGTAGAAATAGGTGCCACAAAAGACTGATTTATGCTCATTATAGGAGAGCCAAAAGTAACCACTTGTTGTGCTTTTTCTATCATCAATACTTCTGAGTTAATCAAAGAATCCTTTTAACCCAATTGGCTATCTGCACATGATGATCATGGGCCTGCAATAGAATCTTGATATCATTCTTCCCTTGCCCAAGGGAAACTATAGACTTCCAGTTCCAAATAGGGAGTTAATCCAAGATTCTTCTTGTCTAGTTCAGTAGTCAACTATCTCTTTCATTAGGGAGTCACACACATAATAAAGTAGATTCCCAGGTTCATACATCATAACCTTTATATGGAGGTTGAAATTAGTTTTACCGAGCCTTGATAGGTATGCCTCAAATGTGTCAGTTGGAAGGCCTCATGAATTAAGCAGTAAAGACTTTTTCAAGTAGATATTCATGGACATACAATCCATAATTCCAAATATCAACAAGGCTCATAGAAATGAGTCAACACCATTATTTAGTAGATATAATGGTCTTTAATGCTTTGGTCTTGTTGATTTTTCTTGCTCCCTCTTAGACTAATTCTCATAGCACACTTGTACTCTTGTTATCTTGTTCTTCCATTAGGAAGTCCTTCAGATGTTCCTAATTCAGAGTAGAAAGACAAGGAAGAACAAATTCTTTTACCAAAAAAAGAGATTGAAAATAAAAGCAACTACAGAAATAATAAAGAAAGTACACATGTTAGCTCTTTCTCGCACTAACATCATCCATATTAACATCATATAACTAGGGTTTCTAAAAGAAATTTACCCTAGGGCTTAACCCATAATCCCTAACCCTAATCCTTATGGTTTGCATTAATCAACTAAGGTTTTATATCCAAATCCTAGATCCATACAAACCCTAGAATCATAGTACCAAGGTTTTATCCATAAACCCTAGATTTTTCTTATTCTGACACACTTGGGATTTACAATCCCTAAAATTAAAAACCCTAGATATTCAACCTAGGTATTCAATCTTGATTATCCAAAACCCTAAGGCTTTTCCAAAACATGTAATCTTTAAACCCTATATCCTTGCAAGCACAATATACATTATACAAAAAAATCAATATTGCAACTTTATCACATGAAGTACTTTAATCAAGAGTTCAAATGTCAGAACAAGTTATACCAATGAGAGCATAATTCAGGAAAACACTCTTGCAAAATCATTACAAGAACAACATGACTATGCCAAGGAGTTCAATACCAGTGGTTCTTTCATTATTCTACCAACAATAATAGTTCCTTGATCCTTTTATCTAAAAGATAAAAAATCAAGCTCAACTTGGTATCTTCAAGTTCATATAATGACTATAAACCCTATACATAAAAAATATTCACTATTAACTTTCTTTGTTAATCCTAGGATTTAGTGTATAAACCCTATAATTTTCTTCAAACCTTTAGATTGGTTAAGGTTTGAAATGGGTCGGTTAGGGTTTTGATTCTAAATACTAGACTTACATCACTCAACTGTAGGGTTCCAAACCATGATAATGCTTAATCTTGCACAAATTTCTTAGCCCTAGGTTTCAATCCTAATTCCTTCAGGCCCTTGCTAGGGTTACAAACCCTAAACACTCACAACCCTAGGAATGGCTCAAGACTTGCTTCCAAACCCTAGGTACAAATATCAATCTAGTTCATTTAAGAAGAGATATGTTATCAACCGAGAGTCGTCAACATGAATAAAGAGTGACAACATCAACAATAGCTTCTTTAATGATGTTGATGGTGCTTTACTTACCAAGATCTTTTGCTTAGTTATCCAAAGTACTCAAAACTTTAATGGCTTATAGATTTTTAAACTAAGAAAGAAAAAAATGCCAATTTTCTCAAAATTAACAAACTATTTTCAGTATATCTAACGCCTCTTATTGACACAACTCTGTAGGTTGCATTATACTGTATATTGCATGAATGTATGGTAGAAGTCCCAACAAATTTTAGAATTGTAGTTTCCAAAACCTAAGCTTATACATTAGAAGTTAGAATTATAGCTTTAATAGATAGATTATTAATGAGAAAGATAATAGTTTTTACCATTTGAATGTGCTAACCATTAAGTGATTAGCAAGGTACTAGTTTTGACCATCTAAATGTGATAATCATTAAGAGTAACATAGAGTCTTTCTAATATGGTCAGTTATGTAACATTTATGCTTGTAACTGTCTACTTTTTATCTTCTTGTGATTGCGACACAATATCACCTTAACATATTGATTGTCAATCATGTGATCAATGTATACTAGTTTAGATCCATTTTAACCTTGGATCTATCAAGTGCCGAGAAGGGTGAAACTGCTAGAATTACATGCCTTTTTACTGATGCAAAGACTTGAGGGAAATTTTTCACCTAATGGATTTGAATATGCTTTAGCGCTTGATAAATCTGAGGTTAATATGGATCTAAACTATTTATAAAAATATATTGTACACTTCAGAATATATGAGTACATAGAATCAACTCATCACAAGTTCATAAAACATGTACTATCTGGTTTTCACAAGCTAGGAGATTTCAGCTATGTCCAAACCCTAACTAGGGATTCCACCATTAACAAGAAACCCTAACCAACAATCATGACCTATAAATGCATCAAAAGAAGCTACTCTTGGCCCCTCCAAAGTCTCAACAACAAGATAGAATTAACAACAAGAATTTTTCCCTTGATCTCCCACTTGCATCACAAACATATTCTAGGAGATTCTCTGAGCATGCATCATGTTAGATTTTGGTCTATTTTGGCACATTTAGCACTCATGTCTTACTCTAGGGTTTAGATTACCTAAATTTCTAGCCTTCCTCAATCTGACAAGTAAAAATGCTACAAGACAAATGCTAGTTCTATCCTTACAAGATTCTTGTCCATCCTAGGGTTTTCATCCCACAAACCCTAGGCATTCTACTCTTACATCACACAAGCATCAAAACATTTAGACATGTTATAATGGAATTTCAGGAGTACAAAAACATAGTTCCCAAGTCCTCTTCAATCTAAGAATCACACCAAGCTCCAAAAATCCTCTACTCCTCTAGCAATCCATTTTCTTGCTCTAGGGTTTACATCACAAACTTTGGTTCTTGCTCCCTATAATACTTTTCCAAGATAATTAAACAAATAGGAATAATTAGAAATGACAAAGGCTCCCTCCTCCTTTCATATATAATAGATGAGAGAGCCCAACGTAATCCATGGACTAATTCCATACAAGTCACACACAAATAACCCTATACTTAAGTCAACAAGGTCACCCCATGTGGAGTACTTTACAATACAAGGAAAGTGTCACACTTGGGTTTTCCCCAAACCCAAGGTCATGCACCCTCTAAGCATGATGCCCTTTGGTCCCAAAAACCCTCTTCCAAGATGGTGTGGTATCCAACACTCCCTCTTATAAGGTGTTTCATTCTCCAAGTGTCCTCATGTAAGGTGCTCCTCCCTTAGCTGTGTGCCACATGTCCTTTTGTGCCCAACACTCCTAAACACATATTCTATGGTAGTTTCTTGTACCAATTATTCTCCTCAACTTGTATCTTTGGGTCCCAATAGACCTTCATGGATTACACTTCTCAACCCAAGTATCCCAAATTCAAGATACCAAACCTCCAAGGTTTATGTTACATGATCCCATCCTCCTAGGGTTAAGTTCCTTGAAATGCCTAGCACCCATCCTCCTAGGTGGGTACCTGTCCTAATAAAACAACATGCTCCCCCATTGTGAGCTCACAATGATTATATCACATAGAATAACAACCTCCTAGGTAAGTGTGTTATACTATCACTCTATCTAAGGTCAAGAATTTACTCAAATTGAGCCATCCATATGTCCATTACACCAGGAGACCAAGCATTTTCCTAGCTAGGTGAAAATGTTGGAAATCAGGTTCATATATCTATTTTTAGGTATAACGCTATTAAGGGGTATGGTATAAAACTTGTTCCTTTCCTTTGAATTCTTCCGCACTGTTAACACAAACCATGTCCCTTTTGGAAGCCTAGAGTAGAGCAATAATATCTTAGCCCACGAATTTAGAAAAATTGTAATTGAGACAACCTTTACCTAAGTGATTGCACTCTCACATTATTGCAAAATTTGTGTTACAAATTGAATAGTATTTATTCATTGACAAAGTTGTAGTAGGTTTATGCCACTAAGGTTGCTTTTCTCATAAGTATTGGTTGTTCCACAAGACAATTGGATGTGTTATATGATTGAGGATTCTCTAAAATATACTTTCATAAAACTTATTAAAAGTAATATAACCTTGTCCTATTTTTTATTGTATTGTATTTGCAACAATAATATGGAATTACTCAATTGATAGTGCCAACTTAATCCTACAACAACAAATCAAACACTTGTTCAATTCACATATGTTTGGTTCTGATGTAGCGGTTACATCCATGGTCACACTCTTTTTCACATCGACTTGATTGTGTAAACTACTTAAATCCTGGTGCCTATCTCATTCTCAGACCCGAACACCGGGGTAAAGATAGTTGGAGATGATATCATAAAACTAGTGAAGGATTATGATGTTTTTAAACATCAGGATGAGTATCTTGATGATGAAAAAAGGTGTTATTAAAGTAATGGTGTTGTCTATTTCCTGTGTGCATTATTCATGGGGTAGAATATGTTGATTTAATGGTTTTGGTGGGATACTAAATTTTAGAATGAATGGAGAAATATTTGGGTAACCACTCTCATTTTTGTAATTTCCGGACAAGTTTTCCTTTTTTTGAAAAATGGTCTATTTAAATTGTCCGCATCTATTTTAAACATTCCGCAAGATGTTTTTATGATTTGTTTTTTCCAAATATGACCAATCTAATTTTACTTAGATAGTTGGTCATTGCAAAGTATACTTTTTTTGAAGTCCACAATTACTACGGGCTTGTTTGTTTAAGCGGATAAATATTATGTTTGTTGTTTAGAAGCACTGAACCTCAGTATTGAGATATACTAGTTAATTTTTAGAATTTTTGGGACTTCCATCAATATGGAGAAGTACTTTCAGAGTAGTTGACGCTTATTCCTTGATATCCTGACTTGTTTGGACTTATTCAGAGTTCCAAGTAGATGTTAAGGACTCAAGGTTTATTTAGATTTCAAAATATCAAATTTTGAGGTTAATACTCTTATTTCAATACCTTTTTTTATTAGGCTGGATGTGTACATTAATGACTATCTCATAAAACAAAATCTTCTTGCATTTGCCAAGCCATTTATGACAAAGGCAAAAGTTTCTACAAAATCAATTGGGTAAGTAATCCCCATGAATTGGCATGTAGTTTTTCATGGTTACTCTGTATCTTACATTTCTTCTATGCATTTTACTTCTTAATAAAGAAACAATCCACACATTCCTTGAGTTTGATTTTAATATCTATATTCTCTAGGTTTTGTGTTAGTTTTGTGTGCTTTGTCTCCAACAAAAGAAATTATTGCTTCCTTTTTATTTGGACCAATAATTTCAGTCTCTTATGTTATGCATGGTAAAATCATTCTTGCATGTCTTTAGATTTTATTGTGGGTCTGTATTTTAATTTTTTTTAGTGCAATTTAGTAATGGTTAATGATTTTGCTTCCATTTAAATACAACTTTATCTATTTTAATTTTCTTCATGGTACATGTACTTTATTATTTATATTTTTCCCTATTTGTCTCTTAATAGATTTGATCCACGTCAGAAAAGATACTAGAATCCTATCAATTGGCTTAGGGTTATCAACATTTGATCTTATTTGAATATGTTTTTTTATGCTAAGATATTCAAATGAAGTTGGTAAATAGTTATCCTCAAAAATATTCATCTTCTATTCCTTTTCTATGTGGATTGAGTTATACAATGTTATGCAAAATTTATAGTATGTGGGGATTCATATAAAATATGTTTGGAGATCCACCCCCCTCCCCCAAAATCCCCCTCGCCCCCCCTCCCACCCCCAAAAATAGAAAAAAGTTAGGTGACAACAGAGTACATTGGGAAACTTGACACAAGGGACCCTACCCCAAATGTATAAAAATATACTTTTTTTTAAATTTTAAAAATAATTGTTCCCTATTAGTATAATCTAATATTATCCCTATGCCTTGAACAAGGAACCACATGAAAATTTGAAATGTGAAAACAATAACATCATATGGGATAAAATGATACATCACATAGGCCACTTAAACTCTAGACATTTTGATACTTAGTGAATCACTGTATTTAAGATATCTCATATACCATGGTATAAAGAATAGTAAAAAGTGAAACAAAAATACAATGAACTATATCCCGAAGCAACAAAATTTCAAATTCATAAACATAAAAAAGCATGGAAAATATGTCACTATATATCTGCAAGACTTAATTCACAATTTTCTTGTGAATGTTGTTCTACTTCCATGCATTAGAATGAGGCTGGTTGTGTATCTAGAAGAAGATCATTGTTAGAATAAATCTCTCTCCCTACTAAATGAGCCTCTCTCAATCATTTTGCTCCATATGATCATTATCTTTGGAAGTATCTGCGAGATGGATGGTTTCTTTAAATGCTCAAGTGTCTTCCTATGGTGAAGATATAAAGCACTTTTCTAATCATTGAACTTTTTCACTCTCCCAACTATAAATTTTTTCCTCTTGACATAGTGGGAAAATACTTAGGTCAACTAATTCATCTTAGCTGCAGAGGAGCTAGGAATTTGAGACAACATTGAACAAATACATAGCATTGGTGATTCTTGGGTACCTCTTGTAGATCATCCCTTACATTTGGTTTGTTGAATGGGCTACTGAATTTTGCAAATTGAATAAACTGTCTATGAATCAATTTTCCCTCTTTTGAAGGGAACATCTTTGCAATGAAATTTAAAAATACCTCCTACACCATTAGGAGGCACCCTTCCAGGCCCATCCATATATAATTTTGGAGTTGAGTGCTTTAGTTCCCATATGTAATGATTCATTTAGGGTGTGTTGTCTACATTGCTAACGATATAATCGCCTAGTCTCTACGCGTTTGAAGTTTATAGGAACGGGTTGTTGATATATATTTACTTATAGATATTTCCAAATGATATCATTGTTAGAAGATGTGCTTATTCATTTATTTATTTTTAGTCCAAACTCGTTATATTTTATATATTTAAACTTGAGGCTTACCACTTTGAATCTATTGGGCATTGGATATTTATACTTAATGGTTTGTAATGTATCCTTTTCTCCTTCCTTGTGGCAAACTTGGTAGTGCATAGGACACAAAGAGAGTGAGCCCACAAGACCTAAAGAGCCTACATTACATAACCAATATAGTCTTGCATGGCTCAAATATTTGTCCAATTATACACTAACTGTTTGAATGCACCACTCTCTGACTGCATTTGTAAGGAAAACAAGCCCATATAACATGATCCTTGTGGCCGACAAGAGAATAGTTGTTTGGGGTTTGCAGGGACTAAAGAGGTTGTGTTATATAATCCCTATATACCTACAAGACACAACAATTAGTCCAACAATAAATAGACAACCTTAACTATATAGTGATGTAAAGAAACCTAGTACCATATAATGTCAGTTGTTTAACACAAATACATCCTTTTGTGCATGAATGTGCACACAGTGTTCATACATGTTTTAACTTATAAAAATTCTAATCTCCAAATTATATGTGACATTTAACTATATTTAAGAGTGGTAAAACAAAGCAGAATTAAACTCAATCCACATGAATAAATGTAAAAGCTTTTGTTATCAATACATGCAGGTAGCATCCAAAATTGGTTTCCACTATATGAATTGATTTTTTTTTAAACAATTAATTAGTATCACTTACTGTCTCATAGATTGGTCATTGGCTTGTACTCTTTATGTTCATTATGTCCCACAAATGAGTTATTTGAGTTGATTGGTGCCTACTATTGACCATGAGGGTGATGTGAGATTCCTTATTTATCCCCATTCAACATTCTAATGTAATCAATAATTGGTTGTGTTATTTGAGTTGAGTGGGGACATTCAACTAATAATTTGCAGGCTGCAGTTGGTGTGATCCCATCACGAAGTAATATATCAATTAGTGAATTACCCCATTGTGAAAACTTTCCTTTTTGGTAATTGAAGCATAGTTTGGAGGCATCCTCAACATCTTTGATACAATTCATATTAGCTCCAATTTTTTATCCTTTAGTGCAGTGATCTTCTAAGAATTTAAATCTTCCACTCTTTATTGAATGATGGAGCTAAACAATTACTCTAACTCAATTTTAGTTGCACTAAAGTGATTTGCAAGGTACTTTTCTGAGTTGTGAGAAGAGGCTATCATCTTGTCCCATCTCCAAAAAACTTTGTACTTGTTGCTTCCCACTGATTGATACAAATTGCATTTCTTGTTAGCCTTGGCACCAAGTTATAAACTTGTGTGATTATTGGGACGCACTCCTAATATTCCAAGAATAACATGTTAAGCTTGTATGGAGTTTATTTGGATACATTACTTCGTTGTTCAAATACATTCATGGTTGTCCATGAGTGATATATTAAAATTGTAAGATATTTTATTTGGATATCCTTATTAGCCCATCATCATGCATGTGGTAATAGGTAAGTGACTAGATCTTGTCACAAAGATTTCCGCTTTGATTAAAAGAGAGGACTTGCTTCTGCAGGTCGACGAAGACACGTTTCTATAACATTTGTCTAGCCTGGCCAAATTCATTTGGTGGCCCTCCTTATTATATTGTATAACAACCATCATTTACCAGCTTTGTTGACCTCAGTTGATGACTTTTATTTTAAGAGATGGTATTCAATGGGCACATGTCTTCTTTTTTGACAGGCCTAAAATTGGAACCCTCTCTCCTGCACAATTATCTTCTCACTCTACCATTTTAAGAATTCCTTGAATCCAAAACACGTTAAGGGAGAATGAGCTATCTGTCACATAACTATTTGTCTTAATGAGAGTTGGTACATAGTTTGGTTGCAATAATTATTTCTAGAAATATTAACAAATGGATTAGTTTCAAATCTTCTTTCTTAAAGCAACACAGTGGTGCTTAATGCTTGATTCGATTTCAAGATTTTTTTTTCAAATGACTAATTCTTTAATTAATGTGTTCTCTGAAATGATTTTAATTATCATATTCTACAATGTTGTTGCTATACACAAGTTGGTTCATAATGATTCACATGTGGGATCTATTTTTGTGAATTTTGAAGGGTTTCTTTGGAACATAATTTTAAACGTTGCTTTTAGGCATGTTGAAAACTCAAAGAAGAGTTTGAGAGTATATTTTATTATGGTAGGCTGTAAGTTTTTTATTTAATAACATATTTTGTTTGTGTAAAATATAGGATCTCTTGGGGATTAAAGAAGATGCACTTGCCACACTTGAAGCCCAACGTGGTGTAGGAGCTCCTCCACAATTAGAGCAAGAAAGTGCTAATGAAAATACAAAAATTGTTTGGTTATCTCAACAAAGGATGTTCTATGAGGCTCAAATACTCAGGGTATGTTACAACTTGCTACTTTGAAGTTTGGGAAAATGGGTACCTATATTTATTTAGTGAGTGTTCTTGAATTTGAAATTCAAGTTGGTTTTAGAAAGTGTTTATAGTTTGATTTTGAAGAGGGATTTGGCAAGATGAATTTTATATATATATATATATATATATATGTGTGTGTGTGTGTGTGTGTGTGTGTCCACATATAAGTTAATTTTTCAGTTCTCATGCAATTCACATAAATATATAGTTATAGTGCTCCATATATGCTTGATTCAAGGGCCATTTAGCAGTTGAATATTTTACTATTTTTTAGTGCAAAATTATCTTTATGTCTCATTTGATAAAGGTTTTCCCATGTAGAAATACATTACTTTGTCGTTAGGTTTTGTGTCGTTGTTGTAGATAGCATTGTTTGTTTATTTCCTTAACCTGCCATAGCTAGATACCTAATTAGGAAATTTAGCCTATATTTCAAGATTCATATTTTTATGAACATAGAAACATGTTCTTTGATTGAAGTATTTCCTTGTTCTACATTCCTTGTTTTCAAAATATGCTTCAACAACCAACTCCAACAGAACTTGGCATACTTTTTGTTTTACATGGAGGATTTGTTGTACTTCAACAATATTTTATATCTTAACTTTTAGCTATACACTTAGTTATTCATCCTTTTTGCTTCCAGTATTGTTTTATAAGTTTCTCTCATTGCTTCTATATTATATTCACATTAGTTGTACCCTTTTTAGTCCCATTGGCCTACTTTTCTAGTCATTTGTTGGACTTCAATATTTTTTTTTGACCATCTTTGTTTAGAACATGGGACAAACTAAACACCAGATAGCTTGTTGTTAGACACATGGATCAATGACCAAGAACACTAAGCCCAAAATTGTAATCCATATCCTTAAGAGTTTCCTTATGACATACAAGGAAGAGCCATACATATGTAGAACCAAACTTCTCCCCTTTAGAGCCTTCATGTGAGGGAGCATCTCAACATTATGAGCCTGGCATAGAAACCAAAAGCATAGAGTATACAAAATCCTCCCATTACTTATAAGGAAATTTTATCACAATAAACATTTCACATTTTTAAATATTTTTTGGAAAATGCTGACAATTGTAGTGTCAGTATTTAAAATTGTAATAAACAGGGAAAATTTCTTGATAGCAGAGTTGTCAACATTTTTTGGAAATCTGAGTAAATAAGCAGATAATTTTTGCAGTCATATTTCAAGAGGCATAAGGACTCAAAACCTACATCAGACCCTCTCCATTGGAAATTTATTTGAACAAGCTTTCCAATGGTATGTGGAAGTCCAAAAATGGACTCCTGGATCAAAAGATATGGCTATTGAAGTTTAAGGGTTTGAAGCCTTTGAAAGGAAGGAATATTGGAGGTCCAGAGAAAATCGGTGATCACATATCAGAGGTCCAGAGAATATCAACAATCGACGCATTGACGATTTCATATCAGCAGTCCAAGGCACATCGACATTCACATGTCAAAGAACCAACATATCGGTGATTGACACATCGACGATTGCATATCAGAGGGGTGACAACCTTTAAAAAGTTGCAATATGGAAATGTGTCGATAGTGTTAAAAATGCTGATAAAGGTTAACAAAGGATTTCATCACAAAACCAAAGGTGGAAAAGCCCTTTTCTCTCTCCTCTAGTAGGATGCGTGGTAGAATATGATTGGTTCTGATAAAGCTACAGTGGCATCTGATGTCAACATGATGTGGAGGTACGATAAGACACATGGTAGGCAGTTTGGAATTTTGAAGGGTCCTAAGGGGGGAAATCTAGGTGACACATGTCACCACTCATGAGGTGCCACGTGGAGTGGTGACGTCATATCAGAGATCACATATCAGAGGTTGAGGAATATCACAACTCTAAAGTAAATCTTCCAATTGAAAAGTTCTGATGGGAGGGACTCCGATATTGGGCTGACACATGGTTAAGAGGAGTTTAAAGAAACTCAGGTGCTGTTGTTGGGAAAAGTATCCAATTCGGAGTGCCCCTATCCCACTCTAAGAGGTGATAGTGCCTTAGCAACAAACGAGGTAAACTAATTGAGTATTCTTCTTTATGAAATGTAAATGAGGAAGGAGGATCTAACTAACCTGTGTCTTTCACTAGTTTGTCGATCCAAATCACTCCTCTCTTCAGTAGCTCCCAGCTTCCTGCTCCTTCACCGGCCCAGCTTCACCGAATTCCTGCAAGATCACAAGAGAGAGAAACTACACGAAGATACAATATACATTCATAAAAAGCTCAAGATCAGATTAAGCTAAACATGTAAGCATAACAAAACATCATTGGTACACAGCATGTAGGAGAAACTCAAATAGTTTATTGATATGATAATAAAGTCCAAGAGGAGATACAACCAAGTGAGTTCTGATCCAGCATCTACCTCCCAGCAAAGGAATCCCTTCCTCTCCTCCAACAAAGCATAAACCACCCAATGTACTAATCTCAATCTCAAACCAACAACAATTCTCTGCAAAGTACAAAATTCCAGCCTCCTTGAACCTCTGGGTGAGAGATCCCTATATAGATGTAAGCAGAGAGGATGAGTCAGCTTATGTTTTGACTTGTGGCTCCTCTCTGTCAAATCTTGCTTCCACTTGGAAGTTGAGAACCTCTTACTCATCACTAGTCGAATTCATTGAGGCAAGTGTCATTGGAGAAGATTCTGGAAGCTTCCAGGGTCTTTCCACCTCGTTGAATGAGCTTGCCATTTGTCATTTCCCGCTCAGCGCACCCTGGTAGTGCTTCCACCTGCGTTGCAGTGCACCTAGCCAGTGTAGACTCTGCATTTCAACGCAGGCAGCTAGTGGAGCCTCTAAATTGATCCTGAATTGACTATTTCTGAGTGGTTTTTGGTGGAGAACTTCTGGGAGAAGTTGTCATTAGTTGACCTTGTTCCTTTAGGAGTTGTAACAACATCTTTAGGGACTTTGGATCCCTTGAATTATGGACATTTCATGCTTATAGCTGTAAGGCACAAAAATGTCTATAACAGTTGCCCCCTAAAGTATGAGGCCGTTTATCGGGTGAAATGCTTTATTAGGAGGATCTGAAGTTCATTCAATGCTGGGAGGAGACCTGTAATAAGATACAATACAATACATTATTTTTCATACTGTTTTCATGATCTAGCTGAGGCGGGCATTCCCATGCTCAGCTTTATAAATTCATTTTTATGTACATAGGACAGACAATTGTCTGATGATAGACTGATGATCCTGCTGAAATCATCATCCTTTGGTAGGATGATTGTCTGTGCTGTAATGTTGTACATGTCAATGTCTTTATTTTTCCTGAATATATATCGCAGCCCGGATGGATGAAACTAGATCCGGGGTCTTCAATCTCGTCCGATCTTCACTCTAAGTACAAGTCGATCCATGTGAGAAATGTTCTGAAGTCGAACATGGAAAGACATCGCTTGATTACCGGTCAATGATGTAAACCGTTAACAAGCGCGAGAGGAATCACCGATAATGATAATGACCCTCAAGGTACTGCAGTACAATTCACGTGGTGTGAATAAAGGAATTGGCGTCAAACACCACGCAAAATCTTTCAGTCGAAGGTCATTGAGGTATACCTGTCGCCGGAAGTGAGAAACTTGCCATTGAGGCATGCAAGCTTCAAAGTACTGAAGGGGTTGTTCCTAGATCAACTTCTTGGAGAATGAGCTGATGTCAACAAGAAGCGATCCGTCAAAGGAGGGCCTTAATGTATCCCACATCAGTGACACGGAACGGAGCAAATGATTTTGATGGAGGTGAAAACGATCTGATGATATATGGTTTAGGGTGGTGGTCATGAAAGAATGAAGGATAATGTATGGTAGTGGATGGGACACGGTTGACTTCTCTGGATGACTTCTCTTGAACATATCGGTGACACTTATGTGATGGATTGGTAGCATTTACCCCAAATATGGATGGTATGGCGAGACCATGGCGATGTGACCGGTGAATGAAACAACCCAACCCGACTCAAGCACGGGGTGGAAGTGTCATGTTCAAGAGCGACTTGCTACCAATAAAGTTCTTTGAGTTTCTTCCCAATTTTTCCCCAGTCATTGCTGACCAGTACCTCTTTATTTTTGTCAAGCTTGAGGAGGATAACATATGCTTGTTCTATAATTTTCCCTTCGGGCAAACCTATCGCTATGTTTTAACGAGCCTAGCGATAGTGAAACTCGTTCTCGTCTAAAGACAAGTTTGTCGCTATTTAATGTTTTTAACGAGTCTAACGACAAAGATAACTCGGTCCTTTTCATTTTTAGAGAGTCTGAAAAGGTACGTAAAGTCAACTCCAAAAGTCCTTTTTCGTCATCTAATCCCTTAAGTCCAAAAAAAGTATAAAACAATACAGAAGGGATGAGTTTTCGATAGTTTTAACGAGCCGAACAAAACAAGCACTCGATCTTTTTGTGCAATAATCCCTCAGGTCCAAAAAGATTAAAATCTAGAGGAGGGATAGCACTTCCGGTCGCTTTAACGAGCTGAAGGCCAAAACTCGGCAATCTTTTCATATTTTACGAGTCAGATGAAAAGAGTTTAAAGAAGACTCGTCTTTTGAGGAACGAGTGATAAAACGGGTTAGCAGCTGATTCCAGGTAAGGGTTGGAATTTTCCAATCATGGCAGGGTCACAAGGATGGCTAGTGAAATCACTCTTCGCAGTTGTTCCTCAGAATGGGTAAACAATCATATGGAGGTGAATGATCGGCCAAATGAAAAAATGGAGGTGACGGTGCAAACACGACCAAGGCTTTAATGGCTGATAATGTTACATTCACGGTGGTTATTTACCGGAGGGTAGTTCATTTTTTAACGAGCTTAAACGCGGAAAAACACTACTCGCTCTTATGTTTATTTTTTAACGAGCATGAACTATGTGCTAAAACTGCTCAATCTTATGTTTATTTTTTAACGAGCATGAACTATGTGCTAAAACTGCTCGATGCGGGTTTATTTTTTAACGAGCTTGAACCCTGCGGTAACACTGCTCATGGAGGGTTTATTTTTTAACGAGCTTGAACCCTACAGTAACACTGCTCGTGATAAGTTTGCATGCCCCCAGCATAATAACGCAAATCAAGGTGCATGCCCCCCAAGCTTCATTGCATTCAACTTGGTGGTTGGAATGAAGGTTTACCTTTGAGATTTGGAAAGGGGATTGTTTCATTTTTTAATGATGTTGACACAGTAAAAGAACTATCCTCATGACTCCTTGTTTCATTTTTTAACGAGGTTGACACAAGATAAGAACCGTCCTCGGAGCCCACTGTATTTACAGTATTTGATAGAAAATCGAAAACTGAAGGATGATAAAGGTCATCTTTAGTATCTTCTCCACAATCCGGGAGAAGGGAACGATGGTGGGAATCATTCCATGACGCCCCGTCAATTACCATTGATTGAATGATTCCTTCGTTTGTAGAATGTACAAGTGACGAAGGATTTGAAGAGGTGCCATATTCCTTAGACCTATCTATCCAAACAATCGAGGAGTGTTGATTTTGGTTTGCCCCCCAGGCCAAGAAAATTGATTGCTACAATATTTCTATTAAGGCGATGATCCATGCTGACAAAATGTTTAGGAATCTTCCAAATCAATTAGATATAGAAGATTTCATATTGTAGGTTTCCACTGTGGCCACTTCCGCCAGATTACTTGGAGGCGGTAGGGCAAAAGTACCCATTAAGGCAGGGTCTTTTAGGAGGCCTACTCCAATATTTTGAAGCGAATGATCGCTTCCATGGATCATTGGAATGCTTCCCGTAACTTGTGAATTGTTGGGGAGAAATGTTTGTTGGTCGACGATTGTAATTCTTCCTTGAAAGGGAAATGCAATCTTCCTGAAGTAGGTCGACACAACTGCGGCCATGGCATATATCCAGGGCCTACCTAGTAGGATGTTGTAATCGAGGTCTTCATGGATAACTTCAACATCAATTTCTACTGTTTTCCCCCCAGTTCAACTTGCAAGTTACTTAAAATCCCATATGGAGTGTATGATCGTCCATCAAATGCTTTTAATGTCGTTGACGATCTCGACAAGGGTGGTGACCCTAAATTTTTCCAGCAACTCATCGACATAATACATGTAGATGCCCCCTCATCAATAATTGTTCGATGAACGGTTTTGTTGAGGGCTTTCACTTGAATAAGGAAAGCTAGTTGAGCTGGTAACTGAGGGTCATATCCTTTATGATCAAAGGCCACAAGATTGGAATCCATTGGGTCAATCCCACCTATTGCTGGTAATAAAGCTTGCTTTTGGGAGGAGAAATTCTGTGGTACCCCAAGTGTCGACATAGCGGACGGCGATTGGGCCAGGTCCTCTATTATATTATAATTCTGTGCTACTTTTGCACTAGGATTAAATGTCGATTTGTGTACTACTCCCTTTGGTGACTTTATCATTGGTTCAGGAATGACGGGTGGCACAACTTCGGTCAAAGTTGTCGTCGAACTACTAGGTTGTTCATTAGCCTTGTTATTCGACAGCTGTGGATTCCTGTAATCTTTATTCCTTGTCAAAGCATCATTTTGTTGCTTTGAGATAGACAACATAAGCACTTGGGATCGGGAAGCATTTTGATTAGCAACCAGTTTGGTTTCCGGGTTTGGAAACGGACCAGTCAATACTGCTGAGGTTTTCGAACTCTTAAAGAATCTTTTAAGCTCAGCTTTGTATGGACATTCATTCGTCCAATGGTCCTCATCACATATTTGACACCTGAAAGGGGGTTTCCTTTGCCTAGAAGGGTTTGCAGAAGCTTTTTCAGGAGATGACTCATCCTGCTTCTTTTTCCTCCCTTTCTTTTTCTTCTTGCCCCCTGGTTGCTTCAATTTTTTGCCCTTGTCGGTCGACATGGCATTTACTTCTGAGGCAAGAAGTTCATCTTTTTCATTTTGATCTGAAATCTTACGGGCTTTCTTGGATGTAGCCTTTGTCGATTTCGCTTTTGTCATGCCAATCACGCCAATGCCGGCGTGAGAGTCATTGTTTGATTTAGGAGGAGGAGGAATTGAGAATTTCGGTCTAGGGGCGTTAGGTATTTTGTCGTAGAGCGTGCCACACTGAGTATAGACCAAGTCTAGATATTGCGCACGAGCGATAACTTGCTCTTCTGTTACGACTCCCCCCTTTGCCACATCTTCCGTTATGGTAGGAAGTAACGACTTGATAAAACATTCAGCTAATAGCTGATCGGGAACGTATGTTTTTACCATCCTACGACGACGTCGCCACTCATGTATATGATCAGATATGTGAGTGGCCGTTGTCTGTTTGAAGTTGGTTAGGAGTTCCGTTCCCGTTTCATACCTTATCGGTAATTGAAAATGGGTTAAGAAAGCCATGGCTAAGGTACTGAAATTGTCGAACGAAGCTCTAGGCAATTCAATATACCATGTTTCCGCTGGACCCGTTAACGTCCTCTGAAAAAGGCAAAGTCTTATCGAATCATCATTCAGGGTGTTTGATGAACACCACAGATGAAATGTCATCACATGATTCGATGGATCTTCACCCGGATTTCCATTAAATTTAGGAATATCTGACGGAAGTTTATGCGGAATCGCTGGCCACCAAGGGGCATAAGCAATTGGATCATTCGTCAGCCGGTTTAGATCTGGTAATTCTAGAGTTGCTACAAAGGGCAACTGTTGATTCAGGTTAGGCGAAGCATACCCAGGATAAGATGGAATCGCTTGAGCAGTGGGTCTTTGCATACCAGCATAATGTATTTGATGCTGGCAACTTTGACAAGGTTGATGGGCATAACCATTATAGTATGGTTGTTGATAACCACTTTGGAAATGCAGTTGCCCATTACTTACAAAGACTTGTTGCTCAGGTCCTTGATATGATTGTTGGAATTGCGGTTGTTGAGATTGAACCAGCCCTGGTTGTTGGACCATTTGTTTTTGTCCAATACTGGATGATTGACCAAGATGAGGAGTCATAGTACTTGTTTGAGCCTGAGTCGCTCCAGATAAGGAGGCACTAACTTGAGGTTGTGATTGAGTTGTCGAGACAAGAGGTTGTTGTATTGCAACCTAAGAAACTTGGGGTTGACATACAACAGGTAGCGCTTGTACTTACGACGCAATCACCATACCAGGTATAGTGGGAATATTCGACACAGGGTGGACTGGTTGCATTGAATATGCAACCCTTGGTTGCTGAGGCAGTATTGGTACCCAACCGCTGGATGTAATTCTAGTTTGACCTGAACTTTGTTGTAAACTCCCATATGGTTGTTCTCTAGGAGGGAACAATGAAAAGGCATACTGCCATCCATATGGTGGCAATCCAGTACTTAAAGGGCAGATTAGCCTTTGAAGACACATTGGATCAATTTGTTGAGTTTCAACACAAGCAATACCAGATGATAATCCGGATGAAGAAATAGGAACTAACTATGTCGTCGAAGCAGTGCCTGATGGGACTCCGGCTTGTTGTTGATAACTTGCCGGGACAGATGGTATACCATTGAACATCGTTGGAGTAGCAGTAGGAGGCTGTGCTACTGCTGTGTCGGACGACACAGTCCTGGATGTCGACGGTTGTTCAGAAATTTTGAGTCTATCCAAAATATTACCTAGCGATTCTACAGGAACTTCCACTGGTGGTAGACTAACTTCTGATGTCGAAGGAAACAGAGTGACCCCGACTCCAAAATGTGTTGGAGTACTTGCTTGCGGATCTTCTACAATTTCCTCTATCGCAATCAAACCAAGTGGAAGGGGAAGACCGTCAGGTCCGTAAAATATTTCTGGTGTCGAAGAAGGGGTTGAATCGACAACGACAGATGTTTGAGGAGCAAGACTCTCCGAACCGGTTGCTGATGGAACTGGTTCAGTAACACAAGTGTTTGCTCTCAGACTAGGATTAGTATCACTGTCCCTCTGTGGCTGTTGAACTTCTTCTGTAGAGGCAGGGTTTCCAGAAATGTTTGGAGTAACCAGAATCTCAGATGTTGTTGGAATACTTGTTCTAACTTTGATAGGAGATTTCAAACCGGTTAAACGAGTCCGCTTTGTTCGCACTGTTTTCGATTCCGGAGACAAAGACGGTTGACTCGTAAGCCTCCGCGAACGACGGGGTTTCAATTGACTTTCTTCCATGATTGCGGATTACTCGATCAACCAAAATACAAAAAGGGGAAATATGTTTCCAAATTAAATGAATTTTAGACGCTTTAGACACAACTTGCTTTTTCAGTTTTAAAGAGTCGAGAAAAAGCTAAAGATGGCTCTAGTCTCCTTCGATGTTTTAACGAGCCCGAAGTGACAAATTCTCGGATGGAATTTTTCCGTTATAGAGTCTGAAAAAGGCCAAAAGGAACTTCTCTGGAGTTCTAGAGGGTGTGCCAAACTTTTCGCAAAACCACAGAATACTTTTTAAGGTACGGGCGGTCAATCTTCCCGAATGCCGTGTTCAATGCATTGCGATCAGTAGGGCGGGCGACACGACTTCCTAAGCATAAAGGTTTTATTCCTATAGGGGTCTCCCAATATATACTCGACGGTACGTGGGAGCACAATCTGTACTGGCGCTATCGTCTCTCAGGAGGAATCACCCAACCATCAGCGAGATTGACAGTCACCAGGTTTTACGACGCCGGAACACGTCTCTAGCCTAGACCTCTATGTTGTGCGTTAAGTTGCAAAGCGTTGTTAAGTTCATTCAATTTATTTTAGGTTGATCTTTCTTAGAATTTTGCCTTTTTGGATCACCACGATATGTATGATACAATTCCTAAATGCAGTCTAAAGATGATAAGCAAGCTTTTATATCTTTTCAACAATGAAAATCCTAGCTACAAGGGGAAAAGAAAGACACAATCTTTTCTCAAAGAGCATAGAGCACACTGTAAATGCACTTTTCCTAAATCAAAGCATGCAAACTATCAAAATGCAAATGCACATATGCATGTATTTGTTTTCGCTTTCTTAATATTGATGCCTAAAAAGAAAGCTGTTGTACAAATTTGAATTCGATTTCAAGTGAAAACATAAACAAGTTCTTTTTTCAAAATCAAAAAGACGATTAGGACACTTTATGATTTACTTGTTTAGACACTAGAAATGCATAAATTCAAACCAAACGACAAAAGTAAAAGCTCAATCAACTGTGAACAGCAAAAAATCTCACTCCTAAAGATCAAAACGACACTTACGACAGGTCTAGATCTAAGGGCGATAGTATGACTAGTTTACTTTTGTAATGGGAAACTGCAAATGATGTAACAAATACACAAAGAACAAATACAGTTTCTTTATACAACTGAGGCGGAATTGAGGCAGAGAAAATGGGTTTCAGATAGGTACACTGACTGATAACAGGCTGCAAAAAACAGAGATAAAACTGAGCAAAAGGAAGCAGGGAACCACAGCTGCACAAGGCAAGGGCTGATCAGTGCACCCTCAACACAGAGAAACTGAACTTCAGTGCAGGTATCCTTCACGGGACTTGCATTGAAATGCAGAACTTCTTCACAGAGTCTGCGCTGAAGCAGAAATGAGAGTTGTTTCTGGGTTCTGGGTCACGGTTTGCAGTTTAATCTACAGTTTTTGGCCGGATAAAAGCTATCAATTAGGTACAATTAGGGGGATGATTTAAAGGAGGACTAAGATCTATCACAAAGGGTTGTTAGAGAACTTGTGGATCAGTTTGTTCAGATCATAAAAACAGGCCCAGTGAGTGGACTAGAGTGGCAGATCTCTACTTTGCATTTGAAAATTGCAAATGCATTTCGATTCGGCACTCCTGAGTTTATGAGAAGAACAACAATAGAAACACAAATAAACTAACAAGATACTATCCCCAGCGGATTCGCCAATTTGTTGTTGGGAAAAGTATCCAATTCGGAATGCCCCTATCCCACTCTAAGAGGTGATAGTGCCTTAGCAACAAATGAGGTAAACTAATTGAGTATTCTTCTTTATGAAATGTAAATGAGGAAGGAGGATCTAACTAACCTGTGTCTTTCGCTAGTTTTTCGATCCAAATCACTCCTCTCTTTAGTAGCTCCCAGCTTCCTACTCCTTCACCGGCCCAGCTTCACTGAATTCCTGCAAGATCACAAGAGAGAGAAACTACACGAAGATACAGATATACATTCATAAAAAGCTCAAGATCAGATTAAGCTAAACATGTAAGCATAACAAAACATCATTGGTACACAGCATGTAGGAGAAACTCAAATAGTTTATTGATATGATAATAAAGTCCAAGAGGAGATACAACCAAGTGAGTTCCGATCCAGCATCTACCTCCCAGCAAAGGAATCCCTTCCTCTCCTCCAACAAAGCATAAACCACCCAATGTACTAATCTCAATCTCAAACCAACAGCAATTCTCTGCAAAGTACAAAATTCCAGCCTCCTTGAACCTCTGGGTGAGAGATCCATATATAGATGTAAGCAGAGAGGATGATTCAGCTTATGTTTTGACTTGTGGCTTCTCTCTGTCAGTTCTTGCTTCCACTTGGAGGTTGAGAACCTCTTACTCATCACTAGTCGAATTCATTGAGGCAAGTGTCATTGGAGAAGATTCTGGAAGCTTCCAGGGTCTTTCCACCTCGTTGAATGAGCTTGCCATTTGTCATTTCCCGCTCAGCGCACCCTGGTAGTGCTTCCACCTGCATTGCAGTGCACCTAGCCAGTGTAGACTCTGCATTTCAACGCAGGCAGCTAGTGGAGCCTCTGAATTGATCCTGAATTGACTATTTCTGAGTGATTTTTGGTGGAGAACTTCTGGGAGAAGCTGTCATTGGTTGACCTTGTTCCTTTAGGAGTTGTAACAACATATTTAGGGACTTTGGATCCCTTGAATTATGGACATTTCATGCTTATAGCTGTAAGGCACAAAAATGTCTATAACAGGTGCTAAGCACTTAACAAAGGAAAATAGTCCCTGGCAGTGAACAAAATGCCGTAGCACCTCAAGGCTAGGCGGTTGGTCACAACCCTCAGACCTATGGTGAGGAAATGTGGGAAGGGCTAAAGAAAAAGGAGCTAAGACAAAATCGAAACTCGCTTTAAGTTACTTTATAAAGGGGATTTGATATGGAATTAAGCTGATAATCACTAGCCTAGTCATATAACAAAACAAATTCCAAAGGAGCAAAGCGCAAGGGGCTGAGGAGTATCGGTGAAGAAATAAGGTAGAAATTTATCTGATAAGAGCATACAGAGAGGTGAAGGCGTATGAGTTGGTAGCTGTTGAATCATAAGAAAAGAGGGGTTGGTATTTTGAATGGACATTCAACAAGTTTTTGTGAGAAAAACTTCAGCCATTCCAGATTCCAAGGCAGAGGATCAACATTAATAAACCAATTTCTAGATTTGAAGGCTAAATATTCTCTAGTAGAATTGAAGAAGAATGAGAAAAAAAAAGGAGTAGTTTTGATGGATTGTTGCAAAGGGACCTGTTATGCTAGCATAAAATCTAAACTACAATTTAGGGACCTGTTCTACTTTCAAGCGAGGCAGCTGACCAAATATTTCTTTTTGCCTAAATATAAGCATATTTTCTTATAGTTATTTTAGGAAAGACAAAATATTTTAAGTTTATCTTTGCATACATGAACTTGAAAGATATTTAAAATATCTCAGTTTCTGTAATTATGTGATGACTATTATTTTGCAAGCTATCATGTAAGGACTATATAAATAGTTTATGAATATTGAAACGAGGTTGGATTTTATTGGAAAAACACTTGTAGTCCAAATATATTTGAGCAAGCTTGAATGTATTCACAACGTTTAGTAAGAAGTTAGTAGGAAATTCATGTGTTACTTCTCACTGTCAGTATTTCTCCATTATATAATTGTTTTCTTCCATGTCTAAGAATGTTAGTTTATGAGATTGGATTTCATTGATGCTCCTCTCTTAAGTTATCAATGATTATTATTTGTTATTCTATTAATCTATAAACTTTGTTTTCCTTCAATCCTCTTTCTTCCAACTCTCCCAAACAATCAAAGGACTTATGAATTTTCATCTTTGTACAACCTGCTCATTGGAGCCATGATTTCATTTGTTTAATAGATGGACTCCATGCCCAATGGTTTGAAGATCACCCAACCAATTTCATCCATAGATCTAAATCTGGCCACTTGAACTCAGTTACTCAAAACATTCTACTATAGTGACCATAGGGTAGTTGAGTTTTACGAAGAGATTCCTCTCCAGGTTGAAGGGCCAAATTCAACCTAAAAAAGGTTCTAAGGTTACCTTAGGGTTTTTCCCTACAACCAGGGTTTTCCCTAAGTGATAATAAGAAACATGCAAGGGAGCAATATTTGCTGAGGAAGAATAATGAAAGATCCATCCCCCTCATACTGCTAGAAGGACATGCAAGGATCAACATAACTAAAAAAATAATCTTGAAGCCATTGAAGTCCTAGCACAACAAACCCTAAATTGTGAAAGTGACCATGATATGCCACTGCATAGGGAACAAAAATTAGGTCTGTGATCCACATGCCCCTGAATTGGGATGCAAGCAAGACCCCTGTAGGACCAAGAACATTCAGGTTCCCTCCTTTAATAGAAATCTTTTGATGTTGTCTATCTTAGGATGGGATTTTAAGCAACATAGGCACTAAAACACAGGAATGTACTGAGCCCACTAAAAATTACCATGGGATCTGGTCCAACAAACCTTTTTCTCATGAACTACCCTTAAGCATAGATGAAAAAATATAGGAAATGGAAACATCCCTGCAGAAAAGAACCATTTATATCAATGCAAAAGATGTTAGAAATCAATGTTTGTTATCATTTTTGTAAGTTTACCACAAACAATCCCATCCTATGTTCCAAAAGTGTTTGGGCTTCTCTATTAGCCTTTCAATACTCTATTCTTTCCAATCACCAACGTGTGTAACTGGGTATGTTGCCTTCTTCACTCTTGCTTTATCCTTGTTATATAATATTTTCATTAAAGGAGGAGTTCAAGAATGAATTTAAACATGGTTTGGATAACTATTTGGTAATGTAGAACTGTTAATTGAAACATGCTTCATTAGGATTGGGATGTTACATATTTTTTTCTTAAACAAAAATTCTATGGCTAGGTATATAATAAAATTGCCTATACAAGGAATCCACTATCTAATTGCATCATTGAGGCCTATCACACTAAACTGTACCATTTTCAATCAACTATTCAAAGAGTTCCTTAGTTCAATTTTGTAATGTTATAACATAAGAAATTGGAATTTTTTTATTGAATTATGTAAAATGAAGGGATTGAAGCCTAAATTACTCTTCACTATTGATATAATATATATAAGAGCAATGCAGTGCTCCACTCCACTCCAATGCAGTGCTCCATAATGTAATGCTTTGCTTAGAAATAACAATCATAAAGTTTTTCTAAGATCTTTATCAAGCTGTTAAAGAAAAGCAATTTAATAGGCCATACATTTTGTATATGTTTCTCTATCTCTACTTGATGGGTTACCAAAATGGACTTTCTTCTCCCTATTATAACTCCTCCACTTTCCCTTTCTATTTTATTGAGCCCAAATCCCTCTTTAAAGGTAATGGCATGTGATATGATTCATTGTTATTTGTCATGCCACTTCTAAGTTAGGTTTAAGAGAAAACTAGAATTAGTAGATATACATTTTGTATGTAAGCATTCTCAAAATTTTGCATATCTTTTAATTTAAAAATTGCATGTTCAATTTTATCAATACAGATTTGAAAGTTTATAAGATTTAGGAATATGCTATATCTAAATTTGATTATTTCCTTAATAATTATCAAGTATTTTCTAGCAAGTACTGTAATTACTAATATCCTTATCATTTTAAATGTTCATTTCCTAAAGTATGGACATGGTGGTATTTCTTTCTCATGTGTTACCTTTAAAAGACACTATGATGTTTTTTAGGTTGTTCTAACTTTCTCTACTTGTTTTTCTTGTTCATTTTTCTGTAAAACTCATAGTTGTCTTAAAATCAAATTTCTTATGACTGAAGAAAACTTGTTCGAGTTTCTTGCTTTTCTGGGGGGGAATGGCATTGGCATTGCTGATGTTGACGTATATGTCATACAAATCCTTTATAGACTACTTTATTTTATATTCCAATGTTCATTGTCTTTCATGTCTTATATTTTGCATTGTATCTTCTTTCATTTTCAGAAGAGAAACTAAGTATTGATGGTAAGAAGTAGGAATTGAAGAAAGAGGAGAATAATAACATTGGAGGGACAAATGAAAAAAGAGAGAGAGAAGATAACTGGTCTAGTGATACCTTTAAAGCCAATATCCCACATGAGAGACACACATACAAAATGATCACTAGTACAAAATGGCTAATTAGTTACTAAAACAATGACTAAAATTTGCATATAAATGATTGTTTTTCAGTTGGTGAGCAGTAGTAGATAATTTACAGTATCTTATAACGCAACCAACTTTTAGTCATTTTTAGCTTTGTCATTAATTGGTTGTCTCAATTTCATCATCTAGCAGTATATTTAGTCATAAATTTAGTTATTGATTTAGTCATTAATTGCCACAATTAATGACCAAATATACAACAAAATATATTACAAAACGATCATCTGAGAAAATCAATTAATGACTAATGAAATGTGACCAAAATGTTGGTCGTGTTATAAGATACTGTAAATTAGCTACTGATAGTCATATATATGCAAATTTTAGTCGTCGTTTGAAACCAATTAATGACCAAAGAAATATGACTAAATTTTTGTCGTGTTATAAGATACTATAGATTAGCTACTAATAATTGTATATATGCAAAATTTAGTTGTCATTTGTAATGAAAAATTAATCATTTGCAGTAGTCATTTATATTTTTTTGGTAGTTTCATATTCATTATATAAATGACTAATTTAGTAGTTTATATTCATTTCATTTATTTTCATTAATAATCATTATAAGCAACTAATTTAGTCATATATTCATGTCATTTGTGTTCATCATTAATCAATATAAACTACTAATTTAGTAGTTTCAGATTGATTTTATGTGTTCATTATTAATCAACATAGATTAATTAGTATGATTTTGTGACTAAATTAAAAAATCATCATACAATGTGAATTGGTTCATCTAATATGAAAGTTCAAAATTACATATGCTAGTTAAAATACTAAACAATATCAAGTGCAACTATAATAATTTCAACCACAGAAATTATATTATATGAAATGTCGAGTATTACAATATGAGTTTCCAACTTAACATTGGTTGGACTACAATTTACACATGAAATGTTGTTTCATCACTATAAAACATTATCATTGTGTTGTCAAGTCATTGCAGGTGAATTCACCAACTATGAAGACTTGAACATCAATCTTTATGTGTGTGTCTTATTCGGGATATTGGCTTTAAGGGTACTACTAGACTAGTTCTCTTCTCTCTCTTTTTGCATTTGTCACTCCAGTGTTAGTGTTCTCCTCTTTCTTCAAATCCCGCTGCTTACCATCAATACTGAGTTCCTTTTGTGAAAACAAAAGAACCTAGAATGTAAAGTGTAAGACATGAAAGTTGATGAACACTAGAATATAAATGAAAGTAGACTATAAAGGATTTATATTACATATAACTCAACATCAACAATGTTAAAGCCATTATTCCCCATAAGAGCAAGAAACTTGAACAAATTTTCTTGAATTGAGCGATAGTGGCCACTATGTGGCTAGATGACTTGTATAAACAAATTAAAGTCACCATAGAAAATAACACCTTAACTGTAACTTAGTATTCAACCTTTAGGGAAAGCTTAGGCACAATCATGCCAACTAAGTTACATGCTAAAAATATCAAGCTGTAAATAAATTGTTAAAACAAATAATTTGAGGTGTGATGTCTAATCATTGTCATTTTATTCGCAACAAAAATTTGTTGTCTAATGCATGAACTTGGTCAAGTATATAAACAACATGTTCTCTAATAACAACATGAAAGTAAACTTTTCTAATAATAATGAAAATCTTTCAATATAAAACAATTAAAAGGATTTTAATCAATATTGTGTAATATTAATTTCATCTTCAAGCTTTAGTTGTTGTTTAAACAAACATAATACCAAGTACTTTCAATTTCATAGTTAAAATACAAAGAAAAATCGAAATAAACATTCAAAATACAATCAAACAATAAAGAGAGGATATCATGGAATGGACATTGCAATTATAAAAAAATGTTTACTTGTCCGTCGATATCTTATCACACATTCCTAAAACATTTGCTTGCCCAAAATAACCATGAGGTGAAAGAATCACAACATTAAAAACCATAGGAATACTTACTAGAAACATTTCCAAAGTCGATGGCTGAAGTACCTGAAGGATCTCCAACAACAAATGAATCATATCCAAGCCATGATCTCTACATTTCCTCCCCATCCTTTTTCAAATCACATTTCATGTAACCTGCCCACACCAGCGTCAAGTAACAATCAAATGAAGGAATTGACATTTGTTTTTATCTTTTATATGTATAAAATTTGAATATAATTTGTTTTGGTAACATATTAATTTGTATTTAAAGCCTTCATGTCATGAGAATGTATTAATCAAGTAGAACATCAGAAAAATGACCTCATTGAGGTACTCTAACAATTTCTACAATATCAATATTTGTCTTGTTGTGACATCTTGGATAGAAAAAAGAACATATCTGTAAACGAAAAAGCCATATATTACTTATGTTTCAACTATGTATATGGTGTATTCTTAGGTAACTTTTTAAGATGTCCCTCTACCTTTACCAAAGCGGATTGTAGCTTAGTTTAATTCTTTATCCTTTCATTCAACATCAATTTATGCAAGATAAATGTCACACATTATTCTTTCCCATTTCTCAACATGCTAGATATGATAAATTGAAAGTCACATAAAAGAAAGATAAAACCATTTTCTAACCAAAACAAATAAACAAACAATGCCTCTAATGAAACTTCACACCTCAAAAATTACTCTGCCATGAGCTCAAACTAAAGGTGATATTCTTTGAATCGTCTTTAGGTCATGTTTAATGGGATATTCGTATTTTTACCATGATTTCAATTTGGTGCTAAAAGAAATATATAAATCCAGGTTATTATCAGTGAAATTCAAGTATAATTCAAAAAAATAATGTCATTATAAGGTATGGAGAGAGAAACATCTTCATAACTAGGATTCTCCATTTCAATTTGGTTTGAGTTGAGTTGGTATTTGAATATATAGTTTTCTCTAAAGAAGTGAAATAGAAAGATGAGAATCGAAATAAACCTGTGATTTTTTAATTAATTCATATTATATATCTCTAAAACAGCCAGGTCATCCTTCTCTATTATTTGACAGATATTTATTGGAATAGACTAATAATGAATTAACTATCAAACACAACAATGCAATATATTAACCAAGGAAAGAAAAATGGCATGGCTTTGGTATTTGTGTGCTCGAAGGAAATCTAACAATGGTTGTGTTCTTTCTTTATCATGAAATAGTATTGAAGACAAATGTTGGTTCAAAAATTGAACTCTGTTACCAATAGGATATGGTTGTGTTGGGTAAGCAAAGGATGAATTGAAGGGCTCAAGGTCTAGCTCCAATACATAGTTATCCTTGTCACTACAAAATACAAATTTGTCATCATTTGCTTATCCAGGTAAAAAGAAAAGTGAGTTTGTATTTGTGCACTTGTGATAGTATATGAAAAAGAGAGCACTAGTGGAAATCAAAGTGTGTTGTCCCATCATTCAACCTAACAGAAAAATTATATATTTAGTTGTTGACTACAATGGAAATCAAATGTAAAACCCAGTCAACTTGATATGTACATGACATAGTCGTAATGAACTAGTATAATAGAAGGATGCTAACTCATAAACAAGAGATGATAAAAAAGAATAATGGAACATTATCTCCTACCACATAATTGGCATGAATAAAATTTCCATGGAATTCATCCAAAAAATGAGAAGAACTTATGGAAAAAGACATATCATTAGTGTTTTGTACCCTCTTTAACACATGTAGCCTAGGTAAGTAGAGGAGGCCAAATGTAGCAAGATTCCAATTGTGTGGGATATAAAAATAGAAATGCGGAAAAACACGCCTGCCAATTCACGAAACCTCACTCTAAATAATAGAACATGTTGAGGATAGGAATGATGAAAATAGATCATGTATTAAGATCAAGCTCCTTATTGGTCATCAATTAACAAGGAGGATAGTAATTTTTCATCGTAAAAAAAAATATCATAATTAGTGTAATGATTGTGTGGATCTTTTTGTGAATTTTTTTACATTTATATTATGGCATCCTTGCAGGAGAGAGTGATGAAAGTTCTCTAGGTTTGGTCAGACTGGTTTCTCCTTTCATATGCTTATGTGAATGGATGGAGAGCTACCTTTCTTTGATTTGGAAATTTAGGTGTCCCTCCCTTTCATTCAATATGTGGAGATGCCCCACCATTGAAGGACCTTGATAGTTCTGAATCCAATCTTACAGACATAACAGATGGATCTAGTCCAAATCAAGATGTTGCTATGGTGATTGGAGAGGGAGCAACAACTCGAGAATTGTTTAGTATTCCTCATGGAGATTGAAAGATAGTGTAGGAAAAATGGTTTATCTATTTGTGGTGGTAGGGAGGTAATGTTTTTCCGATTGCTTAGCTTAGAAGAAGAAGAGAAGCATAAGAACAAAGATCAAGATGAGGATTTCAGGTATGGGTATAACTTTGCAATTAGAGGGAAGCATGCAATAGAAACTAATGCTTATATACAATTGGGAGGGGGAATGTGGAGCACGGGTGAAGAAAGAAAATCCATATTTTATGGTGATAAGGACTATATATCATTATCATCATCTAGGAAAAATGTTGAGGAAGAATCAGCTTTACAGTCAAGGGTTGAGGAACATGAATCAGTGGATGCCTCTTGCAGTGGAACTTTACCAAAAAATGTTGGTGTCATGATGGTAGTGTCACGTGATGTGCCCCCAAAAGTTCAAAATATTCTAGGCAATTTCAAGGAAAAATTCTTTCTCTACTCCTTACCTCATATTTTGCCTCGTCCACGTTTTGATAGACCAATTATCACGATCATAGAATGATCTTTTCTTTAATGAAGGATTCTAAGGGCTAACAATTTAAGGATATGATCAATTTTTAAAAAAATGGACATTCTTGTCTAACTTGCAAGGAATTGGGTGTCAAACTTGCAGCCGAGCCAATGTTACTCACATGTCAAAATTTTGAGTATTACTTGGGGTTGAGTTTGAATGAGAGGATTTTTCTTAATAATGTTTAGTAAAGGAAAAGAACCAAATTCAGAGTCCATTTGAATTATGATTCATGAAGCATAGTAACGGAGTTGGTGAGCTTAATAGGGCTCATCCTTGTCATGATGTGTTACATTCGAATGGAATGAATGCATGAATTTCAAAAGGTTGAGATATGATATAAATCTTGGGAAATTTTGACCAAATAAATAACCTAAACTTGACACTTGAGATATGATATAAATCTTGAGAAATTTTAACCAAATACATAACCCAAACCTTAAATCTAGTAATCTGAAATCCATTGTTTGAAATGTGGTTTCTAAAGACAAATTTCTTAAATACTTTTAAAAATTAACATACAAATAATTTATAAAAGCATGGAATTTCGTTGTCAATCAAATGTCAAATCGGATAAAAATTAAAGCGATAACCCACAATGACAATCCAAAATCGACAAGGCATATTGGACAAATGTTCAAAACTCTTTGGGAACATCCTAATCCTACAGGCTGCTCATCTAAAGAAACCGAAGATGTTACCTTGCCTGATAAACATGGAATGTTAACGATATAAATGACAAAATGATAAATAATTAAAATTGACTATTAGAACCAGTGCAAACAATGAATGATAAGCAAAATGAAAATGGGTAAAAATGTCACATACCCACTCCATGAGACTTCCATCCGCTTCCATACTCGATGTTTCCCAAGACTAAGTAGGTCATTCCACTGGTTTCCACATCTTCGTATCCACAATATAATTCATCCTCGTATCCACATACAACTTGCATTGGTCATACCCTTCTGAAAAAAAAAGTAAAAGAAAATGAAGCCCAAAATCCTTTTTACTGGTCAACGGTTTAAATATTTTGAAGTGTGTATTTAAAAATAAGATTCTCATACCAATATCCTTGCTTGCTTTGAAACTCTATTCAAAGACATCACTTCCTCCAAAAACTTTACATATCGTGGATCATCATAATTAAATTCATCAATTAAATGAAGTTCTATCATCTCTAAAGCAAGGGTGCTTTAAAGAAAGAAACCTTATAGATTGATTTCCCTATCATGAAATTCAGTTATGTCTACATAAACCTGTATATATGGAGATGAGAGAGTGGGGATGTGAGACGTCGAGGTATGGGATATTTTAAAATTTCCTGCATTGCATTTCGAAACCAAAATAAGCCAACTTTGCACTCATTTACGAGGTAAAAGACATAAATATTCATTATGAAGGTCATGGAAAAAAACCATGGAAGAATTTTATGGTATTTTCACATCTTATAGCAGGTTAACTTTTTTAATTTAGGTAGTGTAGATTTTCATTAAGGAATAGGTATGAAACAAATTCATTACTTGGTTTTGTTTCATATCTATTGGATATACTGAATCTGCAAACAAGACATAATAATGAACCAAAACATAATAGTCAACCTAAGCTACATCAATATATGCTTTGTATAAAAAAAAATTATGCTATACCTGACAACTAAGTAGAAAATGAAAACATTCTTAAACATTGAAACATGTTGTTCGTTGCACATGTAAAAGAAAAGAAGAAATTATATTTTTACCAAGATAAAGTTGTCACCCATTAACAAACATTGGAGATTAGGAAGCCTCTCGAACAACAAATTGAGAAGACATGTATTTCTTTAAGCAAAGGCACAACACATATGACCAACTCCTTTAATGATTTAAATCTCCCCATCATCTCAATCAATATGTCCACAAAGAAATTGTATGCATTATCGGGATATGAGTCCATTTCCAGTACGTTCAATTTACTTCCACGTTGTATATTGAGTCTCAAGATAGAGCATGAAATCTCTTGAAACAGTATCCCATTCACTCTCAAATATTTTATCATGTATGCCCCTGTATACACATACAAGACAACCTGCGTTTATAGTGGTTTATATTTTATCCACATATGACCTGCATTTACACTGGTTTCATTGTAAAGCGTTGAAAGTAATAGTAAAATCCGGACTTACATGGTTGTAGTTTGAAGCAATGCGATTGAAGAGGTTTTTTCAATATCTAGCAGTTTTTTGATGCAAATTCAGTGATTCCTCTACTGAGTACCACAAACGCGGGGAGTGCACAGAAGGTTGAATACTTATGATCAAATATTCTTTATGGTTTGGCTAGTTGAGTGGGGAGTCCGATCAAATTGGATGAGCATACAACTAAGCTTCAAAAGGGATCCTATGCAAGTGCTTTTAAATGACATCCCTTGGAAGCTTCAACATAGTACTCAGTATCATCATACAAAGGACCACCCAAAACCAAACCATCTGATCCTGTCGAAGTTTGAAGAACCAAGTCACCCTTTTTCAGAAGACCATTGCTACTATCATTTTGAGCAATTATTTTAATGTCAACACTTGGGATTGTTGGAAGCACTAACCCTGAATGTACTTTCTTAGGCACCCCAAAAAACAAGGAATAGTGGGTTGGCACCCATCAGTTTTAACAACAACATACCGACTTCTTGGATAAAATAATACCTTTTCAAAACTATTTTCTCACTAGCATTCTTTTTATCTCTGAAAACAAAGACCATTTCATCTTCAAGATTGGCCCAGTGAGTGTACTGATATACAACAATGTTGCTTGGTCCATTAGCACTTGAAACAAGTTTGACATTATTGATCATATCTATAAATGCACCCTCCTTTTGCCATATGTCTACAATAATGCTTCGAGACAACTCATTTGCTTTGGGATAAGAACTTGAATCAACATGTATTTCAACACTCAATAGATATTTTCCACCAGTTAAATATATAGGCTTATGGTTTAATACATTGAATTCTAATGAAGAAATTCCAAAGAAAATGCACGAGTTCAAGGAATGAAGCATGTGCACACGAGAAGCTTCTAAGCGGATTTGCTACCATCCTTTCTCAATCAACAAATTCATTGGTTCTTTGTTTGGTTGTATGATGTAAGAAGCCATAGGATGAGTAGACATAATACACAACCAATAGCCTTTTTGGATAAACACTATCTATGAATGATCAGAAACACCAACATTGGCATCAATAACCTTTCTCTCTCAACACCATTCATTATCCTAATTTAACAAATCAGATGAAGGTCCATGTTTTACCTCAATATGTAATGCACCAGGTAGGACTTTCTCAAATATGAAGTCATTGCCCTCATTTGTTAAACTTAAAGAGTTAAGCTTCTCTGAACCCAGAGTTCAAAAATGAGATAAGTAAGTGATATAGAAAACGAAGAGTCACATCCTTCCTTGCATATCACCGATCCACAGATATCAACAAGGGCCTTTATAAATTCAATGCCAAACATTGGTCTAGTTACTGTCACATCAATATGTGATGGTGAAAATTGAAAACCAGAATCACGTTCTACTGTTGTGGTCAGTGGGGATATTCGATATTAACATGGTTGAACCTCGAAGCAGAAGTTTCCCATATCATCAATCCTCTTTAGTTGAGGTTTAACATTGTCTGGCCCATGTGTCAAGCCAACTTGATGCTTTCCATAATAGCCATTTCTCACTAATTTTAGGAAACCACAAATATTATAATGTGTTTCTTCTATCTTTGTGATTGAAGCCATGTTTGGAATAACCATGAAATTCTCCAAACTGCTAAACTTGAAGTGATCCTTCTCAGCCTTGATTGTGTAGTGTGTTGATGTTGCATGATCAAGTTTGTAATATCCCTAGAAATTTGTTGTAGCTCTTTCTCGTCCATCAACTAATATCTTAACACCTTCAAAACAGACTCCTTCAGAAGTCACCACAAGTCCTCCAACTGAGAAACCTGTGACGTGAAATGGCTAAGATATATTAACATGACTGTGCTCAACAAGAACATCTATAGATTGAAGTGAAACATAAAATATTGTATTATCACCCTTGTAGAATGGCAACAACCTTTATTTTCCACACAGAATAAAATTAAAAGAAAATTTTCCATATGCGTTAGATATTGCATGACAAAGCGCTTGATTTGGCCGAGGAGTTTTTTTGAGGGCACTTCAGCTGATGGACATCATTTGAATAAAGGTATACATGAACACCTAAAATAGGGTTACCCTGAGAAACAACTGAGCCATCCATATCATAACTTGGGACATAAAAGATGTCATCTACTACCAGATTTCCAAAGCCCAACTCCATCTCTGGAGAGCCTCTTTGGACAATTGTTAAGGGAACATGAGAATCACGTATTTGAAAGAGAATATTATAGAAAATACACTCTATAAACCTCAATCATTGTACCTCATGCGTAGCGCCATCCTAGCTAGGATCGATATTAGGTATGACCTTTTATCTTGTTCCTTTGTTTAATAATTGGCTCATAGAGCCCGCTCTTTCCACTTCTTCACGTTTGATTTCATGGAGGGATACTATGTCCTCTGGACACTCATCCTTAAGGAATCTCCAAACTTATTATGCGTATCAAACAAAGGCAAAGAGAGAAAAATATCATGGCATTTCCTTTTTGAAAAAAAAAGTAGTGGGATTTGATATGATCTAATATTTGTATACTGCTAGAGGATTGATGAAGTTTATGTATTCATGATGGGAAGTAACTAGCCTATATTTCCTTGGAGTAATATTTGTAAACGTGTAACTGCCTCCCTACGACATAAACACATCATTAATGATGTCATTGCTAGTGGAAATGAGTTCAACATTCACATTGGCATGACCTCCATTTATATCTGGAAACATTTCTGCTCCAACAACCCCCATCACTCTCCCAAAAATAATGAACCCAACGAAGTGAAAATTGATGTTGGTCATTGCAATCATTGTGATCCACTGATACATATTCACCCATTTAAGATATATTCATCAAGTCAGGGAATATGAATATTTCTGATGTAATTTTTCCACTCAATAATCTTAACATCAAATCCAAAATTGCCCCGTTCATCTTCACATCAAATCTGAAACTGTCTCATTCATCTTCAGAGAGATATTGAAACAATTTTTCAGAATTGTATCGAATCTGCACAACTATATTAAAAAAATTATTAATCTATGTTGCTTGGTTACCAATAAAAATGTTTAAAACAATACAACACCAAGAATTTTGTATTTCATCTCCATTGCACATAATTCACCTTCCTTCATAGAATGCATATGGCTCGTAGATTTTTTCCAGGTGTTTCAATTGTTGTAACATATATTTTGTAGATGATCTTGATAACCCTGCTATTTGCAATATGACTACCAATTTGCAATGATTCATTTTTTGTATATATATATTTTTAATTATGGTGAATCAATAATCCTTTAGATTAAACAATGAATCTACTCCTTAAACAAAGATTATTTGCAAAAATTATATGCAAAATAAAATTTACATGAATAAATTTTTAACTTTTCAAATTCCACTTATATTCATCAAAATTTCGAGTAAGAAACACTGAGTATCGTTACAACTTACGTTGTTTGGTGAACTAACCTTTGTGTCCAGAGATCCTACTCATAATTCTCCATAGTATAGATTCCTTGAACAAAGATTATATGCAGAAATTATATGCAAAATAAAATTTACATGAGTAAATTTTTAACTTTTCAAATTCCACTTATATTCATCAAAATTTCGAGTAAGAAACACAGAGTATCGTTACAACTTATGTTGTTTGGTGAACTAACCACTGTGTCTAGAGAGCCTACCCATAATTCTCCATAGTATTAACATAGGCCAATTGCTTCAACAATTTTACTTGGTTTACTTTGCTATCCATGTAGGGATTACATTTAAATGTTCCAATCTTATTTTTAAAAATTCTTGAATTGTTATGGGATTTACCACCGAAGAAGCAACCTGATAAACCTTTACGCCATGCTTTCCTGTGTGTTTAGACATGGCTGCTAAATTTTCATTCGCAACCATGTCTGACGTAATTTGAATTCAACCAAAAAAATAACACATTAAAGAGAAAAAGGATAATGGTTTTTTGGGTTGATGTTTTGAAGACATATATGGAAGATCTGATCTCCCAAGAGAAATAAATAATGTATAGAAGCTCCAGAAAAATCAAATAAATATGATTTAAATAATTAAAAAATGTCAAATCTAAGTTTGGAACCTGTTAGTTCCTAAATCTACCTCAGGCTGAAGGAAGGCAGGTCTAGGGTAACATCAAACCACAGATAACCTAGTAGCTAGCCCTACTAGGTCGGGAGAGGGCTCTCTCCTTGTCAATCTCAATTAGAATATGGCAACTAGGGCTTGAGATGACTAAAAGTTAATGCTGATTTTAGGCTAGGTATATTTGTTCAAAGGATTTTGATTGATTTTAATGGTTGGTTGCTGGATCAAATGAGGAAGGCAGCTTTGGGTCTCGGAAATCAACTTAGATTTGCAGAGGTTTCTGTGGGGCGAGGTAGGCAAGCATTTTAGCACTTTGAATTGGATGTGATGGTGAGTCTAAAGACTAGTGAGGAGTTGGAGAGGGCATGCGAGGTTCATGAGTCCTCTTTAAACAACAGAAAGCATTAAAAACTAAATGTATCCTCTAAGCAAAGCTCTGAATATCAATGGATTCTACCTAGTTCTCTTGATTCATTTAGTTATGAAGAAAAAAATAGATGCTGGAAAATATACACATAAGAGAAACTAAATCACAGAGGAAAAAACAATGCCAAGACACATTACCACAAGAATCCCACAAAATGCTGCAAAACCATGGTTCATTTCCTTGCCAAACTGCAGAAGTGATTTACAATAGTGCTCAATGCATCCACAAGAGTCCAACCTTGAAAAATGACTAAGAAAATACAAGATATAGGCATCAAACCACCTATGCTAGCCATCAGGGGTCGAATCCATGAGTCAAGGAGCTATTTCAACAACATCTAAACTGGGAACTAGAAAATAGGCAGTGGAACAGCTTGCCTCTAAAACCATGGAAATTGATTCATTCATCCTCAAACCAATTCTAACTGATGTATCTACCCCCTCAAGTCATTTTTCATCATATTTACATCATAGTACATCATATTACATCATTAATTTACCAAAGAGAGAAGAAAAAGTCAACTGACAACAAACTAGGCAAAATTATGAGTTTTTAGGCAAAATTGGCAAAAATTTGCCTGATGCGCAACGCCCTGAGCCTGATGCATAGCGCCACTTCAAGGCTGAATTTGAAGGCCTTCTACTTCACCAAATCAAGCCCAATATAGCTTGTTGGAAAGCTTTGTCTGTCTACTTTGTGGAACAACTGGAATTTTTGGATTTGGAGTCCATTTGCCCCTTCAAAAGTCATTTCTCCCAAGACTGGTTCCTGTGGGTCCAAAAAGTGGCAAAGAGGGAAATTTGTAGGTGTTTTTTGCCCTTTAGGTGACCCAGATATCCTCCAAATCTTATGAAACTTTTTTGGTTTCATTATTTTTTCATGAGGAATCCAAAAATGCATGCCATTTTGCAAAATACCTAGCCAACTCAATGCGCAGCGTTGATGGCGTTGCACATCAACTGAAAATTCTTGTGTTTTGCATTACAAAATTGTGAACTGACAAGATTTTCTCAAAATTTCTTCAAATTTTGCAAGAGGCAAGCTTACTAATTGCTTTGCTGAGCCAATGAAGCTTCAGCCAAAATTTTAAGTTTATCTTCCTTTTTGGCTCTCAAGACTCTATTTAACTTAGCTTTTAGGTTTTTTATCCTTGTCTTGCAAATTTTATTCGGAGCTAAGTAATGATAAGCCATATGGTGCAGCATTTGCTTCTCTTTGTTAGCATTATCAAGCATCTTCTCGAGGTAGATGTTCACTCTTTCCAGCCATGATTCTCAGTTAGTCTCAATTTCTTTCTCAAGGGATGTCATCTTGATTTTTCTTCTTTTTGCCACTTGCCTGTTTTCTCTAATTGTTTGTAGCTCCATAATAGCTTGTTTGTCCTCCAGTTGCTTGTTCTCTTGCTCAAGAAATTTAATGATCCATTTAGCCTTCTCAAGGTCAAGTGACAAGGCTTGGATTTCAGTCTCCTTCTCTTTGATGATCATATCCTTGAGTCTTGAGCTTTGAGAGCCCAAATTAGTTTCATCTTCCTCAACCAAAACAAAATCCATGTCTTGCCCTTCAGTAGGGCCTTCTTCATGTACCTGTTGCTTTCCTTTGCCTTTTCCCTATACCTGTTCAGCTGATGAAGAAGGAAAAGCCCCTTTCACCCCTGGTGAAGATAGCATTTTCTTGTGATCCGATGAAGAAAATGAGACCCCTTCCACCCCTGATGGAGATAGTACTCGTTTGGCAGCTGCAAAAAGCATCCTAGTGCCTCTTTCATAAGCAACAAACATAGGAATATGAGCCTCTTTAGTTTTGCTTTCAGGCTCTTTTTGTTGCTCGGAAGGTCCACCTTCCTCTTGAGGATCTGCAAATATTTGAGGCCCTTTGAAGCTTTCATGGGCAATGAAAGTTTCCCATGACACTACCAACTGAGTGAGTTGATGCAAAACAACAATTTTGATGACAGCAAAATGATAAATTCTATTGAGATGCTGTGGATATGGTTTTCTCTTTGCAATCAAAATCATCCTCTCTATGTTTTTACATATGAAATATGGAATACTCATCATTTTGACCCTCGTGAAGTGCATAAGTAATCTGATATGGTAGGCATAAAGTCTGTAGAAACTACCCTCACATGTGAGGTATTTGATGATGAGTTTCATGACTGGAACATACCGGTCCTCCAAGAACTTGAAAGGAAACACCCTGCTAAGTTTACCATGATATTTAGCCTTAATATACGGTTCATAATGCTGCTTACTGATATTCTGCCTTTTGTTCCACTTTTCCCCTACATCTGGCATTCTAGTAGCTTCTGCAATAATAGCTGGTGAAAGAGTGAAATTGATCCCAACAAGGTGCACCACATTATTCTCCATGTTTATGACAAACTGCCTTCCTAACTCATGATGGTATTTAACCCTCTCAACCATCTCACAAAACTCAAAACAAGACTGATATCTGAAACATGTGGTAGCAAGAGGGCAAGTGAGGAGTTCAGTCATGCTAATAGGTTCCTCCCTAATAATTTTTCCACCCTTGTGAGGTCTCCTGGGCTGTACATTTCTTTCCCTTGAGCTGTCACTAAGTGTTTCTTCTTCATAACTTGATTCACTGCTTCTTGTCATGGTGCTTGTCTTAGGGATGTGATGTGATGATGATATGGTGGAAAATGATAATGGATGAGGACAAGGAAGATGAGTATGAAGAGATTTTACAAATGTGGAATGGAGTTGGGGAATGAAGGGAGAGGTTTTGGAAATTAGGGTTTTGAGAGGGACTTAGGGTTTGATGAAGGGAGTGAGTTTTCTTAGGGGAGTGGGATAGGGAAAATGGAATTAATGGATTGATTTAGGGCAATGAAGTATAGAAAAGGGGAAAAGGATGTTGCTTTTGTAATGGAGTGAAAGTTTGCAATAAAATGGAAATTTATGAAGACAAGCTAGGGTTTAATTTTCAAGATGCAAAACTCATGAAGAAAACATGTAGAAGACCAAATTCAGCTCAAGATCAATGAGAACTTACTTGTAGGAGAGAAATGTAGTGTTTTTGAGAGTTTTGGGTGATTTGGAATGGTTTTGGCACCTTCTTGGCCAATGCGCAGAGCACTGGGCCCAAAGCGCAGCGCCCTCCTGATGTGTAGCGCCCTTGTAATTTAACACTCGCTGAAACTGGTTGATGTGCAGTTCCAGTCTGATGCACAGTGCCAAGCCTTTGATGCACAGCGCCAGGCCTCTGATGCACGACGTCAGGCAGATTTGCTAAAAAAACAGGGTTTTCACCTTCTTTTACTCGATTTGCCTCCAAATCACGATTTTAGCTCTTCACGGATGTTTTGCACAATGAAATAGATGACTAGCATAACGTCACTTTATATATGGATGCACTTTTAATTTTTCCTCATTTCAAACCCACTTTTATAAAGTCTTAGTCACTTTTTCTCAAAAACTTTGTTTTTCATTTGAAATATGACTTTTCTTAATCAATTGATGGACTGATGCATTGGTGCTTTTTTTTTTTGTTTGCAATGGCTAGAGTTTTCAAGGTGACCAAGAGCAGCTAGCTGAACTTATTACATATAGAAACACTTTAAATTACGTAAAATTTGTACATAAAATAAAAAACTCTGTTTTAACCTCAAAACTGAGTTTTGAGGTAAAAACCATTTATTGAGCATATCATCAGTGAATTTATGATTCTATGAACTTATAAAACCTCCTTATGTACTTGCTGACCTTTTATTGAGTTTTGGATGACCATGATGGCAAACCCTAGACCTAGTGAGACTAAAACCCTAAAACTGACTTTTGTTAATGAAATGAAACAAAATGACAGTAAATGACCTAAAACATGTGAAAACAGGTCAGCAAGTGAATGTCATGAGGGAAATTGACATGAACCACTACCATCAGTTGATCCATGACCTAATGGAATGCAGCTGAATGGATGGGACACCTAATATGCATGCAAAAAAGAGAAATTTGATCACTGATGGAGCGATGAAGATACCGACACTAACAGAACCATCCAATGTCATCTTCCAAATATAGATGAAAAACTTAATCTAATAAAAAAAATTAATATGAAAATACTCTAGAAAATCTAAAATTAATTACGAAATGATTTTTCACACTTTGTTAAGATTTACTCACCAGATCTAGCACAGTATCTCGATCGGCCAAGAAGCAAGATAATTTGACCTTTGCCATAGTGTGTAACGATTGGATAAATCATTTTGCAAGTTGAATATTTGATTTAGTTCAACAAAAATGTGAGAGTAATCGAGCATCGAATCCAAAGGTTTCCTCAACTTTGTCAAAGACCGAATTTCGATGAAACCTCGGCATCCGTTGATCTGTCAGAAACAGTTCGAACTGCCAGATATGTAACCAACATATGAAGCACCCACCATGTCTCCATTACAAGGAACTTTGAATCTAAAAACCTACTAGTTTTTTTTTCTAGGTTTCACCAGCTCAGTGCATCTCTCTTTCTCTAGTTCCCAACTAGTTGTTGCTAGTTCAATGCTGATAGAGTCTGAAATCAATCTAATGGTTGAGATGTCGGTTTTCAGGGGCACCGAACACATGGATCCACTGAAAATCCAGCCGCACGATCTGGATCAGTTTTATCCTCCTAGATATTTGGAAAGGTTTTTGCCATAGTAGAAACAGTGCCAGATGTAAAACAATGCCTTTAAATTGCCAATTATCAAGGCAAGATGATCTATAACCCCTACGGTTTAGGGAAAAATCACCCAAAACCCCAAATTTACAGCAATTTAAATTATTAAATTATTAAGTTATTTGTAATTCAAAGTATAAATAAAAAAATTACAAAACTCTTTACTCTCTTTGAAAATAGAAAGTAACTTTTCATTCAAATAATAGTATTTTAACATTCAATTAATTGAAATTTATTTTATTTTAATTAATATAAAACTATTTTTGGTTATTTATATGTATTTTTCAAATTTATTTGTAATTTCAGATTAAAAATAAAATAATTACTACCCCCATGGGGTAGATCTCGTGAAAAAACATAAACATGTAAACTTAAATGTAAATGTAAACATAAACGTAAATGTTAAAGTTAATATTTAACATTTGTTAATCTAATGTCGGCCCTATTTAAAAATCAATCTAATTATTATTATGTATAAGCACAACATAAATTTAAAATATAAAAAGTTAATATTTAACATTTAACATTGTTAATCTAATGTCAGTGCTATTTAAAAATCAATCTAATTATTATTATACATAAACACAACATAAATTTAAAATATAAAGAGGTTTACGAATAATAAAAAAAAGAGCTATGGTGAATAAATGAAAATATAAATAACCTAGAAGTATGGTAAATAAATACAGTTGTTTTTTTTTTTTTTTTAATCTTTACTCCATTAACCTCGTTATAATTATGAAAACTCAAAAAATAGGTTTTATTTAGGTGAAGCCTATGGGCAAAATACCATGGGCCAAATTATTATTAATACCATGCAAAGAATACTATTAGCCATAATATTAATATTAAAAGATTATTACTATTATTATTATTAAATCTAATATTCATATTAATATATCATAATATTGATATTATTAAATATAATAACTTTGTTTTAATCCACTATTAAATTTGTTATATTATAATATATATTAATATATCATGATATTAACTCTATATATATGGGAGGTAAGAACAAAGACATAAAGTTATAGAGGTGGAGAGATAGGGGGAGTGACAAGGGAGAGATGGAGATAAATTGAAGGAGAGGGGAGAGGAGGAATAAAAAGAAAGAGGGGTAGAGAAGGGTAAAAGAGGGAGAGGGAGACACAAAGATGGAGGAAGAGAGAGGAGAGTAGGAGGGAGATAATGAGAGGATTGGAGGGCAGAGAGAGAGAGAGAGAGAGAGATGTGGGAAGAGAGATAAACATAGGAGAGAAAGGGCGGGAGAGAAAGGATGAGAGAGAGGAGGAGAGAGGGAGGGATATAGATATGGAGTTGGAGGGGGAGAGAGGGAGGGAAGAAGAAAGACATAGAGAGTGAGAAGTGGAGAGAGAGAGGTACTGGAAAGGGAGAGATGGAGAGAAAGAGTGTATGTTTAGGGGTGAGATAAAGAGATAAATAAGGATAGATAGAGAGAAGGGGGGAGAGAAGGAGACAGAAGGAAAGAGGGAGAGAGAGAGATATGGGGGAAGAGATAAGATTGGAGGGAAAAGAGAAAGAGAGAGCGAGAGAGAGGGTAGAGAGAGATAGATAGAGTAAGAGAGTGAGGGAGATGAAGAATGAGAGATAATACTTGAGAGAGAGAAGGAGAGTGATGGGGTAAGAGAGAGGATTAGAGGGAAGAGAGAGAGAGAGAGAGAGAGAGAGAGAGAGAGAGAGAGAGAGAGATGGGGGAAGAGAGAGGGAGGTAGGAGAGAAAGGGAGACAGAGGAAGTACGAGAGAGAATATTTGAGAGAGAGGAGAGAGGGATGGATAGGGAGATGGAGTTGGAGGGGGAGAGAAGGAGGGAGAAGAAATACATAGAGAGTGAGAAGTGGAGAAAGAGAGGGAGTAACAATGGAGAGATGGAGAGAAAGTGTGTATGTTTGGGGTTGAGATAAAGACAAAGAAGGAGAGATGGAGAGAAAGTGTGTATGTTTGGGGTTGAGATAAAGACAAAGAAGGAGAGATGGAGAGAATGGGGGAGAGAAGGAGAGAGAGAGGGATATAGAAATAGATTTGGAGGTAAAAGAGTAAGAGAGAGAGATAGAAAGAGAGGAAGTAAGAGAGAGAGGATGTGAGAGAGTGGAGTGAGGGAGGGAAAGAGAGATGGAGTTGGAGGGGGAGAGAGAGAGGTAAGAAGAAATAAATATAGAGAGAAAGGTGGAGAGAGAGAGAGAGAGGGAGTGATAAAGAGGATGGAGAGAGAGGGAGAGAGGAAAGAAGTAGGGAAGAGAGATAGAAGTGGGGGAGAGGGAGAGAAGGGGAAGAGAGAGAGAGAGAGAGAGATAGGTAGATAGATTGAAGAAATAGAGTGTATGTTTTGGCGGTGATATAGAGAGGCAAATGGAGATAGAGATATAGATGGAAAGTGAAGAGAGGAAAGAAGAGAGAGATGGAGAGAGGGAGGGAGGGACAAAGAGATTGATAGATATAAAGTGAAATAACATGTGTGTTTGGGGGGTTGAGATAGAGTGGAAAATAAGGAGAGATGGAGGGGGGGGGGGGGGGGGGGGGGAGGGAAGAATATTTCATGCACTAGATAGATTGATTTTAGTGTAGACAGTGATTTCTAATCCTATTTGATTTCTTTCACTAGATGCATTGATTTTAGTGTAGATATTGATTTCTAATGATATTTGATTGCTTTCACTAGATGCATTAATTTCAATGTAGATGATTTATAATCCTATTTGATTGCTTGCACTAAATGCATTGATTTCAATGTAGATGGTGATTCCTATTCCTATTTGATTGCTTGCACTAGATGCATTGATTTCAATGTAGATGTTGATTTCTAATAATGTTTGATTGCTTGCACTAGATACATTGATTTTAGTGTAGATGGTGATTTCTAATCTTATTTGATTTCTTGCACTAAATGCATTGATTTCAATGTAGATGGTGATTTATAATCCTATTTGATTGCTTGCACTAGATGCATTTATTTCAGTGTAGATGTTGCTTTATAACCCTATTTGCTTACTTGCACTAGGTGCATTAATTTCAGTGTAGATGTTGGTTTATAATCCAATTTTCTTACGTGCACTACATGAATTGATTTGAGTGTAAATGTTGATTTTTAATCTTATTTGATTACTTTCATTAGATGCAGTGATTTTAGTGTAAATGTTGTTTTCTAATCTTATTTAATTGCTTGCATTCGATTCATTAATTTTGGTGTAAATGTTGATTTCTGTTTTGATGTAATTGGATGTATGATGGTACATTAATTTTAAAGTTATTGGATTAATGTTGTGCATTGATTTCAGCGTAAGCACAAAAAATTATTGACAATCTACATTGATTTTTGTGTTATAATATTTCAACCTAATAATATTGGAGAGAAGGAGAGACAAGTAATGATGTTTACTACAATAGATTGAGCTAAATATTTAAATGGTTTATAGTTTAACCTGTCCTTTTCATATAATCGATATGAAAATATGAAAATCAATATGAAAAGATGACAAAAGTAAAAAGGGTGACAATAAGAATAACAGAAGAAAATAGTTTTAGATTAACCACAATGAAGACTATTTGTAATTGACTACATTCTTACTATTCACATTTTCTATCATTCAATAGTATCACATTGTCCCTTTACATTCAAAATTTATATTTCATCATTTTTCATCATTAAAGTTATTATCATCACAACAAACTGAGGCAACTAAGCAAATTTAAAATTAAAATATACAGATTAATCTGAGACATATAAGCATATTTAAAAAGATTATATTAATATTAGATGAATTTACATATTATTGATAAAATTAATCATACGTTCGTTAGATTTTCTTTGGTCGCACATGACTGAAACCAACTTAGATCCATCTTAACTCTAGATTTATCAAGCACCAAGAGGGATCAAATCTCTCGAGGTACAAACATTTCCTCAAGTTTTGCACTCAAAAAATAGGTTTGCACCTCACGAGATGTGATCCCTCTCGTCGCTTGATAGATCCGGAGTTAAGATGGAACTAGGCTGGCTTTATTTTAAAATTGGGGAAATTACAAATATTTTTGAAAGTAACTTTTCATTAAAATAATAATTCTTTACTTTCAACTACATAAATTGATATAAAACTAGCTTGGATCTATCTTAATTTTAAATCTTAATTTTGGATTTACCAAGGGCAGAGGGGATCAAATCTCTTTTCACTTTAAAAAAGGTTTGTATATGAAGAGATTTTATGCCTCTCACACCTTGTAAATTAGGATTAATATGATTGAATTATTAATTATAATTATAATTATTAATTTTATGTTCCACTTTACTTATTTTTATTTTTATAATTTACCCCAACTTTATTTTGCTTAACATTTTTCACATTAGATTTTATTTTACAGAGGTTCCTCAAATTAGATGTTAAAATTGATTTTCAATAAAATAAATTGGCTATTTTTTTAATATTAAAAGTTATTTTTAATTTGCCCCATTGTGTAGATTAGTTTATGATATAATAGGTTGTTAAGGCATTTCTTATGATGTTATTGGTTTAAACTTCGATTAGCTCAATGTGCCACATGTGAGGCAATGTGGGTACACTTGGAGGTGATTGTGGTAGTGGATAGAATCGATCGTTAAGTACAAACATGCTATAGTTGTCTATTCTCTCATATACAAAAAAATAACAATAATAATAATAATAATAATCTTATTTTTTAATTTTATTGAATTAATTATTTATCAAAATTAGATTTTATTAAAAGCACATGAGTTTATTGGAAGTAGTTTAGGTGATGGAAACAAAAGGAAACTATTTTTCTTGTAAGCGTTTTCTAAATTGTATCTCCACTCAAACACTCTCATTGAAAAAAAAGTCTTGACCCCACCCATCAAGCAAGCTACCCAATGTCACCTTGGTGGATTTCTCTCACTCTTTAGACTACAAGAAGGACATCCTTATCGAGGGGGGAATCCTTAAATATCGAGCTAAGCTATGTCATTGAGTAATGAAAGGAAGTTCCTTAATGAAGACTAGTGATTTGACACTACTCACTCTCAAAGTAAGAGGTGAGGGATAAGTGTACGAATAGTCAAACAAACCATGAATTATTAACAAATTTTGAATGATTTTAATTACACAACTATGCTTATTCATGCAACCAAATTATACTTGAAAAATGAAAGATAAAGCTTGCTCAATTAACCATATAGCATGAGATGCTAGTGAAGCATATATACAATGGCACAATAAAAATAGAAAATGAATCATAAATTGTCTATACAAGTAAGGCATTAGATCATTCATTCAATGTATTCATGAGCATTGGAGATTGAGAGTTCGTTATCATCATCAAGAGACCATTCCACAATTAAGAGATCATACACCAACAATATTAACTATGTTTGGGACAACAAAGAGTTATGTGTTTGCAATGATAAATAAAGGAAATATTCAAACTTGTCATTGTTACTAAGGACAATGAAGACAACAAAGTTGAATGTGGACTACTTACACGTTTGTAACATTCAAATGTCATCCATTTATCATCATGCAAGTTGCATGAAGTAAATTTGGTAGTGGTACTAAGTGAACATTCTTTGGTCAAAGTTCATATCCTCTCCTTAGCACTACCACTTTACAAGATGAAGAAAAAATGTGAAATATATGTACAACTGTTAAGTAAAAAATTAGTTAATTTTAGGGTTATTATTTAATTTTAGGTTCAATTAGACGAAAGGGCACGGTCATAAGATCATTCCCTTTCCCAAAGGGTGCCCATGGCAGTATATAAGCCAGGAAACCCATTGTAAACAATCATCATCTATCAATTCATCTTTTAATAAAATATTTATATATATATTTTCTACATATTAGAAGTTTTTTACTTCATCTAGTATCAGAGCGGTTCTTTTCTTGGCAGATAGCTGCACAGCTCACTGTGCCTATCATACTAGGCTCACTCATCTTCCCGATTCACTGTACATCAATTGCCTTGGCCCCCGCATTCACTCACGCCCCACACTGCTCCTCCACATACGTTAAAACCCTCGTCCTCTGCAATCCGCTGTCCAATCTTACCACCACGCGCTTCAGCCTTCCGCTAGTCATTTTTTTTTAGCCATCATGTCGTTGCCTCCATCCGTTCCGTTGTCCTTGCCGTGCGTCATTCGTGGCTCCACTGTTCCCTGCTATACACCGTTGCCATTTACCGCCGTCCGACCACATCTACAGTAATATTCCTTAAGTTTTTGAACAGTCGGAAAGTCCAGCAATCAATCAACGTGACTGTTCAGTTAATTATATAAAATATATATTTATATTATTATATATAACATATATATATATATATATATATATATATATATATATATATATATATATATATATATATATATATATATATATATATATATAAGCTGGCAGATAAATACACGCCCCCGTAAACCCACTCAATGTCGACAATGGCAGATTTCCAAAAACAATTGTTGGACTCATAGTATAAGATAAATAACAACCACGATGAGGTCAGTAAAAGATTAGATGAATTCCATATCAAGCTTGAAAGGCAGGCTGACGATATCAAAAATCAAGCTGACCAAATAAAAAATCTTCAGGATACAACAAATGGAATAGAAATAAAGATGGAAAATCAACTTGTCCAAACAGAAGCAAACATCAGAGAGATCTTAACAATGCTGAAAATTCTATGTAAAGAGGAAAATTGTACATCCAAACAACTACTAAAAGAAAATGAAGAGAATCAAGAACACATCTCATCAGATTCAACAAAGTCAACAGATTCTCATGAAAAAGTTGAATCCCCAAAAAAATCAGCAACACTCCACCAAGAAGTGAGTAACACAAACCTTACGAAAAAACAACTCTGGGATACATTTACCAATCAACACCCCTTTTTCGCTCAACCATTAGCAACATACCAGTGAAGGGCAAAAGTCAAGATGCCTAAATTCAATGGAAACGAAAAAAACAATGTTGCATGGATAAATAAAGCATAAGAATACTTTGAGATATATGACATCAATGATGATGACAAAAAGCTCAGGCACACATCCATGAAAATGGAAGGGGAAGCATATAATTGGTATATGTGATGGAAAAAAACAACACACGTCATTAGCTGGAGAAAATTTAAGGATGCATTCTTTAAAATATTCCAAGGTGTAAAAGAAGAAGAGTTATTTTCAAAACTCATCAAATTACGACAAAAAGGAAGTGTGGACGAATACACTCAAGAATGGGAGACCTTAGTAACATGAGTACCCGGGTTATCAGAATCTCGTCTAATTCAGTCATACGTCTCGGGACTCAAAACCCATTTACAAGAAAAACTTGAGATGCATGAAATTACATCAATATAAATAGCAAGACGAAAAGCAAAAACAACCGAAAAGAAATCTGAACCAATATTTTGGTCAAAAGCAGAAAAAAAATATTCAAGACGAAGGATACCCCAGTATGTTGACTCAAATAATACAAGATATGTTCCACCACATTGTTGTGAAGATGAAAAATCTAATGTGGAAATGCAAAGGATAAAAGATGGTAAATGTAAACGTTGTGGTGAGAAGTGGGACCCCAAACATAGATGTGCTAAAGGAAAAGAACCAAAGAACCTATATAATTGTGAAGCAACCAATGATTCAAACAGTGAAGATTATGACATAGAAGACACATAAGACACCCTAGAATTCTCACCATAATTAAATGATGGAAGTATTCTGCAAGTGTCATTATCAGCTATGACAGGTATATCACAACCTCAGACTTTAAAGTTAGAAGGACACATAAAGAAGAAAAACGTAGTGGTTCTCATTGACTCGGGTAGCAGACACAATTTTTTAGATGCAACCATGGCAAAGATACTCAATATTTTTTCATTTCCCTTACCAAACATGAAAGTGATGGTAGCTAACGGTAAGAAGATTGAAAAGGTAGGGAAATGCCACAAGGTCAATTTGCAGATTCAAGACTTTAATCTAGAGTCTTCGTTCTTCACGGTACCGTTAGGAGGAGTAGATGTAGTCTTAGGTATCCAATGGCTACGAACTTTAGGTACTTATGCTGCCAACCATCAAGTACAATTTATAAAATTCAAATGGGGAGGTCAGAAGTACAAACTACACGGATTCCAAGCACCAGAAAATCAAGTTATATCATCGCCTTAGATGATGAAGCTGAGTCGAAAAGGAGCACCTACTTATGTAGTACAATGTCACCAATTAGAAATGTTATCTGTAAATATGACCAGTGAAGAGTCACCAAAAATACAAGATTTAATTCAGAAGCATGAAAAATTATTTCAAGACCTACCTATGAAGATGCCGCCTAATAGGGAAATTGAGCATACAATAGAAGTCAAGGCGGGGTCAGACCCTGTCAACATCAAGCCATACTGATATCCACATCACCAAAAAACGGAACTTGAGAGATTAATCCAAGGCCTTTTACAGTGTGAGACCTTGATCATCTTGGAATATCTGATCAAGTGGAAGGACTTACCTGAAGAAGACGCTTTCTGGGAGAATGAATCATTCTTCAATGACATCTGTCGGTACTTATGCTTTGAGGACAAAGCATTCTTTCGAGAGGAAGGCAATGTTATGTAAATATTAGTTAATTTTAGGGTTATTATTTAATTTTAAGTTTAATTAGACGAAAGGGCACAATCATAAGATCATGCCCTTTCCCAAAGGGCGCCCATGGCGGTATATAAGCCAGGAAACCCATTGTAAACAATCATTATCTGTCAATTCATCTTTTAATAAAATATCTATATATATATATATATATATATATATATATATATATATATATATATATATATATATATATATCTGCATATCATAAGTTTTTCACTTCAACAACCAACTAAATAAGTTAAAAAGGTTGTTGCAACATATATAGGTGCTCATGTCGTGTTTCAAAAAGAGGTGTTGGCCCACTCCCCTTTTCGATAATTTGTCAATCTTTGAATTTGATTCTTTTGAATGTGATAAAATGATATGACCCTAAATATTCTAATCAACTCCATAATTTTAATCATCCTTTGATCCAATAAACAAGTGTACAAGGAAGTATAACCTCTCACCCAATCTAAAACAACCTTTGAATCCCGTGTGACTTGTAAGTTTACATTGTTGAAGTGACGCAATTAAAATGACTAACATAAACAATTAATTCATATTATTGTAGTTTTTGTTAGGTAGTCATATTTTTTCCTAAACTAAATTAGTCATTTATGTTAGTAATTTTTAGTAGTATTACTTATTAGCTAGTCATATATTTTAACTGGTGACTAAAATAGTCATTTATGTTAGTCATTTTTAGTTGGGTCTCTTAATATTGCTAATTTTTGGTAGTATTTCACTTGGAAAAGTTGTGGTGACTAACTTTTCTAGTCACTTAATTTCACCATTTTCTACTAGTGGATGGTCAAGTCTTTATATTTTATGAATTCACTTGCAATGCCTTGGCAACACAACGATAATTTTTTGAAATGATGAAACAATGTTTATGTGTAAATTGTAGTCCAACCAATATTAAATTGGAAACTCATTGTAATACTTGACATTTCATATAATATAATTAATGTGGTTGATTTTATTTATAGTTATAAGTTTGATATTATTTAATATTGTAATTAACATATGTAACTTTGCATTTTCGTATTAGATGAACATGCAAATTGCATGACATTTGTTTTTATTTAGTTGCAAAATGATACTAATTAATTTATGTTGATTAATAATGAGCACATAAATTCAATCTAAAACTACTAAATTAGTAGTTTATATTGATTAACGATGAACACATAAAATGAATATACAGTGACTAAATTAGTCATTTATAATGATTGTTAATGAATGTAAATGGGATGAATATAAATTACTAAACCAGTCGTTTACATAATGAATATGAAATTATAAAAAAAAGATAAATGACTACTGTAAACGATAAATTTGTGATTACAAATGACGATTAAATTTTGCATATATACGACTATTAGTAGCTAATTTACATTATCTTATAACACGACTGACATTTGGTCATATTTCTTTGGTCATTAATTAGTTTCAAACGATGACTAAAATTTGCATATATTTGACTATTAGTAGCTAATTTATAGTATCTTATAATGCGACCAACATTTTGGTCATACTTCTTTGGTCATTGATTGGTTTTCTTGGGTGATCATATAGTAGTATATTATGTTGTGTATTTGGTCATTAAATGTGGAAATTAATGCTATATCAACGACTAAATTAATGACCAAATTTATGATAAAATATACTACTAGATGATAAAATTGAGACAACTAATTAATGATTAAGCTAAATACGACTAAAAGTTGATCACACTATATGATACTGTAAATTAGTCACTATTGGTTACCAACTGAAAAGTAGTCATTTATATGCAAATTTAGTTAATTTTTTAGTAACTAATTAGCCATTTTATACTAGTGTTTCTTTAGATTTACACATGCTAAAGGTTGGAATTTAAGATGTTATTGTGATAAACTACATGATTTTCATTACATTAGTAAGGAATAATCTTTTTAAAAGAAAACTATTGATTGGCGGTTTGTCTCATGATGTTTGCACTATTGTTGACCCAATGAAAGTTGTTTTTCCCTGCTAGTTAAGTTTTGATTTTGTGCCAGCAAAGTTAATAGTACAAATGTAAGTATATACTTACTACTAGGGACCCATATTTTCACTATGGCTTGAAAGGTCCACACTAGTGCCTTTAGAGCTAGTGTTTCTCTATGTTAAATACTATGTGTAAACCAAGAATATATAAGTAGATTTTTTTCCTATAAGTTGTAATGGTGTTACTATCAATGTCATTTTTTTTTTTAAATGAGATTTATCTCCAACTATATGATAAGTTGGAGTAAATTTTGTGGGATTTTTTGGAGTAGATATTATGCAATTTTAAAAAACAAAGAAAAATAAAGTTTTAAGACTGCCAAATGTTATCATTTTTTCCAACTTATTGAGATTAACACTAACATAATTGATTATTGTGTGACAACCATTTGAATGCAAATTCTAACTTTATTTCAAATTAACTTTGCACACAAAGTGGCCCTAAGTCACATTTACCTCCTAAACAATGTTTACCCACCATGTTATTGAATATGGAGATGGATTTTATGTAAAATAAGACTAGCAAATTTGATTCTTCATCCTCTACATTTGTCTTGATCTTTGGTTAAAAGTACTAACTATGTTTTGTAGGGTTTATAGCTCTTGCTTAGATATTTTTGATACACTTGACATGGTTCTTTTTGCAGATTTTAACAACATACCATTAGAGGGAAACAAAATGGTCTTCAATGATTGAAGAAATAAATAAACCCCAGGAATTAATCCTTTGTAAATTTGTAATTTTAATTTCCAAATTGTAATCATGTTTATTAATCAATAAATCTAGCTTTGTTCTAAATGATTTTTGGTTTCTCTATATTATCTAGTCATGCATAAGATATTTGGTTTAGAAAGCCTTTTTTTAGGGGTGCCATTGTCTAGCGAATACAATTATTTTCATTGTTTTAAATGCTTATGTAATCAACAAAAAAATTGTCTATGTCATTTCTTTCAATGTTTTAACTATATGTGTAATTGAAAAAAAATTATGTCCATGCCATTGCCTTCAATTTCTTTAGTTATTTCTATTATCAACAAAAAAAATGATGTTCATGTATTTATAATATAGGTAGTAAAACTTATTAGAGGTAAAATACATCTTAATGAATCAAATGAAAATTACATTGCAAATAATAATCAATACAAACTCAAAAATGGTGTAGGAGAATGACTAAAAGAATTTGTTTCCTTTTTGTGCAAGAGATTGATTAGCGAATTTCCTTGCTGCCACTTCTTATTCCCAAGCTAGTTTGGTAGATTGATTTTTTTCATATGTAAGATTCTTCAATGTCTTCATGACCCATTTAATTTTAATTTTTTTAAAACATGATCACCATCTTTTAACATCCTTGATTTGGCCTTGCTTTTTCATTTTTGAAAAATATAGACATATCAAGATACATAGTGACATTTGTGCAACAATGACAATATGTCTTTCTAAGAATCATTTTTTTTCCTATATCTTGTAACAATTCATTGCAAAAGAAAGATGTAAAACCATAATTTTTTAACCTTTTATTGAACTTGATTTGTGAGTTACAAATAATAATCAATATAAACTCGAAGATGTTGTAGGAGAATGACTAAAAGAAATTGTTTCCTTTTTGTGCAAAGGATTGATTAGCCAATTTCCTTGCTGCCACTTCTCATTCACAAGCTAGTTTGGTAGATTGATTTTTTTCATGTGTAAGATTCTTCAAATGTCCTCATGACCCATTTAATTTATTTTTTTTAAACATGATCACCATCTTTTAACATCCCTGATTTGGCCTTGCTTTGTCATTTTTTGACAAATATGGATATATCTAGATGTAGAGTGACACTTCTGCAACAGTACCAACCTGTGTTTCCAAGAATCATATTTTTTTTCCTAAATCTTGTAACAATTCATTGCAAAAGGAGGATGTAAAACCATAATTTTTTAACCTTTTATTGAACTTGCTTTGTGAGTTTTGATCGAGATATACAAATTAAGATGCCTAGCGTGCAACCATAGGAAAATATGCTTTTCGAAGGGCCATCTTTTGTTCTTCAATATTGTAATAATTCATTGCAAAGGGTGGGTGTTAAATCATCACTGATCAAGAAGATCACTTTTCTTCTTTGGCATTGATTCCTTAAGTGGAAAAGACCTACTACGAGCTCCTGTGGACGGCACAAATAATCCTTCCAATTCAGAAGTTCGAAGCCCTTCTTGGCAAAATCAGACAACTTGGATGAGAAAATCGTTGTTGACGCTGACGCTGCAATTGAAGAGATAAATGCATTTGGGGAAATATTCAAGCAGTTCGATTTGCTGTACTACGAGACCATTTGAACTACGTGGTCTGCTACTTTAAGTATTTCATGATGGAGCCTTTGCTTTCACGAGTAGAGGTGTTTAGAAGAGTGGATAACGCATTACCTATTACCTGCAATATTTTTCTATGAATTTCGAAAACCCATGAGAAATTCGAAATGGGAATCCCCTTGGGCAACTTCCAATGGAAAACCAATGTTTGCTGAGTCGTCCTCTCACCTTTCGCAGCGTAGTCATCGTCTCACCTTTCGTTCTCAGGCAACGTTTGTCGTTATCATTAATTATTTACAGCACCGGAAAGACCGACCTCAGATTTGATATTTTTTTACGATCATTATCTGATCATATTGATTACATGGCTTCGGGTTGTTATTTACCATTGCTGATATGGTTGCATAGCAAACTAAACAAATAAATAAATAGAGTGTGTGCATGGTAATGTATAATGTCTGAAAAAGTGGAGAAATCATTATTGAACAGTTTTGTGTGGTTTTTGGCCTTGTAAATCGTTGAACACATCACTAGTTTGATTGTGTTTATATACTGTTACAGTTTGTTGTTTTTGGCGCTCTAAAACCCCTGAACAACGTTATATAATGAGATCTTTGTATGAGGCAGGTCAAGTTGATTGATCAACTTCTGAACACACTCAGTATCCAAACCACTTTCTTAGTGATTGACAGATAGCTGAAAGTGTTATATTTGACAGATAGTGGTAGGTCCATATAGTAGTTCATTACTTGACAACTATTATTGCATAAGCCTTGACGAGTCGAGATGTCAATATTTTTGATCTAGCAAAGTTTGCCAACGATGGTCAAAGGAAGTTATGTTTTAAATGGAGTTCAAGTGTCAACTCGGAGATATGATAGTGAAGAAATAGTGACGTTTGCGAGATCTTTGAGTGGATGTAAGTGATGAAGACCAATCAGACAAATATTATTCTTGTGTGTATTTTCAATGTTTGACATGTGATCGTTAAAAGAGGGACTTGGAAATAACACTTACATTAGTAAATAGGAGGATTTGATTTGTTGAGTTGTTAGACTATTGAGATATTTTCTCAATCAACAATCTCTTAATTTAAAACTAATTGGATCTCATAATCACCATATATACATGATGTAATTATGTGATTTTCTGAATAAAAGAAAAATAATTTTATATATTTACTCTGTGAATGAATTTTTCCAAATTAATTAACATCACCACATTCTTGTTATATTACAAATTTTGAATAAATCTACTATTTCTCTAATTATTTTGTATTTTATCCCTTTTATAGTAATGAGGATGTTATGCTATTATTCCTTCTTCCCATGTAGCATTATGTTTTTACCATTATGCAACTTCGTGTTGTGTTTCTCTCCTATTACATGTGTATCTTGTAAAGGCAGGACTTATGAAACTACATGGATTTTATTGTAATTGACGTCATTACATTCTAATTATAATTAAAATATTAAAGGTTTAATAATGTTGAAAATTATGTAGCATATTTTTAAGAGCAAGTCTAAGTAAGATGGACATTATGTGATGATAATATCAAGGTTATTTTTAAGAAAATATTTCGAATATTTAAGCACTATTAAAAAGTATAACAATTTTTTTTTTCATATTTTCACTGGCAAGAACTTAAACTATAATGGGGGCGGTGTTTGGTGTCATGTATAAGATTAAGATTAGATGCTATTAAAAAGAACGATTGTGGGCAAGCTTGGTGATGACTATAAAGGAAATTGATTTTCTTGTAGGTGACCTATGTTAAAACCACTTTTCGTCATGGAGTAAGACCTAAAATTGCTTAGTCTTCCTCAAACATAAAGAAACAAATTAACAACCCTAAGTTGGATCCATTTGATAAGAGTGAAAGTTTTCCTTCTTATAGATCATTAGCGTGTTATTTTAGGTGAGACAATTTTCCTTGAATAATGATGATGTGTCAACTCGTATTTGTAGATAGAAAAGAATGATGATAGTCTTCATTATTGATTTGACAACTAAATTATGATAAGTTTCACCATGTTCAAGAGAAAAATGAAAAGAAAAAAGAAAAAGAACAAACACTTATTATAAAGCTAATGCTCATTCTCTTCTTAGTCTATACCAATGAATCATTAATTTTCTAAGTTGCACACTATTATCTAAATATACATGAATAGTTCAAAATACCAAAATTGTATATTTATATGATTTCAAGTTTTGTCCTCTTTATGATAATAAATTAGCTAATTTTAGGACAATTTTCAATATAAAATTTTGATTTAAGTAATCTAGTTTATATTTTGGGTAAGAGGTTAAATTACAACAAAGTATATTTAATTTCATTTATGAAACTATGACAATATTCAACTTGAAAGCACATTACCTCATTGTTATAATTTTAGAAATCACATAACAAGGCATTCTCTATTTTGCAAATATTAACTAAGTTGAAATTACCTTTTTGTGTTGGATAGACCTTAAATTGCTCTTAATTAATTAAGAATTTATCTTCCTTTAACATAAAAATATATTAATAACTATTTTGATTTAAGTAATCTAATTTATATTTTGGGTAAGAGGTTAAATTACAACAAAGTATATTTAATTTTATTTAAGACAATATGCAATTTGAAAGCACATCACCTCATTGTTATAATTTTAAAAATCACAATACAAGAAATTCTCTATTTTGCAAATATTATCTAAGTTGAAATTACTTTTTTGTTTTAAATAGGCCTTAAATTGTTCTTAATTAATTAAGCATTTATTTTCATTTAACATACATACATATACATACACATATATAATTTAAGACGAAAAACACATCTTATAACAAAAATATAATTTTATTACCTTATAAAGCATCACAATTATTTTTAATATATATATATATATATATTGAATATACACAATAATAACCTAGGTATCCAAATTTTATTATTATATTAATGAATATTAAACTAATAACCTCAAAATTTGTAAAATTTTAATAGCCTATAACATTAAATGTTTATGACAATTAACACCCTTCTTAGTTCTTACGCAAAAATAAAACTAATTCTATTAAATGGATAAACATTAAAAATGTGTAACAATGAGCACATAGTGTTTTCAAGTATATAACTAACTCATTCCATAATATACATAAACATTAAAAATCTATAACAATGAACGTAGACATGTTTTTCCAGTAGAGTTTGCCACGAACAAAAGAATCATAAGAGATGATTGGACCGTCTGTCATGCACAAAAATTCCACGGAAATGATTCAAAAAATTCATGAATGTCATTATTTATGATGAGAGGAACGAATTTTTGTACATTTTGAGTGTACATAAAGATCTTCATAATATTCCTTTTGATAATGTTCTTTGCAGGACGTCCTCTGCATTGGGCCCATCTAGATCACATGGAATTGGCTTTTTGGGGCATGATTGAAGGGAAGCACAGCGCAAGTTGCAACTTTTGACTTTAGATGATAATGCGACATTATAATTTATTAAAATTATTATGAATCTGAATTCAGATTTCGTTGTCTACTTTTGTTTTTCTTATTTACTTATAAATAATAAAAAAAATTATTTTAATTTTAAATTTGATAATTGCTTTTTATTAATGTATATATTTAGTTTGTGCTACATTAAAAAATTAAATTTTAATATAGTTGATTTCTTTTTTTATGTTTCTAACTTTTGCTACTTTTAAATCTTAACAACATTATTTAAAAAAAATAATCTGAAAATCCAATGAAATTAACGAAAATAAAATTCATCCCAAATAACTTTAAACCATATATCTAATGTATATATAGTATAGAAAAATGTATATACCATGCTTATTGCTTTCTATTTCGATCCCAATAATGTGAAATTTCATCGTTTCACACCTTGCCTGGTTCATGCTTTTGATCTCAACTGGCAAGAGGGACTCACCCCAATTCACAAGACAAGTACTGATCCGTTAGCCATCAAAACAGAACCCACGGCTTTACATTATCTATAGAAATCCTACAATTCAAATAGATCAGGTACCCAATATCATAGAGTTTATTGGATTCCACCTAACAAAAATTGCAAATACTTTCACCATAGTGTATACGTAATGTATATACAACATTATCATTTCACAGTAGACGAACTATTTAAGTATATAAATTGATTCTATCGTTATGAAATAACAGTAAAAACAGCCTGATCTGCCCCGCCTATTCGTACAAAGTCTGTCAGTTTTCTCACGTTTATCTTCTACGTATGATCGAACACACAATCTCCGACACCTGCAAATTAAAAAAAAAAAAATGATCCATGAAAATATTTCTATAAACTTTATTGCGATGATCGAACACACAATCACCGACACCTGCAAATTAAAAAAAAAAATTGATCCATGAAAATATTTCTATAAACTTTATTGCGATGAAAAAGAGTGGGGAGGAGTCCCAGGACAGGTTAGCATTAAGGTAAGTCATTATTTCAATTTTTCATTTTATGTAAATTCAAAATAAAAGATTAGTCTAAATTCACAGTTATAGAATTTAAGAAAATAAAAAGTTAGCTTGTAAAGTTGAGGCTTCTGTAATCTATATCAAGTTTACAAAAAAAAATTGGCGAAGATCACATGAAATACTATTTGTGGACGCGTTTAGAACCAACCAGTGTGGTTCATCGTTCAGGACAAGGAAGAAACAGATCCAGTTTAGTATGTTAATACACTGAGCAGAGCCTCTAACGGCTAACTTAGCCTCTTACGGCCCAAGTTAGCCGTTAGAGGCTCTGCTCAGTGTATTTAACATGCTAAGCTGGATCTGTTTCTTCAACTTGTCCTGAAGATGAACCACACTGGTTGGTTCTTTGAAAAGCGTCGACAAATGGTATTTCATGTGATCTTTGCCAAAAAATCTTTTGTAAAAAAAGATTCCCTGTTAAGATATTGCTAGATATTAAGTCATCAGTAAGTCTGGGCTGGTAGAATTGGAAAAACATTTCATTTTGGAATATGATGCGTTCATAGACATTTTAGAAAGCTATGAAAACATGTTAGCGGCATTGTCATTTTATTTTGGAATGTGATGCATTCAAAGACATCAGAGAAAGTTATGAAAACACTTAGCATCATTTTCTTGACATTGTCTTTTTAGCGTGGCTATTGTTGGAAGATTGAGCCAGCTCATCATCAATTTAAATTTCGAAAAAATTGAATTGCAAAAGCCAAAAATAAGAAACTAATAATCTCATGAACTATTTTTAGTCTCATAAACTTTAAAATATCATTTTATAAATTCATAATTACAACTATTTTAGTCTCCCTAAAATTAAAATATCATTATCATTTTATTTCATAAATTTCACAGTTACAAAACTTAAAAAAATAAAAATAAATAAAAAAAAAAATCGAATGGAGCTTACTTGGATCGGAGGAGGAGAGCACCGCAGATCCATTGAAGTCACAGGTAGCGCCCGCGGCCTTGTTCCTCTGCCAGTAACTGTTAAAAGCATAGGAAGCATGGGAAACAAGGGTGTTAGGGAGATAACAGGGCTCCCCGGGCTCGATAAGCGAACAATCGGCTCCGGCGCCACAGGCATAATCCAGTGCAGCTTGCAGGCTAGTTTGGTCCAGTTGAGCCACGGCAACGGGTGAGACAACGCACCACTGAGCAACAGCAACGGGGCCAGGAGGGGTCGACGGAAACGGGGCGTTGTTCTGAGAGGGAACGGAGATGTGAGAAAGGACAGGGGCGTCATTGGAGAGAACGATGGGGTAAACGGGTGTCCCATTGGGGTAAAAGAGACCCCAGTTGCGCTCTGTGGTGGGGCCGGGTTTCTGGTCCTCGTTAAAGAGGGAGAAAATGTAGGTGGGGATGAAGGCACCGGGGCGCCGAGGTGTCCCCCGTGGCGGGTCGGCGAGGGCCTTTTGTACGAGCTGCTGGTTGTACAGCGTGGCGTTCGGGACATTGGTGCCCGGCTGATTGTCGTCGCCTTTTGTGGGCCACCCTGTCTCACCAATGACCACGTTAACGCCGGGGAACCCGAGGCGGTCCATGGCTGCCAGCACGGCGTCCAGCTGGGCGTCCAGCATGTTGGAGTAGCTGAGCCCGGCGTCTTGGATTTCCGCCGTGTTGTGGTCCAGGCTCAACGTGGCGTAGTCCAGAGACACGTTGGCGGGGTTCGCGCTCCAGGCGAAGAACGGGTAGATGTCCAGGAAGAGGAAAGAGCCCGTCCGGTTCGCGAAGTCGAGCAACGGTTGCAACACCGGGGAGGCGACGTCGCTCCGGAAGGTGCCCTCGGAGGGCGGGTAGGAAGAAGAAAGCACGTCCATGGCTAGGGATGTCGTGACTTTGATGGAATCAGCGAGGCCGTGGTTGAGTAAGGAGGCGTGGATGTTGGCCATGGCCGGGAGCAGGAGGAGCCACGTTGGCTGGTTTTGGTAGTCGGAGAGCACCTCGTTGCCCACCATGATGGCCGTGATGAGCGTGGCGGGGTAATGGGGGAGCACGTTGGCTTGAACCCATTGCTCGGCGACGGTGGGGGACGACGATATGTTGGAGATGTCTTGGTTTCTTACGGTGATCGTTACTTGGAGGGCGGTGTTGGAGAGCGCCGAGAGGACTTGGGGATCGGTGTCGTAGATTTTGACGTAGCCCGCTTGCAGGTTTTTTATGAGGGCCACGGCAGAGGAGGGCGATGGGAGGTTGTCCGCCACGCGGCCATAGTTGATGCCAAGCGCTCGCGTGTAAAATGGAGGAAATACGCCTGCATGCATCAACATAAAAATAAACGAAAAACCGTGTTAGACATTCAAAATTATGTGAAACATTTATGTTAAATTTGGTGTTATATTTTGAAAAAATTTGGCAGGGATTTTTGTAAATTCAAATAAAAATTGTCAAAATTTATAATTTTAGGTGTTTTAGACTTTTTTGATGGTGTTGAATTCGTTTCCACCATCGAAAATATGATTCAACACTACATTTACAAGAATTTTTGAAATTTTTTACCTAGATTCAAACTACTTTTGACTATCAAAACAAATTCCTCCACTTCAATACACAATTCCTTAAAAATATATCATTACTTTTATTTAAAAAACTGGCCCTATGGATTAATAAACTTTGAAAATGTCTGGAAAGAGATGGGATTTAAAAATAGTTTTAGTTCTGGAAAATTATATCAAAATTGGCAAAGTTCCAAAAGCATTCCAAATAAGTTTTGAGTCCATTAAGAGAAAGTCGATACTAAGGGCACTATGGAAAGAGATGGACTCCAAAAAAAAAGTTTTAGTTTTGAAAAATTAAGACAAAATTTCCAAAACATTACATCAATAATTCCACGAGTATTCCAGGTAAGTTTTGAGTTCATTACGAGTCCATACTAAAGGCAGGGTGAGTGTTTGTTAAATTAATATAATTGGATACCTTTTTAGTGCATAAGAGTGAGTCAACTACTAACGGCAGGGTGAGTGTTTTTTTAATGAATATAATTTGATTATGGTAAAATTATGATTTTGGTAAAAAAAATTTAATAAAGAGTTGTTTTGTTTTTATAAATGGGATTAGGGATGTAAAATTTTTATTTTATAATTTATATAGTATTTTATAATAAAAAAGGTTAATTGAGTTATTTTTTTATGGATAATGAAGTGGTTATCTTTATTTTTATTGTAGATTTTGATAATATTTTGAAATTTGATGATAGGGAAAAAGTTTTTTCCAAGAATGATAAATTGGTTATCTTTATTTTAATTGTAGATTTTGAAAATATTTTGGAATCTAATGGATATGAAAAAATTAAATAATTAACTTTGCTTTTGCCAATCAAATTCCAAAATGTTCTCTAAATCGGCAATCAATAAAGTTCAATTCAATTAAAATAATCTTAATTGCAAAAACTCATAAAAAATAAAAATAATTTAAATATTCATTATATTGATTATAAATTTAGATATCCTAAAATATTCTTAATTTCAAAACTCATTAAAAATAAAAATAACCTAAATATTAAGCTGATTGTAAATTTGGATATATCAAATACATTGAGCATATACCCTTTGCATAAAAACCTACAACCAGCAATATAAAAATCAAAATCTACAATCAGCACTATAAAGATAAAGATACTTGAATTGAAAATTGGCTTTATTTCCAACCCTCAACTTGCCACCCGAATAAAACAACCCACAGCGTGCAACTTAAATAAAACAACTCTCAGCGTGCAACTTGGATAAAAGTTTTGAATAAAATAGCCCTCAACTTACAGCATCCATTAAAGTATTTCAACCATATGTTCCCAACCCTCAACTTACAACATCCATTTTAGTATTTCAACTCTTTTTCAGGAAGATAATGATAAAAATATGCTCTTGATAAAAATATGCTTTTCCATACAGATCTCTCAACAAATAAGAATATATTTGGAAAGAAGTTTGGCTTCTAGGAAAAGAAAATGAAATAAAAATGTTTATTATATTTTTAATCTATTAAAAATATAGGAAAAGAAAATGAAATAAAAATATTTATTATATTTTTAATTTTTATATAAAAAGATGTAATTTTAATTTTCAATTTAAAAGATGCAATTGAAAAAATGAAATAGTAAAGTTTATTATATTTTTAATTTTCAAATAAAAAATGTAATTTAAATTTTTAAATAAAAAGATTTAATTGAAAACTATTTACTGCAATGGAAATAGATTTAAAACATATTAAATACAAGTTTATAACAAATTTTAAAAGAAAAATCTGTTATATTTTGAAATCTTAAATATAGTGATGCTTATTGTATATAAATATTATAAAAATATATATTTGATTTTTTTCTTTTTATAATAGACATTAAATTAGGTAATTATTCATAAAATAATAAATTTTCATTATTCAAAATTATATCTGTTTTCAATTATAATATCAATAATTTTTAAAATTTATTATTAAATTTAAAAATATATAAAAATAAATAAGAAAATATACTATTTAAAATAAAATATATTATTTAAAACACAATTAAATATATTAAAATAAAAATATTAAAAATAGTTTAACATTTTCAAAACCAAAACAAAGATGGGCACTCCCTGATAATAAGTAAAGAATAATCAACGAAGATTGGACCTCACAAACCATAAGAGTAATTATACAACCAAAGAGTTCAAAAGGGAATATCATATCCTAGGGATTTACAAGAAAATCAGTCTGTGATCAATGAGTTCTGCAGACTCAACCAAAAGGTCCAATTTAAATATCATTTCCTAGTCATAAGGAAAAATAAAACAACTGATATTCGAAATTGATATCATTATCTAATGGTCACAGGAAGATATAATGATATTTATTTATAATTGATAAAATGACTGCTAACCGTTTAATTTATATTTCATTAAAAAACAATATTAAAAAGTTCAGGACATAGCCCTCTGGGAGGTACCAAGCTAAACTCTGCTCTGGATCTTACCAACTGTTAAAATATCAGTCAGACCAACCATTTAAAATAAGCTATAAAGCTGCAATTAAATTCTTTGAATTTTCTTACATGTTTCAGTTTATCTCGGTGTTATACTGTCAGAGGACAGTAGAGGCAAAACGGTTTCTAGTACAGAGCTAAGTCCAATGATGCACCCATCTTGCAGGAGTATTAGTGTTGGGTTTACTTTCTCTTTTTCAAATCTTAGCCATGGTTTCATATTTCTGTTGATTAGGCTAAAATCATTATTTATATTTTTTTTCCAAGTTTTGGAGCTTGTTATACATAGTTTTGCTCAGCATCGTACCACAAAACCTGTGAGAACCAAATCTCCCCACTTAACTATTGGATCATATTCATAAAACTTTTCACTGGTATCTGCTTTATGGATTTGATTGGACACTTTGACTAGGCAGGAATTAATGGGTTTTAAACATGTGTGGGAATGTTATTTCAGAATTGAATTAGTGCTTTCCATAGGGATTCAAATAGCTATTTTTTCTGAAATAAAGATTTTCACAGTAGGAGAGTAGGAGATCATGTTGTTGGAAGATTTTTTGTGTGTATATTTTTAGGAAATGTTTTGAGTGGATGCTCCACCTCATAAAAACACATAAAACTTTCTTTTATTTTTTATTTTTTTAACATCTCTACTGAAAATGTGATTCAGAAGCTCTATGGAGACCAAGGCAATTGAAGTGCAAGATCAACTGTTTTCTACTTTAGAATGGGAAGGATGGGAAACTTGCAGTCTTTCCATGGCTTCCATATTTCCTGGAGAAAGATCCCCAGCACCAACAAAACTACTGCTAAAATATCAAATATTTGACCCCCTGGTCATCAAAGGTGCTGATTAAATTATTTCTTAACAATGTCATAGATTTAAGCAAAAGCCTACATTACATTTGAAAGAAAGAATCGTTACCGGAATTTGCTGCTGCTGAGAGTGTAACCAGATGTCCCAGGGCTGCCACCAACAGAGTACAAAGCATGGGAACTGTGCGTTGCATTCTGCTATATCTGCCGAAGACCACCATTGTAGAATGTGATAAAATGAAACACTTGATTTCTCCACAAAACCATTTAGCATCCAAACCTGATGATTGTAGGCTGACAGTATATTGCATGATTATTGGTATTCTTCTTTAATCTTACCATATAAAGGGGGCATATTTATTTTACAAGATTCCCGCCAAAGTGAGAAGAATTTTTTTTAACATAAGAGGAATACCTACACACTTTTGATCCATGCATCCCATCCATGGATGAATCTCGAGTGTTATGTTTGTTTCTCAGGAATGCTGTGGGCTTGCCTCGCTTCTTCTCGCTCATCAAGAAGCATCCCAATTTTGGGCCTGGGAGGAATTTTCGATAAAGTGGTGGAGTGGACCATCTTGATTGGGATCCAAAGCTGCTAAAGTAGAATTTGAAAGAGGCCAAGTGCTGAAATGTCAAAAGCCTGTTGAAATTTGATACGCTAATCTTGCAAAAGGTCAAAAGGCAAAAACAGGGGAAATTAATTTTAAAAATATTAAACTTTTTACATATAAAATATTTTTGAAAATTATTAAATTTAATATAATATTAATAATTTAATTGTAAGGGAATTTCAAGGATTAGTTTAATTGGTCAATTTCTCATCATTAAAAACACTTTTTTATGGGGTTAATTTTCTTTAATGCTTTCAGGGTTAGACTCCATTGATAAGTTTCTGTGAAGGGATCAAGTGATCCCTTGGTAAATATCACCTTCATAAATATCAAAAAAAATATTTTTTCTTGATAAAGTTTATTTAAAATTATGATATGATGAGTTCTTTCTTTCATAGTTAATGTTTAAGTAAAGTTATATAGTCGGCATTGTTTATGTTTATTGGGTTTTTTAATTAAAGTTTAAGGAATTTATACATTTTTATAGTTATCTAAAATTATGATATGAAGAGTTCCCTCTCTTTCATATTTAGTGTTTAAGTAAAGTTATATAGTCAGCATTGTTTATGTTTATTGGGTTTTTTAATTAAATGTACATTCTTCATGCCTGAGATAAACCTCTATATGGATGTTTTATTTAGTTAATTTTGGTCAATTAAAAAGATGTTATTGAAACTCTCATATCCAATTCAAAAAATCAAATATGACCTCTCTTCTTGATCTATCTTTCTTACACCATCCACTGTTATATAAACCCATATGAATATATCTCTCATGGACCAAAGAGTTATTTTCAAGCTTGAATCCCACAAATTAGCTTAAGTCCAACTTATGTTTTTGTCCAACCCACCAATGATTAGTTTGAAAGCTCATAGTTTCTTAACGATTATTTGTCATGCCTTGGGGCCCCTAATGTGGTTTGTTGGTCTCTAAAAATGATCATTTTGTTTGGTTTGCATTCTTTGTTCTTTTCAGAAAACAAGTTGAAACTCAAATAGATTTTTTATTCAATGCTTCCATCATTCTCTCAAGCACTTGCACTGAGGCTCCAACTTTCCCATGGTAGATAATTACGGCCATTTGTTTTGTATTCTCATTTCTTTGGCCTTGTCCATTCCTTTTGTTACTTTGGTTTATATGGATTCAGGGTTTTCTTTTTAGGATTTTTGTTGGATTCTCTCAATCTCTCTTTTAGGAAGACTACCAACATTCTTAATACAAAGAGAATACCTAAGAATTAAGGGCTAATATGAGAATTCTATTACTACATTAGTTCATCATTTGTTTGATGAGTCTAGTGCATTTTCATAATTTTGCATTAATTTGAAGATATTTATGTAAATATGATCAATAATATTTCAATACTTTATTAGATATTGAATTTTTATTTTTCCCAAATGCATAGTTTTTATACTCAAGGTTTTAGCCCTATACAAAAATTCTTAAAAAACACAAAAATATATAATGGCTAGAACATAAAATATTCATAGAGCTTTTTTCTATATAAAATATCCATAGAGATTTTTTCTATTAGAACCCAAAACCGGGAAAATTAGATTGATTTTTCATTATATTCCTTCAATGTTACAATACATAATATACATGTTGAAGCATTCATAAGCCCCCAATCCCCTAACCCTGGATTAGAACATAACCATAGTTCTCGTTATCAGATCTACAAAATACCATGGACAAGACCATCATTCCCAAAACCATATGCAAAAACCATATGCAAAACCAGGGATAGGTCTACTCACCATCCTTGGGTTTACCCAACTATTTCTGGGTCCACTAAAAAAATTTTGCAACACCTAAAACTAGTCAAACAAAGAATATACCACATACCTAACATATATTTTTCCATATTACATAAAAATTTCACTTCACTTAAATTTCCTCTTTAATTATCAAAACCTTTAAAATTTAAAATGAAATTCCCATACAATTATTTTAATCTTTTAAAAATATTAATAAAAATTATAAAATCACTCATTAACTATCATTTTCCTTCTATTCATTTGCATTCAAACCCTAAAAGTTGCAATAACATTTTAAAACTCTTAACCTATTTCTATCATGTTTCACACCAACCATCTAAAATGGTTTTTCTTGGATTTTCTTTGGTTGTTGGAGAGATGCCTCTTATTTCTCATGGCAATGGTTTCTGCTTTCAAATTGTCCATAGTGATTTAACATCTTGTATCATGCCAGTGGTTTCTGCTTTCAAATTGTCCATGGTGATTTAACATCTAGCATCGTGATATTGACTGAACAAATATCCATATTGCATAGCTACCATTCCAAGATTCTGTTGGAATCCACTTTGAATTGTGGGTAGAGTTGACGGGGAATCATGTCACAATCCCCTGTCACAATGAGTGATTATAGACATTTTGTACAATGGACCACCAATATCAATTGTTAAATCTCCTAATGTCTGTCATCACCTTGGGGTATAATTTCTACATCACCTTTTCCATGTTGTACGTTCATGTATGTTGTCTTAGTGATGATGATAATATCCTATTGACCAACTTTTTATCATGAAAGGCCTTAAGGGATAAGATATTAGTGCTCTCCTAGTGATTATATCGTTTTAATTCGCCAAAAAAAAGGCAAGCCATTGATTAATGTGTACAAGATCTAAATATATTATTTTATTGTACAACACATACACTTTTTTCTTAAATAAGCCACGCGTTTACCTCCAAATATCATAATTGAAAGATACCCTCTACATGGTTAATTGGAAGGTGTGAAGTGCATGGTCCCTGAATTTAACACAAAAATACAATTAATTGATAATTTGGAGGTGTAAAGTACATGGTATCGCACAGAAAACAATCAGAGTAATAGAAACAAATAAGAAAAAGTATTACAATATGCACACGTACTTATATGAATACTTACAAAAATCAGGATTAGAATATGTATAATGTAGATTACAAGGTCTTTCACTAAGCGCCAAATAGTGGTAGTACGTACACTCACGAAACTCAGCCTATTACAGGATAATTGTTTAATGTTTTCCAATAATCTAGAACATGATGAAAAACAAAACCATTTTGAATTTGAATCCCCATTATGGAGGGATTTTTAGTAATTGATGTGTATTGATTTATATGTTTTCATATGATCTTCTATTTTATTTATTGTATTAAAATTTGTTAAAGTTAAATTTAGAAAAGCTTTTTATTCTTATTATGTGATTAAATATTTTTATATTATTTTTTTTTTTTTTTTTTTTTTTTTTTTTTTTTGGTATTCATTAGGTTTATATTTGTGGATTTAAATATTTTGGTATTTATGATATTATTAATTATGGGGTGTTATATTGATTTATTGATTTCGGATTTATTAAATTATAAGTTAGTAATAATAGGTGTCTAGATGTTTATGGTGGTTGCGTTATTCTACTAATGTCGATGCTTTTTTTACATAGGTATAATGTGTATATGATGCACATATAAAAACACAAATATAGTGATTTGATCACTACCCACCCTATTTTTGCTTTCGCTCACCTACTTATCGCTTGAACCCACCTCTAGCTTGTTTTGTATGGTTCACTACTACTAAAGAAGCTATTGAGTGACCCACCTCATGAGCAATGCCTAAAGGCATATCAAACCTATATTTCAATGTAAGAAGGAAACTAATCACGATATATAGAAAATATATGTATGTTTGAAACTATTTTATTGTGTATATGCAAGAAAAATAACTTGGACATTGTGGTGACAAGGAGGAGGAATAAGAACCAAACCACTAGCGCTTTGGGCTATTTGAATCTTGAATTCTCACCAAATTTATTTTATTCCATGGTTTTATCTTTGTATTTTATCAACCAAAGTTTTTATCAACTTGCCCTTATCAAAATATATATTTCCGAGCAAGGTCTGTAACGACTATTGGATCATTGAAAGCACAATGTCTCTTTTGCTTGAGTTTGAGCTAGCTATAAAAAATATCCAACTTTTGAATTAATTGGAATTTGATAACTCATGATGGGAGGTGGTAGGTTTCTGTCTATAGGAAAAATAACAATTTTTTTATAGTAACATTCTCTTTCATTTCCTTCTTCTATCAAGAGTAGTCAATAATTGCATGTAGTCATAGGCTCTAATAAAAAAGTAGTATAGTTTCCCTTAACTAATTCAATTCTCCTTGTCTGTTATCACAAGATTTAGCTAGAGTGGAAATGGAACTTGATGGCTTGATTCCTTCCGGTTGTAGGTGCCTAATACAATGTCTTTATTTCACAATACCCATAGAAGATTAGTTTTTTTGTGTAGAATTTGGTGATAGAATTGCAAATGCTCAAGAAATTTAATCTAAATCAAGAGACACAATTCACTCAACTACTTTACGGAAATTAATTCACAATTTAGAACAACATTCACAAACATGCATCAATCACATACACAAGTACACAAATGTATCTAGGGAAAACCAACTAGTAAAACCCCCTTAAGCCTGTTTGCATTAGTCGAATGAATAGATTATCTATTGCAATTGCTAGCTCCAAATCTAAGCTCAACCTGAAAAAGAATAATTGTTCTCTTTGCTTAATGAGAAGCTCTGACCCAGAATTAGTCAATGTCTTCCCCCACCTAAGCTCTTATTTCCTTGCGCAAATCCTGAGGAAATTAGCCCCTATTCTTTAGGAATTTCCTCCAAAATGATTGTGCAATTCCCAAGGATTGATCATTGATTGCATGCAACACATGTACACTCAAGACTAGTTTACAACTAATGTTACACTGCCTTGGAATCTCCACCATAGCTGAGAAATTTGAATTCCTTGCATGCATGAGCTATTTTTGGTTGATTGATCAGTTAACTAGATGATCTCTGAGTTAGACTGTTGTCCCACTGCACAATTGACCTCCAACTAGTTCTATTAACTATTAGAACTAGTTTAACTGAGTACAACTAGAAATAACTAAATTGGATTGCTACAAATTAGCAATCAACACATGCAAATTGAACTCCAAGCCCTCTAACTCGAATTTACTGAGCTAATTGAGTGAAAAGAGCCATGTCACCTCAATTAATTGCCTCCAAGTTGTCTGTTGATGTGTAAATTTTGAATTTCAAATTGAGAATTTCTTACTACACTTCTCAACACTCCCTCTTAACAAGAAAGGGATTATCAACCACCCCTATCCTGCACCTGTGAAATTTGAACTTCCCTCTTGACAAAGCCTTTGTCAAGATGTCAGCATCTTGTTCCTCAGTTAGAATGTACTATAGCAACATTATCCTCCTCTGCACACAATCCCATAAATGATGATAGTAGACATCTATATGCTTTGATCGATAGTGAAATACCATATTCTCATAGAGCTTAATGCAACACTGGTTATCACAATAGATCATAGTTGGATCCATCTCTTGACTAAATAGTCCCACAAGTATCTTTCTCATCCAAATCACCTCACATGTTGCTTAACTTGCAACCATGTATTCAACTTCTGCTAAGTTGAGTGCCACATACCTCTGCTTCCTATTGTACCAAAAAATTGTTGTAGACCCAACACTGAAAATTCCACCTGATGTACTCTTTCATTCAAATGGTATCCCTCCCCAATATGCATCTGTGAAGCCACACATCTTCCCTCCCTTTGTCTATATGTACTATAATCCATACTAGGTAGTGCCTTTGAGGTACCGTAAAACATGCTTTACTACCTTCCAATACAATTTGGTTAGCCTAATTATAGTTTGTCCCATATGGTCGACTGCATAGCACATATCTAGTTGTGTGTTCACAAGATACATCAGTGAACCCAGTAGCTATCGTAAATGGTAGCATCAACCTATTCACCCGAAGTGGCATTCTCCTTCCTTTATTTGGTTTCTAGAGGTGTCTCCATGGGCTTACAACTCTCCATGCGAAATATCTGCAGTATCTCAGTGGCATACTTGCATTGAGACACAAACAATTCCCAATCACCTTGCCATACTTCTAGCCCAAGGAAGTAGTGCATGAGACCCATGTATTTCATCTCACATTGCCTTGAAATGTCCTCCTTGCAAGAGCTGATCAACTGCTCATCACTTGTGAATATTAAATCATCAACATATAAAACAATGATAAGAAATTTACCTTCTACCAAAATATGATAGAGGTTCAAATTTGCTTCACTTTTTGTGAATCCCAATCTAGTGAGATAACTATCAATCTAAGTGTACCAAGCTCGGGGTGCTTGTTTGAGACCGTACAATGCTCGTTTGAGTCTACACACATGAGACTCCTGATCAAATGTCTCAAATCCTTCTGGTTGCTCAATCTACACTTCATCCTCAATAACACCAATGAGAAATGATATTTTTGCATCCATCTGGTGGATCTTCCACCCCATCTGTGCAACCAGTGCAAGAATTGATCTAATGGATGAATACCTTTCTACGGGAGAAAAGGTTTCCTCATAGTCAATTCCCTCAACTTGAGAGAATCCTTTGGCCACAAATTTGGCCTTATACTTCTCTATGATTTTTTATGCTACATGCTTAACCTTGAAGATCCATCTTGAATCCACAAATGATTTATTTGTCAGTCTTGGGACCACTTCCCAAACACTGTTCTTCATCATGGATTCATATTCTTCCACCATTGCATCAACCCAAACTAGTTTCTTCACTTCTTCCTGAAAATAGGATGCCTCAGTCTCTATAAGTTCAGTCATTAGAGCCATGTAGTCAATGTACCTTTCAAGCGACCTCCTTTGCATGTGAAAGTTTAATGGAGCTCCCACATTCTCCCTCACATCCTGCACCAATCTATCATCTTCCCTGGTTTTATTTCTACCTTCTATGGATGGTTCTACTTGAGTGGATGTTTTCACTCTACCTCCTCTCTACTCCTCCATTTGTGGCTACTCCACAACTTCCTGAGGCTCCTCTTTGGAGTTAAAATCTCCTCTTCTGGTGGGATTTGAAACTCCCTCTAAAGAAAGAATCTCATTTCTTTATCCTCATCAAACTTTACATAATTTCATACAGTTGTCATTCTAAGGGAATGTAAGTACACTCGGTAATTGTGTGGAGTTTTGATGTAACCCACAAAAATTCCCAACTCTGTTGTCGGCTCAATTTTCTTCCTCGAATCTTTGGAGACATGGTAGTAAACAAAGGCTCCAAAAAATATGAAATGAGACACATCCGACTTTCTCCCTGAGAAGTCCTCCTCCGGTGTAAGTATACCAAGAATCTGATGAGGACTTTAGTTCTGCAAGTAGACTGTTCTGTTACAATCCTCTACCGACAAATAAAGTGGCAGGCCTTGGTCATGTAGCATAACTCTCACAACTCCCATAATGCTCTGGTTATTTCTCTCAGCTACCCATTATGTTGTGGGTTATGGGGAGTCGTCAGTTCTCTTTGAATTCCTTCTTTGGCACAAAATTCCTTGAAGTCATTCAAAACATCCTCACCTCCATTGTCACTCCTAAGGTCCTTCACCTCCTTGCCGATCTCTTTCTCAAATAGTACCTTGAATTCTACGAATTTTGATAATTTCTCATCCTTCTTCTGCATGAAGAAGATCCAACAATTTCTTGAGAAAACATCAATAAAAATAACATATTATTTATGTCTGGCAATGGAGGCTTTCGAGAAGGGTCAACCGACATCAAAGTGGAATCTCTCCAAGGCTTCATTTGCTTTGTTGTCTCAATCATGGAATGTGGATTTTACATACTTTCCATGGTACAACCCTTATAGACATCTTGTTGTTCAAGTGATCCTTTAGGGAGGCCAGTGGTTATTTGCTGCATAATTTTAAGGGTGCCATGGTGTAAATGACCAAGTGTTTTGTACCATAGTTCACCAACATCTCAAATTTTCACTTTCTCTACCTTACTACTTAATGTAGCACAGTATTCCACATCAATTTTATATAGGTTCTTCACACGAACCTCGATCTGCTTCACTTGTGCAATAGCTATGTGTCTCAGAAAGGATTTCCCTTTATTGAAGATCACATCATAGCCATGGTCTTTAAAAAATGCTACATAGATGAGGTTCTTCTTCAAGCCTAGTACAAACATGACATCTTTGAGGCAAAGAGGCGATCCTCACTCCCTCTTAAATGTTAATGTACCAATCCTGGTAGCACTATACCTTCCATTGTCCCCAAGCTCAATATGAATCTAGATATATTTCTCCTCCAGGTCACTAAAAAGCTATCTACACCTTTTCATGTGGAACGAGGCACCTGAGTCCAAATACCACACACTCCCCATCACCATGTTGGCCATTCATGCAATCAAGGTGAAATCTAACTTGAACTGTGAAGCCAATGCTTCACCTATTGCTCCTCCTGAGTTCTTCTTGCTAGACTTTTTGTGTGGATACTTTGTAGCATAGTGCATGGATTCATGGAAATTGAAGCATTTTATTTTAGAAAAGTATTTCTTCTTGCCCCCTTGGCTGGAGTCTGGTTTGGTTTTATATTTCTTCCCTTTTCCCTTCTTTCCCTTCCCAACCAATGCAAAATTATCTTCATCCTCTCCCTTGGATGAACCTCGATCTCTAGTATTTCACTTGATTTCTTCTTGTACCAAATCATACCATAAGCATTCCCAATTTTGTAATCGTTCTCTTCCATTCATAGAGTCCTGATAGTTGTGCCAGGATTTTGGAAGGCATAAAAGAGCTAGGCTCACTAGGTCATCTTCTACAACATTCACACCAACCCCTCCAAGCTCATCTCCAAATTGCGTAAATTTGGTCAGATACTACAGAATAGTATCATTCTTCTGCATCTTAATGTTTCAAAGTTTATCTTTGAGGTCTAGTTTCCTATGGTCACTATTATTCTTGAACAACTCAATTAGTGCCTTCCACATTGCGAAAGGAGTTTCTTTCCCATGGAGATTTGAGACAAGTGGTCTCTCACTCCCTCCATGATTATTCTCCTCGCCTTGGCTACATCTTTCTTCCATTGGGCTAGGTTCCAGGCATCAACTGATCTTGGTTTTAGAATGTCTATTGTGACATATTCCAATGATTCATTTCCATCAAGTACTGCCTCCATGTGATCCTTCCAGGAAATGAAATTCGAGTTGCCTTCCAAGACATACTCTAATCTTAGTTCGTTCAAGTCCATTCTCCCAAATCTAAGGAAATCCTACTACACTAAAGCTGCAAATTCAAACCTCTTGAGGAAAAAATTCAAAATTCCTGTTTTAATGTGAGTCCTACTTTGATACCATGTAAAAATTTGGTGATAGAATTTCAACTACTCAAAATTTAATCTGAATCAAGAGACCCAAGTCTACTCTACTGCTCTGTGGAAATTAATTCACAATTTAGAACGAAATTCATAAACACGCATCAAACACATACAAAAGTACACAGATGTATCTAGAGGAAACCAACTGGTAAAAACCCCTTAACCCTGCTTGCATTAATCATATGAATATATAATCTATTACAATTGCTAGCTCCATCTTTGAGCTCAACCTGCAAAAGAATAATTGTTCTCTCTGCTCAATGAGAAGCTTTGACCCAAACTTAGTCAATTTCTTCCCCCACCTAAGCTCCTATTTCCTTGCACAAATATAGAGGAAATTAACTCCTATTCTTTAGGAATTTCCTCCAAATTGGTTGCACAATTCCCAAGGATTGACCATTGATTGCATGCAACACATGTACACTCAAGACTAGTCTACAACTGATGTTACACTACCTTGGAATCTCCACCATAGCTGAGCAATCCAAATTCCTTGCATGCATGCGATATTTTTGGTTGATTGATCAGTTAATTGGATGATCTCTAATTTAGTTTGTTGTCCCACTGCACAACTGAACTCCAACGAGTTCTATTAACTGTTAGAACTAGTTTAATTGAGTACAACTAGAAATAACTGAGTTGGATTGCTACAAAATAGAAATCAACACATGAAAACAGAACTCTAATACCTATAACTTGAATTTAATGAGCTAACTGAGTGATAAGAGCCATGTCACCTTAGTTAACTACCTCCAAGTTGTCTTTTGATGTTGAAATTTCAAATTTTCTCAATTTCACCAAAGCTAAGTCAAATTGAGCCTTTCTTGTTACACTTCTCAACATTTCGCTTCTACTACCATTACTTGATAGACATAAGGAGGTAAAGGAGCATTTTTTCTATCCTCCCCATCACGATCTCCAAAGGATTTCTCTGTTGATTTCCTAACTAGCATTAGAACTAGCCTCTAAGCTAATAGCATGTCAAGCTAGCTCCTCTTGTAGTCACTCGTTTAGTGGTAGGGTTGAGACCTTGAACAATAAAGTGAGATCCACCATGTTATTGTGTCATCTAGAATGGATTATATATAATTTTTCATGTGTATTAGCACTATTTTGGTGGAAAAATTGGCTTTCAAGACCCATTTTAGGGGTAGGTCCTAGTTAGGTCTTTTAGGGTATGAAAACCTCCATAACTAGCTTGAGGCATAAAATGATACTTTTTGGCATCAAAACCTTGTGATCATATCTCCCAAACCCTTGATGCAATTATAAACATTGAAATCTTTCAAATGGTGTGAAAATCACTCAATTAAAGTAAGCATATGGAAGTTATGCCTCCTGCAAGTTGATCAACCTTATTAACCACCATGGTATCAAGTGTATGCAATATCAACCCCCTTTAATCACACATGTGGGGCTAGTGATGTGTGGACTTTCAAGAAGATTTTAGAGGATCTAAAAACATAACACTAATTGAGGGTTAAGTCATGCAAAAACAAAAACCCTGACCTTGATCCTTTATCAAGTTATGTTAAATACTAGGCCTCTAAGAAAGTAAGGGGTCCCATTCTTTTGATATTTTTATTGTTCCATAGTTGAGAAGAGAATCAAGTAGTGGGATATGGAATTATAATAGAGGTAGAATATTCCATTAATGGCCATTCAATACACTATGTCCATGTCAACTAAATAGTAAGTAGCCCTTTTTCTGTACTTGCATTTTGTAATTGAGAAAAAAATAGTAGAGCATAGGCCTCAACCTCTAGCTAGGTTTTATTACATATTGGGTTTCCTAGGTCACATATTTTTTTCGTTTGTGTTGATCGCGTGTTCATTTTCTTGTTTTTTTATTTATTGTAGTTTCAATTAATTCCATAATTTTGAGTGTTACATTAGCAATATTAAATATGATATCTAAGATACTAAACTGCATAATAAAATATTTCATAATATTTTAAGATCTATTGTGATGATATGTTCTATTGGAGTATCCATGATAATGTATAGATCATCATGTGTGATGATATCTATTATTTTTTTACTTGCTATCTCCCATGTGCTTCCTCTTAGTCTCTAATTACAGGTTATTTCATCTCAATTTCCAGCAGTATTTTCTAGGTTTCACACAAATTGAATGATTGCATAGGAACTCAAAAGGTTCCTATTATCAATAACATTGAGGGTTACACTATTCTCATATGGAATCATTATGTTGCTCTTGATTTCCAACAAGTGCCACTTATACCAATACCAAGAGGGATTTTAGACATCTTGGTTACCAAATGTCATTTAGCACTTTCCCCATCTCAAAATGCTCATGAGCACAATTTTGCAAGATATGTGGATGATTCAAACACTAAAGGCCATGTAATGATGGAATCAGGTGAAGTGTAGGGGTAGGAATTGCTTGGTAGCTTACATGGATCAAAATTAGATGGAAAGCATGCCAAGCTAAATGTTGGCATATCACTAGATGGTATTACCAAGAGAACTTGATAATGACATGGATGAAAATCCTAATCATTATCTTAGCAAGTATCTAATAGCTGCTAATAGTTTTTCATATAATTTTACATTCATGGAAGTATATTGGTAAATGTAATGTGTTGAAAAGTGTGCAACAAGAAATGCTTATTGAGAATGCAACAAGATGATGGAGTTTAGTGAAAAGAGTCGCCTTCACTAAGTGGGCCCGCAGGCAAATTATGGTGCAAGTTCTATTTTTGGATCCCAGCAGGGATGATCATAGCAGGAGTGACCACAGCAGGAGTGATCACAATATGGGTGATCACAGTATGGGTGATCACAGTATGGGTGATCACAGTATGAGTGATCAAAGTCTATTTTTAGACTGGCTGTCAAAAATAGAAAGTCAAATATTATTGTCTCATAATAATATTTGGACTATAAACTTGATCTTATTCTCTTGGAGCACTTCAGGATGAGCTACGGATGTGGTACATGCAGATCCCAGAAGGAAATACGTGGTTACCTATGGTATGACTAATATTTTCATGCAAGACTTCAGTTAGAACTCAAGTGAGTTGAGTTTAGTGGACTGGAGGTGCAGTTGATGGAGTTGTGTTCAGTTTAACTTTGTTAAACTAGTTGTATTTAGTCTAACTGATCAATAGACTAGAGATGAGTTGGGTGAATTAGTTATTAATTAATTCACAAGTTATTAACTCATAATGCAACTATAGAATACATCAGTTAACTTAGTTTCATGTCAGTGCATGTTCAGTTCAGCAGGGACAGGTGTTAGAGGATCAGATTGCTATCAGTTGCGACTATAGCTGTGCATGATGATTTGCACAATCAGAGGGATTGAGTATGCCAATGAATTGGCCGATACCAAGACTTGTAGCCTGTGCTCATGTACAACACAGTGTGATTGATTATTTGCAGGTGAAATACGAGTTTGGTAAACCATTCTCATCAGTTCTTGAGCAGGTATTGAGCTGTGGAGGTAGGCAAGCAGTGGAATAGATTTGGAGATCAGATCAAAGTTGTATTGTGTGTAACAGGTGGAGCTGGTACTGGATTTCTTGTGATAAGAATTGTACTTTGTAATGTTACATGATTCAATCAATATAATATACAGATAGTTGGGGTTTTTAGCGAGATGCTTTCCCCGGGAAAATACTGTGTTGATATGTGTGATTGATGCTTCTATGTACGCCTGTGAATGTTTCTGCTTCTGTAAATTGATGATCAAGATAGAGGAGGTTATGTATTATTCATGTTCCGCTTATAAGTGTATAATCAGGATAATTTCTGTGAATGTGTGTCATATTATTCAAAATTTCTACATGGTATCAGAGCCCTTTGATTTGTAGGAAAAGTTCTACATGATATCAAAGCGAGGATTGATCATCGGATATATTATTCAGAAAGCGTTTACATTTTATTTCTTCAGGCAGAGTCTGTAATCGGGCCAGGTAGCCTCTGGATTCATCCTTCTTTTGGAAGGTGAGATATCTTGTGAATGCCCATACAGTCGATCTCTCTACAAGAAATACTTTGTTCTCACGAATTCTAGATCAGAAGCGGTTGAGTTTTTGAGCTGGTGGAATTCGAATTTAATTCCAAAGCAAGAGATAAAACTCAGAAACATTAAGTGTGAGAATGGAGACAGTATGCCCCAATATCTCACAAAGTTCACCCAATGCCGGGATGAGCTGGGAAGTGTGGGGGTGACTGTTGGATGAGGATGGTGAGTCTAGCACTCCTTGACCTTCCTAAGAGTTGGCATAGCTACTAGGACTCGGTGAATGGAAGGGAGAAACTGCCAGGATGGGAGAGACTTTGGTCGGATCTTGTGCAGGAGGAGATTAGACGGAGCACCAGAGATGGTTCTTCATCCATGCAGGATGAGGAGAACTGTGCCTTAGCGAGTAAGGCAAAGAAGGGGAAGGGGAAGGTTTCTCTTTCTGAATCCAGTACTTCCAGTGATGGGAAGAAGGTTGACAAGTCGAAAGTGAGATGCTTTCATTGTCATGAGATTGGTTCACGGGTCAGGAACCTGTATGCTCTTAAGGTTCAAGATGCATGCAAAGCCTTGAGCAGCGAGGCAACTGATGGAGACTTGGTGGTTGAGAGGGAGCATATATTACCTCTCAACATGCAGAGCCAGAAGAAGTCTCAGACGATTGTGGAGGAGCCACGATTGGTGCAACAGCTTCGGAGGTTGTGAAGGAGCCACAACAGGGGAAGCTGAGAGGAGATCGAGTAGAGACATCTACTCATCCAGAGACCTCCAGTAAACTTTGAGCTAGGTGGGCTGAGGGATCGCATGCAGCCATACCTCCAGGTAGGAGGTGGGTGATGTGGATTGATCGTCCCAAGGAGGAGGGGAAAGATCCTTGAGGTACCCAATCTCTTGGATGAGACCTTGCTACGGGAGCCCCAATGTGTAGTAGCAGGAACTGATTGATTGGGTAGAGACAGATGCGGATGGAGCGGCAGAGAGAGCGACAGTGCAGGGAATCCCAGGACAACGCATAGCTAGCAGGCTGCAGCAATGCGAGAGGCACAAGTGTTTTGCACAGTGATAGGTGGCACAAAGAGGTGTGCAATGGTACGAGATGCATGGAGATGTTGCAGTAGCGCAGATGTCAGAGAGGGAGCACTTGTCAGTAGCAGGTAGAGCTTCAGCATCAGAGGATGTTTCTAGCCCAACGGGGAGGTCAGTTGGGAGGTGCAGTGTGGATGCAATGCTAGGAGATAGAACTAGCAGCAGCACAGATGCAGTCAGAGATCAAAGTGACAGAGGCTAGAGCAGTCAGATACTGAAGAGCACAGAGATGCAGAGTTTTCAGTCGACAGAGGCAATAGCAGTCAGAGACTTTGATGACAGAGCAAGTGGACCGGCCAGATGTGTTGCATGGAGAACATTATAGAGTTACAGGATCAGGTTTGAGAGGAAGCCTTTCTTGTTGAGAGGGAGTGTTGAAAAGTGTGCAACAAGAAATGCTTGTTGAGAATGCAACAAGATGATGGAGCTTAGTGAAAAGAGTCACCTTCACTAAGTGGGCCCGCAGGAAAATTATGGCGGAAGTTCTATTTTTGGATCCCAGCAGGGATGATCACAGCAGGAGTGACCACAGCAGGAGTGATCACAGTATGGGTGATCACAGTATGAGTGATCACAGTATGAGTGATCAAAGTCTATTTTTAGACTGGATGTCAAAAATAGAAAAGTCAAATATTATTGTCTCATAATAATATTTGGACTATAAACTTGATCTTATTCTCTTGGAGCACTTTAGGATGAGCTACGGATGTGGTACATGCAGATCCCAGAAGGAAATACGTGGTTACCTATGGGATGACTAATATTTGCATGCAAGACTTCAGTTAAAACTCAAGTGAGTTGAGTTTAGTGGACTGGAGGTGCAGTTGATGGAGTTGTGTTCAGTTTAACTTTGTTAAACTAGTTGTATTTAGTCTAACTGATCAATAGACTAGAGATGAGTTGGGTGAATTAGTTATTAATTAATTCACAAGTTATTAAATCATAATGCAACTATAGAATACATCAGTTAACTTAGTTGCATGTCAGTGCATGTTCAGTTCAGCAGGGACAGGTGTTAGAGGATCAGATTGCTATCAGTTATGACTATCGCTGTGCATGATGATTTGCACAATCAGAGGGATTGAGTATGCCAATGAATTGGCCAATACCAAGAATTGTAGCATGTGCTCACGTCCAACACAGTGTGAGTGATTCTTTGCAGGTGAAATACGAGTTTGGTAAACCATTCTCATCAGTTCTTGAGCAGGTATTGAGCTATGGAGGTAGGCAAGCAGTGGAATAGATTTGGAGATCAGATCTGAGCTGTATTATGTGTAACAGGTGGAGCTGGTACTGGATTGCTTGTGATAAGCATTGTACTTTTTAATGTTACATGATTCAATCAATATAATATACAGATAGTCGGGGATTTTAGCGATATGCTTTCCCCGGGAAAATACTGTGTTGATATGTGTGATTGATGCTTCTATGTACGCCTGTGAATGTTTCTGCTTCTGCAAATTGATGATCAACGTAGAGGAGGTTATGTATTATGCATGTGCCGCTTATAAGTGTATAATCAGGATAATCTCTGTGAATATGTGTCATATTATTCAAAATTTCTACATAATGCACTAGTCTATATAGGTTTATGTATGTATATACTGATTAAATGGCCAACAAGTGATACTAACTATTATAATCCTAGAACTGCAACATGCCTCACCTCTCTTAATCCACATAACAATGGAAATTAAGATAAAATAAGAATAACATTTTACAAAATGTATACAATTGTGTCTCTCTATTTGTTTTTAAGTTGTTAGCTCCACTATTCATTGTCAATGTTGTTACACATTTGGTTGGTTTTGTGCTAGTAGATTGTTAGTTCAAACCCCCCTTGGACTAGTTGCACTAATCAATGGCGAAGGGTTTAAACTTATAGACCACCAAGTTGCACTAATATAAGCTTTGGACATATTTTGTAAAACTTAATTACAATGACTTAGGTCTTCTTAGTCTTGATTAAGTATAATGCTTCTCCAACTACCCCTATGACATCAAGAATATGCATATTCTATAAAAACCAAATTTCTCTTCTAAAGTAGTATCTGAGAATATTCATTTTAGTATTGTGGCAATGCTTTATAAATGATTTTAAAGAGAATTCCATATGGAGATGGGTCTAAATTCCTCAATAGATATATGATTGTATTTTTTGGGGATTAGAGCTATGAAGATAAAATTGATGGTTCTAATTACCTACCATGATAATTTGGATTCTTCAAGTGCTTTGAGGAGATCATCCTCCATAAACTTGTAATATCCCAAATAAAAGTTAATTGAGCAACCATTTGGTCTAGAAATTTTATTCGTTTGAAAGTCTCTACCAGTACTTTTAAATTTACGTTAAAAAATTTAGAGATAATATTCGCATTTTTATTCTCATTTTGAAGAACTAGTGATAAGAATCCTAATGAGAAATTGTTCCTTCTCATTTTAAACAACCATAATACTAGTTTTTTTTCCCAAACCCTTTTCTTCTACTCTTCTCTTCTTTGCTTTCTAACCCCTCTCCAAAAGTAATTAATAGGCCAATATAGACTCAAGGAAAAAATATGGTTAGGGTTAAAACAACTTAAGTCATAAGATGGATATTTAGTAGGTTAAATCATCATTATTGGTCCATAAAACATAATTAAACTTGTGAACTGCATTTGAAATGTTTTAGATCAAAATTTTCCTTTCCAATTCTCACAACGTTCTAAATTCTTCATTGAATATCCTCATTGAGGAAAAATCGTTTACCCCAAGTGTGATTTCCACCACATCATTAGTATCCATCTAGGATACTTTGAACATTTGATCTAAGTTAGTGTGGTTCATAAAATACTAGTCCTATAACTCAAATTTCTTAATAATCATGTTAATTTCACAAAAAAAATACTTTATAAAATTGATCAACATATAGTTCAATCCATTTAACACCACATAAGCACTTAAGGAATATAATGATGGAAATCCAATTCATCCTAGTAAGACTATAGACTTGTAGGGTGTTCTAAGGCTTGAACAAGAATTGTATTTCTTCTTTATTCTCTGATTAATGCAATATAGATAGTAAGGGGTTTTGAGCAGTTTCTTTCCCCTTAATAAATATATGTGCATGTTTGATGTTTCCTTTTGCATGTCTATGATTCTTGTTTTAGATGGTGAATTAACTTTTGAATATTAGTTCAGTAGCTTCAAGTCTTGTGTTTTAGAAAATTTCATGAGCAGTATTGAATCTGCACATTAATTTCTACATGGTATCGGAGCTGGAATCACTATAGAGAAGAGATTTAGAATTTGTCATTACAGGAAGTTTGAGGTTGCAGGTTTTCTTTAGGACTAAGAATATGGATTTCAATGTACTAAGGCTTGAGTATTTCCTTGAGGAAAGCTTGAATTATGTTGCATAGAAGGACCACATGGAGGTAGTACTAGAGGATAATGGGTTGAAGGAATTTATTGATAATGATATTTTGAAACTAGCAACATCTGATGCAAGGATCTAGAAAAATGGAAGAAGTGTGTTGCTAATGCGAGGAGGATCATAATGGAGGGAGTATGAGACCATATTGTCTCAAATATCCATGAGAAAGAGACTATTTATGCAACGTGGAAAGAAATGAAAGATTTGTTCCAGAATAATAGTGACCACGGGAAGATGACACTCAAGGACAAACTTCAAAATATCAAGATGCAGAAGAACGAGACTATTTTGCAGTACCTAAGCAGGTTCACACAATGTCATGATGAAATTGGTCAAGTTGGTGTTACGGTTTTGAAAGATGATTTGGTAAGCCTAACCCTTTTAGGACTTCCCAAGAACTGGCACAACTACTAAGATTCAGTGAATGGGAGGGATAAACTACCAAATTGGGAGCACTTATGGTCTGACTTTATGTAGGAGGAAATAAGGCGGAATACCAGAGATGGGACCTCATCCAAAGAAGAGGAATAGGAATTTGCATTAGTTAGCAAAGGAAGGAAGGGCAAGGGAAATAAGTCCCAAGGTGAGGCTAATTCCAGCCAAGAGGGCAAGAAGAAAGACTTGTCCAAAATCAAGTTCTTTCACTGTCATGAATTCAGGCACTATGCAATGAAGTGTCCACACATGAAGGCAAGCAAGAAGACCACAGGAGGAGCTATGGGTGAAGCTTTGGCTTCATAGTTCGAACTTGATTTTACTCTCATTGCATGCACGACCAACGTCGTGATGGGAAGTGTGCGATATCTTGACAATGATGCCTTGTTCTATATGATGGGGAATATATATTTTTTCATTGATTTAGAGGATAATGATCTCCATATGCACATCAAGATGGGAGATGATGGAAGGTACAACACAACCAATATTGGTACCGTCACCTTTCAGAGGGAGTCAGGCTCCCCTCTCAACCTCAAGGATGTGATGTTTGTACCAGGTATAAATAATAATCTTGTCTCTGTTGCAGTTTTGGAAGATCGTGGCTACAATGTGATCTTCAACAAAGGAAATACATTCCTAAGACACATTGCCATGGGAAAATTAAAGAATATAAGGGTTTGGGTGAAGAACCTATACAAGCTAGATGTGGAGCATTTTGCAACATTAAGCACAAAAGCAAAGAAGGTGCAGAGTCGCGATGTCAGTGAACTTTGGCATATAATATTTGGCCATTTGCATCATGGTGCTTTGAAGATCATGCAACAGATTACCACATACCTCCCCAAAGGAGCACTAGAGTAGCATGACACATGCAAAGGGTGTACCTTGGTGAAGTACACAAAAGACACTTTCCATGATTGAGACAGTGAAGCACATGCAGTCCTTGAAAGGATTGACTCTGATGTTTTTGGACCTTTCTTAATAGCCTTTTTTGCCAGGCACAAGTATTGTGTTATCTTTATTGATGATTATTTGTGAAAGTGTTGGATCTTCTTCACACGGAAGAAGGATTATACTTTCTCCAAGTTCTTAGAATTCAAGGCATTGGTGGAAAAAGAAATAGGCAAGAAGGTGAAGGCTCTCAGGAGTGATAATGGAGGTGAGTATGTGTCGAATGAGTTTAAAAATTTCTATTCAAAAGAAGGCATTCGGTGTGTTATCCCCTACAATGTCCCACGTTGAGGAGGAGATCGAAAGAGGCAACTTCAAACCACTTGCAGTTCAGTAGCTAGCCCTGCTAAACCAAAGAGAGATCTCTCTAAGGATTTCTCAGTTAATGACTAGAAAAGAAATGGATTTTAGGCTAGATGTATAAGTTTTGTTTGAGTATTTGGAAATTTAAGGCTTTTTAGGTTGTTGGACCAGGGATGAGAGCAAGCAATTAGGTCAAGGTGTTAAAGGTTTGCAGTAGCAGGCATAGAGAGGAGCAAGATAACAATGTTTTGTGGTGAATTTAAGATTTTGGTCAATGTAGTGTAGGGTCTGAAAGCTTAAGAAATTATAATGAGCATGTATTAGCATCAATTCATTAATCTAGAAGAAGAAATACATAAAAATGATTTTCCACATAAACAAAGCTTTGAATCTAAAGAATTATGCCTATATGAATGTAAGGATACTCACATGAAGAAATAAAAGCATGTTAAGAGAGATGTATTCATCAATAAGAAACTGATATGGAAGGAAAACAACACCACAAAACTCACTGAACAAGTATTCCTGAAAAATAGTTGCAACTGCTCCTTGATTAACTGTATGAAAGCATAAGCTACAAGTCTCTCATCTAAAATCCAACCCTTCTCTCTGAATGAGAAATGATACATATAGAATCAATAAAATAGCTTCCCCACCTTCAGGGGTTGAATCCCTAAGTGGTGGAACTATTTCCAAGAATCTCTCAACCAATAAGTGAGAGTGAGAAGGTCAAAAACAAACTCTTATCTTTGACTTTGATTTGAGATTTGCTTCCTTTATGAGGCCTAATTAACCATCAAAAAAACCTATCATGCCTATTTATTTATGATTACATCATCTAAAATTTGAACTACTGAAGTTACATCATGATTTTAACTTTGACCAAGTCAAACTAAAAACCTGAGAAATTACACAGTGAAATTTTTAAATAAAAACTCAGAAATTTTCAGAAGCACAGTTCCAACTTTGATGCCACGTTTAGGTGCCTTTCTGAAGTCAAATTTGAAATATGAGAGAATGGTCAACTAGCCTTGCCTTTTTAGTTTCCATAACTTCTTAAATTTTTGAAAATGACCCATGAGAAGGCCTTCAACAATTGATTCTCCCAAGGTGTCTCCAAAAGTGTAGCTCCTGTCAAAAAGAGGGGCATAATGATGATTTTTGACCCCTTTTTCTCCTTTTTACTCAAAATTTGAGACATGTCTGAGAAATATGATGAAATGGGTTTCGAGAGGAGGTCATCAGTTTTCCAAAAATGTAAGCCACTTGTCATTCGGAGCACCGAGGAAAAAGCGCAATGCCTTATGACTAGTGCAATTTCTCAGTTTTGCACCAAAATTCTCCAAAAACCAAAAATGCTCAAAAACCCCCAAAATTGGCCCTGAAGTGAAAAATGAGGTATGTTATGCTCTCATCAATGCTTCAGCAAGCATCTCCAAGTTATCCCTCTCATTTTTGTCCTTTAGGGTTTCCTTCAGCTTGTTTTTCATTTGCTTAAGCTTGATGCTGCAGATCATGTTTATGGTTTGATAGTGGTGGGCCATGTGCCTCAATAGCTGGTCTTTCCTGTTGGCCTTGTCAAGAAAATTCTCTAGGTGGTCATTAAACTTACCTATCTAATACTCTCTGTCTTCATTGATTTCCAAGGAAATTTTGTCTTCAATGTCCAAGTCTTCATCTAGTAGGTTTTGTTCTTTTTCTTTATTCAATGCCCTTTTGAGTCCCTTGGTCCTTGGCTTGTTTTTTCCAACTTGATTTTCCTGTTCATCATGTTCACCAAGCTCCAATACTGCTTTACCTTTTCCTCCTTGCTGCAGCATCTTGGATTTCTCTTTCTCCATGATTAGTCGTTTGGCTTTAACCTGATTGTTTTCTTGCTCAAGGAAGGAAATGACGAATCTTGGCCTTGCCATATTGTCCATGAACTCTCTGATTTGGGAATACTTCTCCTTGATAAATTGTTGCAAGTTTGAAGGTTCATCTACTGCCTCCAAGTCAACTAATTCAAAATCATGTTCAATTAGTTCCTCACCCTGTAAATGTGATCCATGTGGTGTTGATGTAGAAGGCTTGGTCCTTTTCTCAACTTGAGAAGTAAACACAAGCCTTTTTCCTCTTTGATATATTCTGGTCACCTCAGGTTTAGGTTCCTTGGGAACCTCCTCTAATTTTCTTGATGACCCTACCTCCACCTGTTGTGTTGATGTGTCTTGATGATGACCTGATGAAGTAGTTTCATGCCACTGCAAAGTTGTTTCTATGAAGGAATCCCATGCCATGTTCCTTTCTACCAACTGATGGAGGACTACAATATTTATTAAACTATGATGGAAAAGGCTAGGGTGATGCTCTTTTCCTTTCATTTGTACCTTCTCAGACATTTTGATAAGACTTCTACACAAGTAATTACACATGTTGAGAGGTTTTAGAGCTGTGAAATGCATTAGCAGCCTAATGTGGTATCCATACAATTTGGAAAATCTTCCCTCACAGGTGAAAAAATTCATTACAACCTTCATCAATGGCGCATACTTTTCCAACATGGAATGATGTGTGAATGAGCCTCTTTGTAGGGTTATTTTAAGAAAGGTTTGTATTGATAAATATCTAAGCTCATGCCTTTGAACCAATACTCCCCATGATCAGGTATGCCTATGATAAGAGAGATGGCAGCTACTGAGAATGTAAATTCAGTTCCTGCTATGATGGCTTTTTCCCCTTTCAGATTAGTGGCAATCTAATCAGTGAGCTTATCATGAAAACCTACTTCACCAACCCTTTGACAAAACCCTAGTCAGCTGACATCTTTAAAGCACTGTCTAATGAATCGTGAAGAGTTGATTTCATTATAGTTTGTAGGATCATACCTCAGGATCCTCACTCCTTTATGATGTTTTCTCTTTTTTGATGGTGAAGAATCTCCCTCCACTTTGATAAAAACCTTATTGAATAGCTTAGAAGAGCAAAGAATAAAAATGCAAGCTTAAATTTGAAATTTTGTTGAGTTTTGGCAAGTTTTGGGCCACTCTATCCTAAGCGCAGTGCCATTGGCAGAAGCGCAACGCAGTTCACAAAAGCATAGCACCGAGATATTTTTGCCAATTTTAGCTAAAAACCCGTGTTTTTTCACCAAAGGAGGAGAGAGATTAATAAACAAAGGAGGTAAGGATGCAATGAAATATGTTTGGGACCTTTTGGCTTTTATAGGCATAGTGTGATCTTAATTTGAGTGAAAATGGGCCCCACATACCTTTTCAAAACATGACTTTCACTCTTTTGAACTTAGACACTTTGGAGACTTGAAATCTGAACTTCTTTTACCTTTTTGAAAAGTGAAACTTCTTTCTTTTAGAGCCTTGAGACTATAACCATGAAGTACTTATGAAATCTCATAAAAAATATTGAAAAGAGTTGCTTATCACAACTCATCCTATGCCGGATTTTATGCATGAATGAAGATGGACCTTAAAACCCTAATGACCTAATGAAGACATTAAACTGAGTGAAATTCTAATGATATGATTAAGACATTCTCTTTATCATGATACACTCATCTGAGTGATGTAAGTGACTGACATGAGATATTTTTGAGATAATAGAAATAAACCTAGACAAACTAACTAGCCATCAAATTTTATTCTGAAAACCTAGCAACATGATAAAATTTGACTGAGACCCCTAAAAAATTGATAAAAGCATATTTTATCACTGGTGACAGGCAGAAATGATCGACACTAACACTACGAGAGTTGACAGAACCCCACAACCCAAAAAAGAAAGGGGTCGCTGAGAGGAAGAACTGAAGCATTGTGGGATCAAAATGAGCGATGTTGCATGACCAAAGCCTACCTTTGCACTTGTGGGCTGAAGCATGCAACACAATGGTCTATTTGCAGAACAAGAGTCCTCATCATATTCTTGGCATGATCACACCAGAGGAGGATTTCTCGGGGAGGAAGCTAAATGTGTCGCACTTTAGGATATTTGGAGCATCTATCTATTGCCATGTCTCCAAAGAGTAAAGGAAGAAATTGGAGCCGATAACAGAGTTCAGGGTGTTTGTAGGCTACACAAAAACTCCCCATAACTATTGTGTCTATTTTCAATTCCTCAGAATGACATTTGTGCAAAGGAATGTCAAATATGATTAAGACAAATCCATGCAATGCTCTCTTGAGATGGAGCTACATATCCCACCAGAGGAGGAGCTTTTAGCTCCAAACAAGGATCCTTAGGATTTTGTGGAGAAACCACAAGTTGAGGAGAAGAGATTGGAGAAATCCACTCAAGCATAATCATCCAGAGAAGGAAGTAAGAGAACCAGAGAAGTTGAGAGATTCGTGCAGGATGTGAGGGAGAATGTGGGTGCTCCTTCAAATCAACGCAGGCAGAGAAGGTCACCAAATAGGTACACTGTCTACATGGCTCTTATGACTGAGCTAATAGATACTGAGCCATCCTCTTTGGAGGAAGAAATAGAGAAACTAGTGTGGGTTGGTGAAATGGTGGAGGAGTAGAAATCCATTGTGAATAACAGTGTTTGGGAGGTGGTCCTATTAGCCTTGTGGGCAAACGGTCCAAAAAAGGATCCAAGTATGCCCCAAAAGTCTTCAAAATCCTCTCAAGGATTGTTCAAAGTCAAAATGGTCGGGGGTGAAAAGCCCTTGGAAGGGCGGAAATACAGTATCGGGAGGCTCAAAACACTCTAAAACCATGGAAAAACCATTACCGCAGGCTTAAACTGGGCATCGCACGGCAGCCATTAGATCTGGCCGATCAATAGACTAGATCTAAGTGGCAAATTGCATATTGGAAGGACAGAGGGTATAGTCGAAAGGCGGGCGCATGACACTGTCGATCAGTGATCGCCGATGATTGGATCGGCGGGTCACATTGGAGGGAAGCACATGTTCTGTGGTATAAAAGACTGGGGAACGAGCGACTCGTGATTGCGATTTATCGCATCGCAATATCGCTATCAGAGGAAACTGAGGGATGAGGCCTAGTCATGGGCATATGTGCGACCTTATGGGCCAGACATGATGTAATTATATGTGATAAATGGATATATTTTCAAATCCGTGGAAGGCCATTTTAATGTATTTTCCATGTATTTCGCTATGTAACGAAATACACAGGAACCTTGGCAGCACCGATAGTGATGAAGTCCGGACCCGATGTGTTTTAGAGGTGAAAATATATATATTTTTTCAGGTCCACAACGACCTATTTTTCATGTTTTTTAAGGTTTTCGCCATGTTGAAAAAATACAAAGGGAACAAGGGGACTGGGCCATCTGTGGTAGGCAACGACAACCCAAAGGGCAGACCTGATGGGTAAATAGATCATTTTTTAGGACATTTAAAGTCCGGAAGGAACAAACATTGGCGGGATTTTACAGCATTACAGTGGTTTCTGTGTAAAACAGAAAACACTCATTATTAAAAAGTTTGAAGAGAAATCGAGGCCGAGAGGCATCTACAGTGCAACAAAGCATGCCCAACTAGCCCGAATCAGATACATCATGGAGTAGCACAACGCGACACAACCGAAATCAACAGAAGAGATTGTGGGCATCTCTGTCAAGAGAGAGCTCCCTGCCAGCGCACCCAAAATATCTGAATGCGGTTATTCCTCTGTCAGAAAGAGAAAAACCTCCGAGCCATGTCTGCTTATTGAGGGAATCAAATGGTTAAGGGACAGATCAGACAAGACGAAGATTTCGAGCCTTCTATAGAGCTCAGGAGCATTGTAAAGGGCCTATAAAAGGCAGAAAACTAGATGTAACAGAGGTTCAACTTTTGGAGATTATTCCTCCTCTGCTCCTTCAGGCTTATCATCTGCATTCTTTAGTAATACAAGCTTCTTTTGTTGTTATATGTTCAATGTCCAATTCTCTTCTATTCTATGCTTGCACTTGAACAATTTGATCAGGTTTTCTTTGTGTCTAAGGCCAGATAACTGTCATCTTATCTCTGCTTTGATATATTAGATTTGCAAGCTTCTTTGCTACCTGTAGCTAGCCATTTATATGTGTTATTATATATGCATCTGCCAGTATAGTTAGTATGTTCATTTGCTACCAGTAGCTAGCCATTCATATATGTTCATGTATGCAATCTGCTGGTACTGTCAGTGTTCTCCATCTATCCATTAAATCTACAAACTATTGAGCATTTGTGGTTTAAAGCCTTGTGTTAATGGGGGTGTTCATGCATGTCTTGAGTGAGAAAAGAGCTGAAATGGTTATCTAACTTGATCCAAACCATCATTTATTCCAATAGTTCAGAGAAAAATATTTAAGATTACATGTTACCAAGCATCTCCAATTTACAACCTAGGAGAGTTTCCTGGAGTGCTAGCATAATTGGCATCGTTTCTGGGGAGAGGAAACTGAAGCTCAGCTTCCCTAGGAAATGACACAGATCCATATTTGATGATAGACAAAGTCTGGGCACCTTTTTGGTTGTAATCATCTATCTGGTAACTCTACTAGAGGCCGAACCACTTCATAGTTCTGGCTGAGTTTGTGAGGCATACTCGGAGAAATCCTCAAAAGCTACACGCTCACCTAGTACCTGATCCTAAATCATCAAAGAGAGAAAGGTATTTAGAAAGGAGCATCAAGTTCAGGTAAACCTAAACAATTTCCTATATCTCATCAAGAAAGGCTTGTAATAGAACAAACACATGTTGAGAGTATAACATCTAACACTAGCAGTGAAGAAAAACTTTCAGGGATTCATAAAGCTCCTTGTTCTTTAGGTTCTCCTTTTGCATTGAGCCCAAAGGAAACCTCACCTCCTATCCATCATACTCCTTTAGTCCTGTCAGTCACTCCTCAACCCTCTATCATTCAGACTGCCAGTACTCTTTTAGCCACCATAGCTATGGCTGGTCCACAAGCACCTACCAAAATGGAAAGAATCATAGCTGCTAGGTATGGACCCCTAATACTACCCACTCCTTTGAATGCCATGCCTACTGGAGAATATCAGAAATATAGGCCTAAGTTCACTGGGACTGAAGGTGTTACTGCCGAAGAACATCTTGAGTCATTTTATAGCTATGCTGATAATCTAGACATTAGTGAAGATGATGTGTGGATGAGAGTCTTTGTCCAAAGCCTAGATGGAGAGGCTAGAAAATGGTTCAAAGAACTAACCCCAAGATCTATAGCAGACATTGAAGCTTTAGATGATGCATTCCTAAAGCATTGGGGGGATAATAAGGATCTCCTCTACTACCACACTGAGTTTGGCAACTTATAGAGAGAAAATGGTGAGTTGCTGTTTGATTTCAATAAAAGGTTTAACAGTATGTATAGCAAGATTCCAGCTGAAGTAAAACCCACTACTATCTCTGCTAAACTCACCTATGTCAGTGCTTTTGATTCTGATTTCTGCCTACTATTGAGAGAGAGGCGATGCGCTACTTTAGTTGACATGCATTATGCAGCCTTCGAAGTGGAATCAAACATCATGGCTGCAAAGAAACTCAAGGGAAATGTTGATATAAGAATACAGAGGGGTGAGTCTTCATCATCCTCTAATCCTAAGATAGATAAAATGACCAAAATGATCGAGTCATTAGCCTTTGAAATCTATAAATTGAAGGTTGAGCAGCAACCAGGGAAAGGAAGAATGCCTAATACCTTTGCCCCAATAAATCCAAATCCATATAGAAGAACGAATGAGCAGTTGCAGATTTTGCAAAGAAACAAAAATACAAATGAAGACCAAAGGGTGAAGGCTCCTTTTCAAAATGTAGTCATGGAAGAAGAGCAGTTCGAAGAAGATGATGAGATCCATTGTCTAGAAGACAAAGGCAATGCTTCCTTTTTGACCTCAGATGCATATGAAAAGTCATTATGCAATGACCAGATCAGCCAGGAATGGGATGGTGAAGCTATTCTACAAGCTGTAGATCAGCAAAGATATAATTTAAGGTCAAAGATAAATAATGCCAAAGAAACTCCTGTTCAAAGAGCTGCTATCCCTACAACACCGCAAGCTAATAAGAAAAAACAACTGGCAGTTGATCCCATCATCCTCAAAGCTCCATCTCATGAGGTAAGAGGCCTCGACAAGTCCCCTTCTCCTTTCAGTTTTCAATCAGAAATTCAGAAGCTAAGAATACTTATGCCTCTGATTGAACTAGTGAAGAATGAGTCCTTCAAAAGATCCATCCTTGAGGTCCTTGAACCTAAATCCATCCAAGCCTCTACTGACTATGTAAATTTGCAAGATGACAAACCAGCTATTATCCTCAGCCCAATGATTGAAAACTGTGAAGACAACTCCCCATCATTCTGCCTCTCTGACTATTCACGATAAAATCCTTCACAACTACCTTTTGGACACTGGAGCCAACCATAATCTAATGCCCAAGGCTGTCATGGATGAATTGGGTCGTGACATCACTAAGCCTTATCATGACCTGTTTTCTTTCAACTCTAGAAAAGTGAAATGTCTAGGGTTAATCAAGGACCTAGCCATCACTTTGTCTCAGCTGCCTATGAAAAGCATGATGATGGACATTGTGGTAGCAGATGTACCTCCCAAGTTTGGCATGTTACTTTCCAGAGGTTGGATCAAGAGATTAGGTAGATCATTACAAAATGATTTGTCCTATGTTACTGTCCCAGTTTCTGGTGGTGAGAGCAAGAGATTATACAGAGAGGAACAATCGGCTTATATAATTAGCAACGAAAAGAATCCTACCAATCATCCCATATATGCTATCGACACTGATTTTGGAACTTGTATCCTCCATATTGAAGAATCTCAGTTGGCCTCCACGTAGCTCAGGAAACCAGTTTGCTAGATCGCTGAGGAAGAAAACCCACAGATTTGGGATATGTTTCTTGATGGGGCTTGCTCTAAAGAAGCTGCAGGGGCATGTGTGGTCCCTGTATCCCCAACATAGGAATACATTCATTTATCTTTTAAATTAACCTTTCAGTTCACAAACAACATCACAGAATATGAAGCTTTAATTCTGGGCTTAAGCGCTGCTAAAGAAATGGGTATCAAAGGCCTGAAAGTGTTTGGAGACGCAGACCTCATTATTCAACAGGTAAATAAAACATTCCAAGCTAAGCATCCAAGGCTGAAGGCATATAGAGATGAGGTATGGAGGCTCAAGGATTCTTTTAATGATTTCAGCATTTCTTATATTCCAAGAATGAAGAACCAGCTTGTCGACTCCCTTGCTGTCTCTGCTAGCATGTTTATTCCTCCTTTGCCTCCTAAATTGACATACGAAGTTCAAGTAAAATATAGACCATATCTGCCTGACAATGTCAAATATTGGAGGGTTTTTGAAGACGATGAGGAAATTAACAGATTTTTGCAAGTCGTGGAGGAATTTTCTGAAACGCACATTGATCAGGAAAACGAAGCCATGGGAGAATGCGGCCAACCCAAGCTAAAAAGTGAGATCAGCCGAGGAAGCATCGTCCAGCTGCCCAATAATCACATACCAAAAGGATTGGTGCCTCTAGAGAAGCTTTTCAACCAAAAAGATGTGCCATATAAGCCTGCTGAAATAGAAAATGAATCTGTTGTTCATAAACATAATATAGGGAGCCCAGCCCATCCAAAAAACATAAATCTGTCCACGCATTTGTCCTCTGCCTAGAATTCTGAGTATTGCACCCTTATAAGGAAATTCACTGACATTTTTGCCTGGGAATATGATGATATGAAAACCTATGATGCAGAAAACATTCAACATAAGATCCCATTGTAAAAGAATACCACCCCTTTTAAGCAGAAGCTAAGACCTATCAGCCCTCTCTTATTGCCTTTGATTGAGAAAGAGATCAAGAAACTATTGGATGCCAAAATTATAGTGCCCCTAAGGTATTCCAAATGGATAGCTAACCTTTTGGTAGTAAGAAAGAAAAATGGAGAAATCAGGCATTGTGTTGACTTCAGAAATCTGAACAAGTGCTCTAAAAAAGATAACTATACCCTGCCCAAGATGGAACACTTGCTGCAAAGAGTTTCAGGGGCTAGAGTCATGTCTTTCTTAGATGGATTTTCAGGCTACAATTAGATTGTTGTTCATCCTGAAGATCAGGAAAAAACTGCCTTCACTACTCCTTGGGGCACTTTCAGGTACTCCAAGATGCCTTTCGGACTGATGAATGCTAGGGCTACCTTTGAGAGGGCCATGGAAATAGCCTTTGTGGGAGAGAAGGACAAGTTTGTCCTTATTTATCTTGATGACATAATAGTATTATGCAATAGCCACAAAGACCATTTACAACATTTGAAGAAGGTCTTCCTAAAGTGCAGACAGTTTGGAATTTCAGTCAACCCAAAGAAGTCACAATTTGCTCTAGAAGAAGGCAAACTTCTAGGACATATTGTTTCTGCTGAAGGTGTGAAGATTGATCCAGCCAGGGTTCAATCCATTCAGACATTGTCCATCCCAAGGTCAAAAAGGGACATTCAATCCTTCTTGGGTAAGATTAACTTCGTAAGGAGGTTCATTCCAAACTTTGTAGAGCTTGTAAATCACATCACTTCCATGCTGAAGAAAGGAGCAGAAATAAAATGGACAGATGCTTCAAGAAGCTCTTTTGAAGCCATCAAGCAAGCTATCATGGAAGCTCCCACTCTAATCAGCCTAGATTACACTAAGGAGTTTTGTATCTTCTCTTTTGCCTCTTATGATACACTTGCGGTAGTTTTGTTGCAGAAAAATGATGAAGGCATAGAGCACCCTGTGGCCTTTTTCAGCAAAACTTTAAGGGATGCTAAACTAAGGTATGACCTTATCGAAAAACAAGCTTATGCTCTCATAAAGTATTTAAAGGCATTCAGAATTTATATTCTGCATTCTAAAGTAGTTGCATATGTACCTTCAGCCTCAGTAAAAGATGTCTTAACTCAGCCAAATACTGATGGGAAGAGAGCTAAATGGATTGCAAAATTCATAGAGTTTAACATAGAGGTGAAGCCCACTAAGCTTGTCAAAGGCCAGGGCTTGGCTAAACTTATGGTTGAAGAAAATTACAGCTTGTTAGATATAAATTCCATGGGTCTAAATTCAGATTATGAGCAGGCAGAGGGAGAAATCGAAGAGCAAAAGCAAGATCAGTCTTTGGCTGAAAATCTAGTCACATGTGAATGGTATTACAGTGTAGTTCATTTTTTGCAAAAACTAGAAGTCCCCCGGGACTTAGCTCAAGTCAAGCTCGTGCCATTAAAATTAGATCAATCAAGTTCTACATTAATAAAAATCTGCTTTATTGGAAAGACCTGCCATGAATCCTCTTGAGGTGTCTAGATAAAGAACAATCTCTGGAGGTCATACACCAGTTTCATTCTAGCATCTGTGGAGGACATCATTATTGGAAAACCACAGCTCACAAAATCTTGAGGGCTGGATATTATGGCCTACTTTGTTCTCTAATGTGTTTTCTTTTGTAAAATATTGTGACAAATGTTAGAGGTTTGCAGGAAGAAAACAACTAAAATCTTTGCCCTTAAAGCCAATACATGTCAATGGTCCCTTCCAGTAGTGGGGCTTGGACTTTATAGGTGAGATCAGCCCACATTCCAGTGGCCAACACAAATGGGTCATAATAGCCACTGATTATTTTACCAAGTGGATTGAGGCTGTACCCACTAAGAATGCCAACCATCAAGTTGTCATAGAGTTCTTGAATGAGAATATTTTCACTATATTTGGTTTCCCAACGAAACTAGTCACTGATAATGCAGCAGCATTCAAGGCAAAATAATTGATGGACATGACTGAATCCATGGGCATTCAAGTGGTGAATTCTACCTCATATTATCCTCAAGGCAATGGCCTGGTAGAATCATCTCACAAGAGCTTGGTAAGGGTAATCAAAAAGATATTATAGGACAACAAAAAGAGCTGGGATTCCAAGCTGAAGTTTTCTCTATGGGCTGACCGAGTTACCATTAAAAAATCCATAGGGAATTCTCCATTTAAACTGGTTTATGGTGCTGATGCTGTTTTCCCCATCCAGCTGATTCTCCCTGTGGCTAAGTTCTTACAAGAAGAACAAGATGAAGAAAATGACATGGTAAGAAGAATGAATAACTTGGTTGAACTACAACAGATCAAAGAGCAACTGATTGAGAAGTCAAAGGCTCATCAAAAGAAAATCAAAGAAACCTTTGACAGGAAAGCAAAAGTGGACAATTTCCAAGTTGGTGATTGGGTTCTTAAATGGGATGCATTTAAGGAAAAGAGAGGAAATCATGGCAAGTTTGACTCCTTATGGATAGGCCCTTTTGTCATCGCTCAAGCTCAGCAGAACAACACATTCATTCTGCACATTATGAAAGGAGAAGATACTTTTGGCAGCCCAGTAAATGGGTGATTCTTGAAACTTTATTTCATTTAAGGCTTTAAGGCCTTGTTATTGTAAATATGTTTTTTCAAGTTTTTATTTCATTACAAAATATACTCCATGCCCAATGGAACACTAGAAGGAAGATTTAATTTTTGTTTTCACAGGAAAGGCATTGATTTGCAGTTCTTGAAACCTCACAGAGATGCATTCATCCCCAGAGGGAGCTAGTGTTAGCCTTGTGGGAAAACGGTCCAAAAAAGGATCCAAGTATGCCCCAAAAGTCTTCAAAATCCTCTCAAGGATCGTTCAAAGTCAAAATGGTTGCGCGAGGAAAGCCCTTGGAAGGGTGGAAATACATATCGGGAGGCTCAAAACACTCTAAAACCATGGAAAAATCATTACCGCAGGCTTAAACTGGGCATCGCACAGTAGCCGTCAGATCTGGCTAATCAACGACCCAGATCTAAGTGGAAAATCGCATATCGGCAGGACAAAGGGGACAGTTGAAAGGCGAGCGCATGACACCGCTGATCAGCAATTGCCGATGATCGGATTGGCTGATCACATCAGAGGGAAGAACATGTTCTGTGGTATAAAGGACCGGGGTATTGGGTTGTGTTATATTCTTTCCACGTAGTTAACAGGGGGTTTGAAGGGCACTCGTAACCCCACCTTATGGGGTCCGAGGCAGCACCCCAGAAAATTTTGGTTTTGGACCCTATGTTAGGTTGGGCGGACCCACATATGGTTTTGTGCATGATTTTCGCACATGTTTTTTGGACGCAATGGTTTTTCGGTCCATGGTATTGGACGTGATGGTTTTCGGTCCATGGTATTGGATGCTTCGGCATGTATAAATATGTATTGTAACATTGAAAGGAACATAATGAAAAATCAAGCTGGTAGTCTCGATTTTGGGATCCAGTGGGAAAATCTCTGTGTATATGTGTTTTATGTGCTATGCTCTCGCATTTTTTATTTTTCTATGTTTTAGAATTCATATGCAGGTAATTTCTGTATGGGATTAAAACCTACATTTGGTATCAGAGCTGTTTTGGCTTCAAGGGGACGCCTTTGTTGCTGAGGGGTTTTGCTCGGGCCTGTGGTAGACCCTGTTCAGTGGGAGATTTGTGAGATCGATTTTGGTGGTGAAAAAAGATGGCAAGCAATGGAAAGGTAGAGATCGAGAAATTTAATGGTCAGAGTTTTGAGTTGTGGAAACTCAAGATGGAGGATCTGTTGGTGGATAAAGACCAGTGGATCATGGTAGATCTGGGTACTAAACCAACGGGAGTGTGCGATGAAGAATGGAAGAAGTTGGATCAGAAGGCAAAGAGCACAATACAATTGTGTGTCTTAGATTTAGTATTGCTGAATGTATCAGGGGAAGCTATGGCAAAGGCTTTGTGGGACAAGTTAGGGACTTTGTACCAATCTAAGTCTCTGGTGAATAAACTATTCTTGTGGAAAAAGCTGTATAACTTGAGGATGAAAGATGGATACTCGGTGATAGAGCATCTGAATGCATTTAATACTGTGGTAAGTCAGTTAGCATCTATTGATATTAAAATTTCAGATGAAGATAAGTGCATCAGTTTGTTGTGTTCTCTACCAGATTCGTGGGATAGTTTGGTTATTGCAATAGGTAGCAATGCAATTGCCTTGCACTTTGATGAAATAGTCTCATCCTTGCTGACGGAGGAGATGAGACGGAAAAATATGGAAAGCCAAAATGGTGATGCCTTGTCTGTATGAGGGCGGACCCAGAATAGAAACAACAATAAGTAATTGAGTGGGAGATCTAAATCTAAAGGGAGATCTAAATCTTCAGGAAAACATGTAAAGGTGGTGTGCTGGAAATGTGGAAAGGAAGGGCACTACAAAAGGGACTGTAAATCTAAAGCTCCTGACAAAGGAAAGGGATCTGATGAGGCTCCACAGAGGCGAAAACCACCTCAGATGAAGGTGGGGATGTGTACTTGGCTTCTTCAAGTACACATGTAGATCATGAGGCATGGTTGATTGACTCAGGGGCATCCTTTCACTTCACTCCCCATAGAGAGTGGTTCTGCGAGTATGAGAAATATGATGGTGGTGATGTCTTCTTGGGGGATGATAGGAAGGCTAGAATCGTTGGTCGCGAAAAAGTAAAGTTGAAGTTGCAAGGTGGAAGGGTTAGAACGCTTCCAGGTGTTCTACATATTCCTGCATTAGCCAGAAATCTGATTTCTGTTAGCAAGCTGGATGATGTAGGTGTAAAAACAATGTTCGAGAAGGATACGTGCAAGATGGTTCAGGGAGCACTGGTATTGATGAGGGGAGTTCGGATTGGAACTCTGTACACGCTGCAAGGTAGCATTGTTATTGATGGGTGCAATAGTTATGTGGTTCCTGAAAGTGGAGCAGAAAATCTAGTGGTCTCTGGAGAGAAGACCATGCTGTGGCATCAAAGGCTTGGACATATTTGAGAAAAGGGCCTTCAGATACTTCATGGTAAAGGTATGGTAGAAGGTATCGGTAATAGCTCTCTGGATTTTGATTTCTGTGAAAATTGTGTATATGGGAAGCAGAATAGGGTGAGTTTCCCCTTTGGTAGTAAGAGGGAAAAATAGATATTAGAACTTGTGCACAGTGATGTGTTTGGACCTATGAAGGTTCCATCACTGGGTAAGTCTATCTACTATGTATCATTTATAGATGACTTCTCAAGGAATACATGGATATATTTCCTTGAGAAGAAATCTAAAGTCTTTGACAGGTTTAAAGAATTTAAGGCTTTGGTGGAAAACTAGACAGAGAAGAAGATAAAGGTGCTGAGGACAGATAACAGTGGATAGTTTTGCAGTAAGGAATTTGAAGAATTCTGTAAGAAGTGTGGTATAGCATGGTAGAATACTACTCCATATACACCTCAGCAAAATGGAGTTGCAGAAATAATGAATAAGACGTTGATGGAAAGGGCAAGAAGCATGCTCAGTGGTGCCGAGTTAGGATAGGAATTCTGGGCAGAGGCGGTGGATACTGCATGTTACCTGGTCAACAAGTCACCTTCATCAACGTTGGAGGATAAGACTCCACAAGAGGTATGGACTGGTAAGAAACCCTCTCTTTCACATCTGAGGATATTTGGATGTGATGCATATGTACATGTTGCAAAGGAGAAACTAACCAAGTTGGATAGTAAATTTGAAAAGTGCATCTTTATTGGGTATAAGGATGGTTTAAAGGGTTATAAGCTTTGGAACCCAGTCACATGGAAGGTTGTGTACAGCCGATATGTGGTGTTCAGAGAGGTGAAAGATGTTATTAAACATGAAGTCCAACAAAAGGAACCTGAGAAGATAGAGTTTGAGCTAAAGGAGGAAGAATCAGACTCTATAGCAGAGGAGGAATTAGAAGATGAAGAGCCACAAACTCCGGCTCTGAGAAGATCAGTTCAAGAAAGAAGGCATCTTGAAAGGTATAGTCCATATGCTTTCTATTCAAATTTTTCTTTATCTATTACTAACAATGATCCCAGAACTGTGAAGGAAGCAGTAGATTCAGAGGATGGAAAACTCTGGAAAGAGGCCATGGTTGATGAAATGGCATCTTTGCACAAAAATGAGGCTTGGGATCTGGTGGAGTTGCCAGCTGGAAGGAATCCCATTGGCAGCAAATGGGTGTTCAAAAAGAAGACAAATGCAGAAGGAAAAGTGGAGAAATACAAAGCTCGGTTGGTAGCAAAAGGTTATTCCCAGGTGCCGGGAATTGATTTTGGTGATATTTTTTCTCCTGTTGCCAAGGTAACTTCTATTAGATTACTTTTATCTGTTGCTGCTGCTTTTGATTTTGAGGTAGAACAGATGGATGTGAAGACAACATTTCTTCATGGGGATCTGGAAGAGGAAATCTACAAGAAGCAAACTGAAGGCTTTGCAGCGAAGGGTAAGAAAGAACTGGTATGCAAGTTAAAGAAGTCTTTGTATGGGTTAAAACAATCACCAAGGATGTGATATCAGAAATTTGATACATTTATACGGGGACTTGGCTTCAACAAAAGAAAAGCATATCACTGTGTGTATTTTAAATCAACTAGTGACCGTGTTATTTATCTGGTCTTGTATGTGGATGATATGTTGCTAGTTGGAAATGACAAAGAAATTATATAGGATTTGAAGACCCAATTGTCCTCCAAATTCGACATGAAAGATCTTGGTGCTGCAAACTATATTTTGGGTATGGAAATTAAAAGAGATCGGGCAAAGAGGAAGCTCTGGTTAAACCATAGGAAGTATGTCGAGACAATACTGCAGAGGTTTAATATGCAGGATAGTAAACCGGTGAAGGTTCCTATTCCTGTAGGTGTGAGGTTATCTGATGAACAATGTCCCAAGACACAAGAAGAGGAAGAGGACATGTCCCATGTTCCATATGCAAGTGCAGTCGGTAGCCTGATGTATGCAATGGTTTGTAGTAGACCAGACATTGCACATGTAGTGGGAGTATTGAGCAGGTTTATGTCAAAACCAGGAAAGGAGCATTGGACAACAGTGAAGCGGGTTTTCAGGTATTTGCGTGGCACTAGTGATTATGGTCTGTGATACCAAGGAAGACCAGGATTGGACAGAGTGTTGGATATTCATGGATTTTTTGATGCAGACGGGGCTGGAGATTTGGATTAGAGAAGATATACAAGTCGGTATGTGTTTAACCTATTTGGAGGTGCAGTCAGTTGGATGAGTAAGAAACAATCTGTAGTGGCATTATCAACTATAGAGGCAGAATACATGGCAGCCACTCATGCAAGCAAGGAAGCAGTTTGGTTGCAGAGATTGTGTTCAAGTATGGGGTTAGTATAGGAAGCTATAAGGATAGACTGTGACAGCCAAAGTGCAATTTTCTTGGCAAAGAACCCTGCATATCATTCAAAGAAAAAGCACATTGATGTTCAGTATCACTTTGTGAGAGATATGATAGAAGAAAAAAGGTGTTGCTGGTAAAGGTGGAAACTTTGAAGAATACTACAGATGCATTGACAAAATCTGTGAGCTCTGAGAAGTTCTCTTGGTGTATAAAGACAATGGGCATTTAAGGGCTGGGAAAATGACTAAGCTCTCTTATGGCCCCCTGTGGAAAGAAAACAATAAGTGGGAGAATGTTGGGTTGTGTTATATTCTTTCCACATAGTTAATAGGGGGTTTGAAGGGCACCCGTAACCCCACTTTATGGGGTCTGGGGCAGCGCCCCAGAAAATTTTGGTTTTGGACCCTATGTTAGGTTGGGCGGACCCACCTATGGTTTTGTGCATGATTTTTGCACATGTTTTTTGGACACAATGGTTTTTCGGTCCATGGTATTGGACACGATGGTTTTCGGTCCATGGTATTGGACACGATGGTTTTCGGTCCATGGTATTGGATGCTTCGACATGTATAAATATGTATTGTAACATTGAAAGGAACATAATGAAAAATCAAGCTAGGTTTTGGGATGCAATGGGAAAATCTCTCTGTATATGTGTTTTATGTGCTATGCTCTCGCATTTTTTATTTTTCTATGTTTTAGAATTCGTATGCAGGTAATTTTTGTATGGAGTTAAAACCTACACGAGGAACGAGCGACTCGCGATTACGATTTATTGCATCGCAATATCGCTATTGGCGGCAACCGAGGGACGAGGCCTAGTCACAGGCATATGTGCAACCCTATGGGCCGAACCTGATGTAATTATATGTGATAAATGGATATATTTTCAAATCCATGAAAGGCCATTTTAATGTATTTTCTATGTATTTCGCTATGTAACAAAATACACAGGAACCTTGGTAGCACCAATAGCGATGAAGTCCAGAACTGATGTGTTTTAGAGGTGAAATATATATATGTTTTCAGGTCCACAACACCGATTCTTCATTTTTTTAAGGTTTTCACCATGTTGCAAAAATATGAAGGGAACAAGGGGATCGGGCCATCTGCGGTAGGTGACAGTGACCCGAAGGGTGGACTCGATGGGTAAATAGATCATTTTTGAGGACTTTTAAAGTCCGGAAGGAACAAACATTGGCAGGAGTTTACAACATTACATTGGTTTCTTTGTAAAACAAAAAACACTCATTATTAAACAGTTTGAAGAGAAATCGAGGCCGAGAGGCATCTACAGTGCAACAAATCATGCCCAACTAGCCAGAATTAGATACATCATGGAGTAGCACACCGCGACATAGCCGAAATCAATAGAAGAGATTGTGGGCATCTCTGTCAAGAGAGAGCTCCCTGCCAGTGCACCCAAAATATATGAATGCAGTTATTCCTCTGTTAGAAAGAGAAAAACCTCCGAGCCATGCCTGACTATTGAGGGAATTGAACGGTTAAGCGATAGATCAGACAAGGTTAAGACTCCAAGCCTTCTAGAGAGCTTAGGAGCATTGTAAAGAGCCTATAAAAGGTAGAAAACTAGATGTAACAAAGGTTCAACTTTTGGAGATTATTCCTCCTCTGCTCCTTCAAGCTTCTCATCTGCATTCTTTAGTAATACAAGCTTCTTTTGCTATCATATGTTCAATGTCCATTTCTCTTCTGTTCTATGCTTGCACTTGAACAATTTGTTTAGGTTTTCTTTGTGTTTAAGGCCAGATAACTGTCATCTTATCTCTGCTTTGATATATTAGATTTGCAAGCTTCTTTGCTCCCTATAGCTAGCCATTTATATGTGTTATTATATATGCATCTGCCAATATAGTTAGTAAGTTCATTTGCTACCTGTAGCTAGCCATTCATATATGTTCATGTATGTAATCTGCTGGTACTGTCAGTATTCTCCATCTATCCTTCAAATCTACAAACTATTGAGAATTTGTGGTCTAAAGCCTTGTGTTATTGGGGGTGTGCATGCATGCCTTGAGTGAGAATAGAGCTGAAATAATTATCTAACTTGATCCAAACCATCATTTATTCCAATAGTTCAGAGAAAAATATTGAAGATTATATGTTACCAGGCATCTCCGGTTTACAACCTAGGAGAGTTTCCTGGAGTGCTAACAGGTCCCAAGAGCAATAGACAAATCAATTATGGGCTTGAGATGGATCTTCAAGGTGAAGTTGGTAGTAGACAGAAGCATAAAAAAGTACCAGGCCATATTTATGGCCAAGGGGTACTCTCAAATGGAGGGGATTGACTATAAGGAGACATTTTCTCTTGTACAAGGTACTCATCCATCAGATCAATCCTTTCTTTGGCTGCGTAGATGGGGTGGAAGATCCACCAGATGGATGTGAAAACAACATTCCTCAATGGAGTTATTGAAAAGGAGTTGTATATCAATCAGCTAGAAGACTTTGAGACTTTTGATCAAGAGTCTCATATGTGAAGACTCAAGAGAGTGTTGTATGGTCTCAAGTAATCACCCTGTGCTTGGTACACCAGGATCGACAACTATCTAACCAGTTTGGGCTTTACCAAAAGTGAAGCAGATGCAAAACTCAATCATATATTGGTATAAGGTAAATTGTTGATTATTTTTTTATATATCGATGACTTGATCCTTACTAGTGATGAGAAATTGATCAGATCTTGCAAGGAGGACCTTGTAAGAGAGTTCAAGATGAAGGACATGGGCCTCATGCACTACTTCCTTGGATTGGAAGTATGGAAAGGTGATGGGGAATTGTTTGTATCTTAGGGAAAGTATGCCAACAAGATACTTCAGAGGTTCCTCATGGATAGGTGAAAAACCATGGAGACTCCTCTGGCGACCAACTAGAGGAAAGAGGATTCCACTTTAGGTGAGGAAGTGGATGTGATTGTTTACTGATAGTTGGTGGGTTCACTCATGTATCTTGTGAACACATGACTAGACATGTGTTACGTAGTCAATCATCTTAGTCAAGCCATGGTTAGGCCAACCAAAACTATTTTGGAGGGAAACTAAACATGTTCTACAGTACATTAGAAGCACTACCCAATTTGGAATGTGGTATAAACAGATAGAGGGAGTGAAGTTATGTGGCTTCACAGATGAAGATTGTGCAGGAAATCCATCGGACCGAAAGAGTACATTAGGTGGAATTTTCAGTGTTGGGTTTGCAACAGTTTTTTAGTACAATACGAAGAAGGTGTCGGTGGCACTCAACTCAGCAGAATCATAATACATGGATACAAGTCAAGAAACATGTGAGGTGATATGGATGAGGAAGATACGTGTTGGTTTGTTTGGTCAAATGATGGATCCTACTACGATTTACTATGATAATCATAGTTATATCAAATTCTCTGGGAATACTGTTTTTCATGATCGATCCAAGCATATTGATATCTGACATCACCATCTACGAGATTGTGTGCAGAGGTGGATTATGTTGTTCTAGTACATTCTGATAGAGGAACAAGATGCATATACTTTGAAAAAGGCTTTGTCAAGAGGAAAATTAAAGTTCCACAGGTGCAGGATAGGGGTGGTTGATAATCCATTTCTTGCTGAGAAGGAGTGTTGAAAATGCAACAAGAAAATCAAGTTTTTACTTTTCCTTGGTCAAACTAGATTAAAAATCGAATTTCTATTTCAACAAAATAATTGGAGTTAGTTAACTTAGGTGACATGGTTCTTGTCACTCAGTTAACTCAGTAAATTTGAGTTGGAGAATATTAAGTTGATTTCTACATGGTTGATTGCTAATTTGTAGAAATATATTTCAGTTAATTTGAGTTATTGTCAGTTTCACTAGTTCTAACTGTCAGAAGAACTAGTGGAGGTCAAGTAGTGAAGTGGAACTTCAACCACACTCAGTGATCAACCAGTTAATTGATCAATCAACCCTAAATAGTTGTTACATGCAGATAATTTGAGTTATCCAGTTGATATGGAGATTCTGAGGTAGTGTACTATCAGTTGTAGCATATTCCCATGTGTACAAGTGGTGCATGCAGTCAAAGATTGACCTAAGGCTATTGCGCAATTCCTTGGTGTGAAATTCCTAAAAAATAGGGGCAATTTCCCAAGGGAACAACGCAAGGAAATAGGATCTTGGGAAGGCTTGAAATTGGCTAAGTGTTGGATAGGTTCAGTCAGTCAGGTAGGGGAATATACTATATACTTGCAAGGTGTGCTCAAGCTTGAGGAAACATTGTATTTCTTCTTTATTCTCTGATTAATGCAATATAGATAGTAAGGGGTTTTGAGTAGTTTCTTTCCCCTAGATAAATATTTATGCATGTGTGATGTTTCCTTTTTCATGTCTATGATTCCTGTTTTAGATGGTGAATTAACCTTTTCAGATCAGTAGAGTAGCTTCAAGTCTTGTGATTTAGAAAATTTCATGAGAAATATTGAATCTACACATTAATTTCTACAAATTGAGCAATGCATTTAAAAATTCTAAGTCAAAATCATCATGTATATAGTCCAAGCCAAATCAATGTATAACATATTCTAAGCAATCACATTTTCTATGATAATAATAAGTGCATAAGCTAATGAAATTACCATTGTACTAAGAATATAATCATAATATCCGATCAAAAAAAAAAAGTATTGTGATATATGTATTAACAAATGAAACAAGTGACATTAATATAACCCAATAAGGAATAACTAGGTATAAAAAACTCAAGGTGTTACACAGTCCCACTATTGTGCACAAGAGGGGTGTTAATCCACTTTCCAATAGAAATAACATCCTCCATAGCTTTAAATTCCAAAATATAGTGATCATATACTAAGGTTATATAAGCTTACACACTTAGGAACAATTATTAAATTCACACTTTAAATCATAATGAACATGATATAGTGAAGTGTGAGTCATAATCATAATGCAACATTAATCCTATTGATGAAATTTTACCTTATAATCATCAAAATTAATGTTAATTCAAGGATGTTAAGTGCTAAATAGGGTGTTACAATACCTTCACCCTTAGAGTAACTTTGTGTTTGAAGTTGAGTGACATTTCCCACTATGAATTAAGCAAAAATCACTCAAAATAATAATTACATACTTATCTCAATTATCCAAATAGTAAAAATGACACTATTAATCCACTCATTTCCAAGAATTTCCATATAACTTACACACTAGGAAGACAATCATCTCATCAAAATTAAATACATTTCTTGGAAGTTCATGTTGCACATAGTGTTGTCGCTAATGATAACAAGAAATAATTAATGATAAAGTTTGTCTGAGACAACAACACTATCATTCATGGTGCCTAAGGAAGTAGTAGTACCCTCTATGAAGTAGTATGAAAACTAGGTCTCTTACATAATCTCATCAAGTGAAGTTAAAGGAGTGTAAATTTATTTGATATTTTTATATATTTATTTTTCCTTAATGATCCTATATATAATATGATTGCATGGGCCTCGTCGATAACTTTCCAACGATATATCCTTCTCTGAAAATCTCCTCCTGGAAGATAAGTTATGGCCATTTGAAAATAAACATTAGATGGAGGCCCAAACTATAGGACAAAAACCCAAATTATTGATATGTTAAACAATGTGCACCTTTCAAGTGCATCCATGGTTCATTGACTAGGTCAATGGAATATCTCAGTAGATAATACATGGCCTTTAACAATTTTAAAGTATGCAACCTTTTCATTGGTCGAAGGACTCAGGAACCTAATGTGAAAGTGGATGGTGGATGATGTCAAAAGTGCAAAGAATTTTAACACATCTTGTTGACCCAATAGAATCATGACACATTACAATCATTCATTGAGGCAAAAATGGGACAATTTCACATCGACACTTGGAATTGTTTCATTGGATGAGCATGATGACATAATCGACATGTCATCCTTCTACCTAGTGGCTATAACATGACAGCTCAAATACGTGTTAGTCAATCACAATATATGACATGGCAACGAGTACAATGTAGTATAACTAGAGACCACCACATGGCAGGCTTATATGGCACACTTTGATTGGTGAAAGGGTTGAATAAGGGTGACAAGTGGAACCCCTCATGGTCTTCCACATGGCTTGATAACATCATGATGATGTCATTAGGAAAATGACCAGTGACCCCCAGGATAAGGTTACATGGGACGAGCATGTCATCACATGGGTTGAAGTTATGAGGTATGGTCATATGGACATGGTAATGTGGCAAAAAGGAGGGGTATGACTAATTAGTTTTGGGTCATGACAAAGGTAATATAGTGGTGGAAAGTATGGTCACATGAATTGAAATCCGGATTTAAGTGCATAAACAATGACCCATGGTCAAACCTCATATGCCATGGGACCACTGGTTAACTATATATGTGTATAAAGAAATTGTATCTAAACATGGAAAACCATTGAATGCATAATTAGATCGGTGATGGGTATATAGTTGCAAATGTAATGAAGTATCCTATGTTGTATATCCTCTTGTTCAAAGTCAATGTTTTTTTGCTCTGGTTTCATTCATTGATCAAAATATTGTGTTCTAGTTATGGCTTCCCACTGATTAATAGGAACATTGTGTTCTTATTATGGTTTCATTTGGATCGGGACTCTTCACACAGGCAGTGTAATATGGCTTGGATCTTTGGAAGAATTTTGTGATAGCATAGCCAGAACTTCATGAAATTCCAACACATTGGTTAGTCATGGAAGTTGATGGTTAAGACCTTTTTTATATACAACAGACAAATTTGGCCAAGAGAAAGGTCTGAGTATTGAAAAATGAATTGGCAGTGGAATAACTAAACCTTGGATACAATATAGTGGAAATTTGGTTATATAACAATGATTCTATCTGTAGCTTTAGAGACCAGATATACATATAGGAAAGATCATAGTCACAAAGTTCATAAGTTCAAGAATGGGCCAAATTTGATGGAGGTTATATATTATTGGCAGGGTTTATATCTATATCTATATCTATATATATCTATATATATATATATATATATATATATATATATATATATATATATATATATATATATATATATATATATATATATATATATATCGATATATATACACACACACACATATATATAGATATATGGGACACAATTGAGACCTATGACATGGTGTGAAGATCGTGGGCTCGGGTTCCATATGATGTGGCATGAGGATCTTCACGCATTTTTTAAAAGTTGTACATCATGGGCTTGTTTATTGAGCCACTACAATGTATAACATGAGCTAAGACTTGGGATTAAATCCCCTAGCTCTTTTCCTTTGAAATCACTCCACAGTAAAATCAATCCTGGAAGGTGTTATTACAAGGTATGTTGCATAGTGGAGTTGGTAGCATATGAGTGTTCCAAAAATTAGGTTTTAGGTTCGAGCCATGTTAGGTACATGGTTAGAAGTTTGTTTTTAATTTATTTTTTCCACCACAATTTTTCTTTGTGTCTAACTATCAAGTGACCTACAATGTACATTTTGTAACTTCGGTGTTGGAAAAAATACTATTACATCTAATGTGCCTTGAAAGTGTTATTTTGTATAATGGTTAATTTATTATCTAAATAGTTATTTGTATTTTTTGAGCTCATTCTTAAGCCAATTTGGAAACCAGAAGAAGCACAATGATCAAAATACAGAGGTGGATGCTTCTTAAGGCATAAAAAGCCTCATTGACATATTTTTATGACTAAAATCTATATTATATGTTTTGAAGGCCTATGAGAATATTGCAATATTTTGAGTCTATGGAAGAAGTAGGTTCCGAGATGAGTCAAATGTGAGCAGATTGATGAATATGTTGAAGTAGAGAAGTGATAGGGTATGATAGGGCATAGAAAGTAGTATGACAACAATAGATTATTCATTTTGAAGACTTGAAGAGAAAATGAATCCAATTTGAAAGATTTTGAAAATAGGTCCACAAGTAGTTGAAGAAGAAGGTGGATGCCTCCATTGAGGTTGGAGCCTAGAGCAGGTTAGAGCTTGCTCATCATCGAGGTTGGTGCCTCAATTAGGTTGGAGCCTAGAATAGGTCAGAGCTTTCTCATCATCAAGGTTGGTGCCTCAATTAATTTGTAGCTGACATTGCGTTGTTATTTGCATAATTTTTAGATTGGTGCCTCGATCAGGTTGTAGCCTATCGCAAGTAGTAGCTTGCATATTTTGGGGGTGGGTGTCTCCATCAGGTTGGTTTCTGTGAATCTATGTAATGAATTGAAGGTAAAGAAGAAGAAGGATTTTTTGTTTTCTCCCATATGGGTTTCCATGTAAAAGCTTATGCCTCTTTGATGTGATGGATTATTGATGTGATCTGTACACTTCCATGGATATTCCACTCGACATTTTGTTACAATAAATCTCATAAAACTATATTTATAAAAACCAAAATATACTCTATTAGGGTTTTATTTCTCTTTAGATTTATGGATATGTAGATTATGGTTAATTTTGTATGCATGCAAATTAAAATTATGTAGAAAATAGATCACAACGAAGAAAAAAACTCACAAATCATGATTTGACACAAGATATGACCTAGGAAACCCTTTCGGAAGAAAACTTAGCTAGAAGGTGAGGCTGCTCTAAATAGAAAATGGATACGACTACAAAAAAACATGACATGTGGCCTGTGGGATACTACAGTGCACAAATCCTTTGTTTGTGCTATATTTCCTATCCCTCTCGACTATTTTGTTCATCTATGGCACAAATTCACTTGAAAATAATGGAATTCATTTTCCTCCTAGTGGCCCGGTTATAACATAACCTAATAGCCTACTAGTGGTTGGGTTTGACTACTTCAATTATTAACAAGAGTTATAATATGGACTCTTCTAGAATATTCTTCATCATAATCATGTGGCTAGCCCCTTTTCCATGAATAATGGGGGTTGATGTGGCATCCTCTCAAATTATGGTGGTAAACATAGGAAGGCCAACTTTTCAGTGGCATAAATTTTGCATGGAGACTCCAATTGAGGTGATTCTTGCACCATTGGAAAGGTTTATGTGTGTAAAATATAAAAAAGGTGTTGTGCTAAAGCGGAAAGGTGTTACCCCCCAAAAACAGTGCTTTATGCCTTAAAATTCTCTCAGAAGGTTTTAGACCCCGATTTCCAAACTGGGTCCCATCAGTAAAAATGGTCCTTTGAGATAATTGTTGGGAATAATATTGAGAGGGGGGGGGGTGAATCAGTATTATCAAATTATTATCAATCTATCTTCCTTATTTATACTTTGAATAATTCTTCAAATATTGATCATTACTTTGTATGTCAGTATCATAAAATAATGACCAGGAACAAGAAAAGCAAATAGTCACACAAAAGAACACCAGATATAAGGTGGAAACCCAATGTGGGTGAAAACCACCTGCTGCAATATGTCTCTATCTTCTTTCAATTAGAAACTCCTTTTACAACGATTTTGTACTGGTGCAGTCCTTTACGAGTACGCAGGCTACAACCTGCAGAGAGCTACAACCCTCTTAGCTCTTGTACTAGCCAAGATACTAGTACGTAGGTGCTGGCCTACTGAAGGCTACAACCTTCTCTTTCTTCCAGGGACCACGTTTCATAAATTTTCAAACTGGATACGCTGAAGCACAACATCATAATATGAAAGGCCACGTTTCATCCAATTTTCATACTGGACCCATTAATATCATTGAAGCTCATAATCAATCAATACTAGCATCATCAATCTCTGAATTACCCAATACTGAATCAATGCTTTCACCAAAGCCAACCCGCATACAGATCTACAAATATTTCCTTATAACTTTGCAGCTGTTCCATACATCAGACATACCCAGATCATACCATTCATAAAACATACGTCAATAATTCAGATCTAGTCTATCAAACCAGATAATGATAAAAATTCCAATCCTTAAGATCCCGATCCATCAAGTATCAAATAGATCTGCAATCAACCAACTTCCTTGTGCATACGATAAATTAATACTTTCTCAGCACACAACAACCAGATATCAAATCAGAACCTTGAACACCACAGTAATAGATAAAAACAGCTAAAACATACTTCAAGTAAAGTCTGCAATTTCACCAACAGAAACCTGCGTATAGAGCTATAAATTCATTCTTTCAAACATTCAGATATTAGTTAACCCAGCTTATCAGATTTATAGATCAAGCATGCACCACATATCACAGATCAAAATCATATAGAGATACCACTATTCCAGCCTTAAGATTTTGACCCATCAATAGAACTTATCCTTCTCCTTGCGCTCAGGTTCCTTCTTTATTCAGATCTAGATCTGCACCATAACCCAATCACCGTATTCCAGATCTAGCACTTTATCAGATATTCAATTAATTAAAAGATGCCTTGCCAAATGATCTCCTTCCTCTTTTATAGCCTTAGTCCTTTCTCAATACCACGGTCCAAAACCATAGGATCAAAAAACTGTTGGACTAATACCATGAACCAACCATGAAAGTGCGTGAGATCAACACTTTTAGATGCAATACCACGGGCCAAAACCATAGGATCAAAAATTGTCGGACTAATACCATGAACCAACCATGAAAGTGCGTGAGATCAACACTTTTGGATGCAATACCACGGACCAAAACCATTGGATCAAAAACTGTCGGACTAATACCATGAACCAACCATGAAAGTGTGTGAACTTTTCTCTTGCATGAAAGTGCGTAAACTTTTCTCTACATGAAATAAACTTTTCTCTGCATAAAAGTGCGTGAACATTTCTCTACATGAAATAAACTCTTCTCTGCATAAAGGTGCGTGAACTTCTCTACATGAAATAAAATTTTCTCTGCATAAAAGTGCGTGAACTTTTCTCTACATGGAATAAACTTTTCTTTGCATAAAAGTGCGTGAACTTTTCTCTAAATGGAATAAACTTTTCTCTGCATAAAAGTGCGTGAACTTTTCTCTACATGAAGGAAACTTTGTTGCACTATAATTTATCAAATAAATTTGCTGCACTATAATTTATCATTTGTGTGATTTTCCATCAAGGACAACACTTGTCTCATAATGCCAACAATCTCCCCCTTTGGACTTGTCATATTGAGAATTGTCATCTGATATCTCTTCCGTAGATTCATCTAGATATATATAAGTGAGTTGATCTTCTATGAGTTGTTTGCCATCAAGTACAACACATGCATCATAATGCCAACAATCTCCCCCTTTGGACTTGATGGAAACAATACCAAATCACTCTCCCCCTTTGACATCAAGGGCAAAGGGCGAACCAAGATATTCTCTTTCTTTGCTGTCCATACTCCCCCTGAGTGCCTGCTGAAATTTCTGAATGAGCTCCCTCTTTGTATATGCCAAGGTGTACCAATCTGTCCATGCTCCCCTTGAGTACATGCTGAAGTCTCTGCTCTGCTGAAGTATGTTGTTCATGCTCCCCCTGACTGTAAGCAAGGTCTGCAAAAAGATGTTTACAAGAAGAACATGACTCTATACATCATAAATGACCTTCCTATCACCAAAGACTCATACATACATCTATCTCCCATTATAATGGTGATATACCAAAATTTTACATATGATAACATAAGAGAATAACATCATTCACCCCAGGCATAGTGGGGAAATCAACATAGGCCGTTGCATGACCTGAAGAGATCTCATCAAATGACTACAATAGATAGAGACACACTATTACATCATGAGCCTTGATATGACCTTTACATCGAATGATATACATCACATTTATAACAGAGACCAAACACCTAAATAAGATCATGATAAAAATCAGCAACGATACTGTATGATCTGCTCCATAGCATCTGTCAACAACAACTAGACCAACAATCTTGTATTAGTGCATGAATCATCACGGTATGCCTGTATCAGCTAACAGAATTCTGTATATATAGAAACATTCACATTCTATTATATGAGAGAAACACCATAGCCATCCAGATCTGCATGAACCAAGTATCATCAATTGGGAATATAACAACCTATCATCATATAGGTAATAACTCATCATCATCATGTCTCCAACAATGCAACATTGAATAATCATCCATGTATCCAGCCAACAATCCTCATCCATATATGTGCCAAGAACAATAGGAATCCTGCATCATAACTGTAATATATGATCTTTATGCATATGACGACAACAACATATGAGTGACTCATCATCAAGTAAAGAAGATGTGAATTCAAGCTATGTACTTCTCCTTATTCTTATGAAGATTACCATGTAAGCACCATTAGAGAATCAACCACAAATCTGATCTAAATATAAACTATGTAACCCCAAGAATCATCTGAACAACTCATAACCATATCATAGCAAGATGAATCATTTATCTATATAAGCATCATCACCAAGGACTATTAACCATAATGCCAACAATGCATTAAGAGCATATGCTCCCCCTAAACCTGTGCCATCTGTCAGATCTGATCATGCATATTAAGAAGTATCAAGACATCAGCAATATCAAGTTAGAACCAAAATACTTCTAACCATCATATCCACACATCATTAGCAAAATGCAACCATTATCAATTAGAGCAAAACTGATCCTTTTCTTGAATCTGTCCCTAGTGACTTTCTTCAAACAATCATATACGCGACTGTGCAGTAACAAATTCGCGTATATATGCAACTTCCCTTTATCAAGCTCACGAACGCTACATCCATTTGATCGAAATATTACCTCGGTTCCTTGATCGCACATCTGACTGACACTCAGAAGGTTATGCTTCAAGCCATCAACATACAAAACATTTCCAACTTTGACCTTTTCTTTTAACTGAGCTGTGCCTTTTCCTTTTATAGTTGTTGGAGTATCATTTCCAAAAGAAACTTTCTTTCCCTTTTCTAAAGCAAAATATGATTCAAGTTTTTCTTTATCACCTGTCATATGCTTCGAACATCCACTGTCGATGTACCATAGATTTTCCCGTCCTTCTGCATAAAAGGCTATCCCACATCTTTCTGTTTGTGGTTCCTTTATTCTCCATGTTCTGGTGCTTGAGGCGTGTTCCTTTGTCTGCTGAAACCTGCTCCTGCATTCAGAATCTTCATGACCAAATTTATTGCAAATAGAACATTCAACTTCATTTTCAAGAGCCGAAAAGTTGTTATAGGTCCTTTTTGTAATCCCGATCATACTTCTTTGTTTTTGAGCTTCTCTAGTCATGATTGTTTTATATGCAACACATTACGCTGCTTTGTGACCAAAGTTATGGCAAGAGAAACATTGCCCATTGAAGAAACTTCTGCGATTATCAAATCTACCGGCCAAATGACTGTAATTTCTATTGTCATCCATTCTTGAAGCAAATGGAGAAGATTTTACCTATGGCTGGTTGTAGCTTTTGTTCATCCTTAAGACAGATTGCCCCTGGTTTACCTGATAGTCTTTGTTCGTTCTTGATGTAATTCGTCCCTGCTTTACCTGGTGATCTCCATTGTGCTTTTGCTCATTCCTTCTTGCTGCATCAAGATAACTCTTTGAGGTGGATGCTTGAGATGTTTCTCCATTATACCCCAGACCTGTCTTGTTTAGCGGAGAACGCTATACATTGATGATCTCATCCAGAGTTTTAGATCCTTTGAAAAACTTAAGATTAATAGCCTTTGTTTTCTCAATTTCTTTTCTAAGGCCAACAATTTCACCTTCTAACTTTTCAAGATATTTTTCTTTTTCATCAATTTGAAATTGTAGAGTATCAATGATCATATTCTTTTCTTCTATACATGTCTTAAGTCTAGAAATCTCTTCATAAAACCTATCCACATCTATAGCATCCATGTAATCATCATCTTCAAATGCCATTAAAAGTTTATAGTCATTACCTCATTCATCTTCATCACTATTTGATAGACCATCACTGTCTTCATGAGTGTAGTAGCTTTTCTTATTTGCATTCTGTTTCTTGTTCCATCTGGCAGGTTCCTTTCCTTTGTCAATCTTATCCTTATGAGGACATTTGGCAGCATAATGACCTACTCTTCCACAAGAAAAACATTTAAAAGGTAGCTTACCTCTAAACCTTCCAGTACCCCGTTGAAGATTTCTGACAAAATTTGATTCTTCTTCTTCTTCTGGCACGTGACTTGATTCATAGTAGTCTCCTTTGCCTGAAGCCTTAAAAGTAGCTTCTCTCCTGTCTGATGGACCTCCTTTTCTCATTTCATAAGCAGTTAGAATTCCGTGTAGCTGAGACATAGTAAGAGTTCGTAGATTTTCCTTTTCTTCTATTGCAGACACTTTAGATTCAAACTTGGGGCACAATGATCTTAGGAATTTTTCAACCACAACAGCCTCTTTTATTTCTTCACCCAAGTTTTTCATACAATTAACAATCTCGTCTACCCGAAGGAAATAGTTAGCCACACTTTCATCATTATACATTCTGAGATTCTCATACTGAATCCTGAGGGTTTGAAGTTTTGCACGTTTTACCTGTTCATCTCCTTCGTAGCTCAAAACAATCTTGTCCCATATTTCTTTTTTGGATTTATATTGCATAACCTTCACAAATTCAGATTGAGATAGACATCCTAGAAGAGTATTAATCGCCTTTGCATTTGTTTCATATTTCTTCTTCTCAGCTAAATCTGTAGGAGTAGCTGATGGAAAAGTATACCCTGTTTCTATAATGTCCCATACTTCTGTACCCAAAGATTGAAGATAGGCAGTAACTCTTACCTTCCAATATACAAAGTTTGTTCCATCAAAAATCGGTGGCCTGATTGATGCTTCCCTCTCGTGGTTGCTCATGATGTTAGATCTTCCTTCAAGCGATCAAGCTTCTTCAGAAGAACCTGCTCTGATACAAATTGTTGGGAATAATACTGAGAGGGGGGGGTGAATCAATATTATCAAATTCTTATCAATCTATCTTCCTTATTTATACTTTGAATAATTCTTCAAATATTGATCATTACTTTGTATGTCAGTATCATAAAATAATGACCAGGAACAAGAAAAGCAAATAGTCACACAAAAGAACACCAGATATAAGGTGGAAACCCAATGTGGGTGAAAACCACCTGCTGCAATATGTCTCTATCTTCTTTCAATTAGAAACTCCTTTTACAACGATTTTGTACTGGTGCAGTCCTTTACCAGTACGCAGGCTACAACCTGCAGAGAGCTACAACCCTCTTAGCTCTTGTACTAGCCAAGATATTAGTACGTAGGTGCTGGCCTACTGAAGGCTACAACCTTCTCTTTCTTCCAGGGACCACGTTTCATAAATTTTCAAACTGGATACGCTGAAGCACAACATCATAATATGAAAGGCCACGTTTCATCCAATTTTCATACTGGACCCATTAATATCATTGAAGCTCATAATCAATCAATACTAGCATCATCAATCTCTGAATTACCCAATACTGAATCAATGCTTTCACCAAAGCCAACCCGCATACAGATCTACAAATATTTCCTTATAACTTTGCAGCTGTTCCATACATCAGACATACCCAGATCATACCATTCATAAAACATACGTCAATAATTCAGATCTAGTCTATCAAACCAGATAATGATAAAAATTCCAATCCTTAAGATCCCGATCCATCAAGTATCAAATAGATCTGCAATCAACCAACTTCCTTGTGCATAAGATAAATTAATACTTTCTCAGCACACAACAACCAGATATCAAATCAGAACCTTGAACACCACAGTAATAGATAAAAACAGCTAAAACATACTTCAAGTAAAGTCTGCAATTTCACCAACAGAAACCTGCGTATAGAGCTATAAATTCATTCTTTCAAACATTCAGATATTAGTTAACCCAGCATATCAGATTTATAGATCAAGCATGCACCACATATCACAGATCAAAATCATATAGAGATACCACTATTCCAGCCTTAAGATTTTGACCCATCAATAGAACTTATCCTTCTCCTTGCGCTCAGGTTCCTTCTTTATTCAGATCTAGATCTGCACCATAACCCAATCACCGTATTCCAGATCTAGCACTTTATCAGATATTCAATTAATCAAAAGATGCCTTGCCAAATGATCTCCTTCCTCTTTTATAGCCTTAGTCCTTTCTCAATACCACGGTCCAAAACCATAGGATCAAAAAACTGTTGGACTAATACCATGAACCAACCATGAAAGTGCGTGAGATCAACACTTTTAGATGCAATACCACGGGCCAAAACCATAGGATCAAAAATTGTCGGACTAATACCATGAACCAACCATGAAAGTGCGTGAGATCAACACTTTTGGATGCAATACCATGGACCAAAACCATTGGATCAAAAACTGTCGGACTAATACCATGAACCAACCATGAAAGTGTGTGAACTTTTCTCTTGCATGAAAGTGCGTAAACTTTTCTCTACATGAAATAAACTTTTCTCTGCATAAAAGTGCGTGAACATTTCTCTACATGAAATAAACTCTTCTCTGCATAAAGGTGCGTGAACTTTTCTCTACATGAAATAAAATTTTCTCTGCATAAAAGTGCGTGAACTTTTCTCTACATGGAATAAACTTTTCTCTGCATAAAAGTGCGTGAACTTTTCTCTACATGGAATAAAATTTTCTCTACATAAAAGTGCATGAACTTTTCTCTACATGGAATAAACTTTTCCCTGCATAAAAGTGCATGAACTTTTCTCTACATGCAGGAAACTTTGTTGCACTATAATTTATCAAATAAATTTGCTGCACTATAATTTATCATTTGTGTGATTTTCCATCAAGGACAACACTTGTCTCATAATGCCAACGATCTCCCCCTTTGGACTTGTCATACTGAGAATTGTCATCTGATATCTCTTCCGTAGATTCATCTATATATATATAAGTGAGTTGATCTTCTATGAGTTGTTTGCCATAAAGTACAACACATGCATCATAATGCCAACAATAATTCCTCTACTTTTTCCACTTAAAATCATCAAGATGGATGAAAAAAATATAATGATCCAATTTATATCACACCTCCCCATTTTGGGAGGCTTTTGGTTTCCAAAATATTCTACTGAATGAGGTGAGGAAATGTTTCCTTCACCTTCTTTGGGTGTACCATTTAGCTTTTCCTAGAAGTTTTCCTTTCAACCCAATCTACTAAAGGTCAGGTTGCCCCTATATTGTAGTTCTAGACCTCTTCTGCAAAACTGTATTCTCTGTCACCTCTGCTTGAGAATTTGGTGCCAAATCCTCCACAGAAGATTAGACATGTTCCTCTTATTGATCTAACATGGAAGGCTTATAGATATTTAGATTTTCCACATTAACCACTGAGTAAATGTGCATGTATGGGAGTAGAATGATTCTATAGGCATTATCTCCCACCTTTTCTGGTATTTCATAGGGACCATATCACAAAGCCTTGATTTTCTTACTATAACCCTGTAGCCTCTCCTTGTTCAAATGTAATCATACTTCGTATCTCACCTTGAATGACTTCTTTGTTCTATGTTATCATGCATGTCTTTGTGTTTTTCCAATAACTTTTGCAGTGTCTCATGTACTTGTATATGGATCGTCCTGATCTTCTCAACAAATTTTTTAGTTGTCAAAACATCCCTTGTAAGATCCTCCCTCACTCCTCCTTTCTTCCTATATGCAATATCCAAAGATGAGGACGAAAAATATCCAAAACAAGTTTCAAATAGAGAATTACTAGTATAAGTGTGTACTGCTCTATATAAGAGTGTTGTATATATACCATATTTTTATCCTAGGTCTTCAGATGCTTCTAATTATAACCCCTCAAAATTTGCACCAAATTGCTGTTGCCTACTTATGTTTTCCCATCTGTGTCAAGATGGAATGTTGTAAACCTCTTCAACTACATATCCATCTTCCCCCACAATTTATTCCAAAATGCACTGATAAATCTTGTTTCCTTGTCTGAAATGATACTCATTGGTATCCCAAAGTGCATCCTGATTTGTCCAATGAACAATATTACTACTTATTTCCCACTAATGATGTTTTTACAGTGCATTAGAACACACATATTCTAAACCTATCAACTACCACAAATAGGTAATCATGTCCCTTCCCGGTTGTTGGTAAACCTCCCACAAAGTCCATGGAAATTATTTCCCAAGGATAAGTGGGTACATGTAAGGGATGACATAGACCCTATTTCTTGTTACTAGGCTTGTTGGTTCAACAAATCATGCCACCTCTTGTGAACCTAGCTACTTGTTCTTGCATCTTGGGCCAATAAACATATCTCTGCAAGTTGGACATTTTCTTCCCTACACCAAAGTTCCTTGTAACCTTGGAGGTGTAATCCTCTCTGATTAGCTGCAAAAACTCACCTTTTGGAACACATAACTTATCCATATTGTATAGTAACCCATCCTGGAGATGGTATTCAATGATGTTGTCACCATAATGCACATGAATCTAGTTCTGCAAATGTTGAAACACCTCCTTGAAGTCATCATCCTCTAAATAAACCTCTCTATATGCATCATGGGTGAATGCCTCCATGTGCATCAAAGTTCCCAAAGATGTTATCTTTAACGTGGGTGGCCTTGAAATCATGTCGGCCAACTTGTTTGTGCTACCCTTCTTATACTATAGTGGTTGATGATCTATGTGGATTATTATCTCCTTTCCCATCAGATAGTTCTTCCACTTCTTCACAGCTTCCTCTAGGGCATAAATCTCCTTTTCATAGGTAGGTTATTTAAGAACTTCCCCAAAAAATACTTCATAATGGTAGCATATAGGCCTTCCTACTTTTGCAAATACTTCTCCCATAGCATACCCACTCACATCTATCTCCACTTCGAAAGGTTGTTGCAAGTTTGGTGATGCTAGACCTAGTGCTTGCCTGATCTTCTTCTTTAACTTTTCAAAGACCCTCTGTTGACCCTTTCCCCACTAGAAAATCTTGCCACTTGTTGTTATGGCATGGAGTTGTGCTTCTACAGCTAAAAATAAGGTGATTAATTTCCTTAGGTACTGTGTTGCCCCAATGAAACTCCTAATATCAGAAACATTAGTAGGAACTAGCCATTTCATGATGAAATCCATCTTGGCATAATCTATCTTCATCTCTCCTCCACCTATCACATATCCCAGATACACCAAAGATTGGTGTGCAAACCCACACTTATTAAGATTTGTTAGTAGTTGGTTCTTCTTTAATTTCTCCAACACCTATGTCAAATGTGCAATGGAAGATCCTCTCAGGTAGCATTGTATACTAGTATATAATCCAAATAGACAATAACAAATGAATATATAAAAGGGTGAAATATATCATTCATTAACCTCATAAATGTAGTTTGTGCATTGCACAGGATGAATGGAACTACTAATCACTCATACAAGCCTTGCCTAATTTTGAAGTTAGTTTTCCATGTATCTTCTTCTTTTACTCAAACTTGGTGATATTTATACTTTAAGTCTAGCTTTGTGAAGTATTTCTCTTGTTGCAATTGATCTAGAAGATCATCTATCTTGGGCAAGGGGTGCCTATTCTTGAGCAAGAATTTTTTTATTTCCCTGTAATTGATACACATCTTCCAAGTCCCATCCTTCTTTGGCACAATTATGATGGGTGACCCACATGGTGATGTACTCCATTGAATCACACCCTGTTCTAGTAGTTGTTGCAACTATTTCTTCTCCTCACTTGCCTATACAACCCAATATTTGGGAATGGGGGGGAGTCTAGCAATAAGGATCTTATGCTCCACTTCCAACTTGGGTGGTAACCATTTAGGCTCCCGAAACACATCCATATATGTTTGTAGCGACTCTTCCAGTTGTTGTTTCTATTTCTTAGTACACCCCTTCAGGTATGCCTTGCCTCTTACAAACTCTTCTACAAACTGATTTTCTGTTAAAAATGGTAAAGCATACTTCTTTATAGAAATAATCAATTTCTTCGATTGGTTAGCACTTACTTGAAAAATGTTTGACTTTCCTTTGTGTGCATTGGTGGAGAACAATTTTCCATCCTTGATGAGATGGTACTAGTTGCCTCTCCGCATGAATATTGCATCGAGCATGTACATGTAGGGAATTCCAAGAACGACTCCACATGCATCAAGTGGAACTACATCTGGTTATAATTCATCAATAAAATCAACACTAATCACAAATATATTTTTAAATTGTTTTGTTACCTTCAACTCTGCATCCTTATTTACCCATCCCAGGTTAAATTTCACACTGCTCTATGTTGTTTCAATTAATTTATCCCAATTCAATTATTCAATTAACAATATTTTCAATAAAAATTAATATTTCTAATCATCAAAAGTAATTGAAAATAGAATGGTAAATGCAATGACGAAGGATACAATCAACACATCAAAAAGAGACACAAGATTTGGTCAAAGACCAGGGGAAAACCCCACAAGGGAGAAAACCTTTTGAGAATTATTCTTCTATTAGATAGTCATAAAATGTTCAGCAAAGAGTACAATGAGCCCAATACAAAATCATCCAATGAAATTATTTCAACAATATTTAGAAATATGCTCCCAAAATCAGTATAGATCATAGACAACTTTTCTTATCTACAGTTAACTAAAGTCAATTGAGGTCAAATATCAAATTTTAGCCCTAGAGTCCAATTGCACGGAGGAAGAAGGATGTGTGTGGTTGAGAGCTTCCAAACACACCCTTGAGCTTGCAATCCTATAATTACAACCAGAAATTTCTTTTGATGAGCCTGTGATTGTGACCCAAAACCATAGAACACGTGCGAGAATTAGATCCTGTATTTTCGGACCTGTACGAACCACTTTTCTTGACCCAACCTCAGAACTGTGTGAACAAATCAATGAAGAATATAAGAAGATGATGCTTGGTGATGTTAAAATGAGATTGAGGTCACTTGTATTTATAGGCTTCCAAGGGTGACCAATTTTCTGTTAGGGTCGACCTGTCCAAATGTGCATATGTGGGGTTTTCTTCATAAGTACACTTTCCCTTGTCTAAATTGAGCACTTCAATAGTCAAAATTAGTCCTCTTGTAAAAAGGAATCTAGTCACATGGTTAGAATTCTTCACTCAGTTTCCAAATTAACACTCCCTCTCATCTAAGGATAAAATCCAATTGTACCATGTAATAAATATATGTCGTCATATCATGCCCCATCTCTATTCAACTCTGTCTGCTGAAACATTCTTGAATCTAAAGAAGAAGAATCATCGGGGAGAATTAGCTACCAACATCTATAATATTAGAGAGAACATATCATTCCGAAACAATATCAGGGAGAATATCTCAACCTGAAACTACAGTGAGGTGCACATCTCAAATAAGAATTTCATGGGCGAGCTAAACATGTTCAACCTGATATTGAGAAATAGGTGATATAGGGGAGCACATCTCAACCCATCCTATTTCCCACTGATCTTCCTAACAATGACTCTCAAGATTCATGTGGTAGAACACCTACAAAATAATCAGCTTGGGTTGTACACCTCCAAGTACACTCTCAACCTGTTAGCCAAACAGGGAGCGGTAATCCCAACAAGCCCAGCTTGTGGGTATGATTCCAACTGGGGTATACTCTACAAAGACCAAGATAGGGGAGAAACATATCCAACCCTATGGGTAACAAATAGGGGAGAAACATATATGACCCTATTATCCAGAGACCCCTCAACCCCAATATACCTTCATCTCAATTCCTCACCCTAGGAGCTCAAATAGGGGAGAAGAGCCAGCTCTGTGTTCCCGATCAGTGATGCCCCTTATTAAGAGGGGTCACGTCCATCAGTCCAAGTTTCTCTCTAAAGACCAATAACTTCCCTTTTGTAAAATCCTTGGTAAGAATATTTGCAATCTTCTCATCTGTCAATATATGATGGAGTCTAACGTCTCCTCTTCACACCATGTCTCAAATGTAATGATATCAAATCTCAATGTGCTTGGACTTGTCATGAAATAAAATATTTTCTATCAAATGAATCCCACTCTTGTTGTCACAATATATCACTATAGTGTCTAGGAATTTCTAAAACAACTCTCCAAAGATCTTCCTCAACCAGACTGCTTCATAACTAGCCATGCCAGTGGCAATGTACTCTTCCTCAATGGTACTCAATGCTATGGACTTCTTCTTCCCTCTCATCCAAGATATCATGGTAGATCCAAGGCTAAAACAAGATCCATACGTACTCTTCATTTCGACAACATTTCCTACCTAATTAGCATCAATATATCCATGAAGTCAAACATCTCTGTAAGAATATCTCAGACCAAGGGTGATCTTCCAATGCAAATATCTCAAAATGTGTTTAGAAGTGATCCAATGTGCATGGAGAGGGTTGGTCATGAATTGAGTCAATGTGTTCAATGCATAGCATATGTATGGATGGGTGTTCACTAAGAACATAATAGCCCTAATCAATTGTTTATATTCGAATGGATTCGCCAAATCAGGTCCTACAAATTTTCCACATAACTTCTTGAAATTCATTTCCGTCGGTGTGGGCAGGGACTTACATTCTATCATTTCAAATCTCTCCAACAACTTCACAACATATTTTCCTTACGAAAGGAAAATCTCACTGAGCCTTTGCAACACCTCAAGGCCTAGAAAGTAGTGCATGAGTCCAAGGTTCTTCATCTTGAATTCAGAGGCTAGCTCCCTCATACACTCGGTCATTCGGGGCTTGCTGCATATTTAGAATAGATTGTAAACATCTACAACCAAAATCAATGAAATACCTTGGACTACCTTGAAGTAGAGGTTGGGATCGACATTTCTTCTTGTGAATCCTAGCATCGTCAAATAATTGTCTATGTAGGCATACCATGCTCTGGGGGCTTGCTTCAAGCCATACAATGCCTTCTCCAACCTAAAAACATGTGTCTTTCGATCTTTTACTTCAAATCCATGTGGATGCTAAACATACACTTCTTCTTGTAACATGCCATGGAGGAATGTTGTCTTCACGTCCATATGATGAATGGTCCATCCTTGGATTGTGGCAAGAGAGGCTATCAAACGAATGGTTGTATATTGAGCCAAATATTCAAATATATCATCATAATCTTCTCCCTCTTTCTAGAAGAATCCTCAGTCCACAAACCTTGCTTTATATTTTTCAATGCTACCATCAACTCCATGTTTAATCTTGAATAACCACTTTGAAGTCACCACATATTTTCCCTACGTTCTTAGCTCGACATGCCATACGTCATTATTCATTATTGGTTTATATTCTTTGGCCATAACATCCTTCCAAACTTATTCTTTCATGAATTATTCAAAGGTGGGAGGTTCAACTTGAATCATAGTGCTCATAGTTGCAACATATCTCTGGTATCTGCATGATTTCTTGCTTTCTCTAAATGATCTTTGAACAGGAATGCATCTCTCATCATCATGTAATGTGTCAGAAAGACAAAGTGACATCTTCCTGGTAGGAGGATTACATGGAAGAGGATCTAGGGGATCCATGGGTTCCATGGGATCATCAACAATGTCTCTTAGATTCGGGCACGAACGAGCCATCCAAAATATATATATCATCATTCTTATTCTCAGGAGGAGGAGGTGGAGGAATGTCCCTTTCTTTCCCAAGGGAAGCATCTTCATCGAACATTACATCCTTGATAATTTCAACCTTCCTTTGAATAGGAATATATATTCTAAAAGCTTTAGAAATTTCACAATATCCAACAAATGTACATTTTCTTCCTATTATCACTCGGTTGGGACAGGTTGGGTTGTATCAACCTTCAACCAAATTTAACTATTTCAAACCAACTTTAGACCAGAAGTTATTCCTTCCAATCTGAGAGGGATCTCTCAAAATATTTATAAAATGACTTGTGATAAACTTAAAATTTAGATGACTAACTCTAATCTCTTTTTATGATTTTTGTAGGTGAAGAAAAATGTGATAACTGCCACCATTAGGCATGGAGTTAAATTAAAAAAAAAATGATCAACAACAATGTTTAATGGAAGTTGAGGCATCTATGGTTTAAAATTGATACAAATGAACACTCACAGTGACACGCATAAAATGAAGGAAATTGGAGTTGTATGACAGATTTCCAAATAATCAAGATACTATGTAAAACTAATAACAACAGAATAAAAACTCATCAAAACCATAATAAGAATCTCAGGTTCAAAAATATAGTGCTATAAATTTTCTATTACAAGAATGAAACATTATAGAAGGCCAATTTCTCACATTCCAAATCAACCCTTCTCAGAGTCAGAAATCTACTTATTTATAGAGAGATCTATTTACATATCTTGCCACATGGGCCTGATTCAATCCATTGTTCTAGAGACTTGTTCCTATCTAATTAATAAAACTTTGAGAATTCATCAAGATTTTTGTTACAACAAAATTCGAATACAAATTGAAGTCGTATGAACAAAGCCTATCTAAGAGTTACAATTTTCCCGGGAAATAAAATTGTTGTAGCGTTGGTGCTGTATTTGTGGAAATTCAGAGCATCCAACCTTTCAAATTTTGTTGCGCTATTTCTGGGCTTTTAAATGAGAAATATTGTTTATCCTGTTGATAGGCGTGTTGTTTTTTGTTTGAAACGTGTTTGAAAGTGCCATTATTTTTCCACTGTGTCTCTGCCCTGTTTTCTTGCTGTCTCTTTAATGACCATGCCACTAAAGAAACATTGAAAAACATTCTTCTTGTCTCATGGAGTGGAAGTATTCATTGATATGGGTCGTTGATCAATCTGGAAATCCCATTTTGGTCTGCATTTATGAAGGAAAGTAGGAGGGCCACTTCTCTCAAAACCGTTCATGCAGGATGGGCCACATGGCAGTCGGAGATCAGAGGGAATGAACATACTACCAGAACGGGAGTGGACGTCCATGGTTGGGTTGGAACATTGTGGATAGAGGCCGAGAGAGGGAACAGTAATCGAGAGTGGGATTAGGTGGGAGGAGATACGTGGCAGTGGGGAAGTGGAGGTGGAGCGGAAGTGAGGGTGATGTAATTGAGAGCATGTGTTATGGCGGGAGTGGGCATAAGGGCTAAGCGGTTTTCGGAGGAGGGTGTGAGTGGTAAGAGGTATTGAGAGGGAGGGGGGGTGCAAAATCATGTAGGAGGGATACATAATAGTAGGCCCCAATGGGAAAACCCACTTTTTGGACCCCCCTCGGGCTGATAAAGGTAGGATGGCAAGGGGGGGCCAAAAAGCATTATCGGCTGTTGATCTAGCAGAGTGATAATCTGGGCCATTAAAATATGAAGGGTCTTTAAATAGACACTACCCTTTTAAAAATCATGATCGCAGCAAGGTCGAGGCTTATGTATTACATGGGGGTGAAGTTATCGGCAATCGAGACATGCGATATCGATGGAAGAAAGACTTTGCATTTTGCAAGATTACAATCGCAAGTGGATGAGGGATACAATAGATATGGTTTTTCATAATGGAAAAGGCTGGTTGGGATATAAACTACGGGACCCAACCATTAAAAATGGTTTACGACATGTTTTATTAATGTTTTAAATAAATTTCAAAGGGGAATGGGGAAACGTAACTAGAGTTGGAGAAATAAAGGGTTTATGACTATAGTTAAAAAATGGATCATTATGGCTAGAGTTTTCAAAAAAAAAAGAAAAAGGGAAAAAAAGGGGTTATCATAGATAACAATGGCTCCAATGGGGATGTTGTGCCCTTGTGGTGCAGCAAAGAACCAGTAGACCAACAATGTTATCACTCGGTTGGGATAGGTTGGGTTGTATCAACCTAGTGATAACATTCCCATGGCTTCTAGCTTGTTTCTTTTATCCTTTGGCACATCAAAATGTGTGGGGTAGCCAAAGATATGGAGATGGGAAACATCCAGCTTGACACTTGTAAAAAAAATTTCAGGGGTATTGTTGTCCAATGCTTGATGAGGCACCCTATTTTGAACATATATGACAACACTCGTTGCTTCTCCCCAAAGGAACTTCAACAAATTTTGATCATGGAGCATGGAACGAGAAACTTCTACAATAGACCTCTTCTTTCTTTCATATACTCCATTTTTTTCAGGATTATAGGGCACAATTGTCTCATTCTTGATACTTTCCTTCTTGCAAAAAATGATGAACTCATTTAAAATGTACTCTCCACCAATGTTAGACCTAAATATATTGATTTTCTTCCCTGTTTGATTTTTTACCAAAGATTTGGACTCCTAGAACATTTAGAATGCTTCATCTTTGTTCTTGAAATAATATATACACATATTTCTTGAGAATTCATCAATGAATGTGATGTAGTAGATATGGGCACCAATCGAATATATGGGCATCAGACCACACATGTCAAAATGAATGAGATGGAGGATGTCATTTGTCTTGTTCTCGCTAGAGGGGAATGGTCCTCTTGTCTTCTTTCCACTGGCACAACTTGAAAACACTCCATCAAGTTGGGATTGAACATCGGGAATACCAGAGATCAATTTCTTCAATTTCAGAGGAGTGTCATAATGTAGATGGGCCAATCTTCAGTGCCATAGCTCACTTCGATTATTAGTATCATGGGTCAATGCTAGAATAGGTCTACCAGTGACTTTATAGAGTCCTTCAAATGTCGATCCCAATGTAAATGCATCTCTCATGGATGATTCAACATGACAAGAAATAACCTTTCCCTTGATGAAGGCAACCCTCATCCCTTTGACTTCCAAAGCAAATATTGATACCAAATTATTCTTCAATCTTGGAACTTACATCACACCATGGAGCAAAAAAAATTCCTTGGAATCCAAATGAAATTTGACAAACCCAAATCTTTTAACAGGATGAGTGGAGTTGTCTCCAAGAATAATTTTCAGATTTGACTCCATCTCTACAAAATTAGAGATAACTTCATTATACCCAAAGAAATGATGAGTGGCCCCACTACCAACCAAACAACTATCCTACGAATTTGGAGGAGAAGAACTAGTGAGGGAAAAATAAGAATATATTTAGATTGATTGCCAACATTACTTTCATACTTGGAGTAAGTTGACTTCTTTTGAGGATGACGACCGTCTTCATGATAAATTGGAGCATATCTTCTTCTTCCTTAATCTCTTCCCTTGTGATTATTCCTTCGGTCATCTCTTCTTCTTCGATCATCAAATTTGTTGTTTTTGCTTCTAGTGTTGTAGTGAGGACCATTGTTCTTCTCAGGGAAATCTTGAGCATAATGACCTTCTTGTGACAATTGTAACATTCAATGTGAGATAAAATTCTATCATTCCTTATCTTTGAATTTTGAGGAGGAGGATTCCTTGAATTTGATGGACCTCCTTTTCCTTTCTTCTTCTCGTTTTGAGTGATGAATGCAACAAGCTCTCCCTCTTCATGCTTTTGAAGCCTTCCTCTTGATATCATCCTTCATTCTTCTTGAGTGAGATTTCCAACAATCTCACCAAATTACAGGAAGGTATTTTTGTTTCTTATAGTAGTAATGAAGGTTTCCCAAATGAGATCGATAACTCTAAGAGTTACAATCACCAATTCCATGTTATGGATAGACTCTCAAACTCTTTGAAATTGATCTTTAAGATGAGATATCCTCATAATCTAGGATTGCACATACTCTCCTTTGTTCATCTTCATGTCTTTGAGTTGATATTTCAAGGAAATTATTTCATTCAAATTCTTGACTTCATACATGTTGGCTATCTTATCATACATGTCATTAGACTTTCTAAAATTTCCAACATATGCAAGTAAATTATCTTGTAAACCATCATCTATAATTTTCTTTGCTTTTAACTCACCTTTATTGTACTTGTTTTTGGTAGTGATGGAAGCATTCTTCAGAGGCCTAGATACTTTTCCTTAAATGTATTCCAAAACATCATTGTTATTAGCTATAATCTCCAACTTGATATTCCATGCACAAAGTTAGATGAGTCACCCAACTTCTCATGCTCTTTGAATAAAGAGGAATACATCTTGACTTGATTAGATAGGCTCATTCACTTCCAAAGATGATTCTTTAATTCTTGTCTCATTTTAGGCTTGTCCTTTACCTTAGCTCTGATACCATGTTAAATTTCACACTACTCTATGTTATTTCAATTACTTTAGCCTAATTCAATTCTTCAACTAGCAATTTTTTCAATAAAAATTAATATTTCCAATCATCAACAGTAATTGAAGATAGAACAATAAATGCAATGACAAAGGATACAATCAACACATCAACAAGAGACACTAGATTTTGTCAAAGACCAGGGAAAAATGCCATAAGGGGAAAACCGTTTGAAAATCCTTATTCTATTATATTGTCATAAAGTGTTCAAAATAGAGTACAATGATCCCAATACAAAATCATCTAGCAAAATTATCCCAAAAATATTCAGAAATATGTTCCCAACATCAATATAGATTAGTTATAACTTTTCCTTTCTACGGTCAATTGCGGTCAAATGTCAAATTTTAGCCCTAGAGTTCAACTGCACGGATGAAGAAGTATTTGTGTATCTCAGAGCTTCCAATTGCACCCTTGAGCCTATAAACCCATGGTTACAACTAAAAATATATTTTAACGAGCCCATGGTTGTGACCCAAAACCCTAGAACATGTGCAAGCTTTGAACCCTGTATTTTCAGACCTGTACGAACCACTTTCATCTACCCATCCTTAGACATGTGAGAACCAATCAATGAAGAAGAGAATAATATCATGCTTGGTGATTTCCAAATGAGCTTGAGGTCACTTGTATTTATAGGCTTCTAAGGGTGACCAATTTCCTGTTAGGGTCACCCTGTCCAAATGTGCATATGTGGGATTTTCTTCATAATTACACTTTCCCTTTTCCAAATTGAGTGCTTCAATAGTCAAAATTGGCCCTATGGAAAAGGGGAATATAGTCCCATGGTTGGAATTTGTCACTGAGATGCCAAATTAACATCCCAATGGATATGGTCTTAGATGATCACGAACTTCCAATCCCAATTTGTTGACTAGCTCTACTGCAATGAGATTCACTTGTGATCCTGAGTCAAAAAGATCATCAATCTTTGTCTTCTTGACATGTATCTTTATGTGGAAGATTTTTGTTGTTTCTTTCTATTCCTAGTGCTAAATGCTTACTCAAATTCACCTCCTTTTACACTAACATATAGATAATCTTCTCATCCACATTTGATCTTCTTTAAACATGGTTGCTCAAATCAGTGGCTATGGGATTATTCTTCTTATTTACTTTCTTTATGTTCTTAGGGTTAAGCTCTAGAGTCAAATTCCAAAACTTCTCCTATGTATCGCCACCAATGTTGCAGTGGTGGGTGGTTGTTGGGATATTTTCACTAGTGTGTTGTGGATGTCATATTTTTATCCTTTCTCCCTTTCCACTTCTTCTTCCCCTCCTTAGAAACATCCTATTGCTCCTTCTACTTCAATCCACTTGAATTCCCTTTATTGAGGACTATGTTCTATAGGTACTGTGCTTGTACATAAGCCTCATCCACCAATATAGGATTGAATAGCATCACTTTTTTCCAAAAATGGTTGTGTATACCCCCCAAATACTTGAGGATTACATTTGCGTTCTTTGGGGAGATATCCAACATTATGGCCATCTTTCTGAACTTTGTGGTGTACTATTGTAAGCTTTGCCTTGATTTTTTCCTAAAGTAGTGCCATTGAATCCACTAGTCACCTACATACCCAATAGGGTAAAATTGTGAATTTATGAGGCTTTTCAAGTCCTCCCACTTAGTCACTGGAGGAATTCCCTCAAACCTTAAGGTATCTATGTGTCTTTCCCATGAAGTCAAGCATGACCCTCTAGTTCAAGTCGCGCAAATGAAATATTCTATTCTTCCTCAATATGATGGAAACTAAAATACACTTCTAATCGTTACAACTAGTAATTTAGCTTCAATGCATTGATATAAGCTTGGTATGACTTGATATTGACCTTCACTTCCACTTTGAATAGGGACTGCGAATGATTCATGACATTCAAATTGAGTTCATCTTTTTTGGGTCCTTTCTTTGACTAGTTCTTTGTTTCTTCGTGATCCCCTCATCCTCCCTTTGATTTTTCCTCAGCATTGGAACACCCATCTTCTCTAAACATCCCAAGCTTATATATTAGGGCCGACGGGAGGAAATTTACATTATGGTTTATATCCATGACCTGTGCTTCTAGCCATGAAAACCTCTCCTCCATAAGATCATGAGGGTTATTCACAAATTTGTTGGCCATGACTAGGGTTTTATGACTTTTGGCTCAGCCAATCTCGATCCCATTCAAATATCTATAAAATACAAAAATAATTCTACCATGATACCAATATGATCTGTAAACTATCATGGACATTATACTAGGCATTTCATCACAACAAATCTAATAAAACTATATTAAAAAAATATGAAATCTACACTAATAGGGTTTTATTTCTCTTTAGATTTCTAGATCTGTAGATTATGGTTAATTGCATATGCATGAAAATTTAAATTATGCAAAAAACAGAATGGAACCTCTTTTCCTCCTAGTGGCTCAGTTATAACATAGCCTAATAGCCTACTAGTGATTAGGTTTGACTACCTCAATTGTTAACCAAAATTATAATATGGACTCTTTTAGAGCCTTCTTCATCATAATCATGTGAGTAGAAATTTTTCCATGAATAATGGGGGTTGACATGACATCATCTCAAATTATGGTGGTGAAAACACAAAGGTAAAATTTTTGAGTGGCATGACTTTTGCATACAAACTCTAATTGAGGTGATTTTTACACCGTTGGAAAGGTATATGTGTGTAGAATATGAAAAAAGGGTGTTGTGCCAAAGAAACAAAGTTTTACCCCCAAAAAACATCGTTTAATGCCTCAAAATTTTCCCAGAAGGTTTCAGACCCTAATTTGCAAAACTCCGTCCCGCCGGTAAAAATGGCCTTGTGAGCTAGTTCCTCCACTTTTCCACTCTAAAAGCATTGGGTGGATGAAAAACAATATAATGATCCAATCCATATCATGATGCATTATTGATGTGATGGTATGTTTATGGTGCATTGTTTTATATGTTGATATGATACTTATGGTTATGGTTCTTTGTATTATGATTGTTTGATTATGAAAAGTTGTGAAATGTTAAAATTGCTCTCACATTGATTCACCCCCTCTTAGTGTGATCTTTGGTCCAACCGTTCAATCAAGAATCCATAGGTGATTTCAATAAGAATATGCTCCAATAACCATTCAACAAGGGCAAACATTGTCACCCCATTAATAATAAAAATGTTAGGAGAACCAATAAAATCAACTTGACCATCAACTATATACTACATCATTCCTAAAAAAACATAAGTACTTGACTATTAATATATTAAGAGGAAGTGTGATTTAAATAAACAGATGTGGTCTCCAACCATTCAAGTTTATATTGAAAGGTATCTATTCACCCAAGAACTATGATAAATTATTCTTCAAAATATATCCTCAAGCGTAAAGAATTGACATACAAGTGTAAATCATATGGTAGAGAAAAACAATATCACGTTTAATCATACAATTTACACGAATGTCATATAACTATCATAATTGATCAAAGGTCAACCACAACCAAAAATTGTTATCACAATCATAAACAATTTCATTCAAAGGTCTGGTTACATAGAAATAATTAAAAATATATATCCATTTATTCATTCAAATAAAACATCCAACAAACATTCAATATGTTAACTCTATAGTTGTTATATAATCTAAAGCCAAGAATCCGAATAATAATCCATATTAAACAAAGATCAGAATTCCTAAAAGGCCCCCAAGGATAATACTTATCAGTAATCGATCCAAACTTGTATATTATCAAAATCCACAATTAAGAAATATGTTCTATATGGAAATCAAATATCTAGGTATTCAAACAAATCAACAATAAACTAAAATAATTATTCCACCATTTAAACAATTCAATAATTTTATGGGACATTAGGCATCATTCCCATAATCATTCTGTTATGCTCTTAACCTGCAAAATGATACCCAATACAGAATATGCGAAGAAAATATACCCATAACACAGAATAGCAATGATTTTATTATTCAGAGAGTAATGTTCACTTGCCTCTTCGAGGGGGCAACCTCCAATAGAGCAGAGCTCGATTACAAAATAAGACACGATACTCCTCGCAGGGAGTCTCTATCCTTTATATATGACTCATACATGCAATACCACGGGCCAATACTGTGGGTTTTATTAATATGGGCTTTATTGACTCTCGAATATGACATGATCCCATGACATAAATAAGGGGGTTAGGGTGGGACCCTAACATGCCCTCCCCCTTAAGACTAGCCTTGTCCTCAAGGCTGAAGCTGCGGAAACTGCTGAAGAATAGTGGCTGGTTCCCAAGTTGCATCTTCCGGAGAGGTGTCTTTCCATTTGACGAGGACTTCCTTAATCATGCGGCCGCGCAGGTGTTTGTCTCTTGTGTCTAGAACCTGTTCGGGTTGAAGCCAGATTGACCCTTCTTCGTCCAATTCAGGTAGACTAGTTTGAACTCGGCAATTGTTCCCGATCACTTTCTTGAGGCACGATACATGGAAAACTGGATGGATTTTTGCAGTAGGTGGCAAAACCAACTTGTAAGCCACTTCTCCAATGCGCTGAAGTACTTGGTATGGTTCGTAGAATTTTGGAGATAGCTTCTGACAACCCTTGTCTTTGAGTGATGTTTGCTTATATGGTTGCAGCCTCAAAAAGACCTTTTCCCCTTCTTGAAATTGGTGCTCTGAGTGATGCTGGTCTACCTGTTGCTTCATGCGGTTCTGAGCTTGATGAAGATTCTCTCTAAGATGGGCGAGCATGGTTGCGCGGTGTTGTAGGAGTTGATCCACTGCTTGTACTTTGGAGTACCCCTTGAGATAAGAAGTAGGGGAAGGCGGAAGTTGACCATATACTGCTTCATAGGGAGTCATTTTTGTGGTGGCATGATAGTTGGTGTTATACCACCATTCAGCCAGAGGTAACCACTGTACCCAAAGGTGTTGCTTTTCTGAAGTGAAACACCTAAGGTAGGTTTCTAGACATTTGTTGACGGCTTCAGTTTGACCATCCGTTTGCAGATGATAGGAAGTACTGAGTTTTAGTTGAGTGCCTTGTATCCTGAAGAGTTCCTGCCAAAAATTATTGGTGAAGATCGGATCGCGATCGGACACAATAGACACTACAACAAAACCAGCGATTTGCGCCAGATTTTAGTGCATTTTTTTTGTAATTGTGATGAGCAACCTGGCGCTAAATCTGGCTCTATTGTACAATTTTTAAAGCGTCCTTTTTTGCACTTGATTTTTCATCCTTTTTCACGCTAGATTTTGCATCATTTTTTACACCAAACTATGCATCATTTTTTGCGTCAACTTTTGAACCAAGATTTGCATCTTATTTTATGACAGGTTTTGCTTCTAGTTTTGTGTCATTTTTTGCATCTATTTTTCATTCTCTTTTTCTTCCTATTTTGTGTCATTATTTGCTTCCATTTTTGCACCATCATTTGCATCAAGTTTACACTGTATTTTGAATCCAATTTAACGTCTTTTTATGCATCCATTTTGTGTCAGTTTTTGCATCTAGTCTTACGCCAGGTTTTGTATCTAGTCTTACACTAGTTTTTGCTTCTATTTTTGCACCACCTTTGGTGCCTATCTTTGCACCATGTGTTGAATTTGATTTAGCACCAAATTTTGCATCCATTTTTGTGCCCATTTTTGCATCTTTTTTTGGACCATTTTTTACATCCACATTTACGTTTGATTTGTCTCCATTTTTCCCATCTCATTTTGCACCATATTTTGCGTCATTTGTTTCATCCAATTTTGCATCATTTTTAACACCATCTCTTGCATCTAACGTTACATCATTTTGAGCATCCAAATTTGCATTTATATTTGCATCTTATGTTGAGTCATGTGTTGTGTCCACCTTTGCATCTTATTTTGTGTCTAATGGTACATTCAATTTAGAGCCATTTTTTACGTCTACTTTTGTATTTGTTTTTGCACCAAGTTTTGCATCCAATTTTAAGCTATTTTATGCCCCTTTTTGCACCATTTTTTTGTGTCTACTTGTGTCCAATGTTGCACCATTATTTACACAGACTTTTTCATCCAATTTTGCATTTTTTTAGTGTCTAGTTTTACATCGTTTTCACCATCCAAATTTGCATATTTTTTTGCCTCATTTTGTGTCCACATTTGCATATAATTTTGTGTCTGAGTTCGAGCCTAAATTTGCATGTGATTAGGAATCATTTTTTACATCCAATATGGCATCCTTGGTTTCACCTTTTTTCAGCCCCATTTTGCATCTTGTTTTATGTCTTTTCTTACATCTTTTTTTTTTTCCTTTTTTGCACCCAAGTTTGCATCCCAAATTTACACCATTATTTGCATCATCATTTGGCATATTAATTTGTAACGTTTTTTGCTTATTTTTAACGCTCAACTTTGCATCTTATTTTACATCTAGTTGTTGTCTTTTTTTGCATCTAATTTGGTGCCCATTTATGTGTCCTTGTTTTTGCCCAATTTGATATCCTTTTGTATGCCATGTTTTGTTCCCTTCTTTGTGTCAACTATTGCACAATGTTTCACTTCTAATTTAAAACACTTTGTATGTCAATTGTTTGCATTTTGTATTAATTCCTAGTTTAACATCCAATTTTACTTTCAATTTTGCATCCATGGTTACATCCGCATTTGACTTCTTATATAGAGTATATTTTTCTTTACATATATGACCCCCTTTATAGATTCATAGTGAAATATATGATAGTTTCTAAATATCATTAAAGCAGATATCACAATTCAAAATCATTTGTAAAGAAATTTAAGAGAAATTGACAACATCCATCCAAAAAAATAACAATGTGTCATTAACAATTTTCAAAACATGTATAAAATAACAACATAATACTAATAAAATAACTATTATTTTTAATCAAAACAAGTAAAATTCAAATATGATTAACAAATCAAAATATTTCATGAATATCGTTATTCTACGATAAATTAACAACATACATAAATCAAACTCATCGTATGATTACAAAATCAAAATGTCTCATTGATACAGGGTAAATTCACAACACCCATCTAAACATAACAATGTCATTCTACACAATAATTTCTTCATAAAAAACAATGCATGTGCATGCCTAGCTACCACCACCAAGATCATCCTCATGATCATCTTAACCATCCTCATTACTCTGATCCACATCATCACCAACACCGCAACTATCATCATCATCTCCTCCTTCACCACCATCATCCTCATCCTCATCCTCATCATCTCCTGATATATGTTGAACATAATTTGGATCATCGTCTTGGCAATCATTACCTATAGCATTCTGACAAAAAAAATCAATATTACATGTTAGTATTAATTACATAACACAACACATGTTTTTGCTATACAATGTTAACCATAAAATGAGGTAAGATATAATATCTAATAGTACTAAAAAATAAAATGAAAATATGGTTTAAAAGTATATTGGAAATCCAACTAAGATTACATACCATAGAGTCCATCCAAACAACAAATTCAACCCATCTCTTTTGCTGCAGCACCTCCTTTTCCAAATGATTTGGAGGTCTTCCATATTTTAGTTCCTATCAATCAGTAAATAGGGAGAAATTAGATAACAATGACTTTCTTCTAGTACAAAATTTATTAAAAAAATATCACATGTTTAATATACTTACAAAGGTTGTTATCAGTGCTTTTAAACCTTTCTGGCCACTACGATGAGTGACTTTTGTCTTGGTTAACCTCGCCTTGGATGCCTTGTCCTTAAACATAAACCAATTCAATTTATTTTCACACAAATACATGTCTAAGATACTTATAAGTATTAATACATTCTAAATAATGTTTAATGAAAAATTCAATACCTGAATTTTTATTTCATATATCTTATTTATAACATTTTAATTATTACAATAATACTCTTGTTACCAGATATTGTCAGAAGAAATCTTACAAGACCGCTACCTAAGAACATTGGACAGTTGAATGCATTAGTTAACATGTTTGAAGAATTCTATCTTCAAATCTAGATCCATCTCATGTGATTCCCGTATGTGGTATAAATTGTCTTGAAGGTACCTGCATCATTCGACACAAAGCTATTCAGCACAATCGTTAACAAAAAACATCACAACTGCACAATATGAACGGTGCATCAAAATTGGCATTCACACGTCTAAGGTCTTTTTGGCATATCTGGTGTGGGTATAAAAGGTTTCCATTAAATCTCGTAAGCCTTTTTAACTATTATAAATAAACCACTAAAGTAAAACAAACAAATCAGTTATAAGAATTGAAAAGAAAGCTTGAAAAAAGATTAACATTTTCTAAAAGGCAAACACTAGAACACACTTCAAAATACTTTTCCTAAAATACTTCTTCAACCTGGCATCAAATTTGAAGGGCATGGTCATATTTCAATATGAAGTCATACTATATTTTCAACCCTTCTATGTTGGCAAGTTAAAACTAATGTTCCACCAATACTCCGGGATAGGGAGATGCATGTCTGGGGTGATGCACAGGGGGGGCGTGTGAGAGTACCCTCAAATTTTAGGTAAAATTAGGGGGTAGGGGGATATGGGGGTATATAATTTTTTTAATATATATATATATATATATATATATATATATATATATATATATTTTCAATAATGAAAGCATAAATACATTGATCCGTACATGATTGAATTAAATAATGAAATACACTGGTTCATACTCATCATTCATACTAATACATACATCATTCATTCATACACCACGAGATTCAATATTGAACTAGATTGATCCATATTCATCATTCATTATTCAACATTCTAGAATCTAAATTGATTTAAAAATTAAATTCATCATTCATCATTCTAGATTCTAAATTGATTTAAAATTTAAATTCGTGATTCTAGAATCTAATTAGTACTAACCAAAATAGACTATAGTAGATACTTAAGCCTGAAGATTGGAATAGTAAATTGATATAACTCAAACTCAAAAAAAGTAAAGAGTGAAAGTCAAAGAATCAGTCTAAGGTCATCCATATCTAAAGTCAAGACTCGAAAGTTAAACCTGACGATTAAAAATGGCCAATGAGCATTTTAGGAGTGCCATGGAGGAGGAGGTGCAACAGTTAACTGGTAAGTCAAATAGTGCTGCGTAGCAAGCTGAGTAGACATAAGCTTGGTAACTCGAATGAGTGAGTTAGAGATTGCAAATTAGTTTAGGTTTTGATATTTGTTATGTGTTGTTCTTTTTAATTTTAATTTTTTTTATGGTTGTTTTATAATTTTTTTTTTTAATTTCTATATTACAACAGTCACTAGAAAAAAAATTAAGCAGAACATGGCCCCCCTCAAAAGGGGTGCTTTTGGGCTTGGTGCTCTTGATTAAATGGTAGTTCCAAACCCTTATATATAATAGAGCCCAATGGAAACATCGCAATTCGCTCATTCCTGAAATCCTAAAAATCGTTATGTCTGATGCATTTTGAGTGGAATCTGAAATTTACTTTCTCCATATGAAATAAAATGAGGTCAGAACCACTCTCAAACATCCTAAGTCAATTAATAGGGCCCTAGGGTTGAATGTTGAGCTTTCCCACTCATAAATTATTGTTTCAAGCAAAATTAAGGGGGAGCACCTAGCCCTTTTTTAGGGGAGCTGCCCAGAAGCACCCCTTTTGGGGAAACACATCCCCACAGTAGGGAAACGTTTCCCCCTGCATCTCCCTGTGTCTCCCTAAAAGGGGGCATGGGGAAACGTGTCCCTGGGCATCTTCCCATCCTAGGTGTGTGGGAAGCGTGGATACGTGCACCCCACCATAGGGGACACATCCTCATGGAACACTGGTTAAAATAAACTATTGTTTTCTTACAAAAGCAAAAAATGGATCAAAATTTTAACTATTTCGTATTTTATGTTTAGCACAATTGCAAGTCGTGTGGTAGTACTAAAATAGGATAGATAAACAGCAGTGTTTTTTATAATCACTACATAGTCGAATTCCTATCAATCTTATGTGGAAATGATGTAGCTTGAAGTATCTAAATGCAGTACCAAAGTAGAATTGATACCAATAATCAAACAAGGCAGTGACAGCACAAACAAAATTTGTTGTAGCATCAAACTACAGAACTGTATTATCTAAATTTTTTCCTGGTAGCACTCTCATTTCCGTAAAATGTTTTTAATTCCAATGAACAAAGACTTGCCTGACTCGATAACGAAATTGTGTTCCTTTGACATCAAGGATTTAGAAAAGGATTTAGAAAAGAATTTAAAAAGAACCAATCATAGTAGAAGGATCATTACAGGATCTAAATACTAAAAAATAATCACCATAAAAGAACACTAAACATTAAAAGTTAAAACTAAAGATTGGAGTATCTAAAGAACAGAACCTAATTATTGACAAAAACTAGACATTAAATGAAGGATCGTGGGATCTATGACCCAGTGCCGATAAGAATACAAAATCAACTTCTGCATTCCCCTCATGACCCATCTGGATATGGACTTAAGGAGACCAGAACCAATCTTATAGATTAATTACAGGATGTAACTGCACAAGCCTAGTACTCCATGAGTCTATCCCCCATCTGCTTATACTAGATATAAACAACACGTTTGTAGAAAGTTAGAAAAATACATTGTACAATCAGGTTGAACTCAATACAGATTCAATTGGACCTACAACACATTCCAGCCACAAAGCTGGAAAGAGCACAATAAAAATAAAAGCAAACATTGAATCTTATCACTGTTGTGGATTTTGTCCTTAGAATGACATGAGACATTCCAAATACGATGCCCAATCTGATATGTTGGCTCTTCTAGCATGGATGCAAAGAGAAAGCAATTACAGTACTTGATCTGTTTTTTATAATATAAGACTATATTTTGCTAAGAAAACAAAGGTATACAAAAAAGCCCACATGCATTACATATCGAATATCATTCCTTCGGGAAAGCCCTAAAAGCCAAGTGTATGTGGAGACTAATATCAAAAGAGGACCTCTGGAATCAGATTCACATTCAGAGATATATTGAGCCCAATTGAGCAGAAGACTGGATTGGAAACCCAAACAAGTCAATCAACAATGCATCCATATTATTGAAAGTACTGACTATAACATTCCATTTAATAGGCAGATTGCTGGCATGGAAGGTTTGCAATGAGGCTAAGGCGAAGATTAGTATAGACCCATGGATAAGCAGTGGAGCTGAGTACAAGCTGCCAAAAGCAGTGATAAACTCTCTTCAATCTAGACCAGGCAGCTGGACCAGGAAACTCCTCCATTTGCCAGCAAGATTGGAATAGCGCTGAACAGAGAGACGACTCAAAGGCCAAGAAAATATTCAATCAAAAGGATTTATAAACAAATCAAAAGTGTGCCATGCCTATATAAAAGACTCTGATGATGAACATGTCTGGTCTAAAATCCAGCCTTGGGGATTTACACTCCAAAGTTAGGATAAGAATCGTGTACCCTGGACAGACCAGAATGCACACTCTCATGGTGGAAGCGCATCTGGATAAGAACCTTTCAAAAGTTCATTATTTACATGCAGTTGGCAATCTTAAATAGAGCACCCACATAGGAAGTTCTTAAGAGAAGAAATGGATCAAGTCCAAGCAAATGTATCATGTGTAAAAGAGTTGAAAAGAACATAGACCACTTACTGATATTATGTCCTTAATAAAGGAAATTTGGATGGTTTGACAAGGATAAAGGACTGTGGACAAGGAGGTTATGCTGAAGAGTGCTCTAAAAAGTGGTAGCAAAACTCAGTCCTCAAAGGCCTTCCTCTAATAGTATCATGGGGAATCTAGAAAGATAGAAATGTTGAAATCTTTGAAGACAGGTATATAACTCTTTCAATGTGCCTTCCAAGGTCAGTCAATCTTCTCAAACTTCAAAGCTTTTTCATCAACCCCAACACAGAAAAAGTTGATTCGTGCTCCTATGGACAAATCTGGAACATGGGGATTACTTTGATGGAGCTAGTCAAGGTACCCCCCAAAAAAGGGAAGCCATACGTGTTCTCTATCTCAATAACTCTCACTGTATCAGATTTAAAACAGATTTAGGTGAGGATCAAATAACTACACCGAGCTTATTTCCCTAAAAATACTCTAAATTGTTTCCATACCCTTTCCTGCCAACAGTTGTGTTACCATCAACATTAGCATGGCAATGTTCTACTTTAGCCGATCCAACCTATCCCTAGGACTTTCTTCTTCAACTTCTTCATGAGGACCCCTATCATTGTCAGTGCTCTGATTCTCCATAGCCCTAGCAACAATTCCTATCCACTTCTTCTATAGTCATTGCAGGTGCTTACCTACAGGTCCAACCAAGTATATTCGAACTTGGGCTCTGATACCATAAATGACAGGCTTATAGTCTATCCATTTCACCGACACGAGTTTCCAAAAAATTTACAATCTACCACAATCCCTTTAAGTAATTGCAAGACTAATATAAGGATACAGTAATAAACTACCTCTAGTTGCCTGTTGTTGGATAGATCTATAATGGAAGGCTAGAATGCAAGATAGAATGCAAGAGTAGATCAGCTCAATGACCACTTATTGGCTTGAAGATAATTACAATCCCAAGTTCTCTCTGTTCATAACCGAATTCTAATCCATTCCAATGCCACTCATTAGCATACAATAGATGGACAAAGGTTCACACATACAAGGGTCAGTTTCATCCGGTGGCAAGAATACAAAGAACTACATAATGCCACACGCACTGGTTCAAACACCATTCACCAAGAATACTTGAGATGAAGCCGAAATCTTAAAAGGACACCAAAATCAATGAGAGGAAAGAAAAATAAACCAATGATTTAAAGAAATTCCGAGCAAGAATGATTAATTCATTTAACCATCCAGTGACCACACTCCCAAGTGAGAGATACCCCCACATTGGAGCGTACAACCCTGTACAGGGCCTCTCGATAATTAAGAAAATCTTTGTACTAAGCAATGGGTTTAAAGAGCTGTTGGGTAGCTTCCTTGGATTTGTTGGGCTGTATATTGGCCCTTAGTAAGCTACAGGAAGTCAAATAAAACTCTAAAATTTGACAGGTAGCTCATGGTCAAACAGTGAAATCAAGGATTCATTATCATCTTTATGTAAACCACAAAGCAGGATCAAATCCAGAGGGGGGCAGAGTATGCACACCTCTGTAGATTTTAGCAGTCAAATTGCTGCGCAGAGGCAGGTCACTTGTAACACAAACAAGGGGGTCTCATACACAATTTCATGTCTGTCTTGGCTGTAACCCTAAAATAAGATCTAAAATTAGATTATTATTATTAGTATAGAGTTGTTCTTCTAAATAGGAGATCTCTTGTATACTAGATTGAAAGTCTTCCAACAGATGTCTTTTTCTTCTTTTTCTTTTTTCCAAGTTTATAGTTATTTTATTGGGTATATTCGATATCATATGCGGTAAACCAAGCAGAATGCACAGACTTGGAGAAATCAGCATCTGTCCTGGTTTCAACTGAGACCTGCAGCAGCCTACTTGGACAATTTGCCATTTCACTAGCATTTCCAGATTTTTCCAAGTCCAATTGGACTGCTGAGTTTGACTCTTCTCTTTGAGGAAACCAAGCCAAATTCAATTTCTCCAAGTCTGTCTTGTGGCCCAATGTCATATTTGTGCATTGACTTACAAGTATGACTCATACTTGCAGGTCAAATGTGAGTCAGACTCTCACTTCTCGCAATTCAAACTCAGCCATCTGCCTATAAAAGACAAATAAAAAACACAAAATAAAGCACTCATTTTGCTTGTTTATTTGCCCCAATTTCACAGCAGACAACCTCCAGATCGTTAATTGTCCAGGATCCATGCCATTTTAGAGTATGAAGTATCTTCTAGATTCTGTAATACCCTGTTTCCCCCCAGTTTGTAAATATGTCTCAATCTCACCGTGAATCACAGCATGGATGTTCCTCAACTTTTTTAAAACTAGAACAGACAACTTATAAATGATGTACGTATGTTTTGTTAGTTAATGAATATTCACCAAACCACTGATTAAAGAATGAAGCACTAGTACTAGCCATGATACTACGAGTGGAATCCGGTGAGGGGACTAGGAGGTTACCTTTCCTGCCAAGTAATTGACCTTTGCCAAAAGTCCCATACTGCCAAATTGCCAGAAATTTAAATTTGAAATTACTTCCCAGAAATCAGTTATTGAGGGAGAGCTGGGTAGTGGGGCAGCCAACCACTGACAGTTATGAAGGGATGAGAAGTAGCTGGATAGAAGGAACTGTCAACAAAAGGTATGGCAAGTACCCACCTCGATTTCCCAAGTTGACCCATGAATCCATCTGCCACAAGAAAGAAAAATTGTGAGTCTTCTTGGGCCAAGGAAGGGGGATGCACGTGGGGGGTTGAGGAAATGATTATTCCATGTGTGGGTAGTGTGCAGAGGAGATAGGAGGTACTGAAAGAAAGTTTACAAGGTTCTGGGAGCGCCCATGAGCGGAGTGAGTGAAAATCGCAAGTGGGCTCACAGTTGGAAGTTCACAGGCATCAAAAAATGAAACTCATTTGGACTGCTAAAAATCATGCCCAAGGGTATCAAATTGGAGCTGGGTCCATTACTAGATTTTTGGGCCTGCTAAGATACAAATTTGAGTGTTGAAATGGGGCAGGAAAGCATGAACCTGACCTGGGCAAAAAGGCTTGTGAATCTGATGCTAGCTCGGAGAGTTAGCAAGCAGTGAGGGGAGGGCGCTGAGGAACTACACTGGCAGTGAAAGGACTCCCCTGTGCTGATAAAATCCAGCTGAGAAGGCATCTGTGGAATTCGTGTAAGTCCCAGGCCCAGTGGGTAGAGGGGTTTCTACCATCTGACTGTATGTGAAGGAGAGTAGCCTTCACACCCAACAATTTCCTCGAGAAAACCAAGTTTCCCCAGTGGTATCATGGCCTGGCTAGGGGGTGGCCAGCCGTGGACATGGATGGATGTAGCTAAGCCTATGGTTGGTGGAAAAAAGGTTCACCATTATTCAGTTGCAGACAATTAATATTCAGTTAAGTATTTTTATCTGTTTTCATAATATTTATAAGTGATAATTTATTTGTTTTATGTTGGCTGAATGGATGCAACCTGCTGGGAATGTTTATGTAATAATGATTTCAGTGCATGTACTTTGGGTATAGACTAACTTAGTACATGCACTTGTTCAAAGAAATCCCTATCAACACATGAGATTAAAAGTGAAAAATTAGATTACTAATAAGAAATCTACAGGGGTGAAGATTAAGATTGCTAAATCTAATGGAAACCAAATCATACTTTCGTTTAACGCAAAAGGATATGAGAGGAAACCTGATTCAAGCTTAAAGGTTTGCAAAAAAAATTGAGACCCCGTCCCTCAAAGGACATCTAGGGGCTGGGTTTGTTACAGATTCCATGTCCCTCAAAGTGTCAAATGTTTGGGCACTTCGCTTCCAATGTCATCAAAAGAAGGGGAAGGGAAAGCAACTTGTAAAGAGTACAAAAGCATCAGCTCAAGTGGATGAGCTTTCATCCAATCTCGAGATACACTTCTCAATGGTCTCATGCCTGTCATCTGACATCATGTCTGATGTGGACTGGTATGTGGACAGTGGAGCCTGCAAACATACAACCTCTAACAAGAGTACCTTTAGTAGAACTTGGTGATGATGCCACATATCCAGTTGCAAGAGTGGGATCCATCAAGTGATATCCTTAAGCTTACTAAGTTAATGATGTTTTGTAGGTACCTAGCTTAACTAAAAATCTCTTTCCAATTTCAGTAATGATAGATCCTACATATAGGGCTAGCTTTGAAGATCAACAAGTCCTCATCCTAAATTGCAAGGGAATCCTATAAGAACTTTAGGGTATGATAGTGACAACATGTGTGAGCTTTGACAAAAGAGACTAGGTCACTTACACTAGTGAATGTTGCCAATCTTGAAAAACATGGTGTGGGCATTGCCAATCTTCAAGGCTGAGAAGAAAGGAGTGTGCAATGTTTGTGCACTTGGCCAACATGTAAAGGATGTTTTCCTGGCAGTAAACATAGGTCAAGAGGGGTTTCTGACCTAATCAACTCAAATGTATGTGGGCCCATCTCTTCAACTTCCTTATCAAGTAACATTTACTATGAATATTTTATTGATGATTCTTCTAGGAAGTCCTAGACTTAATTCACAAAAACCAAAGGAGTTTGATACCTTTTGCATGAAATCAAGAATCAAGAAAATGTTGATAGTTCCCTACAACCCTCAGTAGTTTGGGGCCTTGATTCATGATCTAGTTCTGCTCATGTGTCTCTGTGTATAAACATGTCTCATCATTGTCTATATTTTGAATAGGTATCCTCACAGAATTTTGAAGGATAAGATTGGAGGAATTCAGAAGCCTCAAGTAACACATCTTTGAGTTTTTCAGTTGTCCTATATACATTCATATTCCAGATGGGAAAAGGACCAAGTTGGAACCTTCTAGTTTGAAGGGCATTTTTGTAGGTTAGAGTGAAACCTCAAAAGCTTATAGAATATACATTCCATCTCAACATAAAGTAGTTGTGAGCAGAGATACCAAGTTTGAAGAAAATGCATGGTCCTCTAAGTCTCAAGAACCTCCAATAGTGACCATGGAGGCAGAAGAGCTTGGTATCCCAAAAACAGATCTGCAGAAATAAAAAAGATCATGAAACACATACTTAGATCAGCAAGCTTTTGGAAGTGCAAGGGGTGCCTCTTTACCTTCAAGTTCAGCTAGAAAGCCTAGATGGCTAATCTAGACATTAAAAGAGGCAACAGAGTAAGTTGGTGCTCCAACTACTTCCCTTCAAATAAGCCACCCTCCTAAAAAGTTCCCTAGTTATGTTGCACTGATATCTTTCATTATTGAAACAAAACCTTCTAGTAACGGTAGTAAGGAAGCAAGTACTGCAAAATGCCATGATGGAGGAATACATCTCCTCCTAAAGAATGATGGGTAGGAGATAGTGCCTAGACTAGTGGAGAAGTTAGTATTTGACTCTAGTTTTTCTTACAACAATCATGCATGGTTAAGCATGCACCAGATAGCAGCATATAAAACTGCAAAGCTCGGTTTGTGGCTGGATGGTTCTCCCATTAAAAAGGAGTTGGCTATGAGGAGACTTTTGCTCTTGTTACTAAATATACCTCTATCAGATTTACTATGTCTTTCACAACAATCTTCCATTGGATTTTATATCAAATTTATGTAAAGACAACATTTCTTAATAGGTTGATTAAGGAGTTATATGAATAAACCAACCAAGAGGCTTTTAGGTGAATAGGCTTGAGACCCATGTTTACAAGTTGAAGTAGGCTCTTTATGAGTTGAAACAGGCACCATTTGCATGGCACTCCAAGATCGATGAGTAACTTTCAGATTTGGGTTTCACTGAGACAAATGCAGATTCTAATTTTTACAATTTGGTAGATCATTCTAATCTGCTTGTTTTAGTCCCATATGTAGACAATCTTACACTCACAGGAAGTTAAAAGGAATCCACAAACTGGTGCAGGGCAAAATTGGCAAGAGAATTTGTCATGACTTGAAGCACTACTTGCTGGCTCTAGGGGTGTAGCAAAGTGCAGGTGAAGTGTTCCTTGGACATAAAAAGTATGTAATTGAAATTCTTAGAAGATTTCAAATGATGGACTGCAAACCCATGGCTACTCCAGTGTATGCAATTGAAATTCTGATGAGATTTCAAATGATGTACTGCAAACCCATGGCTACTCCCTTGTGGTAGTAAATCCATTGTACTTTGCTGATTCTAATTCAGATTTGATGAACATCTGTATACAGGGAATTGATAGGTTTCCTCATGTACTTAGTTAACACAAGGCCTAACATTTATTTTGCAGTCAACACTTTCAGTACATGGTGCAGCCTAGGCAATTTCATCAGGTTGCCACAAAACACAAGTTCTAATACTTGGAAGGGGGCAGTGCATTTTGCACTGAGATATGTTAGTGATGAAGCTTTTTATTCAATGATAATGGAATAGCATTAACAGGGGTTCTCGACAGTGATCTACATGTTCTGTGCATGTTTTCTAACTGTGTCCGTTTATAGGCTCAAACGACATTCAGATTACAGTTTCGATTAGCCTTTAAATTCAGACTGTGCTACTTTCCTGTAGGAGAAGAATCTGTTAAACAAGTGTTACTAAATTCATCAGTTGTTAGTAATTAATTGGATGAATGGCAGTAGTAGAAGATGAAATCAAACGTTCTGTCCATTTTTATTTCAGAGTGCTTTGAACATGTCTACAAAGAATTAAATGGTGAAGCAGACAACTTGAGGAAGGAAGGACTACAGTTGGCTGAGGGTTCAAGGTTATGAAGTGAAATCAAGGATTGTCATATCTTACACGAACATATTTCTGCATCCTTGAATGGGGATTCTTATGACAGTCAGTATTCTGAAGATGATCCAAGTTCCTCAAAAGAAGAATTCTGAATTTTAGAGAAGTTACAGGACCCTTCAATCAATATCAATGCCTTCTTCAGGCTTAACAAAGAATGTATATTTTCGTTCTGATATTTCTCGAAGCTTAAAGCATTTACAGAATGTATCTCTTTACACTCGGATGAAATAAAAGATTAGAAAAATTGAGGGAAAATATATCAATATCAATCGATATGTAAGCCAATAAATGCGCCAAAAAAACACAGATTGAAAAAATATGCCTGCTGTGAGTCTGTGAAAGCAAATATAAGCAGCACCTCTTCTGGAAAATGTGAAGCGGAAATACAAAACAAAAAAGACACCGTGATAAGAGAATATGGGTTGAGAGGGACAAAAGAAATCAAGGCTTAGACTCAACTCTATCCAATTGCATATGAGGATCTGAACCAGCCGCATCGGTTATCCAAAAATGCACCTTTGTTCGTGCACCGATCAAGTCAATCCGCTGCCTGGAAAGAAAAATAGCAAAATGCAAATATTTGCAAATGCGTCTACCTGAAAAGGGCGCGCGGCGTAAGAGGCCCTCCTGAAACCCCTCGGAGAAGGATATATCCGTGGACCTGAAACCCTACATCGTATATAGAACTAGCATTTGCACAAACCGGTGCAACGTCATAGAAGTAGTGGGATATGGAAGTAAGTAAAAGTAATATTTTAGTAAAATGTTAAATATGTGTTGTATGAATTAATAATTTTATTATATAATTAATAAAAGAATTAATAGAGAGGGGTTATTATTTTAAAATTTAGGATATAATTATAAAAAATAAAATTGAAAGGAAATATTAGTTTTAAGATAAAAAAAAATTAATTAAAAAGAGCGATAAATTTTAGGTTTAATTCTAAAGCCTCAATGCGAAAGGATATATTAGAACATCCTAAAAAGTCTTTTAAGAAAAATGGCGATTAAAAGCTTTTCCAAATAAATTTTAAAGGTTTAAAGCATAAATATAATAAAAGCCGACATATATATGTAAATAGTAATAAAGAGGTCGACCCCATAAAACTGCCACGTTGCATATTGGGATCTCGCGAGTGGCGTTTTTGTTTTATTGTCCATGACCAAACTTCCGAAGCCTCTAACTTGCGACTTTATTTACACCATATCCATTCAATTTAATTATTTACACCATAACCATTGCAACTTTTAATGTCCATGACCAGACACACGTCTTTAAAACTTGTGATATGAAAGGCGTGACATCGCAACTGTGATATTATATTAAGGTGTGCTATGATGGAGCAGTCGAGTCTGCAACACGTATTGCAATCGGAGGTTTCAAAGTGACAAGGCTTCAAAAGTTGAGATATGGCGGATGCGATATTAATGGCCAAATGTGGAGAAGTAATGGTTTTCGATAGAATAAACGCATTCATTATTACTAACGGTTTCTTGAGATTTCGCTCATAAAAGTCTTGGATTATTATGTAATCGGTTATTTGCTAAGTTATTCGCTCTGAATGTTAGTTACTCTCACCCTTGTGTTTCTCTTGACAAGTCAGTCCAAACAAGCATAATTCAACAAAAATGTCTTGGTCAACCAAACCCATGAAGAAACCTGTTGTTCAACAACAATCAGTTGCTCTTCCCCCTGAGTTTGCAGAATTGCTTGCATTATTTACCGATACCACATGCACCTCAAACACCGGAACATCTACCTAGGAGGCCACATATCAACTTTTCGAAGATGAAGAGCCAAGAGTCACAGAAAGAGTAGTCATAGCCGAAGATTCATACCCGGTTTCTGATACTACATATAGTGATCTGGCCAATTCATTCCTCCACAGAATTGTTGCTCAGCTGAACATCCTTCCTTACATGGATATGATCACATGTGTTGTTGACCATCTAAACATCGCTGACAGAAACTTTATGACCAAGAGGAACACAATCATCGGCTCTTTCACCAACAAAGGTTCGACTCGAATGTACCAGTTGTCGGCAACTCAGAAGAAATATGATAATGCCTTCATTGAGAAATTCATGAAGGAAAATCAGGATCAATCTGAAGTCATCAAAGGATGGAGAAGAGATGCCAGCAAGCACAAGCGAGAAAATAAGGGTATGCATTCTATAACTTCTCTTGTCGGTCCATATTGTTATGTTGCCACTATGATATGTAGATTATTTGGTTATGTCAATACCCAAAAGTTTTCAGACCAGTGGGTACCCTTGATTGATGCAGCTATGTTATGGAATGGGGGACTGTTCTATCTAATAATTTAAGTATCCAAATCCTAGATTATAGGAAGAACTGTAGTTTTTTTATTCTAGAAAACATTGTTCCCCCATTTTACATGAGTGCCTATGTAATGGATGTTATTTTATTTACTTCTGATTTCCCATCCATGGGATGTAAATGGACCATACAGGACCCTATGTCTATCCACGTTTATCATAGTATTCTCCGGGAGTCAAAATATAGGAAAAAGAGCATCATTCCTTTGTTAATTCTCATACAGAATACAAATTAGATGCATGGTGTGAAGGAAAATGAAATTTACAGGTTTGTGGTTGAAATTTATTGGTGTATCTATACGTGTATCTATAAGTTGTATTTTCATAGTCCAGGGGTTGGGAATACACAATTCCCATCCACTTGAGCTCAATTTTATCTCGCAAAACTTCATTGGGATCTACCTAAACACATATGCAAGCATAGGTGAAAATGCCTTTCAAAAGTCTTTCCCTGTCTACTTTGACAAATCTTCCAATAAAATTGCCCACTTTTTCTAAGAGATCTAGATGGGTAAAGTGAATGGGAAAACTGGGAATCTTACCCATACTAGAGTAGTCATCGGCAACATAGTGAGAGGATTGAAGTTGGGAAACCATGGCTTCACTAGAAGACCAACTCATCCCCAAAACCATGGACCTTGGTCAAGGATTTTTTTCTTATCCTCAAGACATTTGAAGATCACCACAAAAAAACATGGGTCTACATCCACCCAAACCAACGTTCATCCAATCCTATCATAATCGAACAGAAAAACGCTACTTTTTCAATAGAAAATGGGGAATAAAAGTATCACCCAAGGATAATGACCATCGCATCAAGCGCTCAATCATAAGGGAGGAGCAATAATTTGACAATCACACGTCCTTGATTTCTGTTGATTTAACTCTGAACACTCACGTAATATTCTCTTGCTTGGCGAATTAAACACCACTGCATGGAATGGACGAGGATTGAGCCGAACCCTGGATGAAGCCCCACTTCATTCTCATCTAAACACAAAACTATATATACGTCAAAGCTATTACAATAGATTCTGACTGTCAACACCTCGAGGTTTTGTTTATATGTGGCTACCTTTTATGGTTACTATTGAATGTGTGATTGGCAATAGTAATGGCAACTTAGGGCTGCCAAATTTCCTTCGATTCCCTCACTACATCCTAACGCAAATAGTTGTTCAATGCCTTGGTTGTCTTTCAAAACTGGTAGGCAGCGTCTTCTTTGATATTTCTCGATGGTTTTAATTCCACTACAATCACAACTTTCATTTACATAAACTTCGTGTTTTCGCACGAGCGACGATTGTTCCAAGGTGAAATGTCACTTGGATGGTTTCAATGTTGTTGACCCATCATAACTAACTAACGGATATGCCCATTACAATTTTATACCACCCCATTATCAATATCAATTATGCATGGGAACCAATTAAAGCAACTTTTCACATTAATTTTATATGAGCATGAGAACATGTGTTACCAAGCAGCCCATAAAGCCTCATTTTGAATGCCATAGTCACTTAGAAGGAATTCCTCTTGTAGTAGCATCCTCCCTACTAAACTTTGCTAGTGCTAACATTAGAACCACCATTACAACAAGATATCTTTCTAGTGTTGACAACACCATTATAGTAAGATACCTCAAGAGAGACAGAAAATTTAAAAAGTATGATAGTAATACGTATCCAGAAGATGGTATTGAAACTAGTAATTGTTCACGAATCCATAAGATTGTAAGGTCATTCTCATTATCATAATCATTGTCATCATCATCACCATCATCCTTGTCATTGTTATTGCCATCATTACATTATCATCATAATCACCATTCATGCCATCATCATCATCATTATGGACATTGTTTGCAATTGTTCATAATTGTAGATGCTGTAAGAAATATCATCAACCCAAAAAATGTGATCAGTGCTAGAAAAGGGTTGTTTAGGACACATTGATATACGTAAGAGAAATAACAACTCTATTTTTGATAGATGATCGATGATGATCATCATCACCACCATTATCATCGTCATTGTCATTTTTATCATCCCCATCATCATCATTAATGTAATTTCTATCGACATTGTTGTAATCATGCATCATCATCATTCATGTCATTATTGTTTTTGATGATGACCTAGATGAAAATGATGATCATGACACCAAAGATAATGCTTATGATTATGACAATGACAACATCTAAAATTGGGAAGATTCGCCAACGTCATTAGCATCGTCATCATCATAATCATTGCCATCATCATCATTGTCATTGTAACCACTATCGTCTTTATCATCATAATCACAATTCATGTCATCGCCATCATCTTCATTTTCATCATTGTCAATATTATTGACATTGTCATCAATTGTTCATAATTGTCAATGCCATAAGGAATATCATCAATGCAGAAAATATGATGAGTGTTGGAAAAGGGATGCAAAAGCGAACATAGAAATGGGGGCAACAATAGAAGTAAAATTGGATGAAAAGTGGATACAACATAAGTAGATGCACAACAACATGAAAAACTTGACACAAAAGTGGATGCAAAAGTAGATGCAGTTGTCAATGCAAACTTGGATGCAAACATGAAGGCAAAAGTGGAAGCAAACATGGGTCCAATGGTAGGTGTAAAACTTGGCACAAATTGTGGTGAAACAAATGTGGATGCAACAACGGAAACAAAAGTATATGCAAAAATGGATGAAACAAAAGTGGATGCAATAGGGGATGCAAACGTGGAAGCAAATGTGGTTGCAATGGTAGGCGCAAGATATGGTGCAACAAAAGTGGATGTAACAATAGACAAAAAATATGCAAAATAAGATGCAAAAATGGATGTAAAAGTGGAAGCAAACATTGATGCAGCAGGCAAAACAAAATTGGATGCAAAAAATGGATATAATGTAAGTAGATGCAAAAGTAGATACAAAACGAGATGCAAAACTCAATGCATAAACCTGACATAAAAGTGGATGCAAAAATAGATGCAATATTTGATGCAAAAGAGGATGTGAACATGGATGCAAAATTGGAAGCAAACGTGGATACAACAGTGAGTGCAAAACATGGTGCAAATTGTGGCATAACAAAAGTGGATGTAATGATAGATGAAAAAAAAGAATCAAAGTATGATGCAAATGAAGATGTAAAAAGGGATGCAAAAAGTGAAATTTAAAATGGGTGCAACAGTGGATGCAAAATTGTGTGCAAAAGTGGATGCAATAGAAGTCGATGCAAAAGTAGATGCAAAACGAGACACAAAACCCGATGCAAATCCCGGTCCAAAATTGGATACAAAAAGGGATGCAAAAATAGATGTAGTAGTTGATGAAAACCTAGACGCAAATGAGGATGCAAACGTGGATGCAAAATTATAATCAAAAGTGGGTGCAAAAGGAGGTGCCAAACTAGGCGCTAATTGTGGCACAAAAATATTAGATGCAATAGTGGGTACAATAATAGATGCAAAAGAGGATGTAAATATGGATGTCAAACAAGAGGGAAAAGTGGATGCAACAAAAGTAGATGCAACATTTTATGCAAAACTAGACACAAAACACGATGTAAAACTTGGCACAAAAGGGATGCACAAATGGATGAAAAAATGGATGCAAAAAATGATTTAAAAAAGGATGCAAAAAAGGATGCAAAAGTCGATGCAAAAGTTGATGCAAGTGTAGGTGCAAAAAGTGGATGCAAATGAGGATGCAAAAGTATGTCAAACAAAATTAGGTGCCAAACTTGATGCAAAACCTGGAACAAAACCTGGTGTAAAGGATGACACAAAACTTGGCATAAAATTTGGTGCAAAATGTGGTGCAAAACCTATTGCAATACCTAGTGCTAAACTTGGTGTAAGATTTGGTGCAAAACTTGATGCAAATTTTGTGTCAAGTTTTGCACCATATTTGATAAATGGATGCAAATAGCACCAAAAATGGGCTCTAGATGCAAAAAAAGAAGTAAAAAGGGACGCTAACCGCTGGTTTTGTTGTAGTGAGAAGTGGGCATGCCATGCAATTTGAAAATCTGATCCATGAAATATTGAGTGACCAAAGTTGGTGTAAATGGGTGGGGTAGTGCGCAGAAATGAGCATACTTCGATAGTCGGTCCACAACCACCATGATGACTGACTTGTTCCCGGACTTTGGAAGACCTGTAATGAAATCCATAGAAACTTCCATCCAAATGGATGTCGGAATGGGCAATGGTTGTAATGTGCCTGGTGTGTTGATTGTTTCCCCTTTGTGGCGTTGACAGACATCACATTCTACTACAAAAGTAAGGATGTCCTTTTTCATGAATGTCCAAAAAAATGATCTTCTGGTGCGAGCATACGTCTTCTGAAAGTCCGAATGTCCTACAATGGGCGATGAGTGCAATTCTGCCAAAATGCGACCTTTGAGGGTGGATGTTGGGGATATTACGACTCTGTCCCTGTAGCGAAGAATATCATCCTGCCACGAGTAGCCCTTGGTGGAATTTGGATCTATCTGCAATTGTGAAATGAGTTGGGATAGCCCGGGGTGTGAAAACCATTCCTTGCGAGCCTCTTCAATCCATTCTGGAATGGGGAGGGAAATTGCTAGCAGAGTACTTTCTTCGTCAAATTGGCAAGATAATGCATCTGCTACACTATTGTCTTTCCCTTTCTTGTAAATGATCTCATAATCATATCCCAGCATTTTGGCGAGCCATTTATTTTTTTGTGGGGAGGAAAGGCATTGCTCCAAAAAATATTTAAGACTGTGATGATCTGTGCGGATTTGGAAACGTCGCCCCAATAAGTAAGGTCGCCAGGTCTCGACGGCATGTAAGATGGCCATCATTTCTTTTTCGTAGGTAGATTGGCCCAGATTCCTCCCACTTAGTTGTTGGCTTGTGAAGGCCAAAGGTCACCCTCCCTGCATTAAGACCGCCCCAATACCAGTCCCCGAAGCATCACATTCAATGACAAAGGATTTGGTGAAGTCAGGTAGTGCTAAGACTGGAGTGGAACACATGGCGTTTTTTAGAGCGGTAAATGCCTGTTGTGCTTCCTCATTCCAGAAGAAGGAATTTTTCTTTAGGAGTTGAGTGAGGGGCTTTGCTATGCGGCCATAGTTGCGGACAAATTTATGATAATAGCCTATGAGACCAAAAAATCCTCTCAATCTCTTCAAAGTCTTAGGTTGAGGCCATTCTTGCATTGCCTGGATCTTTTTGGGGTCCACCTTGACACCTTCACGCCCCACAATGTGGCCCAAATACTCAACTTCTTCCATGCCAAACGAACACTTGGACATCTTGACAAATAATTTATGCTTGCGGAGCAGGTGTAAGAGTAGATCGACATGCTGAAGATGTGCAGCCCAAGTGCCACTATAGATGAGGATGTCATCGAAGAAGACAAGGACAAATTTCCTGAGATATGGTTTGAGAATGTGATTCATAAGGCTCTGAAAAGTAGAGGGGGCATTACAAAGACCAAATGGCATGACCAGGAACTCATAATGGCCTTCATGAGTTCGGAAATCAGTCTTGGGAATGTCGACTTCCTTCATGCGAATTTGGTGGTAGCGTGAGTGAAGATCCAGCTTAGTGAAGAATTGAGCCCCATTGAGTTCGTCCAGCAAATCGTCAACCACCGGAATGGGAAATTTATCTTTGACTGTCAACTTATTGAGGGCCTTGAAGTCAGGACACATCCACCACTCCCCATCTTTCTTGAGCACCATGACCACTGGGGATGAATAAGGACTAATGCTGGGATGAATGACACCTGCTTCCAAAAGTTCCTTGATGATTTTTTCTATTTCATTCTTTTGGGTGAACGGATATCTGTATGGCCGCACATTTGGGGGTTGGGCCCCTGGAACCAAGGTGATTCTATGATCATGTTCCCCTCGCGAGGGTGGAAGCTCATGAGGCTTGTCAAAGACCGGCAGATGGTTATTTAAAATCTGTTGCATCTCAGGATGAATTGGCAGAGACTTGGTTTCGACGACCTGGATGGCATTAAATCTAGCCACCACTCCATGATTGCCCTTTTTTAACAGTTTTTCCATCCGATGTGAGGTGATGATAGAGGGGGCTCCCGCCTGGAGTCCACGGAGGGTATGTGTGTAGTTGTTCTACTTAAAACTCATATATAACTCCTGAAAATCCATTGTGATTGGCCCAAGCAGGCGGAGCCATTCAGCGCCGAGGACAATGTCGCAACCCCCCATGTGTATAGAAAACATGTGGGTTTTCAACTGATAATCCCCCATTTGAAGTTTGACATTTTCATAGCGGCCTTCACATTTCATTGTGCCCCCATCCGCAATTTGGACTTGGAAGTTAGAAACTGCTCGTACAAAACAATGCACTGCTTCTGCGATTTTTTGATGGATGAAATTATGGGTACTTCCACTATCAATCAAGACTACTACTGGGCAATGTTTAAGAAAACCCCTGATTTTGAGAGTTTGAAGGGAAGAAATCCCTGCCAACGCATGCAGCGAAATAACTGGTTCGTCAGAGACATTCTCCTTTGGGTTGTCTTCTTCTAGTGCCTCATGTTCCTCAAGTGGTGGATCTTCCTCTATTGAGTTGTAGTCAGTGGCATCTATTTGAAAAAATTTGGGCTCCTTGCATTTATGACCTGGGGAGTATTTTTCATCACAGTAGTAACATAGTCCTGCTTCCTTCTTTTGACCATTTCCGCAGGTGACACCTTTTGGACCTTAAGTGTTTGAGTCGTGTTGTGAGCCTGTGGGAGACGGCCTTTAGCGGGGAAATTTGGACGACTGTATTGGTTTGCTAATGCACGTTCCACGTTACGGGCTACCTTGCAAGCCTCTATCCAAGTGGGAGGGTGGTGCAGTAAGACTTGAGATTTGATGGCTTCTTTAAGACCACTGATAAAACATTCCGTGTAGAACTCATTTGAGAGACCCCAAGTGCGGAAGGCTAAGGCTTCAAAAGCTGTAATATATTCATCCACGGTACCTGTCTGTCGGAGCTTAGTAAGACGACCCAAAAAAGAGTCCTCCTGTTCAAAGCGGTCTCGAAGAGCTTTGGTAAATTGGGTCCAAGTCTTAAAAGGTCCATTGCAACGTTGATGCCATTCCCACCATTGCCATCGTTCATTGTCCAAGTACATGCTCCCCAACATAAGCTTAGTCGCATCATCTAAGATATGATTCAGTTTGAAATACTGCTCCATTTGTGCTATCCATGCGGACGGGTGAGAACCGTCAAATTTATGCATATCCAACTTGGGAGGTCGCTGACTGGGCGGTGGGTGGGTGTGCCAAACGTGAGGAGAGTGGCTAGACTCACCCTCATTGTATTCATTGTCATTATACGCCTCCTCGTGGGCTTGCTCCTTGCCCTTCGGGATTAATTGCTGGACCTGGAGAGATAGTCCGGTAAGCTGCTTATTGATGGATTGGATGGATTCGTCAAGTTTGTCCAGTCTTTCATTGGCCATTGCTTGAGCTCTAGTTTCTACCATACACCAACCTGATGAAAAATTGGGACCGCCTAAAAATTTTCACTAATAATTGAATGGTACCACCGTGCTCAGCTCGTTGTCCTGATTCTGATGGGCTAGATCACCAATAAGCACCCGGGAAGATCTCAGACTCTTTTTTTTTTTCCTGAAAACTCCTAACGGAGTTTTACTCCTTCCTGATCAATACTGCAGTCGCCAAATCCTCAAAATGTCAATGCGGCCAAAAGTCCTGTGAAAATTATACCTCGGTATAGGAACCCTTCACAACAACTCCGATCTGGTGGATCTGAGAGATCTGAATGGCGGATCGGATAGCTCTGGGCGGCGGAACAGACTGCTGCTGCGGATCGGCTGGCTCTAATAGATCGGAATGACTGATCTGCAAACTCGAGACTGCGGGACTGATGTCGGCTGCTTCTGCACCCCTTTGCACTAGCGGATCTGGAATAGATGATGTGCGATCCCCCGATAGAAAAGGGAACTATGGTCTTGAGGAGTGTCAGGTGCTACAGATTGCAATATACATAAGGGTTTGGCAGTAGTACTCGGCCCAATGTTTCAGGGCTCTAACTAAGGAGGATCGACCGTACCCTTAGCCGTACAACCCAACTACCCTATCGTATGGGCGAGTAATCTCTCCGAGTGCTGTTCTCGGTGTACTGTAGCCACAAGACGGCCTACGGTTTATCTATGGTGAGGTGTCAAGGGAGCCTAGGGGCTTCTAATATACCCAGAGGGTACGTGGAAGACAGTTTGTGCGCGGTTTTGTCTAATGCGCTACTACTCGAAGGGGTACCCACAGGGGTTACAAGGGAGTCCAACAGACGTGACCACCTCTTGTATTTCCTGCGTGCCTGCCTCCCCAAATCTGCAGGTTTATGCGCTCAATGACAGATCCCGTGGTTTAAAGACGCCGGAACACGTCTCTAGCCAAAAAAAAAATTTGCTAAGAATTGGCGATCCCACTGGCCTTGGAAAGTGCTTTGATACCACTTGTTATGCTCTTAACCTGCAAAATGATACCCAATACAGAATATGTGAAGAAAAGATACACAGAACACAAAATAGCAATGATTTTATTATTCAGAGAGTAATGTTCACTTGCCTCTTCAAGGGGGCAACCTCCAATAGAGCAGAGCTCGATTACAAAATAAGACACGATACTCCTCGCAGGGAGTCTCTATCCTTTATATATGACTCATACATGCAATACCACGGGCCAATACCGTGGGTTTTATTAATACCATCTATCTAATACTACGGCCCATTTGCAACTAACTATGGTCCCGTCATTAATTGCGGGTTAACCACTTACAAATATTAATATGGGCTTTATTGACTCTTGACTATGACGTGATCCCATGACATAAATAAGGGGGTTAGGGTGGGACCCTAACACATTCCCTATACTAATCAATTCTTTGAGGAACCGAAAATCACTTATCAGGAATCATTGTGAAAACCCACAATTATGAACATATTATCTTATAGTCCATAGTTTAGAAATAAAGCATTTATTATTGATTAAATGGCAAGATTTATAATTCACAATCATAATCCTAAATCAAGAGAATCATTCACAATCAACTATCAATTATTCATAATATTAATTCCAAAGTTAAGGATACTATCATAAATTCCACCCCCTAATGGTCGGTTCCTAAAAGTGGGATTAATGTCCTTGTGTTGATATGTGTTCCAGATCTTAATGTAGCCTATGAGTTTGCGCCTCACATGTTAAGCATGTAATATTTGAATGGAAAATATTAAGGTGAATGCATGGGAGTTATGGTTCATCAGAGGTTAGTGTGTGGGAGTCCTTGGAAGGATAAATGGACCCATTGACCACCTTCAAATTTGCTTCTAGTTTAATTATGGATGATTTTATGGAGAAGCATAGGAATTATTACTTGAAATGGAGGGGGAATTCAATGTCTTGGGTTGTATGTTTAAATTGGTTAATTATCTGGTGGAAGCAGGGACATGCAAGGTTCTGTGTGATTTTTTTAGTAGGTTCTGTGTGATTTTTTTAGTCTTCTGCCATCTCCATAAGGTATATCATCACTAGGTTTTATGGTGATTTTCTTGGAATTTCCTGTCATTTAGGCTTAGGATATTCATGTATTCTTTGTGACCAGTTAAATGTGTTTCTATATAAAGATATGTCTATATTTGTTGGCCTCATTATAGACTTTAGCATAAATGTGGAGTTTTTTGGATGAGAGTTTTCTAGCTCTAGGCTTGGTCTTTTGGTGGCTTTGTGCTTTGGCTTGGCAGTAATCTTTGTGTCTTATTGTTCATACTTTCTTGGTTTTTCAATTTTGCATTCTCAATTCTAGGTTTTCTTTATTATATGCTAGTTATATTGTCAATTCTTTAGTCTTTTTCTATCAATGGGAATAGATTTATTGTAATACTCTTATTCCTTCCCCTTTTGTCAGTCTTCTTGGTTGCTCCTTATTGTAATATCTATATCAAAGGAACTTATAGATATTCAAGGAGTATTTCACTTTTATTATTATCAACATTTAAAACAATTCAACTAATCCTTCCCAAATTAAAAGTAATTACCCCTCATAATATATAATAATCCATAGAGTAAATCAATGCTTAAACCCATAGATAAAATAAATATTGTTATCTTTCAGGAAATTTGGTTGACGTGCATTATGTAATTTTCCATTGTTAGCATAACTTTATTTTAAACTTTGAATTTTTTGTTGGAAATGAAATTGACGGGCAATTTAATTGATTAAATTATGAGTTCATTAAATTATCGATCGAGGCATGTAGGTTATGAGGCACCAAAACAATATATGTAGGATTAGTTCGGATTGGAAAACTCTATCACTTGTTGCAACATTTGATTAACAATTAATGGACATGATTTTATGCTTCTCTCAATTAACAAATATTCAAGACAATTTATATTCATCAATATTCAACACATCCAACAACAGTAACAAATACTCAATCAATTCACACTCATGATGAAAGGAAAATAAACTATGTGGTTAAAGAGAAATACAAGTTTGAGTCCTGGGGTTATCTCTCAAACTGTTAGTGGATGCCTGGGTTAGTAGTTTTTTAAACACAAGCAAGCACACAGGGCCCTTCTAAACGTAGTAAAAATTTAACAAATTTAAGATGCAATGCTCATAAAGAAATTGATAACATCAATTGACTGGAATGAAAGAATGTGAAATGACCATTTACAACATTGAAATTATAACTCGAAAGAAATCATAAATCACACACCATGTATATACAATATCCATGCAAGTGCACTCCAGACCAGGGGGGCCTTCCTGGATTGAAGCATTGCAGGCTAAAGAACTAAGTTACCACAACAGATATAACAACAACATTGCGATTATATTATAGCATAAAGTCATCAAAATCATACATAGTCTATATGTAGCTTAGTAGCTCACCAATCTTGCGACAACATTACAACTAACAATTTCTTGGTTGGTTACAAGAAATTATATAACATGATTGTTGAGCAAAGGTCAGAGAACATATTAAGTAGGTCCAAAAGACTAAATAAACAAGAAGAATGAAATTTTAAAGGAACATGCATAGATCTAATGCAAGATTCATGCCAAAATTAGCAAGCCAATTATTTTTTATAAGCATGCTTGTGTAAACAGTTTGAGATATAGATCTCAAGATTTTGTGGGTAAGGTGAAGCAACTGGTGTTTTCACAGTAATTAGATATTGTTGTAGGTGTTTTGTTGAAGTGGTGACGTAGATTTAATTTTTTTTGAAAGCAAAGAAGGTTGTCATTGATCCTAGTGTGAAAATTGATGAAATATGGCACAATGAGTGTCAAATCAAGTTTTATCTTGTTGATCAAGGGTTGGTACTCCTTCCAGTAGGTGTTGTAGAATACATGGGGTTGTAGCAACTATGCAGCTCCTTAACTAGGAAGTTGCAGATTCCTGTTGGTTGTATCCAAAACATTGTATTTGCAAGTTTTAGCTTTCCCTATTCATAAAATGGAGAAGAAGTTTGTGAATTTATTTGTTCCTTGAATGTTCTGTTAATTGTTGAAGTAGTCTTTTATCATATTTATTGATGAAAGTGCTCTTTATTGTCTTATTTCTCTCACACAAAGTAAAAAGAAATTTTGAATTGGTAAAATTGCTACAATAATGATTCACCCCCCTCTCAATATTGTCCTGTTTTCCAAAAGTCTTCTTAAATGGGGATCTTTTAGGTATTTGATTATTTAGCATTAAACTTTAGCTATAATTATACACTTTTCAACATGTTGTTATGTTGAGTTTCATACCATCAAATAACTAGAAACTCTAGTTTATGATAATGATGTTTTTTCCTAGAATAAATCAAGAGTATAGAGAACTTAGAGATATACTTCTTCTAGGGTTCTGCAATTTGGATTTAAAGTTTTCTTGGATGCTTTTAGAGAGTGAATATGGAAGGAGAGAGGACCTGAAAGTGAGGTTTTCATCTGGTTTCAAGTTAAATGTTGGAACAAACAACATTTCTCTCTTGAGTATGACTGTTGGTATACAAATTGACTTCAAAACCTTTTAAATTGTTGCTTATGATCCATGCATTTTATGTTTTTGATGGGTAGATTTTAAACAACTGAATGATACCTATGTCTATAAGTTGTAGCTTAAAGTTGAATTGTTTGATAGTTATGTTTTACATGTTGGTTGTTTAACAGAGCAACCAACAAATGGATGGTGTATACTTATTACTGTTACACTTTTCCTCTAAAGTTACTCAAAGATTTCATTTGTTTGTGGTAAAGAATATTGGGCCCCATTTTGAGATGGAAAATGCAGGAGTTTTGGGTCCAATAACCCTGAATGGTTTCAAGGATGGAACACGAGATTTGTCCTCACAAAGGTGGTCATATCAAGTTAGGGTTATTTTAAATTGATGCTTTCCTTATGTTGTTATTTTCTTATATTTTAGATGGTATTTTTGTGAACTGAAATACAAGCATATTGTTATTGTAGAAATACATGGATAAAAATATGATGATTCAAGATAAAATGAACAATTACATGGAAAAATGAGAAAAAGATTATTTTAATGAGAATCTATTTTTTTACAACACCATGTCATTCCCTTTTGTCATTTTTTGTTTCTAGTACTATGATCTTTCATTTCCAAACTTATGTCTTTATTTATCCTACCAAACCCAGTTATGTTTACACAAATTGAAATGACATTTTGAGAGAATTATACAGACAACAAAGATCAGTTGTCAAAGATGAAATTTTGTTGTAATGCTTAGGGTCATAATAATTTGGAAATAATAGGTAAATGGCCAATGTTACAACAATATATAATTACTTGTTACTTCTTTTTAAAACAATGAACAAGGGAAAGGTGTTTTCTTGTTCTCCCATTGAGATTCTGTAGCAATTGGGTCCTACATTCTTGATATCCAAACAAATGAAAAATATTTCAATGGCCTTGGGGATGACTTACTAGATCGTAGAACTACAAAATAATAGATAATTAATGTATTGAATCTAAATATCTATCATAAATTCTCTGAAAGGTGAATCAATGAATCTCAACTCTAGTGGAGATAACATTGTTGAGTGGATGAAAGGACTAGTGATTTCTCTGAAACAACCTTTAACATGGTATAAGGTAATGGCCATCAAGTGTGGAAACTAGATTGGTATCAACAATATATTTTTGGCTATACTTGGATGGAAAAAATTGAGTAAGATAAATATTTTGCTAAAGCTTATTTGTACAAATTTTAAATTTATTTGTTGTACAGATCATGTTTGATGCACCATTTGGAGAAGATCCATTAGGATTGGATTTAAGAACCATGGGAGAAGGCCAAGTTTGGGTAAATGGGTGGAACATTGGATGGTACCGGCCTTCATATATTGCAGAAGGTGTCTGCTTAGATGGATGTTCTCATGAAGGAACTCACCAACCTCACAAATGTGCGACAAACTATGGCCAATCTTCTCAGCACTGGTGAGTGATCTGTAATTTGTTGCAATAATGTTTTAATCGATGTTTTATTTTATAAATAATGAACAACACTCTTCCAAGTTTGAAACATTAAGTGTGGATTCGATGAGCTCTTAACAATGGTTAAATCTAGTGGGAGGAATTTGAGATTATTTGAACATCAAAATATTTCATGGTTTTAGGTACCATGTTCCTCGATCGTGACTGTAACCTATGGAAAATGTGTTGGTGTTGTTTGAGGAAATCAGAGGAAATTATTCTAGAGTTTCACTCGTTAGAAGTCTGTAGATAGTGTGTGTGTTCATGTATCTCAATTGCATTCTCAAACCATCAACTTTTGGCGTCTTGAGAGTACTGACCGAGTACACAATTTACACATACAAAAGGTTCATTTTCAACGTTCCAAAGTACAATAAATTTCAAACGTTAAGTTTGCAAGTTTTGGTTCATCTTCAATGTTCCAAAGGACAATATATAATGTATTTGTTGGTGATATATGGTTTAGTGTCTAGTATTAGGCCTTTTAGGTATTTATTTTTATTTTTACTATGGTTTTATGCTTTATCAAAATATTCGCTAAGGCTTCACAATGTTTTATAACTTAGTAAAAGATTCACCAAGACTTTAAAAAGTTTTATTATTTAGTGAAGGATTCTCCAAGATCTTACAAGACTTTATAATTCAGTGAAATATTCACCAATTTTTTTATATATACATATTATATTATTGATAAAATCGCCTTCCATTTTTCCTATGTATCATGGGGATTCACCCATTTATTATACATATAAATTTAAGGGGGTTCTTAAAATTTTCCCTCTTTAAGATACAATTCTCATAAATAAATCGATAACATTAATTGACTGTAATGAGAGAACGTGAAATAACCATTTACAACTTTGAAATTATAACTCGAAATAAATCATAAAGCATCACACCATGTATATACAATATCCATGCCCCCGGATGCGGGTGGCATTGTGATATTTAATGGCGAGCCACATGCTGACCATGGGCTGCCACGTGATGGCGCTCCATCTTTAAATGCTGCAAGCCGCCGAAACTTCACAATGGCAGCGGCCTCTGAGCTTCCTTAATGGAGCCGAGGGAAGGAATGGCCGTCATGCGAGGCACATTCAATGCTGGTCATCTCATTCGAAATGCTATGCGGTTTAAGTATGTGGTCTGCGTGGGGAAGGGAGCTCATTCTGGCAAGGGGAATTCACAGAGCGTTGAGGGATTTTGCTGTGAGATGGAGGCCGAGAGAAGGGCGGAGGTTTATATCATAACTGCGCTCCCTGGAATGGTCAGTCGTCTATTTATACTTTGCTCTGTCTCCAATTGGGGATTGCACGTTGTGGGGAGGGCGCAGTTACAGTGCCGAACCTCATCTGCAGGGGAACGAAACAAAGGTTTGGTGGCTATTATGGTGCGGGAGAGGATGCCTTGTCGCAGAGGACCAGGGCGTGGAGAATCATCTCGCCCCCCAGCTGCTGATATTCATCATCACTGTTGTTGTTGTTATTGTTACCGAAGGATGGGAGCCACCCCTATCCCGGCCTGTCAAGTCATGGAAGTGGGCAGCTCCAGTGGAGGGGAGCCCAAGCTACCTGCATTCGGCTCTGTTATATTCACTCTGGGAGGCTCTGGGGATAATCCAGGCATCAACGCACACATCTCTGTGCTTTTCACTCGAATTCAGGAGGAGAACGCAGAAGAATCATCTCTGGTCCTGGTGGAAGACAACAATGCACGGGGTAAGGGTAAGCTCCCAATGGGGGAGACGTCTATTGAAGCAGAAGGCTCTGCAAGGGGTCACGGGAAGCTCCCAGTGGAGGAACCGGCGAGTGAGGAGAGCAATTCCGGGACAGACCGCTCTCAATTCTCCAACCAGCATCGAGCTCCCGCGCATCCAAAACCAGAGCACACTCCGACGACGATGGAAGAAGAGCCAGAGGATTAACTCTGAAGGTGGCCCTGGGTTTTTTGCCTTCCTCTCTCATCTCTGGTTTCAGGGTAGGAACAATCTCAATTTCCTGTTTTTACTTGGTCGTCTGTGTTTTTTGTGGCAAGTCACTGTTTGCAGTCTCCACCTTTGCAGTGGGGGCGATGTCTCTTGTTGGGCGGAACTCCTTGATGAGTGCTGGGTTTTTTGTATGTCCTTAGTTTTGAATCCGGTGTCCATAGTCTGTCTGGGTTGTAGGTATCTGTGGAATTGCCCCTGCGTGGGTTGTTATGGAACTATTTTGGAAACGCTTAGTATTTTAAATTTTGATCTCTGTGAGCTCATAGCCCTGCGCGACAATGGAACTAGTCTTGAATATGCAGCCCATGAGCTGCAGTTGGCCTTGGGCAGCCAGTTTTTCTGAATGTAAAGTTACCTGTATATATTAATAGAAAATTAGTTAATCTTGCTGAGAAAAAAAAATATATAATATCCATGCAATTGTATTCGATACTAAGGGGCCCTACTTGGATGGAAGCACTACATGCTAAAGAACTAAGTTATGACAACAAATAGAACAACAACAATGTGATTATATTATAGCGTAGGGTCATCAAAATAATACAAAGTCCGGACGTAGCTCAGTCGCTTAGTAATCGTGTGACCACATTACAATTAACTCTTTCTTGGTTGGTTACAAGAAACTATATAATGTGATTGTTGCTCAAATCTAGTTTGAGAAACGAGGAAAAAAATATAAACTAAGTGATACATAGTTACAAAAATATAATGGATAAAACTGTTTTTCCATTGATAACAATCTTGTTTCTAAATAAAACTTCAGTTGACATAAAAATGTAACAAAACAATGATTTTTTGACTATGGGGTTTGCATTTAAAAATATCCAAGTTGGTGGTAGATCCAGTCATCACAATATCTTCTCCTGTAGCCATCCAGGATTTCCTCATCTAGTAGATGTTCTAGAGCATGTGATCTAATAACTGGAAATCATTCTCCCTGGTACTTAGGCAAAAAGAGAAGCTTCAAAAATTTCTAACCATTGGATGAGTAAATTCATTAAAATACAGACTAACTTAGTAATAAAACACATGAAAATACAAATAATCACCTCTAGTATCTTAGATGTGATTAAAGATATAAAATAGTAAAATATAATAGTAAAGTATAAGGAAATGTGAGGCGAAACTTAGGGTTTTGAGGCTCTGAAGAGGGTTGGGGAGTTTTCTGATAAACGTGATTTTGAGGCTCTTCAGAAATGATGTGGTCAATCATTCTAGAATGGTTAGAGTTGGTGATATCCCCTTTTTCCTCTAAATTGTTTTGAAGCTACCTACCCTAGAGTTGCCCACTTTCTGAGAATTTTGATGTAGGACTCAGATTGAAGATGGTTCATGTTGGAGTTTGTTTATTTCCTAGAAGGAATCTTCCCTCTTTAGGAGTTGATAAAAGTTATTAAAACTTGTAATAGAATGGACTCCATCATCATTTTCCAAATGGGTCGTAAAACTATGGAGATGCTTGTTGGGAGACGAAAGCATTCATTTCTCTAGTTTGGTCCATAAATATAATGGGAAAAATCAAGCCTAACCATAGCATATTTTAAAATCATTGGAAAACATCCTTTAAGTGGACCTCACATCTCTAGATCTAAGAAATAAATCCCTCATTCCATCTAAGAGGGCTCTGGTGGAAAGTTTATAGGTCTTTAAACCATTTTAAAATCTATTGAAACATGAGTAGTAGAACAATGATCTCGAAAATTAATAGACATGTAATTGCATTTGCCTTTGGCCATGGTTTTTATGTATTTTGTTTTATAAAAAAGGAACAGATGGATTTGATATTTAGATTTGGGCCATACTTCATAGGATCTAAGGGCCTGCATCTATCCATGTGGGCCCTTAACTTCAAACCAAAATGGGAAATTACGAAAACCCTAGTTTGGATTAGGTTACCTCATTTGTCATTAATTTTTTGGGATGATAGCTTCCTTATTATGATTGAAAACAAATTGGGTTGATTCATTGACCATGTAAAACCAAAATGGAGTCTATATTATTGTGTGAGAAAATGTGTGGAAGTTTATTTGGAGAAGGGACTTATAGAGCACTACAAATCAATGTTTATGGGTGGAGTCACCTTAAATTATTAGATTATGAACATATTCCATTAAAATGTAACTCCTTTTAATGTTGCTAGAAATAATCACAATTTATGTGCATCAGTTTTATAAGAGTAACTATGACATAATATATAAAATTCAAATATAAAGGAGTTAGGGTCTTTAGTTACTCTACCATAGAATGTTGGTAGCACATATGGTGGAATGTTCTTCATTTGAATTTAGCTCCTGGAATATCCACAATGGGAAAGTCAAATGTTGCTCCCCTATCATTATCTTCTAGAGGTTTTCCATTTCCTCCTCCATTTCCATTTCCATTTCCTCGGCCTCCTCCAACAATTATATGTCCATTGGTATCACCTCCCATATTATATCCTATTTTCTCTTCTGACATGTCTTCTTTCCAAAATACAATATAAATTGTATTCCACCTTGTAGGTGAAGAACCAGAAGGTGGTTCTAACTAGATCTCTGATGTATCACTTATATCCTTTTTGTCCTTCTATTGAACTTTCAAATTATGTTTCTTCTTCTACAATCACATGAGTATACGGGGGGGGATATCCAATTATCTAGAATTATATGTCTACCAATTCCAAGGGGTCTAGTAAACATTCCTATGCTATATGACAATTATACATACATTATATAGCTCAATTAGCTTTGTAGGACACACTATGGTGGTGACATAGGTTCTTACCTCCTCTTATATTCCAACTCCCCCATAATAAAAAAAATCATACCGTAAGATTGGATAAAGAGAATTTTCTAAAAATTTTGATGTTTTTTCGTTTTTTAATAAGAAAATTGAACTCTTAAGCACCAATTTGTTACACCTCCCTAGAAACAATGCCAAAATGTAAAATCATAAAGTGGGATAAATGAATTAACACTTATTTTATCAATCCAGGTAGGTAAACTTAAAGGTGAAACACAATGTGTGTGAACTGGTCCTTACAACTCTCCTATGCAAAATTACTCATAAGCATGTACAAGTAGGTTCTAGAGTTTATTCAACTGATATTGACTTTCAAGTTCTTAAATTCAATTATGATTTTTTGTCATAAATTTTACAGATTCAACAAGGTGCATCACACTTCCTCCCCAAATACTTTGTCTGAATTAATCATTGGTCAAAATCAACTAAGACTGTTATGAAAATGAATTTAAATAGAATTAGTGTTCTTGGTTGTGTAAGCAAAAGTCCATTCAAAGAAAATGAAAATTATTTTATGCAAACTAAATCAGTCTCCTAACTATTACTTTTAAGCGTGATAAAAATATAATTATACTAGTGATTCAAAGTACTAGTACTTTAGATAGAAACTAAAGAAATCCGCCTCATAAAATTATTTCACGAAAACAAGGTTTTCATTTACATAAATTATGTAGAGTCCTGTATGATTACAGGATCACTATAGGAAATCCAGTAATTGTTGCACGAATTCCTGTTTGATTATGAGATCACTATAGGAAATCCAGTAATTGTTGTAGGAATTCTTGTGTTGGATAGTTGGCATTGTCTATCTGGCTAGTGGTAGTAAGTGTGTTTGCATTGATGTCAACAATCATGCTGGAAGATCAAGTTGGGAAGTCGACATTGCCTAAAAGTTAGCAAGTGTGTTGGAATTTATATCAACTAGATCAACATGGATTTATGTGCTAGCAGGATGTTAGGCAAGAAAACATTGATGTCCACTAGGCTATTTGTGATAGCAGTAGATGCTAGCATTGATGTGCTTAGTGTATCAAGCTTAGGGGGAGTCCCATGGTTGTTGCAGTGCTCTGTAGATAATCATCATAGTAGAAGGCTTATTGGAAAATCCATAAAATGATGGTTATGATGGTTGGGAGTCCCATACATTGGCGGAGATTATCCCTTAAGAGATCAACTTAGATACTCCTAGAGTTAGCATAGTTGGGTAGCTCTCAGAAAGAGATTTCCAATGTTATGTGGAAGTCCATAAATGGATCTCGGGATCAAAATTTATTGATATTCAAAGTAAGGATCCTGAATTTCCTTAGAAGCAGGTCGAATTTTGGAACTAGCGAAGTAGACCAAATTTTAGAACCGGGAAGCAGGCCGAATTTCAGAATCAGGGAAGTGTTGAAGGCTTGAAATTTCAGCTTCAACATTGAGGAAAACCACTCGGTCGGGACCTTAGAGCATATCCTTTTATGTTTTTATTGGTGGATCCGACTAGGGATTATGGGACCAATTTCCCTTAATATAAATGATAAAAATGGATGAAGTATGTATGTGTGAAACTTATGATTAATGAATCTTGAGAATAAAGAAATATAAATTATCTATTAATCTGTCTATCACGGGAAAGCTTATCCTGTATATGTGATCTAAATAGAATTTCATAAATAATAAGAAAATATAGATTATCAAATGATCATGAAGTTAAAACAATGAATGATAGCTAAAATTTAATTAAATAGTTAATTAAATTTTGTTGATAAAACTTATCACATATATGATTTCATTGTTTATACATACAATATATGATTTCAATCGTACATGACAATAGTGAAAAATGTAAGATCGCTTTCATCTATGCATGTAGTAAACATAAATAGAATAACCACTTAACTCATAAAACAAAGGAAAAATAAACAGGTAATAATACCCGATCTATTATGACAATGTTCATGAGAAAAAAGATATCAGTCTAGCCTTCTATTAAAATCAATTGAGTTACAACAGTTCAAACCAAAGTTTTCTCCACAAAATTTAGACCATTTCTCCATTCAAATGAAGGGGATTTATAGTTTTCAAACAAAATACAAATATAGAAAAGCAGAATAAAAGTTTGGAGTGGGTTTAACAAACACTGTTTAAAATAAAAACCATAAGACAATTTTATATTTTGTTACAACAATCCAGCTAAGACTTTGAAGAAGATTGTTCTCCCATATGTTGCCACAGTTCATAGATATTTTTCACAGGCTTCAATTCAGGTGGAAATTGTGGTTGAATGTGTATTTGACTAGTGAATACCTCATCCTTGAGTGTTGGCATCATATGAGTGGTCATGTTGTATAGACACCTTAGTATTAACCATTGACTATGAGGTTTAACTAAGAAATGCCAATGGCATTCTAAGTTAACCTTTAACAGTTTTTTGATGCTTTCAACCTTCTTCTTTGATAATTCTTGCCATGTCTTGGTCAATAATTTAATATGAGACAGATATCCCTTAGGACAGTTTGGAATAAGGTTGGCCTGTAGTAAATTATCACTTATATATTCAATAAGGTCATTAGAAATATCCCTAGCACTAAATATTATTGTGTTTGCATGTTTAAGTTTGATTTCCCAATCTCGGAAGACTATATCCTTTTGTGAATCTTCAATTGTAGGGAGATTGGCTAATCTCCCGTCATCACTTTCTTGCAATGTTATATAATCTGAGATTTTATCCTCGATTTCTTCAAAGTTTGTCCTCTGATCAGACAATCGATTCACCAATGTATTGGTTGTTTGACATACATCATGAATAACCACTAATTTTGACATAAAATAATCTATTGTTGAACAAGGAGAGTATTTAATTCTCCTACTTCCTTTTTGAATTCATCCAATTCAGGATTAATCTTCAATTGTTCAATACTGTGTTCTAACTCTTGTATTTAAGTATTCTAGATTTTCAAATTAGATTCATGTTGAAGCTTCAAGGTATCAAAATTATTTTGAAGTTCTGCAAGTTGTGCTTGCCACTGTTGAGCAATCATTTGCTTCTCATTCTCCATACCTTGTTCCAATTGCATAATTCTTCCATTCTTTTCTTTCAGAAGCTGTTGTATTTCAATGGTCTTGTCTATGGTGGCATAAATATATGCTCCTACAAATTGTGAGAGGCTCCCAAGATCCTCTGCAGGAGTAGATTGAGGGCTTTTCCATACTACTTCAAATGAAGTATTTTCAGGGACTAAGGCCTGGGTTTGATCAATATTACTTCTTTTCCTTTGTATTTTTACAACTTTATGTTGTGGACTGTAAAATATGTCGAGAGGAGGAATCTCTTCGACCCTTAAAATGACCTTAGAGGTCAGGAATGTCGGGATGATTTCTATGTCATCAGTGTCCAAAGGCCTGTCAAAAGTCCCAATAGTAAGTGGGTTTTTTTCTATAATTTCAGGAGTATGTGAAACTTTCTCTTGCAATGGAGTCTTTAGATCTTGAGGCCCTATTTCTTGAATAACTTGATTAAATTGTTCCCATATTGCATCAAGTTTTTTATCTGACAGAGTTTCTTCCACCTGAGAAGAAGAGGAAGTACCTATCTCTTTTACCTGGGATACATCAGTAACCTGTGCTAAAATAGCCAAGAATTTATCCTATTCTGTGTTTTGTTGAGGGAACTTCAATAAATCCATAGGCAAGTGAGCTATCCTTTTATCTTTGTACTGATTAAATTGAGTTATCTCCTCTGGAGTTAACTATGTTGTTGCTAGTTTCACAACCATTGAATAGGTAGAGGTTGATTCAAATAAGTCATCAAACTTATCTGTCTCATGCATAAATTTCCTGATACTTGATCGTGCAATGACCTTCTTGGTAGTTCCCTTAGGATCATATTGCCTATTTGGAATAGTTGGGAAGTTTAAACTCTGAATCTTTTCAATCTCAAGACCAACATGTTTATAATTATCTAGAGCATACACACCACATTGAATATGAAAAGTAGGCTACATATTATTTTTAGCATTGTTGGGCTAATTTATAGAGTAAATTAATACAAGTATTTCATTATCAATCCAGGTTTGTAGAACTTAGAAGCATTCCAAAATGTATGGATATCAACTATAATCGGCTTTAGAAGATAAGTTATGGACACTAAAGGAAATGCAATTATAAACTAATTAGAAGTGCATATTACAAATATAGACTTCAACTAAGTAATTTCTAATTCATTATGTAATAAGTAGGAGAAGTGGCTCCTAACTTAGGAGAACCAGATTTTTCCTTCTTCTAGAATACTACTTTATGAACAGAAATAAAAAACCACTAATGGAAAATAGCTTAAGATGCATAAGCAAATAATGGAAGCGGCTCATAACTAAGGAGGTCCTTGTTGTTCTTCATTACAAATTCATTCATCATTAATGCCATTATTAGAAAACTGAAAATTATGAAATTCACTTGAAAGCAAGTAAGATGAATTTTAGTTTCTATTCATTAATCCAATAGAAGGAAGGTTCAACTTGAACACTGGGTTGTCCCTTCATATAAAGATGATAAATAAACCAAGATTCATCAGCAAACATAATAAATCATCATACATCAAATCAAATAAACAAATCTGAAGCAAAACTGGTTTATGAAAATCAAGCTAGATTAACCATAAGTGTACTTAGCTTAGAGTGGGGGGCTTCCACCTCTTCCTTGCACACTTGAAGAGATTATCAGCTACTACAAACTCAGTCAATCATACACACCATTGAACAGAAAAATGAAGATAGAAAAGGTTCCTCAAATTAATTCAAAGTATTCAGAAGTCTCAATATGAAATTATACAAATTCTACATCCATAAGCCTTCAATGTTTTGGCTTAAATAGAAAAATGTGAAACAAACTGATCTAAAATGTCTCTAACAACTATTTCTATCCATATCCTATTTATCCAAGTCGAACTCATCCATCCCATCACTAAAAATATGGAAAATCCCATGAAATCATACAACTGCCCTATTTCCTAGGGATTTCTTGAATGACTGGTCATGTTTAACCAGCTTTGACCGAGAATGTTTAAGCTTGGTTTGACCGAACCAATAGGAGTTAGTTAAAGCTTAGTTCCCAATATTTCTAGAAATGTACTCAGCTCGTGCCTAGGTGTCCTGCAAATATGACATCCATGAAGCCATTATGGGAATTTATGATTCTGTCCAAAAATGCACTTAAAATTCAATTTTCATAAAAACATCTAAAAATTGAAAAACTAAATTTATATACCTGAATATGCATAAATATATCAAAATGGGGTGTATATGATGGAAAATGGAAGAATAATATAGAAATTAAGTGTGTTTTCTTAAGCAAAATTGGATAAAAAAATGAGGGCCAACATCTCCCCCTTGCTGGTGCACAAGCATGTGCTCATGATTGTTTCCTCCTCTTTGATCTTCTGGCCCCTGTTGTAAACGTTGTTCCTGATCCTGATGCTTCATGTTGTGCTGCTTTGAGTAGACAATCTACCCCCTTGTACTGTTCTTCCTTGGAAACTGTAGCCTTGACCTTTTGTTTCTCATACTTGTTTTCCCACAAGTTTATGTCTTTGAGCCACTTGAAAGCCTATTTGCAAAGAATATCATTCGTTCTTTTTAGTTTTCCTATCTCCTCATTTAGCTTTTCATTTTCCTTGACCAACTTTCCATTATTTTTCTTATATGTTTTGTTCTCTTTCTTCAAGTGCCTCTCTAAAATCCTATTTATCTCTAATTGATCTATCAGTTCATTTATCTTGCTCAGTTGCAGCTCTTTTTCTAATTCTTGTGTGTCCTTGGAAAATGATTTTTCCTCAACATTGTCAAAGTATGAGTCTTTTTCCAATGCTTCTTTTTTGAATCTTTCAATGATGTCATCTACTTGTTTCTCTGTAGAAGGTGTCTCTACAATTTGTACTTCAGGGTCTTTGCTACTTGTCTCTGTTGGGATCTTTCTCTTATGCCTCCTAGGAGTGGATATGAAGGATGCCTCCTTTTCAACCATGACATCATTGTGTTTCTTTTTGGATCTAGTTCTTGGATAGAGAGGTGAATTCATTATGTTTTTGGTTTCCTGAACTTGTTTATACTGCTCTTCTATGGTCAGTTCATCATGATGATTTTGGACTAAAAATTCTTTCCAAACTATACCCTTATCTCTCACTTGATATTCTACAAGAATTTTTATAAGTCCTTGATGATAGCTTTGGGCCTCTTTGGTTTAGTTTCATTTTTCACAGTCTCTACCATCTTAATCAGATTCCTGGAGAAGAAATATGGCAGGGTAATTTTCACTTCTCTTTTGATGTGTTGGAGTAGTGTGACATGGTAAAGATGCACCACACTATGGCCTCTATCACATGTGAAAAACTTCTGAATGATTAAAACTAATTCTCCCCAAGGCTCATTGAACCATTCCCTAGGTATGCCTTTGGTTCTATCAAAGGTTCCTTTCATGTTCTTCTCTAAAAAGAAAGTCCATGCTTTTTCTTTGAAGTGTAAACCCTTATGATAGTGTTCTCCTGTTAATGGTAGATCTAATGCTTGAGAGATGAATTCTGGAGTCAATGGAATAGCTATGTTTCCCACCATAGTTTGGTCTTGGGCATAATTGTTTATAAATTCACTAGTTATGCTTTCACTATGCCCATTAAACTTCTGAAGAAAACCTATAAGTCCAGCTTGATAAAGTTTCTCTACTGTTTCTTTCTCCCACTGCTCAATCTGGAATTTTGGTTCTATTCTTGTAGCCATGTGTTTTGAAAACCAATTTATATAACCCTCTACTATCATCATTCTCATTTTGAAATTGAAAATAAAAATTATGCATGCATACAGATCTTTCTTGATTCATTCATGCATTGTAGTAATAGGGCTTACCTCCTCTCTGATACTCTTTAAAAACAATGAAATCAACCTTATTCAATCTCTGTTTTGCTGCAAAAATGAGTCATTGTTCTTTAAAACATTATTCTCTGTAGATGAAAATCATAAAAAAAAAACATCCTGATCATGTTTTTCTTGCTCCTTGATTCACAAACCAATATTTGTTTTTGCCCAATTCATCCAAATCCCTGCTCTGTTTCAACAATCCTTATTGTGCATGTGAATAAAATGATCTTCCCATATAAATCATTCATAAATTATATCCACTGTATATATAAAAATAGGAAAAGAAATCTTGTTTTCAAAACCAAAATCAAAATTTTGTTTTGATGTAGACTACTATGTAAAAAATTAAAAAAAAAAAAAATATGCCACAGTTCCTTCTGCCTTTCGATTTTGTATATGACCCTTCCCCTATATTTGAAAAATCCTTTACACAAAAACTGAAGCGGTTTTTAAACTCAATGTTTGTGAAATCAAACAACAAATAGTTCACTGTCTTTTCATTATGAAGCACTATGTTTCAAAAAACAAAACTTTGCGATTTTGTGATTGAATATGGAAGATCTGATTTTATTTACCTGCTTTTGGTCAAATGCCAAGATTTTCTATGAGTCATGGCCTTATTTCCCTGCGTTTCATAATGTTACCATCGTTAAACTCTACTCAAGATCCTTATGTATCTATTGGTGGTAGAGTTTAAGTAAACGATGGCAGTGATAAGTTTTAAACAGTGGCAGAGGCAGTAATGTATAACTTGAAGTTAACTCGTGTTCTCATCAACATCCCAGGATTTATTTACCTAAATATCTGTTGCATTTATGAGAAAAATCTGGGTTTTGCTCTTACCTCCTTGCTTCACAAGATTTCTGCACTTAGGTGGTGTGTTCTTGTTACACGATTGCCAATCTCTTGGCTTAACTCCCTGTCAACTTCGATTGCTCTTCTTATCTCTCCATTCCTTTGTTGCTATATTTCATGCTCGCTTTTCTCAATTTGATTTCCTCTGTTCTTTTCACGACCTTCCTCCATTTTTCTTCGTCAATTCGTTCTTCACAAGATATTTCGAATGCATGCCAATAGCTTGCACGACATTCAAATTCCTCTCTGAGCCTGCAAATGGCTATGATGGTGGAGAAAACTTGATTTTACAAAGGTTTATGGGCTTGAAAATGGCAGAGGTGCATAGGGTTTGTTTGAATGTTGTACCTCCGTGTTTTTTTTAATTTGTTTGATTGTTTCCTCATTCTTCAACCACTGACTGAGATGCCCTCGTGGCTCTGTCTTTCTGACTTGTTCTGCGTACTTGCTCCATGATGTATACCTCCATCATCCACGTTCTCAGCTTTACTCGTTACATAAACCATATATGTTGTTCTACTTATGTTGCCATATACCATACCACCATACCATCGAAACACATCATGGCTCCATCTCGTGCCCATCGAAATGTATCATGGTCTGATTGCATGACCTCGTGCCCATTGGAATGCATCATGGCTCCATCTCATATCCATTATTATGCCACCGAAATGCATCATAATGCCATATACGACCATACTTTTTCATTTCGTTGCATGATTTGCATTTCATTGCATCATTTGATTGGCATTTCATTGCATCATTGTGACTTGACACTTCATGGTATCATTTTTATTATGCGCTTTGGTTATGTCTCATTGAAATTCATTATTTCGATTTGTTATGACTTATATCATTTCATAATATGTGCTTTCCATTTTTTTTTTTAAATGACCCTAACATGGTCATATTTAAAATTAAATTTTATGATACTAACTTTTGGTGTGTTTTTGTAGCTCAATCTAGGGCTTGACTATTGAGCCCTCTATTTCTAATCCACTTGCTTTAAGAAAATGCCTAGGGTTAATGTGATGTGGTATATGGGATATGAAATGAAATATGGTATATGGAATAACAATTAAATGGGTAGGATAGTGGATATGGATAAGAATATAATGAATAGGAATAGGAATATAATGAGTAGAATAATGAAGGTAGTGAAATGTAGGTAAAATATGCATATCAAGTACTAAATTGGTCTTAACAATCTCTAGAAAAATTTACAAAAAAATTGGAATTTCAAGAGAATTTTTTTTGTACTCACTGTACTTTACTCCCATAAAGTATTTGATGATGTCTTTTGGTCAAATGATAGTTGATAATGTCTTTGATGGCTCTTAGGATAGATTGCAATGTAGACTTATTTTTGCTTCATGTTTTCACATCCATCATTGATTTAGGATCTTTGAATGTTGATGTTGTTTAGGTCCCTTCTGCAATTTGTACTTGATGATTCAGGTCCCTTCTGACATGTATTTTTTGTATGTTGCATTTGTCATATAATACATGTTTCTTCTAAAATTTTAGGTCCCTTATGCACAATATTTTCAATGGTGTTTCAGGTCTCTTTTGACATGCAATTCAAGTTCCTTTTGCAATTTGGCTGCTCAAACTTTCAGTTTCTCAAACAGAGTTCCTTTTGCAACTTCCCCCTTACTTATGTGAAGACTTGTCTTCAAGTTTTGTATTTTTTTTGGAGGATTATTTCTGCAAAATCAAATTGAAGTAAGAGTAAAACGAAATAGAGAATTCATACAGTCCAACTAGTTTGTTTTCCTCTATGAATTCAAGTTTGCTTTGTTCCAGTTTCCTGGGTTTTCACAACCAAACTTATTATTATTATTATTCTGGAATAATGGAAGGCATATTGCTATGATGTTCCATTATTTCCAGATCAGTATCTGTCGAAATTATTTTCATAAAATTTTCTTTATTTATAGGCTTATTATATACTTTAAGCCTGTGTCCGTTAACTACAAATGAAATAGATGCTTCATCAATTTTATTTATTTATTTTGACAGCTCCATTATCAAAGATCTCTTATATCTCATATGGCCCCAGCCAATGAGTTGTAAACTTTTCCTTGAAATCTTTAAACTTGGAGTCAAACAATAATGCCCAATCTCCTTTTTTGAATGTTTTGTTCTTGATGAATCAATCATGCCATTTTATCCTTTGTTGCTGCACAAGAGATGTGTGCTCCACTGCTTGTTGTCTTATTTCATCCAGTTGATTTAATTCCATTACTCATTGTTGTTGTGCTTCAGATAATTCCATTCCCAACTTTGCTGCTAGTTTAAATGTGTGTACTTGAAATTCTATGGGTAACAAGATTTCTTTTCCATACACTAACTGATATGGACTGAACCTAGTTGTGTTCTTCCATGTTATCATGTATGCCCATAGTGCATCTATCAATTTCTCTGACCAGTCCTTTCTATTCATTTGTACAGTTTTTGTCATGATATTCTCCAGGACTTTGTTTGTTGACTCTACTTGCTCGTTTGCTTGAGGATGGTACGGGGTTGATTTTCTGATGCAGGAGCATCCTGCTCAAATGTCATTGTTTATTTGGTTGATTTAGGGGGTGATGTTTTTCTTAATTATTTTATAAATTATGTACATTTTAAGAGAAAATCTGAGTGTGTGGTTTATTGTAAATATTGTCTTATAATTGAGAATATGAGAGGAGTTGGGTTGTATAGATATGTTAGGGATTATGAGTTCCTTGAATAGAAATTAGTTGAGTCAAAAGAGGGATAAGATATTTTAGGGATTTAGTTGAGTGATCTATAGAGAAAATCATGGATGTAGAATAATCCATAACTATGTAATTAATTCTATAAATGTAAGACTGCGTATGAGGATAGGGAGAACAGAGAGGATATGGAGAAGTATCGATAGAGGAAAAGATAGAGATGGGTGTGAGGAAATTTGTGAGGGCCATTTCAAATGTAGAAATAGGGCCAAGAATTTTATGTATATAGTTTGATTAATGAAAGAAAGTTTTCATTATGTTATTTTGTCTTGGATGATTGTTGATTTATTGAATTTCTGTGGAAGTCTTGGATAAGAGATTAGCTCCTTTAATGTTATGTTTTGAAGCAATTCTATCATTTTAAAAGACCAGCGTAATAATTTGAATCTTTAGATTTGAAAATATGCATTGAAGAAGCCTGTGATGCTGAGCTGAAGTTATCAACGCAGAAGGTATTTGCAGAGGTCATGAAACTTGACCAGCTATTACGAGATCTCTTAGTGATTGGAGCAGCGTAAAGTGTTTTAAGAATTTGGAGTGTGTATGTGTAATTTCTTTACAGCATTAAAGGAGGTATCTTGCCTGTCCAGGAAGATCGAGTCACATCCATGAAGGATAACTTTGTTTTATGCAGAGTAAGAAGGTGAAATAAAGTTAGGAGTTCGACAATCAAATAAAGTATCATATATGTATGACATGTTGATTCTCTGATTGGGTAAGGTTGGTAGATGAATCTGTGTCTGTGTGAAGTTTAGTGTGAATCATTAGTCGAGAGCTCCATACAGGAATATAGTGGAACGAGAGAGAGAGCAATTATAATCATCATGATGATCTGATCGAAGTTAAAGTAGTTATGTGTATATTAAGTCATTGAATCCATTAGTTATAGTGATCTTTGGATCGAGAGGATCAAAGATTTGGATTCAGAGACAACTCAGTTGAATTACGAAGGAAGATTTGTGTTAACACCTGAATTTGACCATTCCAGGAATGAAATCAAGATGATAATTCTCTGTTCGACACCAAGAGGAAGTACATATATGAATTGATCAGAAGTATAATGACCAAACTAGATTACAGAATTGATCTGGTTTGGGCTGGTATATTCCCCACGTATAAAGGAGATGTGTATGCATAGTAACATTGGAGGAAATAATCCTACGTAGCTCTGTGTTAGAGTAAAAATGAAAGGTATTTAGTTTCCGTGGAGAAGTTCGATTCCTACTTCTGTAGTGTAGTTCTGTTCTTGAACCAAGAGTTTAATTCCCGTTCCTATTCTAACAAAAGGGGTTTAATAGATGAAACTTGAGGACGTACGAGAGCATAGACAAAGAATGAGAATACAATGTAATCGATAGAGGAATTGTGACTAAGGATGAAATAAGAATGGCGGAGGAATAGACCACGGGGGATAGGAGTGTACAGGTGTCTTGATCGTGGTTGAAGGCCCACACTCAATCCTAACCATCGATCACATTTTCAACCACTTACGTCACAGTCAACTGCGGGGGTTAAGTTGTTTGGTAATCCATGTGTGAGTGGAAGACCCGCAGGCCATAGATTTGATGACCTCGTATATCTAATGGATATCGGGTCATAAAGTGAATGATATTTAACTTGAAAGGCAGACCCAAACTTTTATAGATTAAGGATTTATAATCCTTATTAGCTCCGTAAGGGTGGTTAAGTATCGCGCAAGTTCCCTGGCCGATATCAATGTGAACCATTGGATCTAGCACACTTTGATCAACGATGTAGAGTGAAGTGCCTATGCAAAAAAGGAAAGTCAACGTGGGACCGGTTGTTGTTCAATTTTTGTTCAATTGACCTCCTACGTCATTCCGTTGATTGGTGATTGGTTGAGTTTTGGATAAAATCCACCAATGTAAACGCTTCTGATTTTTATAGGTGGGCCATAACCCATAGGTTTACGAAAGGTGATTTTGAAAAGTAGGGAATTTGCCTTTAGACGGTTTTTCCTGCATCAAAGTGGTATCAGAGCAAGGATGTTCTTGCTTATGAAGATTTATGATTACAAAGGTATGAAAGTTCGTAGCAGTTGAATGAATGGCAAAGTTTGACACAATACTATAGCAGTAAGACTGTAGAAAGAACTTTTGGAAGTTCTTAGAGATTGTAGCAGAACCTCATTCCAGCTGAGGCTTGGAATAGACAGGGACAAAGAAGTCCTTAAGATAAGTGAGTGTAGCAACCAGAGAGAGAGAAATATTGCTTAGTTCAAGTTCTAAGGAAAAGAGGACTTCGAAACCAGGCAGAGGAGAAGCTTGGTGAGAAGATCAACTTGGAAGGAAGTTGATTGGTTGCAAGTGTAGAAGCTCACACAGAAAAGAAGATGGATATGGAAATTCATATGGAAGGTTTAGAAGAAGGCTGCAAGATAAAGGAAAAGGGTGCTAAAACAATTTGCAAGAAATGGATGAGTCAAGTGGAGCTTGACAAGGAGATGGCTAAGATAAGAGAAGAACTTGATGTGTTAACAATGATGCTAATGGAAAACCAAAGACAAGGTTGGGTCTTGAAGGAAAAAAAACAGCGAAGTGGCCTAAGTTATAGAGAAGGATACGACAGAGACAAGTGAAGCGGTTGATGGAAAACCTCAGAGAAGCAGAGTCAGAAATGGAAGTTTCCATTTGTGGACTAGAACAGGGTGAAATTTTGGGTGAAGAGGATAATGGGAGATTAGCTGAAGATCTCATGGACTATTGGAATAGTTCAGAACAATTCAAAGATATGTTGATAAGGGAAGCAGATGAGGCTATGAAGCCTTGTGTTTTTAAATCTCATTGTTTATGTGTGTTTGCAGGATGTGAAGAAGATGATGGACAGTCTGGTGAAACTGTCACAAAGATGAATAAAGCTATTGAGGTGAAATATGATGGAGGATGCCTTTTAGAGGAGGAAGGTGTTGATTTATTGCAGTAGAAAGAATTCATAGATGAATTTCTGTTTGGTGTAAGACAGTCAGTTGAAATTGTTATGGACCAAAAGCATAATGAAAATGGCGTAGTGGTATTCCAAGGAGGTAAACAAATGAATTTGTTTAATGAAATTGATGAAATAATTTTGCAATGTGATGGTATAGAAAATAGGATAACCTAGGAGGATTTCTAGAAAAAAAATGAAGCTGAGAATGAAGAGTGTGAGATTAGTCTGGCAGTGATGAGAGCAGAAGTAGATATATTAATGGAATGGATACAAAGAAAGACAAATGAAGACTGAAGATACAGATGGAGAACGAAGAAATGGGTCAAGTGGAAGCTATTGCAACATAAGTGGAATGGCAAGCTGATAAACGTGTTTAGAGAACTTGAACAAATTCATATTAATTTGTTAAAAAAGAGAGACTGAAAGGAATGGAGTCACAACAATGAGGATCTGCTGAAATCCAGAAGGTCTATGGTTGAAGATTGGTGCTTGAAGCATCAAAAGAGGGTGAAATGTCTTGTATTTTTAAAACTAATAATTTGTTGATGAATGCAAGTACAGTATCGGATGAGAAATTTGTTACTATAGGGACAATCAATTACTATAGCTGTGATCAAGAAGAAGTTATTGATTATACTTCATTACAGAAAGTTGAGTGTCCAGCACAATTGGAGAAGGAAGTAGCAGACAAAGAGCCAGAAGTGAAGGAGATAAGACCAGAGAAATTGCAACGGAAGGACGAGAAGACACTACAGAAAACATCAATTGTATTGATGTAATTGACAAAGAGGAATTACTGCGAGGAATTGGCGTAAGTAATTGTTGTAAAAACCGACGGAATCCGGTTGACAAAGTGAGTGATGTTGGTGATGGTGGGCTTTCAGATTTAGCTCTTACTAATTTCAACACTACTGAGTCAGTTGATAAAACTAGAAATTCTGATGTAGAGCTAGTTTGAAACCCATTCGAAATTCAGAGACCAGAAAAGTGGGCATTCAAGTTTCCACTTGTGGTTCACAAGTCTATATTTCCAAAGGTAAATAAGGTGTGGCATGGAAAATCGAGAATCATGTTAAATAATTCTTTGAAAATACTATTTTGGGAATTCTGTGAAAAATTACATAATGGAGTTGATACTTTAAAGGACCAGTGGCAAAACAGAGTTTGGAATCCTGGAGGTAGAAATTCACTCAGACTTGTGGCTATCGCATTATTACAGAAAAGTGACAAACCTCATAGACAGGAGTCTATGGAAAATTTTCTACATGGGGAGTCTGATGTAGGAGCATCCAGCTCAAATGTCATTGTTTATTTGGTTGATTTAGGGGGTAATGTTTTTCTTAATTATTTTATAACATGTACATTTTAAGAGAAAAATCTGAGTGTGTGGTTTATTGTAAATATTCTCTTATAATTGAGAATATGAGAGGAGTTGGGTTGTATAGATATGTTAGGGATTATGAGTTCCTTTAATAGAAATTAGCTGAGTCAAAAGAGGGATAATATATTTTAGGGATTTAGTTGAGTGATCTATAGAGAAAATCATGGATGTAGAATAATCCATGACTATGTAATTAATTCTATAAATGTAAGCTTGCGTATGAGGATAAGGAGAACAAAGAGGATAGGGAGAAGTAGCGATAGAGGAAAAGACAGAGATGGGTGTGAGGAAATGTGTGAGGGCCATTTCAAATGTAGAAATTGGGCCAAGCATTTTATGTATATAGTTTGATTAATGAAAGAAAGTTTTCATTATGTTATTTCACCTTGGATGATTGTTGATTGATTGAATTTATGTGGAAGTCTTGGATAAGAGATTAGCTCCTTTAATGTTATGTTTTGAAGCAATTCTATCATTTTAAAAGACCATTGTAATAAGTCTAATCTTTAGATCTGAAAATATGCATTGAAGAAGCCTGTGATGCCGAGCTAAAGTTATCAACGCAGAAGGTATTTGTAGAGGTCATGAAACTTGACTAGCTATTATGATATCTCTTAGTGATTGGAGCAACGTAAAGTGTTTTAATAATTTGGAATGCATATGTGTAATTTATTTACAACATTGAAGGAGGTATCTTTCCTGTCCACGAAGATCGAGTCACATCCATGAAGAAGAACTTTTTTTTATGCAGAGTAAGAAGGTGAAATCAAGTTAGGAGTTCGACAATCAAATAAAGTATAATATAAGTATGACATGTTGATTTTCTGATTGGGTAAGGTTGGTAGATGAATCTGTGTCTATGTGAAGTTTAGTGTGAATCATTAGTCGAGAGCTCCGTACAGGAATCCAGTGGAACGAGAGAGAGAGATATCATGATCATCATGATGATATAATCGAATTTAAAGCAATTATGTGTATATTAAGTCATTGAATCCATTTGTTATAGTGATCTTTGGATTGGGAGGATCAAAGATTTGGATTTAGAGACAACTCAGTTGAATTACGAAGGAAGATCTGCGTTAACACCTGAATTCGACCATTCCAGGAATGAAATCAAGATGATAATTCTCTGTTCGACACCAAGAGGAAGTACATATATGAATTGATCAGAAGTATAATGACCAAACTAGATTACAGAATTGATCTAGTTTGGGTTGGTATATTCCCCACGTATAAAGGAGATGTGTACGTGTAGTAACATTGGAGGCAATAATCCTGCGTAGCTCTGTGTTAGAGTAAAGATGAAGGGTATTCAGTTTCCATGGAGAAGTTCGATTCCTACTTCCGTAGTGTAGTTCTGTTCCTGAACCAAGAGTTCAATTCTTGTTCCTGTTCTGACAAAAGGGGTTTAATAGATGAAACCTGAGGACATACAAGAGCATAGACAGAGAGTGAGAATACAATGTAATCGATAGAGGAATTGTGATTAAGGATGAAATAAGAATGGCGAAGGAATAGACCGTGGGGGATAGGAGTGTACGGGTGTCTTGATCGTGGCTTAAGGCCCACACTCAATCCTAACCATCGATCACATTTTCAACCGCTTATGTCACAGTCAACTGTGGGGGTTAAGTTGTTTGGTAATCCGTATGTTAGTGGAAAACCCGCATGCTATAGATTTGATGACCTCGTATATCTAACGGATATCGGGTCATAAAGTGATCAATATTTAACTTCAAAGGCAGAATTGAACTTTTATAGATTAAGGATTTATAATCCTTATTGGCTCCGTAAGGGTGGTTAAGTGTCGCGAAAGTTCCTTGTCCGATATCATTGTGAACCATTGGATGCAGCATGCTTTGATCAACGACGTAGAGTGAAGCGCTTGTGCAAAAAGGGAAAGTCAATGTGGAACCGGTTGTTGTTAAATCATTGTCCAATTGTTGTTCAATTACTATTCAATTGATCTCCTGCGTCATTCCGTTGTTTTGTGATTGGTCGAGTTTTCCACCAATGTAAACTCTTCTGATTTGTATAGGTGGGCCATAAACCACAGGTTTACAAAAGGTAATTATGAAAAGCAGGGAAATTGCCTTTATGTGGTTTTTCCTGCGTCATTTTCTATGTTTGATCTTATACTTCTCTATAAGGTCGCGAACAAGTTTAGAAGTGACCGTGTGCCTTGGTTAGTTAAAATATGTCTCGGTACTCCAAATCTGACAAAGATTTCCTCGAAGAGGAATGTGACTACTGTGTCTTCTGTTGCTCTTGCTACTACCTTTGCCTCAACCCACTTGGTAACATAATCAGTACATACCAAGATGTACATCTTCCCATTTGAAGGTGGGTTTATAGGTCCCATAAAGTCTAAAGCCCATTGCTCAAATGGCTCTATGAGTACTTGTGGCTTAAGTAGAATTTCATCTGATGTTATTGGCCTTCCTACTCTTTGGCAACTGTCACACCTTTTGACATAGACTTTGGAATCCTTGAAGATTTCTAGCCAGTAGTAGCCAAGTTTCAACACCTTGTAAGTTGTTTGCTTGTCTGCAAAATGACCAACACATAGCTCGTCATGACATGCTTTCAAAATTTCTAAGATTTCATCTTCTCTAACACATTTTCTTATTATCAGATCAGAACTAGTATAAAAGAGATCACCATTGATCCAACTATATTAAGCACTTTCTCTAATTGTTTTTCTTTTCTGTTTCTTTGTGATGTGGGATAGTAATTTTCCAGAAGATAAATAATTTTCTATATTTGCAAACCATGGTGTTTTGGCAGTTATTGAAAATAGATCTTCATTTGGGAAATTATCTGAAACAGGATTCGAATCACCAGGTGTATGAAGTCTTGAAAGAAAATCATCTACTTGATTGTCTTTACCTGGTCGATCTTGAATTGTAATGTTAAGCTCCTACATTAACAATAGCCATCTTGTAATTCTGCCATTTGTGATTGCTTTATTCATTAAGTATCTAATGGCTAAATGTTTAGTGTGAATGAATACTTGATAGCTTGTTATGTAATTCCTAAACTTATTTACCGCATGTACTACAGCTAACATCTCTTTTTCTGTAAGGGTGTAGTTCAATTCTATTGGTGTTAAGTTTTTACTTATGAAATATATAGCATAATTGAACTGGCTTTCTTTTTGTCCAAGGGATGCACCTATGGTTGTATTAGATGCATCAGTGGAGATACGAAATGGAAAAAACCAATTTGGTCCTCGAAGAATGGGGGCAACTGATAATTTTTCTTTCATTAATTGAAATGAATTTTGACAATGGTTTGTCCATTGGAATTCAACATCTTTTGCAAGTAACTTGAATAGAGGCAGAGCTATTTTACTGAAATTTTCAATAAATCTTCTATAGTAGCCTGCATAACCCAAGAAACTTCTTACTTCATTTTGAATTGTAGGTGGCATTAAATTCACAATGACTTGTATTTTTATTGGGTCCACCTTAATTCCTGATGAGGAAATATGGTGTCCCAACACTATCCCTTCTGTTAACATCATGTAGCATTTTTCATTATTTAGGGATAGATTTGTCTCTATACATATTTCCAAAAATTTCTCAAGATTTTTCAAACAATCGTCAAATGCGTTTCCATATACAATGAAATCATTCATATAGACTTCTACACATTCATGGATCAGATAAGAAAATATTGCAAGGACTGCTCTTTGGAAAGTAGTAGGTGTATTACATAACCCAAAAGACAACACATTGTATGCATATGTTCCCCATGGGTAAGTAAATGTTGTTTTGTCATGGGTTTCCAATGCTATCATAATCTGATTATACCCACTAAATCCATCTAGAAAAGAAAAGAACTTCTTCACAGCTAATGAATCTAGTACCTGATCAATAAATGGTAGCGAGAAATGATCTTCTAATGTGGCTTTGTTCAATTCCCTGTAATCTACACATATTCTCCACTTCCCATTTTTCTTTGGCACTATCACTAAGGGAGAAACCTATTGATTGTCAGAAATAGGATAGATGAATCCAACTTGTAACAGTTTCTGTAATTATTCTTTCACTATTTCCTTCATCATGGGGTTCATCCTCCTTTGAGGTTGCCTTACTAGTTTGATATGATCATTAGTATAGATGTGGTGGATACATGTGTTGGGATGAATCCCCTACATGTCTGTGTAATCCCAAGCAAAAGCTTTTGAATATTTCTTTAACAATTGTGTTCTTTCCAGGATAAATTTCAAAGATTTTACTTTTTGAATTGGTAATTGAGTTAACAGGAAAAATATTTTTGAATGAATCTTGCAATGATTGTCTTGTGCAGGTTTCCTGAAAACAATGATTCAAAACATTACATGCAGCTTCATACTGAGTTACTCTAAGCTGCTCTGAAATATTTGGTTCTGAGATGAAAAGGTCTAATAAATCTTCATTCTCTTCTTCTTCTCTAAGGTCAAAGACTTGATTGATACTAAGAACTGATTTAGTTTGTTGTTGTTCTTGTCCTTCAAGCCATGATAATAAAGAAGGTGTTTGTGCTGGAGAATAAAGTGTGATGTGCTTTCTTTCATCCCCATGTGCAATAATCATACTCCCCGATTTACATCCAATAAAGGCATCTGTAGTGGCTAACCACAGTCTGCCTAAAATTAGAGGATGTCCTCCTAAGTTTGTTTTTGGCTGCAAAATGAGGAAGTCTATAGGATACTCCCATGAATCCAGAGAGACAATGATATCTTCTAATATTCCTTCTAGTACAACCTTAGATCTGTCTGTTAACTCTAAAATGGTATTAGTAGATATAATGTTGTTTAAGTTTAAATTTTTCATAGTCTCTGTACTCATAACGTTTATAGCTACTCCCAAATCTATTAAAGTGCTTGGAACTGAAAAATTATTAATTAAAATAGTAACCATAGGGATAGCAGGGTCAATATATTTTTCGACTGTTGTCTTTGTAGACATGAGGCTAGCTAGTTTTCCAATGACCTGGATTGTAGTAGGATCCTTTTTCTTTTTACCAGTTTTCTTGATGCATAACTCCTTTATTGTTTTAGCATAAATTGGAATTTCTTTTATTGCCTGTAACAAAGGAATTTTGACATAAGTATTTTTCAATTCATCCAAAATATCAAATTCAGGAAGAGACATTTGAATTTTCCACTCTACTAACCTCTCCAGATAAGCTGGTGGTTGAGTTATTACAGTTTTTCGTTTCTGACTTTGATTTTCTGAATGTGATGCTTCAGGTTGTTCTCCTTGTTCAGTTGTGTTATGAAACCAGCTCACAAAAAGATAGAAAAGATAAATGAACGCCTTAGAAATAAGCCTCTTCAAGGGGGAAACCTCCTTTACATTACACAAATGAACAATTCTTCGATGATACACATGAAAATACCTCCTTTTTATATATAGGAGTCTAAGGGTTCATAATATAATCAAAGCTGACATAACAATAATAGTGTAAGGGCACAATAATAACAATAATGGGCTTCTATGGGGCACAATAATAATAATATGGGGACTACATGGGTACAATAATATAATAAGGGGGTTGTACTAATAACAATAAGGGGTTACACTAGTAGTATAGGGGCCTAACATGCCCCTCTCCTTCAAAAAGTGTTGTCTTCAATGCTTGAGTAGTTCTTGATTCTTCTGTATAAAATTCTTGTCCTTCAATGTGAAATCTTCAATAGGTAAGTTCTTCCACTTGATGAGATGCTTTGAAATTGATCGATTTCGTAGCTGTCGAATTCTCGGTTCTGTAAATGCTTCAGGTTCCAATATGATTTTTTCTTCCTTGTTAAGTTCTGGCAATATTGTTGGAACTGGGATATTCAACAAATTTTGAATGAGTTCCCACCCTGCTTCGCCATTCTTCCATTCATCCCTTCCTTTGTTTATCAAATTTGGTTGGATAATTGTACCAACCTCTACCATCTCTACAACCATATGTTCAATTTCACTCCTTTGGGCATATGGATATCTATAAGGCTTGACGTTTGGACGAAATCATCCTAGAATAAAATGAATAACATGATCATGATCATGAATATGTGGGAGACCTTTGGGAGTCTCAAATACCTTGGAATGATTGTCCAAGACTTTTTGAAGATCTGGAGAATTACATGATTTCGATGTGCGAACAATTAGAGAACATAATTGTGCAATTACGCCTCGTTGTTCTTTCTTTAAAAGCTTTGTCATTCCGTCAGAGTTGATTATATTTCTTGGTTTCCTTGTGATACCCCTTAATTCAACTTCATTTCCTACCAAAGAAAATTTCATAAAAAGTTCTTGAAAATTAAAAGCTATTGTACCCAAGGATTGTAGCCATTGGACTCCTAGTACAACATTAGCACCACCCATTAGAACGGAAAACATTGGGCTACTCAATACATATTCTCCCATGGATAGCTTGATATTATGGCACTTTCCAGACAAATTTATGGTTCCTCCACTTACAACCGTCACTTGACACTCTGGTGCTAGATCTAGGAAGCAATTCAAGTCCTTGGCTATCTTACAATTAATAAAATTATGGGTACTACCCGAATCAATCAACACTATTACCTTTTTCTTCTTGATATGTCCTTCTATCTTTACCGTTTGAGGAGTGGTAATTCCAATGAATGCATTACAAGATATGGTTGGATTCATTTCTTGTTTCTCTGGGGTTGGTTCCTGGTGAGTATCCTTTTCTTTTGATGTTTCTTGATACTTTTCTTCCTGATATTTCACTGTTTGAACCTTCTTCTTCTTGATATGTCCTTCTATCTTGAGAGTTTGGGGAGTGTTAATTTCTTCCAATGATTTACAAGATATGGTCGGATTCATTTCTTGATGCTCGATGTGATCTTTCCCTTCTTGAACCTTTTTCTTCTTGATATGTCCTTCTATCTTGAGAGTTTGAGGAGTGGTAATTCTTGCCAATCCTTTACAAGATATGGTCAGATTCATTTCTTATTTCTCTGGGGTTTGTTCCTGGTGTATATACTCTTCTTTTGATGTTTCTTGATCCTTTTCTTCCTCCTCTTCATAATCTATGTAAAATAATTTCTTCTCAGCACACTTATGACCTTTAGTGCAAATGCTATCACAATTGTAACAAAGCCCTTTTTCTCTTTTCTCTTCAAATTGTTGTGGTGTAATCCTTGTAGGTTGTGGAAGGCTAGGAGAAAGAACACTCCATTATTATAGTTGTGAGGGGTAGACTTCCTTGTTGCCATAATTTTACTTTCCACTATGTAACAAAGCTCTTTTACTCTTTCTAATTGTTGTGGTGTTGCTCTTTGTATCCTCATAATGTGCTATCATTTCCTCCATGAAAATTGACCACGTAACAAGTTGTTTACGAGAACAAATCCCTTTATACCATAAAAATTGATCCAATTCTAAATATGAAGATGCAATACATGCCTTTTGTAATAGTGGTACACCATGTAGATCAAAATATTGCTCCATCTGAACTATCCAATTTACCGGATCCTTGCCATCAAACTTCCTCATATCACTTTTTCTTGATTTTAGGAGCTCAATCTTGAAACGACTATAACTCTGTAATTTCGGTTCTTCCAATTCTGAAATTGCGACCTGCAGTAGCCCTCTGTGTCCTCTTTCCAATGCCACCAGTCTGATCCAAATTGGATTCTCCAAGGAAGCGTTATGCCAAATCTCCCACAGTGACCTGATTATAGACTAGTTCAGTAGAGCGAACTTGTGCGATGTGCCATGTGTCATTGTTTTGACCTTTATATCTAAAAAATGTATATAAGCAACTACAGTCTATCTTCTGTAACTTCTTACAAAATTTCAATATGATGCTCAAAACAAAAGTTATGACTATTTTCCCCAGGTCACCTGTTTGGAATGTAATTCAGGAGTCTGCAAAAAGGCCAACTTCCTCAGATCATATCTCCACAAATATAGCACCAAAAGCTCTAAAATTCAGACCCGAGGTTCAGTGCAATTTCATCTCAAATGGGTTCTTTTTTCACTTCTGAAACATCGCAGAAAAAAGTTATAGCAAAAATGCCACGATGACCTATTTGGAGCAGCGAAACCCTAGAATCCAAAGCTCTGATGCCAAATGTTATGAAACCAGCTCACAAAAATATAGAAAAGATAAATGAATGCCTTAGAAATAAGCCTCTTTGAGGGGGAAACCTCCTTTACATTACACAAATGAACAATTCTTCGATGATACAAATGAAAATACCTCCTTTCTATATATAGGAGTCTAAGGGGTCATAATATAATCAGAGCCGACATAACAATAATAATGTAAGGGCACAATAATAATAATAGTGGGCTTCTATGGGGCACAATAATAATAATAATAATATGGGGACTACATGGGTACAACAATATAATAAGGGGGTTGTACTAATAACAATAAGGGGTTACACTAGTAGTATAGGGGCCTAACAAGTTGGTTCTTTTATGATCAGAGGAGAATTTTTATGCAATACTTTCCCAGACCTTAAATGGACATCATTTATGGGAATAATGGAGTATGTTGGAAAATATGTTGCTTCTTTCACATTGTATGCAGGTTTATCCATTTTGTTACTCGGATTTTCTACTGCCGAAGCTGGTAGTTGAGTTGGTCTAGGTTGGTTTGAGAGCAGCTGAAGCTATTGCAGTTGAGTTAGTAATGGTGTAGAATTTTGTTGTGGAAATGACATGGGTTGTGGATATTGTTAGAACTGTTGGTATGGAAATGGTTGTTGATATTGTTGCTGCTATTGTTGTTGGTATTGTTGAGGATACATTTGTTAAGGTGGCTGGTTTCCATAACTATATCCTCTCCAACCTTGTGCAGGTTGGTTTGATATTGTTGTGGAGGCCAAGCTTGCCACGGCATTGGGGTATTCCATGAACTTTGAGGAGGATATTGATAGTTTTGTTAAGGGAATTGCTGAGGTAATTGCTGAGGGAATTGCTGAGGAATCCTTGGCTGCCAAGGTCTTCTTGGTGCCACATAGTAAAGTTCATCTTCCCCTTATACTTCTTCCATTGGATTCATTCGCAATTCTTTCAACTTTAGACATTTTTTTGTTGAATGGTTTTCCATGCAAAGGCCACATACCTGAATACTATCCAAAGAACATTCTCTTAATGGGTGTTTCTTCCTACATTTGGGACAAAATATTGCTAAGATTTTCTCTTGTTCTTATTTATTTTTGTTGGCTTTCAAAACATCTACTTGTGTCCCTAATGTGCTTAGAAGATCAGTTTTGAATTTTTCCAGCAAGCTCCCTTTCTCTTCTCTTGTTACGCCTCCTGTTGTTGATCTTGAAGCTTTTGAAATAATATCTCTCCTTCCATTTTTTGATCTTCCTCGAGAATATTTTGGACATAGTTTTGCAATTTAATCAAATGGAAAGTTTGAAATATCACATTTTGCGATTACATTTAAAATGTCAAGATATTCATCTCTTATACCTTTAAGAAAGATTGTACATATGGTATCGAGGTTTAGAGAGTGTTGTTTAGATTTTTGAAGATTGTGAGAAAATGTTTCCAAATATTCTTCTAAACTTTCATCGTCTTGTTGTTCCATTCTAAGAACATCCTTTTCGAGTCCCTAGGCCTACAATAGGCTTGATACTTTTTAAGAAATATTTTCTTCATTTCATCCCAAGAAATGATTGTACATTCTCCTAAACCCACCAACCATTTTAACACTAATGCTTTTAGAGTAGCAGGAAAGAGGTGAAGCTTGTGTGTGTCATCTGTGTATCCATAAGTTCTACACAACATATCGAATTCAAACATAAATGAGTCAGGATCTTCCGTTGACATTCCATAAAAGTTAGGCAATACAAAAGGTGGAATGTTTTTCATTTTCACTTTTTCTCATAATATTGCACTTGTATCTAATATTGGAAAGCCAAAATTAGCTTCTTGATCATCAGTATTTTCTTGTTCATTATCATTTAGTCTTTTGTTATCATACTCTGTTTTTCTTTCTTCTTCTCTTTTTCTTTCAGCTTCTCTTCTTGCCTCTTCCTCTCTTTGTCTTCTCCATTCTCTCTATTATTTTTCATATTTAAGTCTTTTTTCTGGAGTGAGGATAGTGGATCCTTTCCCTTCTGTCATGGTTTCAACTATTATAGCAATTTGAGATTCAAGTTGTAGTTTGTTTTCAAAAATAGGTTGATCTACTGGTTCAAGAATGGGCTGATCTATTTGTTTAACAATTTTCCTTGTTTCCTTTTGTTTTTTTGCAATTGGTGTTACTTTTGGGGTTTGTTTTCTTTTTACTTCCAAGGCTAACAAGGTTTGTCGTTCAATTAAATTCAATCTTTGTCTTGTTTTTTGTTTTTCTTCTAATTCTTCTAGAGTTGGTTTACTAGCAACCAGTGTAGTTAGTTCTGATGGTTGAATTTTTGGGGGGTTTTTCTTAATGAATCTACCTTTCTGATCTCTATCCCTAGGCATAAAGAAACATAACTAAAATAAAAACTAACTTTTTGGTGTTGTTGTTGTGTTTTTATTTTTTATATTTTGTTTTTATCCTCTAATTGACTATGTTGATGAATGTTTCCCCAGCAACGGTGCCAAAATGTTGAACTAATTTATAGAGTAAATTAACACAAATATTGCATTATCAATCCAGGTTTGTAGAACTTAGAAGCATTCCAAAATGTATGGATATCAACTATAATCAACTTTAGAAGATAAGCTATGGAAATTGAAGGAAATGCAATTATAAACTAATTATAAATGCATATTACAAATATAAAATTCAACTAAGTAATTTCTAATTTATTATGTAATAAGTAGGAGAAGTAGCTCCTAACTTAGGAGAACCAGATTATTCCTTCTTCTAGAATGCTACTTTATGAACATAAATCAAAAGCCACTAATGGACAATAGTTTAAGATGCATAAACAAATAATGGAAGAGGCTCCTAACTAAGGAGGTCCTTGCTGTTCTTCATTACAAATTCATTTATCATAATGCCATTGTTAGAAAACTAAAAATTCAGAAAATAACTTGAAAGCAAGAAAGATGAATTTTAGTTGCTATTCATGAATCCAATAGAAGGAGGGTTCAAATTGAACAATAGGTTGTCCCTTCATATAAATATGATAAATAAACCAAGATTCATCAAAAAACATAATAAATCATCATACATAAAATCAAATAAACAAATCTGAAGCAAAATTGGTTTATGAAAATCAAGCTAGTTTAACCATGAAGTGTACTTAGCTTGGAGTGGGGGCCCTCCACCCTTGCCTTGCACACTTGAAGAGATTATCAACTACTGCAAACTCATTCAATCATCCACACCATCGAACAGAAAAATGAAGATAGAACAGGTTCCTCAAATTAACTCAAAGTATTTAGAAGTCTCAATATGAAATTATACAAATTCTACATCCATGAGCCTTTAATGTTTTGGCTTAAATCAAAAAATGTAAAATAAACTGATCTAAAATTATTTAACAGCTATGTCTATCCATATCCTATCTATCCAATTCGAAATCATCCATCCCATCACTAAAAATATGGAAAATCCCATGAAATCATAAAATTGCCCTATTTCCTAGGGATTTCTTGAATGACTGGTCTTGTCTTACCAACTTTGACCGGGCCTGTTTAAGCTTGGTTTGACCAAACCAATAGGATTTGGTTCAATCTTAGTTCCCAATCTTTCTAGAAATGTACTCAACTCGCGCCCAGGTGTCCTGCAAAAATGACATCCATGAAGCCATTACGAGAATTTTTTATTCTGTCAAAAAATGCAATTAATATTCAATTTTCATAAAAACATCTAAAAATTGCAAAACTACATTTATATACCTAAATATGCATAAATATATCAAAATGGGGTGTATATGATGGCAAATGGATGAATAATATAGAAATTAAGTGTGTTTTCTTAAGCAAAATTGGATAAAAAACGAGGGCCAACAAGCATGACTCGGGTCTTTTGAAAGACTATGTCCTACGGTCTAGTAAGTTATTTCTCGGGCAATAAGTTTATCAGGGATGTATAGGGGCAAAACATGGGGATGTGAAAGACTATCAAAGATCCAGACATAAGTGAATTATTATTCTCCAAACCAGTTCTCAATTGATAGAAAATCATTGTTAGCTTCATGAGAAACCCTAGGGGCCTTCTTATTAAAGACACTTCGGTGGATGGGCAACATTAATCCATGGAAAATTTTATAGAAATGAGGCTCAAATTTTGATTCCTAGAGTATGTCATGATAAATATGGATAGGAGTAGGTTCTTCTATAGTCCATCTCCATCCCATAGAAGTAAAATTAGAGTTGAACATATGACATCCATTATATAGGCGCTCATATAAAAAAGGGGAACCATGTTCTGTGAAAAAATACGTTTGCTCCTATAATTTCATGATTTGAGTAGTTATATTGTCAGACAATATGTTTCCCCAATCCTTAATATATCCATCAAAGGAAGCATCAATGATTGGTACCTATTGGTCGGAGAATTTATGTGTATCAAGGTAACCATAGATCCTACATAACATAGCGGCTATTTGATAGTATGGACCAGCAAGGGAGGAAACATAATACATACTCTTATCTTCTTGCTTATGTTTGTTAGGATCTCTTCTCCAGTTTTTGATGGGCTATAATTGATGCTCATTCTCCTTCATGAACTTATGTATAAAAATCTTTTCATATTTTTGCTGAGGTTGCGACACATGATACATTTTTCTCAAATCACTGCTGGTGAACGAACCAATAATTGTTTTCTTTTGAGTCATGAAATTCATTTGTACAATGTTTGTATGATCAATAACCCATTTAACCATATATGTATAAGGAAGGATCTTGGTATGAGTTGTAATCTTATGCAAAAATGAATTGGTGACATCACTATAAGTAGTTTCAGAGACCGAGGTAGAATCATTGGTCATAGCTATTTTCTTTGTTTTTGTGTGTCCTTCATCTTAAAAAAGCTTATAAATAGCTTCCCAAGAGGAGATTTCAACATCTGTAGAACATGTTGTATATAAGAATAATGCAGGCATTTCATTAGTTTCAGGTGGAGGAGCGACCAATTTTTGTTGAACAATGAGTTTCTTCCTTGTCTTAGCTGCCCTAGACATCTGTAATGAATTTTTCTTGTCGGAACTGGCCTGTAATGGAAAACACAATAATAAGTGGAAATTCCTTAACCAGAGAGTTCTTTAGGGAAAATAACTATTTTCCATAATGATTCTTGTCTTTATGAGCAAATCCTCGCAACATCAAGTTTCAATGATTAAATCGTTTAAAACTTAAAAAAACATAAATTTGTTGCTTTTTGGCCATTAAATGATAAATGTGCATTCACGTGGGCTCTGTACATGTCAACATATCGGCGGACTTTTTCGGGTAAATCTTAGGGATACACCTTTAAAACATTTGATATCCTCACCTTCTGATAGGTTTTATTCAAAGATATAACAATTATGAGTTGTAAGTGGGAAGAGACATCAAAGTTTCTGTATCGGGGATGCAATATCAAAGATTTTAAAAGAGTGTCTCTCCCGATGTAAAAGTTTTGATATGGATAGGATGTGAGTATCGGAGGATGAGCGATATCGGAATATCATAGGATGAGTGATATCAGAATATCAGAGGATGAGGTACATCAAAGGATTGGAGGATATCAGAGGATATCATAGGTATTAGATATTGGGGGTTCTAAAGTGGAACTTGATCTTAAATTTCTGGTATATGGAAGCTTTGATATACTACATGGCAGTATTGTGGGGCCAGGATTTTCTTTATTATATCCATGAAGTTGTGTTTATATAACTTTAGACTTAAAGTATCAGAAATATTTAATTGAGGGAAAGTTTTATCACAACCTTATTATAAGTAATGTTGCAATATTTAAATGTTCTGATAGAACTTCTTGCGATAATATCTGTTAAACAAAAGCCTATTGGGTTATTTGTCAATATTATATTTATGAGGCTAATCTCCGATATGAAAGCTCTGATAAAGGAAGATTTTCTTATTCAAAGGCGTTTTGGTGACAAAAACTCGAAGTTGCCTTATTTGATTAGAACCAGAGAACTTTATCAAAATTCAAAAGGGTCCCCATTATTTATTAGTTAAAGTATCATAAAAAGATAATGGGGAGTTGTTGAGTACTACAACAATTGGTGACATACTGGGCGAAACAGTTATCTCTGTAAACATAAATGAAATTTTAACTACTAAAGAAAAAGACTTAGAAAGGTAAAAATAATTGAAGTTTTTATTGGTAAAGATTACTCTGAAGGAAAGAACTCATTATTTTGAAAATTACCTCACAACTTGTTATTGATGAAAATCTTTATTGTCTTTGTCAGTCATTTAGTCAGTTATAAAGATAAAGTTAAGAACTATAGAAGCTTAGCTTTTAAGATAGATTTTTTTTGTCATTGGTAGAGCCATTGTTTCCAGCATTCGTCCATAACCTCGAGAGGGTTACCATTTAACCAAAATGTACCAATATCCCATCCACTTATAGTAACATTTTAGAGGTATTAATTTTTCTTTTAAATTTTTTTGTTTTAAAGCTTACTTGAAAGCCATTATCGTGGCTTTGTAACCAGATGATGACAATGCCATTCACAGGTTGTAATGATATTGAGCAAGTTGGCTCGTGATGATACCTCTTGTCTTATATTTGTGCAAACATAAGCCACTATCCTAGTTTGATGACCAGTCATGATAATTTCAATATCATTGGTTTCCTATGATCATGGTAAGTCGGCTCATGATGAGACCTCCTATCTTTCAAGTTTTAAATATTTTTGAATTACACTCTAAAAAAAATTAAAATTAGTGGATGGGGAGGTATATTCACTCCTTAAGAGTCATGGATGAAAATTGAAGCCAAAATATGCTAAAACTTCAAAATAGTCTTCACTTTTTAAAGAAACCTTTTCATGACCAATCATAGGACAACTCGATTTTTTAAAGTTTCGAGTTATGAAATATTTACAAATAATGGATATAAATATTTCAGAGATTTGTAATAGATGCAATACTAAACTTCAATGTTATAATTCACTTTCTAACAATTCTCCTTTAATTAGTCACATTTCATGTAAATGATGAGAGACCCCAATATGAAGTCAAAAGTGCATTGCCTAATCATTATTAAGGCTAAAGACACTGATATATACATGTGATTATTTACATATTTACAGGAGGATAGATATCCTTAAGAAAAATATTTTTTCAAAACTATCCCATTAACGAGAAGAGCATCCCTCTTTCCCTATAAATCTTGGAGGATAAAGGTTGATGGGCCTAGTTTCTCAATGATCTGAAATGGACCTAGCCATAACTTTTGGAACTTTGTGTGTTTTCCTTTTTCTTCATGGGCTTTATCCCATTTCAGAACTAAGTCATCGATTTCAAAAAAAAAATTATTAACTGAACTTGCATCAAACGAGGATTTGACCAATTTTTGATGGTGAGCATGAAATTGTTTGGCTATATCTCTCTCTTCTTCTAACTTAATAATTTGAGACATCCTTAATTGCAAAAAAGAAGAAGGTTTTTCTTCAATAGATTGCACTAGGGATAGTGAAGGAAGAGATAGATTAGGAGGTAGGATAGCCTCTTTTCCATACACTAATTGAAAAGGATAAGTCCTTATAGAGGCCTTCTGAGTGATTTTGTCAGGCCATAAAGAAAAAACTAGAGCTTTGTGCCAATTTCTTTGATTTTGGTCAATTGTTCACTTGATTATCCTAATGAAGTTTTTATTAGTAGACTCTGCTAAGACATTTCCTTGAGGGTAATAATTTGCAGAATATTTGAGTTTGAAACCTCTTTTAAGAGACAATCCAGTCATGGTATTTCCAGAAAAATAAGATGCACTATCAAACATAAGGGCATAAGGAAGACCAAACTTAGTAAGAATAAATTGATCGATAAATTTAATAATTTTTTCAGAATTGGCCACCGTTAGAGGTATTTCTTCCACCCATTTGGTGAAATAATCCATAGCATTCAAGGTGTATATGATGCTTAAAAGAGTTAGGAACAATCTCACCTATTATGTCCAGTCCCCATTGCTCAAAAGGTTGCTGAATGTTAACTAGCTGCAAAGGTAAGGTTGGTTTCTTTTGTCTTCCTGAAGCATTCTAGCAGACTTTAAATTTTCTGACACAAGCATGGGTGTCCTTAAATAGAGTCAGACAATAGTATCTAGCATGCATAATCTTATAAGAAGTAGTGTCCCCACCATAGTGTCCACCAGTTGGTCCATCATGTACCTCCTGCAAAACTTTTTCTTCTTCAAATTTTTCTGGACATCTTAACAAAACATAATCATAATTTATTCTAAACAAGACATCGTTAAAAAGATGATATTGATTAGATTTAATTCTGAGAACTATTTTCTTTTTGTAATTGAGTTCCAATGGAGCATAACCATTTTTGAAATAAAATATTAAATCAACATATTGAGATTCAGTTTCAACAGGGCATACCTCTGTAATTTGAACATTATTACCTGAATCTTCATTAGCTGAAGTTTCATAAGCTCCAGTAATTAATCTACAAAAACCTTTACCCCTTACTATTTTAGTTGGTTGAATTTCTAGGTCATATTCTTGCAGGGCAGTAACCCAATTTTCCCTTTTCTCCCCCAAATCCTTTTGGATAAGCAATTGTCTGATTGAAGGGAAAGGAACAATTACTTTTGTACGTGCTTTTAGGAGGAAAGGCCTGAATTGTTTTATGGACTCAAAAACTGAAAAGGCTTGTTTCCCAACCTATAAATAATTTAGCTAAGATCTTTGTAAATTGGAACTAAAGAAGGAAATTGGAGCTTCAACTTGTTGTTCATTAGGTTGTGTTAATACTCCTGCATAGGATTGTTCAGAAGAAAAAGTATAAAGAACAATTTTTTTAACAAAATTAGGAATTAAAAACGAGAAGCATCTATGATTTCTTGTCTTATAGACTCAAATGCTTTTCTTTCTATCATTCCCCATTTGAAAATTGACTTCTTCTTGATCATAGTCTATAAGGGTAATACAATTTGAGAGAAATCTGGGACAAATCATTTAACAAAATTAATCTGCCCAAGAAAGGATTGCATGGATGTTTTGTTGTGTGGTAAGGGGATTTTAGATATCGCCTTGATTCTATATGAATCTACTTAGATTCCCTCTTTAGAACAATAAATCCTAGAATATTACCTTCGCTAAGGGAAAAAATGACTTTTTAGGATTTAAGGAGATTCCAAATTTTTTACATCTTTCAAAGATTTGTTTTAAATCATGTAAATGATTACTTCTTTGTTTAGAATAAATTGTAATGTCATCTAAATACACTACAACTGTCTTATTGATCAAACCTCTGAAATCAATGTCCATGGCTCTTTAGAAACTACCTCCAGCATTAATCAACCCAAAAGGCATTTTTTGTTAAGCATGTGTTCCCCACTTGGTTCTGAATGTGCTTTTCAATCTATCATCTAGATGTACAAGGATCTGATTGTAACCGTAAAAACCATCTAAGAAATACATTAGCTCAGAAGCAGCAACAGATTGTAAAATTTGTTCCATTGGAGGCAGAGGAAAGTTATCCTTTTTAAAAGCTTTGTTTAAATTTTTAAAATCTATACAAATACGAATATCTCCATTCTTCTTTCTAACTGGAACAATATTTGAGACCCACATGGAATATCTCAATGGGAAAATGATTTTGGCCTTGGGAATCATATTCAATTCAGTCTTAATCTAGGCTTCCAAGTTAGGGTAAATCTTCCTCAACTTTTGTTGAATTGGCTTGACATCTAGCAGCATAGGAATGGTGTGTTGAATGATAGATGTATCATAAGTTTTAAGATCATCATAATTCCAAGAAAATACATCCTTTTATATTTTCAACAAATGAATGAAAGTAGATCTCTCATCTCATCAAAATCCAAGGCCTAAATTGATGTTCTGAGGCTTATGATCATATCCTAAATTAACCAATTCAAACCTCGAAGTAGAGCTCTGAATTTTACAATTGGTAACACTTTTGAATCTATCTTTCATATTATATAAGTCTTCCGATTTTACTACAACTTTAGGCAAGTTATTTTCCTTAGAAGATTTATTCAGTTTCTTGTCATGTTCATCTTCATCCATAATCTGGTCAGAGTAAGACCCTTCAAATGTCAAAAAACTTAAGATGTCATTGTCATCATTAAACACATGCCAATTAGTTATGTTTCTAGAATGGAGGGGCAAAAAAAAATTCAATAGAAAACCTATCGAAACTGAAATCTTCGGGTGGAATGATTTTGGAAGCAAAATTGGCTAGGATATCAGCACTAGCATTCTATAATTTTGTGATCAGAGTTATATTGAATGCAGTAAAATGGGAAATTAGGTCTTGGATCAAGGATGTGTAATGATTAAGGTGACTAGAAACACAATGAATGTTGTTTCTAACTTGTTCGATAACAATCTCTAAGTCACCAAAAACTTTAAGATATTTGACATTAAGACTAATGGTATTTTGTAAGCCCAGTACCAATGCTTCATATTCAAAAATGTTGTTGGTACAATCAAATTACAATCTGCATGCAAGCATAGTTTTTTTACCCTCATGATTTACTAGGATGCAACCATCGCATGCACTGTCATTAGATTTGGATCCATCAAATAAAGAGTCCAAAATAAAATATCATGCTTATTTACAAGGTTTTCTATAATATTAATACACCTAGATGAATCCGTTTGGGAAAAAAATTCAATTTGAGATGAAATAGAATCAACTAAAAAGGGATATTTTTGTGCTTGAAATTTTCCAAAGAAAGATTCAAAAGAGTAACTTCCAAGAATGTTGTTTGTAAATACTACTGGTTCATTTTCCTCATCAAAATCAATCACTGAATATTTCATATGTTTCTCCCTATCAACATGAATTTGATTGGGTTTTCCATTGTAGGGAAGCCACATGTGTGACCAATCAGTTGCAAAGTAACCATGTATTTTTTCGGCTGGTGTTTTCTTAAAATAAGACCATAGAATTCAGGAACGTCTACAACTAATATATCTATTATTTGAAAAGCCTTTGAATTGGAAGATACACTGATTAAAACAAAATTAATTTCTCCCAAAACTTTGACTTTGTTGTGGTCTAATTGAAAAATATGAACAACGTATTTTTGTGGTGAAATATTTAATTTAAGACACACTGCATAAGGCATGACATTTGATGATGCACCAGAATCTACTAGACAGTTGTGAACATTCTTGTTAAAAATCTCAAAAGTTAATAAAAAGGGAGGAGTATGGGAATTTGATCTATCTCCAATTAGAATATCATTTGATGGGTCAATTTTATCTAAAGAGACATTAGGAGGTTTTCCTTTCCCTTTTGAGGCCTTTGCAGTGATAGTAGTAGGAAATGGAGATGCAGGAACTACATTCAATTCTTTAAGTAAAAGCTTATGTTGTTGTTTTAATTTACTAACCTCATAAAGGGAAATGTTGAATTTGACCTTTTTCATGTTTTCCACAATATTATACTCCATAGTATCAGATATTATCAAAGTCTTAGATGAAGAAGGATATTTGGAAGTAGTTGGAAGAGAATTTGAAGGAGTAGAAGACTTCTTAACTATACCTTTATCTTTAGTAGGAGGAGCAAGGGATTTTTGTTTTTGATTTGTTGGAGAGGTATCAACAAGTCCCTTACTTCTAGTACTTACTGGTAAGGATTCTTCTTCTTCTTCATTTTATGAGGTAGTTAGAATGAAATCCCATAAACCATGAGCTTCTGCTAATTCTTCTTCTTGGGATTCTTCAGCAGATAAGGTTGATTACTCGTCTTCATCATCTTGGTCAAATTCTTCATTTGATATAATGGCAGGTGGTTGTGACTCTGATGGATGATTCCTTTTAAAAGGTCAAAATGGCATTTTTGAAGATTCTAGGATTCTCTTATTAATCTCTACCATTTCGTTAGACATTGTCTTTAGAACCTTTTGTAATCCTTCCTAGATGAAAAGATCTTTGGGAGATTTCTTCTTCGATTCATATTTAAAAGAGACCTTCTTGGTCTGTTTTCTTTCCTGAAGGGTAGTTTTCTTCTCAAGAGTTAGGATTATTTTTTCCATAGATAGAGATTCCTTCATATTATCAAACAATATTGTTTTATTAGCTCTATCTATGAACAAAGCAATATTTGAAGGAAGAGCAGAAATATACCATTCAATATGTACACCAGTTCCTAGTCTGGAAGTGTCTGGGATTTTATTAAGTAATTTGTTGAATTTAGAATTAAAATATTTAATTTTTCATTTGGTTTGGCCCTAAGATTTGATAAGTCATTAATCAGAGTGGCAGTTGTTCGGTCATTGCCAAATTTTAACAAAAAATTCTCTTCCGACATATCCCAATTTGTTATTGACCAATAAGGAAGGGGAAAATATCAGGTTCCTGCAGATCCTTCAAATGTGTAAGGGAAAAGTATGACAAAAAAATCTTCTTTTTTGAATCCATTCAGATTGATGGCTAATGTGAAATTGTGAAGATGTTCTTCAGTAGGAAACCATCATTAGGATTAAACTTTGGAAGCCACCTCTCTGGATGTTTGGGAAGAGGGTGTAATGGTGGAGTCATATGTACTGCCCCAGGGTTATTCCATGGTATTTGGGCCATTCTGGGAGTACTAAGAGCAGAGGAAGTAACAGAAGAGGTGGGGGGTGTTGGATATTGAGCATTTGAAGAAGTTTCTCCTATAGTGCTATGTTGAGGCCCCGAAAATCAGGTCTACAACAAGGAGGATACCCACCGGTCCAGACCTTGAAAGAAAATCCCTTTCCCTTTGGGATGGTGGGTCCAACTGGGGATAATGGGACCAATTTCCCAATTTGTTTGTGATGATGCTAAGGGTTAATGTTTCCTTTCCTAAAAGTTTCTAAATAAAATGCTTTTATTCTAATTCTAATATAAAATATGCAATTTTATTCTAATGAAAAAAGCATCTAATTCTAAACTATCTGGTGGGCTCCAGTATTGTAGCAATAATGCTACAACTCCTGGAGCTTCCTTCTCTAATTTTATCAACCCGGTAGTTCGTAACAAACTTGGAAGCGACGGTGTTGTATGCACAAGTACTAGCTCTTGTCGCAGCTGTCACTTGGTCAGCTGGCACAAGTCCGCTAGGGCTCAAGCCAACTTCTATATGTTCTCAGAAGAAGCTTTCTAAATGATGAACGAAGGCTATCTCAAAGGAAATTAACCTACTTTGCAAGAATGAACTTGAAAGCCAACCAAACATGGAAACCCTAGTAAACCCTAATCTGACTAGCTTAATCCTTATGATGCAATGGTGGGAATGCAACTTCTAGAAATGATGCCATTACTTCTAGTGAGATGAGATGAATGAATTTAAACTACTTCCATTGAAGAGAACACGTTTTTGGTATTTTTGCTCAAGTGGGTGGAGTTATTATGATTGTGCTTCTTACTGGGTCTTGACTATGCAAGGGTAGCTGAAGGGGGAAGAAGGCTTGGGAAAGGTCAGGAAGACTCTGAGAGGTTCCAGGGGATCCCTCACATCATTCCACAGAAGTTCACAACGTTCAGGTGCTTGGCAACCGTGTTTGCAGACTTCTACAGGATGTCTGCAGGGGATCCTACAGGAAACTCGGGATTTCTATAGGAAGTCTGCTAACTTCTACAGGATGTTCTACAGTCGGAGTTTTGGGTGATGGAGGAGTGAAGGAGTTGTGTGGGTGGATAGGTAAGATGAAAGGGGAGCGTGTGATGACCTATGGACAGAGAGAGGATAGAGCTGGTTGGTCGATAGAAGGGTAGAGTAGTGGAAGGTCAAAAAGATTGAGCAACGTGGACAGTAGAAGGGTTGGAAGGAAAATGAGATGAACAGAGGATGAGTAGGTGGCTTAGGCACGGTTCAGAAGGATAAGAACATGATGAAGTGGTGTTGCGCAGTGTAAATGAAACAAATCACCCTTATCTTGCATGTAAACGAAAGTTCACCAACCTATTCTAACTGTTTTATTAGGAATCAAAGAACAACAATGTAAGTTGAAGGGAATTCATGCATGATGCTGAACCAAAGAGTCATTACTCAAGATATAATCGCATGGACAATTCTTCAATCGAAAACATTACATCAATACTTGCATGCATATGTTAAAACAGTGTTTTTGGCAGTTGGCACGGTCTACACTTCCGGTCCCCAAATAGAGGTGAAAGTGAGCATGCATTCAACCTTTTTTGAACTCAACGTAACTTCAATCTCCCTACGCTAATTCTGAACTACTGAAACAACTGCATTCATGAAACTAACCTACATAACCAAACTGAAACAGTCAACTTAGCAAACTGTATTTTTCAGGTGCATGTAAAGGAAAGAAATGCAATGATAAAAGAAAGACAAGTAACAATACAAAAAGAAGGAGGTCTATTGCTCTCAGGTTGGGCCCTAACCTGAGAGCTATAGCTCCCCTAAGAACTCAGAATCGAATCCAAATCTGCCTGCCTTTTATTAAAAGATCATAATCATGAGTCTAACAACATGCCAAAATTGGCTTACAAAGAGCAAAAACAGAGCTACAGCTCGTAATCCAAAATCTACAACAAAAGTTCAAGAGTCTCATCGAAGGCTACAGCCTCAATATTTATACATGATGAGGGCCAAGCTGGCCTCCTCAATTAGTGGAGCTTGGCTGTCCAACTAAAAGTAAATTGTTGTTCCTGTAGAATCTGTTGGTTGCCTTCTAGCTCGGTGGTGATAGCTGTTGGAGCTCGGAGTTAGGGTGGAGATCACGAGGAAGGTCATTCAAGGCTGTGGAAAACCTCCCTATAAACCTGCAATGCCACCTTGGCTATCTCCTTGTCTTCATTTGCGTGGTCTTTGCTCCATTTAATGTCAAAAAACCTGAAATCATCATGTATTAGCCACATAGGCATAATGACTGCCCTTCTTCCTACAAATAACACGAATATACTAAGAAATGATGCATAAGTGATAAAAAATGAAGGGTTGAGCAAGGTAAGTAGGCCAAATGAGCCCAAATTGTTACCAAAATTTGGGGCTCATCATCACCCCCCAGCTAAAATATTTGCTCATCCTTGAGCAACTAGTCCAACTCTTCATCATTCATTGCCTTTACTGCTACCCTTACATCCCAAGCCTCTGTAGTAGTGTCCTCCTTGCTGATATGAAACCCAGCCCTTCTGTTTACCTCTTCCCACTGTCCATTATCATCTGTCTCTATGCTGCCTTCCATCAAGCCTAGCAGCAATGGTGGGCTGAGTTTAAGGCCAATCCAGCTGGCCTGGAGGTTTTGCATGGATTTCTTATAGAGGGCTACCCATACCAGAGCTTCCCTCATCCGAGTTGGGGTATGGTACTCTCGGATTTTCAGACTGTGTGCCAATGTATTCCATCTGCGTGTGCATGCTTGGACAGCGTTGTCTCCTAACAGTCTCTCCATGTCCTCAAAATGAGCTATGGCTTGGGCCTATTGATCCATATATCTTAATGAAGCTTGAGGGTCAGTGGACAAATGTTGGTGTGCCGAGATTAGTGCAACTGGATCTCCTGGTTCTGGTCTGATGAGCAATGGCTCGTTCAGCTCTCGGTTCATGATTGCTTTGGCTTCTGCTGCTCTTTTGTCCTCATGGTTCAGCCATGAGGCAAATGCCAATAATTGCATATCTCCCAAGGCCGTATTGGGATCCCATGAAACTTCATTAGGCAGGGCTAGATTATGGAGGTAGAACTCCGCCAATTTGGCCCTATCCTCTGATGAGCTAGTACTGCAAATTTCAGTGAATTTCTACGGGTCTTGGAGCTGAGAGATACCTCTTTGCGCCAAGGTATTGATCTGAAATTGCAGCCATTGGTCTTTCAAGTACAAGCCATAGGATTTGGCTGGCTGTCTGCATTGGATAGCATCCATGGCCCAGCTGGCCATGCAGGCCAATTGTGCTTCTTTCTGCTGCAGTTGTTCTCTGAGAGCTTGCACCTCAATTTGTGCTTGTTGTTCTGCTTCCTGTAGAAGTGTGGTTGGCTCCCCAAGATCGGTGTTCAGTTCCTTTTTGCCTTGCTGTTCCTCTGTGGTGTCCTTGGAGGATGTACCTGTCCCTGCCCTCAGCTCCTGTAGCTGCAATCTCAGCTTCTGGTTTTCTTCCTATAGAAACATGCGTTGGCAATTTGCCACGTGTTTGGTCATGGACAATTCACTTCTGGCCTCCTTGAGCTACTCCTGTAAGGGACCTATGTCCGCCACCCCCTTTGACTTGGCTATTTTCATCCACGTGTGTGTACGGACTCTTTCTTCCTCTAATGCAAAAAAACAGTGGCACAGTAAATTTCTGAGGTATAATCTTGCCAGCCTCTAAAAAGTTGTAATATGAACTCAAACTTGGCTGAGGGCTGGGCTCCGGTATGTGCCCTTTTTCCACTTCCTCGTGTGGCTCTACTTCACCCTCCCTTGGTGGTGATAAGGGTGCTTCTCCTTCTATTTTCTCAGTTTCTTTAAGCCTGGCTAAGGTTTCCTGTAGATCATTTTCAGCATCCTGTAGCCGAGCTTTTTCAGTCAATTGGTCTAACTTGCCTTGCCACGTAGTTTTCTTCGGGCTTCCCCTCTCATAGGTGACTGATATCCTCGAGGGGGACCTTTCCTTGGGCGAAGTAGGGGCATCTTCAATGATGATCGGGCTGCTGGACAGAGGCTGTGGCTTGCCCGTCTTTATTCTCACACTTCTTCGAGCTTTAAAATATAGAGGGGTCTCCCTCTTTCTCTTCTTCATTGGCTTAGGAGGTGTGCTGAGGGCGGCCAGCACAGCTGCTGCCTCCCTTTCACGAATGTCAGCTTTCTTCTCCTTGGGTTTCACCTTTTCAGGGCTTCTTGTAGAAGACCCTGTTTTAGTCAATTTCGGGCTTCCTGTAGAAGACCCTTTTTCAGTAATTTTCGGGCTTCCTGTAGAAGCCGGTTTCGGCTTTCCTGTAGAAACAAGTGTCGCCGCCTTGGTTTTCTTTGCTACATGAGTTTTTCTTTTTGACTTAGTTGCGGTCGCTGTCGAGGCACTCTTGCTGATGTGGACCTTCTCAGCCTTGTCCATTCTGCCTTATAACCTTTTCTCTCTTGCTGTCAAGATGGGTGTGTCCTCTTTCTCCTTGTCACCCTTTTTCTCTTGTTTCTTCTCTTGCTTTTTCTTCTGCTCTGTGGTCGGGGTCTTTTGGCCTTTTTCTTTCTTCACTGCGGGCACTGACTCTTTCTCCTCACTGCTAGATGAACCGAGCTCTTCGGTTAGCATCTTCATGTCCCCGTCCTTTGTCAAATTTCTGAAGGCTTCCCATGAGAGAGGAACCTTGTATGTGTGGAGCGCATCCTCCACGAGGAGTTTGATCAGTCCATGGTGGGCTACCTGGTCTGGTGTGCCTTCTTTTAGCTTGGTTGCACACTCAATCAGAGACTGTAGTAGAAAGTAAGGGAGACTGAGTTTGTTTTCTACAGGTAGATCCATCTGGTGCCGTAATTCAGTGAGTAACCGAAAGTGGTACCCGTATACAATGCTAAAACGGCCTTCGCAGGTGATGTACTTCATAATTTGCAGGCTCACTTCATTCCATGGTGGCAGTAAACTAGTTCTACAAACCCCATTTTTGTCTTCTGAAAATTCCTCCTCTAGTGGAAAGAACTCTTTCTTAGCTTGTTGGCTCAATTTCCTTTCTTCTTTATCCCATGGTAATCCCATTTGGAGCTCCGTAACTCGACTGATGAATTGTGGGGTGAGTTTGAGGCTTAAACACCTGAAGTTAACGGTGGCCAATGTTTTATATTTCGGCCTCAGAGCTTGCAAAAACTCTTCTGCCACTTCATCATCATAGCCCTGCAATTTGTCACAGAAGGATATCCATTGCGCTCGTGTGAAGAGCTCCACCACCTCAGGATTTTCTCTTAACTTCGCTGAATCAGTGGGCTCCCTTCTGATGAACCCACCCGGCATGGTGAAAAACTACTGCGTTAGCTGGAGGTGGCAAATGCAGAAGAAATTTGGTCTACTGGGACAGAGCGTAGGATTACGCCTCTGTCATGCACATAATTCACAAAGCTTACCCCCTGAGAACCGTTAACACAGTCAACTACACTGACATCCTGTAGGACGACAGTTCATGCACGGCAGACAACAATTGCAACAATTTTCTACGACCAGACTGTAGACGACGATTCTGCCACCTTCAAAAACCAATTGCATGGAGAGTTCAGGCTTACCTTTTTAATCTGCCACCTTTTGACGTGAGGAACCCGACTTCCTGTAGAAACAGCTTTCCTGTAGGAGCAGCGCGCGATTTCCGGGGGATACTGCAGACGGTCTGCGCTCTTGGTGTTGCTTCACAGGCGTTCTGATGGCCAAAGACTTGAAGTATCGAACTGCAGAGGGATCCGGATGATCACTCGAGTCTCAAATGGTGAATGATAAATGCATGGGGTGGCAATCTAGCCAATTAGATTTGAATCGGCGTAATCCGTGGCGCGGGGGTGAGCTCTCCCTGCCGGACCATTGGGCGACGTCACACCATCATTCTTCTGCAAGTTCCCTTACTGCCGCATCATTCCCCGCAGATCCGCCGCCGCCATTCTCGTTAGAACTCGTTTCTCCCCGAGTGGACGGTTCTCACGTGTCCACTGCCCATTTTTTCACGACCACCATTCACACATCCGGCTCGACCAGCTGACTGGTCAACGTGGCCAATCGATTGACCATACAACCGCTCAACCCATCCATTTCACACTTGCAAACATTTTCAAAGTAAAATTCATGCAATTCGACGGAAGAAAGGGTCAAGGCACTTACCTGTGCGGCCGCAACACGATTGTTCAGGCTCTTGGACGACGATGAGTGGATTTATTTGCTGCTGGTGGATTTGCACAGGCCTGGAGGTTCATATTCACAGGTCGCTGACGATGGATTGGATGCTTCAGCTGCATGCGCCCGTGTTTTCATTGTATATGGTGTGCACTCTAGTGGGCTTAACTGTTACGGGACTCCTGCAGGATGTCCTGTAATAGTTTCTTCCTCCTCAGGTGCATGCTGCACGACGAAGGCAATGGCCCCACGATCATGCTCACAGAGCTCATGGATGGCTGGGATGGATATGGTATGACATCTCAGCATTTTTTTTCATCTCAAAAATTGCTTTTCTCTTGATAACTCAATGATCTGCTTTGATGGTGCAGGTAACTTCATTGCATGTCGACAGGGATGGTAGAAAGAGGTGACAACAGTGTATAAGGGTGCCAACAGTAGCTTGCATGCGTCCAAACCGACCCTTGGTCCTTAGATCTCCTCATAAAATGAATTCTGGGCCGTCCCGAACTTCTACAGGAAGTTTCCTGTAGAAATACAAAACTTCCTGTAGAAAAGTTGCGTTTCCTGTAGAAAGTCTGCACCTTCCTGTAGAAAGTCTGCATCTTCCTGTAGAAGACTCAAGCCATGATGAAATTGTGCACATACCTTGGAGGAAATGAGTATTCTTGGAGGAGGTGCTGGTGAGGTCTCCTGGCAGCATGATAAGGATCTTTGGCTGTGCATTAAGAGTCCTCCTCACCTTCATAGAACACCTGCAACATGCATGCATTTTCACATTATAAACTTGCTGTCCCTATCTTTTTGCTTATTGTTTTCTTTTTCTTTTCTCTTTCTTTTTTCCCTTTTTTTTTTTTTTTTTTTGAAAAATAGCAGGGGCGCCTCAATGTGGTTTTCACCCTTTCCATCTGCCTTAAGCGCCTCAGAGAGGTTTTCACTCAAGGATCTTTTTCAAATCTCTTTTTTTGAAAAATAATAGGGGTGCCTCAATAAGGTTTTCACCCCTACCACCTGCCTTGGGAGCCTCAGAAAGGTTTTCACCCAAGGATCTTTATTATTATTATTATTTTTTTTTTTTTTTTAAATCTTTCAGGGTATGCCCAAAGCAGGGGCAGAACCCTTCTCTATGACCAACACTGATTTCTCCATAGTTTTGATGAACTCTTGTCTTGAGAGAGGCTTCCTGTAGATCTTCAAGTGATGCCCATTGACAAGCATGGGGATGGCTTCTTCATCAATGGTTCAAATAAGAACAGATCCATTGTCATGGCATTTTTCCACTGCATATGGTCCTAGCCATCTGGTTCTCAGCTTCCCCTTGAAATCTTTGTATCTGGAGTCATACAACAAGGCCCAATCTCCCGGCTGGAATTGCTTGTCATGGAGGTGTTGGTCATGCCACACCTTTCTCTGAAGTTAAACCACTTCTGAGTGAAGGAGGGCCTACATCCGGTGCTCGTCCAGTCCATTCAGCTGCAATAACCTTTCTTGTTGTGCATGGCTGAGATCTAGATCTAGCTGAGCTGCCATCCTCAAAGTGTTGTATTCAAACTCAATGGACAGCAAAGCTTTCTTCCCATAGACCAGCTCATAAGGTGTGAAGCCAGTGGTAGTCTTCCAGGTGGTGTTGTAAGCCCATGTGGCCTCAACCAGGCGATCTGTCCAATCTTTCCTACTGCTGCTCACCACCTCAGTCAAAATCCCTTCCAATGCTCTATTGGTGACTTCCACTTGCCCATTTGCCTGTGGATGATAGGGGGTGGAAGTCCTATGCTTGATCTTGTGGTGAGCTAGTAGGTCTTCAATCAAGTTGGATGTGAACTGGCTCCCTTGATCGGTGACCAGCTCTCTTGGGTAGCCAAATTTGTAGAAGATGTTTTCTCTTAAGAACTCGGCCACCTTCTCTTCCGTTGCTGCCTTGATTGCTTTAGTCTCTGCCCACTTTGTCAGGTAGTCAGTGCACACAATGATGTAAGACCTTTGCCTCGAAGGAGGGTTGATTGGACCCACAAAATCCATACCCCACTTCTCAAATGGCTCAAGAGTCACTTGAGGTTGGAGAGGCATCTCATCCCTTGGAGTCGGTTTCCCCATTCTTTGGCATCGGTCACATTGGCTGATATATCTTCTAACCTCTTGATGAAGTGTGGGCCAATAGTAGCCTGCCTGTAGGATTTTGAAGGCAGTCCTCTTTGCTGCAAAATGTCCTCCACAAGGCCCATCATGACAGGTTAGGAGGATATCAAAGACTTCCTCCTCCCTTACACAACACCTTAAGATCTGATCAGGGCCAAGCTTGAACAGGTTGCCCCCGATCCAAGTAAATGAGGCACTTTTTCTGATGATTCTGCTCTTCTCTCTTGAAGATAGGTGCGGAGGGAACTGTGCTGAAATAAGGTAGTTTGCTATATCAACAAACCATGGAGAGAGTACTGAGATAGCAAACAGATGTTCATCGGGCATCTGGTCATCCAGTGTTCCATCCTCATCTGCAGACAAATCCAATCTAGATAAAAAGTCAGCAACAACATTTTCTTTACCTGTTTTGTCAATAATGGTCAAATAAAACTGCTGCAACAAAAGTAACCATCTAATAATACGAGCATTCACATCTGGTTTATTCATTAAATATCTAATTGCAGCATGATCCGTATGTACAAAGGTTTGATAGCCAGTGATATAATGTCGGAACTTGTTCAGTGCATGGACCACAGCCAAGAATTCTTTCTCGGTTACAATGTAATTCAGCTCGGCTTTGGACAAGTTTTTGCTAACAAAGTAAATGGCATATGGAAGTTTTTGTTCGACTTGTCCTAAAGCTGCCCCTATGGCTTTGTTTGAGGCATCAGTGTGGATGTGGCAAGGTAGGGCCCAGTTTGGACCTCTCAGGATTGGGGCTGACACCAACTTGTCCTTTAATTCATTCAAAGCCCTCTGACAATCGTCAGTCCATTTAAACTCCACATCTTTTGCCAACAGACCAAACAATGGCGAGGCTAGCTAGCTGAAGTCTTTAATGAATCTCTGGTAATACCCTGCTCATCCTCTGAGGTTGCCTAACTGGTTTACAACCCTCTTTGATGTATATGTGATGGGTACAGACCGAGGGATGGACTCCTTTCATCTCCTTATAGCTCCAAGCAAAAGCATCTAGGTGACTGGCCAACAGGCTACACAGCTCCTTTTCCTGGGAAGGAGATAGGGAGGAGCTGATCTTTAACATTCTCTTAGGGCCGAACTCCACATTCTTGACTCTGGAAGTGACAGGGTTGGTGGCACAAAGGTCCACTAAAGTGCTGGCTTGGGCATCCTCCACCAATTTATCTAAGGATAGTGCACTGGAAGGTGGATTCTGGATCAAAGTCTCAATCAAGTCATCCTCGGTTGGGGGGTCTCTTCTGGTGGTATCTAGGGTGCACAAAGGTGCTGAGTACACCTCATCCACCTCTCCTTCCTCCAACCACAGTGGTAAGTCATGCTCTAAGGAGGGTTGGGCAGGAGGATATAGGACTAGCTGCTTGGACATAGGACCGTTTTTGATGGTCATGTTTCCTGCACGACAACTTATGTAAGCATCTGCAGTGGCTAACCAAGGCCTTCCCAAAATAAGAGGATATCTAGTAAGCTTTGCCTTGGGTTGCAGAACCAAGAAATCTGCAGGGTATTCCCAAGAGTCGACAGAGACCAAGACATCCTCCACAATGCCTTCGGGAGTCACAGTGGAGCGATCTGCTAGTTGCAGTACTGTCGAGGTCTTCCTCAAGGAACCCTGAAGATTGAGTTTGAGCATGGTATCCCTGGTCATCACATTAATGGCAGCCCACAAATCAATCAAGGTGTGAGGTATGATGGTGCCATTGATGTGGACATCTACTACAGGACTCCTAGGATCTAGGTACTTTGGGCAGATGACTTGTCCTAACATAAGGTCAGACAATTGTCCTAAGACATTGATGGTTGAAGCATCTCTCTTTCGCTTGCCTGGGTGTTTAAAACACTTTTCCTTAACCAGTTTGTTGTATATTGGCACATCCTTGATGGCTTGGAGAAGTGGTATTTTCACACATAACTGCTTGAACTCTCCCAGAAGCTCATCCTCCTCTGGGTTGGGTTGTGTGGTGGTTGTTAGTCTCTCAGGAAAGGGTGGAATAGCCTTTGGTTCACTTTCCTGTTTGTCCTCCTCATCCTCTGGGGGAAGAGGTTGGCGATCCGGAAGAGTCTTTCTAGATCGAAGATTGATCTCCTAGATCTCCACAGCATAGGTAGGGCATGATGTTTCCCCAGTGTATACCTGCTGGGCCTGTCTATTGTTGGGGTTTGGGTTCGGTTGAGCAGGCATTTGAGGTTGTCTTGGAGGAGCAGGAGGTAATTGTTGAGGTTGAACTGGTGGTGGAGGCAAAATGGCGGGAGGAGTGTTGTACTGGGGCCTCCACCCCGACTGAGGTGCATTCCACTGAGGCTGTGGCTGGGCATGTGAATGATATGAATGAGTAGTGGGTTGAGTAGGGTACTGAGGTGGATAAGACCATGGAGGAGGCATAGACCAGGAAGGATGAGCAGGGGGACCCCAAGAAGGCATAGGAGTCGATTGGTTGGGGCTGTAATAAGCTTGAGGTGCCCCTTTCATCCCCTGCTGGTAAGGTCTAGGTCCTTGTGGCCTCCTTTGGTTGAGGAAATAGAGAGGTTCAGTGGGAGCTTCTGTCCCTTGGTACATATCTTTAAGTCCAGGTAAGGTTGGGCATTGATTTGTGGAATGGTCCTCCTCACAAACGAAGCACACTTCAACCGAATGCAATGGGCATTCGTTCTTAGGGTGTCTCCTTGTACATCTAGGGCAGAAGATAGCCAAGGCCCTCTCAGCTTCTTCCTTCTTCTGCTGGATCCTGAATGTGTCCAGTTGCATGGCGATGGTCTGTCTCACCTCACTCTTAAGATCTTCTAATTGATTTGCAAACTCGTGCTTGGAGAAAGGAATACCAGCTGAGAGAAGGTTTCCTCTACCTTGTTTCCGGGCTGCCCTAGAGTGGTTTCTGAACACAGTCTTGATGTCTTCATAAGGCAGCTGGTAAATATCTCCCCCAGCTAACATGTGAAGGGTATCTAGAAGGTCTTCAGGGACTCCTCGGAGCAAGACCAACTTGAGGGATTCAGGGTCAAGTGTGCACCTGGCCCGCTTATAGCTAAGTTGGAACCTCTCCTCATAATCCTCTAAGGACTCATCATTTCCCATGGTCATCCGAAAGATTTCTCCCTTGGTTTCCTTGGACCTACAGTAGTCCCGTTAATTGGTATTGAAAGCTTGCTGCATCTGAGCCCAAGTGGTGGTACTATTCCCAGGTAGGCCCATGAACCAGCGTAATGCTGCATCCTTAAGAGTTGAAGGGAAGAGTTTCAGCTTCTGCTCATCTTCAGTATAGTCGTAGGTTCTACAAAGGACAACAAACTCAAACAGGAAGGTATCAGGATCTTCTGTGGTCAATCCATGGAAGTGAGGCAGAGCAGAGGGGCTAATGTTTTTCATTTTCATGTCTCCATTGGTTTCTCGGATGGGGAAGGCACCTTCTATTCTCTCATCTTCTCTTCTATTGTCAGCCATAGCTTCAGATGGGATGGTCTCTAATTCTTCTTCTACTATAGGATCTTCGTATATCTCAGGAGGTTCACCTATAGGTTCTTCTGGATCACTGTCACCGAAGAAGAGAGAAGGGTGACTCAGTGATGTGGTGGGGGTGTTGGGTAGGAATTTTCCTGTTTTATCTCGATTCCTACGAGGCATGAAATGGAAAGACTTTTTGATTTCTTTTGCTTTTTTCTCTTTGGTACCTGCAAAACTGAAACAGATTGATCTACAACTAACTATCTTGCTGAAATAAAAATGCAGAATTGAAATGAAAGCAGGAAAGGACTAATCTACTCTGCTCAAATGGAATTTGCAGGAATGGAAATGCTAGTCTACGCTTGCAGAATTGAAAGGCTAATCTATGCTTGCAAAATTGAAATTTCGGAATTGAAATGCTAATCTTTGAAAGCAGGAAATGTCTATGCTACTTTTGCAGAATGGAAATGAAATAAACTACTTGGCAGAAGGCAAGAGTAAGAAAATAGAAGAAAAGCAACAATTACTAATACTCTGACGCTTCCCCGGCAACGGCGCCAAAAAGATGGTGGGCTCTAGCATTGTAGAAATAATGCTACAACTCCTGGAGCTTCCTTCTCTAATTTTATCAACCCGGTAGTTCGTAACAAACTTGAAAGCGACGGTGCTGTATGCACAAGTACTAGCTCTTGTCGCAGCTGTCACTTGGTCAGCTGGAACAAGTCCGCTAGGGCTCAAGCAAACTTCTATATGTTCTCAGAAGAAGCTTTCTAAATGATGAACGAAGGCTATCTCAAAGGAAATTAACCTACTTTGCAAGAATCAACTTGAAAGCCAACCAAACATGGAAACCCTAGTAAACCCTAATCTGACTAGCTTAATCCTTATGATGCAATGGTGGGAATGCAACTTCTAGAAATGATGCCATTACTTCTAGTGAGATGAGATGCATGAATTTAAACTACTTCCATTGAAGAGAACACGTTTTTGGTTTTTTTCTCAAGTGGGTGGAGTTATTATGATTGTGCTTCTTACTGGGTCTTGACTGTGCAGGGGTAGTTCAAGGGGGAGGAAGGCTTGGGAAAGGTCAGGAAGACTTTGAGAGGTTCCAGGGGATCCCTCACATCATTCCACAGAAGTTCACAATGTTCAGGTGCTTGGCAACCGTGTTTGCAGACTTCTACAGGATGTCTGCAGGGGATCCTACAGGAAACTCGGGATTTCTACAGGAAGTCTGCTAACTTCTACAGGATGTTCTACAGTCGGAGTTTTGGGTGATGGAGGAGTTAAGGAGCTGTGTGGGTGGATAGGTAAGATGAAAGAGGAGCGTGTGATGACCTATGGACAGAGAGATGAGATGGAGAGAGAGAGGATAGAGCTGGTTGGTCGATAGAAGGGTAGAGTAGTGGAAGGTCAAAAAGATTGAGCAACGTGGACAGTAGAAGGGTTGGAAGGCAAATGAGCTGAACAGAGGATGAGTAGGTGGCTTAGGCATGGTTCAAAAGGATAAGAACACGATGAAGTGGTGTTGCGCAGTGTAAATGAAACAAATCACCCTTATCTTGCATGTAAACGAAAGTTCACCAACCTATTCTAACTGTTTTATTAGGAATCAAAGAACAACAATGTAAGTTGAAGGGAATTCGTGCATGATGCTGAACCAAAGAGTCATTACTCAAGATATAATCGCATGGACAATTCTTCAATCGAAAACATTACATCAATACTTGCATGCATATGTTAAAACAATGTTTTTGGCAGTTGGCACGGTCTACACTTCCGGTCCCCAAACAGAGGTGAAAGTGAGCATGCATTCAACCTTTTTTGAACTCAACGTAACTTCATTCTCCCTACGCTAATTCTGAACTACTGAAACAACTGCATTCATGAAACTAACCTACATAACCAAACCGAAACAGTCAACTCAGCAAACTGTATTTTTCAGGTGCATGTAAAGGAAAGAAATGCAATGATAAAAGAAAGACAAGTAACAATACAAAAAGAAGGAGGTCTATTGCTCTCAGGTTGGGCCCTAACCTGAGAGCTATAGCTCCCCTAAGAACTCAAAATCGAATCCAAATCTGCCTGCCTTTTATTAAAAGATCATAATCATGAGTCTAACAGCGTGCCAAAATTGGCTTACAAAGAGCAAAAACAGAGCTACAACTCGTAATCCAAAATCTACAACAAAAGTTCAAGAGTCTCATCGAACGCTACAGCCTCAATATTTATACATGATGAGGGCCAAGCTGGCCTCCTCAATTAGTGGAGCTTGGCTGTCCAACTAAAAGTAAACTATTGTTCCTGTAGAATCCGTTTGCTGCCTTCTAGCTCGGTGGTGATAGCTGTTGGAGCTCGGAGTTGGGGTGGAGATCACGACGAAAGTCATTCAAGGCTGTGGACAACCTCCCTAAAAACCCGCAATGCCACCTTGGCTGTCTCCTTGTCTTCATTTGCGTGGTCTTTGCTCCATTTAATGTCAAAAATCCTGAAATCATCATGTATTAGCCACATAGGCATAATGACTGCCCTTCTTCCTACAAATAACACAAATATACTAAGAAATGATGCATAAGTGATAAAAAATGAAGGGTTGAGCAAGGTAAGTAGGCCAAATGAGCCCAAATTGTTACCAAAATTTGGGGCTCATCATCACCCCCCAGCTAAAATATTTGCTCATCCTTGAGCAACTAGTCCAACTCTTCATCATTCATTGCCTTTACTGCTACCCTTACATCCCAAGCCTCTGTAGTAGTGTCCTCCTTGCTGATATGAAACCCAGCCCTTCTGTTTACCTCTTCCCACTGTTCATTATCATCTGTCTCTATGCTGCCTTCCATCAAGCCTAGCAGCAGTGGTGGGCTGAGTTTAAGGCCAATCCAGCTGGCCTGGAGGTTTTGCATGGATTTCTTATAGAGGGCTACCCGTACCAGAGCTTCCCTCATCCGAGTTGGGGTATGGTACTCTCGGATTTTCAGACTGTGTGCCAATGTATTCCATCTGCGTGTGCATGCTTGGACATCGTTGTCTCCTAACAGTCTCTCCATGTCCTCAAAATGAGCTATGGCTTTGGCCTGTTGATCCATATATCTTAATGAAGCTTGAGGGTCAGTGGACAAATGTTGGTGTGCCGAGATTAGTGCAATTGGATCTCCTGGTTCTGGTCTGATGAACAATGGCTCGTTCAGCTCTCGGTTCATGATTTCTTTGGCTTCTGCTGCTCTTTTGTCCTCATGGTTCAGCCATGAGGCAAATGCCAATAATTGCATATCTCCCAAGGCCGTATTGGGATCCCATGAAACTTCATTAGGTAGGGCCAGATTATGGAGGTAGAACTCTGCCAATTTGGCCCTATCCTCTGATGAGCTAGTACTGCAAATTTTAGTGAATTGCTGCGGGTCTTGGAGCTGAGAGATACCTCTTTGCGCCAAGGTATTGATCTAAAATTGTAGCCATTGGTCTTTCAAGTACAAGCCATAGGATTTGGCTGGCTGTCTGCATTGGATAGCATCCATGGCCCAGCTGGCCATGCAGGCCAATTGTGCTTCTTTCTGCTACAGATGTTCTCTGAGAGCTTGCACCTCAATTTGTGCTTGTTGTTCTGCTTCCTGTAGAAGTGTGGTTGGCTCCCCAAGACCGGTGTTCAGTTCCTTTTTGCCTTGTTGTTCCTCTATGGTGTCCTTGGAGGATGTACATGTCCCTGCCCTCAGCTCCTGTAGCTGCAATCTCAGCTTCTGGTTTTCTTCCTGTAGAAACACGCGTTGGCAATTTGCCACGTGTTTGGCCATGGACAATTCACTTCTGGCCTCCTTGAGCTGCTCCTGTAAGGGACCTATGTCCGCCACCCCCTTTGACTTGGCTATTTTCATCCTCGTGTGTGTACGGACTCTTTCTTCCTCTAACGCAAAAAAACATTGGCACAGTAAATTTCTGAGGTATAATCTTGCCAGCCTCTAAAAAGTTGTAATATGAACTCAGACTTTGCTGAGGGCTGGGCTCCGGTATGTGCTCTTTCTCCACTTCCTCTGGTGGCTCTACTTCACCCTCCCTTGGTGGTGATAAGGGTGCTTCTCCTTCCATTTTCTCAGTTTCTTTAAGCCTGGCTAAGGTTTCCTGTAGAGCATTTTCAACATCCTGTAGCCGAGCTTTTTCAGTCAATTGGTCTAACTTGCCTTGCCACGTAGTTTTCTTCGGGCTTCCCCTCTCATAGGTGACTGATATCCTCGAGGGGGACCTTTCCTTGGGCGAAGTAGGGGCATCTTCAATGATGATCGGGCTGTTGGAAGGAGGTTGTGGCTTGCCCGTCTTTATTCTCACACTTCTTCGAGCTTTAAAATATAGAGGGGTCTCCCTCTTTCTCTTCTCCTTTGGCTTAGGAGGTGTGCTGAGGGCGGCCAGCACAGCTGCTGCCTCCCTTTCACGAATGTCAACTTTCTTCTCCTTGGGTTTCACTTTTTCAGGGCTTCCTATAGAAGACCCTGTTTTAGTCAATTTTGGGCTTCCTGTAGAAGCCCCTTTTTCAGTAATTTTTGGGCTTCCTATAGAAGCCGGTTTTGGCTTTCTTGTAGAAACAGGTGTCGCTGCCTTGGTTTGCTTTGCTGCATGAGTTTTTCTTTTTGACTTAGTTGCGGTCACTATCGAGGCACTCTTGCTGATGTGGACCTTCTCAGCCTTGTCCATTCTGCCTTGTAACCTTTTCTCTCTTGCTGTCAAGATGGGTGTGTCCTCTTTCTCCTTGTCACCCTTTTTCTCTTGTTTATTCTCTTGCTTTTTCTTCTGCTCTATGGTCGGGGTCTTTTGGCCTTTTTCTTTCTTCACTGCGGGCACTGACTCTTTCTCCTCACTGCTAGATGAACCGAGCTCTTCGGTTAGCATCTTCATGTCCCCGTCCTTTGTCAAATTTCTGAAGGCTTCCCATGAGAGAGGAACCTTGTATGTGTGGAGCGCATCCTCCACGAGGACTTTGATCAGTCCATGGTGGACTACCTGGTCTGGTGTGCCTTCTTTCAGCTTGGTTGCACACTCAATCAGAGACTGTAGTAGAAAGTAAGGGAGACTGAGTTTGTTTTCTACAGGTAGATCCATCTGGTGCCGTAATTCAGTGAGTAACCGAAAGTGGTACCCGTATACAATGCTAAAACGGCCTTCGCAGGTGATGTACTTCATAATTTGCAGGCTCACTTCATTCCATGGTGGCAGTAAACTGGTTCTACGAACCCCATTTTTGTCTTCTGAAAATTCCTCCTCTGGTGGAAATAACTCTTTCTTAGCTTGTTGGCTCAATTTCCTTTCTTCTTTATCCTATGGTAATCCCATTGGGAGCTCCGTAACTCGGCTGATGAATTGTGGGGTGAGTTTGAGGCTTAAACCCCTGAAGTTAACGGTGGCCAATGTTTTAGATTTCGGCCTCAGAGCTTTCAAAAACTCTTCTGCCACTTCGTCGTCATAGCCCTGCAATTTCTCACAGAAGGATATCCATTGCGCTCATGTGAAGAGCTCCACCACCTCAGGATTTTCTCTTAACTTCGCTGAATCAGTGGGCTCCCTTCTGATGAACCCACCGGGCATGGTGAAAAACTGCTGCGTTAGCTGGAGGTGGCAAATGCGGAAGAAATTTGGTCTACTGGGACAGAGCGTAGGATTACGCCTCTGTCATGCACATAATTCACAAAGCTTACCCCCTGAGAACCTTTAACACAGTCAACTACACTGACATCCTATAGGATGACAGTTCATGCACGACAGACAACAATTGCAACAATTTTCTACGACCAGACTGTAGACAACGATTCTGCCACCTTCAAAAACCAATTGCATGGAGAGTTCAGGCTTACCTTTTTAATCAGCCACCTTTTGACATGAGGAACCCGAATTCCTGTAGAAACAGCTTTCCTGTAGGAGCAGTGCGCGATTTCCAGGGGATACTGCAGTGGGTCTGCGCTCTTGGTGTTGCTTCACAGGCGTTCTGATGGCCAAAGACTCGGAGTATCGAACTGCGGAGGGATACGGATGATCACTCGAGTCTCAAACGGTGAATGATAAATGCATGGGGTGGCAATCTAGCCGATTAGATTTGAATCGGCGGAATCTGTGGCGCGGGGGTGAGCTGTCCCTGCCGGACCGTTGGGCGACGTCACACCATCATTCTTCTGCAAGTTCCCTTACTGCCGCATAATTCCCCGCAGATCCGCCGCCGCCATTCTCGTTAGAACTCGTTTCTCCTCGAGTGGGCGATTCTCACGTGTCCACTGCCCGTTTTTTCACGGCCACCATTCACACATCCGGCTCGACCAGCTGACTGGTCGACGTGGCCAATCGATTGACCATACAATCGCTCAACCCATCCATTTCACACTTGCAAACATTTTCAAAGTAAAATTCATGCAATTCGACATAAGAAAGGGTCGAGGCACTTACCTGTGCGGCCGCAACACGATTTTTCAGGCTCTTGGACGACGATGAGTGGATTTATTTACTGCTGGTGGATTTGCACAGGCCCGGAGGTTCATATTCACAGGTCGCTGACGATGGATTGGATGCTTCAGCTGCATGCGCCCGCGTTTTCATTGTATATGGTGTGCACTCTAGCGGGCTTAACTGTTACAGGACTCCTGCAGGATGTCCTGTAACAGTTTCTTCCTCCTCGGGTGCATGCGGCACGACGAAGGCAATGGCCCCACGATCACGCTCACAGTGCTCATGGATGGCTGGGATGGATATGGTATGAAATCTCAGCGTTTTTTTTTCATCTCAAAAATTGCTTTTCTCTTGATAACTCAATGATCTGCTTTGATGGTGCAGGTAACTTCATTGCATGTCGATAGGGATGGTAGAAAGAGGTGACAGTAGTGTATAAGGGTGCCAGCAATAGCTTGCATACATCCAAACCGACCCTTGGTCATTAGATCTCCTCATAAAATGAATTCTGGGTCGTCCCGAACTTCTACAGGAAGTTTCCTGTAGAAATACAGAACTTCCTGTAGAAAAGTTGCGTTTCCTGTAGAAAGTCTGCACCTTCCTGTAGAAAGTCTGCATATTCCTGTAGAAGACTCAAGCCATGATGAAATTGTGCACATACCTTAGAGGAAATGAGTATTCTTGGAGGAGGTGCTGGTGAGGTCTCCTGGCAGCATGATAAGGATCTTTGGCTGTGCATTAAGAGTCCTCCTCACCTTCATAGAACACCTGCAACCTGCATGCATTTTCACATTATAAACTTGCTGTCCCTATCTTTTTGCTTATTGTTTTCTTTTTCTTTTCTCTTTCTTTTTTCCCTTTTTTTCCCTTTTTTTTTTTTTTTTTTTTTTTTTTTTGAAAAATAGCAGGGGCGCCTCAATGAGGTTTTCACCCTTGCCATCTGCCTTAAGCGCCTCAGAGAGGTTTTCACTCAAGGATGTTTTTCAAATCTATTTTTTTGAAAGACAATAGGGGCGCCTCAATGAGGTTTTCACCCCTACCACCTACCTTGGGAGCCTCAGAAAGGTTTTCACCCAAAGATCTTTATTATTTATTTATTTATTTTTTTTAAATCTTTCAGGGTATGCCCAAAGCAGGGGCAGAACCCTTCTCTATGACCAACACTGATTTCTCCATAGTTTTGATGAACTCTTGTCTTGAGAGAGGCTTCCTGTAGATCTTCAAGCGATGGCCATTGACAAGCATGGGGATGGCTTCTTCATCAATGGTTTGAATAAGAACAGATCCATTGTCATGGCATTTTTCCACTGCATATGGTCCTAGCCATCTGGTTCTCAGCTTCCCCTTGAAATCTTTGTATATGGAGTCATACAACAAGGCCCAATCTCCCGGCTGGAATTGCTTGTCATGGAGGTGTTGGTCATGCCACACCTTTCTCTGAAGTTGAACCACTTCTGAGTGAAGGAGGGCCTGCATCCAGTGCTCGTCCAGTCCATTCAGCTGCAATAACCTTTCTTGTTGTGCATGGCTGAGATCTAGATCTAGGTGAGCTGCCATCCTCAAAGTGTTGTATTCAAACTCAATGGACGACAAAGCTTTCTTCCCATAGACCAGCTCATAAGGTGTGAAGCCGGTGGTAGTCTTCCAGGTGGTGTTGTAAGCCCATGTGGCATCAACCAGGCGATCTGTCCAATCTTTCCTACTGCTGCTCACCACCTTAGTCAAAATCCCTTCCAATGCTCTGTTGGTGACTTCCACTTGCCCATTTGCCTGTGGATGATAGGGGGTGGAATTCCTATGCTTGATCTTTTGGTGAGCTAGTAGGTCTTCAATCAAGTTGGATGTGAACTGGCTCCCTTGATTGGTGACCAGCTCTCTTGGGTAGCCAAATTTGTAGAAGATGTTTTCTCTTAAGAACTCGGCCACCTTCTCTTCTGTTGCTGCCTTGATTGCTTTAGTCTCTTCCCACTTTGTCAGGTAGTCAGTGCAGACAATGATTTAAGACCTTTGCCTCGAAGGAGGGTTGATTGGACCCACAAAATCCATACCCCACTTCTCAAATGGCTCAAGAGTCACTTGAGGTTGGAGAGGCATCTCATCCCTTGGAGTCGGTTTCCCCATTCTTTGGCATCGGTCACATTGGCTGACATATATTCTGACATCTTGATGAAGTGTGGGCCAATAGTAGCCTGCCTGCAGGATTTTGAAGGTATTCCTCTTTGCTTCAAAATGTCCTCCACAAGGCCCATCATGACAGGTGAGGAGGATATCAAAGACTTCCTCCTCCCTTACACAACGCCTTAAGATCTAATCAGGGCCAAGCTTGAACAGGTTGCCCCTGATCCAAGTAAATGAGGCACTTTTTCTGATGATTCTTCTCTTCTCTCTTGAAGATAGGTGCGAAGGGAACTGTGCTGAAACAAGGTAGTTTGCTATATCAACAAACCATGGAGAGAGTACTGAGATAGCAAACAGATGTTCATCGGGCATCTGGTCATCCAGTGTTCCATCCTCATCTGCAGACAAATCCAATCTAGATAAAAAGTCAGCAACAACATTTTCTTTACCTGGTTTGTCAATAATGGTCAAATCAAACTGCTGCAACAAAAGTAACCATCTAATAATACGAGCATTCACATCTGGTTTATTCATTAAATATCTAATTGCAGCATGATCCGTATGTACAAAGGTTTGATAGCCAGTGATATAATGTCGGAACTTGTTCAGTGCATGGACCACAGCCAAGAATTCTTTCTCGGTTACAGTGTAATTCAGCTCGGCTTTGGACAAGTTTTTGCTAACAAAGTAAATGGCATATGGAAGTTTTTGTTCGACTTGTCCTAAATCTGCCCCTATGGCTTTGTTTGAGGCATCAGTGTGGATGTGGAAAGGTAGGGCCCAGTTTGGACCTCTCAGGATTGGGGCTGACATTAACTTGTCCTTTAATTCATTCAGAGCCCTCTGACAATCGTCAGTCCATTTAAACTCCACATCTTTTGCCAACAGACCAAACAATGGCGAGGCTAGCTTGCTGAAGTCTTTAATGAATCTCCGGTAATACCCTGCTAATCCTAAGAAACTCCGGACATCCATTACCTTTTGGGGAGGTGGAACCTTCTTGATGAGAGCAATTTTGTTATGATCCACTTGTAACCCTTGGCAAGAAATGGTATGGCCTAGCACAGTCCCTTCAGTCATCAGGAATTCACATTTTTCAGGACTAAGGGACAGGTTCATCTCAATGCATTTGGTTAGGACCTTTCCTAGATTGGACAATGCTTCCTGGAAGTTGGACCCATAAGGAGTGAAGTCATCCATATAGATTTCCACCGCATCATGGACCAGCTCCGAGAAGATGCTCAAGACAGCTCTCTGGAAGGTAGCAGGAGCATTGCATAGCCCAAAGGGAAGAACTCGGTAGGCAAAGGTACCCCAAGGACAAGTGAAGGTGGTCTTATCTTGGTCTTCTGGGCTGATTTGGATTTGGTTGTACCCGCTAAACCCATCCAGGAAGGAGAAGAACTTCTTTCCTACCAGTCCATCCAACACTTGATCTATGAAAGGTAGAGGGAAATGGTCTTTCTTGGTAGCTTTGTTCAGTTCTGGGTAGTCCACACAGATTCTCCACTTCCCATTTTTCTTGGGAACCAACACCAGAGGGGACACCCATTTGTTGTGGGGAAAAGTATCCAACACGGAATGACCCTATCCCACTCTAAGGGTGATAGTTCCTTAGCAACAGCTGAAGCAAAGCTATCTAAATTTACTTCTTTATGACATGCAAGAGATGAAAGGAAGAGATCCACTTACCGATGTCTTGCGCAAATGGTCGATCCAATCTCCTCTATTTGCCGCTCACTCCCAGCTCCAAGTCTTCTCACGGGCCCAGCTACACGAGATCCTGTGAACAAGACAAGAAAGGGAAACTACGAGAAGCATGCATTCATAACTGATTCAAGGATTAGCATAAATCAAATACGCAAGTAAGACAATACACCATTGAAACACATGTGAATAGAAGAACCTCAAATGCTTTATTAATATAAGGAAGTAAGGTTCAGGCGGTGATACAACCGTGAGAGGTCCAATCCAGCATCACCTTCCCGACGGAAAGAAATCTCCTCTTCACCTCCCTCAAGAAATCACCCAATACTCACAACTGTAAACCAACAGCAATTCTTTGCACAAAATTCCCGCCTCCAGATCCCATGGGATGAGATCCTTATATAGAGTTTTGGAGTGAAGATAAGTCAGCTTGATGTGTGACTTGTTGTCCTCTTCAACTCCAGTTGTTCTTCAGTCCTTGAGTCCACTCGGAGTTTCTACCTTCCACTTGGAGTTTTAGAACCTCTTTACTCATCATTAGGCGAATCTTCTGATCCAAGTGTCATTTTGGAAGCTTCCTGGGCACTGGCACATTGAGAAAAGATTCCTCCACATGTCAAAGTACGCCCAGCGCAGGTAGCCTTTGTTGCACTTGCTATGCAGCGCAGGTACACCATAGAGCTTTTGACATTCAGCGCAAATGCTTAGTGGAGCAGCTGCTTTGATCCAAAATTGACCTGTTTTTGAGTGCTTTTCAGTGGAGAACTGATCTGTAGTGCTGTGGTTTGCTGACCTTGTTCCTCTAGGGGTAGGAACAACATGTTTAGGGACTTTGGATCCCTCAGATTATTGACATTTCATGCTCCATGCTGTAAGGCACAAAAATGTCTATAACAGTTGCCCCCTAAAGTATGAGGTCGTTTATCGGGTGAAATGCTTTATTAGGAGGATCTGAAGTTCATTCAATCGTCGGGAGGTGACCTGTAACAAAATACAATACAATACATTATCTTTTCATACTTTCTTTTCATGATCTAGCTGATGCGGGCATTTCCCATGCTCAGCTTTATAAATACATTTGCTGTACATAAACAGACGATCGTCTGATAATAGACTGATAATTTTCTGCTTTTAATTATCATCTTTTTAGTAGGATGATCATCTGTTGCACATGTCTATGTTTTTATCTCCTGAATATATATCGCAGCCCGGATGGATAAAACTAGATCCGGGGTCTTCAAACTTGTCCGATCTTCACTCTAGTACAAGTCGATCCATGTGAGAATTTCTTGAAGTCGAACATGGAAAGACATCGCTTGATTACCAGTCAATAATGTAAACTGTTAACAAGCGCGAGAGGAATCACCGATAATGATGATGACCCTCAAGGTACTGCAGCACAATTCACGTGGCGTGAATATAGGATCTAACGTCGAACACCACGCAAAGTCTCCCGGTCGAAGGTCATTAATGTATACCTATCGCCGGAAGTGAGAAACTTGCCATTGAGGCATGCAAGCTTCAAAGTACTGAGGGGGTGTTCCTAGATCAACTTCTTGGATAGTGAGCTGATGTCGACAAGAAGTGATTCGTCAAAGGAGGGCCTTAATGAATCCCACATCAGTGACACGGAACGGAGCTAGTGATGATGGTGAAAACGATCTGTGAAATATGATTCAGGGTGGCGATCATGGAAGGATGAAAGATGATGTATGGTAGTGGATGGGACCCGGTTGACACTTTCTGAATGACATCTCTTGAACATATAACGACACTGATGTGATGGATCGGTAGCATTACCCCATGTATGGATGGTATGGCGAGACCATGGTGAAGGGAGCGGTGAATGATAATAACCCAACCCGATATTTACGGAGGCAAAAGTGTCATGTTCAAGAGCGACTTGCTACCATTAAGCTTTGAGGTTCTTCCCAATTTTTCCCCAGTCATTTCTGACCAGTACCTCTTTATTTTTGTCAATCTTGAGGAGGATAACATATGCTTGTTCTATAACCTGCCCTTCAGGCAAGCCCATCGCTATGTTTTAACGAGCTTAACGATAGGGAAACTCGTTCTTGTCTAAAGACAAGTTTGTCGAAATCTAATATTTTTAACGAGCCCAGCGACAAAGACAACTCTGTCCTTTTCATCTTTAGAGAGTCTGAAAAGGGTACATAAAGTGGACTCCAGGGGTCCTTTTTCGTCATCTAATCCCTTAAGCCCGAAAAAGTATAAAACAATACAGAAGGGATGAATGTTCGATATCTTTATCGAGCCGAACTAGACAAGCGCTCGATCTTTTTGTGCAATAATCCCTCAGGTCCAAAAAGATTAAAATCTAGAGGAGGGATAGCTCTTCCGGTCCTTTTAACGAGCTGGAAGGCCAAAACTCGGCAAAATTTTCATATTTTACGAATCAGTGAAAAGAGCTCAAAGAAGACTCGTATTTTGAGGAACGAGTGATGAACAGGGATAGTAGCAGATTCCAGGTACAGGTTGGAATTTTCCAATCACGGCAGTGTCACAAGGATGGCTAGGTGAAATCACTCTTCGCAGCTGCTCCTCAAAATAGGTAAACAATCAAGTGGATGTGAATGATCGGCCAAATGAAAAGTGGAGGTGACGGTACACAAACACGACCAAGGCTTTTATGGCTGATGAATTTACGGTCTCAAATGGTTATTTACCGGTTCATTTTTTCTTGATGAGCTTGAACTCTGGGGGAAGCTTGCTCACATGTGCATTTATTTTTTAATGAGCATGAACTCTTGCTAAAACTGCTCGGTTTTGCGTTTATTTTTTAACGAGCATGAAATTTTCCAAAACTGCTCGTATCTTGCGTTTATTTTTTAACGAGCATGAACTTTGCCAAAACTGCTCGTTTTTACCAGTCATAAAGTAGGAAGGTCTCCTGGTAGGTTGCTCGCTATTTTTTAAGGAGCTTCATCTCGCTATGCTTTGCTCCATATCCTCTCTTTATGCGAGCTGGGTATCGGCTAATCCTACGAGTTTAACGGGTTAGACCTACAGGTTTAAAGGGGGGACCTAAAAAACTAAAAAACAAAATAGTCGCCCGTGCTTGCATTCCAAGAGGTTTGCATGCCCCCGGGTGTAAGTCTAATTTCAAGGTCGCCCCTACTTGTCCGTCAAAAACCCTTGTTTTCAACGGGTGAGGCTTACCTCTTTCTGGTTACCCAAAGAATGGTTTTGTTTGCTGCCGCAAATGAAACTCTTTCTTCAGCGATGTCTATCATTAGGTTACACAAAGATGGTTACAATTTGTTGCAGCAATAGAATCTCTTTCTTTGGAGGCTGCCCCTACTTATCCTTTAAATCATTTGTTTTAATGGGTGAGGCTTGCCTTTTATCCAAAGATGGTTACTACTTGCTGCCGCAAACGGATCCCCTTCTTTGGTAGAGCCTACTTTTTAGACAAAGGTGAATGACCTTTGTCAAACAAGTAACCTTGACAAAAGAATCCTTTTCCAGAACAACCCCATTCCTAACTGCCCCTTCTTCTACATGAGAGCTCTTGCCGGCTCTTCTGTTTTACGAAGATGAAGGAGGGGACGGGGTACGGACTAGTCATATTCTCCCGCGGAAATTCTACTTTACACCCAAGGTTTTTTCTGACCCCAGCAGACCAGGATGCATGCTTCCTGGGTTCCGGCCCTACTTTCCCGAATCACTCGCACTCATCAGGAAGAAGAACCGGAGGTAGAGACCTTTCTTGATCGAAAAGACCATTCAGGATAGGTATGTGACTATTTGCGATGCGTGATCCCGGAAATGAAAGTTGGTCTACAAGCTTGACCATTCTTCCTTCGTATGGAAAACACATTATTCGAAAGAGTGAGGAGACTATTGCTTCCATGCAATATATGTAGTCTCGTCCAAGGAGTAGGTTATAATCCAAGGGTCCTTGGATGACCATCAAATTCATCTTGACAGCCTTCCCTTTCAATGTAATAGGCACATTAGGTAGAATCCCTAATGGTCGACTGGTTCCTTTGTCAAAACCCGAGAGATTTCTTATCTCAGGCAAAAGCGCTGGGCAACCCAGTGCTTTCCAAGCAATAGAGGACATGATACTCACAGATGCCCCTTCATCAATGATAGTCCCAGCCATCACCATTTTGTATATTTGGACTATAATTCTAAATGGTATACTGGCTGGTAACCGGGGTCTGCCTAGTTGGTTCCAATCAAAGGACACAACCAGGTTGCTTGGTGGTGGGACCGAATACACGACCGGGTATGATCCTGACGATGCTCCTTCCTGCGATAAAGGAGTGGGCACATTGCCCTGATGTTCATCAGAATCGGTGTTGATGAAAAGAATCTGGACGGTGTCATCCTTACTCTCTTCGGTAGGGGTGTCAGCTGAAGATGAATCCTCAGTGACTGTGGTATTTGAAGATGAAACTTCTGAAGGGAGAACCGGGTCAACTGCCGTTTCGACCTTTGGACTTTCGTCCGGTCCGGATTCAGTAGGTTCATTTTCAGTGACTGACACTTCAGCTGGCCCTATGAGCGGGGCAGCCGTATTTTCGACCAACGAAGGACTTGGCGCGAGTTTTTGGTATCCAGGAGGAAGTAGCAACGGTGCAACCGGTTGATCTTCCAAAACTCTCTTTGCTTCGTCTAAAAAGGGACAACAGCGGAGGGTGTGATTGCCTTCACACAGTTCGCAGGGGAATCTCATTCCCCTTCGTTGTCTAGAACCTTCACTTTCGTTGGTCGACGGTAAGCATTCCACCTGGTTGTCAGAGGTTGACGCTTCCGAACTGTGCAAACGAGGGGACCAGTCCCTTAGTATCCGGGGAATACTGGGACAATCATGGTGGAAGTGGTCTCCTCTACATATGACACATGGCGATTTGGGCCCGGTCCGTGCTGTGTGTGGATTTTTGTTAGATGCCTTTTGCTTGCCCCCAGGCGCCTTTGGCTCCTTCTGCTTCTTTTCTTTCTTCTTCTTTTCCTTCTTCTTTTCTATGGGAGCTCCGCTTTCGGCGGCTTGACCTTTCGAAGAAGAAGGATCGGAGGAAGGCTTATAAGAAGTGGAATGCTAGAGGGTAACTCTAGACTGGTCTAACTGTTGACTCGACTGTTCAGGAACCGTGGCGTTCTGAACTACAGTGGTTGAGAATAGCCAAACTGGCAGGCCAATTGTCAGTCCTGGAAGCGACAACGTGGCCATGTGGGGCGCACCAACTTCTCCCCAAGAGGAGAAAGGGCTAGGGTTCCCATCATGTGGAATCCCTTGGTTGGTGTGTTCCATGTTCTCAACCTCAAGATCAACGCAGGAATAAGGGGTAATTATGTTCCATTTAAAATGAATTTTATATGACGACGCTTTAGACACAACTTGCTTTTTCACTTTTTAAGAGTCGAGAAAAAGCTAAAGATGACTCTAGTCTCCTTCGATGTATTAACGAGCCCGAAGTGACAAATGCTCGGATGGACTTTTTCAGTTATAGAGTTTGAAAAAGGCCAAAAGAAACTACTCTGGAGTTCTAGGCAGAGGGTGTGCCAAACCTTTCGTGAAACCACAGAATACGTTTTACGGTACGAGTGGTCGATCTTCGTGAATGCTGTGTTCACTGCATCGCGATCAGTAGGGCGGCCGACACGACTTCCTATGGATAAAGGCTTTGTTCCTATAGGGGTCCCCCAATATACGCGACGGTACGCGGGGGCACAAGTCCGTATTAGTGCTATCGTCCCTCAGGAGGAATCACCCACCTTCGTAGAGATCGACGGTCACTATGTTTAACGACGCCGGAACACGTCTCTACCTAGACCTCTACTGTGTTTCGTTATGTTTCAAAGCGTTGTTAGATAAATTCAGTTCTTTTTAGGTTGATCTTGCTTAGCAGTTTGCCTTTATGGATCACCACGTGATGTATGATACAACTCCTAAATGCAGTCTAAGAATGATAAGCAAGCTTTTTCAATTCTTTCAACTTATGAAAATCTTAACTACTGACGGAAAAGAAAGACATCATCTTTTCAAACAGATCATAGAGCACACACTGATGCACTTTTCCTAAATCAACATGCAAACTGTCAAAATGCACATGCACAATGCAAGTATTTCTTTTCTTCTTCCTTAATGTTGATGTATTACAAAAAGAAAGCTGTTGTATAATTTCGAATTCAATTTCAAGCGAAAGAAAACAAGTTTTTGTCCAATAATCAAAAGAACACCTTAAGATTCACTCGTTTCAACACAAGAAATACTGAAATTCGAACCATATAACGAAAGAAAATGTTCAAGCAGCTATGAACAGTAATAAACTAGCTCTTAGAATCACAACGACACTTTCTTACAGCCCTAGATCCAAGAGGTCACAGCAAGACTAGTTCACTTCCGCTACGGGAAACTGTGAATGAAAGCAAGAAATACAATAAGAACAATCATGGTTTCTTCATACAACTGAGGCGGAATGAAGGCAAAGAAAGGTAGTTTCAGCTGGGTATACAGGTTGACAACAGGCTGCAAAAACAATATTGAAAACTGGGCAACAGACAGTAGGGAACCCCAGTTGCACAAGGCAAAACTGGATCAGCGCAGGTACTGCACTGTCAATCTGACATGCAGCGCAGGTAGCCCCTTCGGGACCTACGTTGCAGCGCAGGTAGCCTTTGTTGCAGCTGCACTGAAGAGACAACTCTCGTCTCTCTCAGATTCCGGGTCACAGTTTGCTCAAAAATCAATGGTTTTTGGCCAAATCAGAGGCTATCAGCCAAGTATACACTAGAGGATGATTAAGGAAGATGAACACTATCACAAAGAGCTAAAAAGAGTCCTTGTGGATCAGCTCTTCAAATCATAAACATGCCCAGCACTGAGCTAGAGTAGTTGCCCTCTACTTTGCATTCGAAGGATTCGAATGCAGTTCGATTCGGTACTCCCTTTGTTTAGGAAATGAATAGCAAGAAACACAAGCTACCAACAAGACACGATCCCCAGCGGAGTCGCCAGTCTGTTGTGGGGAAAAGTATCCAACACGGAATGACCCTATCCCACTCTAAGGGTGATAGTTCCTTAGCAACAGCTGAAGCAAAGCTATCGAAAGTTACTTCTTTATGACATGCAAGAGATGAAAGGAAGAGATCCACTTACCGATGTCTTGCGCAAATGGTCGATCCAATCTCCTCTATTTGCCGCTCGCTCCCAGCTCCAAGTCTTCTCACGGGCCCAACTACACGAGATCCTGTGAACAAGATAAGAAAGGGAAACTACGAGAAGCATGCATTCATAACTGATTCAAGGATTAGCATAAATCAAATACGCAAGTAAGACAATACACCATTGAAACACATGCGAATAGAAGAACCTCAAATGCTTTATTAATATAAGGAAGTAAGGTTCAGGCGGTGATACAACCGTGAGAGGTCCAATCCAGCATCACCTTCCCGACGGAAAGAAATCTCCTCTTCACCTCCCTCAAGCAATCACCCAATACTCAGAACTGTAAACCAACAGCAATTCTTTGCACAAAATTCCCGCCTCCAGATCCCATGGGATGAGATCCTTATATAGAGTTTTGGAGTGAAGATAAGTCAGCTTGATGTGTGACTTGTTGTCCTCTTCAACTCCAGTTGTTCTTCAGTCCTTGAGTCCACCCGGAGTTTCTACCTTCCACTTGGAGTTTTAGAACCTCTTTACTCATCATTAGGCGAATCTTCTGATCCAAGTGTCATTTTGGAAGCTTCCTGGGCACTGGCACATTAAGAAAAGATTCCTCCACATGTCAAAGTAAGCCCAGCGTAGGTAGCCTTTGTTGCACTTGCTATGCAGCGCAGGTACACCATAGAGCTTTTGACATTCAGCCCAGATGCTTAGTGGAGCAGCTGCTTTGATCCAAAATTGACCTGTTTTTGAGTGCTTTTCAGTGGAGAACTGATTTGTAGTGCTGTGGTTTGCTGACCTTGTTCCTCTAGGGGTAGGAACAACATGTTTAGGGACTTTGGATCCCTCAGATTATTGACATTTCATGCTCCATGCTGTAAGGCACAAAAATGTCTATAACACCATTCACTATCTGAGATGGGGTAAATGAATCCGGCATCCAACAGTTTTTGCAATTCTTCCTTGACAATGTCCTTAAGGGCTGGATTCATTCTCCTCTGAGGTTGCCTAACCGGTTTACAACCCTCTTTGATGTATATGTGATGGGTACAGACCGAGGGATGGACTCCTTTCATCTCCTTATAGCTCCAAGCAAAAGCATCTAGGTGACTGGCCAACAGGCTACACAGCTCCTTTTCCTGGGAAGGAGATAGGGAGGAGCTGATCTTTAACGTTCTCTCAGGGCCGAACTCCACATTCTTGACTCTGGGAGTGACAGGGTTGGTGGCACAAAGGTCCACTAAGGTGCTGGCTTGGGCATCCTCCACCAATTTCTCTAAGGATAGTGCACTGGAAGGTGGATTCTGGATCAAAGTCTCAGTCAAGTCATCCTCGGTTGGGGGGTCTCTTCTGGTGGTATCTAGGGTGCACAAAGGTGCTAAGTACACCTCATCCTCCTCTCCTTCCTCCAACCACAGTGGTAAGTCATGCTCTAAGGAGGGTTGGGCAGGAGGATATAGGACTAGCTGCTTGGACATAGGACCGTTTTTGATGGTCATGTTTCCTGCACGGCAACTTATGTAAGCATCTGCAGTGGCTAACCAAGGCCTTCCCAGAATAAGAGGATATCCAGTAAGCTTTGCCTTGGGTTGCAGAACCAAGAAATCTGCAGGGTATTCCCAAGAGTCGACAGAGACCAAGACATCCTCCACAATCCCTTCGGGAGTCACAGTGGAGCGATCTGCTTGTTACAGTACTATCGAGGTCTTCCTCAAGGAACCCTGAAGATTGAGTTTGAGCATGGTATCCCTGGTCATCACATTAATGGCAGCCCCCAAATCAATCAAGGTGTGAGGTATGATGGTGCCGTTGATGTGGACATCTACTACAGGACTCCCAGGATCTAGGTACTTTGGGCAGATGACTTGTCCTAACATAAGGTTAGACAGTTGTCCTAAGACATTGATGGTTGAAGCATCTCTCTTTCGCCTGCCTGGGTGTTTAAAACACTTTTCCTTAACCAGTTTGTTGTATATTGGCACATCCTTGATGGCTTGGAGAAGTGGTATTTTCACACACAACTGCTTGAACTCTCCCAGAAGCTCATCCTCCTCTGGGTTGGGTTGTGTGGTGGCTGTTAGTCTCTCAGGAAAGGGTGGAATAGCCTTTGGTTCACTTTCCTGTTTGTCCTCCTCGTCCTCTGGGGGAGGAGGTTGGCGATCCGGAAGAGTCTTTCCAGATCGAAGATTGATCTCCTGGATCTCCACAGTATAGGTAGGGCATGATGTTTCCCCAGTGTATACCTGCTGGGCCTGTCTATTGTTGGGGTTTGGGTTCGGTTGAGCAAGGCATTTGAGGTTGCCTTGGAGGAGCAGGAGGTAATGGTTGAGGTTGAACTGGTGGTGGAGGCAAAATGGCGGGAGGAGTGTTGTACTGGGGCCTCCACCCCGACTGAGGTGCATTCCACTGAGGCTGTGGCTGGGCATGTGAATGATATGAATGAGTAGTGGGTTGAGTAGGGTACTGAGGTGGATAAGACCATGGAGGAGGCATAGACCAGGAAGGATGAGCAGGGGGACCCCAGGAAGGCATAGGAGTCGATTGGTTGGGGCTGTAATAAGCTTGAGGTGCCCCTTGCATCCCCTGCTGGTAAGGTCTAGGTCCTTATGGCCTCCTTTGGTTGAGGAAATAGAGAGGTTCAGTGGGAGCTTCTGTCCCTTGGTACATAGCTTTAAGTCCAGGTAAGGTTGGGCATTGATTTGTGGAATGGTCCTCCTCACAAACGAAGCACACTTCAACCGAATGCAATGGGCATTCATTCTTAGGGTGTCTCCTTGTACATCTAGGGCAGAAGATAGCCAAGGCCCTCTCAGCTTCTTCCTTCTTCTGCTGGATCCTGAATGTGTCCAGTTGCATAGCGATGGTCTGTCTCACCTCACTCTTAAGATCTTCTAATTGATTTGCAAACTCGTGCTTGGAGAAAGGAATACCAGCTGAGAGAAGGTTTCCTCTACCTCGTTTCCGGGCTGCCCTAGAGTGGTTTATGAACACAATCTTGATGTCCTCATAAGGCAGCTGGTAAATATCTCCCCCAGCTAACATGTGAAGGGTATCTAGAAGGTCTTCAGGGACTCCTCGGAGCAGGACCAACTTGAGGGATTCAGGGTCAAGTGTGCACCTGACCCGCTTATAGCTAAGTTGGAACCTCTCCTCATAATCCTCTAAGGACTCATCATTTCCCATGGTCATCCGAAAGATTTCTCCCTTTGTTTCCTTGGACCTACAGTAGTCCCGGTACTTGGTATTGAAAGCTTGCTGCATCTGAGCCCAAGTGGTGATACTATTCCCAGGTAGGCCCATGAACCAGCGTAATGCTGCATCCTTAAGAGTTGAAGGGAAGAGTTTCAGCTTCTGCTCATCTTCAGTATAGTCGTAGGTTCTACAAAGGAAAACAAACTCAAACAGGAAGGTATCAAGATCTTCAGTGGTCAGTCCATGGAAGTGAGGCAGAGCAGAGGGGCTAATGTTTTTCATTTTCATGTCTCCATTGGTTTCTCGGATGGGGAAGGCACCTTCTATTCTCTCATGTTCTCTTCTATTGTCAGCCATAGCTTCAGATGGGATGGTCTCTAATTCTTCTTCTACTATAGGATCTTCGTATATCTCAGGAGGTTCACCTATAGGTTCTTCTGGATCACTATCACCGAAGAAGAGAGAAGGGTGACTCAGTGATGTGGTGGGGGTGTTGGGTAGGAATTTTCCTGTTTTATCTCGATTCCTACGAGGCATGAAAGGGAAAGACTTTTTGATTGCTTTTGCTTTTTTCTCTTTGGTACCTGCAAAACTGAAACAGATTGATCTACAACTAACTATCTTGCTGAAATAAAAATGCAGAATTGAAATGAAAGCAGGAAAGGACTAATCTACTCTGCTCAAATGGAATTTGCAGGCATGGAAATGCTAGTCTACGCTTGCAGAATTGAAAGGCTAATCTATGCTTGCAAAATTGAAATTGCGGAATTGAAATGCTAATCTATGAAAGCAGGAAATGTCTATGCTACTTTTGCAGAATGGAAATGAAATAAACTACTTGGCAGCAAGCAAGAGTAAGAAAATAGAAGAAAAGCAACAATTACTAATACTCTGACGCTTCTCCGGCAACGACGCCAAAAAGATGGTGGGCTCCAGTATTGTAGAAATAATGCTACAACTCCTGGAGCTTCCTTCTCTAATTTTATCAACCCGGTAGTTCGGAAGAAACTTGGAAGCGACGGTGTTGTATGCACAAGTACTAGCTCTTGTCGCAGCTGTCACTTAGTCAGCTGGCACAAGTCCGCTAGGGCTCAAGCCAACTTCTATATGTTCTCAGAAGAAGCTTTCTAAATGATGAACGAAGGCTATCTCAAAGGAAATTAACCTACTTTGTAAGAATGAACTTGAAAGCCAACCAAACATGGAAACCCTAGTAAACCCTAATCTGACTAGCTTAATCCTTATGATGCAATGGTGGGAATGCAACTTCTAGAAATGATGCCATTACTTCTAGTGAGATGAGATGCATGAATTTAAACTACTTCCATTGAAGAGAACACGTTTTTGGTATTTTTGCTCAAGTGGGTGGAGTTATTATGATTGTGCTTCTTACTGGGTCTTGACTGTGCAGGGGTAGTTCAAGGGGGAGGAAGGCTTGGGAAAGGTCAGGAAGACTCTGAGAGGTTCCAGGGGATCCCTCACATCATTCCACAGAAGTTCACAATGTTCAGGTGCTTGGCAACCGTGTTTGCAGACTTCTACAGGATGTCTGCAGGGGATCCTACAGGAAACTCGGGATTTCTACAGGAAGTCTACTAACTTCTACAGGATGTTCTACAGTCGGAGTTTTGGGTGATGGAGGAGTGAAGGAGCTGTGTGGGTGGATAGGTAAGATGAAAGAGGAGCGTGTGATGACCTATGGACAGAGAGATGAGATGGAGAGAGAGAGGATAGAGCTGGTTGGTCGATAGAAGGGTAGAGTAGTGGAAGGTCAAAAAGATTGAGCAACGTGGACAGTAGAAGGGTTGGAAGGCAAATGAGCTGAACAGAGGATGAGTAGGTGGCTTAGGCACGGTTCAGAAGGATAAGAACACGATGAAGTGGTGTTGTGCAGTGTAAATGAAACAAATCACCCTTATCTTCCATGTAAACGAAAGTTCACCAACCTATTCTAACTGTTTTATTAGGAATCAAAGAACATCAATGTAAGTTGAAGGGAATTCGTGCATGATGCTGAACCAAAGAGTCATTACTCAAGATATAATCGCATGGACAATTCTTCAATCGAAAACATTACATCAATACTTGCATGCATATGTTAAAACAATGTTTTTGGCAGTTGGCACGGTCTACACTTCCGGTCCCCAAACAGAGGTGAAAGTGAGCATGCATTCAACTTTTTTTGAACTCAACGTAACTTCAATCTCCCTACACTAATTCTGAACTACTGAAAAAACTGCATTCATGAAACTAACCTACATAACCAAACCGAAACAGTCAACTCAGCAAACTGTATTTTTCAGGTGCATGTAAAGGAAAGAAATGCAATGATAAAAGAAAGACAAGTAACAATACAAAAAGAAGGAGGTAAATTGCTCTCAGGTTGGGCCCTAACCTGAGAGCTATAGCTCCCCTAAGAACTCAGAATCGAATCCAAATCTGCCTTCCTTTTATTAAAAGATCATAATCATGAGTCTAACAACATGCCAAAATTGGCTTACAAAGAGCAAAAACAGAGCTACAGCTCGTAATCCAAAATCTACAACAAAAGTTCAAGAGTCTCATCGAAGGCTACAACCTCAATATTTATACATGATGAGGGCCAAGCTAGCCTCCTCAATTAGTGGAGCTTGGCTGTCCAACTAAAAGTAAACTGTTGTTCCTGTAGAATCCGTTGGCTGCCTTCTAGCTCGGTGGTGATAGCTGTTGGAGCTCGGAGTTGGGGTGGAGATCACGAGGAAGGTCATTCAAGGCTGTGGACAACCTCCCTATAAACCCGCAATGCCACCTTGGTTGTCTCCTTGTCTTCATTTGCGCGGTCTTTGCTCCATTTAATGTCAAAAAACCTAAAATCATCATGTATTAGCCACATAGGCATAATGACTGCCCTTCTTCCTACAAATAACACAAATATACTAAGAAATGATGCATAAGTGATAAAAAATGAAGGGTTGAGCAAGGTAAGTAGGCCAAATGAGCCCAAATTGTTACCAAAATTTGGGGCTCATCATCACCCCCCAGCTAAAATATTTGCTCATCCTTGAGCAACTAGTCAACCTCTTCATCATTCATTGCCTTTACTGCTACCCTTACATCCCAAGCCTCTGTAGTAGTGTCCTCCTTGCTGATATGAAACCCAGCCCTTCTGTTTACCTCTTCCCACTATCCATTATCATCTGTCTCTATGCTGCCTTCCATCAAGCCTAGCAACAGTGGTGCGCTGAGTTTAAGGCCAATCCAGCTGGCCTAGAGGTTTTGCATGGATTTCTTATAGAGGGCTACCCGTACCAGAGCTTCCCTCATCCGAGTTGGGGTATGGTACTCTCGGATTTTCAGACTGTGTGCCAATGTATTCCATCTGCGTGTGCATGCTTGGACAGCGTTGTCTCCTAACAGTATCTCCATGTCCTCAAAATGAGCTATGGCTTGGGCCTGTTGATCCATATATCTTAATGAAGCTTGAGGGTCAGTGGACAAATGTTGGTGTGTCGAGATTAGTGCAACTGGATCTCCTGGTTCTGGTCTGATGAGCAATGGCTCGTTCAGCTCTCGGTTCATGATTGCTTTGGCTTCTACTGCTCTTTTGTCCTCATGGTTCAGCCACGAGGCAAATGCCAATAATTGCATATCTCCCAAGGCCGTATTGGGATCCCATGAAACTTCATTAGGCAGGGCCAGATTATGGAGGTAGAACTCTGCCAATTTGGCCCTATCCTCTGATGAGCTAGTACTGCAAATTTCAGTGAATTGCTGCGGGTCTTGGAGCTGAGAGATACCTCTTTGCGCCAAGGTATTGATCTGAAATTGTAGCCATTGGTCTTTCAAGTACAAGCCATAGGATTTGGCTGGCTGTCTGCATTGGATAGCATCCATGGCCCAGCTGGCCATACAGGCCAATTGTGCTTCTTTCTGCTGCAGCTGTTCTCTGAGAGCTTTCACCTCAATTTCTGCTTGCTGTTCTGCTTCCCGTAGAAGTGTGGTTGGCTCCCCAAGACCGGTGTTCAGTTCCTTTTTGCCTTGCTGTTCCTCTGTGGTGTCCTTGGAGGATGTACGTGTCCCTGCCCTCAGCTCCTGTAGCTGCAATCCCAGCTTCTGGTTTTCTTCCTGTAGAAACACGCGCTGGAAATTTGCCACGTCTTTGGCCATGGAAAATTCACTTCTGGCCTCCTTGAGCTGCTCCTGTAAGGGACCTATGTCCGCCACCCCCTTTGACTTGGCTATTTTCATCCACGTGTGTGTACGGAATCTTTCTTCCTCTAATGCAAAAAAACATTGGCACAATAAATTTCTGAGGTATAATCTTTCCAACCTCTAAAAAGTTGTAATATGAACTCAGACTTGGCTGAGGGTTGGGCTCCGGTATGTGCTATTTCTTCACTTCCTCTGGTGGCTCTACTTCACCCTCCCTTGGTGGTGATAAGGGTGCTTCTCCTTCCATTTTCTCAGTTTCTTTAAGCCTGGCTAAGGTTTCCTGTAGAGCATTTTCAGCATCCTGTAGCCGAGCTTTTTCAGTCAATTGGTCTAACTTGCCTTGCCACGTAGTTTTCTTCGGGCTTCCCCTCTCATAGGTGACTGATATCCTCGAGGGGGACCTTTCCTTGGGCAAAGTAGGGGCATCTTCAATGATGATCGGGCTGCTGGACGGAGGCTGTGGCTTGCCCGTCTTTATTCTCACACTTCTTCGAGCTTTAAAATATAGAGGGGTCTCCCTCTTTCTCTTCTCCTTTGGCTTAGGAGGTGTGCTGAGGGCGGCCAACACAGCTGCTGCCTCCCTTTCACGAATGTCAGCTTTCTTCTCCTTGGGTTTCACTTTTTCAGGGCTTCCTGTAGAAGACCCTGTTTTAGTCAATTTCGGGCTTCCTGTAAAAGACCCTTTTTCAGTAATTTTCGGGCTTCCTGTAGAAGCTGGTTTCGGCTTTCCTGTAGAAACATGTGTCGCCGCCTTGGTTTGCTTTGTTGCATGAGTTTTGCTTTTTGACTTAGTTGCGGTCGCTGTCGAGGCACTCTTGTTGATGTGGACCTTCTCAGCCTTGTCCATTCTGCCTTGTAACCTTTTCTCTCTTGCTGTCAAGATGGGTGTGTCCTCTTTCTCCTTGTCACCCTTTTTCTCTTGTTTCTTCTCTTGATTTTTCTTCTCCTCTGTGGTCGGGGTCTTTTGGCCTTTTTCTTTTTTCACTGCGGGCACTGACTCTTTCTCCTCACTGCTAGATGAACCGAGCTCTTCGGTTAGCATCTTGATGTCCCCGTCCTTTGTCAAATTTCTGAAGGCTTCCCATGAGAGAGGAACCTTGTATGTGTGGAGCGCATCCTCCACGAGGACTTTGATCAGTCCATGGTGGGCTACCTGGTCTGGTGTGCCTTCTTTCAGCTTGGTTTCACACTCAATCAGAGACTGTAGTAGAAAGTAAGGGAGACTGAGTTTGTTTTCTACAGGTAGATCCATCTGGTGCCGTAATTCAGTGAGTAACCGAAAGTGGTACCCGTATACAATGCTAAAACGGCCTTCGCAGGTGATGTACTTCATAATTTGCAGGCTCACTTCATTCCATGGTGGCAGTAAACTGGTTCTACAAACCCCATTTTTGTCTTCTGAAAATTCCTCCTCTGGTGGAAAGAACTCTTTCTTAGCTTGTTGGCTCAATTTCCTTTCTTCTTTATCCCATGGTAATCCCATTGGGAGCTCCGTAACTCGGCTGATGAATTGTGGGGTGAGTTTGAGGCTTAAAACCCTGAAGTTAACGGTGGCTAATGTTTTAGATTTCGGCCTCAGAGCTTGCAAAACCTCTTCTGCCACTTCGTCGTCATAGCCCTGCAATTTGTCACAGAAGGATATCCAGTGCGCTCGTGTGAAGAGCTCCACCACCTCAGGATTTTCTCTTAACTTCGCTGAATCAGTGGGCTCCCTTCTGATGAACCCACCCGGCATGGTGAAAAACTGCTGCGTTAGCTGGAGGTGGAAAATGCGGAAGAAATTTGGTCTACTCGGACAGAGCGTAGGATTATGCCTCTGTCATGCACATAATTCACAAAGCTTACCCCCTGAGAACCTTTAACACAGTCAACTACACTGACATCCTATAGGACGACAGTTCATGCACGGCAGACAACAATTGCAACAATTTTCTACGACTAGACTGTAGACAACGATTCTGCCACCTTCAAAAACCAATTGCATGGAGAGTTCAGGCTTACCTTTTTAATCCGCCACCTTTTGACGTGAGGAACCCGACTTCCTGTAGAAACAGCTTTCCTGTAGGAGCAGCGCGCGATTTCCGGGGGATACTGCAGTGGGTCTGCGCTCTTGGTGTTGCTTCACAGGCGTTCTGATGGCCAAAGACTCGGAGTATCGAACTGCAGAGGGATCCGGATGATCACTCGAGTCTCAAACGGTGAATGATAAATGCATGGGGTGGAAATCTAGCCGATTAGATTTGAATCGGCAGAATCCGTGGCGCGGGGGTGAGCTGTCCCTGCCGGACCATTGGGCGATGTCACACCATCATTCTTCTACAAGTTCTCTTACTGCCGCATCATTCCCCGCAGATCCGCCGCCGCCATTCTCGTTAGAACTCGTTTCTCCCTGAGTGGACGGTTCTCACGTGTCCACTGCCCGTTTTTTCACGACCACCATTCACACATCCGGCTCGACCAGCTGACTGGTCGACGTGGCCAATCGATTGACCATACAACCGCTCAACCCATCCATTTCACACTTGCAAACATTTTCAAAGTAAAATTCATGCAATTCGACGGAAGAAAGGGTCGAGGCACTTACCTGTGCGGCCGCAACACGATTGTTCAGGCTCTTGGACGACGATGAGTGGATTTATTTGTTGATGGTGGATTTGCACAGGCCCGGAGGTTCATATTCACAGGTCGCTGACGATAGATTGGATGCTTCAGCTGCATGCGCCCGCGTTTTCATTGTATATGGTGTGCACTCTAGCGGGCTTAACTGTTACGGGACTCGTGCAGGATGTCCTGTAACAGTTTCTTCCTCCTCGGGTGCATGCTACACGACGAAGGCAATGGCCCCACGATCACGCTCACAGAGCTCATGGATGGCTGGGATGGATATGGTATGACATCTCAGCGTTTTTTTTTCATCTCAAAAATTGCTTTTCTCTTGATAACTCAATGATCTGCTTTGATGGTGCAGGTAACTTCATTGCATGTCGACAGGGATGGTAGAAAGAGGTGACAGCAGTGTATAAGGGTGCCAACAGTAGCTTGCATGCATCCAAACCAACCCTTGGTCGTTAGATCTCCTCATAAAATGAATTCTGGGCCGTCCCGAACTTCTACAGGAAGTTTCCTGTAGAAATACAGAACTTCCTGTAGAAAAGTTGCGTTTCCTGTAGAAAGTCTGCACCTTCCTGTAGAAAGTCTGCATCTTCCTGTAGAAGACTCAAGACATGATGAAATTGTGCACATACCTTGGAGGAAATGAGTATTCTTGGAGGAGGTGCTGGTGAGGTCTCCTGGCAGCATGATAAGGATCTTTGGCTGTGCATTAAGAGTCCTCCTCACCTTCATAGAACACCTGCAACCTGCATGCATTTTCACATTATAAACTTGTTGTCCTTATCTTTTTGCTTATTGTTTTCTTTTTCTTTTCTCTTTCTTTTTTCCTTTTTTTTCCTTTTTTTTTTTTTTTTTTTTTGAAAAATAGCAGGGGCGCCTCAATGAGATTTTCACCCTTGCCATCTGCCTTAAGCGCCTCAGAGAGGTTTTCACACAAGGATCTTTTTCAAATCTCTTTTTTTGAAAGACAATAGGGGCGCCTCAATGAGGTTTTCACCCCTACCACCTGCCTTGGGAGCCTCAGAAAGGTTTTCACCCAAGGATCTTTATTATTTATTTATTTATTTTTAAATCTTTCAGGGTATGCCCAAAGCAGGGGCAGAACCCTTCTCTATGACCAACACTGATTTCTCCATAGTTTTGATGAACTCTTGTCTTGAGAGAGGCTTCTTGTAGATCTTCAAGCGATGCCCATTGACAAGCATGGGGATGGCTTCTTCATCAATGGTTCAAATAAGAACGGATCCATTGTCATGGCATTTTTCCACTGCATATGGTCCTAGCCATCTGGTTCTCAGCTTCCCCTTGAAATCTTTGTATCTGGAGTCATACAACAAGGCCCAATCTCTTGGCTGGAATTGCTTGTCATGGAGGTGTTGGTCATGCCACACCTTTCTCTGAAGTTGAACCACTTCTGAGTGAAGGAGGGCCTGCATCCGGTGCTCGTCCAGTCCATTCAGCTGCAATAACCTTTCTTGTTGTGCATGGTTGAGATCTAGATCTAGCTGAGCTGCCATCCTCAAAGTGTTGTATTCAAACTCAATGGACGGCAAAGCTTTCTTCCCATAGACCAGCTCATAAGGTGTGAAGCCGGTGGTAGTCTTCCAGGTGGTGTTGTAAGCCCATGTGTCCTCAACCAGGCAATCTGTCCAATCTTTCCTACTGCTGCTCACCACCTTAGTCAAAATCCCTTCCAATGCTTTGTTGGTGACTTCCACTTGCCCATTTGCATGTGGATGATAGGGGGTGGAAGTCCTATGCTTGATCTTGTGGTGAGCTAGTATGTCTTCAATCAAGTTGGATGTGAACTGGCTCCCTTGATCGGTGACCAGCTCTCTTGGGTAGCCAAATTTGTAGAAGATGTTTTCTATTAAGAACTCGGCCACCTTCTCTTCTGTTGCTGCCTTGATTGCTTTAGTCTCTGCCCACTTTGTCAGGTAGTCAGTGCACACAATGATGTAAGACCTTTGCCTTGAAGGAGGGTTGATTGGACCCACAAAATCCATACCCCACTTCTCAAATGGCTCAAGAGTCACTTGAGGTTGGAGAGGCATCTCATCCCTTGGAGTCGGTTTCCCCATTCTTTGGCATCGGTCACATTGGCTGATATATATTCTGACATCTTGATGAAGTGTGGGCCAATAGTAGCTTACCTACAGGATTTTGAAGGCAGACCTCTTTGCTGCAAAATGTCCTCCACAAGGCCCATCATGACAGGTGAGGAGGATATCAAAGACTTCCTCCTCCCTTACACAACGCCTTAAGATCTGATCAGGGCCAAGCTTGAACAGGTTGCCCCTGATCCATGTAAATGAGGCACTTTTTCTGATGATTATGCTCTTCTCTCTTGAAGATAGGTGCGGAGGGAACTGTGTTGAAACAAGGTAGTTTGCTATATCAGCAAACCATGGAGAGAGTACTGAGATAGCAAACAGATGTTCATCGGGCATCTGGTCATCCACTGTTCCATCCTCATCTGCAGACAAATCCAATCTAGATAAAAAGTCAGCAACAACATTTTCTTTACCTGGTTTTTCAATAATGGTCAAATCAAACTGCTGCAACAAAAGTAACCATCTAATAATACGAGCATTCACATCTAGTTTATTCATTAAATATCTAATTGCAGCATGATCCGTATGTACAAAGGTTTGATAGCCAGTGATATAATGTCGGAACTTGTTCAGTGCATGGACCACAACCAAGAATTCTTTCTCGGTTACAGTGTAATTCAGCTCGGCTTTGGACAAGTTTTTGCTAACAAAGTAAATGGCATATGGAAGTTTTTGTTCGACTTGTCCTAAAGCTGCCCCTATGGCTTTGTTTGAGGCATCAGTGTGGATGTGGAAAGGTAGGGCCCAGTTTGGACCTCTCAGGATTGGGGCTGACACCAACTTGTCCTTTAATTCATTCAAAGCCCTCTAAAAATCGTCAGTCCATTTAAACTCCACATCTTTTGCCAACAGAACAAACAATGGCAAGGCTAGCTTGCTGAAGTCTTTAATGAATCTCCGGTAATACCCTGCTAATCCTAAGAAACTTCGGACATCCCTTACCTTTTGGGGAGGTGGAACCTTCTTGATGAGAGCAATTTTGTTAGGATCCACTTATAACCCTTGGCAAGAAATGGTATGGCCTAGCACAGTCCCTTCAGTCATCAGGAATTCACATTTTTCAGGACTAAGGGACAGGTTCATCTCAATTCATTTGGTTAGGACCTTTCCTAGATTGGACAATGCTTCCTGGAAGTTGGACCCATAAGGAGTGAAGTCATCCATATAGATTTCCACCGCATCATGGACCAGCTCCGAGAAGATGCTCAAGACAGCTCTCTGGAAGGTAGCAGGAGCATTGCATAGCCCAAAGGGAAGAACTCGGTAGGCAAAGGTACCCCAAGGACAAGTGAAGGTGGTCTTATCTTGGTCTTCCGGGCTGATTTGGATTTGGTTGTACCCGCTAAACCCATCCAGGAAGGAGAAGAACTTCTTTCCTGCCAGTCCATCCAACACTTGATCTATGAAAGGTAGAGGGAAATGGTCTTTCTTGGTAGCTTTGTTTAGTTCTCGGTAGTCCACACAGATTCTCCACTTCCCATTTTTCTTGGGAACCAACACCAGAGGGGACACCCATTCACTATCTGAGATGGGGTAAATGAATCTGGCATCCAACAGTTTTTGCAATTCTTCCTTGACAATGTCCTTAAGGGCTGGATTCATTCTCCTCTGAGGTTGCCTAACCGGTTTACAACCCTCTTTGATGTATATGTGATGGGTACAGACCGAGGGATGGACTCCTTTCATCTCCTTATAGCTCCAAGCAAAAGCATCTAGGTGACTGGCCAACAGGCTACACAGCTCCTTTTCCTGGGAAGGAGATAGGGAGGAGCTGATCTTTAATGTTCTCTCAGGGCCGAACTCCACATTCTAGACTCTGGGAGTGACAGGGTTGGTGGCACAAAGGTCCACTAAGGTGCTGGCTTGGGCATCCTCCACCAATTTCTCTAAGGATAGTGCACTGGAAGGTGGATTTTGGATCAAAGTCTCAATCAAGTCATCCTCGGTTGGGGGGTCTCTTCTGGTGGTATCTAGGGTGCACAAAGGTGCTGAGTACACCTCATCCTCCTCTCCTTCCTCCAACCACAGTGGTAAGTCATGCTCTAAGGAGGGTTGGGCAGGAGGATATAGGACTAGCTGCTTGGACATAGGACCGTTTTTTATGGTCATGTTTCCTGCACGACAACTTATGTAAGCATCTGCAGTGGCTAACCAAGGCCTTCCCAGAATAAGAGGATATCCAGTAAGCTTTGCCTTGGGTTGCAGAACCAAGAAATCTGCAGGGTATTCCCAAGAGTCGACAGAGACCAAGACATCCTCCACAATCCCTTCGGGAGTCACAGTGGAGCGATCTGCTAGTTGCAGTACTGTCGAGGTCTTCCTCAAGGAACCCTGAAGATTGAGTTTGAGCATGGTATCCCTGGTCATCACATTAATGGTAGCCCCCAAATCAATCAAGGTGTGAGGTATGATGGTGCCATTGATGTGGACATCTACTACAGGACTCCCAAGATCTAGGTACTTTGGGCAGATGACTTGTCCTAACATAAGGTCAGACAGTTGTCCTAAGACATTGATGGTTGAAGCATCTCTCTTTCGCCTGCCTGGGTGTTTAAAACACTTTTCCTTAACCAGTTTGTTGTATATTGGCACATCCTTGATGGCTTGGAGAAGTGGTATTTTCACACACAACTGCTTGAACTCTCCCAGAAGCTCATCCTCCTCTGGGTTGGGTTGTGTGGTGGCTGTTAGTCTCTCAGGAAAGGGTAATATAGCCTTTGGTTCACTTTCCTGTTTGTCCTCCTCGTCCTCTGGGGGAGGAGGTTGGCGATCCGGAAGAGTCTTTCCAGATCGAAGATTGATCTCCTGGATCTCCATAGCATAGGTAGGGCATGATGTTTCCCCAGTGTATACCTGCTGGGCCTGTCTATTGTTGGGGTTTGGGTTCGGTTGAGCAGGCATTTGAGGTTGCCTTGGAGGAGCAGGAGGTAATGGTTGAGGTTGAACTGGTGGTGGAGGCAAAATGGCGGGAGGAGTGTTGTACTGGGGCCTCCACCCCGACTGAGGTGCATTCCACTGAGGCTGTGGCTGGGCATGTGAATGATATGAATGAGTAGTGGGTTGAGTAGGGTACTGAGGTGGATAAGACCATGGAGGAGGCATAGACCAGGAAGGATGAGCAGGGGGACCCCAGAAAGGCATAGGAGTCGATTGGTTGGGGCTGTAATAAGCTTGAGGTGCCCCTTGCATCCCCTGCTGGTAAGGTCTAGGTCCTTGTGGCCTCCTTTGGTTGAGAAAATAGAGAGGTTCAGTGGGAGCTTCTGTCCCTTGGTACATAGCTTTAAGTCCAGGTAAGGTTGGGCATTGATTTGTGGAATGGTCCTCCTCACAAACAAAGCACACTTCAACCGAATGCAATGGGCATTCGTTCTTAAGGTGTCTCCTTGTACATCTAGGGCAGAAGATAGCCAAGGCCCTCTCAGCTTCTTCCTTCTTCTGCTGGATCCTGAATGTGTCCAGTTGCATGGCGATGGTCTGTCTCACCTCACTCTTAAGATCTTCTAATTGATTTGCAAACTCGTGCTTGGAGAAAGGAATACCAGCTGAGAGAAGGTTTCCTCTACCTCGTTTCCGAGCTGCCCTAGAGTGGTTTCTGAACACAGTCTTGATGTCCTCATAAGGCAGCTGGTAAATATCTCCCCCAGCTAACATGTGAAGGGTATCTAGAAGGTCTTCAGGGACTCCTCGGAGCAGGACCAACTTGAGGGATTCAGGGTCAAGTGTGCACTTGGCCCGCTTATAGCTAAGTTGGAACCTCTCCTCATAATCCTCTAAGGACTCATCATTTCCCATGGTCATCCGAAAGATTTCTCCCTTGGTTTTTTTGGACCTACAGTAGTCCCGGTACTTGGTATTGAAAGCTTGCTGCATCTGAGCCCAAGTGGTGATACTATTCCCAGGTAGGCCCATGAACCAGCGTAATGCTGCATCCTTAAGAGTTGAAGGGAAGAGTTTCAGCTTCTGCTCATCTTCAGTATAGTCATAGGTTCTACAAAGGACAAAAAACTCAAACAGGAAGGTATCAAGATCTTCAGTGGTCAGTCCATGGAAGTGAGGCAGAGCAGAGGGGCTAATGTTTTTCATTTTCATGTCTCCATTGGTTTCTCGGATGGGGAAGGCACCTTCTATTCTCTCATCTTCTCTTCTATTGTCAGCCATAGCTTCAGATGGGATGGTCTCTAATTCTTCTTCTACTATAGGATCTTCGTATATCTCAGGAGGTTCACCTATAGGTTCTTCTGGATCATTGTCACCGAAGAAGAGAGAAGGGTGACTCAGTGATGTGGTGGGGGTGTTGGGTAGGAATTTGCCTGTTTTATCTCGATTCCTACGAGGCATGAAATGGAAAGACTTTTTGATTGCTTTTTCTTTTTTCTCTTTGGTACCTGCAAAACTGAAACAAATTGATCTACAACTAAATATCTTGCTGAAATAAAAATGCAGAATTGAAATGAAAGCAGGAAAGGACTAATCTACTCTGCTCAAATGGAATTTGCAGGAATGGAAATGCTAGTCTACGCTTGCAGAATTGAAAGGCTAATCTATGCTTGCAAAATTGAAATTGCGGAATTGAAATGCTAATCTATGAAAGCAGGAAATGTCTATGCTACTTTTGCAGAATGGAAATGAAATAAACTACTTGGCAGAAGGCAAGAGTAAGAAAATAGAAGAAAATCAACAATTACTAATACTCTAACGCTTCCCCAGCAACGGCGCCAAAAAGATGGTGGGCTCCAATATTGTAGCAATAATGCTACAACTCCTGGAGCTTCTTTCTCTAATTTTATCAACCTGGTAGTTCGTAACAAACTTGGAAGCGACGGTGCTGTATGCACAAGTACTAGCTCTTGTCGCAGCTGTCACTTGGTCAGCTGGCACAAGTCCGCTAGGGCTCAAGCAAACTTCGATATGTTCTCAGAATAAGCTTTCTAAATGATGAACGAAGGCTATCTCAAAGGAAATTAACCTACTTTGCAAGAATCAACTTGAAAGCCAACCAAACATGGAAACCCTAGTAAACCCTAATCTGACTAGCTTAATCCTTATGATGCAATGGTGGGAATGCAACTTCTAGAAATGATGCCATTACTTCTAGTGAGATGAGATGCATGAATTTAAACTACTTCCATTGAAGAGAACACGTTTTTGGTATTTTTGCTCAAGTGGGTGGAGTTATTATGATTGTGCTTCTTACTTGGTCTGAAATGTGCAGGGGTAGTTCAAGGGGGAGGAAGGCTTGGGAAAGGTTAGGAAGACTCTGAGAGGTTCTAGGGGATCCCTCACATCATTCCACAGAAGTTCACAACATTCAGGTGCTTGGAAACCGTGTTTGCAGACTTCTACAGGATGTCTGCAGGGGATCCTACAGGAAACTCAGGATTTCTACAGGAAGTCTGCTAACTTCTACAGGATGTTCTACAGTCGGAGTTTTGGGTGATGGAGGAGTGAAGGAGCTGTGTGGGTGGATAGGTAAGATGAAAGAGGAGCGTGTGATGACCTATGGATAGAGAGATGAGATGGAGAGAGAGAGGATAGAGCTGGTTGGTCGATAGAAGGGTAGAGTAGTGGAAGGTCAAAAAGATTGAGCAACGTGGACAGTAGAAGGGTTGGAAGGCAAATGAGCTGAACAGAGGATGAGTAGGTGGCTTAGGCACGGTTCAGAAGGATAAGAACACGATGAAGTGGTGTTGCGCAGTGTAAATGAAACAAATCACCCTTATCTTGCATGTAAACGAAAGTTCACCAACCTATTCTAACTGTTTTATTAGGAATCAAAGAACAACAATGTAAGTTGAAGGGAATTCGTGCATGATGTTGAACCAAAGAGTCATTACTCAAGATATAATCGCATGGACAATTCTTCAATCGAAAACATTACATCAATACTTGCATGCATATGTTAAAACATTGTTTTTGGCAGTTGGCACGGTCTACACTTCCGGTCCCCAAACAGAGGTGAAAGTGAGCATGCATTCAACCTTTTTTGAACTCAACGTAACTTCAATCTCCCTACGCTAATTCTGAACTACTGAAACAACTGCATTCATGAAACTAACCTACATAACCAAACCGAAACAGTCAACTCAACAAACTGTATTTTTCAGGTGCATGTAAAGGAAAGAAATGCAATGATAAAAGAAAGACAAGTAACAATACAAAAAGAAGGAGGTCTATTGCTCTCAGGTTGGGCCCTAACCTGAGAGCTATAGCTCCCCTAAGAACTCAGAATCGAATCCAAATCTGCCTGCTTTTTATTAAAAGATCATAATCATGAGTCTAACAACATGCCAAAATTTTCTTACAAAGAGCAAAAACAGAGCTACAGCTCGTAATCCAAAATCTACAACAAAAGTTCAAGAGTCTCATCGAAGGCTACAGCCTCAATATTTATACATGATGAGGGCCAAGCTGGCCTCCTCAATTAGTGGAGCTTGGCTGTCCAACTAAAAGTAAACTGTTATTCCTGTAGAATTCGTTGGCTGCCTTCTAGCTCGGTGGTGATAGCTGTTGGAGCTCGGAGTTGGGGTGGAGATCACGAGGAAGGTCATTCAAGGCTTTGGACAACCTCCCTATAAACCCGCAATGCCACCTTGGCTGTCTCCTTGTCTTCATTTGCGTGGTCTTTGCTCCATTTAATGTCAAAAAACCTGAAATCATCATGTATTAACCACATAGGCATAATGACTGCCCTTCTTCTACAAATAACACGAATATACTAAGAAATGATGCATAAGTGATAAAAAATGAAGGGTTGAGCAAGGTAAGTAGGCCAAATGAGCCCAAATTGTTACCAAAATTTGGGGCTCATCACTATCCCTGGACTAACTCTTCACTTATGCGATCTAAAATAGTTTCTAATAGCAATTGGTAATAAAGATCATTCAATTGCTACAGAAAAAGAATTCATTAAAAGTGAATTGTCTCGTATAAGAAATTAGTCGAAAACAATTGTGAGAAACATATCGCATAATAAGTTATTCATACATTAAGCATAAACAGAATAGTCACCACTGTACAAAAGTGCCAAATGATAACTTAAACATTCAAGCTTTCATATATAAACAACTGAAAATAACATATTACTTGACACATAAGTAGAAATCATTAAGAGATAAAAGTACCATTGATAACAAGTCCTACTCATGAGCTTCAACAATATAGATTTATCTTCTTAGAATTCAAAATCTACTAAGAGTACAAAAGTGCATTTCAGTAGCAGACATTAAACACAGATATCAATAAATATCGTTCCATTCATTCATCAAAACCTCCTCAGAGGGTGCAGAAGTGCATGTTCTGAAGAAATTTTTTTGACAAATTTATAGACCCCTCTCTAAATGCATGAGAGGGGTTTAAATACTACTAACTAAATACTAAAAATACTTTATTACAAAAATATAGGAGGCGGTTTAAATGACCGTCCTCATCTAAGGAAAAAATAAATCAAAATAAAACTAAAACTATATCTGAAAAATTAACTATGCATCTGTTCTCTTTGATCGCAAGCATTCAACATCGGCTTCAGGAGCGTCAGTTGGCCGACCTCCGATTTTAGCTATCCTATGAAAACAGAATCGGCAAGTGCTAGCGCTATCTTTTTGGCAGAATTTGTGAGGCATTTTAGAGTCATACACTGACTGTGTGGTTTAACCAAGTATTGCCAGTAAGTGTCCCAATTCAACTTGGTTAACTTCTTGATTGACTCTGCCCTTTCTTTAGCTCTCTGTCTCCAGCTTGTCTGCAATTGCTGTGCTTTTGGGAGAAATCCTGGAGCGGTTTCTGATATTAGGTTTGCTTTATGCAGATTTTCATTAACACAGTCAATGACGTTGCTCGTTGCCGTTGCTGCTTCTTCCGCTGCCTGTTCTGCCTTTTTAATCTGTGCATCTCACTTATTGAACAACAATTATTTATGTGATTCATTGATCCTGAATAACCCTGCTTTCTAGCCTTCTTATGATTCCTTCCATTTCAAATAATCAGAAATTTTCTTATCAATTAAATCATAATCAAGTCGCAAATCCACAACTTGACTTGTAATTTTATCGCTCATCTCGCAATGGGAACTCCATTGTGATATTTTTGGTAGAGGGCCTCTTGCTGTTGCAAGAGTTGGTCATTCAAGGCAAGGGCTTCTGAGACAAATTTTGTGATTTTGGGGTCATCTTTATGCATTTATAACACAGCCTGTAATTGATGTTCCTTTTCGGCCAAACTGCTTTGATACCCCAGCTGCATCTGTTGAAGGTCCTATTGTAATTTTTCTAATTTCTCTTCTGCTTCCTAGTTAGCGCTAGCCTGCTGTAACTTTTGTTGCAAAACTAAGATTTTTTCTTCTTTATCCTTGAGCAATAGCTATACTTCAGACGCTTTATCAATAGTAGCAGAAGCATAGGCTCTTCCGATCTGGGATAACTTAGTCAAATTTTCTGCAGGATCAATGGTAGGGTCTTGCCAAAGGACATCTAGCTGCTCTGCCTCAGGTGAGAGAATGTTGTCTAATTTTCGTTTCTTTCTTTGTCTTCTTAGCACTGCTTTGTGCTGTGGACTATAAAATACATCTACAGGAGGGATCTCCTCTATCTTCAGCATGATTTCAGACGATGGGGCTATGGGAATATGCTCCTTTTCTGGAGCATTACTGATTCTTTCAATGACCATATGTGTCATTGTCTGCACTTTATTCTCAAGTGTCTTCATGTTCTGCTCCTCGGTATTGATCATTTCATTAAATGTTTCCCACTCTTTCTCCAGCTCAATTCTCACTGGCTTTGATGGTTGGATGAGGGGAGCGAGAACCTTCACCTGTGATGTTGACACCACTTGTTGCTCTGGGTTCTCTTTAGATTGGGCAGTATCCATGACTGACCCTTCACTTTTATTATGGTCATTCTCAAACCGTTTAGAGCGTTCTGGTGATTCTTTCATAGACTTAGACCTAGACTTGTCTGTACCCGAGCTTCCACTTAAATTGATGCTGGGAGTTGGCTCCCTTATTGGTTCTAAGCTCAACTTATCCAAGGGGATGCTTGCTAATCTCTGCTCTCTGTATGGTTTGAATTCTTGGAATTCTGCTGGGCCAAATTGAATTTGAGCCATATGAAAAATGTCTTTCAGTGTATTCTTCTGTTGGAATATGTCATCAAAGAGATCATCTTCTTTAGTGAATACCTTTATCTTGATAGCCATAGTAAAATTCTTAATTACATCAAAGGGATCGAATTGTCTCCCTGGAAATTTAAACAATCATAGACTCAGCATGTTGTCTACTTCTTTGAAGGCATGGCCTAAGTCAAACAGTGAAAAGGTCCCACAGGCGACAAGGAATTGCGACCAGATGGCCTTTTTCTTGTCTTTCAATTCTTTGCTCATTCCTCCAACCCCGTAGGTCTGGTAGGAAATTTCACGAGCCAATAACTTATCAGGAACATACAAGGGAAGCACATGAGGGGAAGCAATGCTTCCGAATACTCTGATGTAAGTGAAAACTCTTCTCCAAACCATCTTCTGACAGGGAGAATATCAACTTTAGCTTCGGGGGAAAATCTTGGGGCATCTTTATTGTACAACATTCTGTGAAGAGGTAACATAACTCCATGACAAATTCTGTAAAAATATGGGATAAACTTGGAATCCCACAATTCCTTATGGTAGACGTGAATGGGCAAGGGATTCTGTATAGTCCACTTCCAACCCATTAGAGGAAATCTAGAAACAGAACAAATTGCATCCATAACATAAGCAGCTAAAAAGAAAGGAGGATAAATCCTCTGAGAGGGAGTTCTTTTAGACCGGTAGTTCCAAATAGCCGAGGCTAAATTATCAGACAATATCTGGGCCTAATCCATAATAGTGGCGTTAGTGGCCGCATCTAATAGGGGTAGCCACTCGGATGAAAAATTATTGATATCAGGCTTTCCAAATAGCCTACATAGCATAGCAACAGCAAAACAATATGGGGAGGAGAGGGAACCAGTACTGTACATACCATGTTTGTCTTTTTTCAATGGTTCTTCCTTTGCTGACCAGTTCTTGGTGCACTCCGCCAAGTCTTCGTTTTCTTTGGCGAATTTCTCCACGAACTGCTTGTTGTAGCTTGCCTGCAGCTCTGGTAAATGATACATGAGTCTTAAATCCTATGGGGTGAATGACCCAATAAGCTCCTGGCTCTGAGACTTGAATTTCCTGTCTGTTATATCAACACTGTCCAATACCCACTTGACCATGTCTGTATAGGGAAGTATCTTAGGCTTTGCTGCTATGTGGTGCAGGAATGAGCATGCAAGTTCAGTAAGTGATCCTTCGGATGACCCGCGTGCATCAGCTGTAACTGTAACTTTCATAACTCTGGGGTTTTCTTCTCCCAGCAGACTGTACATGCCTTCCCAAGTGGATATGTCGGCTTCTCTTGTACAAGTGGTGTCTGTGAATAAGGGTGTCATCTCTGTTTTCTCAGCAACCAGAGCTTTTCCCTTCTTTCCCATTACGTTCTGCAAACTGGTCTATATATTATTCTGCTTACTACCCCTGCAAGTTCATGAGTAAGGAACGAATAATGGTAAATGATAAGGTGATGGGAAAGCTCTTAATTTTGAAATCATATCAAATATATCACCCTACGTGAAACAACCTTTCGATCAGATATAAATCTTTTCTCATAAATGACCTTCAATAAACCACTAAATTGACATTAACACCCATAATGTGGTATCGGATTATGAGAAATATTTCATTGAACAATGAGCCCTATTGATCTGTGATAAAACGATTTTTCGATTTGCTTCACAATATCGCATATCACAATATCGCAAGATTGCCATATCGCTAATCCTTTTTGTTAACAATCATTTATTTTGCGACTTCGAGATGCGATTTGCAAGATGCTTTATTGCATATCGCAAGATCAGAATGTTTTATCTTAGGTGGTGCTTGCGACATATGACATTTGTGATGTGCGATAAATCTGTAAAGCATGCGATTTCGCATCATCGTGTTTTTGCAATTTCGAAAGTTTGTTTATATGATATCCTCCATTACCCTTTTGCGATGCGATGTTTGTTGTTAAGAGAACGATTTTATTTGAAACTTATCATAATACTTAAGATTTTAGGTTTGCGAATGTTTTTCCTAAGATTATGATAGTGTATTTTATTCCAAGGGAAATATAGATGTTAGTTTTTTATTTTTATTTTAGAAGGGTCCCCATTTATTTAGTTTTATTACTAATACTTAAATAAAAAGGGGGGGGGGGGGGGGTTGTTGGCCAAAACAATTGGCGATTCACTAGGGAGAACCATTTATCTCTGATTATCTTTTGAGTTTTTTAAAACTTCCAAAACGGAAAAGTTTTCTGGAAAATCAAACTTTATTATAGAAATATAAAGTGCATCATGCTCATAGCCATTAACAATAGTTTGTTTCTTTCGTGCAAATTTTGATTATTTTCTTCCCAAAGCTAGTCATTGCATAAACATCAGTCACTACTTGGTTTATAAAGATAAAAACAAAGACATCTCTGTAGATCAGTTTTAAGTATGCTCATTTGTCGTAGGTAGAGCCTCTGTTGCTAGCAGGCGTTCAGAGCCTCGACAGGGTTACTTGTTACCCAGCAATGATCCTGTATCCTACTTTGAGAAATATACAATTTTCAAAGATAAATCCATATCCACACTTTTGTTTTCATTTTCATTTAATTCTTAAAGAACAATTTCTTGGTTTGGTGACCAAATTTTGACAGTGCCATTCACTTGATTTATAACTTTGTTGAACAAGCTGGCTAGTGATGAGACCCCTTGTCTTTTGATTGCAACAATCTTGAGTCATTGCCCTGTTTTGGTATGCAGTTTTGGCAACGTCGGCAAGTTATAATCTCTATGATCATGATAAGTCAGCTCGTGATGAGACCTCTTATTCTTTAAGTCTATAGTGTATCATTGGATTATTCTTTGAAACTTGTAATTCCCTAAGTGGGGAGGAAGTCATTGGTTCCTTAAGAATAGCTCTGGATGACAATTATAGAGTTTTTGAAGACAGCTTTTCTACAGAGAACTTTCATTTTGTTATTGGTGCTTTTCATGACTGATATAAAATAAATTCCCACTAAAGGTTGTTTTTATCAAAATTCATAAGGCTGAAACTAGTAAAATTTTCAAGCTTATAGCATTTGACTATATCTTTCAATAATAATGATTAATTTTCCAAATCAATTCTATTTATACAAGCGAAAAAACAACATTTAAAAGAAACATTAATCTTTTTCCTGAAATCGAAAGGTAACCATTTACAACCTATTTTATTATCAAAATAAATGTATAAACAATAATTTACAAAAATAGAAGAGGTCATCTTCTATGGAAAGTATTTTTTAAGGATCTGCCTATTAACAGGTAAAGACTCTCTTTTCCCTGCTAAATCTTGCAACATGAAAGTCGATGGACCTATAATCTCAACAAGTTGGAATGGTCCAAGCCACATTTGTTGGAATTTAGAATGTTTGCCTTTTTATTTGTGAGCCTTATCCCATTTCAATACTAAATCTCCAATTTGAAAATCCTTTCTAGATACCATGTTTGAATCGAAGGAAGCCTTTACTAATGCTTGATGATGAGCATGTGTAATTTTAGCATGTTCTCGTTGCTCTTCTAGCTTAAGAATCTGCAGTTGTCTTAGTTGTAAAGATGAAGATGGTGTTTCCTCAATAAATTAAACTAAGGCCAAAGAAGGAATTGCTAGATGAGTTGGGAGAACTACTTCTTTCCCATAAACTAAATTAAAGGGAGAAGTGCCAATGGAAGCCTTTTGAGTTATTCGATCTGCCATGCATCAAATATTTGTGCCAATTTTTATGATTCTGATCAATATTTCACTTAATGATTCTGATTAGGTTTTAATTTGTTGATTCGGCCAACCCGTTCCCTTGTGGGTAATAATTGGCATAATATTTAAGCTTAAAACCTCTTTTAAGTGCAAATTCAGTCATAGCATTGCCAAAAATATATGATGCATTATCAAACATTAAGGCAGAAGGTAAGCCAAACTTGGTAATTATGAATTGATCTATGAAATCGATGATAAGTTCAGCATTAGTTGTCTTGAGAGGAACTGCTTCTACCCATTTAGTAAAATAATCTGTAGCTGTAAGGATGTATCTATGTTGTTTAGAAGAGTGAGGAATGATATCACCTATTATATCCAATCCCCATTGATCAAATGGTTGATTGATATGACTAGTTGCAATGGCAATGATGGTTTCTTCTGTCTTCCAACAGTAGTTTGACAAACTTGAAATTTCCTTACATAGCTATGTGCATCTATAAATAGTGTAGGCCAGTAGTGTCCTGCGCATAAAATTTTGTGAGCTATTGCATCTCCTGCATAATGTCCACCTGCTGGTCCATCATGGAGTTCCTGCAACACATTTTCAGCTTCAGATTGCTCAAGACATCGAAGAAGAACATAATCATAATTCATCCTAAAAAGCTCATCGTTTAGGAGTTGATACTGCTTGGCTTTCAATCTTAAGGCTCTTTTCTTTGTATAATTCAGATTTGAAGGAGCATATCCATTTTTTAGATAAAACATGATATCAGCATATCTTGATTCAATATCGTTTAGGCTTACCTCATACATTTGTACCTCTTGATTAGGATATGGTATTTCAGAAATAAGCGATGCTCCAGCAAAAATCTTGCAAAAGCCTTAACCTTTTACAATATTTGTTGGCTTGATCTCAGCGTTGTATTCTTGTAGGGAAGTGACCCAATTTTCTCTCTTTTCACCCACGTCTTTCTGCACCAAGATATTTCTTACCGTTGGAAACGACACTATTATCTTTGTATGGGTTTTGAGAAGAAAGGGTCTAAAGTATTTGATCGCTTTGAAAACAACATAAGCTTGTTTCTCAACGTCCGAATAATTTAATTCAGCCCCTTGCAAATTTGAACTAAAGAAGGCAATTGGGGCTTCTGCTTTATCTTGATTGGCTTGCGTGAGTATTGCAGCATATGATTTCTCAGAGGCAAATGTATACAAAATGAAAGGATCGGAAAATTTTGGAGTTGCCAAGGATGGAGCATTAATAATCTCTTGCTTAATCAGATTGAATGCTTCATATTCTGCCTGACCCCATTTTAAAAGTGAGTTTTCTTGATCGTTGCTTGTAATGGTGACACAATTCTTGAGAAGTCTGGGACAAACCTTTTAACAAAATTAACTTGGCCAAGGAAGGATTGCATTGCTTTCTTATTATGTGGTAAGGATATTTCAAAAATTTCCTTAATTCTATCTGGATCAATATAGATTCTAGATTTTGACACTATAAATTCAAGAAGTTTTCCTTCACTTAATGCAAAAAAAGACTTTTTGGATTAAGTGAAATCCCATACGTTTGAAAACGTTGAAAGATCTTCTTTAAATCTCTGAGGTGATTACCACATTTTTTAGAATATATTGTTATGTCATCCAAGTAAATCACCACTAATTTATTTACTAATCCTTTCAATGCGATATCCATGGCCCTTTGAAATGTGGTGCCAGTGTTAATAAGCCCAAAAGGCATCTTTTGATATGCATAAATACCCCATTTGGTTATGAATGTGGTTTTTAGCTGATCATCGGGATGAACCAAAACTTGGTTGTAGCCGGAGAAACCATCTAAAAAGGACATCAATTCTGATCCCGCAACTGCTTGCAATATTTGTTCCATAGGAGGTAGGGGAAAATTATCCTTTTGGCAGGCTTTGTTAAGATTTCGAAAGTCAATACAAATTCGAATGTCTCTGTTTTTCTTTCTAACTGGAACCATGTTGGAAACCCACCTAGAATGTCGAACGGGAAAAATAATTTTGGCTTTCAACAATTTATTGAGCTCAGACTTAATCTGACTTTCTAAATTAGGATGGATTTTCCTCAGCTTTTGCTGGACAGGTTTTTCATCAGCTATCATCGGGATAGTATGTTGAATGATTGAAGTGTCGTAAGTCTTAAGGTCATCATAATTCCAGGCAAAGACACTTTTATACTATTTCAGGAGTCAAACAAAGGCTAATTTTTCTTTTGGGGCTAGGCCAAGACCTAAGTTGATATTCTGTGGCTTAGTATCCATTCCTAGATTTACTAATTCATAGTTCAGAGTTGAACTCTGAAGTTTTGAATTGGTAGACCTTTTGAATTTGTCTTTCAAATCGTATAGGTCTTCCAACTTGACTATAGATTTTGGTATGGCATTATTGGTGCTCTCTTATTGTAACTGCTCGTCATGTTGGTCCTCATCAATTATCTGATTATTGTAAGATCCTTCTGATGTCAGGAAACTTACAATATCAGGATCATCATTAAAAATTCTCTAGTTGGTAACATTATTAGGGATGGAGGGCCTAAAGATCAATTCGATTGAGAATCTGTCTGGGCTATAGTCTTCTAAGGGAATGAGATTGGAAGCTACATTAGCTAGGAGGTCAGCACTAGAATTTTGGAGTCTGGGAATGGATGAAATATTGAATGCTATAAAATGTTCAGTCAGATCTTGTACTAAAGATTGATAATGCTTTAAATGACCTGATAGACAATGTATAGTATTTGTACCTATTTAATAACAATCTCAAAGTCTTCAAAGACTTGTAGATACTTTACTTCTAGTCCAATTGCTTTGTACAACCCTTGCACTAAATCTTCATATTCTACAGTGTTGTTTGTGCAATCGAACTCGAGTCTGCAAGTTAGCATGGTTTTATTTCCTTCTGGACTAACTAATATACATCTTGCTCCTGCTCCATCATTAGACTTAGAACTATCAAAAATTAATTTCCAAAATAAAGAGTTATTTACAGGACTATCTACAAAATTAACGCATTTAGAACTATCTGTCGAAGAAAAGTTTCTACTTGATACAAGACAGAATGTTCTAAATAAGGCAAAGTATGAGCATTAAAATTTCCTAAGAAGGAGTCAACAGAATAGTTGCCAATTATATTGTTGTTGTAAGCTATAGGTTCATTTTCTCCTTCCAATTCCGTCACTATGTATTTTTGATGTCTTTCTTGTAGAGTCTCAAAGAAGGTATGTTTCGATAGTTATTTCAGTATCTTTTTCATTAGGATATATAAACCTTTCTACATTTTAAACTTAGATAATAACGAAACACGTGAGGTTAATAGGAAAAACTGATAATTGTCGTTCCTACGTGCAGGAAGGAGGAAAAGCATAAATTAGCCATCTCAAAGGGAAAGACGAAGAGGAGCTAACTGCTGTCCCTTTGACGGGAAACCGCAAACAGACCAGATCAAAACGGACCAACCCAGAAAAGGAAGCGGAGATACCAGCTCGGAGCAGAAAAGGAAAGAAGTGACTCAGGGTTAATGATTCTGCGAATCCCTCAAGATCTTAGATCCTGAGGGATCGCTATTTTATCTATTTTCTGTATCTAGATATCTTCGTCATCATCCTTATATAAGAGATAGCATTGTTGGGTACAAGGGAGGTTCTGTTGTAATTCCTTTTTAACAGATCAAGACTATGATCTTTATGTCCTGTTAAGACTTGCTTTGTTGTAAGTTTATTTCATGCATTAATACAGACTTGGTTACTCTTTTATCTTTGATCCTGGGTCAATCTTAAGTGGTGTACCCCTGGAGGCTAAGGGCCCGGCCTTGGAGGACACTTGCTCTTGCACCATTACGTGTGGTTTCTGTGTGGTTTGTTCATAGGCGTAATCTGGTAATCTGTTGTGTTTTATGAACGTTATATTACATGCTCTGTTATGTTTAACTTGTTTAATGTTCCTGCGAATTGAAGTCTTATATTGACACTGTATTATGTTACCAATTCATTAAAGTGTTGATTAATCTCTACAGGATATTATCACTCCAGTACAGAGTTCATTGTGATTGTGCTTTAGCATTATGACAGTTATCTTGAGAAGTCTGATTTCAGATGATTATTGAATGTTACTGTTTATATCTTGAGATGCAATCGCATGCGTTTATTTAGATCAATAACAGAAGCAGATTAAGCACGTTGTGTTTCTAGGGTTGTAATTGGTAGTATTGTTCTATAGTATGTGTACATCTTTTAAGACTGCAGGATTGATGTTTTGATTGGAGTGGTTAGATAGAATCGCAGCTTGATGAACTTGGTTATTGCTTATTCCAGTTCCTGTTCCATTTAGTTGTTGTTCCTTTTCTGAATTGTTGTTCCATTTAGTTGTTGTTCCATTTCAATTGCTGGTCTATTTCAAGATTGCTGATTTGTTGTTTCATTTACTTGCCATTTCTTAAGGACAGAATCAGGCTGTAGTGAGTGTTAGCATCTGCTATTTGGCTCCTAGACCTCTGATCTGCTCCCATCAGCTATGAAAGGGATGGGTTATTGCTACTAAACCCTTGGCTGATGTGCTGTTCTATTTCATCGCTATTTCCTTTACTTGTCGTTTCATTTATATTCATCAAGGACGATCTCAGGCTGTAGTGAGCCCCAGCATCTGCTATCTAGCTCCCAGACCTCGGATTTTTTCTCATCAGTTATGAAAAGGATGGGTTATTGCTACCGAACCTTCGACTGATGCAATGCTTGGTGTGATTTAGCCTTTTGAAGTAGTTAAGTTGTAGACATGCAACCATTTACTTTCGTAGCCTTTAAGTAGCTGTACTACGAGCATTACTCTGACAAGTGCTAAGCCTCAGACTAAGACACTCTTTTGAAATAGCAAGATGTTCTCGGATTGACATACTAATGTGAGGTAACTAGAGGTGAAAGAGACCCTTTTTATAGCTCTACATTTTGGCGTCGTTGCCGGGGAAAGAGTGTAGTCGTTTGTCTTTTTCAGGGTAGTGTACGAACCTGCTAGGGAAGAATTGGGTTTTGAAAATGGAAGGTAAGAACCTACGTACGGAGCATGTAAAAGCCCTGCTCCTTTACCCGCTTTCCTGCAGATTTGCTGCTATCTACTTAAGAAATATTTAGTAGTTAAATTGAGTGCATGACTAAGCAGAAAAAGCCGGAGAAAAATCCCAAACCTTTGCCAAAGCTAGAAAAAGCTAAGGGGCCAGTGACCCTTGGTCGAACAACATTCATAGATGAAATATATAAGAAATCCAAATCTCAGCCTTCAGTAGGACCTAGGAAAGTTATTTCTAGACAGCCTACTAGCTCCCTTCAGGCCACAGGTTCACCATCTGTAGCCTTTGCTGAGGTGCATAGTCAAATTGACGAACAAGACTTTCAAGAAATTGAAAATTCTATTCCAGAACAATTGCAAGAAGGGAATTTCAGTAATCTTTGTGAAGGAGAAGGGGAAACAGGGGAGATTAGAGAGCCGAGATCTCCTCCTAGGATAACTCAGCCATTGAATAGCCCAGACAAAGGAAGTGCGGTAAAAATTATTATTGAAGAGATCCAATCCCCTCAGATAGAAATTCCAGATAGAGGAAGTGTTATTAAAACTAATCCTGTCAAAGCCATTCCCGCTCAACCAAGGAACACTCTTCTAGATATTCCGGAAGGTTATTGGCATATATTTGACCCAATGGCTCAAAATCCACTAGACACCCAAACCTCTAGATTACAATACCCCATATTGGATTCTGCAGCAAATGCCCCCATGAAAGCAATTCCCCTTCAACATATCCCTACATTTCACGGACTTACATCAGAAGACTCGGATGCATTTTTATTTGAATTTGATGTACTATGCAGGGGATATGACTACACCAATGACCCCCAGAAACTAAAACTGTTTCCCTCGACCCTGAAAGGGGCTTCTTTAAGATGGTTTATGGGATTAGGTGGTGGGGTTATAAATAATTGGGAACAAATGAAGGAATCTTTTCTAAGAAAATATCAAGATTACTGCAGGTCTAGAGAACTAAAAGATGAAATATTCCAGATGGTGGCTAGACCAAGCGAAACATTAGAAGAATATGTGGAGCGTTTTCAGTATAATTTGCAAAGATCTCCCTATGCATCATCACCCTTACCCGATAATGTGTTGAAAACAACATTAATAAGAGGCATGAAAGAACAATGGATTGAAACATTAAACATTATGGGAAAAGGGGATATTTATCAGGAAAGTTTTGCTGACATAATTGATCTATGTATCAGGAGTTCGAGAGGCAGTACACGAATCAAACCAGCAGAACATGATCGGTTTGCAAGAGAAAACAAAATTTCATCAGAAGGAGTAACGCGGGCTGAAATCGGAAATTTATTGGAAAACTTTAAAACTGATATACTAGGAACACTGACTACACAATTGGACGTTTTGCAGGCCAAGCAAAAGCAAATGGAGGCAGAACAGAATTTAGCTATCTTCTGCCCCAGATGTAGGAAGAAGCATAGCCATAAGGAATGCCCACTAGATGCAGTCCAAGCATGTGCCATTTGTACAAAGGATCATTCGACAGAAAGTTGTCCCTCACTACCTGGACTAAAAGCAGTATATAAGGAGGCAGAAGAAGAACCAAAAACGGTGTATATGCTCAACCAGCGTCGTCAGTGGCAGCCGCGACAAACTGGTATGTTTTCAGATCCAACTTCTTCTTTTCAGTATCCCCAGTATAATGGTCAACAATATAATACATGGCAAAGCCAATTTCAGCCCCCATTCCCAAACTGGTCACCACAGTCATATCCTTCTGTTAATCCATGGCTAAATCAGACGAGCTAATACGGTTGGTCGAATCCTCCTTATACCCCACCATATTGGCAAAACAGCTCATATCCTCCACAATGGACTCCCCCTACTTCACAAAGTTCAGCCTGGCAGAATAACTGGCAGAGACCAACAAATTAGCCAGTAGGAAATGTCCCTCTCCCTCAACCTACACTGCCAGCTTTACAGCAAAATCCCCAGGCTAATCTGAGACCGCAACTCCCAGCCCAGCCCAATCCCAATCCAAATAACAGACCAATCCAAGCACTCCAAATTTTAGAAACACCAGAAGAAGGACCCGATCTGAGGGAGTGCAATGATCTTCAGCTAAGATCTGGGCGTATTATCCAAACAGAGGGAAATAAAACAGTTCAGATTGAAGATAAGTTACCTAGAGAACATCTGTCACAAGAAGAGGATGTGAATAGACAACAAACTCATAATCAAGCAACCAAATCCTCTCCCCCGTTCCCAGAACGTTTAGTCATACCTCAATCGATACAACAACCTAATTTTGACATTCTGGGAGAATTACAAAATTTGTACATTGTTAACACCCAGGTTGTTCCCTATGACTCCCAAGGGAATACGGCTGGGGTAACCACTAACCAATCTTTGGATTACAGTTTCTAGCCAAACTGTAATCAGAGAGGGCTCTCTCTTTATGATTTGTCTCTGTTTTGATAGTATTTTAGGCTAGCTGTGATGTTCAGGTTTTGGTTTTATGTTTTGGTTGAGGGATGTCTTCTGTACCTAAAGTGTAAACCTTCATATAATTCTAGTCCATTGGGCAATGGAGTCTTTGGTTACTGGTTGTTTGAGAGGTAGATTAGGGTTGCTGAAACTGCAGGGCCTTTTGAATATTCATGAAACAAACTTGATATTTTAATGATGAAATGAGCGTAACCAGTGAAAAGCAGTTAAGAATTTTCCACTAAGCTCGGTTGTGAGAAAGAGATGTATTGTAAAGGAGAAAACTTGAATTCCTAAATAATAATTCCTGTGAAAGATATAGTGCAGAGGTGCAGCAATTAAGAATCACACCTTGATAACCATAACTGAAGAAAACATTTGTAATAGCATAGATTGAATTCAGGGTATTCTATGAATAAATCCTGGAATTAGTCTTTTTCTCTGCCATTAGTTGTAAAATCTAGAACATGGATGAGTTATGAGAAAATAACAGAAAGAAACATAAAGAAAGTTTAAAGGAAACTTATTGAGCCGTGACAACATGCAGGAATCCTGTAGCACTCAGCAATCGCATTACAATCCCTCAGACAACACAGACTTTGGAAATTCCATCGGCCTTTGTATTAAACTATGAAAATTTACAGCAGAGAACTCTTGAAGAGAAATCAACAACAACCCCCTGCAAGCTTATGCGAGGGGGAAATATATACAAACGTTTATACAAAATATCTAAGGCATTGAGTCATCTGAGAAATGAATGTTTTCACCAACTTTGTACAGAACAGTAGATAAGAAGTTATGACTGCTTTTAATACAACATAAAAGCTCTTTATGTCTGTCAGAAGATATTTTGGCCTTTAGAGGCCACTGAGTCGGTCTAACCGTTCTGCTTTAACTCTGAAAAATGCGTCTTTATGGCATGTCGTGCTGTAACTTTCGGCCCTGCTACCTGTTAGCTGTCAATTGTGCTTTGTTGGCCAATTAGTTCTGCTGAGTTGGCTCAACCCTTCCTCTTTCATGCTTGTTGATCTTTTCAAGTTTTCCTGTGCATGATCACTTGTAGATTTGAATAATAAATAACAAAATTTGATTTACAGGCTCTGGTTTATAATATCATCTGTATTGCTTTAGTCCACCATTCCTGTGTGGGCAATTGATGTCTGAGAATTGCATCTAATATCTCATCTGCCTCTGTATATTTATAGAAATTGGGAGGCACTTCAAACAGATGTTTGATCTCATCCATAATAAAAAATAAGCTCTCTACCCTGTTGTAGAGACTTTGTCCTGTTGCTGGCCCTGTTTCCTCTGAGGTGCTGGCTTTCTCTGTGATCTGATTTGTGGCAAAGGTGTTCACCCTCTTGGCATAGTTTTCATGTGAAAGAAGTTTTCCTGCGCTGTTCAGTAAGCTTGGAAGACCTCTGTTTTGCAAAGCCACAAATTTTTCCATGAATCTATTGACCTCGGTCTACATATCCTGGGTCCTTCTTTCTAGTGTCTGCACTAGGCTTCTCAGTGTTAGGACCCTCTTTATTAGCTGAATAGTCTCAGTTCTGTTGGAGATTCCCATAGTAGCTAACTGAGCACTTGTTCTGTTGTTAAGCACATTGATCATTATATTGGCAACCTCAGGCATATTGCCTAGAGATGCCCTTGATCTCTGGATTTCCCTCTGTGCTTTTGCTATGAGCTCCAACTGCTCATGGATTGTCTCAATGTACTGCCATTGGTCAGTGATGGATTGGCCAATGTTGGCCCATAGCACTGTCTTGAGCTCAGCTGTCACTTTATCCAATGTGAGCTCCTTTTCCAGCTCCTTTATCCTGTCTTTAAGGGCCTTTATTTCCCTGCCCTTTTCTGCTACAGTCTGCTTGGATTTGTCATATCTTTCATTCAACTTGCCCAAATTTTCCCTGGCCTCTTTTAACTCTGACATTTGGGCTTCCAGGGCTTGGATTTCATTTCTTAGTTTTTGCATGTCCAGGCTTGAAGCCTGGTCTGTTGTTGGCGCTGGTGCTGAGGTGGATGGTGCTGCTGGTTTTGTTTGTTGAGTAGGGGGAGAAATAGTTTGAGGACCTTCCTCAAGATTAATTACTTCAGGAGGAGGCTGAGAGGTTTGACCTCCTTCCTTTTGCTGCAATGCTGCCTGGGCAGCCTCTGACTCTCCCAACTTTTCTTGGGTCTGGATTAGCTGTTTGTATAGGGATACCAGCAAAGCAGTGGCATCTTGATCATGTCTCAACTGAGCAACTTCTTCAGTTTGTGGGTGAATCGTTGCTAGGACTTTGACCATCTTTCTAAGGGCTGCCATGTCTGCGTCCCTCAATTTCAACAGTGCCTGCACGGCCTTAATATCTATGGGATCATGCCCAAGTTCTATAATTATATCTTCTAAGGCTTTAATTCTGTTATCCTTCGCTTGAGAGGATGCCCTTTCCAACTCAAGCTGGGCAGTTGTATTATTTAGGCTATTTTCTAGCCTGTAATTGTCCAGTGTTTTGTCTGCCAAGGAGGCATACACCATCTCACCCGTTTGTTTGTGCAGTTCAATTTTTTCCATTGGGTGGATGTCCTTGGCAAGGACCTCAAGATTGGTCCTTATATAATCTGCAGGGGACTGTGGCTGTAGTACAGCTGGCATAAAATGACTCATGATCATTTTGCCCTCCTGAACATCATAGGCAGACATCAGTCTTTGCTGGTTGGTAGGAGCCATTTTCAGCAGATGATTGTAGAGCTGTATTTTAAGTGGCTCATTTTTCCTTTTAATGTCAATAAACTGTTGTTTGATTCCTCCTTCAGCTTCTCTTTGGTGGCTTGAGGAGCTGACTTCTCCTCCCATTGTTCTGTCTTGTCCCTGCTGGAAGGAGCTAGCAGATGCTTCTCTACTAGGTGGGCCCATGCCCAGAGACTGCCCTATTGGAATTTCCTCCTCAGAGAAGGGATTCATTCTATGTCTTTTTCCTCCCTGATTTATGGATGATGTGAGGGGAGTCTCTCTGTCCCTTTTCCTACTGATATCCTCCTTTTGTGGAGTTTGGAGGACTGAGGCTTCAGTAGTAGTCTCTTGCCTAGGAGGCACAGTATTCTGAGCCTGCTACTCAGTGAAAATTGGGGCCTCAACTGCCCTTTCTTGCTGTAATGACTGCTCTTTGTCATGCTGCCCCTCTTCTTGCTGTTGTTCCTGCTGTTGTGGCTGCTCTACCTGCTGCTGTTGTTGCTGCACCTCCTCATGAGGCAGCTGTTCTGTTTCCATTTCTTTTTCCTTGCCTTTGCTATAGGTTTGCTCACTAGCTTTGGCTGCTTGCTGATTTGCAGTTGAGGAGGAGGCAACTGCTCGCACTTGTGTGCTTGGAAGAGTAAACACCTGTGAACAAAGCTCAAGGTCAGCTATCTTCCTCAGATTTCTTATTGCTCTTTCATTTAACTCTTCTTGTGTGACAGCCTCCTCTAAGGTTCCTCTCCTCCATTTTACTTGATTTGCATGTTTTTCTATGTGAGGAATCCTTACATGATCATAACCTGACAGCCTATACTTGACCCTTCTTAGAGTTATGAAGTGATTGGGGTCATAGGGTTTCCAAAGAAAGCTGGTCTGAAGGCCAAGGGACTCAAGCATTCTGTCTGCTTCTTGCCAACCTTCCTCCCTCTTGTTATAGATAAAGTGGCCAAGTTGGTTCCTGACCTTTAGTTGTGCTTTCTTGCCTCTGCCTGAAAATTGCAGCACATCGGCATTTCCAAATTGCCTGAAGTATTCTAGGGCAAACAATCTCATGGGTACATACCTGGGCAATCTGTAGGGAGGCAATTCACACCCATATATTCTTATGACTGTGTGGTGTTGGTAAAAGTACCAGTCCCCAATGCTGTATGTTTTGGATAACTGAAGGACCCTTTGCATCTCATCGGTAAGTCTTGGAGGAGGTGAGCTCATCAGCATAGACATGGCTGGGTGGATGAAGAGATCTATGAATTCACAATAAGTGTATGGAGATTCAGATCTGCAGTGGAAGGCAGAAGACCAATAGACTACTGACCTTGGGTTTCCTTGTGCATCCACTCTTTTCATAGCAAAATGAAATTTCTAGTGTTGATAGTACAACATTGAGTGGTAGATGTAGGAGGTGTATCTGAACACCCTTTCTCTTGCCAGGTTCATCAATTGCTCATGTATTTTATCTGATATGTAAGTGGCATAGTCATAACAAACTGGAGATTTTCCAGGGGTAAACATAAGCATCATTACCAGCACAGTTTCATCAACAAACTCAATTGAATTGTAGCCCAGGATGGGACTGATCATATCTACTAGATCTCTGCCCAGTTGATTGAGGTATACATGGTTGATAGGAGGATACTTCACAGAGTCAGAGTCAATGTAGAGCTAATTTAATTTGGTGACCTGAGCATCTGTCAACCTGGCTCCTTGCTTAATCAGATCACTCAGTGACAAAGGAACCAATTTCTTCTGAGTTTTGAATTGCAACATCTCTCTGATGGCTTCCGGAGTGATATAGAAAACAACCGAGCCTGAAGGGTCAAGCACTGCCCTCTGAGTAGGGTCATAGCATTCAACACATAGGTGAATTAGCTCAGGAAACTGGTTGACCTGTGGGAGTTTGAAGATAGGGAGAAAAGAGTCCCAAATACCTAATACATCTGTTCCAGCTTCATGTTTAATCCTCAACTCATTTAACAGATGAATGTGGTACTTGCTGTGCATCAACATTTCTTCGGATATCTAATAATCCAGGTCTGCTAGAGGCTGCCACTCCAATTGTCTCTGAGGGTCATTCAATGGAGCAACGTTCAATGCCACCGGGGCTACTGGTGGATCCATGGATGCTTTAAGGATTTCTGTGGTTTATGGACTAGTGTTACTGTGCAGAACAACACTAAAGAGTTTTCTTTGAACAGGAAGGTGAATTACTTGGGTACAGGGGACAAAAGGTGAGTTGCAGCAATTGAAATACTGCTTTGAACACAACTAAGGCAAATGTCTGGCCTTACTCCCTCTTTTACAACGAATTAGTATGGTTTGGGTTACTAGTTCGCGATTGCGCGAACAGAATGCAGTTTACATCAAAATTGCAGGTAAACGAGGCTTAGCTGGTAAATTTCGACGTTCTAGGTGCAAATGGGGACCAGGCACGAGGGATTTGCCGGTGAATTATATGTTTTTTCAGTGCTTTAAGTTAATTCGGCAATTTACAGACAGAATCGGGCGCAGAAAGGATTTGCATGAGTAAATACCTGATATAGAGTCAGCAATGGTCAAGAGTGTAGGTGAATTGGCGTGCCAGCAGTCTCCAGGTTGATTCAGCAGGTTGGCGGAGGCTCGGACGTAAAAAATACATGCAGAGGATCAAAGAGCGTTTTTGCAGAAAGTGTAAAAAACACGACATTTCGGCCAAAATATGGTTTTTTTAGGACTTTGGCGCCTTTTTGGGATGACGTCAGCATGACATCATCAGGTGGGGTCAAGGTCGGATGACGTCAGCATGACGTCATTGGGTGACGTGGCGGCATACAAGGGGTCCACGGGGATGGTGAAGTGGCAGACAGGTGGGTCAAATCGGGGACGGGGCGCTGACACGGCGGTGATGCTGGCAGGGTGGATCAACCGAAACCGTAAGTGGTTAGCGGTTTCATATCGCACCGCTTTTGATACGGAGGCAGGAATGTCAGATGTACCTCCGATACACTGTGGGGGTGGCGCGTGGCAGAGGCCTGACGTCACCCTCTGACAGATATCGGAAGGTAAATCTCGTACGTCGGGGCCGGTCCGATATGCACGAGGGCCGTCGGAACAAAGGGGCCTGATCCGATGGTCGACGGGACGCTGAGATGACCGAACGATATGGGCGGAGGGCGGAATAAAATAATATTTCTTTTGGGATTTGCGCCCGGCAGAAAACTTTGGAATATGGCGGATTTTTATGGTTTTTCCAATGTTTTTTGCAAAAATGCGCATAGCGCCAGAACTTTGGATAAAATGAAAAAGTGGGTTTTTGGTGGTTATTTCACAAACGAAGCGGGTTAGGGGTACAGTAATGGGGTTTTTATAAGGTTTTAGCATATAAAGGGGTTTAAATGGGTCAAATGACTTCTTGAAGGGGGAAAAGGGTAGGGCTTAGGGTTCTTAAACTGGCCTGGTGCCAATTTAATCCCTGACTGTGAACATATGGCTATAATGCCAAGGGGAGGGATATTTATACAATGCTTGGGGTTTATACACCATAGTGTTATAATAGTAGGGAAAGGGCAACATAGGGGGTTTAGATAATAGGAGTTAGGGGTTAATATGGATGGAAAAGGTGAATGAGGAGTGAAATCACTAAGTTTATTGGAAAATCACTTAGCTTAGGGAGTAGATCAAAATGAAAAGAATTTTAGACAAGAAATGTGGCTTTTAAAGGAATAAGAACCACCATAAAACCACCAATTCTTCCATAAATCTCAACTGATGAGGGGATGTTAGGAATGGGAGTGAAAGGGGAAACTGGGAGGTTAGACATGCTCCTTTACTTTGCTGCAACATAATGGAGAAGAGGATCTTCTCAAACCATTGATTTTCCTTTGTGAATAGGTTAGCCCACATTCAATTGTAAGGAATGAAACTTCTGCAACCCCATCTGCCTACCCATCTATTTGCCTAGCATTTTTTTATTTCTTCATGGAGGGTGCACTTAGACTTGCAGACCCTCATATGCCTTTTCTTTTCTCTTGGCTTTTCCCTTTTGATTTTCTATCTAATGCTACACTTATTGCTTCCAAGGTCCCAGATTAAGCAGTTGGGAACCTTATTTCTCTACCTAAGCTACTGGTTTGCCAAGATTAAACAGTTTGGACAGACTTCTTTCTCTATTCTACAACAAAAAATTGAAACATGGCATGATCCAGATTAGGCTTTTGGATCACCCATCAAAATTGAGTCAACAAAGAACTATGTACTTACATTGTTTTCTCTAGGAAATATGGGATCTTTGCATCATCAAAGCAGAGCATATTTGGACCTTTCTTTGCCAATCATGAAATATGAAACCTATTGATATAGGTAGCTAACAGTGGCTCCACATGGGGATGGTTTTTCATTTGAAAGACCAAGAACAGCAGGTCAGAATGCCTTAGCCCTTGACTGCTTTTACCAAAACTTGAAGTATGCTGCTTTGAAATGCCAAAATTGTGCTCTTCCCATCATGGTAAATGTCTGAACTTATTTGCCTTTTGCTGATACCTTATAAAACTTAAGAAACTGCCTTTTTACATATTTTTAAAGAAAGCAATATATACACCTGGATATGTACAATGGAAACACAACTGCACTCATGGATAGTAGTCAAAATAGTGCTTCAGCATCCTGCCATTCACAGGACCTTCATTCAAATCAGCTTCATCAAGGCTTTTGAGGAAATAAGTATTGTTTCCTTGCACTGCTTGAACAACAAATGGTCCTGTCCAAAGGGAATCAAATTTTCCATGTTTTCCTTTATCTTTCCTTCTTGAATCCCACTTGAGGACTTTGTCTCCAATATTGAAATCTTCTGCCTTAGTTCTTCTGTCAAAAGCTTTCTTTAGATTTTCTTGTAAAACTTGAACTCTGTTGTACACTTGATCTCTAGTTTGCTGCAAACATATTATTTGATTTATCCTTCTCTGCATATTATTTGGTTCAGCTTGACTTTCTTGAAGAAGTTTCATGACAGGAATCCCTAGTGATGAAGGGAATTTAGCTTCTAATCCATAGACTAACTCATATGGGCTGGTCCCAATTGATCTCTTGGTTGTTAGTCTATCTGCCCATAAGGCATTCACAAGTTTCTTATGCCAATTCTTTTTATTTTCTTCTAGAACCTTCTTTATGATGTTTACCAGTCTTTTATTTGATGATTCAGCAAGGCCATTTCCTTGGGGATAGTATGCAGTAGAATGGCCCAAGGTAATGTGAAATTTGTGGCAGAAATTCACCATCTTCTTAGATCTGAAAGCAGCAGCATTGTCTGTTATTATTTTGTCAGGACAACCAAATCTAGCCAATATGTTATTCTCCAAAAACTGAATGATTGTTGAATCATTTGCTTGTCTGCATGGAACAGCTTCAATCCACTTAGTGAAGTAGTCTGTGGCTGTTAAAATCCATCTATGTTGGCCTGAAGATGAGGGATGAATTTCCCCAATGAAATCCAAGCCCCATTGTTGAAAAGGCCTCTCTGTGGCAATAGGCCTCAAGGGAAGTGGTAGTAACTTTCTCTTTCCCTCAAGCACTTGACATTTATGACATGATGTGGTAAACTTTTTAAGATCAGAGAAAATAGTGGGCCAATAGTAACCAGCCCTTAGTATTTTGTCCACACTGGACTTCCAGTATAAGTGTCCACCACAGTCACCTGCATGAAACTCTTTCATGATATTGTTAGTCTCATTCTCAATTAAGCAGTTTAACAATATCCCTTCATGGTTTTTCCAAAGCAAATTACCATCCATAACACAAAATCTTGAGGCTTTCATTTTTAAGAACCTACATTTAGTTCTGGACAATCCTGGGGGAGCACACAGGTTTTGTAACGCATAACATATATCAGAGTACCAAGGGGATTGTTCAAAGGCTACATTGATCTTTGGAGTCGCCAGCTCCGGTTCATTGTCCAGTTGGTTTATGTCTAAGGCTTGGAAGTTTGATTCTGTCATTAATTTAGCCAAGCCTTATCCTTTTATCAGCTTTGTAGGTTTTATTTCAATGTCAAATTCTAAGATGTTGGCAATCCATTTTCCTCTTCTACCCTCTAAGTTCTCTTGAGTGAGTATGTCTTTAACAATAGGACTTGGCACATAAGCTATAACATGGGAATAAAGGATATAAATCCTAAAGTCCTTAATGGCCTTGACCAAAGCATAGGCTTGTTTTTCCATGATTTGGTATTTCAGAGGTGCATCTCTAAGAGCTCTGCTAAAGAAAGCAATGGGCTTTTCATTTCCTTCGTCATCTTTCTGTAATAAAACAACAGCAATAGTATGTTGGGAGGCAAAGGAAAAAATGATGAATTCTTTATCAAATTGAGGATTTGTTAGGACTGGAGTTTGGGTAAGGGCCAATTTTATACCTTCAAAGGCTTGATTTGCTTCAACGGTCCATTTCACTTTTGAATCCTTCTTTAGCATGTTATTTAGTAATCTGATCAGTTCTGCTAAGTTTGGGATGAACCTTCTCAAGAAATTGATTTTTCCCAAGAATGCTTGCAATTCTTTGATATTTCTTGGGTGGGGCATTTGTAAGATAGCTTGTATCCTATCTGGGTCAATTCTAATTCCATCCTTTGAAATGATATGTCCCAATAGCTTACCTTCTTCCAAACCAAATAAGGATTTCTTGGGATTCAAGGAGATTCCATATTTCCTACATGTTAGGAAGATCTGTCTCAAATGTTTCAAATGTTCTTGGTCTGATTTTGAGAACGGTGTGAGATCATCCAAATAAATGACAAGGAAGTCATGAATATCATTGGCAAAAGCAATATCCATTGCTCTTTGAAATGTTTCCCCTGCATTCTTCAATCCAAAAGGCATTTTTACATATTTGAAAGTTCCCCATGGGGTTGTGAATGCAGTTTTGTCTTGATCATCAGGGTGTACTAGGATCTGATTAAAACCTGAGAATCCATCAAGTAATGAAATCCTTGAGGCCCCTACCACTCTTTGGAGAATGTGATCCATCTTGGGCAAGGGATAATTGTCCTTGAGGGACACTTGATTTAAGTTTCTAAGATCAACACAGAGCCTTATTTCACCAGTCTTTTTTCTTGTGGGCACCAAATTTGAAATCCAATCAGAAAACCTGATTGGTGCTATAATACCAGCTTTAAAAAAAATTTGTAGCTCCTTTTCAATCGAGGGAAGAAGCATGGGATTAAATCTTCTCAATTTCTGTTTGAATGGCTTTTGATTAGGCTTGAGAGGGATAGTGTGCTGGATAACAGAGGTATCATAGGATTTTAGATCCTCATAGCCCCATGCAAACACGTCCTGAAATTCTTTGAAAAGGTCAATGTATTTGGGCTTTTGATCAGGAGGCAAGGATGTAGATAATTTGATTATCTTGGGTTTCTCAATGGTTCCAATGTTGCATTCCTCAATGGCAGCATTAAGGGGCTGCATCTTTGGTTTTCTAGGAATGTCATTTGAGTCAAAGATGTCCTCTAATGGAGTTAGGCCTGTTGGGAGAAAATTGTCTTTCAGCTCTATGATCTCAGCCTCTGTAACAGGCACTTCTTCATAACTGTTTTGTTGAATTTGTTGTATGTTTTCTTTGTTGAAAATGGTTGGATGTAGCATTTGTTTTGTTGTTCTGGGTGATATTGGGTGGTTATTCTGTTCAAACTGTATTTGTGATTGACTTGCTCTTTCAGGTATTTGTGATTGACTTGCTCTTTCAGTGTCAATATTTAATCCTGCAAATTCTTGCTGTAAAGTCAAAAAATTGTTTATTTGTGCATCATCTTCAAATACTTGCCAGTCCTTAACATTGTCTGGGACAGAAGGTCTGTGTTTTACCTCAGCTGTAAAACAATGGTGGGGCTCAAAAGGTAGCTTGCAGGTACTTGCAAATGTGGCTAAACTGTGGGCATGCAAGTTATGGGTTCTGGGAATCTTGGTAATTTGAAATTCGGTGAAGGACTGTAGTATTTCGGCAGCAGCAGATCTATAAGATCTCAGTCTTTTGTCATTGGTGACAAAATTTCCCTTTACTTGTTGGATAACTAGGTCTGAGTCCCCTAGAATCGACACTTTTATGGCTTGTAGGGACTTTACTAGTTTGAGGCCTAGTAAAAGAGCTTCATACTCTGCCATGTTATTGGTGCATCTGAAATTTAGTCTGTAGGCTCGGCCTTCTGCATGACTGTTTTGTTTATTATGTATCCAAACTCCAGCTCCTGCCCCTAATTTGTTGACTGACCCATCAAATTCAAGAAACCATAGGTTCTCTCTTTCTAGGGGAGGTTTAATAACCCCTTTGTGATCCGGGATCATAAGTTGAAGTTCTAGTTTTTTACCTGGTTTGTCTTCTGGGACAGTCTGATCACTTGATTGAATTAGCTTGATTTCTAGAACAGCAGCTTTGCTTAGTGATGGTTCAACCATTATTTCTTGGGTAGCAGTTTTTTCATCAGTGTCCTCTTCTCGTATGAGTGTATTGGTTTCAATATCATTGTTTGAGGGAGTTGTATTATTATTGAAGAGTATGTATGAGTCTATGTCTGAATGGACAACATATATGGGAAAGTTTTGGGGCTTTTCTTCACTGCTGACCATGTATTTCATCAGTGTTTCTCTGTATAGTCTCTTAGGTTGCCCAAAAATAGAGATGGTGGCGTATGACATGTCCAGTTGTAGGGAACCTTGAAGTTTAGCCCCCCATGACCTTGATAACAGCATCCCATACTTGGGTGGGATATCAGCAACTACCACATCCATTAGAATTGTCTTGTTTGGGTACTGAACAAGGGACACACATAGATCTTTTATTAGACCTAAGCACTTGACTTGGCTGGAGTCAAAGGAGAATAGGTCCTTATATGGCCTTGTAATATCTAGATTAAGTCTTTCCATAACTGCTTTTGGCATGAGGTTGTGAGAGGCACCTGAGTCAAACATTGCATTGTGTAGTATTTTATCATGAACATGTAAACTGACATAAAAAGGGAAGATCCCTGTGACTACTGCTTTTCCATCAACTTCTGGACCGAACAACAATTCTGGGGTATCATCCAGCACATTGACATCATCTTTGTTGTTAGTAAGTTGAAGGGATTTCTTGATTTGTTGTTTATAAATGTCATGCTTGGCTAGTTCTGAAAGAGGAATAGCTACCTTCAATTTACTAATTTCAGTTTCTAGGTCAAAGGGTTTTTCAGATTGGGTCTTTTGGTTGTGGATGGCAGTTCTTTCCTTGTTCACTAACTCTTCTTCTTGATTCTTATCCTGATTTTGAGGCTTGCCCTTCTTGCTCATCTCTTGAGGAGTGACACTTGGGTTAGGGTGCAAGGATGATGCAGCCATGGGCTGCTGTTTTGAAGAAAATGGTTCAGTGATTTCTTCAATGGTTACTTCCTTTGAAAGTGATTCCGTTGTGTCATTTGTCTCTGTGACTATGGCTCTTTTGGGCTGCTGGCTATCCTTTATCTTTTCAGGCTGTGTTACATTTACAGTTCTACTCCTTAGCTTGTATTGTTTATGGACTTCATAAACAGCTGTGTCATAGCCTTGCTTGAAGTCAAATGACTTGCCTGATTTGGTCTGGAACAGCTTGATTTCATCCTTCTCATGATCCTCTTGTGTTAAAAAAACTTGGCTTTCACCATCCAAACCCATTAAATTAATGTGGGGATCTTCATTGGGTTCACTTGATGTGGAAGTCTCAGCATAATTCTCTTGGAAAGGGGGTCTTATGTCTGGGTCAGAACTGGCCTTGCCAACGTTTGGATTTTGAGTTCTCCTAAAATTTGGATTCCTAGGAGGGTTGTTTTGTGGTGCTTCCCATGATGACTTTCTCTCAACAGATTCCACTCTATCACCCAATCTCTTCATACCAGTGAGTATTGCATCCAGTTTTTGATCAAAGGCTGAGGGTTCTTCTTTGAAGGTGGTTCTCTTTTCCAACCTTGCTCTGTTTCTCTTGGCAATCAGGTTAGATTCCACTGTGACAGCAACCTTTTGGGCATCTGCAAGGGTTTCAGGGGCTCTCTCCTTCAACTGATAGGCCATGTCAGGGTCAAAACCATCAGGAAATTTGTACAAGGCCAAATCAGGAGGAGGTCTTAAATTTTGTGGGATTGCGTTATATACATTGTTAAATCTTGCACAATACTCCAAAACAGTCTCTTGGGGACCTCTTTTGATAGTGTCATATTCACCAAGTATGTGCAGAGGATCTTTCTTTTTCTCCCATCTGTTAGTGAAGGCTTGATAAAGCTCATCAGGGGTTGTTATGGAATTTGCATTCAGGGATCTAAACCAAGTTCTTACATCCCCAGTCAGACTTTGAACAAACATCCTCATTCTCACACTGTCATCATCTATTTCATAGGTCTCAAAATGATCTTGCATCCTTTTGGCATGCTGAATAGCTGTGAAAGGGCCAGTAGAGTCAAAATATGAGATCTTAGTTTGGTAGTCTTGGGGTAGAGCTGCAGCATTAGCAGGTAACTGCAAGGGTGCATATCTGTTAGCCATATTCACAAGGTTTGGGGGATTTATAGGAGCAACTGGGATAAAAGGAACGATGTGTATCACAGGGGTAACAGGTGCAGCAGCACCTAGAGTGTTGGTCAAGGGGATATGTGCAGTGGGTGAAGATGTGAAAGGAGGGCTTTGAGATGTAGATGGTGAACTGGGGGAAACAGGAGTAGACCGAAATAGAACCTTGATAGGAGTTGGAACTGGTTCAGGGTGAGCTGTCTCAGGACTCAAATCACTAGGATTTTCCTGCCTTTGCTGTTTCCTAATTATTTTGGGGATTGTATTGGGATTGTCAAAAACCACTGGTGGATTTGGGTCAGGGTTTGACCTAGTGTGTCTGGTTTCCCTTTTAGGAGCCAGCTTCTGTACTTCTTTTTGAGTATGTTTTTTGGAATATTTTTATATCTGTAAGGACTAGGCAAGATTTTGGAATGGCTGTATATTTCTCAAAGCTAACATGAAGGTTGACTGAAGCAGCATTTATCTGAACCTGTTAATGTAAAACAGAAACAGTCCTGAAGGCTTCCTGGCTGGTATTCAGACTTCATCTGTAGATTTAGGAGATATACAGTAATTAGAAAATTTTAAGGATTCCCCAGTGGAGTCGCCAATTATGTTAACACCCAGGTTGTTCCCTATGACTCCCAAGGGAATACGGCCGGGGTAACCACTAACCAATCTTTGGATTACAGTTTCTAGCCAAACTGTAATCAGAGAGGGCTCTCTCTTTATGATTTGTCTCTGTTTTGATAGTATTTTAGGCTAGCTGTGATGTTCAGGTTTTGGTTTTATGTTTTGGTTGAGGGATGTCTTCTGTACCTAAGGTGTAAACCTTCATATAATTCTAGTCCATTTGGCAATGGATTCTTTGGTTACTGGTTGTTTGAGAGGTAGATTAGGGTTGCTGAAACTGCAGGGCCTTTTGAATATTTCATGAAACAAACTTGATATTTTAATGATGAAATGAGCGTAACCAGTGAAAAGCAGTTAAGAATTTTCCACTAAGCTCGGTTGTGAGAAAGAGATGTATTGTAAAGGAGCAAACTTGAATTCCTAAACAATAATTCCTGTGAAAGATATAGTGCAGAGGTGCAGCAATTAAGAATCACACCTTGATAACCATAACTGAAGAAAACATTTGTAATAGCATAGATTGAATTCAGGGTATTCTATGAATAAATCCTGGAATTAGTCTTTTTCTCTGCCATTAGTTGTAAAATCTAGAACATGGATGAGTTATGAGAAAATAACAGAAAGAAACATAAAGAAAGTTTAAAGGAAACTTATTGAGCCATGACAACATGCAGGAATCCTGTAGCACTCAACAATCGCATTACAATCCCTCAGACAACACAGACTTTGGAAATTCCATCGGCCTTTGTATTAAACTATGAAAATTTACAGCAGAGAACTCTTGAAGAGAAATCAACAACAACCCCCTGCAAGCTTATGCGAGGGGGAAATATATACAAACGTTTATACAAAATATCTAAGGCGTTGAGTCATCTGAGAAATGAATGTTTTCACCAACTTTGTACAGAACAATAGATAAGAAGTTATGACTACTTTTAATACAACATAAAAGCTCTTTATGTCTGTCAGAAGATATTTTGGCCTTTAGAGGCCATTGAGTCGGTCTAACCGTTCTGCTTTAACTCTGAAAAATGCGTCTTTATGGCATGTCGTGCTGTAACTTTCGGCCCTGCTACCTATTAGCTGTCAATTGTGCTTTGTTGGCCAATTAGTTCTGCTGAGTTGGCTCAGCCCTTCCTCTTTCATGCTTGCTGATCATTTCAAGTTTTCCTGTGCATGATCACTTGTAGATTTGAATAATAAATAACAAAATTTGATTTACAGGCTCTGGTTTATAATATCATCTGTATTGCCTTAGTCCACCATTCCTGTGTGGGCAATTGATGTCTGAGAATTGCATCTAATGTCTCATCTGCCTCTGTATATTTATAGAAATTGGGAGGTGCTTCAAACAGATGTTTGATCTCATCCATAATAAAAAATAAGCTCTCTACCCTGTTGTAGAGACTTTGTCCTGTTGTTGGCCCTGTTTCCTCTGAGGTGTTGGCTTTCTTTGTGATCTGATTTGTGGCAAAGGTGTTCACCCTCTTGGCATAGTTTTCATGTGAAAGAAGTTTTCCTGCGCTGTTCAGTAAGCCTGGAAGACCTCTGTTTTGCAAAGCCACAAATTTTTCCATGAATCTATTGACCTCGGTCTGCATATCCTGGGTCCTTCTTTCTAGTGTCTGCACTAGGCTTCTCAGTGTTAGGACCCTCTTTATTAGCTGAATAGTCTCAGTTCTGTTGGAGATTCCCATAGTAGCTAACTGATCACTTGTTCTGTTGTTAAGCACATTGATCATTATATTGGCAACCTCAGGCATATTGCCTAGAGATGCCCTTGATCTCTGGATTTCCCTCTGTGCTTTTGCTATGAGCTCCAACTGCTCATGGATTGTCTCAATGTACTGCCATTGGTTAGTGATGGATTGGCCAATGTTGGCCCATAGCACTGTCTTGAGCTCAGTTGTCACTTTATCCAATGTGAGCTCCTTTTCCAGCTCCTTTATCCTGTCTTTGAGGGCCTTTATTTCCCTGCCCTTTTCTGCTACAGTCTGCTTGGATTTGTCATATCTTTCATTCAACTTGCCCAAATTTTCCCTGGCCTCTTTTAACTCTGACATTTGGGCTTCCAGGGCTTGGATTTCATTTCTTAGTTTCTGCATGTCCAGGCTTGAAGCCTGGTCTGTTGTTGGCGCTGGTGCTGAGGTGGATGGTGCTGCTGGTTCTGTTTGTTGAGTAGGGGGAGCAGTAGTTTGAGGACCTTCCTCAAGATTAATTACTTCAGGAGGAGGCTGAGAGGTTTGACCTCCTTCCTTTTGCTGCAATGCTGCCTGGGCAGCCTCTGACTCTCCCAACTTTTCTTGGGTCTGGATTAGCTGTTTGTATAGGGATACCAGCAAAGCAGTGGCATCTTGATCATGTCTCAACTGAGCAACTTCTTCAGTTTGTGGGTGAATCGTTGCTGGGACTTTGACCATCTTTCTAAGGGCTGCCATGTCTGCGTCCCTCAATTTCAACAGTGCCTGCACGGCCTTAATATCTTTGGGATCATGCCCAAGTTCTATAATTATATCTTCTAAGGCTTTAATTCTATTATCCTTCGCTTGAGAGGATGCCCTTTCCAACTCAAGCTGGGCAGTTGTATTATTTAGGCTATTTTCTAGCCTGTAATTGTCCAGTGTTTTGTCTGCCAAGGAGGCATACACCATCTCACCCGTTTGTTTGTGCAGTTCAATTTTGTCCATTGGGTGGATGTCCTTGGCAAGGACCTCAAGATTGGTCCTTATATAATCTGCAGGGGACTGTGGCTGTAGTACAGCTGGCATAAAATGACTCATGATTATTTTGCCCTCCTGAACATCATAGGCAGACATCAGTCTTTGCTGGTTGGTAGGAGCCATTTTCAGCAGATGATTGTAGAGCTGTATTTTAAGTGGCTCATTTTTCCTTTTAATGTCAATAAACTGTTGTTTGATTCCTCCTTCAGCTTCTCTTTGGTGGCTTGAGGAGCTGACTTCTCCTCCCATTGTTCTGTCTTGTCCCTGCTGGAAGGAGCTAGCAGATGCTTCTCTACTAGGTGGGCCCATGCCCAGAGACTGCCCTATTGGCATTTCCTCCTCAGAGAAGGGATTCATTCTATGTCTTTTTCCTCCCTGATTTATGGATGATGTGAGGGGAGTCTCTCTGTCCCTTTTCCTACTGATATCCTCCTTTTGTGGAGTTTGGAGGACTGAGGCTTCAGTAGTAGTCTCTTGCCTAGGAGGCACAGTATTCTGAGCCTGCTGCTCAGTGAAAATTGGGGCCTCGACTGCCCTTTCTTGCTGTAATGACTGCTCTTTGTCATGCTGCCCCTCTTCTTGCTGTTGTTCCTGCTGTTGTGGCTGCTCTACCTACTGCTGTTGTTGTTGCACCTCCTCATGAGGCGGCTGTTCTGTTTCCATTTCTTTTTCCTTGCCTTTGCTAGAGGTTTGCTCACTAGCTTTGGCTGCTTGCTGATTTGCAGTTGAGGAGGAGGCAACTGCTCGCACTTGTGTGCTTGGAAGAGTAAACACCTGTGAACAAAGCTCAAGGTCAGCTATCTTCCTCAGATTTCTTATTGCTCTTTCATTTAACTCTTCTTGTGTGACAGCCTCCTCTAAGGTTCCTCTCCTCCATTTTACTTGATTTGCATGCTTTTCTATGTGAGGAATCCTTACATGATCATAACCTGACAGCCTATACTTGACCCTTCTTAGAGTTATGAAGTGATTGGGGTCATAGGGTTTCTAAAGAAAGCTGGTCTGAAGGCCAAGGGACTCAAGCATTCTGTCTGCTTCTTGCCAAACTTCCTCCCTCTTGTTATAGATAAAGTGGCCAAGTTGGTTCCTGACCTTCAGTTGTGCTTTCTTGCCTCTGCCTGAAAAGTGCAGCACATCGGCATTTCCAAATTGCCTGAAGTATTCCAGGGCAAACAATCTCATGGGTACATACCTGGGCAATCTGTAGGGAGGCAATTCACACCCATATATGCTGATGACTGTGTGGTGTTGGTAAAAGTACCAGTCCCCAATGCTGTATGTTTTGGATAACTGAAGGACCCTTTGCATCTCATCGGTAAGTCTTGGAGGAGGTGAGCTCATCAGCATAGACATGGCTGGGTGGATGAAGAGATCTATGAATTCACAATAAGTGTATGGAGATTCAGATCTGCAGTGGAAGGTAGAAGACCAATAGACTACTGACCTTGGGTTTCCTTGTGCATCCACTCTTTTCATAGCAAAATGAAATTTCTGGTGTTGATAGTACAACATTAAGTGGTAGATGTAGGAGGTGTATCTGAACACCCTTTCTCTTGCCAGGTTCATCAATTGCTCATGTATTTTATCTGATATGTAAGTGGCATAGTCATAACAGACTGGAGATTTGCCAGGGGTAAACATAAGCATCATTACCAGCACAGTTTCATCAACAAACTCAATTGAATTGTAGCCCAGGATGGGACTGATCATATCTACTAGATCTCTGCCCAGTTGATTGAGGTATACATGGTTGATAGGAGGATACTTCACAGAGTCAGAGTCAATGTAGAGCTGATTTAATTTGGTGACCTGAGCATCTGTCAACCTGGCTCCTTGCTTAATCAGATCACTCAGTGACAAAGGAACCAATTTCTTCTGAGTTTTGAATTGCAACATCTCTCTGATGGCTTCCGGAGTGATATAGAAAACAGCCGAGCCTGAAGGGTCAAGCACTGCCCTCTGAGTAGGGTCATAGCATTCAGCACATAGGTGAATTAGCTCAGGAAACTAGTTGACCTGTGGGAGTTTGAAGATAGGGAGAAAAGAGTCCCAAATACCTAATACATCTGTTCCAGCTTCATGTTTAATCCTCAACTCATTTAACAGATGAATGTGGTACTTGCTGTGCATCAACATTTCTTCGGATATCTGATAATCCAGGTCTGCTAGAGGCTGCCACTCCAATTGTCTCTGAGGGTCATTCAATGGAGCAACGTTCAATGCCACCGGGGCTACTGGTGGATCCATGGATGCTTTAAGGATTTATGTGGTTTATGGACTAGTGTTACTGTGCAGAACAACACTAAAGAGTTTTCTTTGAACAGGAAGGTGAATTACTTGGGTACAGGGGACAAAAGGTGAGTTGCAGCAATTGAAATACTGCTTTGAACACAACTAAGGCAAATGTCTGGCCTTACTCCCTTTTTTACAGCGAATTAGTATGGTTTGGGTTACTAGTTCGCGATTGCGCGAACAGAATGCAGTTACATCAAAATTGCAGGTAAACGAGGCTTAGCTAGTAAATTTCGACGTTCTAGGTGCAAATGGGGACCAGGCACGAGGGATTTTCCGGTGAATTATATGTTTTTTCAGTGCTTTAAGTTAATTCGGCAATTTACAGACAGAATCGGGCGCAGAAAGGATTTGCATGAGTAAATACCTGATATACAGTCAGCAATGGTCAAGAGTGTAGGTGAATTGGCGCGCCAGTGGTCTCCAGGTTGATTCAGCAGGTTGGCGGAGGCTCGGACGTAAAAAATACATGCAGAGGATCAAAGAGCGTTTTTGCAGAAAGTGTAAAAAACGCGACATTTCGGCCAAAATATGGTTTTTTTAGGACTTTGGCGCCTTTTTGGGATGACGTCAGCATGACGTCATCAGGTGGGGTCAAGGTCGGATGACGTCAGCATGACGTCATCGGGTGACGTGGCGGCATACAAGGGGTCCACGGGGATGGTGAAGTGGCAGACAGGTGGGTCAAATCGGGGATGGGGCGCTGACACGGCGGTGACGCTGGCGGTGATGCTGGCAGGGCGGATCAACCGAAACCGGAAGTGGTTAGCGGTTTCATATCGCACTGCTTTTGATACGGAGGCAGGAATGTCAGATGTACCTCCGATACGTTGTGGGGGTGGCGCGTGGCAGAGGCATGACGTCACCCTCTGACAGATATCGGAAGGTAAATCTCGTACGTCGGGGCCGGTCCGATATGCACGAGGGTCGTCAGATCAAAGGGGCCCGATCTGACGGTCGACGGGACGCTGAGATGACCGAACGATACGGGCGGAATAAAATAATATTTCTTTTGGGATTTGCGTCCAGCGGAAAGCTTTGGAATATGGCGGATTTTTATGGTTTTTCCAATGTTTTTTGCAAAAATGCGCATAGCGCCAGAACTTTGGATAAAATGAAAAAGTGGGTTTTTGGTGGTTATTTCGCAAACAAAGCGGGTTAGGGGTACAGTAATGAGGTTTTTATAAGGTTTTAGCATATAAAGGGGTTTAAATGGGTCAAATGACTTCTTGAAGGGGGAAAAGGGTAGGGCTTAGGGTTCTTAAACTGGCCTGGTGCCAATTTAATCCCTGACTGTGAACATATGGCTATAATGCCAAGGGGAGGGATATTTATACAATGTTTGGGGTTTATACACTATAGTGTTATAATAGTAGGGAAAGGGAAACATAAGGGGTTTAGATAATAGGATTTAGGGGTTAATATGGATGGAAAAGGTGAATGAGGAGTGAAATCACTAAGTTTATTGGAAAATCACTTAGCTTAGGGAGTAGATCAAAATGAAAAGAATTTTAGACAAGAAATGTGGCTTTTAAAGGAATAAGAACCACCATAAAACCACCAATTCTTCCATAAATCTCAACTGATGAGGGGATGTTAGGAATGGGAGTGAAAGGGGAAACTGGGAGGTTAGACATGCTCCTTTACTTTGCTGCAACATAATGGAGAAGAGGATCTTCTCAAACCATTGATTTTCCTTTGTGAATAGGTTAGCCCACATTCAATTGTAAGGAATGACACTTCTGCAACCCCATCTGCCTACCCATCTATTTGCCTAGCATTTTTTTATTTCTTCATGGAGGGTGCACTTAGACTTGTAGACCCTCATATGCCTTTTCTTTTCTCTTGGCTTTTCCCTTTTGATTTTCTATCTAATGCTACCCTTATTGCTTCCAAGGTCCCAGATTAAGCAGTTGGGAACCTTATTTCTCTACCTAAGCTACTAGTTTGCCAAGATTAAACAGTTTGGACAGACTTCTTTCTCTATTCTACAACAAAAAATTGAAACATGGCATGATCCAGATTAGGCTTTTGGATCACCCATCAAAATTGAGTCAACAAATAACTATGTACTTACATTGTTTTCTCTAGGAAATATGGGATCTTTGCATCATCAAAGCAGAGCATATTTGGACCTTTCTTTGCCAATCATGAAATATGAAACCTATTGATATAGGTAGCTAACATACATAAAAATTCCATTCCTTCAGGCCATTCAAGACATCCCGATATACGCAAAAACTATTAAAGAATTGTGCATAAAAAGGCCAAGGAGGAATATAATAGGTAATCCAAGAGTTCAAGTAGTCGGTACTTTATCTAACCTATTGTCAGGAAAGGAAACACCTATTAAGTATGAGGACCCAGGAAACCCAATAGTAACTGTTCAAATTTATGGTCAAACCCTAACCAATGCCTTAGTTGATCTTGGAGCTGCAATCAATATATTGACAACTGCTACTTGCCAAAAGCTAGGCATTACATCTGCAGAACCTACCTCAACTCTGCTAGAATTGGCCGATCGGTCTGTGGTTAGGCCGGAAGGCATACTGCATGATGTCATGGTCTCGGTTGACTCCTGGGAATACCCAACTGATTTTCTGATAATAAACCCTAAAACCCGACTTGATGGACATCCATTGATCTTAGGAAGACCTTGGCTCGCTACCGCTGATGCCTATATCGGCTGTCGGCAAGGGAGCATGATTATAACCAAGGGGGAGGATATTAAGAATTTAGTACTATATCCCCCAGCGCAGCCAAGTATCACTATAGTTAAAACTAATAGGCACCCTGTATCATATCTTACTGTCAATATCAGATCTCCATTAACTATACAAGAAGCACTAGAGTTCAAAGACCAAATAGAAGATGATGCCATCAGTAATTTTATTAGTCAAACTGAACTCACATCTCGTACCCAGTGTCATATGATAAAAGAAGCATTTGATAACGAAGTAGAAGAGGAACCTCTGAAAGATGCACATGATCACACAATCCCTATCACTTCAGCTGCACATAGTAAAATTGTGGAAATCGAACCTGGAAAGACCTTAAACATTAACGCTGACCTTACACCCGAACAAGAAACAAAACTCATCTATATTTTAATAAAATATAAAGAAGCATTTGCATGGGATTACCCTGATATGAAAGGAATTGACCCCCAGTTATGTACACACCACATCTACATAGAAAATGATGCAAGACCTGTTAGGTAACCTCAGAGAAGACTAAACCCTCGCCTAAAAGAAGTAGTAAAAGGTGAGCTTCAAAAACTTTTAGATGTTAACTTCATCTACCCTATCTCTGATAGTAAATGGGTCTCCCCGCTTGTGGTGGTACTGAAAAAGAATGGGAAGTGGAGGATCTGCGTGGACTACAGGGAGCTAAATAAGGCAACGCAAAAAGATCACTTTCCTCTCCCGTTCATCGATCAAGTATTGGACACTTTGGCAGGGAAGAAATTATTTTCTTTTCTTGACGGCTTCAGTGGGTATAACCAAATACAGATTGCCCCTGAAGATCATGACAAAACTACTTTTACTTGTCCTTGGGGAACATTCGCCTACCGAGTTTTACCTTTTGGTTTATGTAATGCCCCTGCCACATTCCAAAGGGCTATCCTTAGCATTTTTGCAGATCTAATAAATGAAGGACTGGAAGTATATATGGACGACTTTACTCCATACGGAGATGAGTTTGATCCAGCATTGGAGACACTAGAAAAAGTCCTACAACGTTGCATAGCTACCAGGCTTTGTTTAAGCCATGAAAAATGTTACATGATGATGACAGAAGGACTTATTTTAGGACACTACATTTCAGCAGCTGGCATTCAGGTAGACCCAACCAAAATCCAAATACTTTTGCTTATTCCTACTCCTACTACTCAAACAGAGGTACGTAGCTTTCTTGGATTCTCTGGTTACTACAGAAGATTTATAGAACATTATTCATGTATTGCTGCACCATTGTATGCATTAACTGGTAATATTGATTTCTTTTGGACAGAAACATGCGAACGTGCCTTCAACGATCTAAAGAAGCTCGTATCTATAGCCCCAGTTCTTCGGGGACCAAATTGGGATTTGCCATTCCAGATATCATCTGATGCCTCAGATATAGCCATTGGAGCGGTCCTTGGACAGGAGGAGGATAGAAAACCATATGCAATTTATTACATTAGCAAAAATCTATTCCATGCTGAATTGAATTATATTGTCACTAAAAAAGAATTTCTAGCTGTTATACATGCTATCAATAAATTCAGACATTACATCACTGGATATCCTGTTATCCTGTACATAGATCATTCTGCTATAAAATATTTAGCAAATAAGCCTGTCACAAATGGCATAATAACTAGATGGCTGATTTTATTGCAGGAATTCGATATTACAATCAAGGATCGTCCCGGGAAAGAAAACCCGGTAGCTGATTTCCTCTCAAGAGTGCCAAAACCAGTCGATGCAGCAGCAGTTGAAGATCAGTTTCCAGACGAGCATCTCTTTGTTGTTGCTGTTCAAACACCTTGGTATGCGGATGTCGCCAATTACCTAGCAGTAGGTAAGTTACCAAAGCATCTAACCCCTAATGAGTGAAAACAGATTGTCCAGCGAAGTACCAGATTTTCCGAGATTGGGGGTTATTTGTTTCATACAGGGGCAGACATGCAAATCAGAAGATGCAGATGAAATTTTTTATATATTAAAAGCATGCCATGACCAACCATGTGGTGGACATTTTGCTGATCGTAGGACTGCACATAAAGTATTACACACAGGGTATTATTGGCCCACAATTTTTAAAGATGCAAAGAAATTCGTCCAAGCATGTGACAGTTGCCAGAGAGCGGGATGCCCTAGTCACTCAGATGAGATGCCTTTGAAACCATAGTTAGTCATCGAACCATTTGAGCGTTGGGCTCTTGATTTCGTGGGACCAATCAACCCACCATCAAACCAAAAAACATACATTTTGGTGGCAGAGGCCTTGCCCAGAGCTACAGAAGAATCTGTTATATAGTTCCTGCTCCATCTATTTGTGCATTATGGCCTCCCTAGAGAGATAATTACAGATGGAGGGCCACAGTTTGCTGGGAACAGAATAGTGGCAACACTCAATAATTATCATGTTCAACATAAAATTGCCACCCCATATCACCCACAAGCAAATGGGCAAGTAGAAAGCAGTAACAAAATAATAGAGACAATTCTAACAAAAACGGTTGCATCACATAGACGCGACTGGGCAGCCAAACTACCAGAAGCACTGTGGGCTTATAGAACAACATGGAGAAGCACCACTGGTCACTCACCTTACCAGCTAATGTTCGGAAAACAACCTATCTTTCCCATAGAATTTGAAATCCAGACATTACGAACAGCACAACAAGTTGGTTTAGATTTAACTGAGGCACAGACTAATCGACTACAACATATTAATGAGCTGGATGAAATTAGGCTCTCTGCACTTCAACACACTGCTCTGATACAGCAGCAGAGAGCTAAATGGCATGATGCTCTCATTAAAAACAGAGTCTTCCATGAAGGAGACTGGGCTCTTTTGTATGACTCTAGATTTCAGGACTTCCCCGGGAAACTCCAGACTCGTTGGTTGGGACCATATGAAATTCAGAAAGTGCATGACAATGGGACCCTTACCCTGACTACTATCGATGGTTCTAGATATACCTTCAAGGCAAACGGCCATCGAGTCCATCTCTATCGCAAACCACTTACTTGGGAGTCCTTCTGCCAACAGCTACGCCAAGATTCAGATATGGAGATCTTAGGGGAGGAAGACAAGTCTTCCCCACCTGTAACTCACTAAAAAGTCTACTTTTCTTTATAATTTGTATATAACTTATCGAATTATTTTTGTACATATTTTTGCAGTATGTTTTGTTATTTCTGTTGTTCCTTTTCCAAAAGGAACAACACTTTTGATTTTTGTTGTTCCTTTTCCAAAAGGAACAACACTTGTGATTTTTGTTGTTCCTTTCCCAAAAGGAACAACACTTTTGATTTTTTCTGTTCCTTTTCCAAAAGGAACAGCACTTGTGATTTTTGCTGTTCCTTTTTCAAAAGGAACAGCACTTGTGATTTTTGTTGTTCCTTTTCCAAAAGGAACAGCACCAGCACTTTTGATTTTTGTTGTTCCTTTTCCAAAAGGAACAACACTTTTGATTTCTGCTGTTCCTTTTCCAAAAGGAACAACACTTTTGATTTTTGTTGTTCCTTTTCCAAAAGGAACAAGCACTTTTGATTTTTGTTGTTCCTTTTCCAAAAGGAACAAGCACTTTTGATTTTTGCTGTTCCTTTTCCAAAAGGAACAACACTTGCAACTTACGATTTTTGCGGTTCCTTTTTCAAAAGGAACAACACTTGTGTGTTTTTGCTATTTCCAAAAGGAACAACACTTTTGATTTCTGCCGATTTAAAAAAAAAAAAAAGGGGAACGACATTTCTTTGAAACTACTATTCCTTTCTCCAAACGAACAACATCTGTGAACTGTTGTTATGACCTTCCTTGAAAGGAACATTACTCATACGATTTTGAAACAGCTTGGTCCTTCTACTCCAAATTAAGGATGTTTATTGCTGATGTTCTTTCAAGTCTTTTGGAATACGGCTATACATTTATGTGATTAAAGCAAAAACGCAGCATACGGAAATCAGTAAATCATAAATCGCTATCTTTATAAGAAACTGCCCTGAGTTGGTGAAAGGATGTGGAGAAAGACATGCTTATTTATCATCTTTTGCTGCCATTGTTCTACTAACTTCGTTCTGATTGGTTATCTGTATTATGATGGTTCTTTTTCTTTAATTATCATATGGCAATAGGATCAAAAGATCTATACCTTTCTATTGGGATATTAAGACTTCTTCCACCATTCCTACTCTTAAGGAGTGTTGAACCACCCTTTGTGCATAAACAGGAAAGGCTCTCTATTAAAAAGAAGCAAAATAGAGTTTCTAAAAAACTGTCAAATTCTAGGATAGGAAGTCTCATTACGAGCTGGCCTACCATGATCATCAGGATGGAAGCGAAGTGGCATTCCCATTAGGGCCACCACGCCTGGGAAATGGTCCAAAAGGTATATCAAACAAATAACCCTTGGAACAGGAGGTCTCACCACGAGCCGGCCTCCCCACTATTCGCTCCTTCCTCGTGAATGGCATTATGACTAACTGGTCACCAAGCCAGCATAGTGGCCTACATTTTGACATTACACAAACGCTTCTTGGCATACACAAAGGACTATGGTTCCAGGGATGAAACAAACAACTCTGCCAAGGTTATGGACACCTGTCGGCAGCAGAGCACTGTTAATGGTATTGAAGTCGTATGTTTACACCAATAGGTAAGAAGATTACATCCTTTTGCTTCTTATGCCGTGATAATTAAATTATATAATATTACCCAACCATATAGCGCATGACTATATATCATCACCAATCATTACGAAGCTACTGATAGTGACCGCATGAGACCTTCTATTTATGGCAAATGTCTTATCCCCGAACTTCCATCAAATCACCGCAGCCCCTTACATATTAAAAGCAATCTAACTTTTTACCTCGATTTCAGTATTAGGCTATTTTTGGCGAACATGTCATTCCATAAAGACCTCGCGGCAGAACAGACGCTGCTCCTTTATTTGACGGCTGGGACAGCCTATCACATTGCGGGGGGGGAGGTAACCTCATCATTCCCCAGAGTACGTGTCAGTCTGTTATTTGAGAAAATTTTGTACTCAAGCACGGCATGGCTCAACGGTATGATCTTTTGCTATTTTTGTTTTCTTCTGCATGAGCTGACGTTCAAAGCTATTTCCATTGCATACGCTGTTGCATTTAGATTTGAACGAAGAATACGCTACCAGCTTCTCTGCGCTTCAAAAAACAGTTGTTGTTCCTTTGAAAATTGGCAGTGAAACTATGGGAGGAAGGTTAGTCCGCTGAGAACTGCAAACATTAACTGTTTCGGCTGTAGCCCGAAGAATCCTGAAAAGAGCAAGATGGTTGACCTATTTCAACCGCCTGAAGGAGTCTAATGAAACAGTAGCAAGAGAATTTTTATAGAACTTACAGGAAGGGTACTCCACAGTAAGAGGAAGGCGAATAGAAGTCACCGACGACATAATAGCAAGAGTCACAGGACTACCGACTGTTTGGTCAATTTAGTGAAGTCTAAAATGTAACTTTTAAATGTCAACCCGGGGCTCATAAGCTGATGAAGTGAGGTGTACTATATGTACTTAGATAACCGTTTTCTTAGTCTTTTGTCATTTTTAATTTTTTTTAAGCTTGTTTTCGAATGTATCTTTCCTACTGTGATGTGATGGAAATGTAATAAAGCAAGTGAAATGTGGATGATTGTGGTGATCTCTAAATGATTTCTCAAAACTTAAAAAGTATTCTACAAGAAAGCTTGAACAACAACTGCAATAAAATCAACTCTTAAAGGAAAATAAAGACATCAAATAAAAGACTAATGACATCGGCCCAGTATCTCTGCTGCTGAATGAAAATGAAAATGAAATCTATATTAAATCCAACTAAAAGTAAGAACAACTATCTCACACTATTTCAACTCTTCAACTTAATCTTCTCTATGTAAAGATATCATGAAATGTTAAGCAATGTGAAATCTAAGTGAAACTACATAAAAGAGACTAGTCACAATACTTTAACTTTCTCTTAACCTTTTGCCTTTCAGCTGAATTTATCATGTAAGAAACAGTTATGGATAAGTCAAGTAATGTGAGTTCTAAGCAAACTAAATCAAGCTATACTAAATGATATTTTGGCTCCCAATAAAGTTACTTGATTATGGAAAAGGAACCATCAATAGATGAACAACTTGATGTCTAAGAGTAGAAAGTAAATATGCAAGTTAAAGAAATGACAGTAAGGAAAATCAAAACTGCAAAACAATAAAGGTCAACAACATAGACAAGATGATCACACATGCCACTAGTTATGAAAAGAAAATAAGGAAAATTGTCCCGGACTTGCCTAAGAAACCTGCATAACACACTGATCAGTCATGAACATAAAAGTGCAAAAATGTAAATCAACAGAAATCAAAGTTTATGTACAGCTAATATACATGTTGAAAAGAAATAAAAACACAACAATTAAAAGACATCTGTACATCTAATATACATGAAACAAGAAAAAGAAATGCAGGAAATTAAAAGTTATTTTACAGAGCTTCAGCAAACAGGGGCCCTCTGCCTACTTCAGCCGGTTCAAGGAACAGTTATACGCTTAAATGCAAAACAGTCTTCTCATGTATTGACAACAAATGTAAGGTACAGTGGGGAGTTCAAAATTACATACAAAATGATTACAAAAACGATTAACTCTACAGCGTTCAAGGACACTTTATTTATAAGGAGAAAGCAAACTACTTTAACGAGATCTATGCTATTCAACCAGCTCTTTGAAAACACGTGAATCCTCTGCGTCCTCGGATCTAGGTAACTGTCATCGTGTTCATTCAATCTGGAGAGTATGGTTGTTGGATTCGTGCTTCTAGATTGTCTTCGTGGCTGAGGATGATGCCACCTAGCTTCACGTGCCCAAAAACAGAGCAACGCAGAGCCGTGCCACCGCTGAACACTTCTGTTGACCAATATTTGCCTCCTCGTTGACCGCGGGCTTTTATGGTTGTTCTGGGTGATCCTGGAGGGACACGTAGCATGTCCTTGACCCCTGGAACTTGCCCATGTGGCTCATCTTCTCAGAGGACACCTGTAACATATCGTTTAATAAAACAGCTGCGAAATCCTGTGCTGGCTGCAGAAACCTGGATCAGCTGCAAAAACCTGTGTTGGTTGCGGAAACGCAACATTCTGAACCAAAATTCTAAACCAAACAACAGTCACTTAGCATAGTTAGAAAATCATGTAAAAAGTCCTAAAATGCAATGATTTAATCAACTTGGTGGATGAAATGAGTGGGAAAAGAAGGAAATGAATGGGAAAAGAAGGTTGAGAGGGTGTGTAAGGAGGTACAGGTTCAAGGCTCTACATACCCCCACTGTGAAGGTGTTGCATGTCCTCATGCAACCAAAACTTAGTTCTTTTCCTCAATCCATGTGCTCTGATGCTTCTGCAAGAACATCCAGCCTTCTTCTCTTTCTCCTTGATGCCAAAATGGTCCTTGGTTTCTTGATTAGACACCTGAACTTCAAATTGATCAATGCCCTGCTCAGCTTCTTACACTTTTTCTTCAACTTTCTATTCTTATTCTGCCACAGTCCTAAGTGAAGCATGGTATTGTCATGGACAATCTTGTCCACTTTACTTTGCTCTTTTAATGCTTCATTTTCTTGTTTAATGTGCCTGTTTAGGACTTCTAGCTCAAACACTTCCTGTTTTAAAGACTGCACTTGTGCATCAAGTGGCAAGGTAGTGCTTGGTCCTGCAGCTGATTGTTCCAAGGACTCTAAGTAGTTATATGCTTCTTGTTGGGTGGAATCTACCTCAGGTGTTTTTCTCGGCCTGAACTCAAATTCTTGTAAAGGAGGATTGTTTTCTCTTTCCAGCTGAAAAGGACTTTCCTCACGTGGAGGACTTGCCTCAATGTTTTGCTGAGCTGGACCTTTTTCAGGTGTTCCTTCACCTAAATCAATAAAGTGTGATTGTTTTTCTTGGGTTACACTTTTCTTTCCTTTGAGCCTACTGCTCCTCCTCACTTGTGGACTAGTGCTCTTTTTCTGTGCACTCTGTTTTTCTTTTTGTTTCTTTGCTGAGGCAGCAGTTTGAAGATGTGCTAACCTTTCTGCCAAAGTTTGAGACTCTTCTTCTACAGATGGTTCAGGGGATGGATATGTCTCTTGAATATTTACTTTACCTTTGTCCTTTTTCTGCTTCTTATTTCTAGCTCCCTCTTCTTCTTTCTCCTGAACAGTTTCCTGAGTGTCTACTGTAGGAAGGTCTTGGGCTGTAACATTTCTTTCTCTCCTCCTACTTCTTTTTGGGATTTTTGGGGAACTGCTGGCAGAGGCTTCAGTCACTTCTTGGAAGTGATTTCTGATCAAAAACTTTTCCCAAGTATCATTATTATTTTTCAATTGATCTTCAATGAGAATTCTGATGAGCCCGTGATGGTAAAGGTGGGATTCAATATGGCCTACATGTTTCTGAATAGTAGAGCTCATTTTCTTCAGGCTTGCTAACAGAAAGTAAGGTAAATTAAGGGCATGGTCTTCCATAAAATTCATCATAATCCTTGCATGATACATGTACATGGTGCCAAAACGACCCTCGCATGTAATAAACTTCTGAACAAGTAATAACAGTGTAGACCATTCTTCTTTGATTATATGCACAGGAATTCCTTTAGTAAATATAGAAGTATCCATACCTGTGTTTTTGAGCATGACTTTCCATCCTTGATCATCCAGACCTCTGTTTTTAAACCATCTGTCTCCCTGTTGTGGTAAACTGGTTGCTGCTGCTATTGTGGCCTCTGTTATTGTAAATTTCAAATCCCCTACCTCCACTACGTGTCCATTAAAGGACCGAGCAAAAGCTTTAGTGACTTCCTTATTATAACCTCTGAACTTTTGAATAAATTTCAGCCACTTTGCTTTCTTCAATGACTCCTTCGTCTGCAGATATCCCTCCAGGTATTTTGGGCCCTCAGGTTCAACTCTGAGTAACTTTCCCATTCTCGGCTTTCAACCCCGGCTAAAAATTTTACTGTGTGTGGACGTTCAAGGGAAAGACGAGCTGATTACGGGATTCTTAAGGTAAGTGGAGTGGCTGTAGTCGAAATGCAAAGCGTATGTAGTGACTGTAATCAGGGTTTAGAGCAAAGCTATGGAGGTTGTAGCAGAAATGGAGAGCAAAGAATGGTATGAGCACGAGGTAAACAACATTCATGGGTTTAGCATCAAATGCATGCGGGAGTGGAGTGATAAATGGGCAGTATAACGGCTGAGTCCTTTCGAATCGGTTGGCTTATGCCACGTCTCAACGTTGGTTGCGGAAATTATGGTGGAGGAGAGTCGTAGTACAGTAGGTCACTTCTTCTACGTACGGCCAATAAATGAAAGAGCAGCCCCATTTCGAGTTTGAATTAATAGTGATTATGGGACCATTAGAAAGGAATGAGGTGGATGGATTATCATTGTGGAAGAGGAGTGATATGGATCTTGCCGTATCAAATCATTGTATTTAGTGGAATTTCCATGATCTAATAACTATGCATACAATGACATTAAATTGTTATTTGGTAGAGATTTTGATCATACCTTTGGAAGTTTGCCATTTGTTGATTAAGGCTTCTGACCCATTATTGCTTTTTGATCTTGCAGATGCCTCATATCTTTGCTGCCTTTGGTGATGATGATGCTAACCCTTGACTGTGATTTTCTTTTGAAAACAGAGTGCTGCTGGTTGTAGAGACAGAGTGATGCTGGCTGTGGAAATCATTTCGAGCTGCGGAAACTGGTGCTAGCTGCGGAAACGGTTCCCAGCTGCGGAAACTGAAACAACACCCCTTTAACTGCACAAATATAGTTAGAAAAAGAGCTAATCTGAATGAAATAGTCCTAAGAAGGACTTTTATTGATGGAATGGAATGAAATGGAAATGAAGTGGAGTGAAGTGGAATGGAGATGAAGATGAGATGAAGGTGAAGATGGAAATGACAAGTGAGGTGGAGTGAAGATGGAAAGGAAGAGAGATTTTTTTTTTGGAAAATATAGAGTGTCAGGTGTCCCTGATTTTCACTCTACATTTTCTGTATAAGATTGCCAATCTATGATTGGTTTTCAGGCTTATACAAAAGTTTTTTTTTTTTTTTTTTTTAACTTGAAAGAAATAATGATTAGGCTGATGGAGGAGAAGAATTCTTCTCCACCAGCCTCATTGCAGAATTTTCTTGAAACATTTTGACAAAGTTCTCTTTTGAGAGTGGCTTATGATAAATTTTCAATCGGTGGCCATTCACAATAAGAGGAGTTTGAAACTCATCAATAGTTTTGACTCGAACTGCTCCATTGCTAAAGACTTCATCAATCTCATATGGTCCAAGCCAATGAGTCTAAAATTTCCCTTTGAAGTCTTTAAACTTGGAATCAAACAGTAACGCCCAATCTCCCTTTTGAAACTTTTTCTCTTTGATATATCTGTCATGCCACTTAGTTCTTTGGTGCTGAACTAGATCAGTCCTTAAAATTGCATCTTGTCTTATTTCATCTAGCTCATTCAGCTGCTCCATTCTGTGCTTTTGGGCTTCTGATAGATTCATCCCCAACTGAACTGCCATCTTGAAGGTCTTGACTTGAAACCCAATGGGGAGCAAGACTTCTTTCCCATAAACAAGTTCATAGGGAGAATGTCCTATTGTGTTCCTCCATGTAGTTCTATAGGCCCATAAGGCTTCAGGAAGCCTTTCTTCCCAATCTCTTCTGTGGAGATGAACAGTTTTGGTGATGATGCTCTCAAGAACTTTGTTTGTGGATTCCACTTGACCATTTGCTTGCGGATGGTATGGAGTAGATTTTCTGTGCTTGATTTTGTATTCTTCCATCAGCTTCTCCATCAAGTTAGATGTAAATTGACTTCCCTGATCTGTCACAGTTTCTCTTGGGACACCAAAACGAGTAAAAATATTCTCAAAAAGAAATTGAACAACTGAATTTTCAGTGGCAGAAGGCAATGCCTTGGCTTCTACCCATTTAGTAACATAATCAGTGCAAACCAATATGTACTTCTTTTGTCTAGATGGTGGATTAATAGGTCCAATGAAATCTAAAGCCCATTTTTCAAAGGGTTCGATGAGTACCTGTGGCTGTAATGGCATTTCATTTGAAAGAGTTCGTCTCCCAACTCTTTGGCAGCTGTCACACCTTCTAACATATTGTTTTGCATCTTTGAAGAGAGAAGGCCAATAATATCCTAAAGAAAGGATTTTATAGGCCGTCCTCTTGTCAGCAAAGTGTCCACCGCACGGTTCATCATGACATGCCTTAAGGATGCCAGGCATTTCATCTTCCTGAACACATCTTCTGATCACACAATCTAGCCCTGTTTGGAACAATTCATTAGAAATCCATGAATACTTTGAACTCTCCTGAATGATTTTCCTTTTCTCATTAGGAAATAAGTGTGGAGGTAGCTTCCCTGTAACCAAATAGTTAGCAATATCTGCATACCAAGGAGTTTTAGTAGTTACTGCAAACAAATATTCATCTGGAAACGTATCCTCTACAGGAGAATCTTCGTTAGTATTTTGGATTCTAGACAAGAAATTAGCTACTGTATTTTGTTTTCCTGGTCTATCTAACACAGTAATATTGAATTCTTGTAAAAGTAAAAGCCATCTTGTAACTCTGCCATTAGTAACAGGTTTGTTCATGAGATATCTAATTGCAGAATGATCAGTATGGAAAAAAGTTTCATAACCAGTTATGTAATGTCTAAACTTGTTAATTGCATGCACAACAGCTAAGAACTCTTTTTCAGTCACAGTATAATTTAACTCAATGGGAGTCAAATTTTTACTGGTGTAGTAAATGGCATAAGGAACTAAATCCTTTTGACCCAACACAGCTCCTAGAGCTGTATCTGAAGCATCTGTAGAAATATGGAAAGGAAGTTTCCAATTTGGCCCTCTCAAAATGGGTGCTTCAGATATTCTTGTTTTTAAAGTTTCAAATGCAGATTGACAGTCAGGATCCCAATTGAATTCACAGTCTTTTCTAAGTAATTTGAAGAGTGGAGATGCTATCTTGGTGAAGTTTTCAATAAATCTTCTATAATATCCAGTAAATCAAAGAAAACTTCTAACATCTTTTTGACAATTTGGAATAGGTAACTTGGAGATGACTTCAACTTTTGATCTATCAACTTTAATTGCATCTCCTAAAATATGATGTCCTAAAACAATCCCTTCAGTAAACATCATAAAACATTTTTCATGACTTAATGAAAGATTTGTTTCTTTACATCTTATAAGGACTTTTTCCAAATCTTCTAATGCCTCTTCAAATGAATTACCATAAAACTGTAAAATCATCCATATAGACCTCTACACAATCATGAATTAGATCAGAAAAGATTCCTAGTACTGCCCTTTGAAATGTTGCAGGTGCATTACATAATCCAAAAGGAAGTACTCGGTAAGCAAAAGTTCCCCATGGTCAGGTAAATGTGGTGTTGTCCTGATCTTCAGGTGCTACCTGAATTTGATTGTAACCACTAAAACCATCCAAAAATGAGAAATACTTTTTGCCTGCTAAAGTATCTAATACTTGATCAATAAAGGGTAAAGGAAAGTGATCCTTCAAATTTGCCTTGTTCAATTCCCTGTAATCAATGCAAACCATCCATTTACCATTCTTTTTAGGTACTATAACCAAAGGGGAAACCCACTGGCTATCTGAAATGGGGTAAATGAAGTTTACATTAAGTAACTTTTGGAGCTCTTCTTTCACTATCTCCCTAAGGTTTGGATTCATCCTTCTTTGAGGTTGTCTGATTGGTCTATTGTTTTCCTCAATGTAGATGTGATGAATGCAAGTCTTAGGGTCAATACCTTTCATATCAGTATACTCCCATGCAAATGCAGTAGAATGTTTTTGCAAGATTTTGGTTAGCTCCCCCTGTTGTGATTTTTCCAAGTTTCTATTGATATTCAATGTTTTTCCTGGAAAAATCTCAATGACAGAACTACCAAACTCTTCCATAGAGAAAAGATACATTTGTCTAGATGATAGACACTCAATGTCAGAATCCAACTGAAATTGTGTGTGGTCATATTCTGAAGATGGTTCAAAGTTTTCTAATGTGTTCAGAATTTGACTATCTTCACTAATCTCAGAAATGGTAAAGACAGGTTGTATAGTATCCTCATCATCAACCCACTCATTATCTCCTATTTCTATAATTGCTTTTGCTGGAGGATACAGATTGAACTTCTTTGTCGAATTACCATCAGAAATATACATATTCCCAGACCTACAAATTATGAAAGCATCAGCTGTGGCTAGCCAAGGTCTTCCTAAAATAAGAGGATGTCCTCCTAGATTACTCTTGGGAGTTAAAATCATGAAATCCACTGGATATTCCCAAGAGTCTAAGGAGACTGGAATGTCTTCTAATACACCATCTGGTTTAATAATTGATCGATCTGCAAGTTGCAATAAAGTAGGTGTAAAAAGAAGGTTAGGAAGTTTTAGCTGTTCCATAGTCTGTCTACTCATGATGTTGATAGCAGCCCCTAAATCAATCAAAGTATTTGGTATTTCTACCCCATTGATATGTGTTTTGACAATTGGATACCGGGATCTACATATTTCTGCATAGTAATTTTTCCCATCATGATATCTGCAATTTTCCCTACCAGGTGGATCCTTCTGGTATCTCTTGGTTTCCTTCCTGGTCTTTTAAGACTCAACTCCTTTATTGTTTTTGCTAGAATAGGAATCTCTTTAATGGCTTGTAACAAGGGAATCTTGATATAGACATTCTTCAATTCATCTAGAAAATTTTAGTCAGGCAACCAAATTTGTTTTTCCACTCCTTTGTCAATTTGTAATCTTTCAGGAAAAGGAGGTGTGGATAAAGATGCAGGTTGCTCAACTATGGGAGTTGTGGGGGTTAATTCTTTTTCTTTTTCTTTTTGAGTGTTTGGGTTTTGAAGAGATGCTTCAGAACCCTTATTGGCTTCAAGAGACTCTTCCTCAAAAATGCTTTGCTTTTGAACATTTATAGAAGGTTTATCTAGGACTCTACCTGATCTAAGTTGTACTTCATTGAGAGGAACAATCATATAGGTAGGAAATTGTTGACCTTCCATCATGTAAGCATTTTGAGGGTTTTTATTATTGGGGTTTGGCAATGGCTGAGAAGGAAGTTGATTTGACTTCTGTTGGAATGGAAGCAAGAGTTGAGAATTTGGATTCTGTTGAGAAGGTTGTTGTTGTTGTGGAAATGGCAATGATAGTTGTGGATTTTGATTTGGAAGTTGTGGAGCTTGTTGGTTTTGAAAAGATGGAGGATATTGGTAGAATTGAGCAAATCTCCCTTAAGGATTTTGCATACCTTGTACCCATGATTGAAAAGGATTTTGAGGTTGGGACCAAGGTTGTTGCCAAGGATTCCAATTTGGTGGGGGTTGAAAATTCATAGAGTTGCTAAACCCTTGATTTTGTTGCCCCTGCCAAGGTCTCCTTGCAACAAAACATAGAGATTCGATTGTATTTGGATCTTCTTGAAAGACAGCTTTGAGCCCAGGAATTGAAGGACAATCCTTGGTCTCATGATTCTCTGAACAAATTACACATGTTTCTACAACTTTTGCATCCAAGGGACATTCCCTTAGAGCATGTTTCTTCCTACACTTTGGGCAAAAGATGGCCAAAGCCTCGGCTTCTGCTTTCTGCTTATTGTGAATCTTAAGGGTGTCTAGTTGCTCACTAAGACTCCCTAAGATATCAGTTTTGAATTCATCAAGCATATTGCCAATCTCAGCCCTACTTACCGATCCAGTTGCAGATTTATTTGCTCTGATGAGAGAAGGATCTCTAGGCCCTTTTTGAGTTTTAGATTTCCCCCTTGAGAGATGGACACATAATTCTGCTATATCAGAAAGTGGAAGTTGAGATATATCTCCTTTTCCCATCATGTTCAAAATATCTATCCATTCATCTCTAATGGCTTTTAATAAAAGGGCTTTCAAGGTCTCCTCATCCAAGTTACTCATTTTTGCTCTTTTCAGATTATATTGAAATATTTCAAGTAACTCCTCCAAGTTTTCATCTTCTTTTTGCATCATTTTGAATACCTCATCCTTGTGATTGGTGGGCATACAATAGTCCAGGTACCTATCCAAAAATGCTTGTTTCATATCATTCCAAGACCTAATGGATTCAGTGAGTAATCCCATGAACCATTTCAAGGTTGCTCCTTTCAATGTTGAAGGAAACAATTTGAGTTTTTGAGAGTCTTCCAAATAATCATAAGTTCGACACACTACCTCAAACTCAAATAGAAATGTTTCAGGGTCCTCATTCCTAAACCCATGGAAGTTTGGGAGGACAGATGGTGAGATGTTTTTCATTGTGGCTCGGGAGTCCTCATCGACTATAGGAAACCCGAATGAGTTATCCCCATCCCTATTTCCCCCAATGTTACCTCTACCTCCTCCATTGTTTCCTCCTCCTCCTCTACCTCTACCTCTACCAAATCCAGTTGCTCCTTCCTCTGTCATGGTAGTTTCCCCGGAGACTTCAGAGTCTTCTGGTTCTTCTACTAAGGGTGTATGAGAAGGAATTTCTCCCTCTTCTTCAGATGATTCTACTTCTTCAATTACAATTTGTCTCTCTGTAGAAGGAAGGAAAGGATCTCTTTCTAGTTCAGATTCGATGGAAGGTGTGGGAGAGTCGACTCCTGCCTCTTGAATTCCAGGAATCCTAGGGCTAGGAGTGTAAGTTGGAGATGATGGAGGTGTCTCTTGTCTATTCCTCGAAGTAGATGGAGTTTTAAAAATCGAACTTTTGGCTCTAGCTAAAAACCTTCCCCTAGAATCTCTTGCTCTATGCATGTCATTTTTTTTTATTTTTTCTTCAAGTCGGGCTAATAATTCTCTTTCTGATCTTCAAGGTCACTCTAGGTGCAAGAAGAGAGCATACTCAAGAAACTATTAAACCAATAACTTTCTCTTTTCTGATCCTCCAGATCACATTAAGTGCAAGAGGAGAGCATACTTTGAGATGTTATCAATTTTCCTTCCTTGAAATTTTCTTTTTTTTTTTAGAAATTGGCTACCTAATTTCACTTCCCAGGCAACGGCGCCAAAATGTTTGGTCAATTTAGTGAAGTCTAAATTGTAACTTTTAAATTTCAACCCGGGGCTCGTAAGCTGATGAAGTGAGGTGTACTATATGTACTTAGATAACCGTTTTCTTAGTCTTTTGTCGTTTTTAGTTTTTTTTTAAGTTTGTTTTCGAATGTATCTTTCCTACTGTGATGTGATGGAAATGTAATAAAGCAAGTGAAATGTGGATGATTGTGGTGATCTCTAAATGATTTCTCAAAACTTAAAAAGTATTCTACAAGAAAGCTTGAACAAAAACTGCAATAAAATCAACTCTTAAAGGAAAATAAAGACATCAAATAAAATACTAATGACATCGGCCCAGTATCTCTGCTGCTGAATGAAAATGAAAATGAAATCTATATTAAATCCAACTAAAAGTAAGAACAACTATCTCACACTATTTCAACTCTTCAACTTAATCTTCTCTATGTAAAGATATCATGAAATGTTAAGCAATGTGAAATCTAAGTGAAACTACATAAAAGAGACTAGTCACAATACTTTAACTTTCTCTTAACCTTTTGCCTTTCAGCTGAATTTATCATGTAAGAAACAGTTATGGATAAGTCAAGTAATGTGAGTTCTAAGCAAACTAAATCAAGCTATACTAAATGATATTTTGGCTCCCAATAAAGTTACTTGATTATGGAAAAGGAACCATCAATAGATGAACAACTTGATATCTAAGAGTAGAAAGTAAATATGCAAGTTAAAGAAATGACAGTAAGGAAAATCAAAACTACAAAACAATAAAGGTCAGCAACATAGACAAGATGATCACACATGCCACTAGTTATGAAAAGAAAAGAAGGAAAACTGTCCCTGGCTTGCCTAAGAAACCTGCATAACGCACTGATCAGTCATGAACATAAAAGTGCAGAAATGTAAATCAACAGAAATCAAAGTTTTTGTACAGCTAATATACATGTTGAAAAGAAATAAAAACGTAGCAATTAAAAGACATCTGTACAGCTAATATACATGAAACAAGAAAAAGAAATGCAGGAAATTAAAAGTTACTGTACAGAGCTTCAGCAAACAGGGGCCCTCTGCCTACTTCAGCCGGTTCAAGGAACAATTATACGCTTAAATGCAAAACAGTCTTCTCATGTATTGACAACAAATGTAAAGTACAGTGGGGAGTTCAAAATTACATACAAAATGATTACAAAAACGATTAACTCTACAGTGTTCAAGGACACTTTATTTATAAGGAGAAAGCAAACTACTTTAACGAGATCTATGCTATTCAACCAGCTGTTTGAAAACACGTGAATCCTCTACGTCCTCGGATCTAGGTAACTGTCATCGTGTTCATTCAATCTGGAGAGTATGGCTGTTGGATTCGTGCTTCTAGATTGTCTCTATGGCTGAGGATGATGCCACCTAGCTTCACGTGCCCAAAAACAGAGCAACGCAGAGCCGTGCCACCGCTGAACACTTCTGTTGACCAGTATTTGCCTCCTCGTTGACCGCGGGCTTTTATGGCTATTCTGGGTGATCTGGAGGGACACGTAGCATGTCCTTGACCCCTGGAACTTGCCCATGTGGCTCATCTTCTCAGAGGACACCTGTAACATATCGTTTAATAAAACAGCTGCGAATCCTGTGCTGGCTGCAGAAACCTGGATCAGCTGCGGAAACCTGTGTTGGCTGCGGAAACGCAACATTCTGAACCAAAATTCTAAACCAAACAACAGTCACTTAGCATAGTTAGAAAATCATGTAAAAAGTCCTAAAATACAATGATTTAATCAACTTGGTGGATGAAATTAGTGGGAAAAGGAGGAAATGAATGGGAAAAGAAGGCTGAGAGGGTGTGTAAGGAGGTACAGGTTCAAGGCTCTACATCGACCACAGGACCAGTATGGACAATAAAGAAGGAAAGGCTGCAGAAGATTTTGGAAATATTTCAGGACGAGGGCCAGAAGTTGACAATCCGAGGAAAGAGGGTGCTACCAGCAACGCTAGGAGAGCCATGGGTGGAATTGGCAAAAATCATCCAAAGCTACATCACTTGCGAAGGCAGAAAAGACATGGTAAGACCACGACATCTTAAACTCCTAGCTGTCTTAAAACAAAAATGTTCTGTGAATTTGCCTGCATTGTTGAATTCACTATTGCATGATGTCGCACGAAGTATGAAGAAGGCACAGCACGTAGAATCAGTTATTAGCCACCACGGATTAATTCGCCTGATAGTAAATTACAGTCTCACCCAGCAGCAGAGCAGCTGGGAAGAACTAATTGCTATTATCAATAAAGGGACGGCCACATCTAGACGCCCGAAAAAACGAAAACGAGTTGATAACACACCCCAACGTTCAGAGAAACGAAAACAAGACACTTGCACAAAAGGGCAACCTGAAAAACAATCTGAAAAACGACCCGAAAAGCGGAAACATGACGCTAGTACACCCGAACAGCCAGAAAAACATAGAAAGTCAGCAAGGCTCGCAGGGCTACAAGGAGGGTTGGAGAAGCCCCAGGCAAGCACGAGCCAAGCAATAGAAATCGAAGATGAGCAGTCTGCAGAAACAGAAACAGAAGAAGAAAGCAGTAAGGAAACAGAGCAATTTGCAGAAACAGAAACAGAAACAGAAGAAGAAGGCAGCGAGGAAATAGAGCAGTCTGCAGAGACAGAAACGGAAGAAGAAGACGTCGAGGAAGAAGAACAGTCTGCAGAAACAGAAACAGAAGAAGAAGACGTCGAGGGAGAAGAGCAGTCTGCAGAGGCAGAAACAGAAGAAGGAGAGGAGGAGCCAGAGCAATCTGCAGGGAGAGAAGAAGAACAAGATGCGCAGACTGAAGAAGAAGGAGACGAAAAGAAAGAAGTTGAGCAGTTCGAGCAGGAGGAAGGAATGGAACAGCAGGAAGGGAGCCCATTACAAGACCCATTAAGGGAAGATGAATTGGCCGACATTTTGGCCAATATGGGCGAATATGGCCAACCCCTGAGTCCATCAAACCTCCATGCCGAAGAGAAAACCCAGGAGAAAGATGCACCCGAGGAATTGCATGAAGAAGAGGCAGAAATAGAAAACTCGCCCATTCATAATGAGAAGATATTAGAAAATGCTGAGCAAGAACAACCCGTTCCTAGTCAGAAGCCACCAGAGGAAAGTCCGGAGGAAATAAGGGCAGAAGAGGAATCAGCCCAAGAAATAACGGAGCCAAGTAAGGTTCTTACCCCGGAACAGTTACCTCAGGGAGAAAATCAGGAAGCTAGCCACAATCCAAACCGCAGTGAACAGCCTGCTGTTCCTTCGGAAGAGATGATGGAAATAAGGGAATTACGAAGGGAAAAGCGGACATTGTTGAACATAATAGCCCAGCTTCACCAACAGATTAGGATTCTAAAAGCAAGGCAAAGGGTGAAGGGGACTTCAAGAAGAAAAGGTCTGACCACACCAGTAAGGCCCCTTAAGGGCAGGAGGCAGAGGACCAGAAGCCGTCCCACTGCTCAAAACCCTGACAGAAGCCAAACTGCTGTTCCAAATGAAGCTGAAAAACAAACTGCTGTTCCATTTGAAAAGGAACAGCAGTGGGCTGGAGTTCGTGTTAAAATTGAAAAGGATGATAAGATGGTTCAGACGGAGGCACCACCGTTGGGAGTAATAAGGGCTCTGAACTCGAAGCAGCGTAATAAGAAAGTTCAAGTAAAGCTCCCGGCCTCCACGGATGCATGGAAGAAGGACCCGAAAACAAGAACCCTCCACAAACATTTGAAGTAGGCCCAGCAAGAAGCAGAAAAGCTCAGGGAGCAAATGGTCCCCCGAGAAAAGTATGAAGAATTACAGCAGCAGCTAAGGAACGTCAACTTATCTGAAAGCCAAGCTTTCAAAGGATGGCGAAGGGAACAAGAGAAAGTTGCCAAGGTAACCCGTAGATCAGATGTAGTTATCAAACAAATGGATACCTTGTGATCTTTATATATTGACATTCTAGCATGTAGAGCCCCTGCCAAAAATTATGCCCTATTTTTAATGGAGAGGTATTTACAATTGAAAATAAAGGCTGTCAAAGCAGGCGCTCCTATGCAGATTAACACTATGGATGATTTCATAAACTGCTGTAAACATTACGTGGTGAAAGTGCAAAGATTATTATGTGAATTTTACTTGCATAACCTTATACTAGAACAAGAGACTGAATTGAACCCAGGCCCTTTTGTTGGGGACATTCAATTGCAAGCATTTATCTCATTTGCAGTTAATCAAATTAAATGGCTCAAAGCTTATAACGCTTTTCAAAAACAAGAGAACGTATTAGATCTTTGGGTAAGAGTCGAGCCTAGGGATCCAGCACAGTTATGGAGGAGTCATAGAAACCTTATGAGGGCTCCAGGAGTGATTGAAGCGCTAGGACCCATGCATGAGGCAATCATTCGGCAGGGACTTGAATACTTTTCCTCTATTAAGGACCTTGCCATTGATGCAGCTAAATTTCGATATCAAGTATCTAATCCGAATATTCAGTTCAGAGAACCATTTAAATACGAGAACTTTAGACTTGCTGCTAGCCGTTTTCCCCTCTATGGCGAAATTGTTTTGAGGGCAGGGCCATCCTGGTTAGGATATAGGTTCCGGAGTCCAATCATTTGGCATCCAACACCCGGATACCAAGCCCTATATGAGATGCCTGAGGGTCAGACAGGCCACTTCTTTGATTATTTAGTTTCGCATCACGGTTGTAGACCCTCACATGAGATTCCATCTCCAGCTTACTCACTCACTGCATTGCATATCAACTACAATGTTTTCATGAGGCCATGAAAAAGGGTAAGCTGGGGGGTGTGTAGAGTCTCAAAGAAGGTATGTTTTGATGGTTATTTCAGTATCTTTTTCATTAGGATATATAAACCTTTCTGCATTTTAAACTTAGATAATAACGAAACACGTGAGGTTAATAGGAAAAACTGATAATTGTCGTTCCTACGTGCAGGAAGGAGGAAAAGCAGAAATTAGCCATCTCAAAGGGAAAGACGAAGAGGAGCTAACTACTGTCCCTTTGACGGGAAACAGCAAATAGACCAGATCAAAATGGACCAACCCAAAAAAGGAAGCGGAGATACCAGCTCGGAGAAGAAAAGGAAAGAAGTGACTCAGGGTTAATGATTCTGCGAATCCCTCAGGATCTTAGATCCTGAAGGATCACTATTTTATCTATTTTCTGTATCTAGATATCTCCGTCATCATCCTTATATAAGAGATAGCATTGTTGGCTACGAGGGAGGTTCTATTGTAATTCCTTTTTAACAGATCAAGACTATGATCTTTATGTCCTGTTAAGACTTGCTTTGCTGTAAGTTTATTTCATGCATTAATACAGACTTGGTTACTCTTTTATCTTTGATCCTGGATCAATCTTAAGCGGTGTACCCCTGGAGGCTAAGGGCCCGGCCCTAGAGGACACTTGCTCTTGTACCATTACGCGTGGTTTCTGTGTGGTTTGTTCATAGGCGTAATCTGGTAATCTGTTGTGTTTTATGAACGTTATATTACATGCTCTGTTATGTTTAACTTGTTTAATGTTCCTGCGAATTGAAGTCTTATATTGACACTGTATTATGTTACCAATTCATTAAAGTGTTGATTAATCTCTACAGGATATTATCACTCCAGTACAGAGTTCATTGTGATTGTGCTTTAGCATTATGACAGTTATCTTGAGAAGTCTGATTTCAGATGATTATTGAATGTTACTGTTTATATCTTGAGATGCAATCGCATGCGTTTATTTAGATCAATAACAAAGGCAGATTAAGCACATTGTGTTTCTAGGGTTGTAATTGGTAGTATTGTTCTATAGTATGTGTACATCTTTTAAGACTGCAGGATTGATGTTCTGATTGGAGTGGTTAGATAGAATCGCAGCTTGATGAACTTGGTTATTGCTTATTCCAGTTGCTGTTCCATTTAGTTGATGTTCCTTTTCTGAATTTCTATTCCATTTAATTGTTGTTCCATTTCTGAATTGTTGTTCCATTTCAATTGTTGGTCTATTTCAAGATTGTTGATTTGTTGTTTCATTTACTTGCCATTTCTTAAGGACAGACTCAGGCTGTAGTGAGTGTCAGCATCTGCTATTTGGCTCCCAGACCTCTGATCTGCTCCCATCAGCTATGAAAGGGATGGGTTATTGCTACTAAACCCTTAGATGATGTGCTGTTCTATTTCATCGCTATTTCCTTTACTTGTTGTTTCATTTATATTCATCAAGTACGATCTCAGGCTGTAGTGAGCCCCAACATCTGCTACCTAGCTCCCAGACCTCGGATTTGTTCTCATCAGTTATGAAAAGGATGGGTTATTGCTACCAAACCTTCGACTGATGCAATGCTTGGTGTGATTTAGCCTTTTGAAGTAGTTAAGTTGTATACATGCAGCCATTTACTTCCGTAGCCTTTAAGTAGTTGTACTACGAGCATTACTCTGACAAGTGCTAAGCCTCAGACTGAGACACTCTTTTGAAATAACAAGACGTTCCCGGATTGACATACTAATGTGAGGTAACTAGAGGTGAAAGAGACCCTTTTTATAGCTCTACATTTCTCGCTCAACCTTTATTTGATTTGGTTTACCATTGTAGGGGAGCCACATATGTGACCATCCGGTCGTACAGTATCCATGAAGCTTTTCAGACCAATCCCTGCTAAGAATTAAACCATAAAATTCAGGAATGTCTGCTACTAAAATATCAATAACTTGGCATACCTTTGGATTCGATGAGAGCCTTATGGTCACTTGATTTAGTTCACCAATTACTTCAACCTACAATTGGTCTAGCTGAACTATGCATACTGCAGATTTTTGAGGTTGGACGTTTAACTTTGCACAAATTGTTTTAGGCAAAATATTAGATGAAGCTCCTGAATCTACCAAACAATTATGCAAGTTTTTATTGAAAATTTCGTAAGTAAGAAGGAATGGAGGAGTATGGGATTTTGACCTACCTCCAATTAAAGCAATATCATTTGGGTCAACTTTATTTGCCATATTAGTTGGAGGTCTTCCCATCTCATGAGAAGCTTGCGAGATTACAACGACAGGAAGAGGTGCAATGGGTATTGCATGTAACTCTTTCAAAAGTAATTTCTGTTGATGTTTTAATTTGCTCAGTTCATGAAAAGTAATGTTAGCCCTAGTCTTCTTCATGTCTTCAACGATATTATACTCCATCTCATCAGAAACAATTAGTGTTTTAGATGGAGTTGATGAATCAGATTGGACTGGGCTTGTTTGAGTCGCTTTTGGTGATGATTTCTTACCTGCGACTTTATCCTTGGATATTGAGCTTGCACTCTTCTGTTTAGAACTAGGTTGTGGAGGATCGAGTTGATTTCTACTTCTGGTATTGACTGGGAATGCCTCTTGATCCTCTTCATTTGGAAGAATGAAGTCCCACATTCCCTGTAGCTCTACAACTACATCTTCATCAATAGATTCTTCATTGGAAACTTCCTCTTCTTCATCTTCAGATTCTGCATTTGATATAGCATTGGGAGGCTTTGAATCAGTTGAAGGATTTTTTCTATAAGGCTTGTAGGGTTTCTTAGAAGAAGTCTCTGCTACTTGTCTTTTAATGTCAACCATTTCGTTAGACATGGTTTTTAAAACTTTCTACAATCCTTCTAAATCAAATGGGTCCTTTGATTATTTTTTCTTAGGGTCATATTTAAAAGTAACCTTCTTAGATTTTCTTTCCTCAACAACATTTTTCTTTTCTAAGGCTAAGATACGCTTTTCTACACTATTGCTTCCTTCATGTTGTCGGCCAATGTTGTCTTGGTAGCCCTATCAACAAATATTGCTATGTTCAATGGTAGAGCAGATATGTACCTTTCACTTCGAACTTCTTCGCTAGGCTTGTAAGCGGTCAAAATTTTATTCAAAATCTTGTTGAAACACGAGTTAAAATATTTTATAGGTTCTCTTGATTTAGTCTTAAGATTCAATAGATAATTGATCAATGTTGTCGTAGACCTATCATCACCGAACTTTGTCAAGAATTGCTCTTGGAAAATGTCCCAACTAGTAATGGACCCTGATGGTAATGAAAAATACCAGGACCCGGCTGCTACTTGTAAAGTATAAGGAAAAAGTCTAACAACAACGTCTTCATTTGTAAATCCATTTAAATATATTGACAACATAAATTTATTTATGTGTTCTTCTGCTAGCATGCTAGTTTTAGGATTAAACTTGAGCAGCCATTTTTCAAGATGCATTGGTAATTGACTCAAGGGTGCAGGCATTGAGACTACCCCTGGATTATCCCATGGGTTTTGAGCCATCGTTGAACTACTAATAGAGGAAAGTGCAGACGAAGTTCCTTGTGGTTGGGAAGAAGAGGATATTACTGTTCCAGATGGTTGAGAAGTAGATGTTGAAGTTCCAGTACCCTGTTGTATGACAATTTGGAGTGGGGGAGTGGATGGTTGACTTCGCAACGGAGAAGATGAAATGGATGGTGATGATGAAAGAGTCTCACTGTCAGACCCTTGAGGTGTCTTCCTTGCTCTTTTCCTTTTAGGCAGAGGTAATTCAGTTGGTTCGATACCAAACTTTTCACTCTGTAATCTGGTAAGACGATGAGAAGGATTGTATTGCGAGGTCACACTACATTGAGATAATTCGAAATTTTGTGGTGATATGGAAAATCCTTGAAGTTTATGGATCAAAGACTCAGCTTTAGGAGGTTCGATAGTAGATCTATCTGAAATTTTCGGGTCTATGGCAGTGGTTGTTGTTTTCTCAACTTCTTGCTTAAGATTTAAAGACTCGGAATACAATGGAGAAGTTGGGGGGGATCTTGAGGGCGATTTACTCTCAGAATGGTGTTTAGATTTAGATTTACTAGCCATTCACAGTTCAGGCCCTCCTTCTAGCACCAAATATGTTGAGGCCCCAAAAATCGGGTCTATAACAAGGAGGATACCCACCCACTCCGGACCTTGAAAGCAGCTCCTTTTCCGTTTGGGATGGTGGGTCCGACTGGGGATAATGGGACCAATTTCCCAATTTGTTTGTGATGATGCTAAGGGTTGATGTTTCCTTTCCTAAAAGTTTCTAAATAAAATGCTTTTAATCTAATTCTAATCTAAAACATGCAATTTTATTCTAATGAATAGAAACATCTAATTCTAAACTATCCTGGGACTAACTCTTCGCTTATGCGATCTAAAATAGTTTCTGACAACAATTGGTAATAAAGATCATTCAATTTCTACAAGAAAAGAATTCATTAAAAGTGAATTTTCTCATATAAGAAATTAGCTGAAAACAATTGTGAGAAACATATCACATAATAAGTTATTGATACATTACGCATAAACAAAATAGTCACCACCGTACAAAAATTCCAAATGATAACTTAAACATTCAAGCTTTCATATATAAACAACTGAAAATAACATATTACTTGACACATAAGCAAAAATCATTAAGAGATAAAAGTACCATTGATAACAAGTCCTACTCATGAGCTTCAGCAATATAGATTTATCTTCTCAAAATTCAACATCTACTAAGAGTACAAAAGTGCATTTCAGTAGCAGACATTAAACACAGATATCAATAAATCTCGTTCCATTCATTCATCCAAACCTCCTCAGAGGGTGCAGAAGTGCATGTTCTAAAGAAATGTTTTTGACAAATTTCTGGACCCCTCTTTAAATGCATGAGGGGTTTAAACACTACTAACTAAAGACTAAAAATAGTTTATTAAAAAAATATAGGAGTCGGTTTAAATGATCGTCCTCATCTAAGGAAAAAATAAATCAAAATAAAAATAAAACTGTATCTGAAAAATAAACTATGCATCTATTCTCTTTGATCGCAAGCATTCAGCATCAGCTTCAGGAGCATCAGTTGGCTAGCCTCCGATTTTAGTTGTCTTGCGAAAACAGAACCGGCAAGTTCTGACACTATCTTTTCAACAGAATTTGTGAGGCATTTTAGAATCATACACTGACTGTGCGGTTTAACCAAGTATTGCCAGTAAGTGTCCCAATTCAACTTGGTTAACTTCTTGATTGACTCTTCCCTTTCTTCAGCTCTCTGTCTCCAGCTTGTCTGCAATTGCTGTGCTTTTGGGAGAAATCCTGGAGCGGTTTCTGATATCAGGTTTGCTCTATGCAGATTTTCATTGACACAGTCAATGACATTGCTCGTTGCCGTTGCTGCTCCTTCCGCTGCCTGTTCTGCCTTTTTAATCTATGCATCCCACTTATTGAACAACAATTATTTATGTGATTCATTGATCCTGAATAACCCTGCTTTCTTTCCTTCTTCTGATTCCTTCCATTTCAAATAATCAGAAATTTTCTTATCAATTAAATCATAATCAAGTCGCAAATCCACAACTTGACTTGTAATTTTATCGCTCATCTCACAATGGGAACTCCATTGCGATATTTTTTGGCAGAGTGCCTCTTGTTGTTGCAAGAGTTGGTCATTCAAGGCAAGGGCTTCTGAGACAAATTCTGTGATTTTGGGGTCATCTTTATGCATTTCTAACATGGCCTGTAATTGATGTTCCTTTTTGGCCAAACTGCTTTGATACCCCAGCTGCATCTGTTGAAAGTCCTGTTATAATTTTTCTAATTTCTCTTCCGCTTCCTGGTTAGCGCTAGCCTGTTGTAACTGTTGTTGAAAAAGTAAGATTTTTTCTTCTTTATCCTTGAGCAATAGTTGTACTTCAGATGTTTTATCAATAGTAACAGAAGCATAGGCTTCTGCGATCTGGGATAACTTAGTCAAGTTTTCTATAGGATCAGTGGTAGGGTCTTGCCAAAGGACATCTAGCTACTCTGTCATAGGTGAGAGCATGTTGTCTAATTTTCATTTCTTTCTTTGTCTTCTTACCACTGCTTTGTGCTGCAGACTATAAAATACATCTAGAGGAGGGATCTCATCTATCTTCAGTATGATTTCAAACGATGAGGCTATGGGAATATGATCCTTTTCTGGAGCATTGCTAACTGTTTCAATGACCATATCTGTCATTGTCTGCACTATATTCTCTAGTGTCTTCATGTTCTTCTCTTCAGTATTGATCATTTCAATAAATGTTTCCCACTCTTTCTCTAGCTCAGTTCTCACTGGCTTTGGTGGCTGGATGAGGGGAGCGGGAACCTTCACCTGTGATGTTGACAACACTTGTTGCTCTAGGTGCTCTTTAGATTGGGCAATATCACTCACTAACCCTTCACTTTTATTATGGTCATTCTCGGACCGTTTAGAGTGTTCTGGTGATTCTTTCCCAGACTTAGACCTGGACTTGTCTGTACCCGAGCTTACACTTAAACTGATGCTGGGAGTTGGCTCCCTTATTGGTTCTAAGCGCAACTTATCCAAGGGGATTCTTGCTAATCTTCGCTCTCTGTATAGTTTGAATTCCTGGAATTCCACTGGGCCAAATTGAATTTGAGCCATATGAAAAATGTCTTTTAGTGTATTCTTCTGCTGGAAGATTTCATCAAAGAGATGATCTTCTTTATTGAATACCTTTATCTTGACAGTCGTAGTAAAATTTTTAATTACATCAAAGGCATTGAATTGTCTCCCTGGAAATTTAAATAGTTGTAGACTCAGCATGTTGTCTACTTCTTTGAAGGCATTACCTAAGTCAAACAGTGAAAAGGCCCCATAGGCAACAAGGAATTGCGGCCATATGGCCTTTTTCTTGTCTTTCAAATCTTTGCTCATTCCTCCAACCCTGCAGGTCTGGTGGGCAATTTCACGGGCCAATAACTTATCAGGAACATACAAGGGAAGCACATGAGGGGAAGAAATGCTTCCGAATACTCTGATGTAAGTGAAAAACTCTTCTCCAAACCATCTTCCGACAGGGAGTATATCAACTTCAGCTTTAGGGGAAAATCTTGGGGCGTCTTTATTGTACAACATTCTGTGAAGAGGTAACATAACTCCATGACAAATTCTTTAAAAACATAGGATAAACTTGGAATCCCACAATTCCTTATGGTAGACATGAATGGGCAAGGGATTCTATATAGTCCACTTCCAACCCATTAGAGGAAATCTAGAAATAGAACAGATTGCATCCGTAACATAAGCAACTAAAAAGAAAGGAGGATAAATCCTCTGAGAGGGAGTTATTTGAGACTGGTAGTTCCAAATAGTAGAGGCTAAGTTATCAGACAATATCTGGGCCCAATCCATAATAGTGGCGTTAGTGCCCGCATCTAATAGGGGTAGCCACTTGGATGAAAACTTATTGATATCAAGCCTTCCAAATAGCCTACATAGCATAGCAACAACAAAACAATATGGGGAGGAGAGGGAACCATTACTATACATACCATGTTTGTCTTTTTTCAATGGTTCTTGCTTTGCCGACTAGTTCTTGGTGCACTTTGCCAAGTCTTCGTTTTCTTTGGTGAATTTCTCCACGAAATGCTTGTTGTAGCTTGCTTGTGGCTTTGGTAAATGATACATGAGTCTTAAATCCTGTGGGGTGAATGACCCAATAACCTCCTGGCTCCGAGACTTAAATTTCCTGTATGTTATATTAGGGCTGTCCAATACCTACTTGACCATGTCTATATAGGGAAGTATCTTAGGCCTTGCTGCTATGCGGTGCAGGAATGAGCATGCAAGTTTAGTACTTGATGCCTCGGATGACCCGCGTGCATCGGTTGTAACTGTAACTTTCATAACTCTAGGGTTTTCTTCTTCCAACAGACTGTACATGCCTTCCCAAGTGGATATGTCAGCTTCTTTGGTACAAGTGGTGTCTGTGAATAAGGGAATCATCTCTATTTTCTCATCAACCAGAGCTTTTCCCTTCTTTCCCATAATGTTCTGCACACTGGTCTATATATTATTCCGCTTGTCGCTCCTGCAAGTTCACGAGTAAGGAACGAATAATGGTAAATGATAAGGTGACGGGAAAGCTCTTAATTTCGAAATCATATCAAATATATCACCCTACGTGAAACAACCTTTCAATCAGATCTAAATCTTTTCTCATAAATGACCATCAATAAACTGCTAAATTGACATTAATGCCCATAACGTGGTATCAAATTACAAGAAATATTTCATTAAACAATGAGCCCTGTTGATCTGTGATAAAGCGATTTTTCGATTTGCTTCACAATATCGCAAGATTGCCATATCGCTAATCCTTTTTGTTAACAATCATTTATTTTGCGACTGCGAGATGCGATTTGCGAGATGCTTTATCACATATCGCAGGATCGGAATGTTTTATCTTAAGTGGTGCTTGCGACATATGACATCTGTGATGTGCAATAAATCTATAAAGCGTGCGATCTCGCATCATCGTTTTTTCGCAATTTCGAAAGTTTGTTTATATGATATCCTCCATTACCCTTTTGTGATGCAATGTTTGTTTTTAAGAGAACGATTTTATTTGAAACTTATACTTAAGATTTTAGGTTTGCAAATGTTTTTCCTAAGCTTATGATAGTGTGTTTTATTCCAGGGGAAATATAGGTGTTAATTTTTTATTTTTTTTTAGAAGGGTCCCCATTTATTTAGTTTTATTACTAATACTTAAATAAAAAGGGGGGTTGTTGCTGGCCACAACATGCTACTAATTATAATAGCACCAGTTGATTGTGGTTGAGTAATGTAGATGGATGGGATGATAGGATGATAAGAGGAAGGTAAAAGGGCAGAGGAAGAAGCAGGACCAACAGAAGGATTATGAGGTGGAGATGATGATGTAACCTCGCTAGTAGAAGAGTAAGTCTCTAGGGTACTTTTCTTTTTCCGATGAGTGGGAAGTGAAATTCAAAAGGTTTAAATCCAATTTTTTCACTCTAGGATCTAGTTAATACACCACAAGACTATAAGGATGAAGTAACACTTCCTTCTGATATATCGGTTTGAACTTATTTTTCTCCAGAAAAGGAAAATTATACCATTTTTTGAATCAAAGTCTGAACTTTAGGGGGCTCTGTAGATGCTTGAGTAGAAGTTTGGCCAATTGACTTTGGAAGTGTGCTAGGATTTTTGGTCGTTGTTTGAACAACTTCATATATTGAGTTAGGAGATTTGGAATTTGATCTAGAAGTTGGGGGTTATTTTGAGGGAGACTGACTCTTAGAATGACCTTTTAATTTAGGATTGGATCTTTTTTCCATTCATAGTTTGAAGGCCTTCCTTCCAGCACCAAAAAAGTTGAAGGTTTGAAATGTTTGCCTCAACATCAGGGAAAGCCACCCGGTTGAGACCTTAGAGCGGATCGTTTTCCATTTGGATTGGTGGATCCAACTGGGGATTATGGGACCAGTTTCCCTTAATATAAATGATAAAAATGGATGAAGTATGTATGTGTGAAACTTATGATTAATGAAACTTGAGAATAAAGAAATATATAAATTAGCTATTAATCTATCTATCCCGGGAAAGCTTATTTTGTATATGTGATCTAAATATAATTTCATAAATAATAAGACAATATAGATTATCAAATGATCATGAAGTTAAAACAACGAATGATAGCTAAAATTTAATTAAATAGTTAATTAAATTTTGCTGATAAAACTTATCACATATATATGATTTTGTTGTTTATACATACAATATATGATTTCAATCGTACATGAAAATAGTGAAAAATGTAAGATCGCTTTCATTCATGCATGTAGTAAACATAAATTGAATAACCACTTAACTCATAAAACACAGGAAAAATAAACAGATAATAGTACCCAATCTATTATGACTCTGTTCATGAGAAAAACAATATTGATCCAGCCTTCTATTAAGATCACTTGAGTTACAATAGTGAAAACAAAAGTTTTATCCACAAAATTCAAACCCTTTCTCCATTCAAATGAAGGAGATTTATAGTTTTCAAACAAAATACAAATATAGAAAAGAAGAATAAAAGTTTGGAGTGGTTTTAACAAACACCGCTTAAAATAAAACCATAAGACAATTTTAGATTTTGTTACAACAATCCAGCTAAAACTTTGAAGAAGATTGTTCTCCCATACGCTGTCGTAGTTCATAGATATATATCATAGGATTCAATTCGAGTGGAGATCATGGTTGAATTCAAATCTGACCAAGGAATACACATCCCTGAGTGTTTGCATCATATGAGTTGTCGTGTTGGATAGACACCTCAACATTAACCATTGACTATGAGGTTTAACTAAGAAATGCCAATGGAATTTCTAAGTTAACCTTTGATAGTTTTTCGATGCTTTTGGCCTTCTTCTTTGATAATTCCTACCATGTCTTGGTTAATAATTTAATATCAGGGAAAGATCCCTCGGGGTGGTCTAGAATAAGGTTGGCCTGCAGTAAATTTTCATTGATAGATTTAGTCAGGTCGTTAGAAATATCCCTGGCACTGAATATATTGTCTTTTGCATTTTTAAGTTTGATTTCACAATATCAGAAGACTATCTCCTTTTGTGACTCTTCAAATGCAGGGAGATTGGCTAATCTCCCTTTAGCACTTTCTCGCCATGTTATATAATCTGAGATTTTCTCCTCAATTTCTTCAAAGTATGTCGTGAGAAAGGAAAATTGATTCACCAGTGTATTGGTGGATTGACATAAATCATGAATAATGGCTAATGTTTGACAAAAAATAATTTATTGTTGAACAAGGATAGTATTAAAGTCTCCTACTTCCTTTTGAATTCAGCCAATTCGAGATTAATCTTCAATTGTTTAATATTGTGTTGTAACACTTTGATTTGAGTATCCTGAATTTTCAAATCAGATTCATGTTGAAGCTTCAAGGTATCAAAATTCTTTTTAAGTTCTGCAAGTTGTGATTTCCACTATTGAGAAATCATTTACTTTTCTTTCTCCATACCTTGTTCCAACTGCATAATTATTTCATCCTTTTCTTTCAAAGTTGTTGTATTTTGGTGGCCTTGTCTATGGTGGCAGAAGCATATGCTCCTACAAACTGTGAGAGCCTCCCGAGATCCTCTGCAGGAGTAGATTGAGGGTTTTTCCATACTACTTCAAATGAAGCATTTTTAGGGACTAAGGTTTGGGTTTGATCAATCTTCCTCCTTTTCCTTTGTCTTTTTACAATATCTTTATGTTGCAGACTATAAAATATGTCAAGAGGAGGAATCTCTCCGACCCTCAAAATGACCTCAAAGGATGGTAATGCCAAGATGATTTCTATGTCATCAGTGTCCAAAGGCCTATTAGAGGTACTAATAGTAAATGGGGTTTTTTCTATAATTTGAGGAGTATGTGAAACTTTCTCCTGCGATGGAGTCTCTAGATCCTAAGGCCTTGTTTCTTGAATAACTTGATTAAATTGTTCCCATATTGCTTAAAAAAAATTATTTGACAGAGTTTCTTTCACATGAGAAGAAGAGGAAGTACCTATCTCTTTTACCTGGGATACATTAGTAACCTGTGCTAAGATAGTGAAGACTTTATCCTGTTATTTGTTTTGTTGAGGGAACTTCAACAAATTCATAGGCAAGTGAGCTATCATTTTATCTCTCTACTAATTAAATTGAGTTATCTCCTCTGGAGTTAACTTTGTTGTTTCTAGTTTCACAACCATTGAATAGGAAAAGGTTGATTCAAATAAGTCATCAAACTTATTTGACTCATGCATAAATTTCTTGATACTTGAATGTGCAATGACCTTCTTAGCAGTTCCCTTAGCATCATATTTCCTATTCGGAATAGTTGGGAAGTTTAAACTCTAAATCTCTTCAATCTCAAGACCAACATGTTTATAATTATCTAGAGCATACACACCACATTGAATAGGAAAAGTAGGCCACATTGCCTTTTTAGCATGACTCGGGTCCTTTGAAAGACCATGCATTACGGTCTGGTAAGTTATTTCTCAGGCAATTAGGAATGTATAGGGGAAAAACATGGAGATGTGCAAGACTACCAAATATCTGGACATAAGAGAATGATTCTTCTCCAAACCAGTTCCTAATTGATAGAAAATCATTGTTAGCTTCAGGTGAAACCCTAGGGGCCTTCTTATCAAATACACTTTGGTGGATGGGCAACGTTACTCCATGGAAAATTTTATAGAAATGAGGGTGAAATTTTGATTCCTAGAGTATGTCATGATAAATATGGATAGGGGTAGGGTCTTCTATAGTCCATCTCCATCCCATAGAAGTAAAATCAGTTTTGAAGTAGATGGCATCCATTATATAGGCGCTCGTATAAAAAAAGGGAACCACGTTCTGTGAAAAACTACGTTTTCTCCTATAATTCATTATTTGAGTGGCTATATTGTCAGATAATATGTTTCCCCAATCCATAATATATCCATCAGAGGAAGCATCAATGATTTGTACCCATTGGTCAGAGAATTTTTGTGTATCAGGGTAACCATATATCCTATATAACATAGCGGCTATTTGATAGTATGGACCAGCAAGGAGGCAACATAATACATACCCTTATCTTCTTGCTTATGTTTGTTAGGATCTCTTCTTCAATTTTTGATGAGCTTTGATTGATGCTCATTCTCCTTCATGAACTTTTGTATAAAACGCTACTCATTTTTTTACTGAGGTTGCAGCACATGATACATTTTTCTCAAATATGTGCTAGTGAATGACCCAATGACTGTTTTCTTCTGAGTCGTGAAATTCCTTTATGCAATGTTCATATGATCAATAACCCATTTAACCATATGTGTATAAGAAAGGATCTTGGGACGAGCTGCAATCCTATGAAAAAATGAATTGGTGACATCACTGTAGGTAGTTTCAGAGACCCAGGTAGAATCATCGATCGTAGTTGTTTTCTCTGTTTCCCTGGGTCCTTCATCTTCAAAAATATTATAAATAGCTTCCTAATAGGAGCTTCCAACATCTGAAGAATAGGTTGTATCTGAGAATAATGTAGTCATTTCAGTAGTTTCAGGTGGAGGAGCGATCAGTTGTTGTTGAATAGTAGGTTTCTTCCTTGCCTTAGTTTCCCTAGACACTTGTAGTGAATGTTGCTTGTCGGGATTGGCCTATAATATAAAACACAAGAATAAGTGGAAATTCCTTAACCAGAGATATCTTTAGGGAAAATGAATATTTTCCATAACAATTAATTACTTTATGAGCAAATCTCGACAACATCAAGTTGCAATGATTAAATCTTTTAAAACTTCAAAAAACATAAATTTGCTACTTTTGGCCATTAAATGATAAACTTGCATTCACATGGGCTCTATACATGTCATCATATTGGCGGATTTTTTTAGGGAAATATTAGGGATACACCTTAAAACTTGTGATATCCTCACCTTTGGATAGGTGTTATTCAAAGATATAACGGTTATGAGTTGTAAGTGGGAAGAGGAATTGTAGGTTCAGTGTCAGGGATGCAATATCGGATATTTTAAAAGAGTTCCTTCTAATATAAAAGTTTTGATATGGATAGGAAGTGAATATCGTAGGATGAGGGATATCAGAATATTGGAGGATGAGGGGCATTAGAAGATCGAAGGATCGGAGGTATTAGAGACTGGAGGTTTTCAATTTTTCTCTTAAATCTCCGATATATGGAAGCTCTGATATACTATATAGAAGTCTTGTGGGGCCAGGCTTTTCTTTATTATATCCATAAAGTCATGTTTATATAACTTTAGACTTAAAGTATTAGAAATATTTAACTAGGGGAAATTTTTATCGCAACTTTATTATAAGTAATGTTACAATATTTAAATGTTCCGATATAACTTCTTCTGATAATACATTTTAAACAAAATCCTATCAGGTTATTTGTGAATATTATATTTATGATGCTAATCTCCAATATGAAAGCTCTGATAAGGGATATTTTCTTATTCAAAGGTGTTTCGGTGAAAAAAACTCGAAATTTCCTTATTTTGTTAGAACCAAGGACCTTTATCAAAATTCTAAAGGGTCCCCATTATTTATTAGTTCAAATATCATAAAAAAATTAATGGAGAGTTGTTGATTACTACAACAAAAAGCAAGCTGAATTTCGGAACCAGGAAGTAGGCTGAAATTTGGAATCAGGGAGGCAGGTTGAATTTCAGAGGGTTAGAACTTCGGGACCTTGGAGGGACGAAATCTCGGAAGGCCGAAATATCGAAAGGTTGAAATATCAAAGGGTCAAAATTTTGGGACCTCGAAGGGTCGGAATATTGGAAGGTCGAAATGTCAGAAGGATGAAATGTCAGAAGGTTAGAATATCATAGGTTTATTTAAAAGGAAACCCGAGATAGCATGGAACCATGGAAGCAGGTCGATCTTGGAATTTTTGAACTTTGGGACTTCAAAACTTTAGGACTATCAAATCCTTGAAAGTTTAAAACCTTGAAACTTTGGGACCTCATAACTTCTTACAAATTGAATTCTTTAAAAGTGTTGATGGTTTCAGGGAGCAAGAATACAAAGGAATTCGTTTTCAAAACCAAAGAACCATGGACCCTTTCTCTCTCCTTGGACACGACACACGGTAGCAGTTGATTGGCCCTAAGGAGCTAATGGTGGCAAATGACATCAACATGACATGGTTGTGCGTAGGAAACGTGGCAGTGAGATTCAACATTATTGAGTGATGTAATGGGGTGAATCCTAGTGACACGTGTCACCATTAAGGAGATGCCACGTGGGATTGATGACGAAAGCATGATCTCATCTCGTATATTCACAATCTCATGCAATGTGCTAAAGCACAGGATAAGAATCTACTTCTAATTTCAATTAACGGAAGCCAAAAGATCGATGAAAACAATATGAACAAGAAGAAGAACAATCAATGGCACATAACACAAGATGTATCTGGGGAAATCCACTGCTCAAAACCTTGCTATCTATATTAAATATATCATAAATATGATTGAAGATACATAGCTTGTTCTCACTAGAACAATTTCGCACAAGTATTCTCAACTCTCTCATCTCACAAGCTAGCTCTTGGCCGACACTTAGCCAATTCTGCAGCTCTCCAAGCCCCTAATATCTTGCATAATTCCTAGGATGAATACCATGTATTTATAGGGAATTCATGCTTCCAAAAATGTGCAGTCCAAACATAGGATCAATCTCTGATACATGCATGATATTTACACTCCAGTAAATAATACCAATGATAGTACATTGTCCCTGCACTCTAGTCTCAATTGGGGCTTTCTTTAAATCGACATGCATGAGTTTCTCATGAGGGAATATTTAGTTAACTGGAGTAGCACTAGTGTATGCACTAGCACACCAATTGACTGTTAGTCCTCTATTAGTTCCACAAATAGTTTGAAACTAATTTAACTTAACTTAACTTAGTAAACTGAGTGACCTAATTTCCAACTCAATTTAAACTCATACTGGACCCCTAAAACTTAGGGAGAACATATACATGACTACAGAAATATTTCCAACTTGAAATTCCTAAGCTAATTAAGTTAATTAAACTTAATTAACTATTTACAAGTTGCTATGAGAATAGAATTCGATTTTGATTCTCAATTAATTCAAGGACAAATTAAATTGGAATTTCTTGTTGCCATTTCTCAACACTCCCTCTCAACAAGAAAGGGATTACCAACTACCCCGATCATGTATCTGTGAAACTCAAATTTACATCTTGACAATGCCTTTGTCAAAATTTCAGCATCTTTCTCCTCCATGGGAATCTACTCCTACAACATAATCCACTTCAATACACAATCTTTGAGATGATGATATCAGATATCAATATGCTTGGACCGATCATGAAAAACTGGATTTTCAAAGAGTTTGATACAACTCTAATTATTGTAGTAAATCATAGTTGGATCCATCTGTTGACCAAACAAACGAACCAGGATCTTCCTCATCCAGATTGCCTCACTTGTTTCCTGACTCACAGCCATGTACTCTACCTCTATCGAACTGAGTGCAACTAATCTTTGTTTCCTGTTGTACCAAGAAATTGTCGTTGACCCAATATTGAATATCCCTCCTGATGTGTTCTTCCTAGCGGATGGACTCCTTGCCCAATCTGCATCAATGAAGCCTTGAAGCTTCTCTCCCTTTGTCCATTTGTACCATAATCCATACTAAGAAGTGCACCTGAGGTATCTCAACACATGTTTTGTCGTCTTCCAATATAGCTTGCTAGGCCTAACCATCGCTTAACTAAGTTGGTTAACTGCATAGCACATATCTGGCAATGTGTTCACCAAGTACATGAGTGAACCCACAAGCTGCCTATAAATAGTAGCTTCCACTACTTCCCCTGAAGTAGCATCCTCCTTCCTCCAGTTAACTGCTAGAGGAGTCTCCATGGGTTTGTTGCTCTCCATGCAGAATATCCTGAGTATCTCATTGGAATACTTTCCTTGAGACATAAACAACTCCCCATCTCCCTTCCATACCTCCATGCCAAGAAAATAATTCATGAGCCCCATGTCCTTCATCTCAAACTCTCTTGCAAGGTCCTCCTTGCAATACTTGATCAGTTGATCATCACTTGTTAGTATTAGATCATCAACATAAAGTATAATGATCAACAGTTTACCTTCCACCACTATGTGGTATAGGTTCGCATCCGCTTCACTCTTCATGAAGCCCAAACTAGTGAAGTAGCTATCTATCCTAGTGTACCAAGCATGTGGTGCTTACTTTAGCCCATACAACGCTCTCTTAAGCTGGTAGACATGTGACTCATGGTCAAAGGTCTCAAAATCTTCAAGATAATCTATGTACACCTCTTCCTCAATCATTACATTAAGGCAGGTTGTATTCACATCCATATGATGTATCTTCCAACCCATATTTGTTGATAGTGCCAATATATATCTTATTGACGAGAACATTGTAACAGAAGCAAAGGTCTCATCATAGTTAATCCCCTCTACCTGTGAAAATCCATGAGCCACAAATCTAGCCTTATGCTTCTCCACACTACCATCTGTAGCTTTCTTTACCTTGTAAATCCAACAAGAGCTCACCACTGACTTGTCCTTTGGTCTCAGGACCACATCCCAAACACTGTTACGAAGTATGGAGTCATACTCCTTCACCATGGCATCAACCCAAACTAGCTGTTGCACTGCTTCCTTAAAGGAATATGGATCTGACACAACAAATTCACCCATAGAGCCATATATCTAGTGTACCTCTCAGGTTACCGCCTCTGCTTGTGCTGAAAAGTAGGTGCTCCTACATTCTCCTGTGCATCATCCAACAATATGTCAGCCTCTTTGGTGCGCTTTCTTCCTTCTCTGAAAGGCTCTGCCTGATTGGATGTATCCACTCCCAGATTCTCTATATGTGGTTGCTCCACATCAATCTGAGGCTCCTCAACCTTAGGAGCTAAAATCTCCTCATTCACATGTAGCTCAAGCTCCTTATCAAGGGAAACTCACATGGCCTTCTCCTCATCGAATCTGACATCTCTGTGAACCACTGTAACCTTGCTGGTTGACAAGTACATCAGATAGCTGTGAGGTGTATCAGTGTACCCCACAAATATCCCCAATATTGATGGTGGCTCAAGCTTCTTCCATGCATTTTTGGTCACATGGAAATATACTGATGGCCCATAAATATTAAATTGACCAACATCTGGCCTCTTATCGGAATAAATCTCCTTTGGCGTCTTCATCTCAAGTATCCGATGTGGGCTACGGTTCTAAAAATAAACTATTGCGTTGCATGCCTCAGGCCACAAGTGTAGTGGTAGGCCTTGATCATGCAACATCGCCCTTGTTTCCCCTACTATGCTTATGTTCTTCCTCTCGGCCACCCCATTCTTTTGAGGGTTATGGGGTGTCATCAACTCCCGTTTAATCCCTTCTGCTACACAGAAGTTCTTAAACTCATTTGAGTCATACTCACCACCGTTATCACTCCATAGTGCTTTAACCTTCTTGCCTAACCCTTTATCCACCAATGCTTTAAACTCACAAAACTTTGTGAAATTTTGATCCTTTTTCTACATGAAAAATATCCAACATTTACGATAAAATCCATCAATAAATATAACATAATACATGTGTTTGGTCGTGGATGCTATTAAGAATGGTCCACACACATGTAAATGGACTCACTCTAGAATATCCTCTACTTGACTATCTCTGTTGTGAAAGAAGACTTGGTGTATTTTCCCAAACTACACCCCTGGCATGTATCAACTTTCTCAAGCGTACATTTGGAAAGACCGGTAGAGATCTGTTGCAATATCTTCAAAGCCCCATGATGCAAGTGGCCCAATCGCCTATGCCACAACTCGCCAACACCTCAACTATGCACTCTTTCTTATTTGGTGCTCAAAGCAGCACACTCCTCTACTTCCAGCTTATAGAGATTCTTCACCCGAATCCCTATCTTCTTTACTTGACCCGTGGCTATGTGTCGAAGGAACGCCTTTCCTTTCGAGAATATCACATCATAGCATCTATCCTCAAGCATGGCAATGGATACCAAGTTATTCTTTAGCCTGAGCACATACATAACATTCTTAAAGGTGAGTGGAGCCCCATGCTCCCTTTGAAAATTAATCGTGCCCAATCTAGTAACACTATATTTCCCATTCTCACCCATCTCAATATTCATCTGTAGATCTTTCTCCTCCAAGTCGCCGAATAACTCTTTGTCGCCAGTCATGTGGAATGAAGCTCCACTGTCTAAGTACCAAACACTTCCCAACATTGATCACACCATGCATGCAATGAGGGAAAAGTCCAATTCGAATTGAGAGGCCAAAGCCTCATGTGACACTCCTCCTGAGGACTTCTTCTTGGACTTCTTGAGTGGAAATTTTGTAGCAAAATTGCCCAGCTCATGACAATGAAAGCACTTAACTTTCATCATGTCTTTCTTCTTACCTCCATGATAAGACTCTTATTTGGAATGGGAAGCTTTCCCCTTCCCCTTCTTCACCTTAATGGCTAAGGCACAATTCTCTTCATCATCAGTGTTTGATGAAAAGCCATCCCTAGTGTTCCTCCTGCATCAAATCTGACCATAGTCGTTCCCAACACGACATCTTCCCCTGACCATTGACAGAGTCCTGATAACTATGCCAACTCTTTGGGAGTCCTAAAAGAGCAAGACTCACCATATCATCCTCAGCAACCGTGATTCCAACAATTCCAAGTTCATCACAACATTGAGTGAACTTGGTCAAGTATTTTGGAATAGTCTCGCCTTTCTCCATTTTGATTTTTCGAAGTTTTTCCTTCAGTGCCAATTTCCTTTGGTCACTATTTTTACACATAGCATATGGATTTTCCTTTCCAAGGAGACTTGAGACAATGTGGTATCGAACTCCCTCAAGGATTATCCACCTCATTGTTGGGTGTGGAGCCTAAATATATTCTGTATTCATAGGTATCATCGCATTGGACCCCAGTTCGAAATGGGGCGGCAAAGTTGCCCTTAAAACATTCGCTGCGGGGGGGGTCCAGGGGGGGATGGCTGCGACCTTTTGGGAGCCCCCCCCTGGCAGGGGGTTTTGGGGGCAGCGCCCCTGAAGCTAAGAATAGATGTAAAATTTCCTTGTAAAATGTTGCAATTTCGTAATCAATCTGGGCCATTCATTAGGCGGAGATCTGATGATAGAAGTTCTGTTTAATTTAGGGTTTTTTTTTCCCTAGAAGGCAACCCGTCACTATATATGAGGGAATTATATTGCATCTATGTAGATCTCTATTCTGAGTGAGGAAGAGAGAGGAGATTGAGAGCGAATAGGGAGTTACAGTGGATTTGTTGTAGATTGTATCTCTTCAGTTTGTTGGATAATATAAAAAGAAGGACTAGTTTTTTCTTCGTGGATGTAGCCCAAACTGGGTGAACCACATATATCTGTGTCTCTCTTGTTTTATGCATTTTTTCTATGTTTATATTTCTACAATATTTTATGTGTTCCATTACTCTGTAATATATAATTTTCTAACAACTGGTATCAGAGCCAAAGGTCTATTTGGCTGATAAACTCGCAGGAGAGAAGGGTTCCTATTTCGATTGGGAGCAATGGTGGAAGATGGTAGGTTTAGGGTCAATAAATTCAACAGCCAAAACTACCAGTTGTGGAAGATGCAGATGGAAGATTATCTGTATCAGAGAGATTTGTACCTACCATTGAGCAAAAAGACAAAGAAGCCAACAAGTATGACAGACACAAAATGGAATATTCTCGACAGAAAGGCACTTGGAACAATACGGTTGTGCCTAGCAGCGTCAGTAGCATTTAATATTTCAAAGGAAATGACAACAGAGGGTTTAATTTCAACATTGGCCAAACTATATGAAAAACCCTCAGCCTCAAATAAGGTATTTCTTATGAAGCGTTTATTTAATATGAAGATGTCAAAAGGTGGATCTGTTGTAGACCATTTAAATGATTTTAATACAGTTACAAGTCAGTTAAGTTATATAGGGGTAAATTTTGATGATGAAGTTAGGGATCTGTTATTTTTGTGCTCATTGCTAGAAAGTTGGAATGGTTTAGTTATGGCCATTAGTAACTCTGTCTTTGGATCTAGTACTTCAAAGTTTGATGATGTTGTCAGTGCAATCCTTAGCGAGGAAATGCGACGGAAAAGCTTCGGTGAGACATCAGGTAATGCTTTGACTGCAGAGACTAGGGAAAGAAAAATGGAAAGAGGAAAGAGCCCAGGATATCGCAATAAGTCAAGAAAAGGCAAATCCAAGTCCATATCGGGGATAGTGTGCTGGAAATGCAGGAAGAAAGGGCACCTAATGAAAGACTACAAGTCTTGGAAGGGAAAAGAAGGAGATGCGTAGCAAGAAACTAATCATGAAGCAAATGTAACAGGTGATGTGCTGCAAGATGCTTTGATTCTTTCACTAGAAAATATTATTGATGCTTGGGTGGTAGATTCAGGGGCCTCATTCCATGCCACACCTGATAAGAAACATTTTCATGATTATGTTCAAGGATATTTTGGACAGGTTCAATTGGGTGATGATAAACCCTGTAAAATCGTTGGAATGGGTATAGTTTTCATAAAAAAACAAAATGGAAATCAGTGGCTATTGAAGGAGGTAAGGCATGTTCCAGATCTGAAGAAAAATATGATTTCAACAGGGTAGTTGGGAGGTGAAGGTTGCGTAACTACTTTCACAGATAAAACCTGGAAGGTCACTAAAGGATCCCTGGTAATAGCGAAAGGAGGAAAGGTTGGTACATTGTATTTATGCAATGGTATTTCTAATTTTGTTAATGCTTTAACCTCTACAGGACAAGATACAAAATTGTGGCATCATAGGCTCGGGCACATGAGTGAGAAGGGGATGCAGAATCTTCACTCAAGAAATTTGTTGCCAGGTTTGAAGCATGTTGATTTAAAATTCTGTGAGAATTGTGTTTATGGAAAACAGAAGAGAGTCCGATTCCTTAGAGTTGGGAAAGAAAAGAAGATTGAAAAATTAGAGCTTGTGCATACAGATGTATGGGGACCTGCTCAGGTATCATCTCTTGGTGGCTCTCGTTATTGTGTTACTTTTATTGATGATGCAACCAGAAAAACTTGGATTTATTGTATTCGAAATAAATCGGATGTATTTGATACTTTCAAGAAATGGAAAGCTTTGGTTGAAAATGAGACAGGAAAAAGTTTGAAGTGTCTCAAATCAGATAATGGAGGTGAATATTGCAGCAAAGAGTTTGATAGGTACTGTTCAGAGAATGGAATTCGTAGAGAGAAGATAGTTCCAGGAACACAACAATAAAATGGTGTGTCAGAAAGGATGAACAGGACAATCATGGAGCATGCAAGGTGCATGAGATTGCATGCAGGATTTCCTTTACAATTTTTGGCAGACGCTATAGATATTGTTGTTTATCTAATAAACAGAGGGCCTTCAAGTTCCTTGGATGGTGGTATTCCAGAGGAGGTATGGACAGGTAAAAAGGTAAACTACTCTTTTTTAAAGACTTTTGGTTGTGAAGCCTTTGTCCACATTAATAAAGAAAATAGAACAAAGCTTGAGGAAAAATCAAAGAAATGTACCTTTATTGGATATGGTGTTAATGATTTTGGTTATCACTTTTATGATTATGAAAAACACAAAATCATTAGGAGCAGAGATGTCATATTCAACGAAAAGGTTTTGTATAAATATCAGCTGCATGAAAAGAAACAGGAAAAAGAAAACAAAGAATACACAGTGCTTGACGAGATCACAGAGAAAGTGATGGTGCCTGAAAATCATAATGATCAACAGCCAGAACAAAAACCACAACAGCAACAATCACTTCAAACACCTGAAAGTGGTGTTAGAAGATCTACCAAGATGAGTAGACCCCCTGAACAATACTCTGCTTCATTATATTATGTATTGTTGACTAATTCTGGTGAACCAGAATGTTATGAAGAAGCAGTGCAGGTAGAAACCAGGAAGAAGTGGGAACAAGCCATGAAAGAAGAGATGGACTCCTTAGCACATAACCAGACTTGGGACTTAGTCAGGTTGCCTACAGGTAAAACAACATTACAGAATAAATGGGTTTACAAGTTGAAGGAAGAAGATGGAGGTAGAAAAAGATACAAAGCTAGACTTGTGGTGAAAGGGTTTGCATAGAAAAAAGGTATAGACTTTGATGAGATATTTTATCTTGTTGTGAAAATGACTTCAATCAGAACTATTCTAAGTCTAGTAGCAGCTGAAGATATTTGCGTCTTGATCAGTTAGATGTAAAGACAACCTTTCTCCATGGGGTTTTGTAGGAAGAGATGTATATGTAGCAGCCACAAGGATATGAGGTAAAAGGGAAGGAGAAACTAGTGTGCAGGTTGAAGAAGAGCTTGTATGGCTTAAAACAGGCTCCAAGGCAGTGGTATCTAAAATTTGACAGGTTTATGTCTGAACAAGGTTATACTAGGTGTCACTCTGATCATTGTGTTTATCTAAAAAGGAAAAATGATGGTAGCTATATTATATTGTTATTGTATGTAGATGACATGCTTGTTGCAGGTTCTAACATGCAGGAAATAAATGTTCTCAAAAGGAAACTGGCAAACTCATTTGCAATGAAAGATTTGGGTGCTGCAAAACAAATCCTTGGCATGAGAATAACTAGAGACAAGAAGAATTGCAAATTAACATTGTCTCAAAGTGAGTACATAGAAAAGGTGTTGAAAAGGTTTACTATGCAGAATGCAAAACCAGTTAGTATACCTTTGGCTAGCCATTTCAAATTAAGTAAGGAGGCGTGTCCCAAGACTCAGGAAGAAACGACTCATATGTCTAAAGTTCCATATGCATCAGCAGTTGGAAGCTTAATGTATGCAATAGTCTGCACAAGGCCTGATATTGCACATGCAGTGGGATTTGTAAGTAGGTACATGAGAAATCCAGGAAAAGAACATTGGATGGTGGTGAAGTGGATTCTCAGTTATTTGAGAGGTACCACAAATCAAGCATTATGCTTTGGTGGTTCAAACATTACTCTATAGGGATATGTTGATGTAGATATGGCAGGTGACAGAGACAACAAGAGGAGCACTACGAGATATGTATTTACTGTAGGTGGAACAGCTATCAGTTGGGTCTCAAAACTGCAAAGTTTTGTTGCACTCTCAACATTAGAAGCAGAGTATGTTGCTACTACAGAGGCTAGTAAAGAAATGATTTGGTTACAAAGGTTTCTAGATGAATTGGCTAAGAAGCAGGAGTTGGGGAGGTTATATAGTGACAGCCAGAGTGCCATACATCTTGCAAAGAACTCTGCATTTCATTCCAAGACTAAGCATATACATCTCAAGTACCATTTCATACAATCAGCATTGGAAGATGGACAGTTGAAGCTGGAAAAGATACACACTAGCCAGAATCCTACAGATATGTTAACAAAAGTTGTAACTAGGGAGAAACTGAGAATCTATTGAGTTTCAATTGGTCTTCAAGTATGATGAAGAAGATGAAAAAAAACCAGGTCCAAAGTGGAGTCATTTTCCATCAAATGAAGCAGTGGTGGAGTTTCTTTAATCAGTCTCCAAGTGGGAGATTGTTGGGTGTGGAGCCTGATTATCTTCTATATTCAAAGGTATCGCCACAATGGACCCTAGTTCGAAATGGGGTGGCAACGTCACCTGTAAAAATATTCGCCGCAGGGGGGTCGAGGGGGGGGGGAGGGGTGGCTGCGAGCTTTGGGAGCCCCCCCCCTGGCAGGAGGATTCGGGGGCAGTGCCCTCGAAGCTAAGAATAGATGAAAAATTGCCTTGTAAAATGTTGTAATTTCGTAGTCAATCTGGGTCGTTCATGAGGCAGAGATCTAACGATAGAAGTTATGTTTAATTTAGGTTTTTTTGCCCTAGAAGGTAACCCCTCACTATATATGATGGAATTGTATTGCGTCTATGTAGATCTGTAATTTGAGTGAGGAAGAGAGAGGAGATTGAGAGCGAAGAGGGAGTTACAGTGGATCTGTTGTAGGTTGTATCTCTTCAGTTTGCTGGATAATATAAAAAGAAGGACTGGCTATTTCTCCATGGGCATAGCCCAAACTGGGTGAACCATGTATATCTGTGTCTCTCTTGTTTTATGCTTTTTTCTATGTTTATATTTCTGCAATATTCTATGTGTTCCATTGCTCTGTAATATATGATTTTCTAACACTCGCCTTCGCCACACACTTCTTCCATTTGGCCAAATTCTTTTCATCCAATGTTGTTGGATTGGGAATTTCTTAATTAATGAATTCCTTCAACCCATTATCCTCTAACATAACCTCCATTATATCCCTCCAGGTTATAAAATTCGAGCTGCCTTCCAAGGCATACTCGAGCCGCAAATCATAGAACACCATCTTCCAATCCTGAATTATGTATTGCAAATTCAAATTTTACCTAAAACCCAAAACTCAAAAATTCGAAATATCCTCTAGTATATTGTTCTCATCTCCGATACCATGTACAATTTCCTATAGATTCACAAGCTCATGCAATGCACTAAAGCACATGACAAGAATCTACTTCTACTTTCAGCTAGCAAAACCCAATAGATCGATCAAAACAATATGAACAAGAAGAAGACAAATCAATGGCACATAACACAATATGTATATGGGGAAAGCCACTGCTCAAAACCCTTCTATCTGTATTGCATATATCATAAATATGACTGAAGATACAAATCATGTCTCACTACAACAATTCTGCACAAGTATTCTCAACTCTCTCAGCTTACAAGCTAACTCTTGGCCAATACTTAGCTAATTTTGCAACTCTCCAAGCCCCTAATATCTTGCGTAATTGCTAGGATGAATAGCCCGTATTTAAAGGGAATTAATGCTTCCAAAACTGTGCAATCCAAACATAGGATCAAGCTTTGATGCATGCATGATATTTACACTCCAATAAATAATACCATTGATAGTACACTATCCCTGCACTCTAGTCTCAACTAGGTCCTTCTCTAAATCGACATGCATGAGTTTCTAATGAGGGAACCTTCAGTTAACTGGAGTAGCACTAGTGGATGCACTAGTGCACCAAGTTTTTGTTAGTCCTCTATTAGTTCCACAAACATTTGGAACTAATTTAACTGAACTTAACTCAGTAAACTGAGTGATCTAATTTCCAACTCAATTTAAACTCATACTAGACCCCTAAAGCTTAGGGAGAACATAAACATGACTACAAAAGACTTCCAACTCAAAATTCCTAAGCTAATTAAGTTAATTAAACTTAATTAAATATTTACAAGTTTCTATGAGAATAGAATTTGATTTTAACTCTCAGTTTAATTCTAGGACAAATTAAACTAGAATTTCTTGTTGCCATTTCTCAACACATCCTCGAAGCATATCGGAGGTTGGGGATTTTGTAACTCTGCTCTAATTAATTTTTGAGAAAGTTCTGATGTAGGGAGCTCCGATGTGGTTGGAACTTGTTCATGGAGCCCAAAGAACCAAGGGCATAGAGCAGGGCTTAGTACCTAAGTGTTGCGGAGATACGACTTGGGAAGTACATTTCAGAGGTCATAATTTTGGGAACTCCTTTATAATTGCATCTTGAAATAGTTATGATATCGGGGAGATCTCATGTGTTTGGCACTTGGTCGTGGAGCCCAAAGAACCAAGGGATTAGAGTAGGGCTTAACACCTAAGTGTTATGGAGACACATATTTCGGAGGTCAGAATTTCGAGAACTCCTCTATAATTACATTTTGAAAACGATTTGATACTAGGGAGCTTTGATGTGTTTGATGTTTGGTCGTGGAGCCCAAAGAACCAAGGGCAAAGAGAAATAACACAAGGAGATAGGCCCTGATAGAATCCTGAAGGGCTTAGCACCTAAGTGTTATGTTGCTAGTCATAACACTCGGTCCTATGGTGAAAAACACTAAGAAGCTAAGAAAAAGGGCCTAAAGGCCAATATCAAAATCTCACGATTTCGTAAGATCCTTCCTTAATAAATTTACGAAATGAGGGGCTCTAAAATTGCAGCACAGAGGTGTATGAAGCCGCTAGTCACAACACCCGGTCCTATGATGGAAAAACAATAAGAGGAAAAGCAAAAGGGGCTAAAGGCTAGGATGGGAATTTCAAAATCCTTCATTTTTGTAACATCTCCTTAATAAAGTTACGATGTGTGGGCCTCTAAAATTGCAAGCACAAAGGTGTATGAAGGATGAATGAGTTGGAAACTAAGAGTAACTCTGTGCAGAAGAGTTCGTAGCTGGAGTAATGACGACTATAGATATCACTGAGTCAAGGCAGCAAGGACCACTATGGTGCAGGATAATTTAAAGGAGTTTTTCATGAGCTGAGACAAGCCATCTTTGATCTTGCTTGCGTGCTACAAGGAATTAAATGAAGAACAGAGCCTCAATGACTAGAGGTCTAATCACAGCTTAGGGGATCCATGCCTGAGGTATGTGTGAGTCTTTGGAAGAAAATTCAGAAGTATTTCCTCAGTAGTAAAGAGCCATACTATCGGTACAAATTGAGTTTAATGGAATAGCTCCTTGAGTCTACAGTGTGACTAATATTTATTTCTCGGTAGTTTGAAAGACACTCAGGTGCCAATCCGTATTTTTAATGCAACAACAATGGGTGAGATAATGAATCCCATTTTCAGTGGTTAATGAAGCTGCAGTGCCTATGTATTAGACGCAAAAAAAAAGATGGAAAATCCATGCAGGGGTACACTCGGGAAATGTAAATGGTGAAACAATGGTGCATAGAGACATCATTGAGCACAACACTTCAGTGAAACAAAACCCAGGATTGCAGTTGAGCAATGGGGGGAAGAAACATTGTTGCTAGTGAGTTGTGTGGAGGGCTTTGTGGGTGTCTATGTGCTGTTAAGGAGAGGTCGAGTCCAATAGTGTTGCAAAAAGAGGCTGAGAGTGCCTATGCAGAAAGAGGTTGAGAGAGCTTGTGGTTTTATGTGAGAGCTCGAGAGAGCTTGTGGAATAGAAGGGGCCGAGTGTTGAATGTATGTTGTTGAGAGTAGAGGGCAGAGAATAGTATGGTGTTGTGGTGTGGACAGAGTGTTGTTGTGTGAGGCCAAGAGAGACTGTGGAATAAAAGAAGGTCGATAGCAGAGATCCCAGTTGAGTATGTTGTTGTAGAGTGGCCATAGTGTAGAGAGTTCTACGTATTAGTGTATATTTTCAAGCAAAATAATGGGACGTTACAGAGTGTGCAGAGGATAGAGTGTTACATGGGCCAAAAGGATACTAAGGATAACATAGATGAAAACAGACAGAGAGGCTACTAATTACAGTGAGTAGTAAGTTTTCTTTTGACTGTGGGTTGGAGCCTACATATAGGAAGTTGGTGCTTCCATCTCGAGTGGGTGTTTGAGAATTCTTAGGGGTTGGTGCCTCCTGCAAGTTGGAGCTTGCATAAATCCAAGGAGATGCAATTTGATGCTTGCATAAAATCCATGAAGTTGATGCTTCAGATGGTGCTTCTGGTATGTTGATCACGTGTCTGCAAAAGGAAGGAGTTGGTGCTTCCTGCTAGTGGGTGCTATCAAACAATTAAATGGAGTTGGTGCTTCCTATGAGTGGTGGCTCACAAACATATTGATGTAATAGAGTAGGTGCTCTTATTTTTACATCAATAACAAAATCAAGCTTTGGTCATTTTTCTCCCAGAAGGGTTTCGATGTTAAACCTCTGTGTCATATATGTGTTTCTCATTATGTGTATGCCTGTGTTGATTCATATGGATGTTGTTATGATTTGTTAATTGTTTCTCTCATTTAGTGGGTGCCAAGTTTGAATGAGTAAATGAAAATTTGCATAAAAGTTTAAATTAGCCTTAATATTGATTCATCCCCCCCCCAGTATTAACATTGTTTCCAACATCCTATGTGATTACAGGATCACTACAAGAAGTTTTGGCACATAATTACGGGAATTCATGTATAATTACAGGATCACTACAGGAAATTCTAGCACGCAGTTATGGAAATTCCTGTGTAATTACAGGACCACTACATGCACTTTTAACCCATAACTACAAGAATTCATGTGTAATTACAGGAAAAAAAGAGCATGTCCATTTCTTATATACATCATGGAAAAATATCAAACCAACCATATAAAAACTTGAGAAATCATATAATAAAACATAAGTAGTATGTTCCATGGGACCCTCCTAGTCTGTGTTACTATTAAAGCTATGAAAGGTTATTCCAAAATTATATAATCACTCGCATAAATCCTTATTTTATTACTAAAAATAGAGGTTCGATACGAAAGAGTATGTATGTCTCAAAAGTCTTTCTTTCTCTCTCACCCGCATCTGTATCATCTATATAATTTTATACAAAATAATATTGCTTAATCGAGTTGCCCAAATCAGGGTCAATTCATAATTTTTATACTAACAATAGACTTAATACAACAGAAAAAAAATTTCCCTCAACTCCATAATGAGTATTCTACTTCTTGAATTTGGGTGATTGATCCTTAACTTGTTGGGAGAATATTATGACAGCTCCTAAGATATTCAGCATAACACACTAATTTGGTACACCTTGCCTTTGACATCTAGAATGAATGTATATGGATCAGTGTCCAAGTGTCAAAATATTCCTTACTAATGTGAAGCATTGTGGAGGCTAAATCCACGTGTTGACAAGCTTGGACCTTTCAAATTCATTAGTAAAAAGAATAACCTTTTTATAAACATTTAAAAATTAAAAAGAGAAGAATAATTCTACAAGTGATTTTACTTTTAACTTCATCCTTTAAATGCCATTTCTTTAAAAAAACTGGTAAAATGATATGAAATGGAGGTTCAAATGAAGGATATGATGTCAAAAATGTTTTGGTCACAGATATTAAGTTTTAAGCCCGACTTTCCCCTAGACTTATCTTTTTGCATGACCCTTATGCAACAAAATGGAGGACTTTCTTTCAACATCTCAAAATTAGTCAAAACTTTGATTCACTGCTTGCCTGGTCAAATTTTAACCTCTCTACTCTCTTCTACTACTCCAACTGCTTGAATAAGAATATTGAGACTCGTACTGGAAGGTTTAGCTCCATCAACTCTATCTGTCAGTTTTTCTTTTAATCCCTTGATCCTTACCATTAATCTTTTATTTACTTGAATGTTGTGGAAATTTTCCTAATACATATCTATGTATTTCCTCTTGAGGGATTCGTGTTTCTCTTTTTTCTTATGAGATTTGTCCTTCAACGTTTCTTTATATGACTTTATTGTTTCATTAACCATTTCTTCTTTATGTAAATTTTGCTTAAACATTTTTAAAATATTATTATTTTTCTTTAATTTATTCAACATAATGTTTAACTATTTATTTTGAGGGATTTCTTGTTCTTGAATCTCCTTTGATGAATTTTTGTCATCTTCTCCATGTTCATGTTGGATTGGTTGACTCTACTTTGTATATGCTTCATGTTCATGTTGAAGTGATTGATATGACTTTGTGTATACCTCCTCAGTATTATCTCCTTCAATCTATGTTTCTTGTTCCTTTTGTTGTTCAACCTGTACTTCTTTGAGTGCTTCCTCATACAAAATTTGGGCTTTAGTTTTAGGTTTTTTAGGGAGTCCTTGTGATTTGTGTTTTTCCTCTAGTGAGCCTGATACCAGCTATTGGTGCTCTATTAGAAACAGGTCTTGCCTTCTTTCCAGTAGAGGAGGGACCAATAGCCTCTAGGGACATTGGAGATTCTTGTTCCTTTTTCTTTTCTTGTAATCCATGTTCTCCTGATTTTTCTTTTATATTGTGTTCTCCTTATAGTTCTTCTTAAGGTTTCTTTCATTTTTGAGGTTCTAAATTTTCTTGTAATTTTGGAGCCAAGTTTTCTGGTTCCTCTGGCATATTCCCTTCAATTTATATCTCATCATGATCTAGGTTCATGTCATTAAGGTTTTCAAGAGGCTCTGCCTCTTCAATTCCAAATTGGTTCCTTTGTAAAAATTCACCCCATGTTTGATTTAATCTAACCAATTTATCTAACGCAAGTAATTTAATTAACCTATGATGATACATACATCTTTCCTTATTCCCTTTGCATTTTTGAACCATGACTAACATCTTCAATAAAATTTTATAAAGGAAATATGGAAAATTTATCCTTTTTGTATGATCTTTAATATGTTCCAACAAGCGTTTATGATATAGGAAAATGTTGGTGTACCTTCCTTTACAAGTAACATATTTTTGTAGTAGATATGCTATGTCGGCCCATGGGTATTTTAGCCACCTCCTTTTCATGCCTTTGGTTTAGTATATGTTTATGTTTTCTTTCTTCAAAAACTGCATGCATGCTCCCTTCTTTATCCTCTACCCTTTAAACTAATTTTCACTAATTCGTTCTAATCTCGTAACCCTGGATACGGTTCCTCCAAAACTATGAATGTGAGGTCACCAAATTTAGTAGTTTCTCCATTGAATGTGTTAGAAAATTGCTCTGTAATTGCAACATTATGCCCTTGAAATTTTTTGAAAAATGAGAACAATTTGTCTCTGTGAAAATATATCCTACAGGTTGGAAATGGCTCCATGATGGCAATGCCATAGGGTTTGGTGCATATCTCTCTTGTGGTTGCCATTCTTGATCTTTATCCTTGGGTCAGAAGGCTTAAACTTAATTTGAATATGCAGGGTATGAGACAAAGTAACAGTGATGATTTTACTATATTTTCAAATTTTGAAATGGCTATTGGTTATAAAATGTAGAATGAGAATGACTTTATTTCGAGTGAAAGTGATATTTGTAACTAAAAGTACAAATAACACTTTTTATAATCATTCGTAATAACAAATTTAACATGATGAGGAATAGGCTAACACCATTTACGGTTTCAAAATGCCTAATAGACATTATAGAACACTGATTTCACAAAGGATAGGTGGTCATGATAGAAATAATTTCACAAAGGGGTATGAGTTATGGTAATAATGTTAAGTTAAGGAAAATAACATAGGATGTATTAAAAAAATCAATTGCTTCTAAATTATTTTCAATTTAATAAATAAATGTAAATAATTTAATTCTTCTTCATTACCTGTGGAAATTTCTACAAATCAAGCTCTGATACCATGTAGAAATTCCTTGTAGATTCAAACTGCTAATTCTAATATGCTAAAACAATAGACTTGAATCTACTCTACTCATCAGCAGAAACAATAAGCGATCGATGGAATCATGAAGCATATAAGAGAAAGGATTCAATCACACATTACACAATGATGTTTTGGGGAAATCAACAACTAAAAAACCCCTGCTATCGATATATTGCATTAGTCAAAGAATATGGATGAATACAATATGCTCTGCTCAAACTTAAGCTCAACCTACACAAGTATTTTCTATCCTCTGCCTGGCTGACTGCCTTTGGCCAATACTTAGCCAAATTTCAAAGCCTTCAAGCTCCTAATTCCTTGCATTGTTCAATGAGGAATTAGGCCCCTATTTAATAGGAATTTTCCTCCATTGGATTGTGTAGTTCCTTAAGGCTCTTCCTCTAACTGCATGCACCATTTGTACAATTCATATAAGTATACAACTAGTAGTACACTACCCTTGAACTCCAATCTCAATTGGGTAACTATTAGATCTGACATGCATGAGTTATTTATGAGTGAATCATCAGTTAACTAGTTGACCACATGAAGCAGCACCCCATTGTCTGACCTCGTACTAGTTCCTCCATCAGTTAGAACTAGTTCAACTAACTTTAACTCAATTAAACTGAATTAAGTAATTACAACTCAAAATAAACTCAACCAAGGATCCTATAAAGTGTGATACACTCTACATGACTCAAGTTGTACCCTCAACTAGAATTAACTAAAGAAACTAATCCAAATAAACGTAGTTTTCTTGTGATGTGGAATTACAGTTTTTCTCCTAATTTAATTTAAGGGAAAAATCAAATTATCACTAAATCAATCTACAATTGTCTACTGGGAAAATTGTGTTGTTGTTGACTTTTTTGTTAGGCCTCTTGCTCCACTGTCAACATTGCTCTGCCCTCCTCAATATCTGATTGACATTGACCCTCTTTCTACTGAATACTATGGGCCCCCGTAACAAGGTAATGATCCATGAGACAAAAACATCTCAATGAACCCTCCCCAAATTTCTGTAACTCTTGGGATTATTGCTTCACATCGCCCCACCTCACGCCAAGAGGTATAATTTCATCCAAAGCAAACTATGATATACTCATATTGTTTCTTCTACTTCTTTGTTGTTTCTTCTGCACTACTACTACAACTATTGCAATAATGAGTCTGATCTCCCCATATCCTGAAGTACTAGCTTCCACATGGTTTCTCCCTCTGAAAATAGACTCCCTCTGAGTCGCGATCTCCCTGTGGGAAATATATCTGCTCCTCAATCTACCATTGTCAACAAGGATAATTTTAGGGGCGAATGTTCGCCCTTTGGCGAAATTAAGGGGTTTTAAATTTTTAGTGGGCGAATATTTTGTATCATAGTACATTTTTACAAATCACCTCAAATAGCCCACCTTATTTTAAGGGAGAGGGTAAAAAAGGTAAATTTAGCCCTTGAAATTAGGACTTACAACCTTCCATTCGCCCATTTTCAAGAATAGGTTTTATTTAAGTGAATCCATTCGCCCATTTTCAAGAATAGGTTTTATTTAAGTGAATCCTATGGGCCAAATACCATATTTATAAAAGAGGTATGGTAAATTAATAAAAATATAAATAAATGAGAGGTATGGTAAATAAATAAAACATTTTTTTATATTTACTCCATAAGTCACCTTATATACATGTAAGGGTGTAAACAAATAAAAATATAAGTAAAGTGGAGGTATGGTAAATAAATAATACGTCTTTTTATACTTACTCAAAAGGTATGGTAAATAAATAGAAATATAAATAAACTAGACGTATCGTAAATAAATAAAACCTCTTTTTATATTTAGTCCATAACCCTCGTTCTATTTATGAAGGCTCAAGAAAGAGGTTTTATTTAAGTGAATCCTATGGGCCAAATACCATATTTGTAAAAGAGGTATGGTAAATTAATAAAAAATATAAATAAACGAGAGGTATGGTAAACAAATAAAACATTTTTTTATATTTACTCCATAAGTCACCTTATATTTACGAACACTCAAAAAATGGGTTATATTTAGGTGAAACCTATGGCCAAAATACTATGGGACAAATACCATGGACTTGATTGTTATTAATACCATGCAAAAAACCATTATTAACCCTAATATTAGAATTAATAAAAATAAAAATGGCACATGGTATTGACCCATGGTATTCACCAAAATGGCACATGGTATTGACCCATGGTATTCACCTAGAATGTAACCTATTTAAATGGGGGAATTAAACCAGCATGTAGTCTATGCTAAGATTCACTAGGAATTTACAAAGTTTTATTATTTAGTGAAAGACTCGCCAAGATCTTACAAGATTTTATAATTGAGTAAAATATTCGCCATGCCTGGTGAGAGATTCGCCAAAAAATTATATATACATATTACATTATTGATAAAATCGCCTTCCATTTTTCTTATATACCATGGAGATTCGCCCATTTATTATATTTATAAATTTAGGGGGGGTTCTTAAAATTTTCCCTGAATGTCAATGATCATAACTCTTTTTGTGTCACTAAACATTGGCTCATTGATCTGCCCAATAGCATTCTTCTAGCTCCATTAAGAAGTCTGCACGTAGGGTCTTCTAGATCTACCCTGAACTTAGAGCTCCATAACTCTTCCTCCTAACAAATCTCAATGATCACTGTACATGAGGACTTCAAGGACTCGTTCTAATGTGATTTCAGGGCTCTGATACCAAGTAGAAATTTATACAAATATAGTTATGATACCATGTAGAAATTCCTTGTAGATTCAAACTGCTAATTGTAATATGCTAAAACAGTAGACTTGAATCTACTCTACTCATCAACGTAAACAATAAACAAGTGATGAAATCACAAAGCATATAAGATAAAGAATTCAATCACACATAATACAATTATTTTCTGGGGAAAGCCACATCTCAAAAATCCTGCTATATGTATATTACATTGGTCAAAGAATCTGGATGAATACAATATATCTCTGCTCAACCTTGAGCTCAACCAGCACCAGTATTTTCTATCCTTTGCCTGACTGGCTTCCTTTGGCCAATACTTAGCCAAATTTCCAAGCATTCAATCTCCTAATTCCTTGGACTTTTAAATGAGGAATTAGGTCCCTATTTAATAGTAATTTTCCCCCATTGGATTGTGCAGTGCCTTTAGGCTCTTCCTCTGACTACATGCACCATCTGTACAATTCAGATAATTATACAATTGATATTACATTTCCCTTGAACTCCAATGTCAACTAGCTAGATCTCAGATCTAACATGCATGAGTTATTTATGGGTGAATCATCAGTTAACTGGTTGACCACATGAAGCATCACCCCACTTTCTAACCTCCTACTAATTCCTCCATCATTTGGAACTAGTTTAACTGACTTAACTTAGTCAAACTGAATTAATTAATTACAACTCAAAATAAACTCAACGAGGGCCCCTATAAAGTAGGAGACGATCTACATGACTCGAGTTAGACCCTCAACTTGAATTAACTGAACCAACTAAGTCAAATTAACTTATTTAACTCGTACAAGTTGTCTTGTGATGTGGAATTACATTTTTTCTCCTAATTTAATTAAAGGGAAAAGTTAAATTAAGAATTTCTTGTTGCATTTTCAGCATTACTTTGCAGAGGAGTATTGAGTATGATTTTGTTGATACCTGAACTATTGCTTCCATAATGGAATAGAGGATTGCTTCTTGTAAATGTCTTCTATCTCTTGAAATTGATTTGATAGGAAATCACTTCTTAATTTGCAGGAATTTGAACTTTATTTCCAGAAATCATTTTTCAATTACAGGAATCTGGGAAGAAATGCTTTCTTTGCTAATACTGCTCAAAATTTTCATAAATGATACCAATGTAATTTTTTTCTGATACGAACTCTTTGATAGGGGTAACCCAATATTAAAAATAACCTTTTGAAAAATATTTAAACTCAAAAATTATTGTAATTAAATGGTTTTTACAAGAAAGTTTTCTAATTCTGATTTTACAGCAATATATAAGTTTACAAATACCTATAATTACAGGAATGTACATAAAAGTCTATTTTAATTCTGAATTTACAGGAAACAGTAGTCACATTGATTCTGAAAGAATGAGGCCTTTATGAGTACCTGTAACTTATTACCAAACCACAATATCTGCATCTTAAGAAAACTATCCTGTGGATTTTTATCAAGCCCAAGACAATTAATGCTCGCCAAAATTTTCAATTTTAAAGAGTCTAAAAACTTAAATAAAAATCAATTACTATCCTATGGATTTTTCTCGAGCCCGGGATGGTTTATGCTCTTCAGTATTTTCATTTTTAGAGAGTCTAAAAAACTTAAAGAAAACCATAAGGGGGTTCTTTTTCTGTTATTAATATATCAAAACCAGATAAAGGAATAAACCTAAGAATTTTAAATGTCCTTCTCATTGTTTAATGGGCACAAGAAGGAAAAAAGTTAGCTCATTATTTAAAAATGTAAATTTAGGATGAAAGTGGATGAGGGACATTATCCCCTTTATCCACAATGTCCATCTTTGCATGTTGAAAATTTTAAACAAAATCATCTCTAGAAATTAGTTGATGATACAACTTCAACCTATGGCCATTGACTATAAATGAAATTTTGATCCATCAATTGTTTTTGTTTATACAACACCATTATGAAATACAGTTTTAACTTCATAGGGTCCCAACCAATTAGTAGTAAACTTATTCTTGAAGTGTTTAAATCTTGAGTCAAACAATAGAGCCAAGTCTCTAGCTTTGAATTATTTCTTATTTATAAATTTGTCATGTCATTTAGCTCTTTGTTGTGGTATAAGAGTGCTTTTTTGTAGAGCATATAATTTCATCTCATATAATTCATTTAATTGTATGACTCTTTGTTGTTGAGCTTCAAACATGTTTAATCCCAATTCTGCTGCAATTTTAAAAGTTTTAACTTGAAATTCAATGGGAAAAGTACCTGTTTTCCATAAACCAGTTCGTATGGGGTGTGACCAGTTGTACTCTTCCATGTTGTTCTATATGCCCATAAGGCCTTATAAAGAATTTCTTCCCAATTTTTTCGGTGAAGCTAAATAATATTTGTTAAGATTCCTTCCAAAATCTTATTTGTAGATTCCACTTGGCCATTGGCTTGTAAATGATAAGGATTTTACTTCTGATGTTTAATTTTATATTACTTCATACTTGACTCAACTAGATTTGATGTAAATTGAGCCCCTTGATAAATCAATCTCTCTTTAGGTACCCCAAAATGAACAAAAATATCTTCAAAAATAAAATCCACTATTGATTCTTCATTAGCCTTTACCAAAGCCTTTGCCTCTACCCACTTTGTCACATAATCTATACAAACCAATATGTATATCTTCTTCTTTGATGATGGATTAATTGGTCCCTCAAATTATAAGGCCCATTTCTTGAAAGGTTCTACAAGAACCTGTGGATGAAGAGGAATTTCATCAGTTGCAACTGGACGACCCATGCTTTGGCAGTTGTCACAACTTTTCACATACTTTCTTGCATCTTTAAAAAAACATGGCCAATAATATCTTAGCTAGAAAATTTTATAGGTTTTTCTTTTATCGGAAAATTTTCTACCACATGGCTCATCGTGACATGCTTTCAATATATCTAACATTTCATCTTCTCTAACACATCTCTGGATGGACATATCGACCCCCATATAGAAAATATCTCCTTGAAGCTAGGAGTATCTAGCCCTTTGTTTGATCACTTTTTGATTTTATTTTGATGAAAAGTGTGGTGGAAATTTTCCTGTAGACAAATAATTGGAAATGTTAGCAAACCAAGGTGTTAATAGAAATTGCAAATAAATTTCCATCCAGAAATCTATCTACTACAGGTGTGGTCTCACCAGAATTATTGATTCGAGAGACGAAATCTGCTACCTGATTTTCTCTTCCTGGCCTCTCTAACACTGTGATGTTGAATTCCTATAATAATAGCAACCATAATGTAATTTCATTATTGGTTTTTTCATTAGGCATCGAAAAATAGAATGACTAGTATGCAGAAAGACTTCATAACTTGTAATGTAATGACGAAACTTATTTTAACCACATAAATAACTATCAAAAATTCATTTTCCGTAACAATGTAATTAGTTTCAACTGGAGTCAAGTCTTTACTAATATAGTAAATATCATATGTTCTTTTTTCCTTAAAACTAATCATATGGTTGAATCAAAAACTTTTGTAGATATATGGAAAGGTAATGTTCAATCAGGTCCTCTTAACACAAGAGTTGTAGAAATTTTTTCTTTAAGCACATCAAAATAAATTTGGCAATCATCATTCCAATAAAAATCAATATCCTTTAAAAGAATTTTAAACAATGGTGAGGCAAATTTTGAATTTCATAAAACACCTATAATACCCAGCATGTTCCAAAAGGCTTCTTACATCTCTCTGAGAAGATGGAATTGGTGAGCTAACAATTACTTCAACCTTATGTGGATCTATCTTAATACCCAAGAAAGATACATGATGTCCAAGGACAACTCCTTCATTATACATTACAAAATATTTTTCATTGCTTAAAGAAATATTTGACTCTTGGCATCTTTTAAAAAAATCTAGGTTATCAAGGGCTTCCTCAAAAGTGATTTTGTAAACAGTGAAATCATGCATATATTCCTCCACATAATCATGAATTAAGTCAGTAAAAATAGCCAAGACTTCCCTTTGAAATGTAGCAGGTGCATTATAAAGTCCAAAATGTAGTACTTTATAAGCATAGGTTCCCCATGGTCATGTAAAGGTTGTTTTATCTTGGTCTTCCAAGGCCATTCTTATCTAATTATAGCGACCAAAACCATCAAGGAAAGAAAGATATCTCGTTCCAGCCAGTTTGTCTAGGAATTGATATATGAAAGGTCAAGGAAAATGATCTTTTAGAGTGGACTTATTAAGTTTCATGTAGTCTATGCATACCCTCCATTTACCATTATTTTTAGGAACAATAACCAAGGGTGAGACCCATTGGTTATCAAATATAGGGTACATAAAACCTACATCTAATAGTTTTTGATGTTCCTTTTTTACAATTTCCTTCAATGTATGGCCTATTCTTCTTTGTGTTTGTATAACAGGTCTAACATTTTCTTGAATGTAAATATGATGTGTGCATGTATCAGGATGTATTCCTGGCATATCAGTGTATTCCCAAGCAAAAGATTTGGAATTTTTCTACAATAACATAATCAATTGATCTTGCTAGAAATTTTCCAATTTAGAATTGATATTTAAAGTATTTCCAGAAGATATTTCAATAACTTTATTACAAGGATTTGATATTGAGTGTACAAGAAAAACTGATAAATAAGTTGATTTTAAGCCATCCTTAGTACATGTTTCTTGAAAATGTTGTCCTAAAAGAGAATGCAAAGAAAAATTAGGGGATTTTATTAAATGTAACATAGACTTCACTGGAAAATTTACAAGATTTACAAGAATTTGAGAATCTACAAAAATTTCAGAATTTACAGGAATTACAGGGATTTCAAAATGTACCAAAATTTTAGAATTCTAATAGATTATAGAAATTTCAGATTGTTGAAATATTGAAGATTGTTTAGAAATTATAGGAATAATAGTTTGTTCAAAAATTGCAGAATTTTCAAATGGTTCACAATCTTATGTTGTAGTTGATGTTCCATATGACTGCCCCCTAAAATATTGTAGAAAATCAGGATGAGAAATAAAATGATCAATTTTATTTTCATTAGTATTTTCTTTGAGATTAAATGTTGTTCAATGGTTAACAAAGGCTGAATTATTTCATCATCTGCTTCATTCTCATCAAACCAATGAACTTTCTTTAATTGTCCTTTTGTTTTGGAAAGGGGTATAAATTAATGTTTTTAATTTCATCACTGTTTGTTATTGTCATATTTCCAGAATGACAACTAATGTATGTGTCAACAGTTTCTAACCATGGTCTTCCCAAAATTAGAGGATGTCCTCCTAATGTGGATTTGGGTTGAAGGATCATAAAATCAATGGATATGCCCAAGAGTCAATAGAAACAATGATGTCTTCTACAATTCCCTCAGGTTTAATTTTTGATCTATCAACCAATTCTAACATTGTTGGAGTTGGTATGATGTTGTCTATTTCTAGGATATCCATGGTTTCTTTTGTCATTACATTTATAGCAGCACCCAAATCAATAAGTGTATTAGGAGTAGAAAAATTATTAATTGTTATTGTTACAACATGTATACCTAGGTCAACATATTTTCCGCAATGACTTATGTAGTCATTTTACTTGCCAATTTACCTATAACTTATATTTTTGATGGATATATTTTTCTTTTTTTAGTTATTTTGGTACAAAATTCCGTTATTGTTTTGGTGTAAATTGGTATAACCTTTATTTCTCTAAGTAAGGGAATCTTTATAGTAATATTTTTCAATTCATTAATAATATCAAATTCAGGTATGATTTTTAGTACAACTTGTTTTTTAGAAATCAATCTCTCACGCAATGGAGTTGTCCCAAAATTTTGAAGTTGCTCTTGTGAAGGGACAATTGTTTCATTGTTGTTTTCAATTTTTTTTGTAAAGGGATTTTTTCTTTTTCTTTATCTATAGTTTATTCAGCTTTTTCTTCAATTACCACTATAGATTTTGGGTTTACAACTCTACTAGATCGCAAATTAATCTCTTGTAATTCTATAGGACTATATGTTACTGTTACAACAAATTCTAGTAATTTTACTTGAATTTCCTGTAATTGTACATAAAATTCCTGTAATTTATTGAATCTTTCTGTAATTGTACAAAAAATTCCTGTAATTTTACTAGAGATATAAGATATGTAGGGAATGATTCGGATTCAACATTATAAACAGGTTTTTCTATTTTATTATTTGGATTTGCAACTGATTGAGAAGGAATTTGTGAAGGTCGTGGGGGTGGTTGATTGGATGGAAGTTGTAATTGTTAGGGTTTAGTTAATTGAGGTTATTATGGAGGATATTATTATTGTTGAATAGGTAAATATGGTTATTGTTGCATTTGTGGATATGACTAATATGGTTTTTGTTGATATGGAGGCTAAGTTGGTTGATATGATTTTTGTTGGCATGGAGCTTGAAATTGTGGAGGATAAGGATGGGAAGGTATGTTTTCATAAGGAAATCCCCTCCATAGGGTTGGTTTTGTATTTGTTGTGGAGGCAATGGCTAGGATGGCATGGGATAATTCCCTATATTATGAGGAACATTATAATAAGGAATATTTTTCTTATTAGGATTTGATACATACCTGTTCCACGTGGTTGCTAAGGTATCTGGGGTGCAATATTGTAGATTGATTTCATATTTCTAGAGTCTCCTTGGTAAGTTTTTTTTTTATCTTAGGTAATGTAGTACATTCCTCAATCTTATGTGGATCGACAAAAATCAAATAAATTTGAATACTATCAATAGGACATTCTCTTAGTGGATGTTTTTTCCAACATTTAGTGCAAAATATAAATAACATTGACTCTTTCTCTTGTTTCTTTTTCCTAATCTTTAAATCATATATTTGATAAGTAAAATTATTTAAAAGATCAGTCTTGAAGCCCTCCACAAAGTTTCCTAATTTTTCTCTACTAACACCTCTAATAGTTGATTTAGTAACTTTAGAAAGATGATTTCTTATGCTTGCACCAATTTTAGCTTTCCCTCTTGAATATTTCCTTCACAAATCACTAATTTTTTCAAATGAAAGATGTGAAATATCACCAACAACCATTAAATTAAGTATTTCTATATATTCATCACAAATTCCTCTGATAATATTGTACGAATTATGTCAGGACTCAAATCATTTTTCTTTGATTTTTGCAAGTTGTATAAGAATATTTCTAAATAGTCTTCTAAGCTTTCATATTCTTGTTGTATTGTTCTAAAAATATCATCTTAAGAATCTCTTGGTCTGGAATAGGGTTGATATTTCTTAAGAAAATCTTTCTTCATATCATCCCAGTATGTAATAGTGCCTTCACGTAAACCCATAAACCAACGTAGTGCATCTCCTTTCAATGTTGTAGGAAATAATCACAATTTTTTTGCATCAGTATTATAAGCATAACTGCGACATAAAATATCAAACTCAAATAGAAAGGAGTTAAGGTCCTCAGTTATCCTATCATAGAATGTTGGCAGCATAGATTGTGGAATGTTCTTCATTCGAATTTTAGCTCTTGGAATATCCACAATGGGAAAGCTAAATGTTGCTTCACACCATGTATATAAAATATCCATGCAAATGTATTCCAGACTAGGGGGCCCTGTCTAGATGGAAGCACTACAAGTTAAAGAACTAATTTACCACAACAGATAAAAAAACAATAGTGTGATTATATTATAGCATATAGTGATCAAAATAATACAAAGTGCAGACGTAGCTCAGTCGCTTATTAATCTCGTGACAATATTATAATTAGCTCTTTCTCGGATGGTTACAAGAAAATATATAATGTGATTGTTGATAAAATCTAGTCCAATAAATTAAGAGAAAGATATAAACTTAGAGATACATAGTTACAAAAATATAATGGATGAAAATGCTTGTCCATTGATAACAATATTGTTTCTAAATAAAACTTCAAATGACATAAAAAGATAATAAAACAACAATTTTTTGACTATGTGGTTTGCAGTCAGAAATATCCAAGCTGGCATGTAGATCCAGTCATCAAAGTATCTTCTCCCATAGCCATTCATGATGACATCATCTAGTAGATATGCTAGATCACTCAATCCGATAACTGGCAATCATTCTCCCTGGTACTTAGGCAAAAAGATATGCTGCAAAAATTTCCAACCATTAGATGAGTGAATTCATTAAAATGCAAAACTAACTAAGTAAGAAAATGCATGAAAATATTGATAATCACCTCTAGTATCTAATGTGTTATTAAAGACATAAAAAAGTAAAATATAGTAGTAAAGTGTAAGGAAATTTGAGGCCAAGCTTGGGGCTTCGAGGCTCTGAAGAGTGTGGGGGGGGCATTCTGATCAAGTCAATTTTGAGGCTCTTCAAAAATGATGTGGTCAATCATTACAGAATGGTTAGAGTTGACCATATCCATATTTTGTCTCTGAAAATTTTTGAAGCTACCTACCCAAGAGTAGCTAACTTTCTGAGAATTTTGATGTAGGACTCAAATTGAAGATGGTTCAGGTTGGAGTTGGTTTATTTCCTTGAAGGAATCTACCCTCTTTAGGAGTTGATAAAAGTTATTAACACTTGTAATAAAATGGCCTCCAACATCATTTTCCAAATGGGTCGTAAAACGAGGGAGATGCTTACTGGGAGACGAAAGCATTAATTTTCTAGTTTGTTCCATAATTATAAAATAAAAGGTCAACCTTAACCATAGTATTTTTTCATATCATTGAAAATCATCCTTCAAATGAACCCCCCATCTCTAGATCTAAGAAATAAATCCCTCATTCCATCTAAGAGGGCTCTGGTGGAAAGTTTATAAGTATTTAAACCATTTGAAAATCTATTGAGACATGGGTAGTAGAACAATGGTACTGAAAAATTAAAGGACATGTAATTGCATTTTCCTCTGGAAATGGTTTTTATGTCTTTTTTTTTATAAATAAGGAAGAGAGGGATTTGATACTTAGATTTGGGCCATACTTCATGGGATCTAAGGGCATGCATATATCCATGTGGGCCCTTAGCTTCAATCCAAAATGGGAAATTACGATAACCCTAGTTTGGGTTAGATTACCTAATTTTTCATTAATTTTCTGGGGTGATAGCTTCCTTATTATGATTGAAAACAAATTGGGTGAGTTCATGTTATGGAACCAGCTCAAGAAAAGATATAAAAGATAGATCAACGCCTTAGAATTCAGCCTCTTCGAGGGGTCAACCTCCTTTACATTACATAAATGAACAATTCTTTGATGATACAAATGACAAAACCTCCTTTCTATATATAGGAGTCTAAGGAGTCACAATATAATCCAGCCAACCTAACAATAATAATATAAAGCCACAAAAATAGCAATAGAGGGATTCTATGGGGCACAGTAATAACAATATGGGGGCAATAGGGGCACAACAATATTAATAAGGGGTATAACTACAATAGTAATGGGGTAATCACTAGTATTATAATGACCCAACATGCCCCTCTCCTTCAAAAAAGTGTTGTCCTCAACGCTTGAGTAGTTCTGGATACTTCTGCATAAAATTCTCATCCTCCCATGTGGAATCTTCAGTGGATAAGTTCTTCCACTTGATAAGATACTCTGAAATTGATCGATTTTGTAGCTGTCGAGTTCTTGTTTCTATGACTGCTTCCAGTTCCAATATAATTTTTCCTTCCTCGTCAAGTTCTGGCAATATTGTTTGAACTGGGAGCTTGTCGCCTATAACCTTCTTTAAACATGAAACATGGAAAACTGGGTGTAATAGAGAAGCTGCAGGAAGCTCCAATTTGTATGCCATAGTACCAATCTTTTGCAACACCTTGTACGGACCATAATACTTTGGTGATAATTTATTATCCTTCTTAGCTTGCTTGAGGGATATTTGCTTATATGGTTGTAGCTGTAGGAATACCCAATCACCTACATCAAATCTTCTTTCACTGCGATGTTGATCAGCCTGTTGTTTCATTCTATTCTGTGCCAACACAAAGTTATCCTTTAAGAGTTGGAGGAATTGTTGTTGATGTTCGATGTGATCTTCCACTGCCTGAACCTTAGAATTTTCTCTTAAATATGATGTGATGGATGGTGGTTGATACCCATAAAGTGCCATAAATGGGGTCATTTTTGTTGCTGTATGGAAGGAAGTGTTATACCACCATTTAGCCAAAGGCAACCATTTGACCCATTGTGTCTGTTTATCAGATACAAAGCAACGAAGATACCCTTCCAAACATTTTTTTACTATCTCAGTTTTCCCATAAGATTGAGGATGATAAGATGAGATATGAGCTAACTGAGTACCAAGACAAGAAAATAATTTTGTCCAAAAATTTCCAGTGAAAATGGGATCTCTGTCACTTACAATAATCTTTGAGTTTCCATGTAGCTTTTGAATTGTTTCCATAAATGCAGTAGAAACTGTACTGGCTTTAAATGGATGTGATAATGCACAAAAGTGTGCATACTTGGTAAGTCTGTCAACTACCACCATGATGACACTCTTTCCCTCAAACTTTGGTAAACCTGTGATAAAATCCATTGAAACCTCCTCCCAACGTTGGCTTGGAATGGATAAAGGTTGTAATAGACCTGGTGTCTTAATTGTTTCAACTTTATTTTGTTGGAAAACCAAACATTCCGCCACAAAATTTTGAATATCTGATTTAAGGCCATCCCAAAAAAATTCCTTCTTAACCCTGTGGTAAGTTTTTAAAAATCCTGAGTGCCCTCCTAAGGGAGAAGTGTGCAATTCCATAAGAATCTTTTATTTTAGCTGGGAATTCTTACAGAGGTATAAGCGATCTTTGTACCATAACGAATCATTTTGCCAGCTAAATGTATCAGACATACTGGAATCTTGTTGTAACTTTCGAATAAGTGCCCACACTTCTTCGTCATTCTTCCATTCCTCCCTTGCTTCGTTTATCCAATCTGGTTGGATAATAGAAATGGCGCACAACAATGCTTCCACATCCTCATCTTTTCTTGAGAGTGCATCTGCCACCACATTTTGCTTCCCTTTTTTGTAGATGATTTCAAAGTCATAACCCAAAATCTTTGTGACCCACTTTTGTTGCTCTTCAGAGGATAATCTTTGTTCTAAAAAGTATTTAAGGCTATCATGATCTGTTTTTACCTTGAAATGTCTTCCCATTAGGTAGGGTCGCCATTTCTTAAGTGCATGGAGTATTGCCAACATTTCCTTCTCATAAATAGCTTTGTGTACAAACTTTCCCTTGATTGGACGACTTTCAAAAGCAATGGGTCTTTCATCTTGCATTAAAATAGCACCAATTCCATTTCTTGAAGCATCACATTCCACAATAAAGGTTTTTGTGAAGTCTGGTGTAGCTAAGACTGGTGCTTGGCACATTGCCTCTTTAAGATGTTCGAATGCCTTTGTTGCTTCTGGGGTCCATGAAAATGCATCTTTCTTCAATAATGTTGTTAGAGGTGTTGCTATTCTCCCGTAATTCTTAACAAACTTGCGATAATACCCTGTCAACCCGAGAAATCCTCGTAGATGCTTTATGGATGTGGGAATTTTCCATTCCTTAATGGCTTTAATTTTGCTAGGGTCTACCTTAACTCCTTCATGAGATACAATATGACCCAGATATTCCACCTCTTGTACTGCAAAGAAACATTTGGATCTTTTTGCATATAAGTGTTTCTCCTCCAATAGTTGTAACACCTTGTCAACATGTTCAACATGATCCTTCCAAGACTTGTTGTAGATTAGTATATCATCAAAAAATACTAACACAAATTTTCTAAGGAATGGTTTGAAAATTGAATTCATCAAACCTTGAAATGTTGAACGTGCATTAGTAAGGCCAAAAGGCATGACCAAAAATTCATAATGACCCTCATGAGTTCTAAATTCTATTTTCGGAATGTCTTCAATCTTCATTTTGATTTGATGATATCCCGAACGAAGATCCAACTTGGTGAAGTAAATTGATCCATGCAATTCATCCAGTAATTCATCAATGACAGGAATGGGAAACTTATCTTTAATAGTGAGCTTGTTGAGCTCCCTATAATCTGGATACATGCGCCATGATCCATCCTTCTTGTGCACCAATACTATTGGAGTAGAGAAAGAACTTTGACTTGGTTGAATTATACCAGCCTCTAGCATTTCTGCAACCATACGTTCAATTTCACTCTTTTGGGCATAGGGATATCTGTACGGCCTGATGTTTGGAGGAACACTTCCTGGAATCAGATGAATAGCATGATCATGATCACGAATAGGTGGGAGACCTTTGGGAGTCTCAAATACCTTGGAATGATTGTCCAAGACTTTTTGGAGATCTGGAGAAATAGATGATTCCACTGTGGACACATCTAGCGAACTAATTGTGCAATTACACCTCTTTGTTCCTTTTTAGAAGCTTTGTCATACCGTTAGAGCTGATTATCTTTCCTGGTTTCCCTTCAGTACCCCTTAATTCAACTTCCTTTCCTTCCACAGAAAATTTCATGAAAAGTTCTTGAAAATTAAAAGCTATTGTACCCAAGGATTGTAGCCATTGGACTCCTAGTACAACATCAGCACCTCCCATTGGAATGGAAAGCATTGGGCTAGTCAATACATATGCTCCCATGGATAGCTTGATATTATGGCACTTTCCCGAGCAATTTATTATTCCTCCATTTTCAACCATCACTTGACACTATGGTGCTGGATATAAGAAGCAATTCAATTCTCTTGCTACCTTACAATGAATAAAATTGTGGGTACTTCCTGAATCAATCAACACTATTACCTTTTTCTTCTTGATTTGTCCTTCTATCTTGATGGTTTGAGGAGTGGTAATTCCCGCCAATGCATTACAAGATATGGTTGGATTCATTTCTTCTTTATCTAGGCTTTGTTCCTGGAATATATCCTCTTCTTTTGACCTTTCTTGCTCCTTTTCTTCTTCCTCTCCACAATCTATGTAGAATAATTTCTTCTCAGCACACTTATGACCTTTAGTGTATTTGCTATCACAACTGTAACAAAGCCCTTTTGCTCTTTTTTCTTCTAATTGTTGTGGTGTCAACCTTATAGGTTGTGGAAGACTAGCGGCAACAACACTTCCGTCTTTATAGTTGTGAGTGGTATGCTTCCTGGTTGCCATAATTTTGCTTTCCATTTTTCTTGCTAACCTGAATGCCTTCTCTAATGAATCAGGTTCCCAAAGGCGAACATCATGTTGGATATTATCCTTTAAAGACCCTATGAACACATCAATCCTATGCTCCTCTGGAATATCTTTTATCCTTATGTTCAATTTTTGGAACTCCTCAATGTGCTCCATTATTGAACCCTTTTGTTTGAGACTTATCAATTGGCTAAAAAAAGTGTTGCTTTTTGTATCCTCATAATGTGCTATCAATTCTTCCGTAAAAATTGCCCAAGTGATAAATTGTTTACGAGAGCAAAGCCATTGATACCATACAAACTGATTTGGTTCCAAATATAAAGTTGCCATACGTACCTTTTGTGTGTTTTGCATATTATTGAGATCGAAGAATTGCTCCATCTGTAATATCCATGTGGAGGGATCCCTGCCATCAAACTTCCTCATATCGATTTTTGGAATATGGTGAGTCTTCGATCCAACATTAGAGTCTATGGAATCATGATTAACATTTCTTTTGTTCTCATCATGAGTTTCCTTTAGTACCCTTTCACCCTTAGTGACCATTTCTTGTAGCAACTTATTCATATTTATCTTCAATTCTTCCATCTTATCATCCATGCCATCAATTTTAGCGTCCATGCCATTCACCTTAGCTTCCATGCCATCCATCTTAGATTCTACGTCTTTCTTTAAACAATCCATCTTAGCTTCTACACCCTTCTTTAAACCATCCATCTTAGCTTCTACATCTTTCCTTAAACCATCCATCTTAGATTCTGTTGCTTTTTGTGCAAGTGACACTTGTTGCACTTGTTCTTGTAATTTTGATATATCATATAGCATTTCTTCTTCTTCTTCATGAGTCATGCTAGAGCTTTCAGGTTCCTTACTAGGTGTTTGCATTTTCTTTCCTCAGGGCATCAGTTACCGATAATAATGCTCTAATATGCCCTTTGAATTCCTTCAAAATAAATTTTCAAACCAAGCTTAAACAAAAATTAAAGAAAATCTACACACCTTTTTTCACTTTGTAGGAGCTCAATATTGCCTCTGATGTATCTCTGTACTTTCTGATTATCTAGTTCTAAATTTGTGACTTGTAGTAGCCCTGTGTCCTCTTTCCAATGCCACAAGTCTGACCCAAATTGGATTCTCCAAGGAAGAGTTATGCGAAATCTCCCACAGTGACTTGATTATAGACTAGTTCAGTAGAGCGAACTTGTACGACATGCCACGAGTCACTGTTTCGACCTTTGGATCTGAAAAACACATACAAGAAATTACAGTCCGTCCTCTTTCTGTACCTTCTTACAAAACTTCAATCCGATCCCCAGAGAGAGTTATGACGATTTTCCCCAGGTCACCTATTTTGAATGTAATTCAGGAGTCTGCAAAAAGACCAACTTCCTCAGATCATATCTCCGCAAATATCGCGCGAAAAGCTCTGAAATTCAGACCCAAGGTTCAGCGCAATTTCTTCTCAAATGGGTTTTTTTCGACTTCTGAAACGTCACAGAAAAAAAGTTATAGCGAAAATGCCACGATGACCTGTTTGGAGCAGCGAAACCCTAGAATCCAAAGCTCTGATACCAAATGTTATGGAACCAGCTCAAGAAAAGATAGAAAAGATAGATCAACGCCTTAGAATTTAGCCTCTTCAAGGGGGCAACCTCCTTTACATTACATAAATGAACAATTCTTTGATGATACAAATGACAAAACCTCCTTTCTATATATAGGAGTCTAAGGAGTCACAATATAATCCAGCCGACCTAACAATAATAATATAAAGCCACAAAAATAATAATAGAGGGATTCTATGGGGTACAGTAATAACAATATGGGGGCAATAGGGGCACAACAATATTAATAAGGGGTATAACTACAATAGTAATGGGGTAATCACTAGTATTATAGGGACCCAACAGTTCACTAACCATGTAAAGCCAAAATGGAGTCTATATTCTTCTATCAGAATATGTGTGGAGGTTGATTTGGAGAAGGGACTTCTAGAGCACTAGAAATCAATCTTGATGGGTGGAGTCACCATCAAGTATTATATTATGAACATATTCCATTCAAAATCCGCTTATTTCAATGTTGCAAGAAATAATCACAATTTATATGCATCAGTGTTATAAGCATAATTGTGACATATAATATCAAATTCAAATAGAAAGGTGTTAGGGTATCCTTCCTACCATAAAATGTTGGAAGCATAAATGATGGAATGTTTTTCGTTCGAATTTAAGCTCCTCGAATATACACAATGGGAAAGCCAAATGTTGCTTCCCTATAATTATCTTCTCGAGGTTTTTCATTTCCTCCTCAATTTCCATTTCCATTTCCTCAGCCTCCTCCAACAATTTTATGTCCATTGATATCACCTCCTATATTAGATCATATTTCCTCTTCTTCCATGTCTTCGTTCCAAAATACAATATAAATTGTATTCCACCTTGTAGGGGGAGAACCAAAAGGTGGTTCTAACTGGATCTCTGATTTATCACATACTAAACTTGATCCTTTTCTTGCTTCTCTTGAAATTTTAGATTTTCTTCTTCTTCTGCAATCACATGAGTATATGGGGGGAATATCCAGATTATCTAGGATTCTATGTCTACTAATTCCAGGGGATCTACTAAACCTTCCTTTACTACCTCTTAATCTATACATACAATATTTAGCTCAATTAGCTTTGCAGGACACACTATGGTGGTGGCGCAGGTTCTTACCTCTCGTATTATATTCCTACTCCCCCAAAACAATAAAAAATCATACTGTAATATTGGATAAAGAAAAATTTCTAAAATTTTTGTTGTTTTTTCATTTTTTAACAAGCAAATTAAACTCCCAAGCACCAGTTCATTACACCTCCTTAATAACGGCCCCAAAATTTCAAATCATAAAGTGGGATAAATGAATTAACACTTATTTTTTCAATCCAGGTAGGCAAAATTCAAGGTGAAACTCAAAGTGTGTGAATTGGTCCTTACCACTATCCTATGAAAAACTACTCATAAGCATGTACAGGTAGGTCCCATAGTTGATTCAACTTACATTGAATTTCAAGTTCTTAAATTCAATTATGATTTGTTGTCATAAATTTTAGAGATTCAACAAGATGCATCACACTTCCTCACCAGATACTTTGTCTGAATTAATTGTTGGTCAAAATCAACTAAGATTGTACTGAAAATGAATTTAAATAGAATCAGTGTTCTGGGTTGTGTAAGAAAAAGTCCATTCAAATAAAATAATAATTATTTTATGCAAACTAAATCACTCTCCTAACTATTATTTTTAAGCATGATAAAAATATAATTATACTACTGGTTTGAAGTATTAGTACTTTAGATAGAAACTAAAGAAATCTACCTCATAAAATTATTTCAAGAAAACAAAGTATTCAATTATAGAAGTTATGTAGGGTCTTGTATGATTACAGGATACCTACAGGAAATCCAATAATTATTACACGAATTCTTGTGTGATTACAAGATCATTATAGGAATTTCTAGCACATAATTACGAGAATTCTTGTATAATTACAAGATCACTACAGGAAATTATAGCATGCAGTTATGGGAATTCCTATGTAATTATAGGATCACTACATGCACTTTTAACACATAGTTATAGGAACTCCCATGTAATTACAGGAAAAGTAGAGCATATCCATTTCTTATATACATTTTGAAAGTATCAAACCAACCATATAAAAACTCGAGAAATAATACTAGGGGGGCCTCCTGGTCTATGTTACTATTAAAGCTATGAACGGTTACTGAAAAATTATATAATCACTTGAATAAATCCTTCTTGTATTACAAAAAAAAGAGGTTTGATACAAAAGAGTATGTATGTGTCAAAATTATTTATTTCTCTCTCACCCACATTTGTATCATCTATCTAATTTTATACAGAATATTACTACTTAATTGAGCTTCCCAAATCAGGGTTAATTCAATATTTTCATACTAGTAATAGACTTAATACAACATAAACATAATTGCCCTCAATTTAGTAATGTGTATTCTACTTCTTGAATTATAGTCCTTAGCTTGTTTGGAGAAGATTATGGTAGCTCCCAAGGTATTTTGTGTAACGCGTTGATTTGGCACACCTTGCCTTTGACTTCTAGAATGAATGGGTATGGATCAATCTCCAAGTGTCAAAATCATCCTTGCTTATGTGGAGCATTGTGGTGGCTAAATAATCATGCTAACAAGTTTGGACCTTTAAACTTTATTAGTAACAAGAATAACCTTTTTATAAACATTTAAAAATTAAAATGAAAAGAACAATTCTACAAGAAATTTTACCTTTAAATTCATCCTTTAAACATTGTTTCTTTAATAAAACTTCTAAAATGATATGAAATGGAGGTTCAAATGAAGGAGATAATTTCAAAAATGGGGTGGTCACAGATATTCAATTTTAAGCCCAACATTTCCCCAAGACTTATCTTTTTGGATGATCCTTATGCAACAAAATGGAGGTCTTTCTTTCAACATATCAAAATCAATCAAAACTTTGATTCATTGCTTTCCTGGTCAAAATTTCACCTCTATACTGTCTTGTACTGCTCCAACTTCCTAAATAAGAATATTGAGACTAGTACTGTAAGGTTCATCACTGTAAACTCTATCTTTCAGTCTTTCTTTTTATCCCTTAATCCTTACCATTAACCTTTTGTTTATTTGAATGTTATGGAAATTTTCCTGATACATATCTATATATTTCCTTTTGAGGGATTTGTGTTTCTCTTTGCTCTAATAAGCTCTATCCTTCAACATTTCATTTCTGACTTTATTGTTTCAATAACCATTTCTTCTTTATGTAAATTTTGCTTTAACTTTTTTATAATATTATTCTTTTTCTTTATTTTATGCAACAAAATGTTTAACTGTTGATTTTCATGGATTTCTTGTTCTTGAATATCCTTTGATGAATTTTCTTCATCTTCTCTTTGTTCCTATTGGAGTGGTTGACTCTACTCTATATATGATTCATGTTCCTATTGAAGTGATTGATTTGTCTCTGTGTATACTTCCTCAGTATAATCTCCTATAGTTTGTGTTTCTTTTTCTTTTTGTTGTTCATCCTATACTTCTTTGAGGGATTCTTCATACAAAATTTGGGCTTTAGTTTTAGGTTTTTCAAGGAGTCCTTGTGATTTACTAGGGATATATTCTTCTTCATACACCTCTCTCAACGTATGTCCTCTAGTGAGCCTAATATCGGCTACTGGTTCTCTAGTAAAACCAATTCTTGCCTTCTTGCTAGTAGAGGAGGAACCAATAACCTCTAGGGACAGTGGAGATTCTTGTTCCTTTTTCTTTTCCTATATTCCATGTTCTCATGATCTTTTTTGTATATCATGTTCTCATTCTCTATATTCTTCAGTTTGTTTTTCCAGAAGTTCTGAATTTTCTTGTAATTGGGGAGTCAAGTTTTTTAGTTCCTCTGGCATATTTCCTTCAATTTGTCTCTCATCATGATCTAGGTTCATTTCATTAGGGTTTTCAGGAGGCTTTACGTCTTCAATTCCAAACTAGTTCCTTTGTAAAAATTCACCCCATGTTTGATTTAATCTAACCAGTTTATCTAACACAAGTAATTTAATTAACTCATGATGATACATGCATCTTTCCTTATTCCCTTTGAATTTATGAACCTTAACTGGCATATTCAGTAAACTTTTATACAAGAAATATGGAAAATTTATCCTTTTTGTATGATCTTGAATATGTTCCAACAAGCGTATATGATATAGGAAAACTATGTTGTACCTTCCTTTATAGGTAACCTATTTTTGTAGGAAATATGTTATGTCAACCCATGGGTCTTTTAACCACCGCTTTTTCACACCTTTGGTCCAGTCAATGTTTATGTTTTCTCTTCTTAGAAATTGTGTGCATGATCCCTTCTTTATCCTCTGCCCTTTAAATCACTTTTCACCACTTCGTGTTAATCTCTCTGGATAGGGTTTCCTCTGAAACTATGAATGTGAGGTCACTGATTTTAGTAGTTTCTCAATTGAATGTGATAGCAAATTGTTCTGTAGCTACAAAATTATGCCCTTGAATTTTTTCAAAAAATGAGAGGAATCTAGCTCTGTGAAAATATATCCTACATGTTGGAAATGGCTACATGAGGACAATTCCATAGGGTTCAGTGTGTACCACTCTTGTGGTCGTCATTCTTGATGTTTTTCCCTGGGTCAGAAGGCTTAAATTTAATTCGAATATGCAAGGTATGAGACAAAGTAATAATGTTGAGTTTATGAGATTTTCAAATTTTGAAATGGCTATTGGTTATAATGAAGAATGAGAATGATTCCATTTCGAGTGAAAGTGACACTTGTAACTAAAAGTACAAATATCATTTTTATAATCCTTGGCAATAACAAATTTAACATGATGAGGAATAGGCAGACACCATTTATGATTTCAGAATGCCTAATAGACATTAAAAAATAACGATTTCATAAAGGACAGGTGGCCATCATAGAAATAATTGCACAAAGGGGTATGAGTTATGGTAATAATGTTAAGTTATGGAAAATAATGTAGGATGTATTAAAAAAATAAAATAAATTTCTTTTAAAGTCCTTTCAGTTTAATAAATAAATGTAAATAATTTAATTCTTCTTCATTACCTTATTGATGAGTACTGAGTATGATTTTGTTGATACCTGAATTGTTGTTGCCATGATGGAATAGAGGAATTCTTGCTGCAATTGTCTTCTCTTTGTTGAAACTTATTTTTATAGGAAATCGCTTCTTAATCTGCAGGAATTTGAACTTTAATTCCAGAAATCATTTTTCAATTACAAGAATCGGGGAAGCAATGCTTTCTTTGCAAATTTTGCTCAAAATTTCATAACTAATATCAATGTAATTTTTTGTTAATACAATCTCTCTAACAAAGGTAACCAGTTATTAAAAATAACCTTCTAAAAATATTTAAACTCAAATATTTATGTAATTAAAGGGTTTTTACAAGAAATTTTTTAGATTATGACTTTGCAGGAATATATAAGTTCAAAAATAATTGTAATTGCAGGAATGTATAGAAAAGTATATTTTAATTCTGAATTTACAGAAAAAAGTAGTCACATTATTTCTAAAATAAGGAGGCCTTTATGAGTAGCTACAATTTATTACCAAACCACACTATTTACATCTTTGGAACACTATCTTGTGGATTTTTATCAAGCCTAAGATAGTTAATGCTCGCCAAAATTTTCAATTTTAAAGAGTCTGAAAAGCTTAAAGATATCTTAATTACTATCCTATGGATTTTTCTTGAGCCCGGGATGGTTTATGCTCTCCAGTATTTTCTTTTTTAGAGAGTCTGGAAAACTTAAAGAAAAGCATAAGGGGGTTCATTTTCCGTTATTAATCTTTCAAAACCAAATAAAGGAATAAACCTAAGATTGATAGATTCCCTTCTGATTGTTTAATGAGCACAAGAAGGAAGAAATTTAGCTCATTATTTTAAAAAATTAAATTAAGATGAAAGTGGATGAGGGGGATTATCCCCTTTATCCACAATGTCCATCTATGCATTTTGAAATTTGAAATAAAATAATCTTTAGAAACTGGTTGATGATACAGCTTCAGCCTATGGCCATTGACTATAAATGAAATGTTTGATCCATCAATTGTTTTTATTTTTACAGTGTCATTATCAGATACAATATGAACTTCATAGGGTCCCAAAAATTTAGTAGTAAACTTTCTTTTAAGGTCTTTTAATCTTGAGTCAAATAATAGGGCCCAATCTCCAACTTTGAATTATTTCTTCCTTATAAATCTGCCATGTCATTTAGCTCTTTGTTGTTGTATAAAATTGTTTTCATGTAGAGCATCTAATCACATCTCATATAATTCATTTAATTGTAGGACTCTTTTTTGTTCAAATTCAGACATGTTTTATCCCAATTTTGTTGCAATTTTAAAAGTTTTAACTTGAAATTCAATAGGAAAAAGTACCCATTTTCCATAAACCAATTTGTGTCGGGTATGACTAGTTGTACTCTTCCATCTTGTTCTATATTCCCGTAAGACCTCATGAATCCTTTCTTCCTACTCTATTTGGTGAATCTGAACAGAGTTTTTCAAGATGCCTTCCAAAACCTTATTTGTAGATTCCACTTGGTCATTGGCCTGTGGATGATAAGGAGTTGAATTTCAGTGTTTAATTTTATATTCCTTGATAATTGAAACAACTAGATTTGATGTAAATTGAACCCCCTGATTAGTAACTATCTCTCTAGGTACCCCAAAATGAAAAAAAAATAAGAAAAAATAATATATATATATATATATATATATATATATATATATATATATCTTCAAAAAGAAATTCCACTACTGATTGTTCATTAACCTTTACCAAAGCCTTTGCCTTTCCCACTCTGTAAAAACTAATATGTATCTCTTCTTCTTTGATGATGAATTAATGGGTCCCACAAATTCAAACGCCCGTTTCTCGAAATTTTCTACAAGAACTTGTGGATGAAGAGGCATTTCATCAACTTCAACTGGACAACCCATTCTTTGGAAACTTTCACAACTTTTCACATACTTTCTAGCATCTTTAAAAAGACTTGGCCAATAGTATCCTAGCTGGATAATTTTATAGGTTGTCCTTTATCTGAAATTTTCCACCACATGGCTCATCATGACATGCTTTCAAGATATTTAAAATCTCATCTTCTCTAACACATCTATGGATGGGCATATCTACTCCTATATAGAAAAGATCTCCTTGAATCCAGGAGTATCTAGCACTTTGTATGGTCACTTTCTGATTTTGTTTTGATGAAAAGTGTGGTGGAAATTTTCTTGTAGAAGAATAATTGGCAATGTCAGCAAACCAAGGTGTTATAACAAAAATTGTGAATAAATTTTCATCCGAAAAGCTATCTACTACAAGAATGGTCTCAACATAATTATTGATTCGAGAGAGGAAATCTACTACCTAATTTTCTCTTCTTGTCTTATCTATCATTGTGATATTAAATTCCTATAATAATAGAAACCATCTTTTAATTCTGCCATTCATTATTGGTTTGTTCATTAAGTATTGAATAACAAAATGGTCAGTATGAAAAAAGACTTCATAACCCGTAATGCAATGACGAAACTTGTTAACTGCATAAACCACTGCCAAAAATTCATTTCTGTAATAGTATAATTAGTTTCAGTCGAAGACAAGTTTTTACTAATATAGTAAATGTCATATGTTCTTTGTTGTTATTTTTTACCTAAAACTAATCCTATGGTTGAATCAAAAGTATATGTAGATATATTGAAAGGTAATTTCGAATCAAGTTCTATTAACACAAGACTTGTGGTTCCTTTCTAACCCCAAGGGTTAGCTCAATTGGTCAAAATTAGTGCCTCATTGATCGAGAGGTCACAGGGTCCATTCTCCCCAAAGCCCTTGGGGTTAGGTCTTGCTAGTGGGCCATGGGGCTAGATTCCCTTCGGGGTAGATCAGCCTAGATTTTTTCATGGACGAAGCCACCACCCGTTGACTAGGGTGTTCGTGAACCACAACCAAAAAAATAAAAAATAAAGAGTTGTGGAAATTTTTTCTTTAAACATATCAAAATCAGTTTGGTAATCATCATTCCAATAAAACTCTATCCTTTGCAATAATTTTAAACAATGGTGAGGAAAATTTTGATTTTTTTAATAAAATGCCTATAATACCCCGCATGTCCCAAAAAGCTTCTTACATCTCTCTGATAAGATGGAATTGGCAAGTTAACAATTACTTCAACCTTATATGGATATACCTTAATACCTAAGAAGGAGACATGATGTTCAAGGACAAATCCTTCATTAACCATTAAAATACATTTTTCATTGCTTAAAGAAATATTTGACTCTTGGCATTTTTTAAGGTTTTTTCTAGGTTATAAATGGTTTCCTTGTTGGCTTGATGGGGCCTGACCTAGTTTCGAAGTTATTTAGCCAAACAAATCCCTACACTACTGGCCCTTTCAGCATCAGCCCACAGAGCATGGACTGAAGTCTCACCCGAAGCAGTATGGGGGGACACTGGAACCAAGTTTTCGTACCCTTGAGATGTCTAAGGGGTCAATTTAGTTCAACTATGCCTACCTTCGCAGGTTGTTTCACGCACTGTTCTGACCTACGAGACCTTCACGATCTATTATAATCACCTGCGCGCAACCCTAACTAGGGGTTGAGGTGCTTTTGCACTACTCTAGCAGCGATCTGCACTATTTCCCCAAATTACACCATAGATCCTACTTATCTTCTTAAAGATGTTAGTTAACTTCGCTTAACAGATACCTTATCTCACATTCACTTAATTAACACAATCATATATGTTCACGCATCATATAAACAGTAGAAATGCAATTCATACCTGAGACATTCAATGTAGAAAACAGGAAATAAATACTCAGGAATGATATAAAACTTCTCTTTATTAATGCTTCCAATTGTTACAGACTCGGCTTGCCCTACACACTCAGCTGCAAACTACTAGGCCTCTGCGCACTCAGCTGCAGAACCTTCTCCTACTCTACGACCCAAAACTAGACTTTACACTTAGATACGACTCAACTCTTCATCCTTAGACTTCTTATTGATTCCATTGTTGATTTACACTTAGAGCCTCGCTCTATTTATACAATCCCATCGTCTGTGGACCATGGGTAGATCTCTACAGCCAACATTGCATTACAAAATTAAGGGCGAACAACCCTATGACTCATTTACAAGCTACGCGCCCATAAAATGCGGAGATTTTACATCAAATTTACAATTTGTGACCAAAATCTGGGCTCTAAGCCCCAAAAATTTCCTTGGGGGATCTCGTGCCCAACATTCCTCACAAGTGCTTTTGTAAATAGTCAAATCATCCATATATACCTCCACACAATCATGAATTAAATCAGCAAAAATAGCCAAGACTTCCCTTTGAAATGTAGCATAAGCATTACAAAGTCCAAAAGGTACTACCTTATTAGCATAGGTTCCCCATGGGAAAGTAAAGGTTGTTTTGTCTTGGTCTTCCAAGGATATTCTTATCTGATTATAGCCAAATTATGAAACCATCAAGGAAAGAAAAATATCTCTTTCCATCCAGTTTATCTCAGACTTGATCTATGAAAGGTAAAGGAAAATGATATTTAGAGTGCCCTTATTAAGTTCCTTGTAGTCTATGCATACTCTCCATTTACCGTTATTTTTAGGAACAATAATGAAGGGTGAGACCCATTGGTTGTCCGATATAGGGTAGATAAAATCTATGTGTAGTATTTTTTAGAGTTCCTTTTTGACAACTTCCTTCAATGCAAGGTTCATTCTTCTTTGTGGTTGTTCAACATGTCTAACATTTTCTTGAATGTAAATATGATGTGTACATGTATCAGGATGTATTCATGGAATATCAGTGTATTCCCAAGAAAAAACTTTGGAATTTTTCTGCAATAACATAATCAATTGATCTTGTTGGAAATTTTCCAATTTAGAATTGATATTTAAAGTCTTTCCAAGAGATATTTCAATAACTTTATTGCAAGGATTTGATATTGAGTGTATAGGAAAAGATGATAAATAAGTTAATTTTAAGCCATCCTCAGTACATGTTTCTTGAAAATGTTGTCCTAAAAGAGAATGCAAAGAAAAATTCAAGGTTTTCAACAAAGCTAACTTGGAATTTACAAGAATATTTACAAGACTTAAAGGAATTTCAGAATGTACAGAAATTTCAAAATTTACAGGAAAAGTTACAAGAATAACAGGGATTTTGAAATGTACCAAATTTTAGAATTCTGATAGATTACAGGAACTTCAAACTATTGAAATATTGTAGATTGTTCAGAAATTAAAAGAATAACAGGTTGTTCGGAAATTGCATAATTTTCAAATGGTTCACAATCTTTTGTTGTAGTTGATGTTCTATATGACTTCCCCTTGAAATTGTTGAAATGTGGCAACAAGAATATTCCAATTTTAATTTGTCCTTGAATTAAAATTCGAATTTAGTCTCACCAACGGCTTCAAAATAATTAATTAATTCATTATGGATTAATTAGTTGGAGAAATTCAAGTTAGAAGTCTTTCTGAAGTCATGCAACAGTTATCCCTTAAATTAAGGAGAATGTCCCTTAATTAAGGAGATAAGATTGAGTTATGTTTGAGTTGTAATTAGTTGGGTCAGTTTACTGAGTTAAGTCCAGTTAAATTAGTTCCAAACTGTTTGAGGAACTAATTGTGAGTTATCAGTCAGTTGATGCATGCATGCACTCAACCAGTATACTCCAGATATCTGAAGATTCCCTCATCAGAAACTCATGCATGTCTATTCTGAGAAAGACCCAGTTGAGCTAAATTTCAAGGACAGTGTACTATTAGTTGCATGTTTTCTCCTATAAAGGAAACTCATGCATGCAGAAGGATTAATGCATAGGAGGATTGCGCAGTTCTAATAGGGTGTGAGATCAGTGTGAGAGATCAGTGTTCCACTTGGTTGAGAGTCTTCCACTTGGTAACAGGAGGATCACCCAAGAGAAACTGCACAAGGAAATAGGAGCTTGGAGGGCAGAGGAGAAGGCTTGTGAGAAGCTTTGATTTCTTGTGAGCATCCAGGAGGATTGTACTGAGAGCTGGCTAGCTATGAGAGCTAAGGCTTTGTATAATTCTGATGTATTTCCACCTTGTATGATTAGATAGATAGTGTGGTTTTTAGCTGAGGCTTTCCCTTGAGTATTGTCTGTGTTTCATGTGCATTAATTCTTCTTCTTCTGGTTATATGTGTTCAGCTCGAATCTTGCTCAATCTTCAAGATTCCGCAAATTGATAGTAGAAGTAGATTATAGTATTTTTCTTTGGTATATTGCATTATCGAGTTAATCTACAGTCAAATTTTCTATAGAGGTCTCAGAGCAAGATTGGTAGAGAATTTACAGAATTTCTACATGGTATCAGAGCCAAGTTTATTGGAGCAAAGTTTATCAGAGTTGTGAACAGTATACATAGAAGATAATTTGAAGTTTGAAGTTCAAGGTTGTAGGTGCAAATCGAATTCATATCATACTTAAATTGAGATGGGACATTATGTGACTAATTTCCATCAAAGAAATCCAAGAATGGATCCTCGGTAGGATCAGAAGGTGAGGCATTAACCTCTCAGTTCGAAATGGAATTTACCCTCATCGCATGCATGGTGTCATCGATGATGGGTTGTGTATGGTATATGGACAGTGGAGCCTCATTCCACATGACTGGCGATAAAATTTTATTCAGTGCCTTGGAGGAGAAAGACCTCAAGATGCACATAGAGCTGGGTGACGACGGAAAGTATAGTGTTTCAGGAGTGGGCACAGTTGCTTTTCAGAGGGAGCATGGAGCTCCTCTCACCTTGAAAAATGTGATGTATGTGCCTAGACTGAAGAAGAACTTGGTATCGGTCACGATGTTGGAGGACAAAGGCTATGATGTTTTCTTCAGTAAAGGAAAGTCGTTCCTAAGACACATAGACACGGGTCAGACCAAGAGGATAGGGATTCAGGTGAAGAATCTCTATAAACTAGAGGTAGATGATTGTGTATCATTGAGTACGAAAGCAGAATTGGTGCAAAGCCAAGATATTAGCGAGTTATGGCACAGGTGGTTGGGTCATTTGCATCATGGGGCTTTGAATATAATGTAGCAGATATCTACAGGACTTCCCAAAGGTAAACATGAGCAAGTTGACACATGCAAAGGTTGTACCTTGGGAAAGTACACCAAGTCTTCCTTTCATTATCGAGACAGTTGAGAAAAGGCTATATTAGAGCGATTTCATACTGATGTGTGTAGACCATTCTCGACGGCATCCACAACGAAGCAAAGGTATTATGTGATTTTCATTCATGATTTTTCTTGTAAATGCTGGATTTATTTCATGCAAAAGAAGGACCAAACCTTCTGAAAGTTTTGTGAGCTCAAAGAATTGGTCGAGAAAGAGTCAAGGAAGAAAATCAAGGCCTTGAGAAGCTACAACGGTGGATAATATGTCTCTCGAGAGTTTAAGGACTTCTGTGCAACAGAAGGAATTAAATGGGAGTTGACAGCACCTCATAACCCACAGCAGAATGGGGTGGCCAAGAGGAAGAATAGAACTATTGTAGGGGCAGCATGGGTGATGATGCATGACCAAGGCATACCACTTCACTTATGGGCTGAGGCATGCAACACAACGGTCTATTTGCAGAATAGAAGCACGCGTCGCATACTTGGGATGAAGACACCAAAGGAAGCTTTCTCTGGTAAGAGACAAGATGTGGGTCACTTTAGGATCTTTGGCTGATCAGTATATTTCCATGTGACAAAGGATTTATGGAATAAGCTTGAGCCAACATCAGAGTTGGGGATACTTGTGGGGTACACTGATACACCTCACAACCATCGAATGTGCTTGCCTACTAGTCGGAGGAAAGTGGTTCATAGAGATCTCAAGTTTGATGAGCAGAAGGCCATGCGAGTTTCCCTTGAGAGGGAGTTCCAACTACAGGTTGTGGAGGAACAACTGGTTCCTAAGGAGGAGGAGCCTCAGACTGATGCGGAGAAGCCGCATGCAGAGGTTCCAAGAGCGGAGACATCCAGTCAAGTAGAGTCTTCCAGAGATGGACAGAAGCGCACAAAAGAAGCTGATAGATTGTTGCAGGATGTGAGAGAGAATGTGGGAGCTCCATCTTCTTAGCGCAGACAGAGGAGGTCACCTGAGAGGTACACTAGATACATGGCCCTTGCTGGGGAATGTGTTGAGATCAAGCCATCTACCTTTGAGAAAGCAGTGTTGCAGCCGATTTGGGTTGATGCTATGGTGGAGGAGTATGACTCCATAGTTTGTAACAGTGTTTGGGATGTGGTTCCGAGACCAGAGAACAAATCAGTTGTTAGTTCCCATTGGCTTTACAAGGTAAAGCAAGTTGTTGATGGTAGTGTGGAGAAGCATAAGGCAAGCTTTGTTGCCCATAGCTTTTCATAGGTTGAGGGGATTGACTATGATGAGACTTTTTCTCCTATCGCAAGGTACTCATCTATCAAATCTATGTTGGCACTATCAGCATAGAAGGGTTGGAAGATCCATCAGATGGATGTGAAGACTGAATTCCTCAATGGCGAGATTGAGGAAGAGGTGTACATAGAGCAGCTGGAAGGTTTTGAGACCTTCAATCGTGATTCACATGTGTGCTGACTCAAGAGAGCATTGTACAGGATGAAGCAAGCACCTTGTGCTTGGTACGCCATGATAGACAACTACTTCACTGGGTTGGGCTTCACAAAGAGTGAAGCAGATGCGAAGCTATACAACATCATGGTGGAAGGTAAGTTTTTGATCATCGTTCTTTATGTTGATGATCTCATATTGACTGGTGATGATCAATTGATCGTGTCTTGCAAGGAGGACCTTGCAAGAGAACTCGAGATGAAAGACATCGGTCTCATGCATTACTTCCTTGGCATGAAAGTATGGCAGAAGGATGGGGATTTGTTTGTGTCTCAGGGCAAGTACGCCAACGAGATACTCAGGAGATTCCACATGGATAAGTGCAAGCCCATGCAGACTCCTATAGCTTGTAACTGGAGGAAGGAGGATGCTACTTTAGGAGAAGTAGTGGAGGCTACTGTGTACAGGCAACTTGTGGGTTCACTGATGTACTTAGTGAACACACGACCATTTTCGTCACCATTTTTTATTGTCATGTTTTCATAATGACAACTAATATATATGTTAATAATTTCCAACCATGGTCTTCCCAAATTAGAGGATGTCCTCCTAATGTGGATTTGGGTTGAAGGATCATAAAATCAATTGGATAAGCCTAAGAGTCAATAGAAACAATGATGTCTTCTACAATTCCCTTAGGTTTAATTCTTTATCTATTAGCCAATTATAACATTGTTGGAGTCGGTTTGATGTTGTCTATTTCTAGGATATACGTGGTTTCTTTTGTCATTACATTTATAGCAGCACCCAAATCAATAAGCATATTAGGAATAGAAAAATTGTTAATTGCAATTGTTACAACAGGTATAACTAGGTCAACATATTTTTTTGTAATGACTTATGTAGTCATCATACTTGCCAATTTACCTATAACTTGTATTGTTGATGGATCTTGTTTTCTTTTTCCAGTTCTTTTAGTACACAATTCCCTTATTGTTTTGGTGTAAATTGGTATATATTTTATTGCTCTAAGGGAATATTTATAGTAATATTTTTCAATTCATTAATAATATCAAATTCAAATATGATTTTTAGTACATCTTGTTTGTTAGAAAACAATCTCTCAAGAAATGGAGTTGTCCTGGAAGTTTGAGGTTGCTCTTGCAAAGGGACAATTTGTTTCATTGTTGTTTTCAATTTCTCTTGTAAAGGGATTGTTTTTGTTTTTTTTTTCCATTTTATCTATAGTTTCTTCATCTTGTTCTTCAATTACCACTGTACATTTTGGGTTTACAAATCTACCAAATCATAAATTAATCTCTTGTAATTCTACAAGTGTATATGTTACTGTTACAGCAAATTCCTGTAATTTTACTAGATATTCCTATAATTGTACAAAAAATTATTGTACTTTTACTGGAGATATAAGATACATAGGGAATGATTCAGATTTAACATTTTAAATAGGTTTTTCTATTTTATTATTTGGATTTACAACAAAGAAGGAAGTTGTGTAGGTCGTGGGGGTGGTTGATTGGATGGAAGTTGTAACTGTTGGGGTTGATTTAATTGAGGTTGTTATGGAGGATGTGGTTGTTATTGAAGAGGTATATATGGATTTTGTTGCATTTTTGGATATGCCTAATACGGATGTTTTTGATATGGGTGTTTAGGTTATTGATATGATTGTTGTTGGTATGGAGCTTGAAATTGTGGAGGATAAGGATGGGCAGGTATGTTTCCATAAGAAAATCCCCTCCAACCTTGTTGTTAGGGTTGGTTTTCGACTTGTTGTGGAGACCATGAATGCCATGGCATAGGAGCATTCCATGTATTCTAAGGAACATTATAATAGGGAATATTTTTTTTATTAGGATCTTTATACATATATGTTCCACGCGGTTGCCAGGGTCTCCGAGGTGAAATATTGTAGATTGAAATTGTATTTCTGAAGTCTCCTTGTTAAGTTTTTTTTCACTCAGGTAATGTAGGACATTCTTTAGTCTTATGTGGATCTACACAAATGAAAAGAAAATTAATATTATCAAGAGGCCATTCTCTTAGTTGATTATTTTTCCAACATTTAGTGCAAAATATAAATAAGATTGACTCTTGCTCTTCTTTCATTTTCCTAATCTTTAAATCATCTATTTGAGATGTAAGAGTATTTAAAAGATCAGTATTGAAACCATCTAACAACTTTTGGTTAGGGAAAATATTGAGTTGGGGGCTGAATTGGTATTTTTCATTCACTTTAACTTTTCATTTCATATTCAGAGTTGTGTAAGCTATTGTGATTTATGCAACCCGCATGTGTACACGACTTCATTGAAGTAAACCATGTATATCCAATTTACTTAATTTATCATAAATCCCATTAGCGATTTAACTTTAACCATTGCATTATTGATTCATTAACCATCCAGTATGCAGTAAAGAACAGTTAAATCATAACACATAAGAAACACACATAGAACAAAATGACTTTAGGTGGAAACCCAATGTGGGAGAAAACCATAGACTCTTACCAGCATGCAGGAACCCACCTACAGGAGGCTACAACCTCCACTTGTTCTCCAACACACACTAGAAGGGAGCTACAACCCTTTGATCTCGTTTATCGGCTCCTACCAGAAGGGAGCACCTACCCCCTAAACAAATTTACTAGCTACCACTAGAAGGAAGCTCTGGGTCCCTTTCTAAGGGATCTATCCCTCAACACCTCTTGTGGACCACATTTCAAAACGTTTCACACTAGATCCATCTGTTTCAAACAAACATCAAAAATTGTAAGCCGCATTTCATCATATTTTCAAACTGAACCCACACCCAATGTTATGGTCAATACAAACCCTGAATGAATTTACTTCAACATGTATACATGATTGTTTTGAAGAAAACATACGTATATATGTGTTGCTCCTTATTGACAAGGTTAATCCTCTCTATGGATAGAGATGATCCCTCTAGCTTAATGAGTGGGTCTAGTAACTGAAGGGACAATCAACTAGACATCTTCCTAGATTATGATTGAAAACTAGAACAAGAGAAAAGACCTATCTTGCTCTTATGCTAATCCGATTTCCTTTGTTGAGATCCTCGAAACGCTTATGTCACGGCCTTATTCCTACTTATTTCAGTGCTTATGTACCTACAAAAATGACCAAGAGAAAACAAAGCATGCCAAAACCAATAGCAAATCCAATAATAATATATTTAGTTGATCAAGGAATACCAAACCAATACATACAAGAACATATATATATATATATATATAGGGAAGATGAACCAGCAGTTGTATTATTATTTAAAGAATAAAAGGGAAGCTTACAACCATAGCCTTGTTTTTGAAAGGCTCTCCTTGAGTGGTAATCCAAGTCCAAGACAAGAAACTCTCCAACACTCCTTCTCCAAGTCTAATGAATAACCTCTAAGCACAAGCTCAGCATAGGGGTGCAAATGGACATTGATTAACCATTTTGGAATGGTAGAAGAGGAATTTATAGATTGGGAGAGGGAGTTAGACCTCATCCAAATATAGTATTAGGCCGACTTCTTAAGGAGGTATCTCATAGGGATGAGACCAAGAGGTCAAATTAGGAGGATTCGACCTCATCTATGTGAAACCACCTCCAGCTCGCCGCTTTGGAAGCTTCTAGATCACTAAGCTTCTCATCCTCCTTGGGAAAACTTCCTTTTTACGACGATCACAAGTATGAGAGAGAACAGAGTGATGCCATCGTTGGCTTAACAAGGTGCAACAGGTGATCATCGCTGTTTTGAGTTTCATAAGAGCGATGATTCTCATTTTAGGGTTTCATGAGCTATTTCTTCAAGGAAAGCTCCAGATATTTTCCAAGAAAGGTTAAAGGAAGGATATGAGTTGTATACATTGATGAGTATACTATATAATGATCTTGTTTCAGGCACTTCAGGGTATGTCACAGGGAATTGCAAGAGGTGTGACAAAATATTGTGTAACAAATGCCCCCTAAAGCATGAAGGCAGAACAAGGAGTGATGGCTGAGATGATTTACAAGATTTTGGCAAGCACAAGGACATGCACTGTCAGGAGACCTGAAAATCAGGGACGCATATACATATACATATCTAAGAGTAAGACATTAATAAAAAGCATGGATGCAGCCATCCAGATGTTGAATACTAAAAAAAAAGATCCATGGTATGGGCACAACCATCCAAATAGCAAGGATCATCATGAATATAAAGTCTCACAGTATGGTCACAACCATCTGTATAGGAGAAACATGTGTATAATCATGAATAACATAAAACTCCATGCAGCCTGAGCCATAACAGACAAGACTCAGGGTCTTGCGCTCCATCCCAACCCGATCAATGTACGAATCCTAGCATGTGAATAAACGTGTTGAAATCGAACATGCTAGAAAACCACCTGATTTTTGGCCAATGATGTGGACTGTTAACATGTACGTGAGAAACCACCAATAATGACAATGGTTCTCAAGGTACAACAGTACAATCCGTGAATGTGATAATGAAGATGTGGTCGAGCACTTGTGGAATCACTTGATCGAAAGCTAATAATGAACACCTATCGTCAAATGTGAAGAACTGACCATTAATGCATGTCAGCTCTAAAGTGTTGAAAGGGAGTTCCTAAGTCATCTTCCTAGATAATGAGTTCAAGTCAACAGGAAGTGACCCGTCGAAGGAGGGAAATGATAAATCCCTCATCATTGGCACGAAACAAGGAATATGGTGGTATGATATTCAAGACTATAGCAATGACTCAAACAATGTATAGGTAAATAACTACAGATTGGACTTCTCTTGAACATATTGGAGACACAACTCCGGAGTGTGGCAGCGTCTGACTCAACATGGGACTAAAGTTCATGATGATAGTGTGGAAAAGTCAAATGAGACGTAATTTGGATCGCCCAAACCTGGAAGTACAAGTGACTGAGTGAGGATGTCCCAAACCCGACACAAGAGCAGAAGAGTGTCATGTTCAAAAGCGACATGCTGTCGATACAAAGGATGACTCATCTTCATTTTCCCCTGCTATTTCTAGCGAGTACCCTAATTATTTTTATCACAAGCTTGAAGGGGATAGCATATGCTTGTTATGTAAGTTCATTCTTCGAATGAATCCATCCTAGTAAGTTTTACGAGCCTTAGGAAGGAGAAGCTCGGTCTCGTCATGGTGACAAGTCTTTCGTCATAAAATTTATGAGTTTGACGTAAGGATAACTCAGCGTATTTTTCATGTTTAGAGAGTTTTAAAAAGAAATGAAAAAGAAAATTCCATCATATCCCTTTTCATAATTTGTCCCTCAAATCTGAAAATGTAGAAAACAATATCTGAGGGAACCTCTTGACCATGTCGATCAAAGTGTACCTTTTTCGTAAATAGTCAGTATCAGCCCGAAAATGGGGTAAGCGTATACTAAGGTGGCATTGATTCATTTATTTTTAACGAGTTCGAAATGACAAGTACTCAGCAATCTTTTCAATTTTCGAGAGTCAGAAAAGAGTTGAAAGATGACTCCAGGGGGGTTCCTTTTCCATTTATTTAATGAGTCCAAAAAAGAGATAAAATAAAACTCCTATAATCTGTCAATACTATTCACATTGAAGGCACATGTAACTGCACAAGAAACACAACCATCACTGATATCGAGAAAATATTAAAATATTTTTAAAAAAGACTTTCAAAACTTATAAATAGGAAAAAGTAATTTCATTTTTTACCATTTTATCATACTAAGCTTTGAAAGTGCTTTTGTGCCCTAATTTCCTTGATTTTTCAGTGGCTGCTGCGGAAGCTCCAAGTTACCATTTCACAATCCATCTGCGATAGGTAAGAGCCTCATCCCTACTCTTGAATTTCATTACATTTTTATGCAATTTTAATGGTATATTTTAGGCTAAAAAGGAGGATTTTAAAATTTTAGGCCGCTGACGACCATGACAAGTATGGTCATTGGACCCGCAATGGTCATGCTCAAGCCCAAAGGCTCATGCGATGCCATCACAAATTTTCTGAAAAATAGGTGCAATGGCGCCGAGAGGGACTTTTTAAAGTTAAAATCTCTCTTTTAAGCAAAATTTGATGATTTGTATCCATGTAAAAAGTATTAATAAATGTTTAAATGTTGTTTGCAGGAGAAATATGGTCTTGGAGTGGAAATAAAGAGGCCATGAGGCCAAGGATTTCCAAGCATCTCAAGATCCGGCATGCATAAATTCTCTGAGGGATTGTGGCCTACTAAAATTCTTCTGGACCACAGGGTTGAGGGCTCAGATGGAGTTGCTACCCTATCTGATCAGCCTTTGGGATGTAGATTGAGAGATCTTCATCATCAAAGGGAAAGAACTGGAACTAGAGGAGATGGACATCTATTTCATCATGGGATTATCCCGTCGAGGAGAGGCAATTCAACTCTTTGGATCTCACCAAGGAGGTGAGAGTACCAGGAGTCTAGTCCATAGATATTGTCCTAGTGCCGAGATAACCAACGGAGGTAAGGTGAAGATTGCAACAATCACCAACAACCTCATTCTGAGAACAATTTTTTTCACCATGGCATGTGTATCTGGCATGCAAGCTTTGCATGAGGCTTCCAAGTCTCAGTTTCAGTATGCTATTGCATGTTTGACCCCCACCATCTTCAACTAGTGTGGAGGCCTTTTGGCGAATATGAAGCGCCAACTGACCAAGGGTAAGCACGGACACCTGAAGCAATTCGGGTTCGGTTCTATACTGGTGACCTTCTTCTTGGAGCGAATACCACTCTTCTGGTATCAGTGGGCAGAAGTACCACATCCTGCCCCTCGAGATCTGAGGCTCGTGGGATGGAGCTAGCTCATGCCTCGAGGAGGCACGGGTCAACATATGCATTATCCACCACGTTTCTTCGCATGGATTGAATTTCAGCTACTTATCATAGATGATTATGCTTATGTCGACACAAATTTCAGAGGGGACCCAGATCTATCTCTGCCACCAGGTGAACAATGGACTGACACAAGTAAAAACTTGTTTTTTGAATTTTTTCAAGTTTTTATGATTTTTATAAAAGTGTGAACTAAGACTCAACCTATGAGAAATGTGTAGATGTGCGACCAAAGAGACCACTAGGAATGTCTCCAATATCATCACGAGCTGCCCATCCAATAGTGGGTGCGGACTACGAGGAAGGGGTTAACCCCTTAGTAGAGATGGAGCGTAATCTGGAGGCAATCACTCGAGGGGTTCCAGATTATGCCACTATCAATGATGTTCCACTGCGTTGGTAGAGACACATTGTGGGAGTCTCTACGAGACTGCGTCGGCTACTAGGCCGAGTGATCAGGGCGGTCTCGTGCTATCATGAGCACGTGCAGTTTGATAGTTCATCTAGTCTTTTACACATTTTGTAGGCTTTGAAAGCAAAGTGTCTCAAAACACTATTTTTTGACATTTTGATGTAAACACTCCAGTAGAAGCGACATATCTATATATATATATATATATATATATATATATATATATATATGCATGTTTTATTTCTACTTATGTGTTCATAACATGATTCAGTTTTACAAATGATGCAAATCCCTATCAAGAACAAAATTTGCTAATGCATCAGTTAATGTATTTAAATTACGTGGAATATGTTGATATGTAATGTAATCAAAATTTATTTCCAGCAATCTAGCACGTGGATACATATGCAATATTTGTGGATTTCTTACTGAATAATGATTGTTTAATTGTGACACAACGAGATGTGAATCCAACTTAACAACTAAATCCCTAATTTCAAGAGCAACTGCTTCTAACAAGAGTTTAATAACTGCACTATATTCAGCAATGTTATTCGTTTTTCGACCAAGGAACATACCTTGTAATTTAATCAACTTTCCATTAGGGTCAGAGAGTACCCATGCTGCAAAAGAGAGGTTTCTTGTGCTACGAAAAGCACCATCAGCAAAACCAACATAATGACTTGATGACATCTGTAAACCGAGTGTAACACAAGGTAAGAAGAAAAACATATGTCTGCAAAGCAAACAAACACACCAAAAAATCAAAATGCACACTAATGAATTAACGAACAATGTAAAAAAGTTATCATACGAATCTCACGCATAATACTTTTTGAGATACAACCCATTACAGGGTTGTGACAATGCATTTCCCTCATAATCACATAGCTCATAGGCACCTTTCTATAAGACACGCTTGACAATGTAGGGCCCATGCCACATGCGTTTGAACTTCCCTTCCCCCAACTTATCATTGGCTTGATCATAAATAAGGACCAAGTTGCCTTAAACGAAAGTGCAAGGAGAAATAGTTTGGTCAAAATGAGCTTTGACCTGTTTCTTTTGAGCTTCGATGACCATCACAGCGATGCAACGAGTCTCGTCAAGTCTCTCAAGATATAATAGTCGCTCCTCTTTAGGTGAGGTATCTGGAATAAGTTTTACAGCTAGCTTAAGAAAAGGGATTTTTCATTCGATTGGAAGAGTTGCCTCTAATCCATTAACCAACTAGAACAGAGTGAATCCAGTGGTCATCTTAGCAGAAGTTAGGTAAGCCCAAAGAGTTGAGAATAGCATTAAATGCCAATATTTTCTGTGCTTCCCAACGGTATGTTGAAGCATAGTAATCAAAACCTTATTGATTGCTTCAACTTGGCCATTGGCCTGTGGATAATATGGAGTTGAGCTATCATGCTGAAGGCCCAACTAAGAAATTAGCTCTTCCATCATGTGTTAACAAAAATGTGATTCGTGGTCAGTCACGATAGCTTGAGGAACACCAAAACATGCTATAATGTGATTAAAAAGGAATTGTGTGGCAGTAATACTGTTAGCATTGTATGTAGGAATTGGCTTGCACATTTCATAAAATAGTCGACGGCGACGATGATATAACCATGCCCCCCAACCGAGCGAGGGTTACATGTCATGAAATCAATGCCCCATTTGGCAAATGGGCCAATGGTAATTACTGGGTGTAAGGGTGTGGGTGGGGCACGCTGCTTGCGATTGAAAATCTGGCATTCATGGCATTTTTGGACAGCTAGAATGCAATCTTTAAAGATAGAAGGCCAGAAATAACCAGAATGAAGGATTTTATGAGCAGTGGCATATCCAAACATATGACCACCACAGGCACCAAAGTGGCAATCATTTAAGACCCACTCAGCCTCTTCAAGGGTGAGACATCTGCAAAGGACAGAGTCCACACTGACCCGATACAATGTATCACCGATGATCTGATAGGGTTGGGACTGATGCTGGATGCGGCATCGGTTGGATCGAGACAACTCAGATCAAAAATTCTGGGTTTGCAGATAAACAATAATGTCTCCATACCAGGGTTCAAGAGTGTTGATTATAAACAGAGTTTCATCAGGTATCTGCTTAGGAAAATTGGTTGGGGTGCTTACAAATGGAACAGCACATATTAACTTAGTAAAGACGAGTGATTTCTTTGATTTCGCAACAGTAAATTTCAAATCAAACTCTCACAGGTGACGATCCATTTGGAGTACTTGCCCCCTAGCAATTGACGAGTCAGTATATATGTCATGGGTTACAATCAGAAATCATGGTAGTTTTCCGTAAAAGGATATAGTGTCGAAACCTTTGGATGGCATGAACTGCTGCCAAAGCAAGCTTATTGACATGAGCATAGCGAGACTCAGTATCAAGAAGATTCTGGCTCAGATAATAAACTGCATGCTCATTGTTGTCATCGCCATCTTGAACTAACACCATAGCAATGGTGTTATCAGTTGCAGCTAAATACAAGAAATAATCGCAGCAGTATTCAAGGGGATGAAAAAAAGGAGCACTAATCAGAGATTTCTTTAAAGCATCAAAGGATTCTTGGGCAACTTCATCCCAAATAAAATGGATCCCCTTCTTAAGTAGGCGAGTATATCCTTTGGCAAGTTAAACGTAATTCGAGACAAATCGATAGAGAAAATTAGCTTTTCCCTGCAAACTCTGTAATTGCAGCAATGATGAAGGAGGGGGTAGATTTACTATGGCCTCAAATTTCAAACGATCAATCTTGATTCCTTCACGAGACACCACAAAACCTAAGATCTGGCCAGACTCGATGCAAACCACACACTTGTGCGGATTCAGACAGATATTGTAATGTCGACATCGTAAAAAGATTGCTATTAAGTTATCCGGATTGTCACAACGTTTAGCCAAATGAGCAAGCAAGTCATCAAAATACGACTAAAAGATGTGTCGAGTGGCATGGAATGCATAGGACATTTCTCGTTGAAAGGTAGCGCCAGCATTCTTCAGACTGAAAGGAAGTGTTTTGTAAGAAAAAGTACCCAAAGGATAGATAAAGGATGTTTTATGTTGATCGATGGGTGAAATGTTAATCTGATTATATCCAAAAAATCCATCCATGAAAGAAAAAATCTCACTCCCCGCACATTCTTCGATGATCTGGTTGATAAAGGGAGTATAATTGTCTTTAGGACACGCACGATTGATATCATGGTAATCAACACAGAAACGTATTGTACCCTTCTTTTTGGAAACAGGGATGATATTGGATGCCCAATCTATTAATGGAATAGGATAAATGAAACCTACTTTCAAAAGGTTTTCTACTTTTGCTTTGATCACAGTAGCCTTTCGAGGGTGCACAGGGTGAAGTCATTTTCAAGCACGCTTAGCACCAAAATAAGTCGAAATCTCATGCACCACTATGGCTGGATCGATACCAGGCATCTCCTCGGATGACCAAGTGAATACGTCTCAAAATTCTTTAAAAAGCTGAGTATAAATCCTGATCTCGTCTGGAGAATAGGTAACCCTAATATGGATGTTCTCGACAATTCTCGGTTTAACGAAAATGTCAAGAGGCATCGTATCAGTGATGTTTCCCATATTACCCTCCAATAGGACTTATTTTTCCTGGATAGGCATCTAAAGTGAAGGTGTAGGAGAATGAGAAATAGAATCTTCAAGACAGGAAGGAATCCCATTGAGGCAAGGGAGAAAGGAAGAATGATGATGTAGACCGTTCCACAGAACTTCATCCAGAGACATAACCTCCATGATACTCTCATTGGTGGGGAATGTCTCATTCAAGGGATCCGAAGAATCCCAAGAACCAAGCCAAGGAGATGGCACATAAGTGTCCAAGTTCATATTGAAGATTGTATGACTTTCTGAAGCAGCCATCAAAGCTAAAACAATTTCTTGATAATTTATCTCCAATGGACTTAAAGGTATAGCATCGCCAAAAGAGTCAATTTGATCAATGGTATGGATAACCCAAGTATCTGTAGAGTCTGAGATCATGTTGACTGAATGAACATTTGGAGGTGGGAGAGAAAAATTACCCATTAAAGCAGAGTCTTTGAAGAGACCTGCTCCCATGCTCTCACAAGGAATCTCAGTATTGCCCACATAAGGAACGTTACCGCTCGACGAACCAAAAGAAAAGAAAGACAGTTGATCAACTGTGACTATTTTTCCTTCATGAAGAAAAAGAAGTATGCGGAACAAAGAAGACACCACATAAAACATGGTGTGAGTCCAGCTTTGCCCGAGAAGAAGGTTGTAGTTGACATTGGCATCTACAACTTCTACTTCTAATTCAACAGTCTTGCCTTCTAATGTAATCAATAAGTTCGTGAGAATATGGTATGGTCGTGAACCTATTGTTGGCATTATGATTCTGGTATGGCTCTATGATACAGATGTTGTACTTGATGGCAACACCCTCAAGTGGCAATGCTCTGATCAGGCTCTCAAAATGTTGGAAATTAAGAGGTACACAGGAGAATAGTTCAAAAGGTGGGTACGCCGTGAAGGGACTGCGGCCGCACACGCAGGTCACCCGTTCAGAAGGTGCGTACCCCCAATTCACTTACTTCAAGGCAGAGAAGCGCGCTCACGTGGGGTTTCTTATGTTTGGCCCGTGGTATTTAGCCCGCCGTTCTTGATTCTATGGTTTTGGCCCGTGATATTGTTTTATATTATTATTATTATTGAGCCCCATGTTTTTGGGCCCCTTGTATTGGTTATCTATGGTATTGATCCATTATTTTAGGAAGAGCTTGCCTATATAAAGCAAAGGAGATCACTTGGCTAAGCATCTTTTTGAAAATTGAATATCTTAAGATCTGAAATATTGGGTTATTGTTTTAAAAGCTTGATCTATATAAAAGTGAAGTTGAAAGCGAATCTATGAAGGGTGATCTCTAGAGCGCATGATCAGATCTGGGAATCTGACGATCTGTAGCACATTGGTGGACTGCCAATTCGGCCCTAACCAGAGGTACGCAGGTGATTAACAGTGCAAGTGTGTGGGTATGCAGAGCAAAAGAAGGCGCACTGCGTGGGTACGCAGAGCAGAAGAAGGCGCAGTGCGTGGGTATGCAGCGCGACAGAGGTTCAGGTGCGTAGGCACAGTGAAAGTACACGGCGCTTCAGAAGCCGCAGGTGCATAGGTACGCAGCGCGATAGCATCTGTGGGTGCGTGGCTACAGCAGCAGTACGCGGCGCGATAGCATCTGTGGGTGCGTACCTACAGTAACAGTACGCGGCGTGATTGAAGAAACAGTGCGTGGGTACGCGGTGCAGCAGAAGGCTCTCTGCGGGTATACGCAGGGGAGCAGAAGGTGAAGTGCGGAGCCACGCAGGCCAGATAAAGAAAAACTGCAGATCTGTCTTAAGACCTTTTGTTGGCTGAATTTTTCTGTTGATAAGGTGTTCTGGGTTTAGTTTACTGTTATTGTTGATCTGGTTACTGCAGTTGATTGGGTGATTTACTTGTACTTGATGATCTCTTGATGTTTATGGATCCAGTTTGAAAATTTATGAAAAGTGGTCCTTGAAAGAAAAGAAGTAGGGGGTTGTAGCTCCCTTCCAGGAGAGACTGGAAAACGAGAGAGAGTTGTAGCTCTCTCCAGGTTGCAGCCTGCGTACTGGTAAAGGACTGCACCAGTACAAAACCATTGTAAAAAGAGTTTCTAATTTGAAAGAAGATAGAGACATATTGCAGCAGGTGGTTTTCACCCACATTGGGTTTCCACCTTACATCTGGTGTTCTTTGGTGTGACTATCTGTTTTCTTTGTTCATGCTCATTATTTTATGGTACTGACATGCAAAAATAATTCAAAGTATAAATAAGGAAGATTTATTAAAAGAACTTGATAATACTGATTCACCCCCCCCTCTCAGTATTATTTCCAACAATTGGTATCAGAGCAGGTCCTTCAGAGAAGCTTGATCGCTTGAAGAAAGATCATTCATCATGAGAAACTACGAGAGGAAAGCATCAATCAAGCCACCAATCTTTGATGGGACAAACTTCAATTATTGGAAGGTAAGAGTTACTGCCTATCTTTAATCTCTTGGTACAGAAGTTTGGGATATCATAGATACAGGCTACACTTTTCCTTCAGCTACTCCTACAGATACGGCCGAGAAGAAGAAATATGAAACAAATGCTAAAGTAGTCAATACTCTGCTAGGATGCTTATCTCAAACAGAATTCGTAAAGGTTATGCAATATAAATCCGCAAAGGAAATATGGGACAAGATTGTCTTGAGCTACGAAGGAGATGAACAGGTAAAGCGTGCTAAACTTCAAACCCTCAGGATTCAGTATGAGAATCTCAGAATGTATAATGATGAAAGTGTGGCTAAATATTTTCTTCGGGTAGACGAGATTGTTAATTGCATGAAAAACTTGGGTGAAGAAATAAAGGAGGCTATTGTGGTTGAAAAAGTTTTAAGATCATTGTCCCCCAAATTTGAATCTAAAGTATCTGCAATAGAAGAAAAGGAAAATCTACGAATTCTTACTATGTCTCAGCTACACGGAATTCTAACTGCTTATGAAATGAGAAAGGGAGGTCCATCAGACAGGAGAAAAGCTGCTTTCAAGGCTTCAGGCAAAGGAGACTACTATGAAGCGAGTCACGTGCCAGAAGAAGAAGAAGAATCAAATTTTGTCAGAAATCTTCAACGGGGTACTGGAAGGTTCAGAGGTAAGTTACCTTTTAAATGTTTTGCTTGTGGAAGAGTAGGTCATTATGCTGTGAAATGTCCTCATAAGAATAAGATTGACAAAGGAAAGGAACCTGCTAGATGGAGCAAGAAACAGAATGCAAATAAGAAAAGCTACTACACTCATGAAGATAGTGATGGTCTATCAAATAGTGATGAAGATGAACGAGGTAATGACTATAAACTTTTAATGGCATTTGAAGATGATGATTACATGGATGCTATAGATGTGGATAGTTTTCATGAAGAAATTTCTAGACTCAAGACATGTATAGAAGAAAGAATATTATCATTGATACTCTACAATTTCAGATTGATGAAAAAGAAAAATATCTTGAAAAGTTAGAAGGTGAAATTGTTGGTCTTAGAAAAGAGATTGAGAAAACAAAGGCTATTAATATTAAGTTTGTCAAAGGATCTGAAACTCTGGATGAGATCATCAATGTACAGCATTCTCCACTAAACAAGACAGGTCTGGGGTATAATGGAGAAACTTCTCAAGCATCCACCTCAAAGAGTTATCTTGATGCAGCAAGAAGGAATGAGAAAAAGCACAATGGAGATCACCAGGTAAAGAAGGGACCAATTACAAACAAAAACTATCAAGCAAACCAGGGGCAATCCGTCTTAAGGATGAACAAAAGCTACAACCAGCCACAGGTAAAATCCTCTCAATTTGCTTCAAGAATGAATGAAAATAGAAATTACAATTGTTTGGTCGGAAGATTTGATAACCGCAGAAGTTTCTTCAATGGACAATGCTTCTCTTGCCATAACTTTGGTCACAAAGCAGCTCAATGTGTTGCATATAAAACGATCATGACTAGAGAAGCTCAAAAACAAAGAAGTATGACCGGGATTACAAAAAGGACCTATAACAACTTTTCGGTTCTTGAAAATGAAGTTGAATGTTCTATTTGCAATAATTTTGGTCATGAAGATTCTGAATGCAGGAGCAGGTTTCAGCAGACAAAGGAACAAGCCTCAAGCACTAAAACATGGAGAATAAAGGAACCACAAACAGAAAGATGTGGGATAGCATTTTATGCAGAGGGACAGGAAAATCTATGGTACATTGACAGTGGATGTTCGAAGCATATGACAGGTGATAAAGAAAAACTTGAATCATATTCTGCTCTAGAAAAGGGAAAGAAAGTTTCTTTTGGAAATGATACTCCTGCAGCTATAAAAGGAAAAGGCACTGCTCAGTTAAAAGAAAAGGTCAAAGCTGGAAATGTTTTGTATGTTGATGGATTGAAACATAATCTTCTAAGTGTCAGCCAGATGTGTGATCAAGGAACCGAGGTGATATTTAGAACAAATGGATGTCTTGTTCGTGATCTTGATACAGGTAAAACGTTGATCAAAGGTAAAAGAACTCCAAATAATCTATACATATTTGAAGAAGGACAACAACAATGCTATCTAAGCAAGGATGATGAACACTGGTTATGGCACCGAAGGTTGGGACATCTAAGTTTTTCACAAATAAGGAAAGCATGCAAATATCAGCCAGTTCGCGGTCTTCCAGATATCAAAATTCCAGACAACACCATATGCAAATCATGTCAGTTTGGAAAGCAAACCAGAACTAACTTTCCAGAGAAGGAAGGATCAGCTAGCATGCCTCTTGAGCTTGTACATACAGATGTATGTGGACCATTCAGAAAAAGGACACCTTGAGGAGAAGAATACTTGATATTATTCATTGACGATTTCTCCAGGTTTGTCTGGTTAGGACTTATGAAGCACAAAGATGAAGCATTCGAAAAATTCAAATCCTTCAAAGCCTTGGTTGAAAATGAATCAGGATACAAAATTAAGTGCCTCAGATCCGACAGAGTTGGGGAGTTTACCTCAAACGAATTTTTCGATTTCTGTGAAGAACATGGGATAAGAAGAGAATTCTCTACAGCTAGAACTCCTCAGCAAAATGGAGTAGTGGAAAGAATGAACAGAACAATCCAACAAATGGCTCGTGCTATGCTTGATGAGTCTGGAACTCCCGCAACTTTCTGGGGTGAAGCTGCATATGCTGTGGTTGTTATTCTCAACAAAACAAATGTCCAGGTGAACAGCACTCAAACTCCTCATGAGCTCTGGTATGGTGAGACTCCTTCGGTAAAGCACTTCAAAATCTTTGGGATTAAATGCTATATTAAGAATATTGATGAGCAACTTGGCAAACTTGAACCTAGAGCAGATGAAGGCATTCTTCTTGGTTATTCTCCACACAACAAAGCATACAAGTGCTACAATAAAAGACTTGGAAGAATTGTTGACAGCATTGATGTAGTGGTTGATGAGAAGGGATACATTCCTAGGAAAGTAAATCATGAAGATATCGAAGAATATGAAGACTACCCTCAAAGACAGAATGATGAAGAAGAAGAACCTCAAGAAGAACCAGAGGAGCAGATAAGGATAGAAGAGAAGACTCCATCCAGGTATGTTCAGAAGAATCATCCAGAATCTCAGATTTTGGGGCAGAAAGAAGCAGGTGTACAAACAAGAAGAACAGTTGCAGAAGCTTCAAGCTATTTGGCATTACTCTCTTCCACTGAACCACAAAACGTGAAAGAGGCATGCAAAGATGAATGTTGGGTGAAAGCAATGGATGAAGAACTTGAGCAGATCGAAAAGAACAACACTTGGGAGCTGGTTCCTAGACCAAAGGATAAGAATGTTATAGGGACAAAATGGGTCTTCAAAAATAAATTGAATGAAAATGGAGAAGTAATTAGAAACAAGGCCAGACTTGTTTGTAAAGGGTATGCGCAGCAAGAAGGAATAGATTTTGAAGAAACCTTTGCTCCTGTTGCAAGACTTGAGGCCATCCGAATGTTCCTTGCTCTCTCAAGCTTTCAAAACTTCAAAGTATTTCAAATGGACGTGAAATTCGCCTTTCTGAATGGAGACTTGGAAGAAGAAGTATACATTGAGCAGCCAGATGGTTTCATTCTTGGAAATGATCCAAATCTTGTATGCAGATTGAAAAAGGCTCTCTATGGTCTCAAACAAGCTCCAAGGGCTTGGTACTATCGTTTGGACAAATATCTTCATCAACAAGGTTTTTCAAAAGGATCAGCAGACAGCAATCTTTATATAAAAGTTGAAAATGACAAATTGCTAATACTTGTTGTGTATGTAGATGACATTATCTTTGGCAGCAATGAAGAAGCTATGAGTCAAAGCTTTGCCTTGGTGATGCAGAAAGAATTCGAAATGTCCTTGCTGGGAGAACTGACATATTTTCTTGGTTTGCAAATCCAACAAAAAGAAGGAGGGATCTTTTTGTCTCAAACCAAGTATCTCAAGCAAATTTTGAAGAAATATGGCATGGAAGATGCAAAACCAGTATGTACACCCATGGTCACAGGATGTAGCCTCAGTGCAAATGATGAATCAGCAGCAGTGCATCAACCAACCTACAGATCTATGATTGGAAGTCTACTTTATTTGACAGGTACCCGACCAGACATCATGCATGCAGTGGGAATAGTTGGAAGATTTCAAGCAAATCCGAAGGAAACTCATCTTCAGGCAGTGAAGAGAATCTTTAAATATCTTCAAGGGACTCAAAATTATGGCTTATGGTATCCTAGAGATACAGATCTCACACTTCATGCTTATACAGATGCAGATTGGGCAGGAAGCGTGGATGACAGGAAGAGCACAAGTGGTGGTGCGTTCTTTATGGGTTCCAGATTAGTATCTTGGTTCAGCAAGAAACAGAGTTCGATTGCCTTGTCTACAGCTAAAGCAGAATATGTTGCTGCTGCATCTTGCTGCACTCAACTCCTTTGGATGATGCAGACCTTGCAGGACTTTCAAATCACTTGTACACCACCTATCTCCATCTTATGTGATAACACAAGTGCAATCAGCATTTCAAAGAACCCAGTCATGCATTCAAAGACCAAGCACATACCGATCAAGTATCATTTTCTCCGGGAACAAGTACTTGAACAAAAGGTCAAGTTGGAGTATGTTCCTTCTAAGGAACAAGTTGCTGATATACTCACCAAACCATTGCCCAGGGAGACCTTTGAATACCTCAGGCAAAAGCTGGGGGTTGTTGATGCATCATCTTGTTGAATCTCTTCTGATGGTTGGTTGTACGCAAGGCTCATCTGGGGCATATGCGTACATGTGCTGGGTTGCGGATTGGTTGAAGATCGAATGGCACAGGTTCAGGGGGAGCATATAATGCATTGTTGGCATTATGGAGGACGTACAGAAGAAGATCATGGATGCTGGTCTAAATATTGCTGCAATATGTCTCTATCTCTTTCATGGTCATTTATGGTGTTTGGTGGATTATGGTTCTTCTTTGCAGATCTGGTTTATATTCAGGAGGAGCATGTTCTTAGGGGGAGCATAACCCTTTGCCCTTGATGTCAAAGGGGGAGAATGACGTTGAAGATTTTGAGGTTGCCATCAAGTCCAAAGGGGGAGATTTTTGGCATTATGATTCTGGTATGGCTCTATGATACAGATGTTGTACTTGATGGCAACACCCTCAAGTGGCAATGCTCTGATCAGGCTCTCAAAATGTTGGAAATTAAGAGGTACGCAGGAGAATAGTTCAAAAGGTTCGTACCCGCAGGTACGTTGTGAAGGGACTGCGGCCGCACACGCAGGTCACCCGTTCAGAAGGTGCGTACCCCTAGTTCACTTACTTCAAGGCAGAGAAGCGCGCTCACGTGGGGTTTCTTATGTTTGGCCCATGGTATTTAGCCCGCCGTTCTTGATTCTATGGTTTTGGCCCGTGGTATTGTTTTATATTATTATTATTATTGAGCCCCATGTTTTTGGTCCCCTTGTATTGGTTATCTATCGTATTGATCCATGATTTTAGGAAGAGCTTTCCTATATAAAGCAAAGGAGATCACTTGGCTAAGCATCTTTTTGCAAATTGAATATCTTAAGATCTGAAATATTGGGTTATTGTTTTAAAAGCTTGATCTATATAAAAGTGAAGTTGAAAGTGAATCTATGAAGGGTGATCTCTTGAGCGCATGATCAGATCTGGGCATCTGACGATCTGTAGCACACTGGTGGACTGCCAATTCGGCCCTAACCAGAGGTACGCAGGTGATTAACAGTGCAAGTGCGTGGGTATGCAGAGAAAAAGAAGGCGCATTGTGTGGGTACGCAGAGTAGAAGAAGGCACAGTGCGTGGGTATGCAGCGTGACAGATGTTCAGGTCCGTAGGCACAGTGAAAGTACGCGGCGCTTCAGAAGCCGCAGGTGCGTAGGTACGCAGCGTGATAGCATCTGTGGGTGCGTGGCTACAGCAGTAGTACGCGGCGCGATAGCATCTGTGGGTGCGTAGCTACAGTAACAGTACGCGGCGTGATTGAAGAAACAGTGTGTGGGTACGCGGTGCAGCAGAAGGCTCTCTGTGAGTATACGCAGGGGAGCAGAAGGTGAAGTGCGGAGCCACGCAGGCCAGATAAAGAAAAACTGCGGATCTGTCTTAAGACCTTTTGTTGGCTGAATTTTTCTGTTGATAAGGTGTTCTGGGTTTAGTTTACTGTTATTGTTGATCTATTTACTACAGTTGATTGGGTGATTTACTTGTACTTGATGATCTCTTGATGTTTATGGATCCAATTTGAAAATTTATGAAAAGTGGTCCTTGAAAGAAAAGAAGTAGGGGGTTTTAGCTCCCTTCCAGGAGAAACTGGAAAATGAGAGAGAGTTGTAGCTCTCTGCAAGTTGCAGCCTGCGTACTGGTAAAGGACTGCACCAGTACAAAACCATTGTAAAAAGAGTTTCTAATTCGAAAGAAGATAGAGACATATTGCAGCAGGTGGTTTTCACCCACATTGGGTTTCCACCTTACATCTAGTGTTCTTTGGTGTGACTATCTGTTTTCTTTGTTCATGCTCATTATTTTATGGTACTGACATGCAAAAATAATTCAAAGTATAAATAAGGAAGATTTATTAAAAGAACTTGATAATACTGATTCACCCCCCCCCCCCTCTCAGTATTATTTCCAATAATTGGTATCAGAGCAGGTCCTTCAGAGAAGCTTGATCGCTTGAAGGAAGATCATTCATCATGAGCAACTACGAGAGGGAAGCATCAATCAGGCCACCAATCTTTGATGGGACAAACTTCAATTATTGGAAGGTAAGAGTTACTGCCTATCTTCAATCTCTTGGTACAGAAGTTTGGGATATCATAGATACAGGCTACACTTTTCCTTCAGCTACTCCTACAGATACGGCCGAGAAGAAGAAATATGAAACAAATGCTAAAGCAGTCAATACTCTACTAGGATGCTTATCTCAAACAGAATTCGTAAAGGTTATGCAATATAAATCCGCAAAGGAAATATGGGACAAGGTTGTCTTGAGCTACGAAGGAGATGAACAGGTAAAGCGTGCTAAACTTCAAACCCTCAAGATTCAGTATGAGAATCTCAGAATGTATAATGATGAAAGTGTGGCTAACTATTTTCTTCGGGTAGACGAGATTGTTAATTGCATGAAAAACTTGGGTGAAGAAATAAAGGAGGCTATTGTGGTTGAAAAATTTTAAGATCATTGTCCCCCAAATTTGAATCTAAAGTATCTGCAATAGAAGAAAAGGAAAATCTACGAATTCTTACTATGTCTCAGCTACACGGAATTCTAACTGCTTATGAAATGAGAAAGGGAGGTCCATCAGACAGGAGAGAAGCTGCTTTCAAGGCTTCAGGCAAAGGAGACTACTATGAAGCGAGTCACGTGCCAGAAGAAGAAGAAGAATCAAATTTTGTCAGAAATCTTCAACGGGGTACTGGAAGGTTCAGAGGTAAGTTACCTTTTAAATGTTTTGCTTGTGGAAGAGTAGGTCATTATGCTGCGAAATGTCCTCATAAGGATAAGATTGACAAAGGAAAGGAACCTGCTAGATGGAGCAAGAAACAGAATGCAAATAAGAAAAGCTACTACACTCATGAAGATAGTGATGGTCTATCAAATAGTGATGAAGATGAACGAGGTAATGACTATAAACTTTTAATGGCATTTGAAGATGACGATTACATGGATGCTATAGATGTGGATAGCTTTCATGAAGAAATTTCTAGACTCAAGACTTGTATAGAAGAAAAGAATATGATCATTGATACTCTACAATTTCAGATTGATGAAAAAGAAAAATATCTTGAAAAGTTAGAAGGTGAAATTGTTGGTCTTAGAAAAGAGATTGAGAAAACAAAGGCTATTAATCTTAAGTTTTTCAAAGGATCTGAAACTCTGGATGAGATCATCAATGTACAACGTTCTCCACTAAACAAGACAGGTCTGGGGTATAATGGAGAAACTTCTCAAGCAGCCACCTCAAAGAGTTATCTTGATGCAGCAAGAAGGAATGAGCAAAAGCACAATGGAGATCACCAGGTAAAGCAGGGACCAATTACAAACAAAGACTATCAAGCAAACCAGGGGAAATCCGTCTTAAGGATGAACAAAAGCTACAACCAACCACAGGTAAAATCCTCTCAATTTGCTTCAAGAATGAATGACAATAGAAATTACAATCTTTTGGTCGGAAGATTTGATAACCGCAGAAGTTTCTTCAATGGAAAATGCTTCTCTTGCCATAACTTTGGTCACAAAGCAGCTCAATGTGTTGCAAATAAAACGATCATGACTAGAGAAGCTCAAAAACAAAGAAGTATGACCGAGATTACAAAAAGGACCTATAACAACTTTTCGGTTCTTGAAAATGAAGTTGAATGTTCTATTTGCAATAATTTTGGTCATGAAGATTCTGAATGCAAGAGCAGGTTTTAGCAGACAAAGGAACAAGCCTCAAGCACCAAAACATGGAGAATAAAGGAACCACAAACAGAAAGATGTGGGATAGCATTTTATGCAGAGGTACAAGAAAATCTATCGTACATTGACAGTGGATGTTCGAAGCATATGACAGGTGATAAAGAAAAACTTGAATCATATTCTGCTCTAGAAAAGGGAAAGAAAGTTTCTTTTGGAAATGATACTCCTGCAGCTATAAAAGGAAAAGGCACTGCTCAGTTAAAAGAAAAGGTCAAAGCTGGAAATGTTTTGTATGTTGATGGATTGAAACATAATCCTCTAAGTGTCAGCCAGATGTGTGATCAAGGAACCGAGGTGATATTTAGAACAAATGGATGTCTTGTTCGTGATCTTGATACAGGTAAAACGGTGATCAAAGGTAAAAGAACTCCAAATAATCTATACATATTTGAAGAAGGACAACAACAATGCTATCTAAGCAAGGATGATGAACACTGGTTATGGCACCGGAGGTTGGCGCATCTAAGTTTTTCACAAATAAGGAAAGCATGCAAATATCAGGCAGTTCGCGGTCTTCCAGATATCAAAATTCCAGACAACACCATATGCAAATCATGTCAGTTTGGAAAGCAAACCAGAACTAACTTTCCAGAGAAGGAAGGATCAGCTAGCATGCCTCTTGAGCTTGTACATACAGATGTATGTGGACCATTCAGAAAAAGGACACCTCAAGGAGAAGAATACTTGATATTATTCATTGACGATTTCTCCAGGTTTGTCTGGTTAGGACTTATGAAGCACAAAGATGAAGCATTCGAAAAATTCAAATCCTTCAAAGCCTTGGTTGAAAATGAATCAGGATACAATATTAAGTGCCTCAGATCCAACAGAGGTGGGGAGTTTACCTCAAATGAATTTTTCGATTTCTGTGAAGAACATGGGATAAGAAGAGAATTCTCTACAGCTAGAACTCCTCAGCAAAATGGAGTAGTGGAAAGAATGAACATTATAGTCCAACAAATGGCTCGTGCTATGCTTGATGAGTCTGGAACTCCCGCAACTTTCTGGGGTGAAGCTGCATATGCTGTGGTTTTTATTCTCAACAAAACAAATGTCCGGGTGAACAACACTCAAACTCCTCATGAGCTCTGGTATGGTGAGACTCCTTCGGTAAAGCACTTCAAAATCTTTGGGAGCAAATGCTATATTAAGAATACTGATGAGCAACTTGGCAAACTTGAACCTAGAGCAGATGAAGGCATTCTTCTTGGTTATTCTCCACACAGCAAAGCATACAAGTGCTACAATAAAAGACTTGGAAGAATTGTTGACAGCATTGATGTAGTGGTTGATGAGAAGGGATACATTCCTAGGCAAGTAAATCATGAAGATATCGAAGAAGATGAAGACTACCCTCAAAGACAGAATGATGAAGAAGAAGAACCTCAAGAAGAACCAGAGGAGCAGATAAGGATAGAAGAGAAGACTCCATCCAGATATGTTCAGAAGAATCATCCAGAATCTCAGATTTTGGGGTAGAAAGAAGCAGGTGTACAAACAAGAAGAACAGTTACAGAAGCTTCAAGCTATTTGGCATTACTCTCTTCCACTGAACCACAAAATGTGAAAGAGGCATGCAAAGATGAATGTTGGGTGAAATCAATGGATGAAGAACTTGAGCAGATCGAAAAGAACAACACTTGGGAGCTAGTTCCTAAACCAAAGGATAAGAATGTTATAGGGACAAAATGGGTCTTCAAAAATAAATTGAATGAAAATGGAGAAGTAATTAGAAACAAGGCCAGACTTGTTTGTAAAGGGTATGCGCAGCAAGAACGAATAGATTTTGAAGAAACCTTTGCTCCTGTTGCAAGACTTGAGGCCATCCGAATGTTCCTTGCTCTCTCAAGCTTTCAAAACTTCAAAGTATTTCAAATGGACTTGAAATCAGCCTTTCTGAATGGAGACTTGGAAGAAGAAGTATACATTGAGCAGCCAGATGGTTTCATTCTTGGAAATGATCCAAATCTTGTATGCAGATTGAAAAAGGCTCTCTATGGTCTCAAACAAGCTCCAAGGGCTTGGTACTATCGTTTGGACAAATATCTTCATCAACAAGGATTTTCAAAAGGATCAGCAGACAACAATCTTTATATAAAAGTTGAAAATGACAAATTGCTAATACTTGTTGTGTATGTAGATGACATTGTCTTTTGCAGCAATGAAGAAGCTATGAGTCAAAGCTTTGCCTTGGTGATGCAGAAAGAATTCGAAATTTCCTTGCTGGGAGAACTGACATATTTTCTTGGTTTGCAAATCCAACAAAAAGAAGGAGGGATCTTTTTGTCTCAAAACAAGTATCTCAAGCAGATTTTGAAGAAATATGGCATGGAAGATGCAAAACCAGTATGTACACCCATGGTCACAGGATGTAGCCTCAGTGCAAATGATGAATCAGCAGCAGTGCATCAACCCACGTACAGATCTATGATTGGAAGTCTACTTTATTTGACAGGTACCCGACCAGACATCATGCATGCAGTGGGAATAGTTGGAAGATTTCAAGCAAATCCGAAGGAAACTCATCTTCAGGCAATGAAGAGAATCTTTAAATATCTTCAAGGGACTCAAAATTATGGCTTATTGTATCCTAGAGATACAGATCTCACACTTCATGCTTATACAGATGCAGATTGGGCAGGAAGCGTGGATGACAGGAAGAGCACAAGTGGTGGTGCGTTCTTTATGGGTTCCAGATTAGTATCTTGGTTCAGCAAGAAACAGAGTTCGATTGCCTTGTCTACAGCTGAAGCAGAATATGTTGCTGCTGCATCTTGCTGCACTCAACTCCTTTGGATGATGCAGACCTTGCAGGACTTTCAAATCACTTGTACACCACCTATCTCCATCTTATGTGATAACACAAGTGCAATCAGCATTTCAAAGAACCCAGTCATGCATTCAAATACCAAGCACATACCGATCAAGTATCATTTTCTCCGGGAACAAGTACTTGAACAAAAGGTCAAGTTGGAGCATGTTTCTTCTAAGGAACAAGTTGCTGATATACTCACCAAACCATTACCTAGGGAGACCTTTGAATACCTCAGGCAAAAGCTGGGGGTTGTTGATGCATCATCTTGTTGAATCTCTTCTGATGGTTGGTTGTACACAAGGCTCATCTGGGACATATGCGTACATGTGTTGGGTTGCGGATTGGTTGAAGATCGAATGGCACAGGTTCAGGGGGAGCATATAATGCATTGTTGGCATTATGGAGGACGTACAGAAGAAGATCATGGATGTTGGTCTAAATATTGCTGCAATATGTCTCTATCTCTTTCATGGTCATTTATGGTGTTTGGTGGATTATGGTTCTTCTTTGCAGATGTGGTTTATATTCAGGAGGAGCATGTTCTTAGGGGGAGCATAACCCTTTGCCCTTGATGTCAAAGGGGTAGAATGACGTTGAAGATTTTGAGGTTGCCATCAAGTCCAAAGGGGGAGATTTTTGGCATTATGATTCTGGTATGGCTCTATGATACAGATGTTGTACTTGATGGCAACACCCTCAAGTGGCAATACTCTGATCAGGCTCTCACAATGTTGGAAATTAAGAGGTACGCAGGAGAATAGTTCAAAAGGTGCGTACCCGCAGGTACGCCATGAAGGGACTGCGGCCACACACGCAGGTCACCCGTTAAGAAGGTGCGTACCCCCAGTTCACTTACTTCAAGGCAGAGAAGCGCGCTCATGTGGGGTTTCTTATGTTTGGCCCGTGGTATTTAGCCCGCCGTTCTTGATTCTATGGTTTTGGCCCGTGGTATTGTTTTATATTATTATTATTATTGAGCCCCATGTTTTTGGGCCCCTTGTATTGGTTATCTATGGTATTGATCCATGATTTAACGAAGAGATTGCCTATATAAAGCAAAGGAGATCACTTAGCTAAGCATCTTTTTACAAATTGAATATCTTAAGATCTGAAATATTGGGTTATTGTTTTAAAATCTTGATCTATATAAAAGTGAAGTTGAAAGCGAATCTATGAAGGGTGATCTCTCGAGCGCATGATCAGATCTGGGCATCTGACGATCTGTAGCACACTGGTGGACTGCCAATTCGGCCCTAACCAGAGGTACGCAGGTGATTAACAGTGCAAGTGCGTGGGTACGCAGAGCAGACGAAGGCGCACTGCGTGGGTACACAGAGCAGAAGAAGGCGCAGTGCATGGGTACGCAGCGCGACAGAGGTTCAAGTGCGTAGGCACAGTGAAAGTACGCGGCGCTTCAGAAGCCGCATGTGTGTAGGTACGCAGCGCGATAGCATCTGTGGGTGCGTGGCTACAGCAGTAGTACGCGGCGCGATAGCATATGTGGGTGCGTAGCTACAGTAACAGTACGCGGCGTGATTGAAGAAACAGTTCGTGGGTACGCGGTGCAGCAGAAGGCTCTCTGCGGGTATACACAGGGGAGCAGAAGGTGAAGTGCGGAGCCACGCAGGCCAGATAAAGAAAAACTGCAGATCTGTCTTAAGACCTTTTGTTGGCTGAATTTTTCTGTTGATAAGGTGTTCTGGGTTTAGTTTACTGTTATTGTTGATCTGGTTACTGCAGTTGATTGGGTGATTTACTTGTACTTGATGATCTCTTGATGTTTACGGATCCAGTTTGAAAATTTATGAAAAGTGGTCCTTGAAAGAAAAGAAGTAGGGGGTTGTATCTCCCTTCCAGGAGAGACTGGAAAACGAGAGAGAGTTGTAGCTCTCTGCAGGTTGCAGCCTGCATACTGGTAAAGGACTGTACCAGTACAAAACCATTGTAAAAAGAGTTTCTAATTTGAAAGAAGATAGAGACATATTGCAGCAGGTGGTTTTCACCCACATTGGGTTTTCACCTTACATCTGGTGTTCTTTGGTGTGACTATCTGTTTTCTTTGTTCATGCTCATTATTTTATGGTACTGACATGCAAAAATAATTCAAAGTATAAATAAGGAAGATTTATTAAAAGAAATTGATAATACTGATTCACCCCCCCCTCTCAGTATTATTTCCAACACCTATGCCATCAAAGGCTTCCAAGGTGTTCGGTGATTGGTTAAGAGGTAGAGAGCCAATGGCTTTCCAACACAAAACTGACATGATGCAAGTTTAGGCACCTTCATCAATAACCATTCAATGAATCATCTTTACTTTGACAAGGACCTGGATCAGAAATGAAATCTGACGAGGGAGATGAGGTACATTATTTTCTAGATCGAAAGTAATCAGACTCGAATCAGAAAGATTGATAGCGCCTATAGCAGACAACAATGACTTCCGCTGCATTGGACGGGATTGAAGAAACTTCAAGGCAGACATTGTTGAAGGTGCATTAGCTAAATCCTCAACAATATTATAATGTTGCGTGGCTCTAGCTTTCGGATTGAAAGATGATTTCCGAAGAACACCTTTAGGAGAAGGCCATATGACAGACTCACTGTTAGGGTGCTCGATATGGATTGGACTAGAAGAGGATGGATTAGAACTATAAGGAGTATCAGTGACTTCTTTCTCCATGGTCTGCTTAGATGTAGCTCGATAGCCCTTGGTTCGGGTAGTGATCGAGATAGGTGATGAACCTTGCATCATGAGCACTTGGGAACCTGAGGAAGCATAAGGTTAAGGCTGGTCTACCAATTGGGTCTTTTGTGATGGAAAGGGTTCCTTTAAGACAGTCAGAGTCCATTTCAGCAAGCGACTAACTTCAAATTGTCAGGGACAATCCTTAGTGTAATGATCCTCCTCACAGATGAGACAAGGATACTTCGGCTTTCTTCGAGAAGCATCATCAGCAGAAGATTTAGGAGGGTCCTATTTTGGGGCAACGGCTTTGGCCTTACCTTTTCCCTTCTTTTTACCTTTAGAGGATTTATCTCTTGTGATAGACTGAACAACATGAACCTCAGAGGTTCTACCAGGACTGCATGAATTCTTAGAGGGATTATTGGGACCAGTGTTCGAGACCGATTTCTACTTCGAAGAAGCTTTCGCAAGAGTTTGAGTCACGGAACCAATCACACCGTCAACAGGTGGTATATTTTGAAGACTTCGATGTCGTTAGATCTGATGATGGTCTCAGAGCATCAGGTAATATCTCATACAATGTGCCATATTTCAAATAGACTAGATCTAAATACTAGGCACAGGCGATAACTTTCTCTTCTATAACACATCCACCCATGGCTATGTCCTTAGCAATTATACTGATGAATGATTTTATGAACCATTATATCAACAACTCATCAGCAATCTCAAACTTGATGAGGTGGCGTCGATGTCTCCATTCATGGATATGATCAGAGATGTGGATCACAGTGTCTTGCTTAAGTGAAGTAAGCAAATGGTTGTCAGTTTCATAGAGAACCGGAAACTAGAAATGAGTGAGGAAATCCATAGTGAGAGAGTTGAAGTCACCGTAGGTACCTCGAGGTAATTCAATGTACCACTTAGTGGTAGCACCTGTGAGGTTTCTTTAAAAGAGTCAAAAACAGATAGAATCATTGACATATGAATTGGAGGAACACCAAAGGTGATATGTTATCACATGGGCTTGTGGATCCTCCTTCGCTTTTCCCTCGAATTTGGGGCAATCGCTCGGAATATTCGTTGGAACTAGAGGCTAGTACGGGGAATGAAGAATGGGATCATTTGTGAGCCTCAAAAAATCAGGCAGTTCCTATTATCACTCAAAAGTCTTCCCTAGAAGTTATAAAAGAAGGAATAATCCGAGGTAACCACAAACCTAATCTTTTAGACTCAGGTTCTAGCCAACCTAAGTCAAGAGAGGGCTCTCTCTTTATAATTTAACTTTGTTTTGGGTAGGATTTTAGGCTAGTTCTTAGTGGTCATGATGTTTTGTTTTGACTGGGTGGTGGACTTAAGAAAACAGATGGGAAAAACAAGTATTCAGGCCATTGGGCTATGGATTCAATCAAAGAGTGGCTTAACTGGATCAGATCAATCACTAAAGTAAGACTTCACAGGGCAGGCTAGCACAGCAAAAAGCAAATCTGCAGGTTTAAATGGATGAGGTAGTCCTAACCACGGTAAAGGGCAATGAAGAATCCTTAACTGAGATTAAGATGAAGAAAAGAAGGATGGTCAGTAGCAAAGGGAAACTAAGAATCCTTTACTATAGACCAAAGGGGGGGGGGGGGACCTACGAAAGTAAGGGAGAAATTAAGAATTCCCAGACCAAGATAGTTTAGCAGAAAACAATGAGAAAGTAAACAGTTAAAACAGAGAGCATTTAAGCTAGTTCTGAGATATCATTCCTTGTTTATTATTCAGATTTCATAGAGAAAACATGTGAATATTTTATAACATACGAGAAAACAATAATTAAACATGAAGAGATAATACTTATTTGGTTCCAAATGTGCACAAGAATCCAGTGAAATGTCTTTAGCTTTATTTCATGACCCAGCAAAACCAATCCAATCTTGAATACAATAGCTCCTTAGCTTGATATAAAATGTCTACAGAAATGTATTTTAATCCACCCTAATTACTTCAATTTGTGAAGTATTTATACAAAAAATGTTACAAAATATCTCATAACAATATGAGAATTATTCTAGGAAACCAAAAATATCTTCAAGCATGAAGATAGAGACAGATGGAGAACTGTCTTCTTGTTATCCCTTTCATTGTGACTGTGCTTACTATTATAATTCAGATTTGGCTCTATCGATTTCTTGATACTTATGTGCTGGAATCACTTTATTTATTTTACCTACTGATACTCTTTATCTGCTACACTTTGAATCTGTTTTACCTATTTTACCTGTTTTACCTGGCTGCCATATAGATTTACTGCAGTAACTTTATAGTAAATCTGTTAGTTTCATCCACCATTCACTTTCAGGTAATTTCATCCTTATCATCTTTCTATATATCTTGTCAACTTCGATATACTTGGAAAAATTTGGCCTATTAACGAACAAGTGCTTTACCTCATGCTCTAGAAAAACAGATTTTCCAGATTATCATATAATACCTTTCCAATGGGCAGAGCTTTTACCCCTGAAGTACTAGCTTGGCTGCTAGCCAATTTGTTTAGTCTTTCAACATAATCATCTTGGGCCATCAGCTTTTCATATATTACCATAGGACTGGGGAGTCCTTTTTCCCTTAAAATACCAAACTTTGTCATAAATCTATCAATGTCAGCTTGGATGCTTTGGCATTTTTTCTCAAGACTGAGCATAAGGTTCCTCTTAGTAAGAATCTTCTTGATTTCTATGATGGTTCCTGTTCTATATTCTATGCCCAGTTCATCCAGTTGATACATGTTCTTGCTGTTCAAAAATGCTATCAATTGGTTGGCTTCTTCAGGTTTATCTCCCAATTATTCCATTGTCTTGTGAATTGCTTCTGTAGCCACTTTTACCAATTCAGTTTGCTCAAAAATTACTTGAATAGATGGCCAAACATCATTGACAGAGTCAATGATGTTGGCCCAAAGCATTTCCTTTATATCTCCTAGTGGTTGTTGCAATGTCAAGTACTTTTCAAGGATTTTTATCCTTTCTCCCATTCTTTGATTCTTATGAGCTTCTTCTTTCTGCTATATTTGTGCAAGTTTGCAATCAGTTTCCAAACTTGACACTTTTTCTCTAAGCTTTTTGAGTTTAGTAGCCTAGATGGTCATTTCTTCCATGGATTTTACCAATTCAGTTGTCTTTTCTATGGATGTCCCTGCACTTGTAGATGTACCTGTAACTGGAAAAGTTGTAGCTGGTGGAACTGTTGATGCTAAGGAAGCATCCAATGTGGAGGTCACTGTTGTAGAGACTGTAGGAATTACAGTATGAAGAGTGGTGGCCAACTCACTCTATCTAGGCTATATCAAGTTATCCAACTCTTCCTCTGTTTCTTTTATTTGATCATTCAGCTTAAGGACTAAGTCCATAAGCTCTTCCTCCTTTCGAGTTTCCAATACTTTAGTTGTTTGTGGATGATGTAGAGGAGGAATTTTGAGCTGCTTTTCCAATGTAGCTATGTCATCGTTTTTCTTTTTAATTAGCTTTCCTGCAGCCTTTACATCCTTAGGATCATGCCCCAGCTCTATGATTAAGTCCTCTAAGGACTTTATCCTGGTATCCTTGGCCTAGGCCTTCTCTAACTGGAATTGCGCTGATATATTATTCAGCGAATTTTGGAGTTGGTGAGCTGCAACGGCCTTGCTGGTCAAGGTGGAATAGACCATTTCCCCAATCTGCTTGTGTAATTCTATTTGGTTGATAGGATGGATACCCTTCGCCAATACTTCAAAGTCTGTTTTCAAGTAATCTGCTATTGACCTGGGTTGCTGTGTGGTAGGCTTCATGAAAGTCATCTACATCTTACCTTCTTTCATATCAAAGGCTGACATTAACCTTGTTTGATTAGTAGGAGCCATTTTAAGGTAATGTGCATAGCTTTGGGCCTTCAATATTCCATTCCTAGCCTTTATTTCTTTGTATTTCTCTCTAATGTCTTGGTTCTGGCCAGTTGGAACCCTGAATGAGGATACTTCCACACTCTATTGTCTCTCCAGCATTTGAGCCTATGAAGTGGAAGGTTCTTGTGTACCTCTAGAGGGAGTGGTCTACCTGCTTTCTACTCTTCTGTACCTACAGTTCCAGTTCTTTCCTCTGTGAACTCTTGTTCTGAAAATGGATTTAGCCTTTGCTTCTTGGCATAAGTCTGTCCAACAGGTATGGTAGAAGGAGTGGCCTCATCTCTATCTCTTTTGGGATTCTTCTCCTCATTTAGAGGAGTCTGTAAAATAGGGGATTACTCATGATGTGTTATGGCTGAGCCAACTCTTCTGATATGTCAGGTTGCTCTGATTCTTCTTGCTCTTGAGGTCCTTCTTCTGCTGTTTGCTCACTGTGTTCTTGTGTTTCCCTTTGAGATTGGGATTCTCCTGGCACCTGTACAAAGGAATATTCATCAAGTCTTCTTTCTAAATCAATCAACACATTATTGACAGCAACTTATGTGCTATCTCTGTCTACTAAAATGTTCCCCACCCATTCTAGTTGATTTTCATATTGTTTTATTTCAGGAATTATGTGGTGGACATAAGGAGATAATTTGTTCTTTTTTCTTCTATTGCAGATGAAATCTAAAGGGTCATATCTCCATATAAAACTTTGTTTTAGTTTCAGCCTTTGAAGGATTTCTTCTGCTTCCTTTCCTGCTTCCCTACTGTTGCATATAAAGGGGCCAAGCTGGTTCTTTATTCTAAGTTGTGCTTTCTTCTCGGCCTTCACAAAATGTACCTCATCTGAATTAATCATTTGCCTGTAGTACTCCAAAGCAAACAATCTCATAGGGAGGTATCTTGGTAGTTTGTAGGGTGCTAACTCATAACCATATATTCTGATTTCAGTGTGATTTTGGTACAAGTACCAATCTCCCACTCTATATTGTTTGGAAAACTGTAGGACACTCCTGATATCTACACTGGTTCTGGGGGGAGGACTTCCTAACAGCATAGCTGCCACTAGGTGCACAAAAATATCTATGAAATTTGTGTAAGTATATGGAGAGTCATATAGGTGGATTAATGAAGTCCAGAAGACTACTAATCTAGGGTTGCCTCTGGTATCAAGCTTTTGGAGTGTGAATGGGAATTTATCAACTTGATAGCACAAGAAAAGATGATATAAAACTAATGAATATTTGAACACTCTTTCATTGTCCATCCTCATGAATTGATCACGCATCTTATCTGCAATGAACTTAGCATAGTCAAAAATGATGGAAAGGGGTTGTCCAGGAGTGTAAATGGACATAAAGGCTATAATAATCTCATCAACAAATTCACTTGTAGTCTGGCCTAACACACTGGATATCATTTCTATGATGTCTCAGCCAAGATCAGAGAATATGGTTGACATGTATGGGGGAGGGTCCTTTGGAATTTATTTCTCTTCCCTAATGAAGGCTTGGAATAACTGAGCAAGTTTGATGGAGGTGAGTGTAGGGAATCTGTTAAGCAGGTCTCCAAAAGAAAGGAGGATCAGGTTTTGGCATGTTTGCAACTGCAGCATTTCATTTATGGATTCAGCAGTGATGGTAAATAATACAGAATGGTCGGGGGTCATCACTGCTCTTTGGCTGGGACTATAGTTCATATGGAAATAGTGGATAATCTCTGGGAAGATATGAACTCTGGGGAATTGGTACTTGGGAAAACCTGATTCCCAAAGACCTATTTTGTCTACGTGGTTCAATTACTGGTCTCTGTACCTGCAATATAGCTTCAGTGGGGATTCTTGAAAAGAGGTATCTTTAGTTTGAAAGTCTTTATCTGCCAAAGGGAGATAGTCTAAATCCTTTTGGGGAGTAGAAATTGGTAGGAAATTCAATGCAATTGGAGTAGCCATCCTTGGTTCTTGTGGTTTCAAAGACGCGGGCAAAGGGTTTTCAATAAAATTGGGCAAAATTGGTATAATTCAGAGTATTTTGGAGTCATTGGGAAAATGTTTTACTGAATTACTTAGTAACTTAAAGCAATTAAGTAAAGGTTCAGGAATAAAATAGTGCTTCTCAGTGAATTTTGGTAAATACATGGTTTCGGCTCTGAATGGATTGATGGGCAACTGTGCACGGTTTGCAGGAAGTGTACATGACTAAAGGTGGTCTAGAGTTTTGGCATCTTCAATAGGTTGGCAACTGGACGTGGGTTGACGGTTGCACGTGCTCTAGTGCTTGCATGGAGGTCTAAGTAGTATTTTTCACGATAAAACTAAAAACAATGAGTTTTTTAGTTTTATTGGCAAAGTCAACTTGTTCTAGTGGGTACACGGAGAAAGGTACATTTATCGTTAAGGGGGGCATGAGACGTTTTTTCATCTAGTGGGAGGCAATAAGCAAGTTCGTTTTGCACTTCTTTTGGGCTGGAGTGGTTTTGGGGGGAGGCCACTCGATGCCATTCATTGGGCGCCACGTAGCAGCGGGGTAAACAGTGAAATCACCCATATCGGGCGGGTAAAGGTCGGCCTTTGGAGGCCACCCCATATGATCGTCAACCATTGGATCAAAAGAGACCTGATCATACGGTGATCAGGGTGGGAATCTGATATGAAGTTTAATGGAGGGGCCCGGCGGGGTTTTAAACGTGGCGAGATTTAATTAATGATGGATTATGGAGGTTTAATGGCATCGGGGGTGATTTGATTGGCGGAGATATATTATTAATTAACCATAGATTGATTAATTAATATTTTTTATTAGACGGAGGGTTTTGGTTATTAATTAGCCGCTAATCGACCAATTAACCCTTTTAATCATTCACGATAACAATATAGTTTATGTTTCAAACTTTGGGGTGGGATATTAATATAGGAATTTTTATTTATAATATACGGGAAGGGTTATATTTATTTTTCGGGATTTAATATATAAAGTTAAAGTTAATATGAAGTGAAAGCAGAAAATAACTTAGCGCCAAGTCAAATGCGTATTTATAATTTATTTGCTTTTATAAACACATTATAACCTAGGCTTAGCGTTATTTTTGTGGGTTTTTTCGGAAAAGGGGTTTGCTTGAGGGGTGATCACTTTTCTAAGGTTTTATCCTTAGGGAAACAGGGTATATTACGCAGAATGAGTGAATTATGGAGGGGGTGAATGCTTGTGAGGGGACTTTTAGTACTTAGGACCTATAAGTTATTGGGTCAAGCATCAGGTCCCTCCAGAAGTCAGAGAAATGCTCTGAGCCCCTTTAACTTAAGATTTTAGGTACTTTAAGACTTTCCTTGGAAATTAGTTAAGTGAAAAATGTAATGAATGAGGGAGGTTAATCAATTGACTTTGTGTACTTTGGTAAATGCTCAATTTTCATCCATACTTTAGAAATTTGATGATGAAGGTAAATGATATGATTTTATCTAATCAATCATCACAATTCTGCAACCATTCAACTACTTAACCATGTACTCATCCTACCATTTTTTCTTGTCTTTATTAGGGTGCACTGAAGCTGGCAAACCCTTATCAAAACATTTTCTTTTATTTTACAAAATTAATCTATCTAAATCTAACCTTATTACACCGAAGGGCTCAGATTAAATAGTTGAGCTCCTTTTATTTAATCTACCTATCTACTTATCTGCCAAGATTAAACAATTTGGTCATATTTTATTCTCTATTTCTAAGCATAAAATTGAAAACATGAAATAGCCAAGTTTAAACATTTTTACCATCCATGGATTGTGACAAAGGTAACAGGCCGCACACAATATTTTTATTCTACATCAAAAGTAAATGGTAGTGGCATTTTGATTTACACACTTTCATGGTCTTTTTTCTTTCTTGGGGTTCATTTTTTCATCTTTTTTTACCTTTTTTATTCTTTTTTTCCTTTGATTTTTCTTTTAGGACATACCCTCTTTACATTTTTTAATTTTTTTTTTTTGAATATGGAAAACATTTGCTGAAAGTAAAGGTATGTACATATTATAGTTTTGATCTAATCTATTGAAAAATTATGACTCCTATTGGTATAAGAACATAACAGTGGCTCCACTTGAGGATGGCATTTCCTAGTGAAATGTCAAGAACTAGTAGATCAATGGCCTTCTAAATTACTGTGATTTTACTCTGCAACTTTTCCCTTTACTTTGTTGCTTTATTGATAATTATGACAGTGAATATTTTGAAGCTTAGGGCCTTCTCTTCAGGCTTCAACTCCAAAATTACCATCCAATCAAAACTAAACTTTGTGAAGAATAAATTATGTACAAGTGATTAGCGACTGGGATCTATATAGTGCTTAAGCATTCGACCATTAATTGGTCCTCCTTCTACTTCTACACCATCCATTTCTATGAGGAAAAAAGCATTATTACCTCTAAAAGCATAAATGATATAAGGGCTTTTCCATAGGAAGTCAAACTTCCCATGTTTACCTTTATCCTCCCTTCTTGAATCCCATTTCAAAACTTTATCTCTTAGATAGAAATCTTCTGCCTTGGTCCTTTTGTCAAAAGATTTTTTGATTCTCTCCTGCACAACTTGGGATCCGATATACACTTCTTCCCTGTTCTGCTGTAAGTGAATTGTCTGGTTGATCCTCCTTTGAATATCATTTGGCTCAAACTGTGCTTCTTGGAGAAATTTCATCACTAGTGTTCCCAAGGAAGATGGGAAAATAGCTTCCATTCCATAGACTAGCTGATAAGGACTGGTACCAATGGATTTCTTTGTGGTCAACCTATCTACCCACAAGGCATTTACTAGCTTCTTATTCCAGGTTTTCTAGTTATCTTCCAGCAATTTTTTGATGATATTCACTACGCTTTTGTTGGAAGACTCTGCTAGTCCATTTCCTTGGGGATAGTAGGCCGTGGAGTGACCCAAGGTTATATGATATTTGTTGAAAAAATCAATCATCCTTTTTTATTTAAAAGCTGCTACGTTGTATGTGATGAATTTGGTTGGGCAACCGAATCTATACAGAATGTTGGCCTCAAGGAAACCTATTATGGCAGTATCAGTAGCTTGTTTTAAGGGTATGGCTTCTATCCATTTTGTAAAGTAATCTGTGGTAGTCAAGATCCATCTATGTTGGGCAGGGAAGGGGGATGAATTTCACAAATGAAGTCAAGACCCCACTGTTGAAATGGTGTTTCAGTAGATATAGGTTTCAAAAGTAATGGTAATAGTTTTCTTTTTCCTTCAAAAATCTGGCAGTTGTGGCATGAGGTTATAAATTTCTTTACATCAGAAAATAGAGTGGGCCAATAAAAATAAGCTCTTAAGATTTTATCAGCTGTGGTCTACTAGTAAAGATGTCCCCCATAGTCACCTGCATGAAATTCTTGTAATATTTTGTCAGATTCTTCCTTTAACAAACAATTAAGAAGGATTCCTTCGTGATTTTTCCAAAATAAAGCATTGTCAATTACACAAAACTTCAAAGATTTCATTTTTAAGAACCTACTTTTAGTTCTGGACAACTCAGGGGAGCTTGAAGATTTTGTAGAACGTATATAATGTCAGCATACCATGGTGAGTCAGTAAAGGCCTGGCTGATCTGTGGAGTCGCCATCTCCTCTTCATTATCCAATTCTGCAATGAAATTTGTGTCTAGGGCCTGACAGTTCGATTCAGCCATAATATTGGCTAAACCTTGGCCTTTGATCAATTTTGTAGGTTTAATTTCTAAGTCATATTCTAATATGGTAGCTATCCACTTCCCTCTCTTTCCATCTGATCCATCCTGTGTTAGAATGTCTTTGACTACAGCATTGGGAACATAAGCTACTATATGCAAATACAAGATATAAACTCTGAAATATTTAATAGCTTTAAATAGAGAAAAAACTTTCTTTTCCATTACATTATACTTTAAAAGTGCATCTCTCAGGGCTTTGCTAAAGAAGGCTATTGGTTGTTCAAAACGCTGATCATTTTTCTGCAGTAGGACTATAGCAATTGTATGTTCTGAGGTGAAAGAAAAAAAATGATGAAATCCCTATCAAACATTGGACTGATGAGAACTGGTGTTTGTGTTAAGGCTAGATTTATATCTTCAAAAGACCTTTTAGCCTCTAGAGTCCATTTAATAGTTGAATCTTTCTTTAAAATGTTGTTTAGTAATCTAATTATTTCAACTAAGTTAGAGATAAATCTTCTCAAAATGTCTATTTTACCTAAAAATGCTTGTAGTTCTCTGATGTTCCTAGGATGTGGTATCTGCAAAATGGCTTCAATTCTTGTTGGGTCAATCCAGATACCATCTTTGAAAATTATGTGGCCTAGTAATTTTCCCTCTTCCAACCCAAATAAAGATTTTTTAGGATTCAGAGAAATTGCATACTTCCTACACTTGGTGAAGACCTGCCTGAGATGATACAGGTGTTGCTGATCTGATTTAGAGAATGTTGTGATATCATCTAGGTATATTACCATGAAGTCATGGATTTCCTTAGCAAAGGCTATGTCCATTTCTCTTTGAAAGGTGGCCCCTGCATTTTTTAACCCAAAAGGAATTTTCACATACATGAAAGTGCCCCATGGAGTAGTGAATGCAGTTTTTTCCTGATCATCTGGGTGGACTAAAATCTGGTTATAACCAGAAAACCCATCTTGCAGTGAGATTCTGGTCGAACTTACTACCCTCTATAATATGTGATCCATTTTAGGAAGAGGGTAGTTATCCTTGAGTGAAAATTTATTTAAATTCCTAAGGTCAACACACAGCCTAATTTCACCAGTTTTCTTTCTTGTAGGTACCAAATTAGAAACCCAATCTGAGAATCTAATTGGTGCAATAATCTTAGCTTCATACATTCTTTTGATCTCTTTTTCGATAGAAGGCAATAGAATGGGGTTAATCCTTCTAAGCTTCTGTCTAAAAGGCTTCTGGTTTTATTTTAAGGGAATGGTGTGTTGTAATATGTTGGTATCATAGGACTTAAGGTCCTTATATTTCCAGGAAAAAACGTCTTCGAATTCCTTTAACAGTTCTATGTATTTCACTTTTTCATTGGGAGGTAAAGATTTTGAAAGTTTTATCATTTTGGGATCTTCTTCAAAGCCTATGTTACACTCCTCAATGTCTAATTTTAAGGGTTCCATTTTTGGCTTTTTAGGGACATCGTTTGAATCAAATAAATCCTCCAAAGGAGTTAATCCTTTGGGCAAAAAATTGTCTTTAAGATTGATGACTTCAGATTCTTCATCGATTGCTTCATCAATTTCAATTTGTTTTAGGTTTCGAATATCTGATTTTGTAAACTTTGTGGGATGGAATCTATCTATCCTTTCATCTTCTACTTTGTTAATTTCTACTTTATCAGTGTAATCAAAATCTAATGTTATGTCTGTGTCTATGTTGCTATTTACAAATTCATCATCTAAAGTTAGAAAATTGTTAGTTTTCTTATCATTATTTAACACTTGCCAGTTCTTTAAGTTTTCAGGAATAGCAGGTTTGTGCCTAACCTTAGTAGTGTACTGATGGTTGGGCTGAAATGGAAACTTGCAAGTACTAGCAAACATCGTTGAACTGTGAGCTTGCATATTGTGTTTTCTTGGAATAACAGCAAGCTTGGTTTCTAAAAAAATATTTAGTATTTCTACAATTGTTCCTCTATAAAATACTAACCTAGGATCCCTAGTCATATAAACAGCGTTAATTTGTTTTATTACCAACTCAGAATCTCCCATAATAGAGACTCTTATGGCTCCTAACCTTTTGACCAATTTCAAACCTAACAGAAGTGCTTCATACTCGGCCATGTTGTTTGTACATTTAAAGTTCAATCTGTAGGCATGACCCTCTGAATGATTATTTTCTATGTTGTAAATCCATACTCATACTCCTGCACCTAGTTTGTTTACTAACCCATCGAATTCAAGATGCCATAGAATTTCATGTTCATAATTCTCACTGTCTGGGGGAATAAAATCTTCTTTAACTAAAGTATCTAGGTCATCTTTATTATCTGAAATCTCATGAATTTGGACACTTGTATTTTCATTTGTTACTGTAATTTCTTTTGGTTCTGTAATAATGTTGTCTGAAGTATTTTCTTGGTTAGATTCAGCATTGTAAAGAATGAAAGAATCAATATCAGAATGCATTGAATATATAGGAAAGTTTTGAGGTCTCTCCTGGGTACTCACTACATACTTCATCAGAGTCTCTCTATACAGTTTTTTAGGATGTCCAAAGACTGATATGGTAGCATACGACATGTCAAGTTGCAGAGATCCCTGGAGTTTGGCACCCCATGATCTAGACAACAGCATGCCATATTTAGGTGGTATATCAGCAACAACTATGTCCATAAGAATGGTCTTAGTAGGGTACTATACTAGGGAAACACACAGGTATTTTATAAGTCATAGGCACTTAACTTGGCTTGAATCAAATGAAAATAGGTCCTTGTAAGGTCTAGAGATATCTAAGTTTAGCTTCTCCATAACAGATTTAGTCATAAGATCGTGTGAAGCCCCAGAGTCTAGCATGGCATTATGTAGGATTTTATCGCGGATGTTAAGGCTAATGTAGAAGGGTGGTATCCCTCCTTCCACTAGTTTTCCATTAACATCAGGACCAAAAATTAACTCAATTTGATCGTCAAATAAGTTAACAGTCTTCATTTTCAACGAAATTTAAGGATTTTCTTATTTGAGATCTATAAGTCTCATGCTTAACTAGTTCTGTTAAAGGAACTAATATTTTAAGTTTGGCCACCTCTGCTTCCAAATTGAAAGGCAAAGGGGATTTGTCTGTTTGAACATTCGAAATCTTAGCAATAGGGTTTGGAGTAGATTGTTCTTCTTTTTCAGTGTTTGGAGTCTTTTTAACTGGATTTTCTAATATAATTTCTATAGACTGTTCCACTATTTCCTTGAGGGGAACTGAAGTGGAAGGTTTGTCATTAGAAGGTTGGTTGTTGGTTACATCTTCAATGGTGGGAATAGGAGGGTTCTGATTTGGTCTAGAAAGGATTTGTAGAGTTTTTGTAATTGGAACATCTTTCACTTTCTTAGGCTGATTAGGTATTGCTTTCTTGTTTTGGTCTGGAACATTAGTGCTCTTTTTGCTCCTCAAATTGTACTGTTTATGCACTTTGAAGATAGCAGAATCATACCCTTGCTTGTAGTCGAAATATTCTCCAGTTTGGGTCTGTAACTGCTGAAGCATGTATAATTCTTGGTCATCCTGAGTCAGAAAAACTGTTTCTTCATCATCTAACCCCATTAAGTTAATTTGGGTGTCTAGCTCAGGGTCTTCTTGATGGGAAGTTTCAGCATAGTTCTCTTGGAAAGGAGGTCTAATGTTCTGATCAGGCCCATTTTTACTAGTATTTTGGTTCTGGTTCTTCCTAAAGTTTGGATTCCTTACCGGAGGTGCTTGTTGGTTATCCCAGTGAGGTTTCCTTTCAATGATTTCTATCCTGTCCATTAATTTTTCCATTCCTTTAGCTAAAGCATCCATTTTTTGATCAAAGGGTGAAGTTTCATCTTTTAGGGGTGCTCTCCTTTCATTTCTAACCCTAGCTCTTTTGGATAGCAAATTAGCTTCTACGCTAACTGCTACACTTTGCATATCTTCTAGTGTAGGGGGATTCCTTTCTCTAAGTTGAAAAGCCATGTCAGTATCAAACCCGTCTGGAAACTTTATCAAGGCTAAGCCAGGTGGAGGCCTAAGGTCAAGTGGTATTGTGTTATATACATTGTTAAATCTAGTATACTAGTCCTAAACGGTTTCGTTTGGTCCCCTCTTGAGGTTTTCATATTCAGAAAGAATTTGAAGAGGGTTATTTTTCTTCTCCCACCTATTTAAAAGTTGTTGGTAAAAAACATATAAACTATCTATACTATTAGGGGGCAGAGATCTAAACCATGTTCTCACATCTCCAGTTAGAGTTTAGGCGAAAATTCTCATTTGGACGTCTCCTATGTCAATTTCATGCAGTTCAAAATAATCTGTCATTTTCTTTGTGTGTTGTTGTGCTGTGTAAGATCTAGTGCCATCGAATAGGACAATTTTACTCTGATAATTTGTTGGTAAGGCACCTTGAGGAGCAGGCATCACAAGAGGGGCATATCTGAGTGCCATAGCTCTAAGTTGGGCAGGATTGAGAACAGGAGTTGGGGTAACAAGGGGATTTGGGGTAACAAGGGTAATGGGTATTTGGTGGGTAGTGATAGGCTGATGGGGAAGTGAAGGTATGAATGGAGATGAGGGATCAACTTCAGAAGTGTGGGGAAATGATGGTGAGCTAAAATAAGTTGAAGCAGTTTCAGAAAGTTCAGGGATTCTATCAGTAGTAAGGGATGTCTGAGGGGAATTCAGAAGGTATTGATCAATTGACAAGTTTTCCCTTTGGACTTCAAGTTTTGCTGTAAATTCTAGATCTAGAACTGTTTCCTCAAGTTCACTCTCAGACTTGGTTCTAAATAGGGAATGGTCAAAATACTTGTCAAAAGGGAGGTCTTCTATGAACAACCACTCACTAGGGTAGGAATTGGATCTAAATAAAGGTCTTGGGCTTACTAAACTTTCTTGTCTTCTGATTATTCTCGGAATAAGGTTGAGATTGTTAAATACATGGGGAGGATTTAGATCAGGGTTGGCCCTTGTATAGTGAGTTCTTCCTGAAGCCAGATTCCGAGCTTTTTCTAATTATTTTCTTTTTTTATGAATTTTTGAAATAACTTCTAATAAACCCTTTAAGAGGCTTGAAAATAAAAATTTGAATTTCTCAAAGGTTTATTAAGACTAGGGGTTTGATTCCCTAGTATGGTCGCCACTATGTTATCACTCAGAAGTCTTCCCTAGAAGTTATAAAAGAAGGAATAATCCGAGGTAACCACAAACCTAATCTTTTAGACTCAGGTTCTAACCAACCTAAGTCCAGAGAGGGCTCTCTCTTTATAATTTAACTTTGCTTTGGGTAGGATTTTAGGCTAGTTCTTTGTGCTCATGATGTTTTGTTTTGATTGGGTGGTGGACTTAAGAAAACAGATGGGTAGAACAAGTATTCAGGCCATTTGGCTATGGAGTCAATCAAAGAGTGGCTTAACTAGATCAGATCAATTACTAAAGTAAGAGTTCATAGGGCAGGCTAGCACAACAAAAAGCAAATCTGCAAGTAGTCCTAACCAGGGTAAAGGGCAATGAAGAATACTTAAACTGGGATTAAGATGAAGAAAAGAAGGATGGATAGTAGCAAAGGGAAACTAAGAATCCTTTACTATGGACCAAAGGGGGGGGGGACTACGGAAGTAAGGGAGTAATTAAGAATTCCCAGACCAAGATAGTTTAGTAGAAAACAATGAGAAAGTAAACAGTTAAAACAGAGAGCATTTAAGCTAATTCTGAGATATCATTCCTTATTTACTATTCATATTTCATAGAGAAAGCATGTGAATATTTTATAACATGATGAGAAAACAATAATTAAACATGAAGAGATAATACTTATTTGGTTCCAACTGTGCACAAGAATCCAGTGAAATGTCTTTAGCTTTATTTCATGACCCAGCAAAACCAATCTAGTCTTGAATACAATAGCTCCTTAGCTTGATATAAAATGTCTACAAAAATTTATTTTAATCCACCCCAATTACTTCAATTTGCGAAGTATTTATACAGAAAATGTTACAAAATATCTCATAACAATATGAGAATTATTCTAGGAAACCGAAAATATCTTCAAGCATGAAGATAGAGACAGATGGAGAACTATCTTCTTGTTGTCCCTTTTATTGTGATTGTGTTCATTGTTGTAATTCGTATTTGGCTCTTTTGGTTGTTTGATACTTATGTGCTGGAATCACTTTATGCCTTTTACCTACTGATACTCTTTACCTGCTACACTTTAACTCTGTTTTACCTATTTTACCTAGCTGCCATATAGATTTACTGCAATAAATTTATAGTAAATCGGTTAGTTTCATCCACCATTCACTTTCAGGTAATTTCATCCTTATCATATTTCTATATATCTCTTCAGCTTCGGTATACTTGGAAAAATTTGGCCTGTTGACGAACAAGTGCTTTAGCTCATGCTCTAGAAAAAACAGATTTTCCAGATTATCATATAATACCTTTCCAGTGGGCAGAGCTTTTACCCCTGAAGTACTAGCTTGGCTGCTAGCCAATTTGTTTAGTCTTTCAACATAATAATCTTGGGTCATCAACTTGTCATGTATTACCATAGGACTAGGGAGTCCTTTTTCCCTTAAAATACCAAACTTTATCATAAATCTATTAATTTCAGCTTGGATGCTTTGGAATTTTTTCTCAAGACTAAGCATAAGGTTCCTCTTGGTAGGAATCTTCTTGATTTATATGATGGTTCTTGTTCTATATTCTATGCCCAGTTCATCCAGCTGATACCTGTTCTTGCTGTTCAAAAATGCTATCAATTGGTTGGCTTCTTCAGGTTTATCTCCCAATTCTTCCATTGTCTTGTGAATTGCTTCTATAGCCACTTTTACCAGTTCATTTTGATCAAAAATTACTTGAATAGATGGCCAAACATCAATGACAGAGTCAATGATGTTGGCCCAAAGCATTTCCTTTATATCTCCTAGTGGTTGTTGCAATGTCAAGTCCTTTTCAAGGACTTTTATGCTTTCTCCCATTCTTTGATTTTTCTAAGCCTCTTCTTTCTGTTGTATTTGTGCAAGTTTGCAATCAGTTTCAAAACTTAACACTTTTTCTCTAAGCTTTTTGAGCTTAGTAGCCTTGATGGTCATTTCTTCCATGGCTTTTACCAATTCAGCTGTCTTTTCTGTGGATGTCCCTGCGCTTGTAGATATTCCTGTAACTAGCAGAGTTGTATGATTCGGATTTAAACAGGAACGCAAAAAATTACAGAGATAACCATAAACACAAAGATGCAGCGTAAATAATACTTCATTTCATTAATGTGAAATACTGAGATATGCTTACAAACAGAAAATGGAAATAAACAGCTAGGGCGACGATAGCTTATATCTGAGAAGAGATGTGGTGGCTACATGCCTCTGAACTATGTTACAATGAGGCTCGAAGGCCTATTTATTGTTGAGAAACAATGGAAAACCCTAAACACCCAAAAACCTAACCCTAGAAGATGAAACACCAAACTGTGGGCCCCGTCTGGGTAAATTGGTACATCAACATCCCGGGGTCGTAACTTTGGCATACGATCTCCGTTTGATGCATATAATATCTCGTTAGAAAGATATATCCGAGAACTACAACTTTGGGAAGAGAAACATCAGTCCATGGACCCATGTTGCTCCCAGTTTTCCCCAAAAACATCGTTTAGGGCCTCAAAACGACTCTGGAAGTTTAGGACCCGAAAAACTACTAAAATAGTAAACTGTGCTACAATTAAGGAAACTAAAAAGCTGAAAGAAACAATGGTGGGGGTCCAAGTGGACTTGGTGGGTGGCCACCAATATCCACCTGGATCATTCCTTCCCCCTTAAGAAGCAATGGTCCCCATTGCGTTGAGTTCCTCCATGAGATGAGGAAACTTCTGCTGAACTTGGTCCCTGGTGAGCTACTTGCCCTGGTGAAGGAGTTGGCCTGCTTTGAAAACTCGATACAGTTGGATGTTCTGCTGGTAAGGGTGCTTGATCTATGTGTCCATGATTCGATTAGTTGCAGCTTGTTCCATGCAATCTAGATTTAACTCTGTGGGTGTGAGTTGTTCTACAATGTCGGATGTGTCTAGTAATGGTGGAAAGTATGGCCGAAGGCGGTCCACATTGAACACTGGGTGCAGACCAATGAATGGGGGAATGCTGAGCTCAAGTGCATTGTCTCCCACAGCCTTGGTAATGGTGTAAGGACCATATCGGAGTGGTCTAAGTTTCCGATAGGCTTCAGTAAGGCGTTCTTTTGCAAATGCAACCAGACTTTGTCGCCCACCTGAAACTTGTGTGGTACCCGATGTTGATCATGTCGCTGCTTGTACTTGGCATTTGATTTTTCCATAATGTCATGGACTTGTTGGAAAATATGTTGGATGTGCTCAATGAAGTTGTTTGCCTTATCTGTTTCGGACTGGACATGAGCCGAATCTACATGAGTAGCTGCAAATGGCATGGCCACATCAATGGGACATAGTGGCTGGAATCCCAAGCCCACTTGAAAAGCATTGTGGCCAGTCGAGTTGTGGAGAGCCCAGTTGTAGCTATGTTGAACGTGGGGGAGGCTCTCATCCCATGTGCGTGGATGCTTTGAGTTGTACATGCATAAAATGTGTACAATCATCCTGTTGATAACCTCTGTCTGGCCATCAGTTTGAGGATGGAAGGTTGTGGACTTAGTGAGTTTGGTGTCCAGCATCGACCAGAGACTGGACCAAAATGTACTGAGTAACCTTCTATCCCGATCTGAGATGATAGACTGTGGGATCCCAAAGTGCACCCACACTCGTTCAAAGAAGAGTTTAGAAGTGGCTTATGTTGTGATATTCTTCTTGTAGGCTGCCATAATGGCCATCTTTGAGAACTTGTCGACAACCACAAAAACACAGTCGTTTCCATGCTTAGTGGAAGGAAGGACTGACATGTAATCCATGGAGATGGATTCCCAAGGTCGACTAGGGGTAGGCAGTGGGGTATAGAGGCCTTGCTTCTTGACTGTCAGTTTGGCAATGGCGCAGGCAGTGCATGATCTGATGTACTTCTTAACATCCTATCAAAGATTCGGCAAACAGAAATACTTATGTAGTACTGCCATCATTTTCTCGACCCCAAAATGCCCAGCAGCCTGATTGTAGTGTGCTTCCCAAATCATCTTGGCATGCTCGCTTGAAGGAACACAAAGGTGACCCAGGTGGCATAACAGGGCATCCTGGAGGTGAAAATCTGGAACATGTCGACCCTCCAAGAGTGTTTGGTCGCTTTTGTAGAGAAGTGGCCAATCAGAAGTCTCGTGCCCACAAGAGTTGAGCACGGTGGTTAATGACATGATCGGTGGTCGATTGAGGCAATCTGCAACATTATTGGTGTTTCCCTTCTTATACTTGATATCCAAATGGAACTGTTGCATGTAGATGGACCACTTTTGATGGCGATCATTTTTTAATTTCCCTTGGGTCTATATGAACTAGAGGGTTTGGTGGTCTATGTGGATGACCGTTTCCTTCCCCAGAATGTAATGTTTCCATTGTCGACAGGCTTGCACAATGGAATACATCTCTTTATCATAAGTGGGATACTTTCGGACTGTATCTGAAATTGTCTCACTGTGATATGCCACTGCATGCCCGTGTTGAGTAAGGACTGCCCAAATAGCATAGTCAGAGGCATCTGTCTTAACCTCGAATGGTTGTTGCAAGTCTAGCAATGCAAGAACTGGTGTCGAGCAGAGGCGGTCTTTCAACTCTGTGAATGCCTTCTGTTGAGATTCAGACCAAAAGAATTTTGCTTTCGCCCCTCCCTTGGTGACTTGACTCAAGGGCCAAGTGATATGAGAAAATCCCAACACGAACCTACGATAGAAGTTGGCAAGACCTAGAAAGCTGCAAAGCTCCATTAGAGTGGTTGGCGAGGTCCAATCCCGAATGACTTGGATCTTGGCTGGATCCACATGCACCCCCTGTTCATCAATAATGTATCCCAGATACTAAACCTGGGTCATGCCAAAAGTGCATTACTCCAAATTGGCACATAACTTGTGTTGTCGTAGTGTTTGGAGAACCTGTCGGATGTGCTGGAGGTGCTCTTCCCAACTCTGGCTAAAGATCAGGATGTCATTCAAGTATACCATTACAAATGAGTTGGTGAATGGTCGCAAGATGTCATCCATTAGCCTCATGAAGGTTGCAGGAGCATTCTTCAATCCAAAAGGCATAACCAACCATTTGAAAAGGCCCTCCTGGGCTTTGAAGGCAGTCTTCCACACATAGGAGGGTTTGATTGGTACCTAGTGATATCCTGACTTCAAATTGATCTTGCTGAAATATTTTTCCCCCTTCAGTTGATCCAGAAGTCATCGATCCATGGGATCGAGTACCTATTACGGACAGTGATCTTGTTCAGCACCTGATAGTCAATACAAAGTCTCCAAGTCCCATCCTTCTTCTGTACCAACATGATCGGGCTCCCACAGGGCGATGAACTTGGATGGATGTGACCTTTTTGTAGCAGCTCCTAAATCTACCTCTTGATTTCATCGTTCTCCAGCATGGAGCGCCGATAGATTGGTCCATTAAGCAGCGGCACACCTAGGTTCAGATCAATGGAGTTCTTGACCTGACAGTGAAGAGGAACCCTACAGGGGAGGTGAAGATGTCCTCATACTCCTCCACGACCTTGTCCATCTATAGTTGTCGTGCGGAGGGGCCCTATCTGGAGGTCGTGGCCACCGTCTTCTTCTTTCCTTGAGGGCATATCATTAGGAAAACAAATTTCCTAGTTTTGGAAATGAGCTTACTACATTGTTTTGTAGTAACCAAACAGATGGTGGTAGGTGGTGCTACCTCCGATATCCCGTACAACTTATTTCCCAAAGTAATAATAACAGCACGGGGCCTTGATTCATACACAACATGTCACTTCCACAAGTATGGTTGTCCTAATAATACATCACAAACTTCAAGGGGAGCAATGTCACACAATACCTCATCTGTGAACGTCTTGATGTTGTATGGAAGGCGACACTGCTGGCTCACGTGAAGATCCCATCCTTGGTGAAGCCACCTGATGGTGTACAGTTGTGGATGTGCTATGGTTGGTAAGCCTAGCTACTTCACGACCTCTATCAAAATGAGTTTCTTTTGGCTCCCGCTATCGACAATGAATTGTAGTGGGGATCCCTTTACCCACATCTGGGAGTGGAAGAGACACTCCTCCTCCTCTGGATCTTTGGGTTCCTCCTTCTGGATCTTTGTGGTGGCAACAGTGGAATTGGGCTCTGCATCGATAATCTGCTTCACTTTGTCATTCCCCTTGTCGGGTTCTAACTCAAAGTCAGAACATGCATCTGATTCTAAAACCTTTAGCTCAGCCACCAATGACTGCTTGGCCCGACACTCACTTGTGTTATGAGTGGAGCTCTTATGGAACTCACACCATTCTCTCGTGTCCTTTTTCAGCTTCGCGGCATTGTTCTTTGCTTGTAGCTTTGGCGGGTTGTCTTGGGCCACCCCACCTTGGCTTTTTCCTTTGTTCTGCGATTTGAGGGCACCTTTCCCTTGCTTCGGATTTGCAGATCCAAAGTCTCGCTTCTTCTATTTAAACTTTTGCTCGACCTTGACGGCATATCGGTATGTCGTGCCGAGTGAGGAGATGTTCAAGAATTCTATTTCTTCCTGGATGTACTTGTGTAGGTAGCCGCGGTATTTGAGTATCAAATGTTGCTCTGAATCCTTGATACCCAACTTTGTGCAAAGGGTATGGAAAATATTGGTAAACTCTGGCACGTCTTGGTCCCTTCCCTGCTACAGCATGGTCCACTTTATGTATTGATCCTCATAGCTTCAGACAAGGTAGTACTGCTCCTTGATGGCATCCCAGAATGAATTCCAGGTGGGTGCGGCTGAAACTAGTGAGCCGGTACTTTCATCCTTCTGCTTGCAGTAGGTTTCCCACCAGTCCTTGACATGGGGGGCTGCTTTCAAAAGAGCGAAAATAATCTTTTCCCAACTAGAAAAATCATCAACAAAAAATAACCCTCTAGAAGATTTCACCATTTATCAATAGCATTTGCGTCTATCTGACCCTTGAATATGGGGATTTCAAAATTAACTTATACCTTAAATGGTGTCGCGTTTCCAGAGTAACTGTGGGAAGCCGATGTGTCGCCCCTGGGTAGTTGATGAAGGATCTGGGCAAAGTTGTCCATCATCGCATTCCTTTGTCGCTTGAGGGCTTCTTTGAGCAAGATTTTGATAGGATCTCCTGCTCCCTCGTCTTTCTTTTCATTCGCCATGGGAGGTCGTCGGGTTTTTCGAGGCTGTTCTTGCAAAGGTTCAACTAGTTCAAGCCCTAACTCCTTATATCCCGACCTTGTTGGGGACATGCAAAGAAAAACAGAGAAAAAAAGCAGACCGCTCTGATACCAATGATTCGAATTTAAACAGGAACGAAAAAAATTATAGAGATAACCATAAACACAAGTTGCAGTGGAAATAATACTTCATTTCATTAATGTAAAATACTGAGATATGCTTACAAACAGAAAATGGAAATAAACAGCTAGGGCGATGGTAGCTTATCTCTGAGAAGAGATGTGGTGGCTACATGCCTCTAAACTATGTTACAATGAGGATCGAAGGCCTATTTATTGTTGAGAAACAATGGAAAACCCTAAACATCCAAAAACCTAACCCTAGAAGATGAAACGCCAAACTGTGGGCCCCATTTGGGTAAATTGATACATCAACTTCCCAAGGTCGTAACTTTGGCATACGATCTCCATTTGATGCATAAAATATCTCGCTAGAAATATCTATCCGAGAACTAAAAATATGGGAAGAGAAACGTCGATCCATAGACCCATGTTGCTCCCAGTTTTCCCAAAAAAACGTCATTTAGGGCATCAAAACGACTCCAGAAGTTTAGGACCCGAAAAACTGCTAAAAATAGTAAATTGTTCTACAATTAAGGAAACTGAAAATTTGAAAGAAACAATGGTGGGGGTCCAAGTGGACTTGGCAGGTGGCCACCAATATCCACCTAGATCACTGTAGCTAGTGGAACTGTCGGTGCTAAGGAAGCAGCCAATGTGGAGGGCACTATTGTAGAGATTGTAGGAATTACAGTCTGAGGAGTGGTGGCCAACTCACTTTGTCTAGGTTGCATCAAGTTATCTAGCTCTTTTTCTATTTCTTTTAGTTGATAATTCAACTTAAGGACTAAGTCCATAAGCTCTTCCTCCTTTCAAGTTTCCAATACTTCAGTTGTTTGTGGATGATGTAGAGGAGGAATTTTGAGCTACTTTTTCAATGCAGCTATGTCATATTTTTTCTTTTTAATTAGCTTTTTTGCAGCCTTTACATCCTTAGGATGATGCCCCAACTCTATGATTAAGTCCTCTAAGGACTTTATCCTAGTATCCTTGGCTTGTGAAGAGGCCTTCTCTAACTAGAATTGTGCTAATATATTATTCAGCGAATTTTGGAGTTAGTGAACTGCAATGGCCTTGCTGGTCAAGGTGGAATAGACCATTTCCCCAATCTGCTTGTGTAATTCTATTTGGTCGATAGGATGGATATCCTTCGCCAATACTTCAAAGTCTGTTTCCAAGTAATCTGCTATTGACCTGGGTTGATGTGTAGTAGGCTTCATGAAAGTCATCTGCATCTTACCTTCTTTCACATCAAAGGCTGACATTAGCCTTGTCTGATTAGTACAAGCCATTTTAAGGTAATGTGCATAGCTTTGGGCCTTCAATCTTTCATTCCTAGCCTTTATTTCTTTGTATTTCTCTCTAATGTCGTTGTTCTAGCCAGTTGGAGCCCTGAATGAGGATACTTCCCCACTCTGTTGTCTCTCTATCACTTGAGCCTGTGAAGTGGAAGGTTCTTGTGTACCTCCAGAGGGAGTGGTCTACCTGCTTTCTACTCTTTTTGTACCTAGAGTTCCAGTTGTTTCCTCTATGAAATCTTGTTTTGAAAATGGATTTATGGTCAGTGCAACAGGTCTAGTAGAAAGAGTGGCCTCCTCTCTATCTCTTTTGGGATTCTTCTCCTCATTTATAGGAGTTTGTACAATAGGGGGATTACTCATGATGTGTTCTGGCTGAGCCAACTCTTCTTATATGTCAGGCTGCTCTGATTCTTCTTGCTCTTGAGGTCCTTCTTCTACTGTTTTCTCACTGTGCTCTTATGTTTCCCTTTAAGATTGGGATTCTCCTAGCACTTATACAAAATAATCTTCATCAAGTCTTCTTTCTAAATCAATCAACACATTATTTATAGCAACTTCTGTGCTATCTCGTTCTACTAAAGTGTTCTCCACCCATTCTAGTTGATTTGCATACTGTTCTATTTCAGGAATTCTGTGGTGGACATAAGGAGATAATTTGTTCTTTTGTCTTTTATTGCAGATGAAATCTAAAGGGTCATATCTCCATATAAAACTTTGTTTTAGTTTCAGCCTTTGAAGGATTTCTTCTGCTTCCTTTCCTGCTTACCTACTATTGCATATAAAGGGGCCAAGCTGGTCCTTTATTCTGAGTTGTGCTTTCTTCTTCGCCTTCATAAAATGTACCTCATTTGAATTAATCATTTGCCTATAGTACTCGAGAGCAAACAATCTCATAGCGAGGTATCTTAGCAGTTTGTAGGGTGCTAACTCACAACCATATATTCTGATTTCAGTGTGATTTTGGTACAAGTACCAATCTCCCACTCTATATTGTTTGGAAAAGTTTAGGACCCTCCTTATATCTGCACTGATTCTGGGCGGAGGACTTCCTAACAGCATAGTTGCCACTAGGTGCACAAAAAGATCTATGAAATCTGTGTAAGTATATGGAGAGTCATATAGTGGATTAATGAATTCTAGAAGACTACTAATCTAGAGTTGCCTCTGGTATCGAGTTTTTGGAGTGCGAATGGAAATTTATCAGCTTGATAGTACAGGAAAAGATGATATAAAACTGATGAATATTTGAACACTCTTTCATTGTCCATACTCATGAATTGATCATGCATCTTATCTGCAATGAACTTAGCATAGTCAAACATGATGGCAGGAGGCTGTCCAAGATTGTAAATGGACATAAAGGCTATAATAATCTCATCAAAAAATTCACTTGTAGTCTCACCTAACACACTGGATATCATTTCTATGATGTCTCGGCCAAGATCAGAGAATATGGTTGACATGTATGGGGGAGGATCCTTTGGAATGTATTTCTATACCCTAATGAAGGCCTGGAATAATTGAGCAAGTTTGATGGAGGTGAGTTTAGGGAATCTATTAAGAAGGTCTCCAACCAAAAGGGGGGTTAGGTTTTTGCCTAGTTGCAACTGCAACATTTCATTTATGGATTCAACAGTGTTGGTAAATAATATAGAATGGTCAGGGGTCATCACTGCTCTTTGGCTAGGACTATAGTTCATATGGCAATAGTAGATAATCTCTGGGAAGATATGAACTCTAGGGAGTTGGTACTTGGGAAAACCTAATTCCCAAAGACCTATTTTGTTTGCATGGTTCAAGTACTGGTCTCTGTACCTGCAGTATAGCTTCAGTGGGGATTCTTGAATAGAGGTATCTTTAATTTGAAATTCTTTATCTACCAAAGGGAGATGGTCTAAGTTCCTGTGGGGAGTAGAAATTGGTAGGACATTCAATGCAATTGGAGCATCCATCCTTGGTTCTTGTGGTTTCAAGGACGGGGGCGAAGGGTTTTCGGTAAAATTGGGAAAAATTGGTCTAATTCAGAGTATTTTGGAGTCACTGGGAAAATGTTTTACTGAATTACTTAGTAACTTAAAGCAATTGAGTAAAGGTTCAGGAATAAAACAGGATTTCTCAGTGAATTTGGGTAAATACCTGGTTTCAGCTCTGAACGGATTGATGGGCAACTATGCACGGTTTGCAGGAAGCGTACGTGACTGAAGGGTGGTCTGGAGTTTCAGCAGCTTCAACAAGTTGGCAGTTGGACGTGGGTTGATGGTTGTCGTACTCTAGTGCTTGCATGGAGGTCTGAGCAGTCTTTTTCATGATAAAACTAAAAAAATGAGTTTTTTAGTTTTATTGGCAAAGTCAACTTGTTCTAGTGGGTACACGGAGAAAGGTACATTTATCATTAAGTGGGGCATGAGACGGTTTGTCGTCTAGTGGGAGGCAGTAAGCAGGTTCGTTTCGCACTTCTTTTGGGCTGGAGTGGTTTTGGGGGGAGGCCGCTCGATGCCATTCATCGAGCGCCACGTAGCAGCGGGGTGAACAGTGAAACCACCCATATCGGGCGGGTAAAGGTCGGCCTTTGGAGGCCGCCCCATATGTTCGTAACCGTTGGATCAAAAGGGACCTGATCATACGGTGATCAGGGCGGGAATCTGATATGAAGTTTAATGGAGGGGCCCGGCGGGGTTTTAAACGTGGCGAGATTTAATTAATGATGGATTATGGAGGCTTAATGGCATGGGGGGTGATTTGATTGGCGGAGATATATTATTAATTAACCATAGATTGATTAATTAATCTTTTTTATTAGACGGAGGGTTTTGGTTATTAGTTAGCCACTAATCGACCAATTAACCCTTTTAATCATTCACGATAACAATATAGTTTATGTTTCAAACTTTGGGGCGAGATATTAATATAGGGGTTTTTATTTATAATATACGTGAAGGGTTATATTTCTTTTTCAGGATTTAATATATAAAGTTAAATTTAATATGAAGTGAAAGCGGAAAATAACTTAGCGCTAAGTCAAATGTGTATTTATAATTTATTTGCTTTTATAAACACATTATAACCTAGGTTTAGTGTTATTTTTGTGGGCTTTTTTGGAAAAGGGGTTTGCTTTGGGGGTGATCACTTTTCTAAGGTTTTATCCTTAGGGAAAAGGGGTATATTAGGGATAATGAGTGAATTATGGAGGGTGTGAATGCTTGTGAGGGGACTTATAGTACTTAAGACCTATAAGTTATTGGGTCGAGGGTCTAGTCCCTCCAGAAGTCAGAGAAATGCTCTGAGCCCCTTTAACTTAAGGTTTTAGGTACTTTAAGACTTTCCTTGGAAATTAGTTAAGTGAAAAATGTAATGAATGAGGGAGGTTAATCATTTGACTTTGTGTACTTTGGTAAATGCTCAATTTTCATCCATACTTTAGAAATTTGATGAAGAAGGTAAATCATATGATCTTATCTAATCAATCATCACTATTCTGCAACCATTCAACTACTTACCCATCTACTCATCCTACCATTTTTTCTTGTCTTTATTAGGGTGCACTTAAGCTGGCAAACCCTTATCAAAACATTTCTTTTCTTTTACAAAAGTAATCTATCTAAGTCTAACCTTATTACATCCAAGGGCTCAGATTAAACAATTGAGCTCCTTTTATTTACTCTACCTATCTACTTATCTGCCAAGATTAAACAATTTGGTCATATTTTATTCTCTATCTCTAAGCATAAAATTGAAAACATGAAATAGCTAAGTTTAAACATTTTGACCATCCATGGATTGTGGCAAAGGTAACAAGCTGCACACAATATTTTTATTCTACATCAAAAGTAAGTGGTAGTGGCATTTTGATTTGCACACTTTCATGGTCTTTTTTCTTTCTTGGGGTTCATTTTTTCATCTTTTTTTACCTTTTTTATTCTTTTTGTCCTTTGATTTTTCTTTTAGGACACACACTCTTTACATTTAAATTTTATTTTTTTTTTAATTTGGAAAACATTTGCAGAAATAAAAGGTATGTACATATTACAGTTTTGATCTTAGTTATTCAAAAATTATGACTCCTATTGGTATGGGAACATAACAGTTCCAATGTAACCAAGAAAGGAAATTGAATATTAAACGGCATATAGGGCCTTTAAGGAGACCCAAACTGCGAAGTCCATCCTTGTTGGTAAGGATTTTGTCCCCACAGTGGAGGATTTTTTCCATATGGAATCTGGTTTTGTCCCCATTGAGGGTTACCTTGCCCTTAAGGAGGATCGGTCCTGGCTAGGTTTGATACTACCCTGCCATAGGCCGCTGATGAGAATTGTATGCAGCATACAAGTTATAAGGATGTTGAACCTGTTGACCCTAGATGTAAGTATTTTGAACCTGCTGCTACAGGGGTTAACCTTGACCTAGCAAAGGCCGACCTTGTTGATACGCATATAAGGCTTGTTATTGCCAAGGCTGACCTTGTTGCTACAAAGGCTAGATTTGTTGTTGTAAAGGTTGGCCCTGTGGTTGTAAAGGTTGGCCTTATGAGGACAAAGGTTGGGAGGACTGTTGAACAAACTGTGTCTACGACTGCAAAGGTTGATGCAACTGTTGCAAAGGTTGCCCTTGCAGTTGTAGCAGTTGTCCTTGTTGCTGCAATACTTGCCCTTGTTGTTACAAAGATTTCCCTTGCTACTGTGAATGTTCCCCTTACTGCTGCAAATGTTGTCTTTTTTTCTGCAAGGGTAGCTGGACAGTTCCTGGGGTGATACCCTGAGGGTATTGGTAGTTCTCGAATTGGATCTGGCCATATCCACCAGGCATAGTGGGTTGGTCAGGTTGAACATAAGGCCCAACTTGAGGAATGTAAGGAAAATTTACAATAGCTTGTGAACCATATGCGACATAAGCTATTTGGAATGGAACCTAAGCCATATATGGCTACTGGTATTAGACGTTGCCTAACCTGGATCAGCTAACAGGGTTAGGAATGGCACCGTAAAATGGTTGATTAATTCCAACCATGTGAGTTTGTAATCCACTCAGACTGGTTTTGTCATACATCATGGGGATATTCAAATCTTGCCCCCCAAGTGGTGGCACAGTCTGTCCACTCACTGGACAGATAGAAGAACTTACCGAGACCTGACTTGCGACAGTCGGTTGAACTGGAAGAGTCGGTCGAAACAATGAAACAGGTTGAGATGAAATGGTAGGTTGAACTGGAACTGAAGTGACTATACTTTGCATAATCGGTCGAGAGGTCGTGTTCTGAATGAACGGATCTAATGTAGGCATAGCGCCAGAAGACAAAATGGGGTTCTGATATAATGACGAGGCACTAGGAGTGCCCAAAACCAACTGAGCTAAAGAGGTATAACCATGCGGAAATATGGGCTCACTGAGCTCAGGATAAGAAAGAGACAAGACTCTTCCCGTATAAGGAAATCCTTTTGGAGGGCACTCATATCCCTGCTCATCATCTATTTGAGGAGTATGGGTAGTGGAGACTTCTGAATGACTCAAAGAGGAGACTAGGATTTCACCTTCTGAATCCATAGATGGAAACAACTAGCGATGAGGAACCGGAGATATATGAGGATATAACTCCAAAGGAATACCAGGACGATCGTATGGACTGTATGGACGTTGTGGAGATATCACAACAGGATCGAACAATGGGTTTGGTGGATAGACAACCAGTATTTGTAGACTTTCTAGAGTCCACGGACTCTCGAGCATCTAAATAGGATTATCATAGGAATCTGGATCAAATTCTTGAGGTGACCAGGAATCTGATGGAGGCAGACAAGAAAACAAAGGTTGGATACTCAGAACAATTCCAAGTTCAACACCTTGATCCTCAAGCAACTAAGGAAGTTCTGGATGAAATCCATGGGAGGACCCTTCAATATTAGACAACAAAGGGGAACTATGAGATTAACTCAATGGTCTAGCCACGATGGCTTCCCCTCAATAAAAAAAGGAAAGGAAAAAATTTCATTAAGGATTTAACAATGATGAAATTAACAGGGAATTACTCAATTTGGTCTAAGAATCAATTGCTTGGGATTGACATGTTTACTGTGGATAGTTAAATTTTAGAAACAAAAACATTGCCTTTTCATCTCTTAAGAGTCAAGAAAAAGGTGAAAAGGTGACTCTAGTCACTTTCAATAGTTTTGTGAGCATGAAAGGACAAGTTTCTCGATGATCTCTTCAAATTTAAAGAGTCAAAAAATATCAAATGACTATTCAGGTGAATCTAGGTAAAAGGAGTACCAAGTAACCATGAACTGCAATATACACCTTAGCCAATAAATTGACCAAGGACTTGACGTACGTGCAGGAAATCTCCATGAATGTTGTGTTCGGTGTATCATGTTTACATGGCGGCAGACTCAACTTCCTACGCTAAAGGATTGCAACCTAGGGAGGTCTCCCTTTATATACGTGACGGTACGAGGAGCACAAGTCCATGCTAGTGTTGTCTAATGCCGAAGCGAACGACAGCTGCTAAGTTTTAAAGACACTGGAACATGTCTCTAACCTAGACCACTAGATATGATCGTTAATGTTTCAAATGCTTCTTAGGTTAATTGACAAATTTTTAAAGTTGATCTTGTAATTATGTCTCAATTTCAAGGCCTTAACAATGTTTCTTCTTCCTAAAATGCAAACTAGATGATGAAATGAAATCTTTCAATTCGATGAAAGCTATCTATGTAGGGAAGAAAATCACTCAAATCATGCATCAAACCAAATGCAAAAAATTCAAAATATGAAATCTAATCTTTCATATGATAAGCAAACTCAATGCCAAAACAAATCTTAAAGTAAAATTTCTGTAAGATATAATGATATTTTTTCTCTTTTTCAAAATGCAACTAATGTAATCTAGTGCAAAGGGAAAGAGAATGTAAGAAAACCAAGAAGTATGAAAATCTCTTTCACATGAATTATTTGAATGCAACACAAAATGTTATGAAAACTAGGAAATGAATGGCACTTTCACTTTCAGTTCAAAACATAAAAAGCTTCAAAGAAAACACTTTCTTTTGATTCTAATGAGACGATTGAATTGTAATCTATCGTTTTTCAAATGAAGCATAAGTAAATTTCACTATATCCACTAATGAAAACAACTTAAGGCAATAGAACCAAAAAGTGATTGGCAAAGCATGTCTGAACACATTAAGAATCTTTAACACAGGCAATCAATCTCTAATCTTTGATGGGAAAACCAATGAGTGTATGAAGGTTGACCTAGAAGACCTAGAACCTTAAAAGTCTAATCAAACTTCAAGGACACTCAAGCCTAGTTAAAAGACAACTGCAATCATACAAAGAGAGAGTCAATGAAAAACACACTGGTAAATCACAGGGAGAAGACAACTAGAACTGAAAATTAGAGAGAAAACCATAAATTTCTTAATTTTCTGCAATCATCGCACCTGTCAGCAGTAAAGTAGCAATCATCACTATTGTAACTAAAAAAACCCGTGATATCATCGTGACTGTCAGACTCAAATCCACGATGGTCGAGGAAAAGGACAAATAAATCCAAAATTTTCAAAAACAACTCAAGTTAATAATCTTCAGGCATCTACCAGACAATGACACTAACTACAAACAAGCAATGAAGTCTAAAAATCAATGGTTGACCAAACTCGTCAAAAGACAAGGTGAAGGGAGGGAAGGAAAGGTTCATAGGCTCCCCAGTGGAGTCGCCATTTTTTTTACAAGGTTAATCCTCTCTGCGGATAGAGATGATCCCTCTAGCCCAATGAGTGGGCCTAGAAACTGAAGTGACAATCAACTAGACATCTTCTTAGATTATGATTGAAAACTAGAACAAGATTGAAGGCCTACCTTGCTCTGATGCTAATCCGATTTCCTTTATTGAGATCCTCAAATCGCTTGTGTCATGGCCATGTTCCTTCTTATTTCAGCGCTTATGTACCTATACAAACGACCAAGAGAAAACAAAGCATGCCAAAACCAATAGAAAATCCAATAATAATCTATTTAGCTGATCAAGGAATGCCAAACCAATACATACATGAACATATATATTTTGGGAAGATGAACCAGTAGTTGTATAATTACTTAAAGAATAAAAGGGAAGCTTACAACCATAGCCTTGATGTTGAAAGGCTATCCTTTAGTGGTAATCCAAGTCCAAGCCAAGAAACTCTCCAACACTCCTTCTCCAAGTCTAATGAATAACCTCTAAGCACAAGCTCAGCATAGGGGTGCAAATGGACATTGATCAACCATTTGGGAATGGTAGAGGGGGAATTTATAGGCTGAGAGAGGGATTTAGACCTCCTCCAAAGATAGGATTAGGTCCACATCTTAAGGAGGTAGCTCATAGGGATGACACCAAGAGGTCAAATTAGGAGGATTCGACCTCATCTATGTGAAACCACCTCCATCTCACTGCTTTGGAAGCTTCTAGATCACGAAGCTTCTCATCCTCTTTGGGAAAACTTCCTTTTTAAGACCATCGCGAGTATGAGAGAGAACAGAGCAATGCCATCACTAGCTTAACAAGGTGCAACAGGCGATCATCGCGGTTTTGAGTTTCATAAGAGTGATGATTCTCATTTTAGGTTTTCATGAACTATTTCTTCAGGGAAAGCTCTAGATATTTTCCAAGAAATGTTAAAGGAGGGATCTGAGTTGTATAAATTGATGAGTATACTATATAATGATCATGTTTTGGGCACTTTAGGGTATGTCACAGGTTAGTGCAGGAGGTGTGACAAAATATTGTGTAACACTCTGCATGCATGTTGTGTACAGGTCCCAAATTATTGAACATTGAACCATTTAACTAACTGAATCAATGTAACTATGAATCAATCACTAAATCAAGTACATAATCATTCACAAATCATTGAACCATACCCAGTCACAATTCTCCAACATTTTAACTAACCAATATTCCAATCCACAATCAAATAAACTTAATCAACACTTCCAGATATAGACCAATCTTATCAAGACATCATTGACATACAATAGCAAATAAGACAAGCATCATCATTTATCATCATCAAGCAAGAATTGCAAACCATGGCACATATACATGACTTCCATAAGACATATATGTGTATATATGCTACTACCATGCATAAGACTCGTGTGTATACTTCAACTTACTAAATAAATTATCACAGAATTTATATGTGACATTATTGAACAAGATCCGCATATGTACATAGTCTTACTGAGGAAAACTAGCTTACATATATTAAATTACTAAATCAAACTTCCGTTGAAAGAACAATTCACATTCCACAACCTTCATTTTCAAGATCACATATCATTGTAAGAAAATTCAGATCATACCATCATTATAACCACATATCTATCATTTTTAGCTACTTAAGCCTTTGCAACAAGCAAATTAATCAAGCACAAATATCAACATATCTTCAGATATTTCAAATATGAGTCTTCTGCTTGCTTCCTAGTGTAAAACTATTTCAGATCATATCACATATAAATAATCTATTACTCACACGCCTAACACCTTGATCTCCATCTCTTTATATATCTTTTTCCTTAGCCAATACCTTAGGTAAAACCTTTGGTAATGTCATTAGTATTCATTGACGGGATCAAATAAACATTGTTGAAACAATTACTATGGTAAAATACCATGGTAATGTCCCCTAATATCTAGATTTCCATGGTCTAGGTTATGAACGTAACTTTTTCTCACGGGACATGCATATGTACGCAACCCGTCTTCTCAGGAACCACGTATATTTTCCCAAACTACACTTTTGTCATCCATCTATAACTAAATTTCCATTTATTTGTCTTGTATCATCTATAACATATGTACAACACTTTTTGTTACTTTCTTTAGTTCCATAATCATTGTATTATTATACTGTTAACATCAAGTATATCTTTATCAAGCAGGTTTCCATGAAGGACAAAACATTGTCCATAATGCTAACAATCTCCCCCTTTGGACTTGATGGCAACCACTTTTTTGTTTGGACACCACTTGCAAACACCAAGTCTTCTCTCCAAACATGAAGTATTCTCTCCCCCTTTGACATCAAGGGAAAAGGGTTGAACCAAACTGAATGGAGAACTTTCCTTGTAGTGTTGATCATGCTGAATATGAATCATGAGATCTGCACACTGACCATTCTCCCCCTCAACATATGATGGACCTTCTAAAGATATAAAATAAAAATACAAATCTTGAAATACATGTCTAATCAAATATGACCTTTCTTATGACCAATGACTCTATGCTCCCATGATTTCATCAATCACCCAACAAATTGGGTTTACATATTGGACCCAACTTTACATTAATGTCCCAAAATAATGGGATTACATAGATGACATGACTCGATCCCAATAACCCATACATGACTGAAAGTTACAATGATTACAACATGGGTCTTTTCATGACCTTTACATCAAGAGACATATATGACATCCATAACCATAACAAGGATCTCAATTATGAAGTAGAAAGACCATGATAGTTATCAGCAACCATCATACACCATACAAGAATCTGCAACATAATCATCTGACATCAACAAAATAATAGTGCCATGGACCTCCTGATCATCGAGAAGAAATAATAATATATGACTATGTATCATCAATCTCTTCAATATCATCAACACGTGACCAAATGTGTAATGTTTCTAAGCATCACCAAGGAACTGTAGCAGAATCATAATATTTTGCTATAAATATCTTTCAATAAACATCCCCTTGACCTCATGTCATCAAGGTCAACATGTTATCTCCACGTATAGGAAGAGACATAATCCACAAGCAGCAATATCACTCCTTTGAATCACAACACCATAGGTAACATGTGAGCAAACAAAGAGTACCTTCAGCATCATAAGCCATCAACCAATATCAATAGTGACTATAGCATACATATCTTCCTTATCAAGATAATTGCCAGAATAAGACATCATCAACAACTTCACCAAAATGCAACTCAATTAGCATATAGGAATCATCCATAATTTATCCACATGTAATCCAAGCATCATTAAATACCAATGACATAATGACAACAACATATATATCAATGAAAGATGCCAACAAATAGTGAGTAAATCATCAACTCATCATCATCAACCAATCTCATATAAGAGGGCCTAACAAGAGACTGTAATGCCAACAATGAACTATTGGAAGCATAGAAGATTCTCCCCCTGAACTTGTGCCAAATATTCATCATCTGATCAGATCATATCCTTCTTACCAATTAGAAATGCATCAAAGAACCATATAGATAGCAACAATAACATAATATTTTGCAACAACTCATAAAATAATCATGAACCAACATCATTCCTAAGCAACATATGGGCATCATTAACAATCTGCAATAAATCAACATCATAACCAGAATGCCAATAATGAACTGATGGAAGCATATCAGAAGCTCCCCCTGAATATGTGCCACTTCTTTTTCATCACAGAGAGGTATGTCTGATTATCGAAATCAAAAACATGTATACATGCAACTATCCTTCATGAGAAACATGTACATAATGTAAAATGTTGATTTTTCATAACCACAACTCCCCTTGAACATGACATGTTTGTTCTTCATCAGATACAATGTTAGTAATATAAACATTGCCAAAATAACATAGGTAATCATCATCTAGATACACATGCATAGCTCCCCCTGAGATCATACACCATTGATCCTGTGGACCTGACACTCATCATCTGTTCTTAATGAGGATATGTACCTCACATTCACTTCTGCAGTCTCTATTAGAAGAATGCATTAAGTAGAATAGATTGTAGTAGGGACAATCTTCTTTTACTCTGAATCTGAAGAAGAGGAATTGTACCTCTTATTTCTACCTAAATTCTTCTTTAGTAGCACATATGATTTTTATGCATTTATGAATCCTCTTGCTATAACCTTTCCAATGTCTTCTTCTATAACTTTTCATTTAGTTGATGTAAACACAATTATATGTCCTTTATCATCTATTTGAACTACACTTAGAATATTCTGCTTAAGCCCTTGAACTAATAATGCATTAGCTTATTTTGTATACTTATCAAGTTTGGCTCTACCTTTTCCTAGAACCTTTGCTGGAGCACTATTTCCAAGAATAAATTTACCATCTTTGTTTTTCTTGAGAGATTCAAACTTGTTCTTATCTCCAGAAATGTTATGAGAACATTTGTTGTCTATGTACCATTCATATTCATCTTTAGATGAACATAGAGCAAAGCCACATTTAACTTTTTCTTCTTCCTTTTTCTTGATATGAGAAGTGTTGGTGGATCCATCTTTCTTAGGTCTTTTGGTAAAAATATTACTATCTTGTTTCTTTCCATGGATAAAATAAAAATGTTATTTGTGTGAATCCATTGACTTGTTCCTACATTCTTTTGCTACATGTCCAAACTTGTTACAACTATAACATCTTATATGACCAAAAAATGGATCAAAGGAATCATAATATTTTTGCTTGATATTCCTCCTATTGCAATTAATTGCTTTGTGACCAAACATGTTGCAAGAAAAACAATATCCCTTAAAGAAAGTTGAGTACCTAAGATCTGTTGATCTTCTTGTGAATCTGCTTGTGCAATTGACTACAAAGTGTCCAAAGCTATGACATATAAATATTTAAATACCATTGTCTAGAGGAGAGAATCGATCGATACTTTTGTAGTTAAGAGAAAATGATTTCCTTTGAAAATTTTAGTTCTTTGGTTTTTGGTTTGATTGACTTCTTAATTCTTTACAAATTCTTTTATGGTTGTCTTGGTTAGCCTCATAATTTTTTACACAAACTTGTGAGATAGATTCTCCTTTTAGAGTTTCATGAAAACCAAGACCAAATTTAACAGAGGGGGGCCTTTGACAACTAATAATGTTATCCAAAATATTATTTCTATCTTGAAATCTCATTTTTTTATCATTTTCTTCTAATTTACCTTTTAGGATGTTTACCTCAACCACCAACCTTTGATGTCGTTCTTCCTTTTCGAGATATTGCTTCCTCATTCCTTCTTAAACCTTTCTTCCTTCTTCCAATTGCTCCTTTAATTTGATAATCTCTTCCTTTAGCCCATTTTTTTATTCTTCAAATACTTGAAGTATCTCTTCATTTCGTTTGTTTGAATTTTCTAGATCTAATCTTAGGGAGACGATCTCAGCTTCAAGTCCTTCTCAATATTGTTTAAATTTTGTTGCAGTATTTACCAATTTATCATGATCCATTTTTTCATATGCCTACAACTTATTCTTAAGATTATTAATCCTTTTCAAAGCATAAATAATTTTTCTTCTAATATTAAGTGCTTTATCTAACATGTATTCTTCTTAATTAATAACACCATCTGACATATCATACTCATATTTTGACACATCGTTATTTCCTTTAGAAACAAGATTTCCTGGTTGTTCTCGGATGAAAAATCTCTCTTTGCTTTTCGTTCATGGATTTCCTGTAGATTATCCCATACTTTCTTTGTAGTTGCATAATGAAAAACCTTTCCTAATGTTGAATTAGGTATGTTACCAATGATTTCATTTAATGCCACATTATTGTTTTTCAATTCTTCACATGATGGAGTTTTAGTGCAACCATTATAAACTAAATTCCAAACATCATATCCATAATCCAAGGTTCATTAACTTAGACTTCATTTTTTCATTCCATTCCTGATAGTTAGTATCACAAAGCATAAGCCTACCTTTATTGTCCATTTATGTTTTCTCTTTAAAATGATTGCTTTCACTTCTACCCATGAGAGAAATATCGGTTGATTCACTATGATTTTCATTATCATCATTATTACATAGTCAGGGAAATGAACCACAATTTGAAGAAGAACCGGTACCTAATAATTCTTTGTTGTTGTCTTCTTCATTCCTGATCAACAAAAAGTGGGGTGTTCCAGTAGTTGAATATTTGATCAAATTTATAACTGTCACTATATCTGATATATCGCTTTCACTTCCACAATTTTCTTGAACCTATTTCTTCCTTTGAGCTACCTTCTTATTTTTCTTCTTTCCCATTGTCCCTAATCCACTCTTAAGTGGTTCAACTTCTGTTGGAGTGACCTGGCTCTGATACCAATTGTTAGGAAAAATACTAGCGAGTGGGGGCGCGGAAGAATCATTATTTTTCATTCACTTTGACTTTTCATTTCATATTCAAAATTATGTATGCTACTATCAATTATCCAACCCGCGTGTGTACGCGCCTTCAATGAAGTAAAACCACATATATCAAGTTTACTTAATTTATCATAAATCCCATCAGTGAGTTAACCTTAACCATTTCATTATTGATTTATTAACCATCTAGTATGCAGTAAAGAAAAGATAAATCACAACACATAGAACACCAGGATTTTAGATGGAAACCCAATGTGGGAGAAAACCCCTATTGTCGTTGTCTTTGTCTTCTTTCTTATTATATAAATAAAATATTCATTACATATTGTACTGGTGCGGACTCTTACTAGCACACAAACACTCACCTACAGGAGGATACAACCTCCACATGTTCTCCAGTACCCACTAGAAGGGAGCTACAACCCCCTGATCTTATTTACTGACTCCTATTGAAAGGGAGCACCTAACCCCTGAAAACATTTACCAGCTACCACTAGAAGGAATCTCTCACTCCCTTACTAAAGGATCCAACCCTCAACAACTTTTATGGACCAAGTTTCAGAATGTTTCACACTAGATCCACCTATCTCAAACAAACATCAAAACTTGTAGGCACCTTTCATCATGTTTTCATATTGGACCCACACCCAACATTATGCTCAATATCAATTAACAACTCTAAAGCCAAATACTGAATCAAATCATACAATCATTGATCAACTCAAGATGCCATCATAGAATTTTGAATCACCATAACCAGATCATACCATTGCGCATCTGCTCATCAATATACTAAGACATAAATCAATTGATTGAGTAACCAATCATGAATAGATATAATAACCATATTGTCATCAGCACAATCAATGTTAACCGTGATCATATTTACTTCAACATGTATACGTGATTGTTTTGAATAAAACCTGCATATATGTGTGCTTCCTCTACATACAACCTGTGTACATATCTCAGATTACTAAACATTGAACCATTTAACTAATTGAAACACTATAACTCTAAATCAATCACTGAATCAAGTACAAAATCATTCACAAATCATTGAACCATGCCCAATCACACTTTTGGAGCATTATAACTAACCAATATTCCAATCCACAATCAAATCAACTCAATCAACACTGCCAGATACAAACCATGCTTATCAAGACATCATTGGTAGACAACAACAGATAGAAAATACATCATTAGTTATCATCATCAAGCAGCAATTGCAAACCCTAGTACATATATGTGACTTCCATAAGACAAATCTGTGTATATACGCTACTACCATGTGTAACACCCACATATACTCCAACCTACTAAATAAATTATGGAAGAATTTATACACAACAGTATTGAACTAGATCCGCATATGTACACAGTCTTACTGAGGAAAAATAGCATACAGATCTTAAATTACTAAATCAAACCTTTGTTGCAAGAAAAATTCACATTCTGCAACCTTCACTGTCAATATCACATATCATTGTAAGCACATTCAGATCATACCATCATTATAACCACAAATATATCATTGTTAGCTACTTAAACCTTTGCAACAAGCAAATCAATCAAGCATATATATCAACATACATTCATATCTTTCAGATCTGAGTCTTCTCCTTTCTTTCTAGTGCACACTAGTTCCAAATAAAATCACACATAAATAATCCATTACTTGCACACCTAACACCTTGATTTCCATCTCCTTATATAGATTTTGTGTTAGCCAGTACCTTATGTAAATCATTTGGTAATTTCGTTAGTATTCATTGTCGGGGTAAACTAAATGTTGTTACAACAATTACTATGGGAAAATACTATGGTAATGACCCTTGCTATCCATATTTCCATGGTTTGAATTATGTATGCGCTTTTTCCTCATAGGACCTATGTATGTGCGCAACCCTTCTTCTCAGGAACCACGTATATTTTCTCAAACTTCACTTTTTTCATCCATCTGTAACTGAACTTCCATTTCTATGTCAATATCATCTGTAACATATGGACCAACATTTCTTTTATTTTCTTTAGTTCCATAATCATCATATTATGATACTATTAACATCAAGTATATATTTATCAAGCATGTTGCCATCAAGAATAACACATTGGTCATAATGCCAATAGTCAACCGCATCCATTGAAGTTTACTAAGGCACCCACTAGTGCTATCCCTCCTGAGCTTACATCAGATTTACTCTTTCTGGGTTCACAATGTCTATAGTGGAGAACATTGGTTAGGGAGTTGTCCATTTAATCTAGGGAATTATCAATCCAATCCCTCAAGGATCTGTGGTCTCTAAGGTCTTCATTAGATTACTAAGAGTGGTCTCTAAGGTCTACATTTCTCTTTCAAATATTGTATGCACCACAAGAATTTAAAAGAAACCATAAATCATATGGTGCCAAAAGGACCTCAAGGAGATTAGTGCTCCTCAAAGAAACATGGATTCCCTCCCTAAAGTTCAGTTACAAGCAGTATCCTTATGAATAGGCACATAATGGTTAATATCATGGACCTACAAGCATTCCCTTGTTATGGATAGGTAATTCCAGGCATAGTTGCATCAATGGTTGTCATCTACCCTCTACTACAGGCTTGGTGACTCCTTAAGGGCCTCCAATATTCACACTACATGCCACAATGCTACCCAACACATATTACAGCCACTCTCTAACCAAGTGCACACATATCTATATATAAATTCTCTCTTGTACAATGATAAAAAATGTAGTGATAAATATGGCTCTTGACCCTATGAGGTTCATATCAAAGAACACATAGCAAAGATGAAATCTTGTAAAATGCGTGGGGGTATAAGTCCAAGTCATCCAAAATTCAAGAGAATGTGCCTTACACAACACAAAACACTAACCTATTGGTATGAATTCTGAGTAAAATGGAGGTATATACCCAAACATCAAGATGTGCATCATTGAGGTCTTGAAGAGATCTCTCATATGAGATCACATATTAATGAGAATAAGGGAGGAGTAAAATCCTCAACATTATCACATTGTAACATAACCCATGTCGATGCAAGTTATCGTCAATGAAATTGGCATGTTGTAACAAGAAGAAGTCCTCAAGTTAAATATTATTTTAATTAAATCAAGCTTCTTATAGGTTATTCCAATGCCTTTAAACATTTCACATTATGTTAGTCAATAGTGTAATACTAGTTATATAGTCGTGTATTTTGCAAAGCAACACCATTTCAAACCAAAAATGTATTACACATTCATTATCAAAAGAAACACTTATCTTGTAAATATTTGGGCAACTGAGTCTGGGACTAGGACTCTCCACCCAACCATAGATAGTTGTAGCCAACTAGTTCTCTCTTGTAGCTATCACCCCTAAGTTAGATTCCAGAGACTGAGTGGTCTTTTGCTAAAAAGATGAAACCACAAGCTTTAGTTGCTTCAAGGACTCTAGAGGTATTTCCACCTCCACCCGCCAACTAAGTTGCAAGTAGAAAGTGCACAAGGAACCAAGAGACTCATTGTCTTCACCCTTCAACTCAACATAGTGGCTCCACCCACCTTGGAGACTCAATAACCACAACCAATCAAACGCACAACAAGTAATCCATCCAAAATTCCTTGAGGAATTTTTCCAAGAATCATTCCTCCAACCCAACCCTTCGGGATTTGTTGAGAATCACCATCTCCACCCTATTGTTACTAGGGACTTGAGAGGCAATGTCATCCCCACCTAGAATGATCTTCTTCCTGACTTCTTGCCAACTGAAAATTATCTTCTGCTATTTTGTGTTATTTTCCTTTTGTGTCCTCCTCTAGAAAGTTTATCATGCCTACTTTTTTGTTGCTTCTCTTAGTCGAGAGTTGTTTTCCACAACTATGTGTGTTCTCCTTCCTTCTCTTTTTTTTTGCTACCTCCATTTCTCTATCACCCTCTCTTTTTTTCCAATCCTCTGCATACCCTCTGACAACAACATTGCCAACAGATCTTGCCAACCAATGGCAAGTGAGCCTTGTCTTCCTCTATCATCAATTTGTTAATTTCGTTCAACTACCTACTCTTCCTCACATGATATGGGCATAATTCCTTAATGATGCAGTCAACTTCATTTTTCGATGTGTCCTTTCTTGTTTGCATTATTCTCCAAGGGAGTATGGTTTTGTGTACTTCCTTATAGTTCCATTAAACATAAGGTCTAGTCCATTAAGACATACAAAAACCAGCCTTCAATGGTTGTCCCAACAATTTAGATTTTCCTACCTTAAGGAAATTGCACCATCCAGGCAAGAAACCCCCATAGTCTCTGGAATATGTGTCCCATAATTCAGCCCATAATTCTTTTATGAAAATGTTTACATTGAAGAATGAGGGTAAGAAATTGGGGCTATCACAGATTACTCCTCAAATTTGCTAGGGTGTATACTTTCAACACTGAAACCAATTTTCCTTAAGGATAGGGTTTTACCCCTTCCTTAAGCCACAAGGGCTCAAAATCAAATAAGGGAAATTGTCCATCCACCCCTAGATAATGATCTTGAGCTCCCTTTTATAATCTTTGGCCACCCCAATACCATGGGTGCCAATACCATGGGCAAGTAAATACATAATATTGTGGCTTTATAAAGTTCACCTTATTCTCATAGCCACATTTTAGTCTAATTAAATCAAGCTTTTCCCTTGTAGTGATCACTCGGAAAGGGACATGAAAAGGTTGGATCCAAACAAATCACAAGAGGTCCCTATATAAGTTAGGGAGGTGACATATTCAAGCAGTAGAATATCATGGAAGAGGTCGTATATGATGATGCCTTGTTTATCCAAGTGTGTACCTACAAAGTAAGGTTTCAAAATAGGTTTTCAAAAGAGTTCCAAAATATCCAAGAGACTTTACAAATATGACTTCAATGGTATAAATAAGCAAGGGAACAATGTCAAGGTGTAGGTATATGTTAGGTTATCCCTTGGAAGGTTTGATTCACATGGAACATTGTATTGTGCATGTTAACTTGCTATCTTGGGCTTGTTAAGATTGTGTCATGCGTTTTTAGGCCTAAATCTCCTCTTTATTACACATGTTGCAAAACAAAAATATGGTACCCTCTTAAGAACCCACAACACACTTTTTATCAAGAGACAAGGCAAAGTTTAGGAAGTTTGACTCAATTTGATTGCTTTAATATAAACTCAAAAAGAATTTGGGCTATGACGAACCTCTAATGAAGTACCTTGAGCAATTATTAACCTAAGAAGGAGTTTACACCCCCAACCAAAAACAAAGTTATGAAATATCCACATAAGTGCCCTAAGGTTCATTTTGAACTAACCCAATGGCAAAGGGCTAGATACCACGCAAGAGAAGGAAACTAAGGGTCCTACTTAAGGCTAGAAATCCTTAAAATGGCCACAAACATAAGCTAAGGTAGGAAGAACTCTAGGGAAGGTGGTCCATCATACAAGAATAATGTTGCGAAATATCATATCATCATTGCAGCAAAAAAGTGAAGTGCACATCATACCTCTAGATGGGTAGACATATGTGAGTACTAAAATGTAAAATATCATGAAATACACAAATTTATGGGAAAATGCATCATGTTTATACTTTGGTAACCATAATACTCGTGTGTTCTAATTTTAATTCAAGTTTACTATTGTGCATATTTCTACTTTGGCATTCTTAATACCCATATGTTTTTGTCAATGGCTATTGGAATGAATCTTGTCATCCTTTTCACCCAAATTTATTATTCACAAAATATCATAATGAGCTCATATTAAGTAATATTATTTGTCAATTAACTTCATCAATGGCCGTTGAGAAAAATATTTTCATCCTTTTCAACCAAGTTTAATATTCACAAAATGTCATGAAAAGCTCATATTAAGTAACTATTAAGTAATATTATTGTATTGTACATATGAAATGTTAAGTTTCATGATCAATATATTGTAAATTTTGTAGATAAATGGCTTCCCTGAGATTCACTATGGTTATCAAGCTAAGAATTGCAAATTTTATCTCACCACTGAGAGGAATATTTATGATCACTCTGCACTGAATCTTTTTCTGCCTTCTAAACCATGCTTGAGATCGATCAAACCCAAAACCCTACAATCCAATGAGCACACACCACCACCATCTAATTCGGCTAGGGATGAGTAACGGACCACATGGATCTTATTCTTTACACAGAACCCTGAATTCCTCAACCCAACGAGGACCATCACCCAGGGGACCAAGAACAGAATTGACGGAGAAGAAAAACAATAAAGAGAATTTATCTTGTGTGGTTTAGTCTAAATTTTCTATGTTTTGGTTTTGATTATTTTTTCCTGTAAATTTTATCTCAAATCTAATAGAGATTTATTAAAATTATAAGTTCTAACCATGAAATTTACATAATCCAAGTGTTCCATAATTTTCGTCATCTGAAACTTTTGAAATGAAAAAACCTCCATTCCACCTTCATTTCTTGTAATCCAAGGACTTCCAGGGGAAATTTCAGAAAATGTGACCTAATTCCTAATAGAACATGCGATAAAAAGGAATTTTCTCATACTCTAAATCTCTTGAACGCATTTCATCTACCACATTCCGCTACAAGTTTATCCAGTAAGTCGCCATTCCATTAGTTAATAGTGATAATGCCTTGTGAGAGGTGTCCAGTGTCGATTATAGCCATAAAACCGTTCGACGCAAAATGGTCAACAAAGGTAAAACTAATATATATGTCTAAATAGTGAATGTAGTTTAGATTTCATCTATGTTTCACGAAGTCATACATACTTTACCCCCTCTGGTTTTGAACTTGTGACTTTTCAAAGGTAAACCTAATATATATGTCTAAATAGTGAATGTGGTTTAGATTGCATCCATGTTTCACGAAGGCATACATACTCTACCCCCTCTGGTTTGACCTTTTAGGAGGAAACACGTGCTCTTAACCATTAGGCCTTCTCAAGTTGTACATATACAATGAAAGGAAACCTTGGTGTGTTAATTTTTTTTCCAATTAAAATAACCACATGGAAATTATGCACTTTCTTATTATTTTAACTATTTATGTCTCAGTATTTTCTTATTCATCCACTTTACTATGCATGGAGTAATCAATGATCAAATACTAGCACTATAATTTCTCTACAAATGTACATATTGATATTTTGTTTACTATTAAATATCTCTCATAGGAAATCCCAACTTCTAAATCCTTCCATTCAAGTTTGTGATTTCAATGTACTTTTTACAAATAAGATGAAACTTAATATTAATAATCAAAATATAAAAGATCAAACATAAACATGAATTTTGAATGAATGGAAGTCAATATTATTATTATTATTAAATTTAATAAAAAAACATTAAAATAAAAATATTAATCTAATTATTTGTTAAAAATATGAAGGAGAAAAAAAAAAAAAATATATATATATATATATATATAAGTAATTTTAACCAATAACCATGAATAACAAGGTAGATATACGATTCAATAAAATATATAGAGCTTAATTAATATACAACATATATTCTTAGATTTTTAATTGTCCTTAAATATATAACCTAGACTTGATAAACTATATATATCTACACAATCCATGACCTTACATGGCTGAGTAATGAAAACTATATAGTGCACAAGTGAGCATATGAGGTTCCTAGAACATGTGTCATTTGTTGTGAAAAAATTAATACTATGTAAATCTTAGTTTCAAGTTATGAAAACTATTTAGTGCACATGAAAAGTAATGAAGACTTGATGAACTATATATATCTACACAATCCATGACCTATATATATCTACACATGACCTTACATGGTTGAGTAATGAAAACTATATTGTTATGAAACCAGCTCACAGAAAGATAGAAAAGATAGATCAACGCCTTATAAATAAGCCTCTTCGAGGGGGCAACCTCCTTTACATTACACAAATGAACAATTCTTGGATGATACAAATGACAAGACCTCCTTTCTATATATAGGAGTCTAAGGGGTCATAATATAATAAAATCCGACATAAAAATAATAATGTAAAGGCACAATAATAACAAAAGTGGGCTTCTATGGGGCACAATAATAACAATATGGGGACTACATGGGTACAACAATATAATAAGGGGGTTGTACTAATAACGATAAGGGGTTACACTAGTAGTATAGGGGCCTAACATGCCCCTCTCCTTCAAAAAGTGTTGTCCTCAACGCTTGAGTAGTTCTTGATGCTTCTGTATAAAATTCTTGTCCTTCCATGTGAAATCTTCAACAGGTAAGTTCTTCCAATTGATGAGATCCTTTGAAATTGATGGATTTCGTAGTTGTCAACTTCTCGGTTCTGTAAATGCTTCAAGTTGTAATATGCTTTTTCCTTCCTTGTCAAGTTCTGGAAATATTGTTGGAACTGGGATATTCGGCAACTTTTGAATGAATTCCCACCTGCTTCGCCATTCTTCCATTCATACCTTCCTTTCTTTATCAAATTTGGTTGGATAATTATACCAACCTCTACCATTTCTGCAACCATATGTTCAATTTCACTCCTTTGGGCATATGAATATCTATAAGACTTGAAGATTGGAGGAACACATCCTGGAATAAAATGAATAGCATGATCACGATCACGAATACGTGGTACACCTTTGGCAATCTCAAATACCTTGGAATGTTTGTCCAAGACTTTTTGGAGATCTGGAGAAATACATGATTTCGATGTGTGAATAGTTAGCAAACATAATTGTGCAATTACACCTTGTTGTTCTTTCTTCAGAAGCTTTGTCATTCTGTCAGAGTTGATTATCTTTTCTAGGTTCCCCTGTGATACCCCTTAATTCAACTTCCTTTCCTTCGGAAGAAAATTTCTTTAAAAGTTCTTGAAAATTAAAAGCTATTGTACCCAAGGATTGTAGCCATTGGACTCCTAATACAACATCAGCACCACCCATTGGAATGGAAAACATTGGTCTATTCAATACATATTCTCCCATGGATAGCTTGATACTATGGCATTTTCCAGAGCAATTTATGGTTCCTCCACTTACAACCGTCACTTGACACTCTGGTGCTGGGTCTAGGAAGCAATTCAAGTCCTTGGCTATATTATAATTAATAAAATTATAGGTACTACTCGAATCAGTCAACACTATTACCTTTTTCTTCTTGATATGTCCTTCTATCTTTACATTTTGAGGAGTGGTAATTCTGACGAATGCATTACAAGATATGGTTGGATTCATTTCTTCTTTCTCTGGGTTGGTTCCTGGTGAGTATCCTTTTCTTTTGATGTTTCTTGATAATTTTCTTCCTGATATTTCACTATTTGAACCTTCTTCTTCTTGATATGTCCTTCTATCTTGAGAGTTTTGGGAGTGGTAATTTCTTCTAATGCTTTACAAGATATGGTCGGGTTCATTTCTTCATGCTCGATGTGATCTTTCACTTCTTGAACATTTTTCTTCTTGATATGTCTTTCTATCTTGATAGTTTGAGGAGTGGTAATTCTGGCCAATGCATTACAAGATATGGTTGGATTCATTTCTTCTTTCTCGATGTGATCTTTCACTCCTTGAACCTTTTTCTTCTTGATATGTCCTTCTATCTTGAGAGTTTGAGGAGTGGTAATTCTTGCCAATGCTTTACAAGATATGGTCGGATTCATTTCTTCTTTCTCTGGGGTTGGGTCCTAGCCCATATCCTATTCATTTGATTTTTCTTGATCCTTTTCTTCCTCCTCTTCATACTCTATGTAAAATAATTTCTTCTCAGCACACTTATGACCTTTAATGCATTTTCTATCACAATTGTAACAAAGCCCTTCTTTTCTTTTTTCTTCCAATTGTTGTGGTGTAACCCTTGTAGGTTGTGGAAGGCTAGGAGAAACAACACTTGCATTATTATAGTTGTGAGGGTAGACTTCCTTGTTGCCATTATTATAGTTGTGACAAAGCCCTTTTTCTCTTTCCAATTGTTGTGGTGTTGCTCTAAAGAAGGTGTTGCTCTTTGTATCCTCATAATGAGCTATCATTTCCTCCATGAAAATTTACCACATAACAAGTTGTTTACGAGAACAAAGCCCTTTATATCATAAAAATTGATCTGGTTCTAAATATGAAGATGAAATACATACCTTTCTTGAGAGTGCATCAGCAACAAAATTTTGCTTCCCTTTTCTATAGATGATGTCAGAGTCATAACCCAACATATTTGTCGCCCATTTTTTTTGTTCTTCTAAAGATAATATTTGTTCTAAAAAGTATGCTACTCTGAAAAGGTATATAATCAGGTCATCTTCCGAAGATGACCTGATGACTAGTGGCATTGGAAAGAGGACCCAGAGGGCTACTGCAGTCGCAATTTCAGAACTGTAAGAACCAAAATTACAGAGTTATAGTCATTTCAAGATCGAGCTCTGATTTCAAATGTTATGAAACTAGCTCACAGAAAGATAGAAAAGATAGATCAACGCCTTATAAATAAGCCTCTTCGAGGGGGAAACCTCCTTTACATTACACAAATGAACAATTTTTGGATGATATAAATGACAAGACCTCCTTTCTATATATAGGAGTCTAAGGGGTCATAATATAATCAAATCCGACATAACAATAATAATGTAAGGGCACAATAATAACAAAAGTGGGCTTCTATGGGGCACAATAATAACAATATGGGGACTACATGGGTACAACAATATAATAAGGGGGTTGTACTAATAAAAATAAGGGGTTACACTAGTAATATAGGGGCCTAACATATATAGTGCACAAGTGAGAATATGAGGTTCATAGAACATGTGTTATTTGTTGTGAAAAAATTATACTATGTAAATCTTAGTTTCAAGTAATGAAAACTATTTAGTGGACATGTAAAGTAATGAAAAGTAATGAAAAAACATTTTTTGTTGTATTTATATTTATTTTCCTCGTATATCTTTATAAGTATATTTAAATTTATTTTTAGTTATTTGTTTACATTGAAACACATTACACTAAATCTTAGATTACAACATTGATATTTTTTTGGGTGGTGTTTATTGAAGATCAATTATCAATGGTCATTGATGCAATAAATGTTATCTTAAAAAGGATTTTGTGGTATCATATTGGATAATTTATTGAGTTCCATCTTTCCCTAAATTCTAGGGTGGTATTAGAGATGGTAATTTCAGGTTTCATTGATAGTTTTATGGAGTAAATTATGTGTATTAGCTTGAAACATCCAATGTTTCAAGTAGACACTCCATCCATTGTTAATATTGTAGATAATGCAATAGATAAGAACAACTCAAAAAACATGCAAAGAAAAGTTTGGGCGTGTTTATCAAAACTTGTAGTACATGGTAATTATACATTTTTTTATTTTATTTTAGTATGTATGTAAAGAAATTTAGGCATGCTAAGTTTCTCACCTAATATCAAAATTGTGTTCATTCCTCATAAAACTTGATTGAATATCAAAAAACATAGTTGCCTTGGTTCTATAAGCATAATTAGGTTATGAAGTTGTAATTACTAACATTAAATTTTTTAATTTAATAATTACTTAATTGAGAGAGATTAATTTTTTTATCAAAAATGTATCTTCCTATCGACCAAAGAACTACTATATATAAAATTATAATGAAACAAAAGTTGTTTAAAAAGTTGTCAAACGTCGAGGAGGAAAACAATATTTCTTTTGTTAAATTTGATTAATTTCTATGTGCAAGATGTAAATCAACAATATGTTATAATTTATATTATAATTGATTGCATTATCCTTTAGATGAGAAGTGCTAACCATCAATGGCTTAGCTAAAATATTTAATGCTTTTGTAAGCAAATTGAAAGTTCTAAAACATATTAAGATAAAAGAGTTGAGATTAATTATTTCCTAGAAACCTAGGAAAAGTTGTTTTTTTTTTTGTTGTTATTGTAATAAACATGGACATTATGCACATATTTTTTAATTATGAGTAAGAACAAAGAAATAAGCATTCATAATGTTGTAGATAAGAACTCAAAAAACATGCAAAGAAAATTGTGTTAATTACTTCTTCAATGGACAATGAAACTAATAAGGATACACAATATATATATCTTGGCACAATCATATGCATGATTAGAAGATTGGTTTAGTAAGTTTAATATTGTAATAGTAAGAATGTCGATTTTTTCAAGGATCTCCTAGTCTAATAACTTCTTATGATTTCTTATATTAATATTTCTTGCATTCATATTCATCGTAAAGTAATTGCACATAATATCTCAACATTATATACAAAATGCCAATAGGAATAGAAAGAGACAGCGAAACAAGAGACACAAGAATTTTACCCAGGAAAACCCACTTAGAGGAAAAACCTAGCAACCCTTTTCCTAGAGAAATTATGTAGTTCATCAAGGAATACATCTAATTCTTCTAGTCAAAACAAGATCAAACTAACCTGAAATATTCCCAAGTCAGACTTGGTCAATCTACCCTCAAGATGAGATAAAATTCTTCTTGAATATTTAGTTAAGTCCACACAAACAAGCTAAAATTCATACCCGCTCCTTCCATAGAAAAACTCGGACTATTCCTAGTGAAGATGTCCAGAAAGTCTTGATCTATCTATCACGTGTGAGATCCAATAGAGAGAGAGCTCGGAGTTCTTCTAGTCAACTTCGGCCTTCCTTTTACTTGTGTCCATCACATGGATGAGTAGAAGATACTTTTTGTGTGTGAGATCCAAATTGGCCAAGAGGAGGAAGTCGAATGGCATATATAGTGATCCTAGGAGGTCGAATAGGTTTGAACCTTCACTAGGGCCGACTTGAAGCTGACCTTATTTGAAAATTAAAAATTTCCTCTTTTCGAGGTAGATCTGAAGAGCATGTCTTACATATATTTAGAGGGCTAAAATATCAATCATGAAGACCGACCATAGCTACAAAACTTCAACACATATAGTTTGGCAATGAAAATTCATTCAATATTATTGGAAAATGAGTGTATATGTATTGTTGACTTCCATAGATGTGTGCAATGTGAAATAGGGTCTTTATATTTATGGTTTTAAAGAAAAATAATAAAATAAAACTGCTGAAATTTGAAATTGATGGTGAAAAATGATTTATAAAAAGATAGGTTAATAAATTATTAATTATTAATGAAAAATTAAAATTAAGATAATATATTTAAATATATGTTAAGATTGGTGGATATTGCACAATGATATTAGAAGTTAACCAAAGTAGATTGTAGCGTCTTAGATATGTACATATAAATTTTAGGAATTCTTATATGTTCCGTAAGCATAATATGGTTCATGGGTTACCACAAGCACAAAATTCGTTATATCTTTGTGAAGCCTATATCTTTGGCAATTAAATGACATCCATATTCTGAAGTGTAAGATAAGGAATGTAAAGTTAAATTTGGAATCAATATATGGTAAATTACTATTAGAAATTAATTAATGGAGAAATGAAATACACAAAATATTTTGGAAACACAAACACAGAAATGCATAGAACGGGAGAGACACAAATATACGTGGTTGACCCAATTTGGGCTACGTCCACGAAGAAGCAGTCAGTCCTTCCTTTTATATTATCCAGCAAAGTGAACATTTGCAACTTGCAACAGATCCACTATAATTTCCTCTTCTCTCTCACACAGTCTCCTCTGTATTACTCTCTTAGAAAAATAATACACATCTGTAATTCAATTCCCTCATATAAATTGAGGGGTTTCCTTCTAGGTAAAAAACCCATAAATTCAACATAACTCCTACCGTCAGATCATCCCCCTAATGAATGGCCCAGATTGGATACAAAATTACAATATTTTACAAGGCAATTTTTCATCTATTTTTAGTTTATGGGGCATTGCCCCCGAACCCCCGCCAGGGGGGTGGGGGCTCCAAACATGCAGTCGCCCCCCCACCTGGTCCCCCCAGGTAGTAATAGTGGGGGGTAATCCCCCCCACACCCCCCCCCCCCCCCCCGGGGATTGGGATCCAAACATGGCTGAAACAAGACCTCTGAATCAGGAAGATAATTAGGCTCCACATCCAACAATATCCCACTTGGAGACGGATTATATGAACTCCATCGTCGCTTCACTTGTTGGACAATGCTTCCAATTTGGAGATGGTTTTTCTCATATTCATCATCATTCATTAAGTCCAATTGAAACTGAGCAGCAACTCAATTTCTCCCTAGTTACAACCTTTTTCAACATATATGCAGGGTTTTGGCTAGTGTACATCTTTTCCAGCTTCAATTTTCCATCATCCAAAACTAACCATATGAAATGATACCTGATTTGTATATGTTTAGTCTTAGAATGAAAGGATTAATTCTTTGCAACATGAATGGAACTTTGGTTATCACTATATAGCTTGCTCATATCCTGCTTCTTGCCCAACTCATCCATAAACCTTTGTAACCAAATCATTTGTTTACTAGCCTTTGTAGCAGCAACATGTTATGCTTCCGTTGTGGAATGTGAAAAAAAAAAAAAATTGAAACACAACTAGCATTTGTTCCACCTACAGTAAACACATACCATGTGGTGCTCCTCTTGTTATCTATATCACATGCCATATTTGCATCAACATATCCATGTAGAGCAATGTTTGAACCTCCAAAACATAATGCTTGATTTGTGGTACCTCTCAAATACTTGAGAATCCACTTCACTGCCATCCAATGCTCTTTTCCCGGATTTTTCATATACCTTCTCACAACTTCCACTGCATGTACAATATCAGGTCTTGTGTAGGCCATTACATGCATTAAGATTCTAACAGTTGATGTGTATGGAAATTTACACATATAATCCATCTCTTCCTAGGTCTTGGGACACATTTCCTTACTTAGTTTGAAATGGCTAGCCAAAGGTGTACTGACTGATTTTGCATTCTGCATATTAAATGTTTCCAACAGCATTTCTATGTACTCACTCTGAGGCAATTTTAATCTGAAATTTTTCCTATCTCTAGTTATTCTCATACCAATGGTTTGTTTTGCAGCACCCAAATCCTTCATTGCAAATGAATTTGCCAATTTTCCTTTGAGCACATTTATTTCCTGCATGTTAGACCCTGCAACAAGAATGTCATCTACATACAATAGCAATATAATATAGTTGTCATCATTTTTCCTTTTAAAATAAACACAATGGTCAGAGTGACATCTAGTATAAACTTGTTCAGACATAGACTTGCCAAATTTTAGATACCACTACCTTGGAGCCTGTTTTAAGCCATACAAGATCTTATTTAATTTTTACACTAATTTATCCTTCCCTTTGACCTCATACCTTTGTGGTTGCTGCATATATATTTCTTCCTCCAAATCCCCATGGAGAAAGGTTGTCTTTACATCTAACTTCTCAAGATGAAAATCTTCTGCTACCACTAGACTTAAAATAGTTCTGATTGAAGTCATTTTAACAACAGGAGAAAAAAATTCATCAAATTCTATACCTTTCTTTTGTGAAAATCCCTTCACTACAAGTCTGGACTTATACCTTTGTGTACCTCCATCTTCTTCCTTCAACATGTAAACCCATTTATTCTTCAATGTTATTTTACCAGCAGGCAACTTGACTAAGTCCCAATTCTTGTTCTACATCAAGGATTCCATCTCTTCTTCCATGGTTTTCTGCAACTTCTTCCTCGTTTCTACCTACATTGTTTCTTCATATCTTTTCAATTCACTAGAATTAGTCAATAATACATAATATAATGAAGGAGAGTATCATTCGGGGGGGTCGACTTATCCTCGTAGATGTTCTAACAAAAGTTTCATGTTTTTGAGGTGCTTGTTGTTGTTGTGGTTGTTGTTGTTGTTGTTGTGGTTGTTGATCATTCTGATTTTCAAGCACCTTTAATTTTTCTATGATCTCATCAAGCACTATGTATTCTTTGTTTTCCTTTTCCTATTTCTTTCCCTACATTTGATCCTTATACAAGACATTTTCATTGAATATGACATCTCTACTCCTAATGATTTTGTGATTTTCATAATCATATAAGCGATAACCAAAATCATTTACACCATATCCAATAAAGGTACATTTCTTTGATTTTGCCTCAAGCTTTGTTCTATTTTCTTTATTGATGTGGATAAAGGCTTCACAACCGAAAGTCTTTAAAAATGAGTAGTTTACCTTTTTACCTGTCCATGCCTCCTTTGGAATACCACCATCCAAGGAACTTGACAGCCCTCTGTTTATTAGATAAACAACAGTGTCTATATCATCTGCCCAAAATTGTAAGGGCAATCCTGCATGTAATCTCATGCACCTTGCATGCTCCATGATTGTCGTGTTCATCCTTTCTGGCACACCATTTTCCTGTGGTGTTCCTAGAACTATCTTCTCTTTGTGAATTCCATGCTCTTAATAGTAGTTATGAAACTCTTTGTTGCATTATTCACCTCCATTTTCTTATTTGAGACACTTCAACTTCATTCCTATCTCATTCTTAGCCAAATATTTCCATTTCTTGAAAGTATCAAATACATCATATTTATTTTGAATACAATAACTCCAGGTTTTCCTAGTTGCATCATCAATAAAAGTAACATAATAGTGAGAGCCACCGAGAGATGATACCTGAACAGATACATATGTATGCACAAGCTCTAATTTTTCACTCTTCTTTTCCTTCCAAACTCTGATAAATCTGACTCTCTTATGTTTTGCATAAACTTAATTTTCACAAAAATCCAAATTAACATGTTGTAGACCTAGAAACAAATTTCTTGAGTGAAGAATTTGCATCCCCTTCTCACTCGTGTGCCCGATCCTATGATGCCAGAGTGTTGTATTTGATCCTATGGAAGTTAAAGCATTAATATAATTATAAATACTATTGCATAAATACAATGTACCAACCTTTCTCCTTTTGGTATTACTTGTGCTCTTTTAGTGACCTTCCAGGTTTTGTCTGTAAAAGTAGTTACACAGTCTTCACATCGCAAATTCCCTATTGAAATTATATTTTTCTTCAGATCTGGAACATGCCTTACCTCCTTCAATATCTATTCATTTCTATTATGTTGTTTTATAAAAACCTTACCCATTCCAATCATTTTACATGGTTTATCATCACCCAAACAAACCTATCCAAAATATCCTTGAACATAGTCATGGAAATGTTTCCTATTAGGTGTGGCATTGAATGAGGCCCCCAAATCTACCACCCAAGCATCAATAATATTCTCTAATGAAATAATCAAATCATATTGCAACACATCACTTGTCACATTCGTTTCATGACTGTTCTCTTGTTGCCATCTCCTTCTTTTTCCCTTCCAAGATTTGCAGTCTTTCTTCAAGTGCCCTTTCTTCCCACATTTCCAACACACTATGGGCCTTATCTGGATTTGGATATGCCTTTTCTTGAATTAATGCGATTTCTCGGGCTCCTTCCTCTTTCCATTTTTCCTCCTCTAGTCTCTGCAGTCAAAGCAGTACCTGATGCCTCACCGAAGCTTTTGTGTCGTATTCCTCGCTAAGGATAGCACCAACAAAATCATCAAACTTTAAAGTAATAGATCCATAGACAAAGTTATAAATGGCCATAACTAAACCATTCCAACTTTCTGGTAATGAGCACAGAAATAATAGAGCTTTAACTTCATCATCAAAATTTACCCCTAAAGAACTTAACTGATTGGTAACCGTATTAAACTCATTTAAATGATTAGCAACAGATCCACCTGTAACTTAAAAATCAGAGAACCCACAGTAAAAGCCATTTTCCTATTGGGATTTGAAACGTTGACGAAAAATGGCTTTTACTGTGGGTTCTCTAATTTCTAAGTTACAAGATATTAACCACAGAAGTCTTAAATCCAGAACAGATCCACCTTCTAACATCTTCATATTAAAAAAATGCTTCATAAGAGATACCTTATTCGAGGATGAGGGTTTTTCATATGGTTTCATCAAGGCCCTCATTAGACCTTTCGTTATTGTTTCCTTCAAAATATTGAAGGCTACCGACGCCGCCAAGCACATATGTATTGTTCCTAATGCTTTTTAATCAAGAATCTCCCATTCGTCGTCTGACATACTCGTCGATTTCTTTGTATTTCCGCTCAATGGTAGGTACAAATATTTTTTATACAGATAATCTTCCATCTGCATCTTCCACATCTGGTAGTTTTGGCTTTAAATTGCTTGACCCTAAACTTACCATCTTTTTCCATTGCACCCACTCGAACCAAGAACCCTTCTCACATGTGAGTTTATCAGCCGAAAACCTTCGGCTCTAATACTAGTTGTTAGAAATTAATTAATGGAGCAATGAAATACACAAAATATTGTGGAAACACAAATACATAAATGCATAGGAAAAGAGAGACACATATATATGTGGTTCACCTAATTTGGGCTACATCCACGGAGAAACAGCCAGTCCTTCCTTTTATATTATCTATCAAAATAAAGAGATACAACCTAGAGCATATCCGTTGTAATTTCCTTTTCGCTCTCACACAGGCTCCTCTTTGTTTCTCATTCAAAATAATAATACACATCTGCAATGCAATTCCCTCATATAAATTGAGGGGCTTTCTTCTAGGGCAAAGAACCCTAAATTAAACATAACTTCTACTGTCAGATCATCTGCCTAAGGAATGACCCAGACTAACTACAAAATTACAATATTTTACAAGGAATTATTTTATATTTTTTAGCTTTTGGGGCATTTCCCTCGAATCCCTGCCAAGGGAGGGATCCAAACATGCATTCACCCCTCCCCACGGACCCCTCAGGCAGCAATAGTGGGGGGGAAGCCCCCCTACACCCCCGCTTTAGGGATTGAGATCCAAATGCAGTTGAAACAAGACCTCTGAATTAGGAAGATAATCAAGCTCCACTTGCAACATTTACATGGCGCTCTTATTTATCCAACTCTCTAAATAATAAAACTTGTATTTTACCCCAAAAAAAAATGATAAATTTGTATTTCATGAAATTAATTTATAACTACACCAAACAATATACTCTTTTTTTCACAAATAAAAAGTATAAAGTGTTTTTTTCACAAATAAATAAATAGTGCTTTCAAAGATGGAGAGGAAAATCTTTGAAAACTCTAAAATATGATAATGGTGGAGAATATAATTCAAATGATTTTTAAAATCGTTGCAAAGTACCAAGCATTAAGAGGAATTTCACAACCTTTTATACATGTTTTTCACAGTTATAACTTATTAGTCCCTGTCGTCTGTGATGCGACTATGGTAATCGGAATGGTGTTTTTAGCATTAGTTTGTGTTAGAATTATTAATCCCTTTTACTATGTCGTGTACTATGTCGTCTATTAATCATATGGCAATTCATTTGATCATCTTATTTGGCCTCCTCCCAAGGCGAAGAGGCCATAACCATATACTATGTTTGACTTGTGCCCTTTGCATTTCAGAAGCGTAAACTAATGCTAGCATTAGTTTGATTATAATAAATGTTTTCATGAAATCCCTATCCTTTTGAAAAATTTCTATGGCCTTGTACAACTGCCACCTGAACAGCCATGCAAGGAAACCTTCCTCTTTTTCTCCTTTCTTCAAAAGGAATTGGTTTGTTTGTTCTTGTCAATGAGGATGCAACCATATGCAACCACACTGACTTGATGGAATGGCAGCCCAAAGCCCACACCAAATCCACAGCTCTGTGACAAACCTACTTGGTATAAAATTGTTCGACATAAATTTAAAGTTTAAGTTATGTTTCTAGTTTTACTTCCTGAAAACACTTGTCAAAGGAGTAAAATGATATATGTAACAAACCCCATTGAATATCATGGAGTTGAAAGTCGGTTCATATATGTGAAGCAGAAGAAAGGGAAGCAAGAAACTCACAAATGCATAAATACAATAATATTATTTTGTAAGTGTAGTTATGTGATTCTACACTGGGTAGACCTGAAATACAAGAGAGACAAGAGCAAACACAACATTAATTGTAATCTACAAGGTGAAGGGAAGATATAAATTTGATCATCAGACGTGTGCCTTGTTATGGTGATTACAAAGGACTAAAGAGAGGACCCTGGATGGCCGAAGAGGACCAGAAGCTCATCAGTTATGTTCAAAGTCATGGCCTCGGAAATTGGCACAACCTTCCCAAACTTGCAGGTATTCTCTTTTTCGCCTTGTATATCCAACCTTAAAATCTGTGGCGTGGATTTTAGCAATGTTTATTTTTCTCTAGTTGCATTAGCAACATATAGCATGCTTGCAGTGACAAATAGTCTTTGTTGAATCCAATCCACATCTAAGATAGTATATATTACCATTTATCAGTGAGATGCAGCAAATATATATGCAAGAGTAAGGACTTTTAGCAGTGTACTGGCTTCACATAGAGCAATGTGAATGGTGCACGGACATTTGGATACATCATCTATGTTCGATAAGCTTCCTTAGTATGCTCTACCCATTCTACCCACATATAAGATCAAGTAGGATACCATCTTTAGAAGACCTAACAGGTTTCTGTAAGGTTGGTTTGTCTCTTCCAATAGCATTCTTACTAGCTAGCTAGGGATCCTTCATAGACAGAGTCGTTGGTTGAATACTCGTCGTTGGTTGAATACTCCTACCACCTTAGGGATCCATCCTTCCTCATTGATGAATCGAATTTATCCTTCTCCTACAAGAAAAACAAGTGAGCCACATAAAGCAAAGGGCTAGACCAGAGGTCATTGGGGAATAACAAAGAGATGCACATTTTGGGGGAGGAATGCACCGGGATCAAACCATAGATTCCTTTCAACATTGATACGGTTCTAGCAGTGTTGTAGTAGGAGGCTCGTTGTTGTACTATTAACCAGGGAGCTAACAACCGGAAGCTTAGAGGGTCCACGTAGCAACATGAAACTCCACATGCTTATCTGATATGTTTTTGCTAACAACCGGAAGCTTAGAGGGTCCACGTAGCAACATGAAACTCCACATGCTTATCTGATATGTTTTTCATAATATTTTTATTTATAATATTTAATTTGTGTTTTTTATTAATATTTTCATATATTTAAAATTTGTTATTTAATTTTAAAATTGATCAATTGTGTTAATTCAATTCCTTTGGAGAAGCCTGTTTTTTTAAATTGAGCAAGCATGTTAATTTTTTCTGTTGGCATGCGTGTTAATTATGTCTGCTGATACACATTCTGATACTTTGGACTTGTGCCCGTGATCCAGATTTGTCATATTCAGTGTTCCTTGGGCCATTTTGAGCAACTTCTAACATTGTTAGCAATATTAGAATAAGGTAGATGCTCATCCCATGCTTTGAGACTTAAAGGAGTCCCTTATCTTCCCGTAGTCATGACATTTTACAGACATTCAAATTCGGTGAGACTCGATTTGTTGGAAAACAAATATTTCAAGTTGTCATGGCTTAGAAATTCACAGGAATTGGCACAAAATTCTATGAGTTGCTGAAATTGAAACCATGTTTTTTTCTAGGATTTTTGCACGCTATCTGATAATTCTAGGATTTTGTCTGCGTACTTTTCAATTGCTGAAGGATCAACTACTCTTGAATTTCACACATCTCTCCAAGTATGCCCAAGCTAGAAGGTAAAATTTGATTTTTCTTTCTTTTCTTTATGATGGAAGAAGATTGTAGCATAAAAGTTTTTTATTTTATTTTTCAAATGAGATGGAGTTATTTATATTGGCCCTCATTTTTCAGTTGCTTCATCACATTTATATTTCCTTTATGGTATGTGCATATATTTTTTTTAAGAACCTACTATATTTTACAATCACTTTTTTTTTTTTGTAGGCTAATGTATGATTCTTTAATATATAAATCGCGAAAACTATGTACAATCACTATATATTTTACAATCACTAAAAGCACAATGTCTTCTCACATTATTGAGATATCACTAAAAGCACAATTCTTCTCACATCATATCTCAATAGGCCCACGTACCAATTACTATCACTAAAAGCACAATGTCTTCTCACATCATATCTCAATAGGCCCACGTACCAATTACTAGCACTGCTATGTTCTTATTGTTGAAGCTTGGATGTGTTTCCCACTTAAATCTTCTGACAGATCTCTATTCCAGACAGTCTATCTCTCCATTCATAGAATCTGGAATATTTTGGGGGTTGATCTGTAATCCCGTGTTAAAGCCTCCAACCCTACAGGGGAAAACCCTAAACTACTAATTCAAGGAGGCTTTCATGACGATGGTTGTTGAGATCAGGAATAGGTACGTGCAATTTTTTCTTATGGCATTTTCTAACCAGCAAGTGTCTATATCCTATAATAGTGTTGTTAAATGTTTGTTTTGAGTCTCTAATTTTTATAAGCGTTATTGTAAACCTTTCTTCCCAATCCCAATTTTCCAAGTCCTAATTGTTCTATGAACCTTCTTATGGACTCTAAATAACCATTTCCCAAATAGATTCTATTGCAAGATTTTGGAACTTTATTGTTAATCAACTCCATTTGAAATTTCATTGGATGATCTCTTGTTTACTTTTTTTTCCTTCATGCTATTAAATTTAATTGGATTATATCTTTTTCACTTACTATCTTAACATGTTATTAACATACTTAAAATAGAGGCACTATCTTGCGTGCCATTTCACTATACAACCATTTAACCTTTTTATCATGGGAGTGGCTTTTGTATTTTGTTACCTATTTTGACAATTCTTCTCAGTAATAATTAGTAAATTGTTTACAAATATCTAAAACAAACTAAGGGACATGGGGTTGTGGAAACCTAGAGGAAATATTTTGAGTGACCCAGTGAATATCTCTTCTCTTTTTAGAAGGTAGATTGGAATTCTATAAAGATGCATACCTAATATTCTCACAACACTAAATGGACAATGTGGGTTTGCAAATAGTATCTTATTTGTGGATTTTCTAAGATTATTAGTGGGCAGCCAAATACCATTATAATGTTTGGTACATTTGCTAGGCTATGCTTAGTGGCTTCCTGTTGTGCTTTCAACAAAGAAGCTTTATAGTATTTGCTCAAGTATTAAGTTGAAATACATAATATAAATCACATGATGATTATTGGTAATCTAGTTGTTTTCTAAAATGTTCCTATTGTCTATTTTTTGGACATTGGGAAAATACTGGTTTTTTTAGGTTGTGGTGAAGTGCTATAATTGTATATCTTGTCCATTCATAGCTTTGAAATTAACAATGTAGATGAACTTGAAAATTAACATTGTGTTCAAAATTGATAAACATATTATTGATTGCATTTGATTCACCACATCCAAGAGCTCTATCCCACACTTTATATGTTTTTCCTAAACAATTTCTTATATGCAGTCTCCATAGATTCAGTTGTGTCAATGATGATTCCATTTCAGTAAAGATTTTTCCCAGGTCCGTTGTAAAGATCCAAACAATTTTGTTGAGGCTACAGGATATAAAATCTTGCCATCATCTTAAAAATACCATCACATAAATCCTTGTTTTCACAAAAGTGGTGAACCTTGGAAGTCTTTCCCCAGATGCAGCTTAGCCTCTAAGGGATACTTTAATTACTCATGCATTGTCACTATAGTTGGTTGTACATTCAATTCTCATTGATGTATTTTGATTTCTTGTGAACTTTACTTTTAACTTCTTTATTTCTATGTCTCTTATTTGGGAGGTCCCAAATCCTTGCAGGTTTATCATGCCCAGTGAGTGAATACTTTGTCAAAGAGTTTTTCCTATCTGCATAAATTTATGGCATACAAGTTGTATTTGGTGTTGTTGAATTTCAAACTAATTTCAACATAAAACTTTCCACTTTCATTCTAAAAGTCTTTATTGAAGTTTGGCTTAAATGTTTGCATGATTTAAAACAAGAAAGGTCTTATAAATAATATAAATATTTCACATTATGAAACATATAATTCTTAAAGGCATTGAAAATTATACACGGATGAACATGAATGTGGTCCTTTTGGTCAGTAGTTTATATATACAACCAATGATGCAGTTTCAATGCTCTTTCATGAACCTTTGGCAAACTTGAATTTTAAAATGCATTTACTTTATTATTTTTGTCCAGGTGAACCTTATACATCCTATAACAATTCAATATTTTGACATCCTCATTACCAATATAGTCTTCAAGAAATACAAGGAGGAACACATCGATACTTCCAAAGAAGAAGATGAAAAAATTGGTGACATTCATGGATGTGGCACCGAATACTTGTTATAATTCATAATATTATCAAAGACCAACAATTAAGACATTGGAGAAGTCAAAACAATGCATGGAATCAAAGGAAAGTAAATTATTTGGCATCAAGCTATCAATGATTTGATACCAGCAAGAATCAAATATTGGATGAGAATAATAAAAAATGTCAACAAGAGAGCAAAATCTGAAGACAACCTATTACTTGGTTTCATCGTATCTAAAATCCTTTACTATGTTTTTCAATGGGAGGTACTATGTTATGTTCCAATTGGTGTGTAATTGGTCAAGCGTACATATATTTATTAGGTTAACTTGGTATTTGGCCTACATGGGTCATAAGTGAGAAGAGTGTATATGTGAGGCCAGTGACTCAACAGTCATTTTTTGTACACAACAAATATCTTATGATTATTGTACTTGGATGTATTTGGATTACTCGGAGTCATTCTTCGTTATCTTAATATACGAGGGGTTATGGTGTAACTCATCATAATAATACTTTAGCAGCTGGGTCCACATGAATGTTTGGTGTGCATTCTGTTTATGCAGATCTATCGCACTTTATTGTGTATTGGGTTCACATTTGACCATTTAAAGTTCATGACACTAGTTAGGAAGGGACTTTTCTATTGGAAGACCTATAGGATGAGGATACAAGGGATAAGAAGACTTGTTCTTGCTTCGCGTGGAAGCACAAATTTTTGTACTTTGATCACTTATCATTCACCAAAATTGTATCCTAACGAATGAAAAAACTAAGCGTAATATGCACACCACAATATCCCCATGTGGGGTAATTGGATGTGGTTTTTTTATAAACCCAATTGGGTTTATAGCCCTCACAAATTGTATTGATTTCTTTACATAAAACATACTTTCCAAGAAAGTCTCAGTTGGATATGGGGTCTTAGAGATGAGGAAGCTAATTTTTTGGAGTCTGGACAATTTGGTCTTTCATACTCTCTTACATACTAAGGATCTTCTAATGTCTAGGAATGGGTTTAATGATGCTTCATGCCCTCATTATGAGAAAATGGAGCCCAATTAGGTTCATAGCCTTCACAAATTGCATTGAGTTCTTTACATAAAACATACTTTCCAAGAGAGTCTTAGCTCAATATGGGGTCTTACAAATGATGAAGCTAAATGTTTAGACAGTGTGGTCTTTTAGACTCTCTTATAGACTGAGGATCTTCTAATATCTAGGAATGGGTTTATTGATGCTTCATTTCCACATTATGAGAAAATGGAAACCATCTATGACACCATTTGGAAGTGCAAGTGTTCTCAAGTACACTTGGATCTTCTATGGGTTAACTTGGAAACATATTAATAATTATGCACGAGAAATGTTATTGGAAATGTGTTCTATTGAGTGATACTAACTTTGTTGCCCCGCTTCATTTCATAGGAGTATGGCATGGCATCAGAGTCATTTCTTTTTTATGTACTTGAAGGTTAAGGTGTGAAGTCTTGTTTAGTGGATCTCAGTTCTTCACCTCTACATTTAGAGATGCATTTTTGAGGATTTGGTTGTATATTTCAGAGATAAAGTCTCTAGTATTAGGATATAGGTGTATAGTTGTAATCCCAAGGTTCAATCTAATCCTAAAGGATTTAACATTTATCCTTTTGAAGATTTAATAATTATAGGAACTATTCCAAGACACCAAATATGGAAGTATCAGGCATATGGGGCGCTGTGATGTATTTGATCATAATTTGTACTAGGTTTCTCTTCTTATATTCATATAAGAAAGCATTTAAAATAAGCATAATGACACCTTTGTGGTAGATAATTGAGAAGGATGATAGAAAAGAAGCGTCATATAACCTATAGGTTATTTGTGGGCCTATATTTATAGAAAAATAGAGGGAAAGTAAAGGAACAATATAAAATTTAAATAAATTATATAGTTGCTTCCATTCCCCAAAGAATCTTAAGCTCTTTCCCCTCAATGCCAAAACAAAATCCATCACATGACTTTGGAACCCCTCTTACAAGTTCCAAATTTGAACTTTTTCATTGGAATTTCTAGATAAAAATGGTATTCGGAAAAAATCTTAAGCATGGTCATCTTTTATGACATATTAATCCATTTGTTGTACAATAATTTTAGCTTTGTATTGCCATATTAACTAGATGCCATTCATTTCTTCCTACTTCTTGATGGCCTAAATTCACCAGGGAACCTGGATACATATTCTCCTACGTTGATATTTAGCAAATTAATACTTACTTAGCATAAGTAGGAGTGAAAATACAACTTGATTGCAGAACTGGAAAAGCCAGATAAAGCTGAATAGGTTTCATGTGAAGACTTTTAGCTCATGTGATTTTTTATCATGAGATAAGTAGTTACTAATAAAGGTCTCAGAAAGAAATTTGTGTAGAAAATATTGTAGATTCACAAGCTAATCGAAGTTCCTAAAGAAAGAGACAAGAACCTACTTCTACTCTTTACAGCGAAAGCCCGTAAACATCAAGCAAACAATAATCAATAGAGGAAGAGAATCAAAGGCACATAACATAATAAATATACAGGGAAAGCCACAGCTCAAAACCCCACTATTTGTTTTTTATTAATCCATAAAATCAAGATGAAATTACAATGCTTGTTCTCTCTAGAACAATCCCATCACTTAATAAATTCAATCTCTGACTCATAAGCAAGATTAAGGCCAAAGCTTAGCCAATTCACAAGCTCTACAAGTCTTTATTCCAATGTGTAATTCCTATGAAGGATAGCTTGTATTTAAAGGGAAATAAAGCCTCTAAAAATAGTGCAATCCCTCAAGGATCAGTTCCTGATTTCATGCACTATCAATGCAACTCGGGAAAAATCTAAAACAAATAGTACATTATCCCTGTGCTCTAGTCTCAACTGGGTCTTTCTCAAAATCGACATGCATGAGTTTCTGATGAGTAAATATTCAGTTAACTAGAGTAGCACTGATGGATTTCATTAGTTAAGAAAGATTCTTCGGCGAAAATCACATGGAATATCATTTGTCGACGCGTTTCGAACTAACTAGTGTGGTTCATCGTCAGGACAAGTTGAAGCAACAGATCCAGCTTAGCATGATAAATAGTTTGAGCAGAGACTCCAACGGCTAAATTAACGGCTAATTTTGACCTTAGGACCAGGTCAAATTCTTATTTACTATTTTTAAGGAAATCAATTGAATTCGGTAAAAAGGATAGTTATAAAAAGGGAATCTGTTTATTTATTTAAATTAAAAAAATATATATATATATATATATATATATATATATATATATATATATATATATCTATATATATATATATATATATATAAGGTAGGATTAAATGGTTGGTTTGATAGTATATTTATTTATTTATTTTATTCAATTTATAAAATAATTATTATTGGTATTCTACATATATATATATTATGATTAAAATAATAAGATGACTAGTTTTTTATTCAATAATAATTTAATGGTTAGTTTATTTTTATGGAAGTTAGTTAAAATAATTTTAAGGTTAAATATATAAATATATATATTCTATGATTAAAGTTAAAATATTCGGTTATTAAGATGAAAGTTAGGGTTAATGGTTAGAATTAAAAGGATAATTTATTTACTTATTTAAATTATTTAATAATTATTATATATATATATATATATATATATACATGCCTATATATATAATTAATCATAGGTTGAGAAAGTAATTAATAATTAGTTTATAATTAGGATTTCATTAGTGTCACCATTGACTGTTAACTCACTATCAGTTCTCTCAATCAGTTTGAGAACTAATTTACCTTAACTGACTCATGAAACTAAGTCTTCTATTTTACAACTCACAATTAACTCACACTGGACTCCTACAAAGTAGGGATAACATATATATGACTTCCAAAAGACTTCCAACTCTAATTTCCTAAGTTAAGTAAGTTTAATAAAGTTAATTTAACTATTTTAAGTTTCTATGAGAATAGAATTCGAATTTAATTCACAGTTTAATTCAAGGACAAACTAAACATGAATTTCATGTTGCCATTTCTCAACACTCCCTCTCAACAAGAAATGGATTATCAACTACCTTGATCCTGCCTCTGTGAAACTCGAATTTACATCTTGAAAATGCCTTTGCTAATATGTCAACATCATGTTCCTCTATGGGAATGTAATCTTACAACATGATCCACCTCAATACACATCTCTGAGATGATGATACTGGATATCAATATGCTTGGACCGATGACGAAAGACTAGATTTTCAGAGAGTTTGATACAGCTTTGATTATCACAATAAATCACTATCGGATCCATATGTTGACCAAACAAACCAACCAGGATCTTCCTCATCCAGATAGCCTCACATGTTGCCTGACTTGTAGCCATGTACTCTAGCTCTGTCGAACTAAGTGCAACTGATCTTTGTTTCCTGCTGTACTAAGAAAATACCACTGACCAAATACTAAATATCCCTCCTGATGTGCTCTTCTTGTTGGATGGACTCTCTGCCCAATCTACATCGGTGAAGCCTTCAAGCTTCACTCCCCCTGTCCATTTGTACCATAACCCAAACTGAGTAGTGCCTTTGAGGTATCTCAATACATGCTTTGTCGCCTTCCAATACATATTGGTAGGCCTAACCATCGCTTGACTAAGTTGGTTAACTGCATAGCACATATTCGGTCATGTGTTCACCAAGTACATGAGTGAACCCACAAGCTGCATGTAAGAAGTAGCTTCCACTACTTCCCTTGAAGTAGCATCCTCCTTCCTCCAATTACCAGCTAAAGGAGTCTCCATGGGTTTGCTGCTCTCCATGTGGAATCTCCTGAGTATCATGTTGGCATACTTTCCCTGGGAACAAACAACTCCCCATCTCCTTGTCATACCTCCATGCCAAGAAAGTAATGCATGAACCCCATTTCCTTCATCTCAAACTCTCTTGCAAGGTCCTCCCTACAAGATTTGATGAGCTTCTCATCACCTGTCAGTATGAGATCATCTACATAAAGTACAATGATCAACAACTTACCTTCCACGACTATGTGATACAGGTTCGCATCTGCTTCACTCTTTGTGAAGCCCAACCCAATGAAGTAGCTATCTATCCTAGTGTACCAAGCACGGTTTGCTTGATTCAACCCAATACAATGCTCTCTTGAGTTGGCACACATGTGAATCATGGTCCAATGTTTCAAAACCTTTAGGATGCTCTATGTACACCTCTTCCTCAATCATGCCATTGAGGAAGGAAGTCTTCACATCCATTTGATAGATCTTCCAACCCATCTGTTCTTATAGTTCCAAAATAGATCTGATTGACGAGTACCTTGCAACAGGAGCAAAGGTCTCATCATAGCTAATCCCCTCTACCTATGAAAAGCCAAGGGCCACAAATATGGCCTTATGCTTCTCCACACTACAATCTATAGTTTGCTTTACCTTGTGAATCCAACGGGAGCTCACAACTGACTTGTCCTCCGGTCTCGAGACCACACCCCAAACATTGTTTCGAACTATGGAGTCATACTCCTCCATCATCGTATCAACCCAAACCGGCTACTACATTGCTTCCTGAAAGGAATACAGCTCTATCACAACACATGTGCCCATAAGTGCCATGTATCCATTGTACCTCTCTAGTTACCTCCTTTGTCTGCGTTGAGAAGTGGGTGCTCCCACATTCTCCCATGCATCATCCAACAATCTGTCAGCCTCTCTAGCGCGCTTGCTTCCCTCTCTGGAAGACACTACCTGAGTGGATGTCTCCACTCTTTGAAGCTTTACATGTGGATTCCACTCTTTGAAGCTTTACATGTGGATTCTCCACATCAATATAAGGCCCCTCAACCTTAGGAGCTAAAATATCCTCATCCGCATGTAGCTCAATCTCCCTCTCAAGGGATACTCACATGGCCTTCTCCTCATCGAACCTAATATCCATGTGAATCATTGTCATCCGACTAGTCGGCATGTACACCCGATAGTTGTGGGGTGTATCAGTATACCCTACAAAGATCCCCAACTCTGTTGTTGGCTCAAGCTTCTTCCGTGCATCTTTGGTCACATGGCAATAAACTGATGATCCAAAAATCCTGAAGTGACCAACATCTGATCTCTTATCGGAATACTCCTCCTCTAGTTTCTGCATCTCAATTATCCAATGTGGGCTACGGTTCTGAACATAAACTGTTGTGTTGTATGCCTCAGCCCACAAGTGTAGTGGTAGGCCCTGATCATGAAACATTACCCTTGTTTCCCCTATTATGCTCTTGTTCTTCCTCTCGGAAACCCCATTCTATCGAGGGTTATGGGGTGTTGTCAACTCTCGTTTAATCCTTTCCATTACATAGAAGTTGTTAAACTCATTGGAGACATACTCACCATCATTAGCACTCTGTAGATCTTGCCAGACTCTTTCTCTAACAATGCTTTGAACTCACAAAACTTTGTGAAAGTTTGATCCTTTTTTCTGCATGAAAAATACTCAGCATTTACGAGAATAGTCATCAACAAATATAACATAATACCTGTGTTTGGCCATGGATAGTGTCGAGCATGGTCCACACACATTTGAATTGACTCTCTCTAGAATAGATTATGCTCTACTATCTCTGTCTCCAAAGGAAGACTTGGTGTATTTTCCCAAAGTACAACCCTTGCATGTTTCAACTTGCTCAAGCGTACCTTTGGGAAGACTAGTAGAGATTTGCTGCAAAATCTTCAAAGCCCCATGATGCAAGTGGCCCAATCGCCTGTGCCACAACTCGCCGACGTCTCATCTCGACATCTTTTCTACTTTTGAACTCAAAGAAACACAATCCTCTACCTCTATCTTATAGATATTCTGAAATCTATCTTCTTTACTTGACCCATGGCGACGTGGCCAAGGAACGCCTTTCCTTTTAAAAAGATCACATCATAGCCTCTATGCTCAAGCATGGCAACGGATACCAAGTTCTTTTTCAGTTTGGGTACATGCATAACATTCTTCAAAGTGAGTGGAGCCACATGCTCCCTCTGAAAATTAATAGTGCCCACACTAGTAACACTATACATACCATCATCACCCATCTTGATATGCATCTTGAGATCTTTCTCCTCCAGTTCACTAAATAACTCTTTGTCACTAGTCATGTGGAATGAAGCTCCACTGTCTAAGTACCAGACACTTCCCATCATTGAAGGCATCATGCATGCAATGAGGGAAAAATCCAATTCGAATTGGGAGGCTAAATCCTCACATACCGCTCCTCCTGAGGACTTCTCCTTGGACTTATTCAATGGACAATTTGTATAAAATTGACCCATCTTGTGACAATGAAAGCATTTAACTTTCATCATGTCCTTCTTCTTACCTCCATGACAAGAATCTAATTTGGAATGGGAAATTTTACCTGTCCCCTTCCTCGCCTTAATCACTAAGGCACAGTTATCTTCATCATCAGATTTTAATGAAGAGTCATCCCTAGTGTTACTCCTAATCTCATCCTGCATCAAATCCGACCATAGTCATTCCCAATCTGGAAGCTTCTCCTGACCATTGACAGAGTCCTGATAACTATACCAACTCTTTGAGAGTTCAAGAAGAGCAAGGCTCACCATGTCCTCCTCAGTGTGATTCCAACACTTCCAAGTTCATCCTGACATTGGGTGAACTTGGTCAAGTACTTTGGAATCGTCTCTCCTTTCTCCATCTTGATTTTACGAAGTTTATCCTTGAGTGCCAAATTCCTTTAATCATTGTTATTCTGATACAAGTTCGTCAATTTTTTCCAAATAGCATGCGGGGTTTCCTTTCCATGGAGACTCGAGACAATATGATCTTGAACTCCCTCAAGGATTATCACCTTGCCTTCGCCACACACTTCTTCCACTCTGCCAAGTTCTCTACATCAATAGTTGCTCGCTTAGGAATTTCTTGTTCAACAGATTCCTTCACGCCATTGTCCTCTAGCACAGCCTCCATCTTGTCCCTCTAGACTATGAAATTTGAGCTGCCTTCCAAGGCCTACTCAAGCCTCAACCCATGGAACGCCATCTTCTGATCCTGAATTATGTATGAAAATTCAACTTTCACTTGTAACCCAGAAACTCAAAACTTCAAAATCTCCTCTAGAGAGCTGATTTTAAATCAGCGATATCTCCCTCATCCGAACTTCGATTTGGCCGATTTTTTTTTGAATTTGGGTACCTTTTCCCAAGGAATCTAGATCTACAATTTGTTTCTAAAAATTTTGCACATAAATTTTCAAATCTGTTCTGCAAACTCTCAGCCCAAAAAACAATCTTACTCTCATACCATGTAGAAAATTTTGTGGATTCACAAGCTAATGAAATTTTCTAAAGCAAGAGGCAAGACTCTACTTCTACTCTTTACAGCAGAAGCCCATAAACATCGAGAAAACAATAATAAATAGAGGAAGAGAATCAAAGGCACATAACACAATAAATATTTGGGGAAACCCACAGCTCAAAACCCCACTATTTGTTTTGTATTAATCTGGAAAATCAAGATGAAATTACAATGCTTATTCTCTCTATAACAATCCCAGAACTCAGCAAATTCAATCTCCAACTCATAAGCAAGCTTAAGGCAAAATCTTAGCCAATTCACAAGCTCTCCAAGTCTCTAGACCAATGTGTAATTCCTATGAAGGATAGCTTGTATTTAAAGGGAAATAAAGTCTCTAAAAATAGCGCAATCCCTCAAGGATCAGTTCCTGATTACATGCACTATCAGTGCAAATAAGAAAATATAAAACAAATAGTACATTTTCCCTGCACTCTAGTCTCAACTGAGTCTTTTTCATAATCAACATGCATGAGTTTCTGGTGAGTAAATATTCAATTAACTAGAGTAGCACTAGTGGAGTTCATTAGTGTCACCACTGATTGTTAACTCGCTATTAGGTCTCTCAATCAATTTGAGAACTAATTTAACTAAACTGGCTCATGAAACTGAGTCTTCTATTTTACAACTCACAATTAACTCACACTGGACTCCTACAAAGTAGGGAGAACATATACATGACTTCCAAAAGACTTCCAACTCGAATTTCCTAAGTAAGTTTAATAAACTTAATTTAACTATTTTAAGTTGCTATAAGAATAGAATTCGAATTTAATTCACGATTTAATTCAAGGACAAATTAAACTGGAATTTCTTGTTGCCATTTCTCAACAATTTTTTAACATGCTAATGAAGTTCCCTCTAAGAAAATAAATAAAGAGTAATAATGGAATTACTAATCCCTTTTGAAACAAATATCGGTGACTAAAAATCTGAGCGAGGAACTAGTGCAAGACAATACTTGGCAACATCATCAGGAAGGCTTGGCAAATGAGCAGATTCATAATCATGATCATTGCATAGAATAATTTTTTATATACATTCATGTTGAGCTGAGGACCTGACACTGGATATAGTGGCTTCTTTCTTTGTGATTACCTTCACTGTTGGAAAGGCTTTAGTCATTGGTAGGTTTTTCAAAATATTCTTAAATTAGCATTAAGGGCGTCTTTCTCAACTATCAGATCACTTTTAGATAAATCCTTCAATTTTTTGGTGGTCATACTACATTTTCAACAGACACCATTCATTAAAATGATTCTTACAATATTATGCCCTGTCCCCATAGGGAAAAATATTCAAAAAGGTTTTCAATTTTGTTATTATCCAGGACAAGCACCACATTCTTCTAATCGAGCTCTTTGCAGGATCCAAGTATGGCACTTGTTGGGAGGAGGCACAGGATCTGGTAGAGGAACTCTTTTAATTTCCAAGATCAAAGAAGAATACGTGGATAGGATAATTCTCACATTCTCGGTTTTTCCATCTCCCAAGGTATCTGATACAGTTGTCGAGCCTTACAATGCTACTTTGTCGGTCCATCAGTTGGTGGAGAATTCTTATAAATGTATGGCTTTGGACAATGAAAACCTTTATGATATATGTTTTAGAGATTTGAAATTGACAACTCCAAGCTACAAGTATTCTTACCATCAAACCTCATGAATGGATCCATGACAAAAGTCTATGCAATAGACATAATGGCACGGGACTTGGTTCATCTAGTCTAGTGCATAACTACAACTTTTCTCTGTACCCGAACCTGGAATTGGATCTGCTTCTTCGACTAGTTCATAAGAATCAACTGTTGAATATGTTTGCATTGTGGTTCTACACAGTTCGTTAATATCCAATTCTATATCTATGGATTACTTCCCCACTCAAAGCAAGGACTTACTGCCCCTCAATCTCCCTTGTTTAAATAGTCATTGGCAGTTTCACAGTTTGAATTAGTTCATACAACCTTTTACATACGTAAGAAAGCTAGTGTTGTATAAAAAGAATCATATGATATTGTATTGTATTTTTAATTACTAAATTAGAGATGTTGGGAAAAAATTGTATTTTTGTATTTAATCTTTTTAATAGGGATTCGATGAAACAAATATCGAGTGCTTCGAAAGCATCAAGTGAAAACTTATATTAAAAAAATTATGCACATTTAAGCATATAACTTATGTACATATTCCTAAGGCTTAACATAGTACTGCAATTGCATGATATTAATGTATTATGAACAATCAAAGCAATGTGACCTATGAATCCTGGTGGATCAAAAACTTAGGAAAGAACAATATTATTTTTATGAAAAGAGTGTAGATACAAAAACATCAGAGAATTATGATAACACGGAAGCACTTGCTTATTTTAAACTATTTGAAAACCCATTGAAAAGGGATTAAATTGTATACGAATATAAAGAGCCTAGTACAATGTAGAAGACATATAATTGGTTTGTGAAGACATTTTAATACTATTCTTCTTATTCAAGTTCTATTTCCGCAAGTGACATGTTGAACTCTTATTAAGTATAGTTTGAGTATTCTTAGTAATTAAAAAATGTATTTCCTTATAAGAGTCCATAGGGTCAAAAGCTAAGTATGTTAGTTATCCAATTCAGAAGTCTAAATTAAATGATTACAAGTTCAATATCTTAATATTGAACTTAACTATAATGAATCAAGAAAATTTTCTAAAATTTGTTAACTTGAACTTATATAAGTAGTTGATAGGAAAGGCTACATAAACATTAAAATCCTTGATATTTTTTTTTTGTTGGTACAATATAAGGAAGTTCAAAATAAATTATTACATGGATATGACATCCCTTGTATCCTAGTATTGAGTTTAGTAAGGATGAATAACTAAAATTTGTTAGCTTGAACCTATTGTGTTAGTGCCTAAATCTACCTTAGGCCGAAGGAAGGTAGGTCTAGGGTAACATCAAACCATGCTTAACCTAGTAGCTAGCCCTACCAGGTCAGGAGAGGGCTCTCTCCTCGTCAATCTCAATTAGGATATTGGCAAATATGGCTTGAGATGATTGAAATGAATGCTGATTTTAGGCTAGGTATAGTAGATGAAAGTTTTCTGGTTTGATTTTTTAGGTTTTGGTTGTTGGATCAATTGGAGAAGGCAGATTGGGTCTGGGAAATCAACTCAGGGATACAGTCATGTTATGTGGGGCAAGGTAGACAAGGGTTTATGTACTAGCAATGAATTGAGATGGTAGATTAAGACAGTTGAGGAGTTGAGAAGGGCATAAAGAAACTATGAATCCTCTTCAAACAGTTGAAAACGTTGAAAACCAAATGCATTCCCAAGACAAAGCACAGCAGTGTATTTTGTCCATTCACCTTGATTCATTTAGTTTTAGAAGATAAAGATAAATTTGAATAGATATAAAACATAAGAAAAACTCATTACAAAGAAGAAACAATACATAAACTCACTGTCACAAGAATCCCACAAAAATAGTTGTGAAACCTGGTTTTATTCCTTGCCAAACTGCTGATACAATTTTTCAATGAGTCCAACACTTCTGCCAAAGTCCAACCTTTACAAATGACTAAGAAATTACATAATATAGGCAAGGAAACCACTCATGCTAGCTATCAGGGTCGAATCCATGAGAAAAGGGGTGGTTTCAACCATATCTAAACTAGGAACACAAAAATAGGCAGTGGAACAGCTTGCCTCTAAAACTTAGGAAACCAATTCATTACAGCTCAAAACCACTTGGAACTTGATTTATCTACCCTATGAGGTGATTTTCATCAACATTTAAATCAAACACATCATTTTCCATGCATACATTTACCAAGAAAAGAATAAAATTCAACCACTGAAGAAACTGGGCGAAATTTTGAGTTTTAGGCAAAATTAGCAAAAATTTGCCTAATGCGTAGTGCCGCTTCAAGACTACTTTTGGAGGCCTTTCACTCATCCAAATCAGGCCCAAGATAGCTTTTTGGAAAGCTCTACCTGTCTAGTTTCTAGAAAATCTTGAATTTCCTAATTTGGAGTTGATTTTCCGCATCAAAAATCAATTCTCCCAAGACTTCTTCCTGTGGGTCCAAAAAGTGGCAGAGAAGGCAATTTTTTAGTGTTTTTTGCCCTTTTGGTGGCCAAGATCTCCTCCAAAATTGATGAAACTCTCTGGGTTTGCTTATTTTTTGATGCTAAATCCAAATATGTAAGCCATTTTTTCAATAGGATGCACCAATTCAATGCGCAGCGCATCAGCCGGAATTTCCTGTGTTGCCTAATTCAAAAATTGGAAAATCACAAAATTGTTTCAAAATTTGCCCAATTTTGGCTCAAATCTGCATCATGGGTTACTTTGTTGGGCTAAAGCCACATCAGCCAAAATGTTGAGCTTTTCATCCTTCTTTTTTCCTTTTAAGGCCCTCCTTAATCTTGCCTTAAGGTGCTTGATCCTCTTGTTGCATATTTTATCCCGGGTCAAATAATGGTGGGCCATATGCCTTAGCATCTTGTTGTCTCTATTTGCTTTCTTCAGAAGGCCCTCAAGGTGGATATTTACCCTTTCAAGCCATATCTCTCTCTCATGATCCACTTAGCCCTCTCTAAATTAACTTACAAAGCTTGTATCTTGTCCTCTTGCTTCTTGATGATCATGTCTTTGACAATCCTTGGATCTTGAGCATCCAAGTCAATGAAATTAACTTTTTGTGTCTCCTCATGGTCAACAACGTCAAAATATCACTTCATTTTTATGGCTGTGAACACTTGTTGTTGTAGGGACAATGGTGAAGTGAAAACAGAGTGGAGGAATGAAGTGGACAGAGTGTATGGAGGGGTATGTGAATGTATGAGATGTAAATAGAGTTTAGGGAATGTGAACAGGATTTAGGAGAGAGGGTAGGGTTTTTAGGGGAATAGGTAAGGTTTGTAGGGGAGTAGGTAGAATAGGTTTTGTATGTGGAGGGTTAGGGTTTTATGTAGAATAGGGTTTGGGAATAGTGGGATGTAGGGATTAGGGTTTGGGGATTGGAAAAAATAGATGAAGGGAATAATGTCTAGGGAGTTAGGGAAAGGATTAGGAGATAGGTTTTGGGCAAATGGATTTAGGGCATAGGGTTTTAGAAGGAGAATGATAAATAGTTGTGGTATGAAATATATGAGGTAGTTTTAGAGACAAATTAGGGTTTAGTTTTTAGAGAGGTATAAACCACCAAAAAATCATGTAAACCCTAGTTTCAACTGAAAAGAGGCTCTACTTACTTGATAGGAGGTGACATGAGGAAATTTCAGTGATTGAAGATGATTTTTATAGGTTTGGAAGCTTCACAGCCCAATGTGTAGCGCCAGCCTCCCAATGCACAGCGCCACTGTTCTTATGCGCAATGCCAACTTCAAGGTGAGTTTTGACTACCTTCCCGATGTCAAAATTGGGCGTGCGATAGCTCATTGGAAAGCTTGTTGAGTGTAATTTCTAGAACTTTTTTGAATTTTTCAATTTTGAGTTCATTTTTTGTGTCAAAAGACAAATCTACCAAGACTGGTCAAAATGTGCAGAATGAGGTTGCCTAAATGCAGAGTGTTGTTGCAGTCAAATTTTGAAGGTCTTTCTCAACTCCAAATTGAGCTCATGATAGCTCATTGGAAAAATCTCTCTGTATTGATATCATTTAAATCATCAATAAAGTCATTTGAACATCCTAGCTAGGTGTAATATTGATTTTCCCAAGGTCACTCTAGAAGTGCATCAATCCTCCTGAGGCCAATGATGTTTTCGAAATTTCTCCCAAACCATAAAACCTGTATAAAAACTGAAAGAGGTTTTTTTCTTGGGTCAATGATGGACACAAGCATCTCTCACTTTTTTCAAATTCATATTTTCTTGCTCAGAAACATAGTTTGAAGAAAACCTATCCCAATATGTGGAATAGGGGATTTGTAGAAATGAAGGGAAATGAAGGGGATGAGGCGCTTCTAAATTATTGAGAAAATTTTGGGAAGTAGGGAGGGATGTTAGGAAGTAGGGGAAAGTGGAATTTCAAGGATTGAGTGAGGGGAAGGGGTCCAAATGGGCAAAACACAAGCCTAACCTAGAAAATTGTCAAATTGTAGCAATAAGCTAGGGTTTGTGGGAAAATGATGAATTTGAGGAATATCAGTGATGGGAATTGTTTAAGAAGATATATTAGGGATAGGGGAAGGTGTATGAACATCAGGACACAAGTTTTGTTGATCATTTGGCCATCCAAGAAAAATTACCTTCAAAACCCTAGGAGAGGGAAATGGGCCTTACCAAAGTACAACTGAAGCACGAACAAGGTGTAAAATGACCCATTGGAACCTGAAATGATGATAACTCTTTGAATGTTGGTACACTCAACCAAATGGTGAGATGGACCAACATTTGGAAAACTTTGAAAGGAGTGAAAACAAATCCTAGACCTAATACCTAGTGACCAAATTTTACTTGAAGACTCACTGAAATGACAAAATTTGACTTTGACATCCTAAGACCGCTTTGTAAGAGCATATTTGATCACTAGTGGAAGGTTTCAAAGACTGACACTAACATATTGGAAAGCTTATATAAACATTAAATTCTTATCATTTGTTTTTTTGGTTGGTGGACTATCAATTTACATGGCATGCCTTAATAAAAGTCATTAGAAAGTTATAAGAGGATTTTAAAATATAATAATATTACATTCAATTGGGAATCAAATGAATGAAAAATTAAAGTTAGCTATATCTTTACTATAAAATATTTATATTTTCTTTTGCATTTCATTTTTATTTAGAAATTGTAACACGGACCAAAGAGAAGCAACATAGATTTTTTATCTTTAGTATAAACCAAGTACAAAGGTTCATTGAACACAATGTAATTTGCTTTAAAAGATTGGTAATTGACATTAATTTAGTGTGAGAAGAGCCTACTTTTTTTAATGTGATAATCAAAGTTCTATATAACTAGGGAAGAAGGTGGGGTGCCCATTCCTTTAAAAACAAAAGTTGTGTTGGGGAATTTCCCCTCCTCTCACCACCACCCCATAAATGGAACTTCTCCTAGATGAATATTACACTAACAAGTTATGGAGTATTACATGAATTTAGAAATAATAAGAAAAGCTCAAATGTTTCCATTTGAAAGCCAATATTTATACATTCTCAATGGAGTATTGCATGAATTTAGCAATAATAAGAATAGCTCAAACGTTTCTATTAAGAATGCCAATATTTATACATGCCCATGAGAAAATTCTCAATTTATCATTTCCTACACTCTCTCAACAATTTTCTACAATCTCTCCACAAATATCTCAACTAATAATTCTTTATCTAAAATAAAACCTTAGAGACATAAAAAAAAATCCATAACAATAATTATTCTAGAATATGGCAAATGATCATTATTCTAACATTTCTACATAGGGGCTTCATTGGGGGAACAATACCATACCACATGCATTCATATTGGGGGATATATATTGAGGAAAAAATGGCATAATATATTGGGGGATATATAGGGGGTAAAGGGCTTTTATAATGGCAGATATAAAATATGGAATTCAAAGTTAATGAAAAGTATAAAGGGGTATAAAAAATGTTAATGAAAAAATGGAACCTAAAATATCTAGTGGAAGTATGGGTTTTTTAAATTAGGAAGGTGTACTAGGTTTGTATTTGTAGGGGGTTAAATAATGTGATTTTTAGATGTATTTTTGTTATCAAGAAAACTAGTGTCCATTCAAAACTGCTAGTCCCACTAAGACGGGCAGCTATCTTAGAAACAAACAAACTAAAGTTACTTATGTTTTCCTTTATGAGAGATAGATGAGAGAGAAGCAGAGAGTACCAACCTCAGTCCTTCACTAGTCTCCTTGCTCGTTTCCTCTCTCCCTTGATAGAGCTTTCGCCACTCCTTTCTCACTTGTCTCGCTTCAAAGAACACATGTAGAGTCAAGGCAGCAAAATACCATCAAAGCATAGAGATCTATAACCATAAACAATGTAGGATCAGATGTACATTAACCATATAAATGCATATACAAATACAAGATTCAGAGATATACAAGCATATGGAAGAAAACTCAAATAGCTTTATTGATAGAAGTAGTAGAAGAGAGGATTACAACCAAGCTATCTGATCCAGCATCATCCTCCCAGCATGAAAACCCTATTCACCTCATACAAAGCAAGATCACCCAACAATGTCTTCAAAGAGAAACCAACAGCACTTCCTTGCAAATTACAAAATTCCAGCCTCTGGATCTCTTGGATGAGGGATCCATATATAGATGTTTACAGGAGAGTGAGTCAGCTTTTGGGATTTTGATTAGTGTCATTTCACTGATAGTTCTTGGTTCCACTTGGAGATTTTAGATCTATTACTCATCCCTGGGCGAATTCAGAGAGGCAAGTGTCATTTGAGCAGTTTCTAGAAGATTCTCTAGGTTTCCACCTAGAAAACTGCTTCTGCCATTTGTCTGCTCTCACTCATCGCACCCTACAAAAGGGCCTTCTAGTATGCATCGTATCCCCCGTGTGTAATAGGTGAGATGCATCGCACCCTATGCATGGAGCAGTCTGTATGGTCCTGTTTTGACCAGTTCTGAGTAGTTTTTCATGGAGAACTTCTCGAAGATGATGTAATCAACTGACCTTGTTCCTTTAGGGTATGAAACAACACTTTTAGGGGTTTAGAAGCCCTTGGTTTATGGACATATTTGATTGGCGTTTCAATGCCCAAATATGTCTATAACAGTTTCCCCCTAAAGCATAAGGTCGTAAATCTTTTGATGTTGGGTGAAATGCTTTATAATGAGGATCCGAGGTTTTTCGAACTAGAAGGTGACCTATAATAAGATACAATACAATAAATTATCTTCATAATATTTTCATGATCTAGCTGAGGAGGGCATTCTCATGCTTAGCTTTATAAATTCATTTTCATGTACATAGGATAGACAATCGTCTGTGTGGCAAACTGATGATTCTGGTAGAGCCATCATCCCTTAGCTTGGATGATTATCTGTGCAGTAATGATGTACATTTGATGTCTTTATTTTCCTAAATATATCGTAGCCCGGATGGATGAAATTAGATCTGGGGTCTTCAAACTCGTTCAATCTTTTCCTGAAGTACAAGTCGATCCATGTGAGAAGATGTTCTGATGTCGAACATGGAAAGACATCGCCTGATTACCAACCAATGATGTAAGTTGTTAACAGGCGTGAGAGGAATCACCAATAATGATAATGACCCTCAAGGTACTGTAGTATAATTCAAGTGGTGTGAGTACATGAGTTGATCTCGAACACCACGCAAAATCTTTTGGTCAAAGGCCATTGATGTAAACATGTCGCTGGAAGTGAGAAACTTGCCATTGAGGCATGCAAGCTTCAAAGTACTGAAAGGGTTATTCCTCAGTCAACTTCTTGGATAATGAGCTGATGTCGACAAGAAGTGACTTGTCGTAGGAGGGCCTTAATGAATCCCACATCTACAACACGGAACGGAGAAAATGATTTTGTGGAGGTGAAAACAATTTGATGATACAAGTTTCAGGGTGGTGGTCATGAAAAATGGAGAGTGAAGGTATTGCAGCGGATGAGGCGTTAGCTAGGTTGGTGAATTCTCTGAGCGACTTCTCTTGAACATACCGGCGACACTGAAATGGATTAGTAGTGTTAACCCCAAGGTGGATGGTATGGTGGACCAATGGTGATATGACCGGTGAACGGAATAACCCAACTCGACTCAATCATGGTGACGTGAAAGTGTCATGTTCAAGAGCGACCTGCTACCAATGAAGCTATTCAAGTTTTCTTCCCTTTTTCCCCAGTCATTGCTGACTAGTACCTCTTTATTTTTGTCAAGCTTGAGGAGGATAACATATGCTTGTTCTATAATTTTCCCTTCAGGCAAACCCGTCGCTATGTTTTAACGAGCCTAGCGATAATGAAACTTGCTCTTGTCTGCATGGACAAGTTTGTCGCTATTTTTTTAACGAGTTTAATGACAAATATAACTTGGTCCTTTTCAATTTTAGAGAGTCTAAAAAGGGACGGAAAGGCAACTCCAGTGGTCCTTTTTCGTAATTTAATCCCTTAATTCCAAAAAAGTGTAAAATAATACGAAAGGGATGACTTTTCGATAGTTTTAATGAGCCGAACAAGACAAGCACTAGATCTTTTTGTGTAATGATCCCTCAGGTCCAAAAAGATTAAAATCTAGAGGGATGGCACTTCCGATTGCTTTAACGAGCTTGAGAGGCCAATTGCTCGGCAATCTTTTCATATTTTACGAGTCAGATGAAAAGAGCTTAAAGGAGACTCGTTTTTTGAGGAACAAGTGATGTTTTTGGATAGCAACTAGTTCCAGGTAAGGTTTGGAACTTTTCAATCACGGCAGTGTAAAGAAGGTGGCTAATATAATCACTCGTCACAGCTGTTCCTCAAAAGGGTAAACAATCAAATGGAGGTGTATGATCGGCTAAAAAAGCGTGGAGGTGATGGTAAGAACACGACCAAGGTTCAAAAGCTGATAATTACGCGATTGCAATGGTTATTTACCGAAGGTGGGGTTCATTTTTAATGAGCTTAAACTCTATGGGAACACTTGCTCATTGCTAGGCTTATTTTTTAACGAGCTTGAACTTCACGTAAAACTGCTCATGATGAGGTTTATTTTTTAACGAGCTTGAACTTTGCGTAAAACTACTCGTGATAATAGTCAGAGACGTTGATTTCACCATTAACACTATGTTCTTTTGACAGTCGTGTTGCTTGTTCAATTACTCCATCAAATTGATTAGAAATGTAAATACATGCTTGAAAAATGAGTTTAAACAACAATATTTTACTTGAACTACGTGAATAGTAACATAAAAATAGTTTTTACCTCTCATTTTTACCATTCAATTCAAATTTGGGATTTTTAGAGCTCTGGAGGTGTTTTCCCCTTTGATTTTCACCAGTTGATTCTGGTAGATTCTATGGACTATTTTCAGCACCGTCTAGACCAGGTAGGAGCTAATCTTGAGCTCTTCAATTGCATTCTTTCCTTTTCTGATTTTGAGCATGTTTTCATGTTCTTCTGGGCCTCTGGGTTTGAAAAATTCATTCTCTCCCCATCGCACCTAATGTACGTCGAAAGTTGCGATGCATATTGAGCTGGCCATTGGCCAGTTAGGATGCATCTCACCCAGTACACAGCTAGGGTGCGATGGGCACAAAAAGGAAAGTTTATGCACTATTTTTTCATGGAAATTTTGCTTTTTTTTTCCTGAATCAGGATCCTAATTCTTCTCTTGTTTTTTTTCAGAGATTCATCAGATCAATATGGTTGTTACATGGCATGAACATGAGCATGAAGAAGAGGACATGGTTGCTTTACATGATCCAGGTATGGTCACTGCTTTGCGGAACTGTGGTTTGCTCAAATTCTTTCGCATATCCAGCATGAGGCAACAAATCAATTTGTTGCAATATTTTCTCGATGCATGGGATCCTACCAACCAATTGTTCCAGATTCGAGGTAAATCCATCCCTTTGACAATTGAGGATATCTACTTCTTGACCGGTTTATCAAGGCGTGGTGCCCCTCTCTCACTATCAGGATCCGCCCGTGGAGGTGAATCCATGAGGGATTATATTCATCGATTCTGTAGAGATGGATCTCAGCCGAACAGGGATGGCAAGATCAGTATTCGAGATGTCACTGATCGATCCTTGAGGACTATCTTATTCACCTTTGCTTGATTGGCTGGTAGTGCAGCTCTTCATTTGGCCAATAGGTCCTATATGTAGTATGCTCTGGAATGCCTTGAACCAAAGGTATTCAACTGGTGTGATGCAGTACTTCCGGTTATAAAAGAACAACTCACCAAGGTGAAGAACGGAATATCTAAGAACTTTGGTTATGGTTCTATTCTGACCGCTTTTGCCTTGGAGAAGATCCCACTAATGCAGCCACAATACATTTCACTCGTACCGTCAGTACCGACGGAACCACGGATGCAGAGATGGGTTGATCTTATGGCCAGACATGCTGGTTAGTCGCAGATTTCATTCTCAAATGCCTTCTTTGAGTGGTTCGACCGTCAGGAGATGGTCTTTTCTCAGTATCCATATGCTGGGATGGATTTCCGGGGTGACTCAGATTTTGGTGCTGCCGGCTGGCGAGCAGTGGGGTGTTATAGGTAAAAGATATAACCATATCTCTGTTTATTGTTTTTATAATGTTCTTATGTCTTTTAAATGTTATCAAGACTAATCAAACTCATATTTTCATGTAGATATTGGACCAGTGCGACCAGAAGTGCACCCGAGCGTAGCAGTTGCCATTCCAGCAAGAGAGGCTATAGGGAGGGCTATCCTTCGCGATCTGGACGTAGTCGAGACCCTTGCAATATTGCAGGATCAGATCAAGGGTCTCACCCTTGGTATCTAGGATGTGAGGACTAACGAGTTACCTCTGAGATTACAGCGCCATACTATTGGCATGCCGAGTCGATGGACTAGGCTCTTATGTATGATCGCAGAGGCGATGACTTTTTATCACTAGCACCATTAGTCTAAGGTTCTTTTCTGCATTTTTGAGTTTTTGGGTCATGTGACCGATTTTGTCTTGGACACAGAACATTTTGACAAACTATAAACAGTTATATATATTTTTGATTTTCAGAGCTTTATTTTGGTTAAGTTATATGATCCTGATACAAATGTTGATTGAAATGCTTTCTTTTACAAATGCTGCAAATGTCTATCTAACACATAATTTGCTAATGAATCAGTTAATGTGTTTAAGTTTCTAGAAATGTGTTCATATCGAATAGAATCAAACTGACTTTCCAAAATCATGACCCTTAGCAACATACGATAGATAGCTGGATTCCAAACAGAATATATGACAGTAAGTTGTAGGATGACAAGTTGTGAGCCTAGCCTGACAAAAAGTCGGCGTATGCCACGTGGGATGGCATCAGAGAGAAGTTTTATCAACGCACTATACTCAACAATGTTGTTCGTTGATCGACCAACACATACTCCTCTGAAACTCACTAACACGCCGCTTGGATCAAAAATGGCCCAGGCCGCAGAAAATAGGTTCCGCATACTACAACTAGCTCCGTCGGCATATCCAATGAATGATTCCCATAGGTTCGACATCTGCAAAAAATGCAAGAATGGATTACCTAACCAAAATGATCACTCTTGACGAAAACAAAAATGTAACAAAAGCATATAAAGAGGTTACTACACTTAGTCAAGCATAGTAACGCTTAAGGTACAACCCGTTTTAGGCTTGCGTTAGTATAATTCCATCGTAATCTACTAGCTCGTAGGCTCCTTTTGCTAACACTCGTTTTATAATGTAGGGACCCATCCACAAATATTGGAACTTACCTGCTCCCAATTTATCGGATTGCTAATCGTAAAGCAAGACCAGGTCACCTTCTGAGAAGACAGGGGGTTTGACATTTTTGTCAAACTGCGTCTTAATGCATTTCTTATGGGCTTCATTAGCCAAGGCGGCATCACAACGGGTTTCATCCAATTGGATTAGTTCCAAGAAACAAGCCTCTTCCTCCGAAGTTCCAGGGAGAAGGTCAATTGTGAGCTTGAGAGATGAAATCTCACATTGAATTGGTAAGACGGCTTCCAGGCCATACACTAGCTGAAAGGGTGTAAACCTAGTCGCATTTCTTACCGAGGTTTTGTATGCCCACAAGGCTGAGTACAGGATTAGGTGCCAACTCTGTTTATGGACTCCAATCATCCTTTGCAGCATGCGCTTTAGGACTTTGTTGATGGCCTCAACTTGTCCGTTAGCTTGCGGATAATACGAAGTAGAACTGTCGTGGGACAATCCTAGTTTGGCAGCCAATTCGACCATCATGTGATTGCGAAAATGTGATCCATGATCTATGACTATAGCCTATGGAACACCGAACCTAGAGATTACATGATTGAAAAAGAAAAGAGCAGTCGTTTCGCTACTGTCGTTTAATGTAGGCATCACCTTGGCCCATTTCGTAAAATAGTCAACTGCGACTATGATATACCCATGCCCCCCGGCCGAGGTGGGGTTACATGTCATGAAATCTATGCCCCATTTGGTGAATGGCCCAATAGCAACTACTGGTTGCAAAGGTGTGGGTGGTATTCTGGTTTTGCGGTCAAAGATTTGACAAGCATGGCAACTTTTGACTACGGTTATGCAATCTTTGAACATTGTTGGCCAGAAGTAACCTACTCGTAAAATCTTTTGTGCCATAGCATAACTGGATTGATGCCCCCCACACGTGCCTGAATGGTAATCATTCAAGACTTTTTCAGCCTCCTCATGGGTGAGGAACCTTTGCAGAACTGTATCAATACCACGACGGTAAAGCATATCACCAACAATCATGTAGTCTTTTGCTTGGCATCATCGAGTACGTCGTTGTTGAAAGTGAGAGGTATTAGGCATATATGTTTGGGTTTGGAGATAGATGATTATATCTCCGTACCACGGATCGCTTGACGATATCAGAAACAAATATTCATCCACAATTGTTTCTTTGGATGTTGAATCGTTGGACGACGATGGGAAGTCGCATAGTAACTCCGCGAAAACTAGAGATTTCTTTGATTTGGATTTTACGAATTCTAGATCAAACTCTTGCAAAATAGCTATCCATTTTGAATATTTTCCCCCAAGTAACTGGCTAGACAGAATGTAAGTCATAGGGTTGCAATATGATAAAATGGTATTTTTGCGAAAGAGGATATAGTGTCGGAATCTTTGTACTGCTTGAACAGCTACAAGAGCCAGCTTTTCAACATAGGAGTACTTGCTTTCTATATCATTTAAGTTTCGGCTTAAATAATAGATAGGATGTTCGATTCCATTTTCTTCTTGAACTAAAACCATTGCGATGGCTGTATCTACTACAGCTAGATACAGGTTAAATTCCTTTTGATAATCAGGAGCATACATTAATGATGTTTTTATTAGGGATTCCTTTAGAGCATCAAAGGAAGCTTGCGCAACTTGATCCCAGTTGAAGGGTACTTCCTTTTTCAAAAGACATGTATAACCTTTAGCAAGTTTGGTGTAATTTGGAATGAACCTCGTCAGAAAGTTTGCTTTACCTTGGAGTTTTTGAATCTGAAGCAAATTTGAAGGTGGAGGCATATCGATGATTGCCTGAACCTTACATGGGTCGAGTCGAATTCCATCCTTAGAAACCATGAAGCAAAGTAAACGACCAGAACCGACACAAAACACACACTTGTGTGGATTGAGTCATATTTTGTAGTGTCGGCAACATAGAAATATAGCTCTCAAATGCCGCAGATGATTAGTCCGCTTTCGTGAATGAGCCAGAAGATCGTCGAGATATGGTTGAATGATGTTCTTGATGTCATGGAAGGCATAATTCATAGCCCTCTAAAAGGTTGCCCTTGCGTTCTTTAAACCGAAAGGTAATTTGTGGTACGCGAATGTGCCCCACAGACATATAAATGCAGTCTTCGACTGGTCCTGTGGGTGGATATTTATTTGATTATACCTGGAAAATCCATCCATAAATGAAAATATTTCGCATCCAGCGCATTCATCAATTATCTGGTCGATGAAGGGTGTAGGGTAGTTGTCCTTTGGACAAGCTTTATTTACATCCTTGTAATAAATGCACACTCTAGTCGTTCCTTGCTTTCTCATCACAGGAACAATATTTGATACCCAATCAGTTAGAGAAACCGAGTAAATGAAACCAGCATGTAAAAGTTTTTCAACTTCTGCCTTGATGGTAGCGGCTTTTTTCGGGTGCACCTGCCGAAGTTGTTGTCGTACTGGTTTGACATCTGGATACATCTTGATTTCTTGTTCAACTATTCTTGAGTCAATTCCTGGCATTTCTTCATATGACCATGCAAAGACATCTCTGAATTCGCGAAAGAGAGCGCAATATATTTCCAGTTCTGAAGAAGAACAAGATTTGTCGACATGAATATTCTCTACAACATTAGGTTTGATCGAGATATTTATGGCGATAGTTTCTTCAATATTGGACAGATTTCGCTTGGAATCCACCGTATTTACAGTATTTGATAGAAAATCAAAAACTGAAGGATGATCAAGGTCGTTGGAATAATCTTCGTTGTAATCTAGAAGATGGGAACGATGGTGGTAATCTTCCCATGGTGCCTCTCTTATCATCATCGACTGAATAATTCCTTCGTCTGTAGAATGTACATGTGACCAAGGATCTAAATATGTACCATATTATTTTGACCTATCTACCCAAACACTCGATGAGCGTTGATTTGGGTTTGCTGCCCAGGCTGAGAAAATTGATTGCTACAAAATTTCTATTGGGCTTGGAGGCAAAACCTGTTGATGATCCATGCTAACAATATGTTCGGAAATCTTTTGAATGGAAGATATCATATTGCAGGTTCCTACTGTTGCCACTTCTGCAAGATTACTCGGAGGCGGTAGGGAAAAAGTACCCATCAAGGTAGGGTCTTTCAGTATGCCTACTCCGACATTTTGAAGCGAATGAGAGCTTCCATGGATCATTGGAATGCTTCCTGTAACTTGCGAACTGTTGGGGAGAAAGGTTTGTTGATCAACGATGGTAATTCCTCCTTGGAAAGGAAATGCAATCTTTCTAAAGTAATTTGATACAACATCAGCCATGGCATAAATCTAGGGCCTTCCTAGTAAGATATTGTAATCAAGGTTTCCATCGATAACTTAGACGTCAATTTCTACTGTTTTTCCCCCCAGTTCGACTCGTAAGTTACTTAAAATCCCGTATGGGGTGTATGTTCGTTCATCGAATGCTTTTAATGTCATTGATGATCTTGACAAGGGTGGTGATCCTAAAGTTTTCCAACAACTCATTGATATAATGTAGGTAGATGCCCCCTCATCAATAATTTTTCGATGAACAGTTTTGTTGAGGGCTTTCACTTGGATGAGGAAAGCGAGTTGAGCTGGTAACTGAGGTTCAAATCCTTTATGATTAAAGGCCACAAGATTGGAATGTGTTGGGTCAATCCCACCTATTGCCAATAATAGAGCCTACTTTTGGGAGGGGCAATTTTGCAGTACTTCAAGTGTCGACATAGCAAACGACGATTGGGCCAGATCCTCTATTATATTATAATTCTGTGCTGCTCGGGCACGAGGATTAAATTTCGATTTGTGTACTACTCCCTTTGGCGGCTTTATTGTTAGCTCAGGAACGATGGGTGGCACAACTTCGGTTGAAGTTGTTGTCGAACTACTAGGTTGATTTGCAGCCTTGTTGTTCGACAGTTGTGGATTCCCGTAATCTTTATTCCTTGTCGATATCAAAGCATCATTTTGTTGTTTCGCTAGTAACTAGATTGGTTTCTGGGTTTGGAAATGGATCCGTTAAGACTGCTGAGGTTCTTGAACTCTTAAATATTTTCTTAACTTTAGCTCTATGTGCACAATCACTCGTCCAATGGTCTTCATCACATATGTGACACGATGAAGGAGGTTTCTTTTTCCCAGAAGGGTTTGCGGAAGATTTTTCAGGAGACGAATCATCCTATTTCTTCTTTTTGCTTTTCCATTTCTTCTTGCCCCCTAGCTGCTTCGGTTCTTTGCCTTTGTCATTCGACACGGCATTAACCTCCGAGGCAAGAAGTTCTTCATTTTCATTTTGACCAGAAACCGTACAGGCTTTATTAGATGTTTCCCTTGCGGTTTTTGTGCTGGTAGTACCTATCACGCCATCAGTGGCATGAGAGTCTTTGTTTGATTTAGGAGGAGGAGGAATGGAAAACTCTGGTCTAGGAGCATCAGGTATTTTGTCGTAGAGCATGCCAGACTGAGTATAGATCAAGTCTAGCTATTGCGCACGAGCAATGACTTGCTCTTCAGTGACAACTCCCCCCTTAGCCACATCTTTTGTAATAGAAGGTAACAATGACTTAATAAACCATTCAGCTAGTAGCTGATCAGGAACATATGTTTTTACCATTCAGCGACGAAATCGCCACTCATGAATATGATCAAATATGTGATTGGTTGTCGTCTGCTTAAAATTGGTAAGAAGCTCTATTCTTGTTTCATACCTTATGGGTAACTGAAAATGGGTTAAAAAGGTTGTGGCAAGGGCGTTGAAGTTATCGAATGAAGCTCTAGGCAATTTGATGTACCATTTTGCTGCCAGACCAATTAACGTTCGCTGAAATAGGCGAAGCCTAATCGAATCATCATTGAGAGTGTTGGACGAACACCACAGATGAAAGGTCATCACATTATTCGACGGATCTTCACCCGAATTTCCATTGAATTTAGGAATATCTGACGGAAGTTTATGAGGAATCGTCGGCCACCAAGGAGCATAAGTAATTGGATCATTTGTTAGCCGATTCAAATCTGGTAATTCCAACATTGCGACGAAAGGCAACTGTTGATTCAAGTTTGGCAAAGCATACCCAGGATAAGATGGGATTGCCTGAGCAGTGGGTCTTTGCATACAAGCATAATGCATTTGATGTTGATAACTTTTATAAGGTTGATGGGCATAACCATTATGATATGATTGATGGTTACCCTTTTGAAAATATGGTTGCCCATTAACCGCAAAGCTTTGTTGCTCAGGTCCTCGGTAAGCTTGCTGGAATTAGGATTGTTGATATTGCACCATCCATGGTTGTGAAGCCATTTGTTGTTGTCCAATACTAGATGCTTGACCAAGATGAGGGGTGATAGTACCCGTTTGAGCCTGAGTCACTTCAGTTAAGGAGCCACTTATCGGCGATTGTGGTTGAGTCGTTGAGACAAGAGGCTGTTGTATTACGACCTGAGAGACTTGAGGTTGACATACAATAGGTAGTGCTTGTACTTGCGACACCGTTACAATAGCCGGTGTAGTGGGAATATTCGACACAGGTAAATTTGGTTGCATTGAATATACAACTCTTGGCTGTTGAGGTAGTATTGGCACCCAACTACTGGATGAAATTCCAGCTTGACCTGAATTCTGTTGTGAACTCTCATATGGTTGTTCTCCTGGAGGGAAAAATGAAAAGGCATACTGCCCCCCATATGGCAGCAATCCAGTGTTCAAAGGGAAAATTGGTCCTTGTAGACTGGATTGCCCAAATTGATACTGTTGTGAAGGATCAATTTGCTGAGACTCAACATAAGAAATTCCAGATGTTATTCCGAACGAACAAACGGGAACAGACCATACTGTCGAAATAGTCCCTGGGTGGACTCCATCTAGCAGTTGAGAGCTAGTTGGGACAAATGGTATACCAGCGAACATTGTCGGAGTAGTGGCAGGAGGTTCTGCTACTACTGTATCAGATGACACAGTCCTAGATGTCGATGGTTGTTCAGACATATTGAGTCTATCCAAAATACTTCCTAACGATTTTACAGGAACTTGTGATGAAGGTTGACTTCTGAATTAGAAAGATATAGGTGGATCCCAGTTCCAAAATGCAGTGGGGTACTAGATGGAATATCCTCCACAATCTCTTCTATTGCAATCATTCCAGGTGGAAGAGGCAAACCGTGAGGTCCGTAAAATATTTCTGGTGCCGAAGAAGGTACACACTCTACAGAAATAGATGTTGGAGGGTTGACACCTTCTGGATCAATCCTAGACGGAGCTGGTTCAGGAATAGATGTGTTTACCGTTACAGTAGGATCAGTTCTAGTGTCCTCTTGTAACTGTGGGACTTCTTCTGTAGAGGCAGGGATACCATAAATAGCTGGAGTAACTGGAGTTTCTGAGGATGTTGAAACACAAGTTTCAAACAAACCAGGAGACTTTGACCTAGTTAAACGAGATTGCTTGGCCCGAAATGGTTTCATTTCGGGAGTCAAAGATGGTTGACTCGTTAGTCTCCGCGAACGACGGGGTTTTGATTGACTTTCTTCCACAATTGCGAATTACTTGATCAACTCAAAAGAAAAAGGGGAAAATGTTATTTCAAATTAAATCAATTTTATGACGCTTTGACACAACTTGCTTTTTCAATTTTTAAGAGTCGAGAAAAAGCTAAAGATGACTCTAGTCGCCTTCAATTTTTAATGAGCCTGAAGTGACAAGTGCTTAGATGGACCTTTTCTTTTAAGGAGTCTGAAAAGGAACAAAAGTGACTACTCTGGAGATCTAGACAGAGGGGATTACCAAACCAATCATAAAACTACAGAATACTTTTTATGGTACAGCAGTCAATCTTCCCGAATGCTGTGTTCAGTGCATTGCGATCGATAGGGTGGTAGACACGGCTTCCTAAGGATAAAGGATGTAGCCTATTGTGGTCTCCCAATATATACTCAACGGTACGTGGGAGCACAAGTCCGTACTAGCACTTTCCGTCTCAAAGAGGAGGAATCACCCAACCTATGATGAAAGTGATAGTTACCATGATTTACGACACCAGAATATGTCTCTAGCCTAGACTTCTAAATGTTGTGTGTTAGGTTCCAAAGCGTTTTTATGTTCATTGAAGTTTATTTTACTGTTGATCTTTCTTAAGAAGTTTTCCTTTAAGTTTCACCGCGTGATGTAGATATACAATTCCTAAATATTCAATTTAAGATGATAAACAGTCGTTTACTTTCTTTTTGCAATGAAAATCGTAGCTACTAAGGAAAGAGAGATGAAATTCTTTCAACATAGAGCAGAGAGCACACACTAGATGCACTTTTCCTAAATCAACTTCAACATGCAGTCTTAATGCAAATGCACATGCATGTATTGTTTTTCAGTTTCCTTAATGTGAGAATGAAAAAAATAAAACTAAGTATAGATCTGAAATATCTTCTTTCAAAGCGACAATACTAACAATTTTCTTTTCAAAAAATGAAAGTAAGGTCAAGACGACACTTTGCGGTTTTGAATTTAAACTGCTTTCGACACTTGAAATACTATTAATTCAAATCAAATACAATGGAAAAAGTGTAATCGACTATCTAAAATAGGAATGATTTGTGACATTCTTTTTCTTGACTAAAAATGACACTTGCGACACTTTCAAATCAAAAGACGACAATTCGATTAAGCTACTATTTGCAAAGGAGAACTGTAAATGATGAAAAATATATGAAAAACATTCACAATTCCTTCTGATGGATGTTGAATAATGCAAAGGAATATGGTTTCAATAGAGATATATTGATCACAGACAGCAAAACCACTGAATAAAGCTGAAGACAATGAAGAAAAAACCAAAATCTAGAGGCAGAAACAGTCTCATTCAATCATCGCACCTGTAACACAAGGAAACAGGGATGCATCTCACCTGCAACACACGGGAGGTGCGATGCATCCAGGTTGCCAAGAAGAGACATTGCGATGATCCAGGGATGAGACTGTGCTTGGTTTTCACTCACAGTTTGCAGCTAAGTTCAGGGATTTAGGTTGAGCTAATGAATGTTAGTAAAAACAAAGTATAGGGGCTGATCTAATGAGGTTATTTGAGCTACCACCAGGGCACTTAGGATGTTTGCAAGCTAGATGTTCAGTTCATAAACCAACCCGGAGATTGACTGAAGCAGCGTTGATCTACTTTGCAGTTGCATAGAAAAAGTAGTTCGAAGGCTAGCTGGCTTAACTTCAGGCTCCGTCTGTGGTTTATAAAGCAAACAACAGTAACAAAGCAAACAAACTATTCACTTCTCAGTGGAGTCGCCATTTTGTTATTGGGAAAACTAGTGTCCATTCAGAATTGCTAGTCCCACTAAGATAGGTAGCTATCTTAGAAACAAACAAACTAAAGTTACTTATGTTTTCCTTTATGAGAGATAGATGAGAGAGAAGCAGAGAGTACCAACCTCAGTCCTTTGATAGTCTCCTTGCTTGTTTCCTCTCTCCCTTGATAAAGCTTTCGCCACTCCTTTCTCACTTGTCCCACTTCAAAGAACACATGTAGAGTCAACGCAGCAAAATACCATCAAAGCATAGAGATATATAACCATAAAAAATGTAGGATCAGATGTACATTAACCATATAAATTCATATACAAATACAAGATCAGAGATATACAAGCATGTGGAAGAAAACTCAAATAGCTTTATTGTTAGAAGTAGTAGAAGAGAGGATTACAACCAAGTTGTCTGATCCAGCATCATCCTCCCAACATGAAAGCCCTCTTCACCTCAGACAAAGCAAGATCACCCAACAATGTCTTAAAAGAGAAACCAACAACACTTCCTTGTAAATTACAAAATTCCAGCCTCTGGATCTCTTGAATGAGGGATCCATATATAGATGTTTACAGGAGAGTGAGTCAGCTTCTAGGATTTTGATTAGTGTCATTTCACTAATAGTTCTTGGTTCCACTTGGAGATTTTAGATCTCTTACTCATCCCTGGGCGAATTCAAAGAGGAAAGTGTCATATGAGAAATTTCTAGAAGATTCTTTGGGTTTCCACTGAGAAAACTACTTCTGCCATTTGTATGCTCTCACTCATCGCACTCTACAGAAGGGCTTTACAGTATGCATCGCACCCCCCGTGTGTAATAGGTGAGATGCATCGCACCCTATGCATGGGGTAGTCTGTATGGTTCTGTTTTGACCAGTTCTGAGTAGTTTTTCATGGAGAACTTCTGGGAGATTATGTAATCAGCTGACCTTGTTCCTTTAGGGTATGAAACAACAATTTTAGGGGTTTATAAGCCCTTGGTTTATGGACATATGTGATTGGGGTTGCAATGCCCAAATATGTCTATAACAATTTTGCAATATGTAGTCAAATTAGGGTTATTGTTTAGTATGCCATGAACACACGTGATATGTGGGAGGCTCATTGAGTGAAGCCCCTATGCATTTCTCCCCCATAATGATGATTTGGAGAAATACCAAGATCATCCCTGAACTTGTAGAACTTTTCTTATGGTAGTTATTTGTTGAATATATTTGCAACTTGATCTTCTATTCTGAAATACATGATCTTGATCAAACCTTTTTGAACCAAGTCTAAAATAAAATGATGTTGAATATGAATATGTTTGGTCTTGTGAAAAATTGGATTCTTGGTCATTTAAATAGCACGTTTATTATCACAAATCAACCAAGCAGGTTTCTCCTATTGATCATGTAGATCTTCAAAAACTCTTCTTAACCATACTACTTCACAAGTTACTACTACTCCTACTTATTTATACTATGCTTCGATTGTGGAGAGGAAAAATATAGGTTTATTTTGAGTATTCCAATAAATTGTTGTTGAACCCATGTTGAATGAATATCCCAAAGTTGATTTCCTATCATCCAGGAAACCTACCCTGAATCTATATAACCAATCAGCTTGAAATACTCTATAGAATTGTATCCTAAGCTAGATATCTCAAAATCCTCTTAGCTTCCTTCCAATGCAACTCCTTGATATTCAAAAAATCTTCTTTTTGCTTCTACTACTTTATATTATACTTCAACTAAGGAGAGGGAAACTATAGGTTTCTTTTGAATACTTCAAGAATTTTTTGTTGAACCCATGCTGAATGAATGCCATAAATTATATTTCCTATCATCCATGCAACCTACCCAATATGAATCTGTATAACTAATCAACTTGAAATCCTTTGTAGAATTGTATACTAAGCCATACCCAGTTGTACCATGCAGATATATCAAAATACTCTTAGCTACCTTCCAATGCAATGCCTTGTGCTCTAACATAAATATAGATACCATATTGACTGTAAAAGATATCTCTGGTCAAGTTTTAGTTAGGTAGGTCATACTTCCAAACAAATGACAATATAGAGTGGCATCAATTGGATTAGAGTCATCATTTCTATATACCTCCAACCCCACTTTCAAAGGAGTTGCAACTATTTTGTAACTCATCATGTTGAACATCTTTAGAATATCCCAAGCATACTTGGCTTGTCACATAAAAATACCATCGTTTGGCTACCATACTTCATTGCCCAAGAAACAATGTAACTTCCCAAGATATGTCACTTCAAATTATGTAATTATGTTTGACTTAGACCTTATCATCAACGTAAAGTGTAAGAATAAGAATGTCTTGTTTTGACCATAGAATACGAAGATTAAGTTCATATGAACTCTTGACTAAACCATGATCCTGGAAATACTTATCAATTCTTGAATACCAAACCCTTGGTGCTTTCTTCAACCCATACAAAGCTTTCTTTAACCTATACTATAGAAATTTTGAATAATATAACACTTATTCACAGAGATTATCCTGATTATACACTATTTGCGGAATGCATGCATAATACATAACCTCCTCTACGTTGATCATCAATTTGCAGAATCAAAAACAATCACATGTGCACATTGAAACATCAATCACACATATCAACACAGTATGTACTGGGGAAAGCATACAGCTGAAAACCCCCAACTATCTATACATTATAATGATAGAGAACATGTAACAATACATAGTACAATACTCCTCACAAGTACTCAGTACTATCTCCACCTGCTACACGCAAACTAGCTCAGATCTGAATCAAGTCACAGGTTCAAATCTCCTCCATTGTTTGCCTGCCTCTACTGCGCAATCCAGAGTTGAGAATAGGAATGATCCAAGCTCGTTTTCCTTGGCTTGTACTGCACAATCCTCATTGGCAATCTCAATCACTGATTGTGCAAATCTCATGCACAGTTATAGTCACAACTGATAGTAGTCTCCACCTCTAACACCTATCTCCACTGAACTGTCCATGCACTAAGTTAACTGATGTATTCTTTAGCTGCTTTATGAGTTAATAATTAGTGAATTAATTAATAACTAATTCACATCACTCATCACTAGTGTGTTCTACAATTATACTAAATACAACTAGTTCAACTAAGTCAAACTGAACACAACTCCATCAACTCCTCAATCAACTCCACCAAACTCAATCACTTGAGTTCTAACTGAAGTCCATCATGCAATAGCTCAACTAACCCATGAGAAAATCGTATTTCCTTCTGGCAGTTGCATGTGCCACATTCGTAGCTCGAACTGAAGTGCTCCAAGAAGATAAGATAATGTTTATAGTCCAAATATTATTAAGAGCTAATAATATTCGACTGTTCTATTTTTAGCCTGGCAGTCTAAAAATAGACTCCGCCCATATGTCTAAAAATAGAAGTCCATCTATTTTTACCAACATGACCAATCATCCACAAATAGCATCCTGCAACTCATATACCATGATCCATATGTCTAAAAATAGACTTTGTGCCAAAAATAGCATGCGGGCCCACTTAGTGAAGGCGACTTCTTTTCACTAAGCTCCATCATCTTGTTGCATTTTCAACACTCCCTCTCAACAAGATATGGATTATCTGCAACCCCTATCCTGCCTCGGTGGTATTCGAATTTTCTCTTGGTGAGCGCCTTCGTCAAGATATTAGCATCCTGATCCTCCGTGGGAATGTATGAAAGTAACATGATTCTCCGCTGCACACAATCTCTGATATGATGGTACCTGATGTCGATGTGCTTGGATCTATCATGAAATACCAGATTAGCCGAGAGTTTAATGCAACTCTGGTTATCACAATAAATCACAGTAGGCTCCAAGTGTGACCCGAACAACCCGAACAGGATCTTTCTCATCCATATAGCCTCGCATGTAGCCAAACTTGCTGCCATATACTCGACCTCTGCCGAACTGAGTGCCATGGATCTCTGCTTCCTGCTGTACCAAGAAACTGTTGTCGACCTGATACTGAAGATCCCTCCAGATGTGCTCTTTCTGTCTGTTGGGCTCCCTGCCCAATCTGCATCCATGAAGCCACATAGCTTCACCTCATCCTCCTGTATGTACCACAATCCATATCCCGATGTGCCTCTAAGATAACACAATACATGCTTGCCTGCCTTCCATAAGAGCTTGGTTGGCTTAACCATAGCTTGTGAAAGTTGATTAATAGCATATCATATATCGGGTCATGTATTGACCAGATACATAAGCGACCCCACCAACTATCGATAAACAGTGGCATCTACTACCTTCGCTGAAGTAGCATCCTCCTTCCTCCAACCTCCAGGAAGAGGAGTATCAACAGGCTTGCAGCCATGCATGTTGAACTTCTCCAGTATCTCCCGAGCATACTTACCCTGAGAAACAAATAGTCCATCACTGCACTACCAAATTTCCAATCCCAGGAAATAATGAAGGAGGCCCAAGTCCTTCATCTCAAACTCTCTAGCAAGATCATACTTGCATGAAAGTATCAGCAGCTCATCTCCTGTCAAAATAAAATCATCTACATAAAGTACAATGATAAGAAACTTACCCTCCACCACAATCTAGTATAGGTTAGGATCCGCCTCACTCTTGGAGAATCCAATTCCGGTGAAATAACTATCTATCCATGTGTACCAAGCACGAGGTGCTTGTTTCAACCCATATAGCGCTCTCTTGAGCCTGCACACATGTGACTCACTGCTGAAGATCTCGAAACCTTCGGGCTGCTCTATGTACACCTCCTCCTCAATGACTCCATTGAGGAACGTAGTCTTCACATCCATCTGATGAATGTTCCACCCCATCTACGCTGAGAGAGAAAGAATCGTCCGTATGGAAGAATACCTTGCGACAGGTGCAAAGGTCTCCTCATAATCGATCCCCTCTATCAGTGAGAAGCCTCGGGCAACAAATCTTGCCTTATACTTCTCCACACTCCCGTCAGCTACCTAATTCACTTTGTAAATCCATCTCGAACCCACCACTGATTTCCCCTCTGGTCTTGGGACAATCTCTCATGCACTGTTTCTGAAAATCAAATCATACTCTTCCACCATGGCATCTACCCATGCGGGATCCTCCACAGCTTCCTCAAAAGAGGATGGCTCAGTCACGACACATTTTCTCACAAGAGCCATGTATCTAGTGTATCGATCAGGTGACTGTCTCTGTCTGCGCTGTCCTGTAGGTGGTCCTACAACCTTCTCTGCATCTTGAACCAATCGCTCAGCTTCTGTAGTGCGCTTTCGCCCTCTGATGGTTGGCACTGCATGAGTGGTCTCTTCCACTCCATGAACTTCATCTTGTGGTTGATTCACGTCCTGAAGCTCATCCTTAGGAACTAATATCTCCTCATCTGCATGCAAGTGTGGCTCCCTCTCAAGCGAACACTTCATGGCTTTCTCCTCCTGAAATTTGATATCTTGTCGCACAACAGTCTTACGACTATCTAGAAAATACACACGATAGTTGTGGGGTGTATCAGTGTACCCCACAAATATCCCAACTTCTACGGTCGGCTCCAGCTTCTTCCTAGCATCCTTCGTCACATGCATGTAAACGGGAGAACCAAAAATCCTCAAATGGGAAATATCAGGCCTCTTACCAAAATAAGCCTCCTCGGGTGTACTCATGCCAAGTATCTTGTGAGGACAACTGTTCTACACATATACTGCAGTATTGCATGCCTCCGCCCACAAGCGAAGGGGTAGGCCCTGATCATGCAACATCGCCCGTGCAGCACCCACGATCGTTCTGTTCTTCCGCTCAGCAACCCTGTTTTGTTGTGGGTTATGAGGAGCTATGAGCTCTCTTCGAATCCCTTCTATGCTGCAGAATTCCTTGAACTCGGCAGAGATGAACTCACCACCATTGTCGCTCCTAAGAGCCTTCACCTTCTTCCCTGATTCCTTCTCGACCAGTGATTTGAACTCATAGAACTTTGAGTATGTCTCGCTCTTCTTCTACATGAAGAAGATCCATCACTTCCGAGAGAAATCATCAACAAAGATCACATAGTACTTGTGCTTTGCTGTTGAAGCTACTGATAAAGGTCCACACACGTCTGTGTGAATTCTCTCAAGGATCGTCGTGGCACGACTATCCTTCCCGTGAAAGGTGGCTTTCACAAATTTTCCCAAAGTACACCCTTTGCACTGATCTGACTTCACAAGAGTGCTTTTAGGAAGCCCAGTAGAAATCTGCTGCAGTGTCTTCAAGGCTCCATGGTGAAGGTGGCCCAATCTCTGGTGCCACAACTTAACATCATCCCGACTCACCAATCCTTCTGCCTTGCATGCCATTGTTGCACAGCCATCTACATGCAATTGATAAAGGTTCTTGACTCGAACCCCTATCTTTCGGGTTTCTCCAGTTGTCTTACTGCACAGGAAAGCCTTTCCCTCGCTGAAAACAACATCATATCCCTTGTCTTCTAACATCACCACAGAGATAAGATTCTTCTTCAATCCTGGAACATGCATCACTTCCTTCAATACGAAGGGTTTACCAGACTCCCTCTCAAAGGAAATGGTACAGATATCGGTCGCACTGTATCTACCATCATCGCCCATCTCGATGTGCACTCCAAGATCTTTCTCATCCAGATCAGAAAACAAATCTCGATCTCCTATCATGTGAAAAGATGCACCACTTTCCAAGAACCATACCGATCCCATCACACTTGATACCAAGCATGTGATCAACGAAAAATCCAGCTCAAACTACGAGGCTAAGGCCTCTCCCGCTGCAGATCCAGCAGCTTGCTTATTTTTCTTCTTCTGCGGACAATTTGTGGCATAATGTCTGTGCTGGTGATAGTGAAAGAACTTCACCTTGGACATGTCCTGCTTCTTTCCTTTCGCACCGGAATGAGAAGCTTTCTTGTTCTTCCCCTTCTTTGCTTTGGCAGCCAAAGCGCAATTTTCTTCATCAGATGCCTTTGATGAAGATCTGTCCCTAGTATTCCACCTGATCTCCTCTTGCACAAGATCCGACCAAAGTCTCTCCCATCCTGGCAATTTCTCCCGACCATTGATAGAGTCCTGATAGGAATGCCAACTCTTCGGAAGACCAAGGAGAGCCAAGCTCACCAAGTCCTCATCATCGACAGTCACCCCCACACTTCCCAGCTCATCCTGGAATTGAGTGAACTTTGTGAGATACTTGGGCATACTGTCTCCTTTCTCACACTTAATGTTTCTGAGTTTATCCTTGAGCGCCAACTTCCTCTGTTCGCTCTTGCTTTGGAATAAATCTATCAATGCTTTCCACATCAAGTATGGAGAAGCCTTTCCATGTAGGTTGGATACATTGTGATCCTTCACGCCCTCCAACAGAATCCTTTGACACTTTGTTGTCTTCTTTTTCCAAGCCTCAACGTGAGCAGCATCAGTAGGCTTTAGGACCTCAACCTCTATGAACTCCTTCAGCCCATTGTCATCTAACATCCATCCTATCTTTCCATGCAATATAATTCGAGCTGCCTTCAAGGGCATACTCCAATCGCAATCCGTTGAAAGACATTTCAACTTCAACACCAAGAAAACACTGCTACAAATTCGAATTCCACCAGCTTAAAACTCAACCACTTCTGATCTAAAATTCGTGAGAACAAATTATTTCTCATACAGAGATTGACTGTATGGGCTTTTACCAGATATCTCACCTTCCAAAAGAAGGATGAATCCAGAGGCTACCTGGCTTGATTACAGACTCTACCTGAAGAAATAAAATGTAATCACTTTCTGAATAATAGATCTGATGATCAACTTTGCTCTGATACCATGTAGAAATTTTGAATAATATAACACATATTTACAGAGATTATCCTGATTATACACTATTTGTGGAATTCATGCATAATACATAACCTCCTCTACGTTGATCATCAATTTGCAGAATAAAAACAATCACATGCGCACATTGAAACATCAATCACACATATCAACACAGTATGTACTGGGGAAAGCATACAGCTGAAAACCCCCAACTATCTGTATATTATAATGATAGAGAACATGTAACAATACATAGTACAATACTCCTCACAAGTACTCAGTACTATCTCCACCTGCTACACACAAACTAGCTCAGGTCTGAATCAAGTCACAGGTTCAAATCTCCTCCACTGTTTGCTTGCCTCTACTGCGCAATCCAAGGCTGAGAATAGGAATGATCCAAGCTCGTTTTCCTTGGCTTGTACTATGCAATCCTCATTGGAAATCTCAATCACTGATTATGCAAATCTCATGCATAGCTATAGTCACAACTGATAGTAGTCTCCACCTCTAACACCTGTCTCCACTGAACTGTCCATGCACTGAGTTAACTGATGTATTCTTTAGTTGCTTTATGAGTTAATAATTAGTGAATTAATTAATAATTAATTCACATCACTCATCACTAGTGTATTCTGCAATTAGACTAAATACAACTAGTTCAATTAAGTCAAACTGAACACAACTCCATCAACTCCTCAATCAACTCCACCAAACTCAATCACTTGAGTTCTAACTGAATTCCATCATGTAATAGCTCAACTAACCCATAAGAAAAGTGTATTTCCTTCTGGCAGTTTCATGTGCCACATTCGTAGCTTGAACTGAAGTGCTCCAAGAAGATAAGATAATGTTTATAGTCCAAATATTATTAAGAGCTAATACTATTCGATTGGTCTATTTTTAGCTTGGCAGTCTAAAAATAGACTCTGCCCATATGTCTAAAAATAGAAGTCCATCTATTTTTACCAACATGACCAATCATCCACAAATAGCATCCTGCAACTCATAGACCATGATCCATATGTCTAAAAATAGACATAGTCTAAAAATAGACTTTGCGCCAAAAATAGCCTGCGGGCCCACTTAGTGAAGGCGACTTCTTTTCACTAAGCTCCATCATGTTTTTGCATTTTCAACATATACATGTGATCTTATTTTCCTATAATTTCAAAACATTTGAGCTACTTTACATAGATATATTCATCTACATAATTATTTAAGAATGTTAATTTAACATCCATGTAATGAATTATCCACTTCTATTGGTGAAAAGTTGGACAGAAAGAGCAGAGTGGAGGTGTCTGAAAAAAATGGATTCAAAATAGGGTTTTATAAGTTGGTGGGTGGATTTCCCTCACCTAGTATACCTAGTGTAGTGTAAGAGGGAAATTTTGTTCATCCGTCCTTTGTTTTTTCTCAGAATGGCACAATTCCTTGTGGGTGGAAGATATATTTCTCTTCTTGTTTATTCGCTTTCTTTGAATCATTTTTCCTTATCAAATCTATGTGTTCCTCTCAGGGGTCTGGAGGTGTGCTAATACGGTACTATTTGAGTGGTGGAATCATGGATAACTACAATATGGCTCATTATGACTCGGTGACCCCATTCAAGGGGCCTATTTTTCCCCACTCTAATGGTTATGGTCCCTATGGGGAGAAACCCACCTCTTTCATTGGGAATTTTGAAAGAGGGTTTCCTTTCTCTAGTGGGTTATCTTGTTCAGTAGACCATTTTCCTTCTAGAGGTTCTCAGTCCCCTCTCATCAAGTGTCTAGATCTCATGTCAGTGGTTTCTTAGGTAAACAATTCTAATGATCCCATGATTTTCACTCATGCAATTAGTGAAGGTGGTTTCCCTTCTATAGTGCCACCCTCAACTCGTGTTGGGTTGTTAGATCAGGAGATAAGGAGAACCCTCCAAATAATAAAAAATAAGCACAAGGTTTTAAACAATGATAAACTCTCATCTCCATATAACCTATGTATTGGATAGGATGTGGAGATGTCTTAGGCTATGGATTTAGCTGGGAAATTGTTTGTGGGTCATGATAGGGGCCTTAAATTTTGTATGGAGACTCTCGTTGAATGGCGGGACCAAAATTTAAGTCTGAGAGTCTTAGAGGCTCCCGATATCCTTCTGTTAGCAAAGGGTTGTTTACAATTAATATTGAAATCTCACGAAGTAGTGAAGTTAGTGGCAAAAGAGAGTTAGTACATCAATTACACTCCAATTATTTTCAAGTTCTAGTCCCCTATGATTGATTTTGGAAAGGAGAGGCCCGATGTGGTTCCAGTGTGGGTTTTCTTCCCTGGTCTGTCGACCCACATGTGGAACCTCCAAAGTTTCACCAACTTAAGGAATAGTCTGGGGTGCTTTCTAGGGTGCTTTCTGGAGGCAAACTACTCCTTCAAAGAGATGAAGGATTTATAATTTGCCAAGATTTTAGTCAATTTGGACCTTTGAAAGAAACTCCGTGAAATTATGAAAATAGAGAAGGGTTATGTGAGGCTACAAGTTTTATATTATGAAGGTCTTCTGTTCCATTTCCAGACGTGCCATAAGTATGGTCACCTAGTTCAAATTTGCAATCTTCCTTTCAAGAAATCATAATTCTCAAATAAGGAATATAAAAAACAAAAGATTGATGGGGCAGCCCTGGTTGAAGAAGGGGGCATTCAATTAGAAGTAGGTGTGGTATCTAAGTTCTAGGCATTGCTCAGTTTTGTGATGCCTAGCTCCATGTTGACTTCTCTTTTGCTCTTCTAGCATAAAGAATCATCCTCGGCTCTTCTAACAATGGGATTTTAGTCAGTGGCACACACCTCGATTCCTAGTACTTTTTCCCCCTTTCCTCTTGTATCTCTACTTGTTATTTATTTTTATGATCTAGGAAAAGATTGGGATTTTTCTTTAGTGGGTACGGATTTTGTGGTCCCTAGGAAGTTTTTCACTCCTTTATTCCCTATAAAAACCTTTTTTTTTATTCCCCGTGGTTGTTTGGTTTACTCTTCTCCAAGTATGTCAGTTTACTCAGGGTTTTTTGGTTTTTTGAATGGGATTGATATTTTATACAATCCTAGGTTGAGGCTAGTCCTCTTTGTTTCTAAAGGCCCTTTAGGTAGAATGGGGCAAGTCTTTATCTTTGGGCTTATTGTGTAGGGTAGGGGGAAAGGATCTCATATATATCAAAGTAAATAAAAGGCCGAAGATGAAATGGTTGTGGGTAGTAAATCTTATATTGATGGGGATCTTAGACGTTGAGAGCCTTTCATGGGGTGCAAGAATGAAACTTCTCTCTTTTAATTATAAAGGGTTGGTAAGTAATCCCAAAAAAATCTCCCTTCGAAAATTTTCTTAGGTGGAACAACCTAATGTAATTTCTCTACAAGAAACTCTTGGGGATGGGGACACCATTTCAAATTACTTAGATTCCATCCTCCCCTCCTATAATGTTTTTTCATTGGATGTTTGAGGTCGATCGTGGGGTCTAGCATTAGGGTGGGATTCATGGAAAATCTAAGTTAAAAACTTTTGGGGTATCTCCTCTAGCCTTGGCATGGTTGCCTTCTGTGTGGAACTAGATATCACCTTTACTTTCATCAATCTATATGGTCCAAATGAGGGTCAAGTTTCTTTCTGGAACAATTTTTTTGGAAAGTATATATTAAATGTGGAAAACCTTATTATTGGTGGTGATCTAAATTTCTCTTTTGTAGTTGTCGAATCATGGGGTGTTCGTGCCATAATTGACCCCCTCATAGATTTTTTTCTCTCAGCATATTAAATCTAAGAGACTATCTGATATTTTTCCCAAGCACATCAAGCTCACCAGGAGGAATATGCATGTGGAGGAGGATCATATTGTAAAAACATTGGATCAAAATCTTGTGGTTGTGTACATGGCACCCAGCATTCTTCTTCTCCATCAATGGGTGGATTCTAGAGGTGAATCATAGCATGCCCCTATTCTGTTATAAATCAAGGGTCATACCCATAAGCATGTGATCCCTTTTAACATGAACTCAAATTGGATTAAGGAGGAGGGATTTTCTTAGACGATCGGGGCCAATTAGCATCCTTTTGAGGTGAGCTTTGGGTTTTCTGCAACTTCCCAATTTAAGAATAATTTGAAACAAATTAATTTTTTGTCGAAGGAATGGGCTAAAACTATTCGTAAGGAGGAGGAGGAAGACCTAGTGGAAATCGAACAACATATTGAAGCTTTCGCTAACTCTAGTGTTGGTGGATTTTGCACACTAGAATCTAGGGAGAATCTATGTATTCTTGAAACTAGAAGAAAAGATATTCTAGACAATAAGGAAGTTATTTGGTGCCTTCAAACAGGGCTATTTGGATGGATTGTGGTGATGAAAAGACAAAGCTTTTTAAAGCCTATGCTAAAGTCATAAATTTTTATATATTATCTGGCGTATGGAGGGGCATGATGGTTGAGAGGTCTCGCCACTTTAGGGTCTCACTTCTCTGGGCATGGCACATTTTTAATCTACCTTCAAGGAACTAGTGGGGTCTACTATTGTCAAAGCAATTCGTGTGGCTCAGTTTTTTCCAATCTTTGTAGAGGTTGATGATAATAGAGATATGATGGAGGAAGTGTACAAATATGATCTAAGGTTGTTTTATCCAGATTTAAAAAATATAAGAGCCCAGGTCCAGATGGTTGGGCTATGGAATTTTTTACTACTTACTTTGATACTATGGGCTCAGACTTGTTACGAGTTGTAAACAAATCTAGGAGGGAAGGTAGGGTGTTGTCAGCCTACAATTCTACATTTATAACCCTAATCCTTAAGGTTGAAAAGCCTGTATATTTTGAGTATTTCATCTTATATCTATGCAACTATCTACAAGTTAATATCAAATGTCATAGCTCGAAGGATTAAGTTATTCTTTCAAAGTCTATATCACTAGAGAAATTGTTAGAAAATCATAAAGGTAGAAAAAATTTCTTTATTTTGATAATTAGTTGTGATATTCTTATGTTCCTTTTAAATTTATTATGTTCTTCTTTTACTTTAGCTCATAAAATAATAAAATGAAGATCACATACATCAGATGTAGGTGAACAGCTAGGGGAAAATCCATATCTAGGGGAAAACACAATTAACGACTCTTCCTTTAATAGTTTCATGAGATGATCCAAGACTTCTTGACCTAGACTCAAACTTCATCCAATCACCAATTCAGCCCTTCCTTTAATTTGTATATGATAACCTTCCAGTAACTTTGACCTAGCACTTTTATCTTCAACTTCCCTAGCAACAGAACTTCGACCTAGTAGGAAACTTTGACCCCGCAGAAACATTGACCTAGCAGAAAATTCAACCCAACAGAAGCTTCGACCCAGCAGAATCTTCTACCCAGAAAATAGCTCCAATAAATCCACACGTGTGAGAGAGAGATAGAGGCAGAACCTAGAAAACTTTGATTTTCCTTCTCCAGCAAATCTCCTCCTTCTTCTGCAACTTCGCACTTTTTATGCTTCCTCTACTTGGATATCGAACTTGTGTGAGTGTGTGCTCCAAATGAATCGAATTTCTTGTATATATACCCTTTTCTGGAGGTCTAATTGCCCTCATGTAGGCCGAATTGATTAGGTAAGGGTCGACTTGGTGTGGAGGTGACAAATGACTTATTTTACTCAATAATAATTATTTTTATGTGATTTAAAATCCCAAGAAGGGTCTCTTTAAATGGAAAATGATGTTAATGACTCAAGACAAAACCTAGAAGTTCTCAATGGGGACTTTGACCTAGAAAATGATGACCCAAGTATGAAACCCATGCTTTAACAAGTCATAATAATAATACTAAAAGTTCCTTTTTCTTTATTTTGATAAATACATTTCATTATGACTCAAATACAATAATGAAGACCAAACCTAGTTACATTTTTCAACACTCTCTCTTAACTAGGGACGTATTCATACATATAGTTACATGGAAGGTCTCAAAACACGTGAATCATGACGAGTTTAGGCACTCACCGTGTCATGGACTAGATCCCTGACCAAGGAAATCTATCCAGGTGGGACTAATATGGACTAAATCTTGCAGCCTCTTGAGGTACCATTAGGCTTACTTGCTAACCATCAACCCAAGGAACTAAGTGTGTAATGCAAGGTGAGAGCTCTATGACCAATGCCACCCTCCCTACTTTGGGAACTAGACATCAACACATATTTTGGCCAAATGTCCTCCTAGGAATTTTAGACACAATGCCTTACCAAATCAAATCTCTCTCATGGTCAAACAGATCGGTAACATCGAGCATGCTTCCAAAACTTCGAGAGATTTTCGTGGATAATCACAACCCCAATTAGTAACAAACTTTCAAATATACATAAGTAAACACAAACCTTTTGTTTTTTTCAATCATCTTGATGTTGCTTCACAATTTATCATAGTAGGACTTATAGGATTCCCAATAAGTCTAGACAGAAATTTCCTCAATCATATAGCTTCCTTTCCTACTTCTCATGTAGCAACATTTTCTACAACCGAATCTTGCCTTCCTTCTTTCAGTAGCACCTCAATATACATTTGCCAGTTTATTCTTCAAGGTATCCATCATGACTATAATATGCCCTCCCTCTCAACTTGGGAGATATACTTTTTTTTATTTTATCAAGACTCCAACTTAACTTATTAGGGAGATTAACTTCTTTTTATGACATCGGAGAATCTTTCATGGCTTCCATCCTTCTTATCAAAGTCATCTTGATCATCATCATTCATATAACTTCATTTATCATGCTTATTAATCAAATAAACTTTACTTAAAAATATCTATGTTTCTCTGAACTTTGCCTTTTCTGCATTACTTGACTCATGTGTAGGCTTTTTTAATTCTCCTTTACTAGATCAAAGACTTTATTCTTCTCAAGGATGAGATATATCCTCCTTTTCCATGCCCTATAACTAGATGCTCCTTCTAATTTGTTTTCTCCCTTCATTGAGTTAGACATTGTTCTTGAATATAGTAGGCTTGACTTCTTATATGATTGTTTTCCTTGATGACACTTTATTCAAACTTCTTAAAACTCCTTATTATCCTTTTAATAGATCTTCAAGCTGCCTTCTTCATTCTTCTTCAACTTAGCTCTAAAACCATGTTAGAAAATCAGAAAGGTAGAAAGATTTTTTTTATGTTGATAATTACTTGTGATATTTTTATGTTCCTTTTTAACTTTATTATGTTCTTGTTTTACTTTAGTTCATAAAACAATAACACAAAGATTGCAGACACCAGAAATAGGAAGACAGCCAGGGAAAATCCCATATCTAGGGGAAAACTCAGTCAACAACTCTTCCTTTAATAGTTTCATGAGATGATCCAAGACTTCTAGACCTATACTCAAACTTCCTCCAATCACCAAGTAAGTCATTCCTTTCTTCTGCAAATGATAACCTTCCAGTAACTTCGACCTAGCACTTTAATATTCAACTTCCCCAGCAACAGAACTTCGACCTAGCACTTTGATATTCAACTTCCCCAACAACATAACTTCAACCTAGCAGAAAAATTCGACCCAACAGAATCTTCAACCCAGCGGAAACTTCGACCTAACAGAATCTTCAACCTAGCAGAAACTTCGACCTAGAAAATAGCCTAGTAAATCCACACGTGTGAGAGAGAGACAACCCAGAAAATGTCAATTTACCTTCTCCAACAAATATCCTCCTTATTCTGCAACTTCGCACTTGTTATGCTTCCTCTTCTTGGATATCGAATGTGTGTAATTGTGTGCTCCAAATGAATCAAATTGCTTGTATATATACCCTTTTCTGGAGGTCGAATTTCCCTCATGTAGGCTAACTTGATCAAGAAATGGATGACTTGGTGTGGAGGTGAAAAATGACTTATTTTACTCAAAAATAGTTCTTTTTACATTATTGAAAAGCCCAAGAAGGGTCTCTTTAAATGGAAAATGACTCTAATGACTCAAGACAAAACCTAGAAGTCCTTAATGGGGACTTCGACCTAAAACATGATGACCCAAGCATGAAACCCATTCTTTAACAAGTCATAATAATAATAATAAATCATTTTTATTTCTTTTGATAAATAAATTTCATTATGACTAAAATACAATTATGAAGACCATACATAGTTATATTCTTTAGCAATTTGGGTTCTTAGAGGGTGGGAAAATTCTTGAAGCCGTCGGGGTGGTCCAAGAAGGACTACATAGCCTAAAAATTTTGAAGGCTAAAGCATTTTTTTTAAGATAAACCTATCAAAGGCTCATGATGGAGCTAACTAGATCTTTATTAGGCTCCTTACACATGTGGGTTTTGAGGTCGCGTTTATTAATTGGTTTATGAGTTGTTTGATGTATATTTCATTTATTGTTTTAATCAATGGATCTACCTTTTCCTTCTTCAATGCTCAGTGAGGTTTAAGAGAAGGGTGTCCATTGTCTTCTCTCCTTATGCTTCTTGTTAAAGGCCTAATCCATATGTTGGAGGATTCAAAGAGGAGGGGATATGTTAAAGGAGTGGTTATTGATCAAGTTTTATCAATAACACATCTTCTCTTTGTTGATGATATCCTTATCTTTTGCAATGGTATGACAAGATATATCCATAAACTTCAGGAAATTCTTCTCCTTTTCGAGAAGGCTATGGGTATGGTCATTAATAAGAGGAAATATTCCATCTCCATTCTCAACTTGGAAGAGCATGAGGTTCAATATATTAGTTATTTGTTTCCTTTTAAGGTATTTGAGCTTGATGTTGGGCTAAAGTATTTGGGCTTTCATATAAATCCAAACTGCTATAAAAAGGAATATTGGATGTGGCTAATTGTCAAATTATAGGAAAGACTAAAGTGTTGGAGCTTTAGGTGGATCTCATTATTAGGAAGGTTGGTCTTAATCAAATTTATTCATGAATCCATTCCAGTATACTAGATGTCTTTGGCTTGGATTCCAAAAAGTGTTCTAGAGAAAGATAGGATGATTTGTTTTAAGTTCTTATGGGAAGGATCTCAAGACCATTTTGTCCTTCCCTTGGTCAAGTGGTCCCACCTTGTTGTGCCAAAGTTGTTGGGCAGATGGGGACTAAAATTATTTTCATGTTTTCCAAGGCCCTGGTTGCAAAGTGGGGGTGGAGACTTTTATATACCAATAGCCTATGGATGCAAGTAGTATCTTAAAAATACATTTCTATGTATTCCTTGGATGATTGGGTGGAGCTTCGAGACAAGACAAGGCAGGATATTCTAATGGTTTGGTAGGTTGTACTAAATTCTCTTAGCATGATCTCATATGGTATAGCTTGAAGATTAGTAATGGGGCCAAGGTTAGACTAGGTATGGATCCTTGGTTGGGGAGTGGTATTTGTCATAGTTTGTCACAAGCTCTTGTTGATAGTATGAGGGATCAAGTTTTCTCCATAATTGCACATATCAATAATCCCTATGGCACTAAGGGTGGTTGTCTAGGTAAAATTTAAATTTTTTGGGGGTCCTTTAGGGAGGAATGTTATGTATTCATAAAAGTTATCCTTTCATCCCATGTAACACTATATGATTTTGAGGATGAGCTATTCTAGTCAATAGTTTTGGATGGTGTATATACGTTAATGCTTAGATATATACAGTTAAATATTCTGGACCAAAATGTGGAGCTTGTCTAGCGGTGGATATCTCTGGAAAACAAAGCACCCTCTAAGTCTTGGCTTCTAGTTTGATGTATCATCAAGGGGAAAGTCCCCACTTCGGATGTATTGGAGCACAAACATAAAGTTTTTCCAGGTTGGTGTGCATTATATAAAGGATGTGAAGAGTCATTGATCATATTTTTGTTCAATGCTCTTTTATAAAACAAGTATAGTTGGGTTGTATGGATCCACTTGGCCAGGTTTTCTATTGGGAGGGGGTCACTTTTGGGGAGATTCGAAAATTTTGGGTCGAAAACAGGGTGACTAAGCCATTTAGATCCCTCCCACTCGTCCTCATTTGGGGCATCTTGCTGGTAAGAAACAAGGGGATTTCTTAGGACAAATCATCCTATCGGGTTCATGTTGTTGTTGAAGGTTTAGTTATTCTTTATCACCATCATTAGACAAAGGTGTCTACTAGGGGTAGGACTGTATTAAATGAAAATCCAGATGTTCATATTCCTTGGGGGTATTTCGATGGGGCCTTTTAGGAGGATGGATTACTTAGTGGGGGGTTTCATTCTACATCTCTTGGCACAAGATTCTTTTCATGTTAAGATTGTTTTGGGATGAGGCTCCAACAATTGGACGGAATTATTAGCTTAAAAATATCTCATTTCCTTTTCTTAGGAAAAAAGGGTGTGAACAACTTCACTTGTTTAGGGAATCTGTTGATTGTGAATTGGGTCAATGAGACCCAAGTGTGTTGGAATATTACCCTTGTTCACATTTTGGAGGATATTTTGAGGTTGAAGCCTATTTTTAATGCATTCACATGCATACATGCTTTTAGGGAGCATAATGGGGTTGTTGAGAGGCTTTCTAAGGAAGGTGTGCACATGGATCGGGGGATTTGGCAGGTGACAGAATTGGATGGGGCTAGACACTATCATATTTTCCATCAATAGTATGGATGAGTTTCATTCAGCATTACACGACTAATCTATTGTTTATGTCCTTCCCTTATATTTTTTGTTTTCAAATTTAGACTCACGTATACATATTGTAGAACATCTTTATCATGTCTTTATTTTTTTACTATTCAAAATTTTTTGGTGCTTATATCACAATGAAAATTAATTTTTTGTCTGGCATATAGCATATGCAACGTCCCTTGTGGACAGTACTGCAAAACATTTATCGTTTATATTTTTCTATTATCCATGCCACTATAGTATATGGGCATATTCCTAGTGAAAACATGTGTATATGAAAAATGTATTTTTATTTCAAATGTATAAAAGAAAGTGCAGTTTTTTTCCAAGGAAAAATGTTATCCACTTATATTGTGTAATCAAAGCAAGAACCATCTTAATTATGTCCATCTTGGCTACCGAACCAAATTTCTTTGTATAATCAATCCCTTCCTTTTGAGAAAACGCTTTGGAAACTAAACAAAATTTATGTTTATCAATTGAACCATCATATTTATACTTAGTATTATACACCCATTTAGTACCAACCAGCCTAGATCCATCTTGACCCTAGATTTATCAAGCGCCGAGAGGGATCAAATCTCTTGAGATGCAAACCTCTTTTTTTAGCACAAAACATGAGGGAAGGTTTACACCTCCATATTTTTTATCCCTCCTGGTGCTTGATAGATCCGATGTTAATATGGATCTAGGCTGGTTTTATTCATGTGCGGTCATAAAAAAACATTTGAACATCTAATTATTATGATCATTTTAAATATGCTAAATATGTCTAAGATTAATTTGGTCAATTTAATTTTAAATTTTCTTAATTATCTCAGTTTGTTGAGATGAGAGAGATTGTTAGTAACTTGAATGATGAAAAATTATGAAATAAGAATTTTGAATGAAAAGTGACAATGTAACAATGTTGAATGGTAGAAAATGTGAATAATAAGAATGTAGTCAATTACAAACAATCTTCATTGTGATCAATCTCAAATTATTTTCTTCTATTGTTCTTATTGTCACACCTATTAGTTTTTCCATCTTTTCATATCAATCATATGAAAAGGGCACTTGAAATCATAGATCATTCAAATATTTAACTCAAGATACTGTAGTAAACATCATACCTTGTCTCTTTTGCTTTCCCATATTAATAGTAGCTTTCTCCAAAGTAAATCATTGTGACTTATGGAGTGTTAAACCCCAAATAATTTTCAATGGTAGTTGTTTTCTATTAACTCATTTGGATTCAAAGTTATTAATAATGTTGAATGATGGAAAATGGGAATAATAAGAAAGAAGTCAATTACAAATAGCTTACAGTTTTAGGAAGCAAGCATTTTGGGTAAGTGAACATTTTATTTAGGATGAAAATTCAAGTATTGTATTTATGGTTGAATTATTGTAACATAGAAGTCAATGCACATCATCAATAAATTTTATGTGCTTACACTGAAATCAATGCACAATATTAATCTAATTACTTTGAAATTAATGTACATCATACATCTATTTGCATCAAATCAGAAATCAACATCTACACTAAAATCAATGCATCTAGTTCAAGCAATAAAATAGGATTAGAAATCAACATCTATATATAAATCAATGCATCTAGTGCAAGCAATCAAATAGGATTAGAAATCAATATATACACTGAAACTAATGCATCTAGTGCAAGCAATAAAATAGAACTATAAATCAACATCTGCACTGTAATCAATGCATCTAGTGCAAGCTATCAAATAGGATTAGAAATCGGCATCTACATTGAAATTAATGCATCTAGTGCAAGAAATCAAATAGGATTAGAAATCAACAACTACACTAATCAATACATCTATTTTAGTGAAAAACCAAAATATTCATGAATTTCTAGATCTAACATCTATGTTTGTATTTGTCTCTATGTGTCTCTTTTTTCTTCCCTCTTTCCACCTTCCATCTCTGTGTCTATCTCCCTTTGTCTCTCCTTCTCTCTCTCCCCCTCCCTCTCCCCCCATCTCTCTCTCCACCTCTCTGTCCCTCTCTCTATCTCTCTCTTCTTCCCTCTCTCCCCTACCATCTATATCTATACGTCCCTCCATCTCTCCTTATATGTCTCTCTATCTCACCCCATTAAACACATGTCACGCACACTTTCTCTCTCCATATATATCTCTCTTCCTCCCTCCCTCTCTCTATCTCTCTCTTCTTCCCTCTCACCCCCTCCATCTATATATCTATCTCCATCTGTCTCTCCTTCTTTATCTCTTTATATCAGCCCGCAAACATACACACACACACTCTCTCTCTCTCTCTCTCTCTCTCTCTCCCCTCTCCATATCTATCTCTCTTCCTCCCTCCCTCTCGTTGTCTCTCTCCTCTTCCCTCTCTTCCCCTCCATCTATATCTCTATCTCCCATTGTCTCTCCTTTGTCTCTCTATCTTTCCCCCCAAACATACTCTCTCTCTCTCTCTCCCCATATATATCTCTCTTCCTCCCTCCCTATCTTTACCTCTCTCTTCTTGGATCTCTCCCCCCTCCATCTATATCTCTATCTCCCCTTGTCTCTCCTTCTCACCCCCAAAACATACACACTCTCTCTCGATATCTATTTATATTTATATCCCTCTCTCTCTCTCTTCCCCTTCTCTCTGTCTCTCTCCCCCTTCTATCCCTCTCTCTCTCTCCTTATCTCTCTCTCTTCTCTCCTGCTCTCCTCTCTCCCTCATTGTCTCTCCATGTCTCGTGTTAGTTTCGGTATCTTCATCCCTCCATTAGTGATCAAATTCTCTTGTTGCATTACATGTTAGGTGTCTCACTTGATCAGCTGCTGCATTCCATTAGGGTCATGGATCATCTGATGGTAGCGGTATATTATACATTTTCCCTCATGTCCTTTACCTGCTTGCCCATTTTCATACATCTAGATCATCTGCAATCATTTTTTGTCTTTAAATCTAAAAAAGTCATTTTTAGGATTTTAGGTCTCATTAGGTCTAGGGTTTCATCAATAAGGTCTTGTCAATGCTCAATAACAGTCAGCAGATGCATGAGGAGGTTAAATAAAGTTCCAACAACAATAATTTCCATAATCACATGCTCAGTGATTGATTTTTCCTCAAAACCTTGTTTTGAGGAAAAACAAAGTTTTTTATGTTTTCATGTACAAATTTGATGTAATTTCATTTTTTCCCATATGTAATAATTTCAGAGGCAGTCCTGGTCACCTTGCCAAGCCTCTGCAACTCTACCACCTGCAAAAGAAACAAAAAGTCAAAGCATTCAATCCATCAAAGGCAAAAATAAATCAAACTGCCCAAAAACAGAGTTTTGAAAGCAAGTCAAAAACAAACATTAGAAGAGTGGGTTTTTGTAAATGAGAAATCAAAACTATATGTATATAAACTATTTTTCATGTTTAGAAGATTCATTTTCATGCCAAAAGAGAAAGAGAGCAAGTGTATTTGTCTTCCAAGAGCCAAGAGAGTGATTTTTGTGCCAAAACAAGGGAAAACCCAGACGCAGTGCACTGGTACATGGGCACAGCGCACTCATCTGGCGCAGAGCATTGGGTAACAGTCAGCAGTGTAAATTTACAACGGGTGTGACACATTGAGAGGGCACAGCGCACCTGTGAGGTGGCGCAGCGCACAGGGCTACAAGGCCGATTTTACTCACAGCCTCTTCCAAACTTATAAAATTGCTAAATCCTCAACTATCCAAGTAAGTTGATGCTCCCTCATGGCCAATGAATGAGTTTATCTTGGTGTTTATGGTGATTTAATGGGAAAAAATTGAAACCCTACCTCCTTGTATTGCTTGTTAAAAAACATTACATAGGGTTTATAAATTGTATTTCTTGCTGCTAATTCCACTCCTAAGAATTTTCACTCCCTTACTCCCCTCCCCCACTTCATTTACTCCCTCTCTTTTCATTCATATTTCCCACTCCCTAATCCCCATATCCCTAAAACTACTAATCCTAAATCCCTAATCCCACTATCCCAAACCCTAGTCAAATATCCCCAAACCCTAATTGCTATTCCCAAACTCTAAATATCATCCCCTAAACCCTTCTATTCCCCAAAAACCTATCAACAGCATTCCCAAACCCCTCATACACATTCCCTCCACAATCCCTCACACATTCATATCTTTTGCAGCAAAAACCTAAAGACACCATAAAATCTTTTCATACTCATCTAAGAAAACTCAAACATTGGCAAAATGGAGTCAGATTCTTCCTATGACAGAGATGAGGAGACAGTCAGTGATTCTTCTAGAGAAATGCATGCACCAAGGAGGCCTCATAAGAGTGTAAAACATAACCGGGAGGATCCTACTTCACTTGCCGAGCTGTTGGCCTATCCTCTTGTTGTCACATGCTTTCAACACCAATCTTGTTATCAGTTCTGTGAGATGGTGGAGAGAGTCAAGTACCAACATGAGCTGGCCAGATTGTTTGTGCTCCATCTTCATAATGGCCAAGTCACGTTGACAGATGTGACATTCACCTTGACACCTGAGACTATTGCTCAAGCAACCAGCATTCCAAATGTAGGTGAGTGGTGGAATAAGAGGCAACTGATAGACAGAGAGCATTATGAGCCTTATATCAAGGCTGGTTTTCAGAGACATGTCACTAGAGTTTTCCCATTCAAGTATCTGTAGGACACATATGCTCCCTTGATGAAACTCATAATTAGATATTTCAACTGTGAGGGCAAATTTTCTCGTCTGTACGCCTATCATATCAGATTGTTGATGCACTTTACGAGGGTGAGAATGATGAACCTCCCTTATTTCATTTGCTGGAACATTGAGAAGATGACCACCGTAGTGCGAAGGAAGCCTCTTCAGCAGCAGTATAACAGCATATATCATTTTGCACTAAGCAAAATTGTGGTCTTGCATCAACTTGGTTTATTGAACATTTCATGGGAGGATTTCATTGCACATGAGGTCTTTACAGGTCCTCAAGTACCCCTAGCAGTTTTTCATGAGGCAGGAGAGCCTTCACGTCAGCAGGAGGTGCATGAGACACAAACCACTAGTGTGTCAGTGTTTGTCACATACCAAAAGGGCACTAGAAGGTTGTTTGCAGCAGCAAAACGAGTACTATCTCCACCCGAGGTGGAAGGGGTCTCATTTCCTCCATCATCAGAGCAGGTACAGGACAAGGGTAAGAAGCCCTTGCATGATGAGGGACCTTCAGGAGGTCATGAGACAGATTTCATTCTCATTCAGGATGAGGACACTGATTTGGGCTCACAAAGCTCAAAGCTCAAAGAGATCATTTGGGAGCAGCAAGATGACATTTAGAATTTGTCTCTCAACCTGGAAAGAGCCAAGTGGATCATTAATTATTTGGAGCAGAGGAACAAACAGCTAGAAGATCTACAAACCATCATGGAGCTCCAAAACATAAGGGCAAACTGGCGAGCTACCAAGAGAAGGAAAATTAAATTGACCACACTTGAGCAAGAAATTCAAGCTGATCATGAATCTTGGCTTGAGTGGATAAACTTGCACTTGGAGAGGATGTTGGAGAAGGCCAAAAACAAGAAAAACATGTTGAGGAACATGGTATACCACTACTTGTCAAGAAATATGGTGTGCAAAGCAAGAATCAAGAATTTGAAAGCCAAATTGAAGAAAGCCATGAGGAAAAGAAAAGAGAAAAATAGACTCCAGATCTTGGCTAAGGCTTCCTTAGCCCAACACAGCACCTGATGATGAGAACTTAGCCCAAATTTCAAAAAATTTGGGAAACTTTTTGCAATTTTGAAATTTTTGGCCTAAAAAACAAGTTTCTCTGCCTGATGTGCCGCAGTGCTTTTTCTAGAGACCTCCTTTTGAGGAAAACTAAGCATTTTTGGATTTTTCATGGAAAAATATGAATTCCCTCACATGGCCAAGAAATTTTGACAGGTTTTGAGCTTCCAAAAAAGGTCAAAAACACCTCAAAAATGACCTTTCTGCCCCTTTTTGGACACACAGGAAGTAGTGTTGGCAGAACTCAATTTTGGAAGGGAAAATCAAGACCAAAATTCATAAATTCCACTTGTTCTAGAAAGTAGACATGTAGACCTTTCCAACAAGCCCACTTGGAGAAAATGTGGTGCACAGGAAGGCCTCCAAAATCAGCTGCAAAAAGGCGCTACGCATTGGGAAATCAGCACGGTGCATAGGGTGAAATTTGTTCATTTTGGCCAAAAAAACTTTGTTTTTCGCCTAGTTTCTTCAGAGTTTGACTTTTCTCTTTATAATAGTCAAAATCATGATGTAATTTAATGTGACTTGATGGATTTTGATGTAATTATGCTAAATTTTCACTCATAGAGGTAGATTCATCATGAAAAAGTAGTTTGCAACTGAATGAATAAGTATCCTAGGTTTTAGAGGCATGTTGTTCCACTGCCTACTTTTTAGTTCTTAGTTTAGATCTTGTTGAAACAGCTCCTAAACTCATGAACTAGATCACTAAAACCTAGCATGAGTTGTTTGATTCCTATATCTAGTAGTTTTTCAGTCATTGAGAAAGGTTGGACTCTTGTGAATGCTTTGAGCATTATTGTACATTCATTTTTAGCAGTTTGGCAAAGGAATTGACCAGGGTTTGCAGCACTTTATGGGATTCTTATGGCATTCTTGATTTGGTATTGTGTTTCCTTCTGTAATTTCAAGTTTTACATGTGTTTTATGTATGCCATCATCTCTCTTTGCTTCATCTTAACTAAATTAAACAAGGATAAAGGTAGAATCCATTGAAATTGCAGTGCTCTACCTAGGGTTTATTTAGTTATTTATGTTTTCAGTTGTTTGAAGAGGATCCTTGAGACTTTCATGCCCTCTCCAACTCCTCACCAGTCTAAAAGCTCTCCATCTCACTCAATTTGAAGTGCTAAACCATTTTCCTACCTCGCCCCATAGAGATCTCTGCAAAACTGTGTCCATTCCCCGGACCCAAATCTGCCTTTCACAATTGAGCCAGCGAACCCATATTAAATTCAATCAAACACCTATGTACACATACCTAGCCTAAAATTATTCATTACATCAGTCATCTCAAGCTTTATTGGTCATATTTTCCTGAGATTGACAAGGAGAGAGCCCTCTCCCGACCTGGTAGGGCTAGCTACCAGGTTAAGCGTGGTTTGATGTTACTCTAGATCCTGCCTTTCTCGGCCTGAGGTAGATTTAGGCCATAACATCTCCCTTATCACTCCCTCTCCCTCTCTACCTTTCTCTCTATATGTTTTTCTTCCCTCCCTCTCTCACCCCCTCCAACTCCATCTCTGTCTCTCTCTCTCTCTCTCCTCTCTCTCTTCCTTCATCTCTATCCCTTTGTATCCCACCTCCCTCTGTCTCTCACCCCCATAACACTCTGTCTCTCCAATCTCCAACTCTATCACTATCTCCCCCTCTCTCTCCTTCTCTCTCTCCTCCTCTCCCCATGCATATTTATGTCTCTCTCTCTCTCTCTCTCTCTCTCTCTCTCTCTCTCTCTCTCTCTCTCTCTCTTCTTTCCCCATCTCTATCCTCTCATTTTCTCTCTCTTCCCTCATCTCCTGTCTCCCTCATTCCTTCTTCATCTCTCCCTTCTCACTCCCTCTCTCTCCACCTCTATCTCTCTATGTCTTTGTTCTTCCCTCCCTCTCTTTCCCCCTCGAAATCCATCTCTCCCTCCCTCCCTCTCTCCTTCTCATTCCCCCTCCTCTCTCTCTTCCTTCCTCTCTCTCCCACCTTTGTCTCTCTCCCCCACTCTATTCCCCCTCCATCTATCTCTCTCTTAAATTTGAGCCCATTGTAGTGTATTTAAGAAAGTGTCTAAAAAAAACATACTTGGTTGTAAAATATTAAAACCTATATTTTGGATCAATCGTGTCAAAGAAAATACAATAACAAAAAACTTAAAAGAATCGTGCACTATCTTTTCTCTATCATTGTTAGTCACTTTTCTTTCTCTCTTTTTTTGGATCCTTGGTTAAGATGCACTATCCCATTTCTTTATAATATTGTTTATCTTATATAAATTTCACATATGTATATATAAAATTATTCTAATTTTTAAATTTATTAAAACCTCTATTTAATCTCAATGGGAATATTTTTGGTAGTCGTGAGGATGGAGGGATGGAGGGTTTAGATATACTCAAAAGTAATTATAACCTTTTTGCTTTTAGATTTAATTAAAAAATGTCATATAATTAAATTAAAATAAAATAGTTATAAAATATTTTGATTGTGAAATAAGTTATGGGTTTTGGGCATATGGTATTGATAAGCCATGGAATTGGCCCATGGTATTGTAACAGAATAATTAAAATCTTAGATCCATAATATATAATCAGAAGCCTAAATGGCCCATGGTATTATTATTTTCTTTTATCTAAAAATTTGTTCATAATTTTATTAATTAAAACAAAATTAAAATATAACAAATTAAATTTTATTATTTTTATTACTTGGTTCAAACCGATTTATTGCACTAAGAATGACTAAAGAGAACATGGAAGATTGTGTTGTTTTTTTAAGTTATTATTATTATTATTAGTTATAATATAGTCGACACTAAAAATGTTGACATACAATCTTTCTTCCATTACATCTAACGCTACACATATACCCTATATTGGGTTGCATAACAGCACATAATTTCTTTTGGGTAATTTGACCAAGTCCCAAGTATCATTTTTTAGCAAAGAATTGAACTCTATTTTCATGGCTTCATTTCATTCCTTTTTCTTTGATGCTTCTACATAATTATTTGGATCATTTATCTTCATTACTTTAGCCATAAGTGTAAAATTTGCAGTTAAATTTTGTGGTATAGTAATTCTTTTTTCAAATTTTCTATCCAACATATCACTTTCAGAATTACCTATGACTAGCCATTGACTTTGCTTCTTATCAACATCTATCTTAATATCGTATCCATTACTTATTTATACCTCATTCTTACTTGATTATATATGTACATATTTTGGTTGATAAATTCCTTACTCATCAAAGATAACAGCGCAATTTACAATGATTTGTTTTTCTTGAGGATTAAATAACATGTAACTTTTTGTTTCAGTACTATACCTAATAAAGATACATACATTTCAAACTTTTATCATCCAGTTTTCTCCTCTTTTCCTCAAGAACTTGTGCATATGTTGTACAACCAAATACTTTCATATGTGCAACACTTGGTTTATATACTAAAAAAAGTCCTTTTGGATTCAAATCGAATATTACTCTCTTAGGACATTTTTTGAGAGTATAAATTGTTGTGTACACTGCCTCAATCCAAAATTTATTTCCAAGAGACTTAGTTTTTAACATGATTCAAGCCATTTCCACTATGGTCTTGTTTTCTCTTTCAAAAACTCTATTTTTTTGAAGAGTGTATGAATTCGTAAAGTCTTGCTTTATTCCATTTCTTCTACAATAATTCAAAAATTCATTTGATTTATATTCTCCCCCATTATTTGTTCTTAGGGTAAGAATTTCGAACCACTATGTGTTTCTATCATTTCCTTGAAATCAAGGAAATAAGAAAACACCTCAAATTTCTCTATCAAAAAATACACCAAAATGTTCCTCTAATAATCAACAATAAAAGTAAGAAAATAACTTGCCTTTCTAAAAGACATTGTCTCCATTGGGCCACATAATCTGAATGTATCAATGCTAGATGCTCCCTAGACTTTTGTGTTCTATTTGAGAAACTTTCCCAATTTTGTTTCACAAATATGAATCTTTCACATACTTCATCATCCACTTCAATAAGGAAGACCACTCACCATGTTATTCTTCCTTCACAAAATCAAACGTTGAAAGTTCAAGTGTCCAAACCTCAAAAGTGAAAGTTTGTTATTAACTTTCTTTGTAGCATTGAAAGTATGTGATTTGCTTAAATCAAAAGAGAGCTTGAAAATTTTATCTTTGATCATTTATCCTCTTGCTACTACATTTTATTTCACTTATCCATGATTAAGCATTCTTGATTATAAAATATTACTTGCAATTTTTCTCCATCATCTTTCCCACAAAAAGCAGATTCTTCCTCAATGTTGGTGTTGGCAATGTGCTTTTAATCAGCTTATTTTTCCCTTGCAATGCTAGGATTTCAATTGTACATTTCCCTTTCAACACTGATAGACTATCATCACAAATATGATTTTATCAGAATAGTTATCATTTATTCTAGTAAATGAATCTTCCTGAGATGTCATATGATTTAACATCTCGAATCAATATACCATGCATCAGTTTATTCATTATGAGTCATCAAACATTATATGAATAACTTATCATTTTTGGTTTCTTCAATAACTATATTGACACTTTTTTGTTCTATCTCTCAATGCATAACAATATTTCTCAAGATAACCAAATTTGTGAAAATAAAATCATTGTGGTCCTTGTATTTCTCCATATCCATCTCTTCCTCTTCCTATTCCTCGAGATCCCTCCCTACTTCTGCCTCTGAACTAACTTTGACTCCTACCTCTTTCTCTTGAAGTGAATGCATTACCCTGTTAATTTTGTCTATTTATATTTTGATTCCAAAACCTTGATCATGAAATGTCCCCTTCTTCTTCCTCTACCTCTATACTTTGTGGAGAAAGCATTTTTTATGTGCTTGCTTGAAGAACCACCTTCAACAACTAACAAATATCCATTTAATTCATCAATCCTCATTCCATTGATATATTTAGAAACCATAATACTTGTAGCGACCATTTCAAATTTTAGTACTAACCTCTTTAATATCCTCTCAATCATTCTTCGCTCTGGAACTTCTTTACTCAATGTCCTCATCTAATTGAGAAGAACCTCAATTTTTAGATATAATCATTCATCGATTCATTTCTTTGCATCTTTTCATTTTCAAATTTTGTCCTTAATGTTTATAATTTAGAAATTTTTGCTCCTTTATATGTGTTTTCTAATATAGGTCATGCATGATTAGAAGTTTGTGTTGCACTAATACTCTACAAAATTGATTCATCAACTATGTTGTCAATTAAGAAAAGTGTTTCATTGTTTTTCTATATAATCTCCCTTAATTTTTGTTTTCCATAAGTATATAGTGCTTTATATCATGGGGGCTTCACTGGGGGAGAAATACCATACCATGTGTGTTCATATTGGGGGATATATATTGAGGAAAAAATGATATAATATATTGAGCATATAATAGAGGTAAAGGGTTTTTATATTGGTAAGTATAAAAAATGGAGCTCAAAGTTAATGAAAAAATATGAAGGGGTATAAAAAATGTTAATGAAAAAATGGATACCTACAATATCTAGTGAAATTAATGGTTTTTTTAAACTGGGAAGGTCTATTGGGTTCGTTTTGGTAGGAGGTTAAATAATGTGATTTTTAGATGTGTTTTCCAATATGTAGTCAAATTAAGGGTATCGTTTAGTATGCCACGAACGCACTTGATATGTCAAAGGTTCATTGAGTGAAGCTTCGTGCTTTATATTCATTAGAAAGTATATCATAACCATCAATTACTATTTCCCATATATCTTTGCTAATAAATATTTGTTACATTATTTTTCTCCAGTAAAAAATAATTAATACTTGTGAGTTTGAGAAGCACTATGTTGTTTGTCGCCATTTGGAGAAAGTGAATAAAAAATAAAAAAATAAAAAGAGCATACGTTTTGTCCCACTTCAACCCTAGAGGTGAACAACTATCCCAAAAATTGAGGCAAACCATTGCCAAAAAATATCTATTTTTATTAATTTTAAGTACAATAATGGGACCATAAATGCGAAATTACAACTCATTACTTTTTACAGGACAATGTTTTTAAATTTCGTAGAAATATTTATACCCAAAATAAAAGATAATACTCTTTTAGACTTTATTTTATCTACCATATTTAATATATATGCTTTGAGCACTCATTTTCTCTCAAGCACTAAGTCTCTTCAAATCACAAAGATTCCATTAAAAAATTACTCCACTTTCATTTGTCACTCTGCTATAATCTTCACATTTTCAATGCATACTAATTTAAAGCATGAAAAATTTTGTGGATACCATAATAAGCGTTGGTAATGTTGGTATTGATGTCATTGATCACAAGAATGTTGAATGTTGAATTCGGGATAATTTATGCTTGAATTCAAAAGGTTGAAAGTGATGTGAAGTGCAAACGTTGAAAATTAAATGTGAAGTGCAAAGATTGAATGTGAAGGTTGAACATTGTTAAAGTGGGACATTACAAAAGCATATATATGTGTGTGTGTGTGTGTGTGTGTGTGTGTGTGTGTGTTTACTGAACAGAAAATGTAGACAATAAAATAAAATATGATTTATCTCTTGTAATCATTAGTGATTGAGTTGTTTTAATTTAGCGCTATTTTATATTACAAATTATTTTTTCAGAATTGAAAGTGAAGAGACAATATTATGAGTAGTTTTTGGAAGTCTAAGAGACAATGTTTCATTTCATATTCTTGCAAAGAATACAAATAGCCAAAATGGCTTGCTTATAAAATATACAATTTGAAATCATAAAAGGACTTCTTTTTCAAGAAAAACAATTTGCATAAGAAAGTGGATGAGCAGCAAGAGAAGAGATACAAAGTGAAAAGGAGAAGCAATTGAGCAGTAGACTTGACAACAAAATTGTAAATGAGGTAACCAACATTTGTGACATGATCTTGTGATTGAGAGATTTTTGTCCCTTTCTATGTTGTAGCTTGAAAAGGAACATGTGGTGTCCTATTGAGGTAGAAGATTCTTGTGCGTTGTAGCCTACAGAAAACTTGTGGGATTTGGAGCTTCCTTCGAGGTGGAAGCCTCTTGTAGATTGGAACCTACAAAAATATGATATAATAGGGAGTAGTAGCTTGCCTTCACAACACTTTCATCATAAAATTCATGGTTTTCTCCCTTTGAGGTTTTCACTTATATCAGGTGCCTTCATGTGTTTATTCTTGAGTGTTATGTGAATTTTTTGAATTCTTAATAAATAAATCTACAAATTTCTCTCCTTGACACCTGCAAAAGGAATTCAATAATAATTGAGCACAAACATAAACCATTAACTGCATAAGAAGAAGATTAAGTTGAGAAAAGTAAAGAACTTTTAATTACTGATTCACCCCCCACCCCCACTCTCAATAATTCTCAATCATAAATATCAATTGGTATTAGAGCCAAGTTCCTTTAGTAGTAGTCTAACAACTGGAAGGAGTTCATAAGTCAGTAAAATGGCTAGTCAAGAAGGATGCTCAACAAATAAGGCCCCTCTATTTACTGGTACAAACTATGCCTTCTGGAAAGTGAGAATGAAGCCATATTTAATGTCTCTAGGAATATAAGTTTGGGTTGTTGTGATGATGGGGTATGAAGAACCAAAGGAAACAACTAGTGGTAAAGATGCCAAACTGAATTTTATAGCTAATGAAAAAACTATGAATGCACTTTTGAGTGCTCTATGTGAGTATAAATTTATCGAAGTAATGCATTGTGAGACAGCTAAAGATAACTGGGTTAAATTAGAAAATATTCATGAAGGAGATAAAAAGGTGAAGATGGCCAAATTACGAGTGTATAGAATGGAGTTTTAGACCTTAAAAATGAATGAAGATGAAGATATAGCTAAATAATTTTTAAGAGTTGATGAAGTTGTAAATATCATGCTGGGTCTAAGAGAAACAATCAAAGAAATTGTAATAGTTTAGAAAATATTGAGGTCACTACCTTCTAAATTCAGTCCTAAGGTTTCATCTATAAAAGAGACAACAAACTTTGAGACCTTAAACAGAGATCAACTATGTAGCTCTTTGACAGGATATGAGATGAGAATTCCAAAAGGGAAGGTAACTAGTAGAGTAACATCTTTCAAGGTAGACAAGCCCATATAATAAAAGGAGTGGTCATGCTCAGGTTTTGATGAAGAAGAAGCAAAATTTATCAGAAGATTGAAGAAAGGCATAGGTAAGTAGAAAGGAAAACTTCCATTTAAGTCTTTTGACAGTGGAAGAGTGTGACATTATGCATCAAAATGCCCTTATCAGAAAGAGGAAAATCATCCCAAAGGGAAAGATAAGAACGGTTCTAGCAAAATGTAGAAAGAGAGACAATTCATAAGAAAAACTTTCTATGCTCAAGAAGATAACAGTGGATCTAAAAGTTTCAATGAAGCCTCTAGTGAAGGTGGAACTAGTGAATTCATGTTGATGGCCTTGGAAGTGTTGAATGAAATGTAACTAGGTTCGATCTTCATAAATGTACTTTTGTTATTTGTATTTATTCAAGAAAATAAATATTATTTTTATAGTATATGTCAATGAGTTTCTTCCTCATTGAAGTAGGTCTACCACATGTTAAAGTGCTATAGGTGATTCAAAGAGTCAAAAGAATTATGTTGAATACCTTAAGGGTATGTTACATTGTGTATAAGAGTCAAAGAAGACACCTCCAAGCAAAGTCAAGTTTCCTCCTTATCTGAATTGGAGTAGATTAGTAATGTTGTGCTAATTCCCCATTCATAAATAAACCCAAGATGCTTATCATATGCTTTTTCAAGTGTTTAAGGATTCAAAACTTTTGCATAATTAACAGATTCCCATGAGAGTTTCTTATGTAAATGTTATAAACAGTTTAACATAAAAACATATGTTGAACAGCAGTAATATAACAGCAAATAACATCAAAATATAACACACAATAAGCACATGATAAAGGAGTTCACCCCTCTTGGGTTACGTTTCCTTGGTCCATCTTCTAATGGCTTGGGCCTCTCTATTATGCTCAATTACATCAAAAGTGTGTTTACAATGCTCAAATGCCTTTGAAACCTATCTCAATGAGTTCAAAATACACAAAACTACTAGAATTGACTATTTTTGCATCAAAATTGGATAAGAACTGAAGGAGTTATGACTTCCCCTAGTTCTTCCTCTATATGTTCCACAAAATGCTCTAAAACCAACATAAAACTATAAATTAGCCCCAAAATCCTCTAACCGACCAAGAATTTCACCGAACCACTGGCCATATTCTATCGGCTGTATCATAGATCGCAATCAGTGGGTTTCGGCAGGCGGAATGTCTTGTTTACCCAATGAAATGTTGTGATTGCGATATCACGAACCTGCTGGAGTTTTAAACTATGACATATAATGTTATCACATACAGGGTATTTCACATTCGAGACTTAAATTGTGCCAGGACCAATTCATGTTACTGTTGTGATTGCGATATGTGATCACATCGCATCACATCGCTAACCTTACCGAGGTCTGGGCTGATACCTGTTCTACCCTTCATCGATTGCGATTGCGATTTGCGATTTCCTCATCACATCACAACCCTGAACCTGTCGGGGGCCGATTTGAAACACCTTTTCTACCTACCACTACGATATGCAATTTGTGAGGGCTAATGGTGGGCTTCCATTTGGTGCCTCCTTATTCACTGAAGAGTTGCCACATCATCCCAATCCTGCCATGTAGGCAAGTCAAAACTAAACTTTGACTTGCTCTAACTTCTGCATACGAACTTGGTTTTAAGTTTCTTTCACACCATTGGATTCAGAATGACGAGCTCTTCAGTCTGAAGCTAAGTTTGACAAGGTTTTGACACTTTGATTTTTGAGCATAATTCTAAGCACCTGATCACTCCTCCCCAGTGGAAGCCTTTTGGACCCCAAAAGGATCACTTTCGGTTAGTGAACACATGAGGGTATTGTTCCCTCACCTACCCCACTTCAATCCATTTGGCCTTTCATGGATGTGTACCTTTGAGACCCACCCGAAGATAATCAATATTTCCTCTTTTAGTTGTCCTTTTCCTTCTGTCAAGTATAGTGTCTTATTGAAGCACATCAAGGTATTCTGAAGAAAAGTCTTCAATAGATGGAATTTGAAAATTCTCTCCTTGATCTTCAATCAAAGGAGTTTCATATAATCTCAAATTTTCAACATTAACAATGGAATAGATTTGCATATATGAAGGCAAATCAAGCTTGAAATCATTATTACCAATCTTTTCCGGAATTTTAAATGGACCATAACGAATTGGTTTTAGCTTTTTACCTTCACCTTGAAGCCTTTCCTTGCTAATGTATAACCAAACTTCATCACCTACTTGAAATTGATGATCCACTTGATGCTTATCATGCCTTGCCTTATAATTGCCTTGACTCTTTTCAAGTTGTTCTTGAATTGTTTGGTGAATCAACTGAATTTTATCAATGAATTTATTTGCTCTGTCTATGTCACTATGTCCATCTACAACTACATCTTTCTCAAATATCAATTCCATAGGTGATTTAGGCAAATAACCAAGACATGCCTCAAAAGGTGAATTTAGAGTAGAAGAGTGTTTTGCTCGGTTGTAAGCATGATGAATATAATGAAACTGTTCATCCCACACCTTAGGATGTTTGCTGCAATATCCTCTTAGAAAATGAATGATTGTCCTGTTAACCACTTCTGTTTGACCATCTGTTTGTGGATGAAAGGTTGTACTTTTCTTCAATTTGGTGTCCATCAAGTTCCATAAACTTGACCAAAAATTCCCAACAAATCAAGAATCATGATCACTTACAATAGAAGTAGGTAATCCAAAATGAACCCATACATTTTGAAAGAAAAGTTGAGTTGTTTTTTCAGCTGTAATTTATTTTTTACAAGGCATTAACATGCACATCTTACTGAACCTATTCACAACTACATACAAATAATCATGACCCTTTCTTGACAATTGAAGACCTCCTACAAAATGCATAGAAACACTTTCCCATGGTCATGAAGGCACTGAAGTGATGTGTACAATCCTAGTTTCCTATTACTAGTCTTACTGACTGCACACAATGAAAAACCTCTTATAAAACGTGACACACTTTCAAGCATACGATGCAAAAAAAAATACCTCTGAATATTTTCCATTGTTTTACTTACACCGAAATGTCTAGCAATAAGAGAAGTGTGCGCTTCCCTTGTGACATTTACTCTCTCTCCCTGTGGAACACAAAGTTTTCCCAAATGATACAACAGATTATCATGTACATGGTAGTCTAATTCCTCAAATTGGTGGCCTTGACTCAAGTTTAAATATACCTCTTGAAATTCAACATCATGTGTGTACTGTTCAACATAACTTTCAGGAAAAACAGAATTATTCTTGAGTAAAATGGCTACATTTACAACCGGTCTAGAAAGCATATCAGAAACTCTTTTATAAATGCCTTTCTTGTACCTGATTACCAAGTTGAATCGTTGTAAAAATCCCATCCAACGAAAGTGCCTTGACTGCTGCAATTTGGTTTGAGATTGCAGATATTGCAAAGGCTGATGATAGGGTGAATAATGGTTTATTTTCCCATCAAATAATGCTTCCATTTCTTCACACTTTGCACCAATGGATAAATCTCTTGATCATATGTAGGATAATTAATAAAAGCACCATTAAAACTTTCAAAATGAAATGAAATGGGCTTACCATGTTGTAAAATAATTGCACCCATGGCGTAGTCACTTGCATCTATTTGTATTTCAAAGGGTTGTTTCAAATCCGGCAATGCTAAAATTGGGGCTAAACTGATTTTTTGTTTGAAAGCATCAAATGTTTTTTGGTGTTTTCCTCCCCATTGGAAGACAACCTTCACACTGGTCAACACATGTAGTGGAGTTGCTATGGAGGAGAAATTGGCAATAAACTTCCTCTAATATTGTGTTGCTCCTAAAAACCTCCTTACTTTTGTAACTGATTTGGGTGTTGGTCAAACCACAATGACCAAAACTTAGAGGGGTCAATCTTCAGTTCACCTCCTCCAATTATGTGTCCCAAATACACTAAAGAAGTTTTCCCGAATTCACATTTAGACATATTCAGAAATAATTGTACTTTTCTCAAGACATCCAACACTTTCCTAACATGCTTGGCATGCTCTTCTCGTGATTTGTTGAATATCAAAATATCATCTAAATATACAATTACAAATTCATCAAGAAAGGATCTTAAAACATCATTCATAACTCTCATGAATGTAGCTGGAGCATTGCAAAGACTGAAAGGCACTACCATCCACTCAAACAATCCTTGTTTGGTTTTAAAAACAGTCTTCCAAATGTCCTCCATAGCTATTATAACTTGATGATCCACTTCTCAAGTCTAATTTAGTGAAATACTTTGCATTTTTCAACTGACTAGCAAATCATCTATTATGGGCAGTGGATATCAATTCTTTATTGTGATCTTATTTAAAGCTCGATAATCTACACACATGCACCAGGTTCCATATTTCTTGGGTACCAATACAATTGGTGAACCACATGGCGAAGTAGAAGCATGAATTACTCCTTTATCTAACAATTCCTAAACTTGGTTTTTAATTTCTAAACATTCCAGAATTGACATTCGATACATACCAATGTTTGGGAGTGGTATTTCATGTTGAATTCCTCTTTTTGGTGGTAGTCCCTTTGGTTATTGAAACATGTCCCCACATTGATTAACCACATCAACCAATTCAGATTTCAGCTTCACATCACGGCCTACAAAGGATTCTTGCTCCATGTCATTCTTCTGCTTGATCATGAGGAGCATGAGACTCTTGCTAGAATTAACCAGTCGCTTCATTTCACTTGCGCTTGCCAAAGATAGATTAAGTTTCCTATGATGGGCTCTCACAATGTACTCCACTCCGTTTTTGAACAAATGGTATTTGTTCTCAAATCTGTGGAAAATAGCCTTCCTATCATACAAATACGGGCTTCCCAATACAATCCCTGATATATCTAATGGCACAACATCTAATTCAACTTATCAATGAAATTAGTGGTGATTGCAAAGCTGAAAACACATTTCCGGGTGACCTGCAAATTGGCATCCTTGGTTATCCAACCGAAAGGATATGGTTTATGATGGGGCACGGTTTTTAGATTCATTTTCTTAACCAAATCCACAGAAATTAAGTTTCCCTGAGATCCACTATCAAACAGCGTATCGATCTTTGTATGTTTGGAAATAACTCGGATGTGGAACAGCTCGATTTGTTTTTCCTCATTTGAAACGTTGTGGGAATTATTTGTTGCAATGGTACTGGCTACGGCTTCCTCTTTGCTAACCTCCTTGCTTGCTTTTTCCATGGATTTTCCCTTGGTGACTGTCGATGTGATTTTTGTTTCATCTCCTAAGCCTAAACCCAAGTATTGTTGTGCAGCAGTATTGGTCTTTTGTTTCCCTTTACTGTTAAATTTCTTCGGTTGTAATTCTGGATGAATCTTCTAGCAATGAGCTTCATCATGTCCTTCCTTGGAACAATTCTTGCACACAGGTTTCTCCCCTTCTTTCTTAACAGAAGCAGTTTTCTTTTACTTTCCTTTAAACTTCTTCCCTTTTTCACCACTCTCAAATGGCTTCTTCTTACCTTCTTCCTGTATATTTTTCCCTCTTGCTTTGAGGTGTGTACCTTGAACACAAGCCTCATCAAGATTCGTGGGACTAAACATAAGAATGGTATGTCAAAGATAGCTATGCAACTCTCCTATGTATTTCAGAAGGTATCTTGTGACTGTAAGTCTACTCCTAGCATAAGAGCTCTTTTCCTAAACTCTTGAGTATACTCTTGGAGATTTTAACCTTTCAACTATCTGAAATTTTGCTAATTCATAATGGCTTTCTGCATATGAGCTAAAGGGTAGAGATGTAATTTTATAGCAGCAATGAAATCAGACCAAGAAATAGATATCTTACCATGTTTTTTGATCTCGTCTTGAGTCCTTGCTTCCCACCATACTGTTGTAGTGGCTAGAACCACCCTCCAAAATTTTGCCTTAGCTTTGTTTTGGAGCCTCCCTACCAACCATCCTTAGCAGCATGTCTTGCACTATCAAGTACATGAGATTTAGTGGTTTTCAGCAACTTGCTAGCTTGTGCATGATATATTGCTTCACTCCCCTCACAGGCTGCCACTCCAGACTTGGGACAGTTGTTGGCTGAGAATCTCCCTCAACAAATTGCGCGATTCTAGAGAGGAACCATCCTTGCCTCCAGAAATTGCGCAAATCTGATTGACAGCCTACTGGGCCCAGAAACCACGTAATCCTATCAAACAGTCTTCCCAGTGAAAACTGCGCAATCTGGCCTAGTAGTGCAACGCAGCCCAGAAATTGTGCAATTTTGGGCAGCAATCAACTGCTCCTCCCAGAAATTGCGCCCTCTAGACAGCTAGCCCATCCTCCTCCCAGAAATTGTGCAAAAATCTCTCTTAATCAAGCAGGTCGTTGCATGTGCCTTCAGGTTGACCGGTTCCCTCCACGACCAAGAAAACTTGACTTGCATGCATGGGTTGATTTTTCCTGAAATAGCAAAAAGCAACATGCAAAAAGCATCCCTAGATTTTAGGGAGCTATTTTTAGCAGTTGGAGGTTACATGCAAAGGTTGTTTTAGAAACTTTCCTCCAAGCGTCGTTTTTTCCTAGATTTATGGCATGCGCATCATGAGACTCAAACTTATTTATTCGACACTTTAGAGCTCATTCTTCACATTGATCTTGGAGCTCTAACATCCCATAGCACATCCAAGAGTCTTTGGCACATCGAGCTCATCTATTTCTGGGTAAGTCTGCTTTTCTTGTATGTTGCAGCATTTCTATCGCTTTTTGTGTTTTTCCTTGTGCGAGTGTTTTCTGCTTGATTTTTGTGAATGCTTGGCATTCATGTTAGCTTGTACAAGCATCGTTTCAATTTTCGTTAACATCTCACTATTGTGGCATGCACATTTTTTTGCACGAACGTTCGTCGATTTGGCAACTCGTTTCACACACATGCATGTTGTTACGTTTTCTAAATCTTGAATTCATTATTTTCATGCACGATCCTTCACTCCTACTTACACTCAGTATCACCATGCATTCACATCTTCGTATGTTTTTAGTTTCCCGTCGGCGGGTCTGGGCAACCTTGCCCTGGACTCTGCCTCACCCAGACAGCATTTTGTAATTCTGAGAGGGAAGGCTTTCCCTTCCTCCAAGGAAATGCACAAATCTAGATAGTCAGTGTCCTACAGTCTTTCCTTGTGCTATTCTTAGAGGCAGTGACTACTGGCCCCAAAAAATTGTGCAATGCAGTCCATGGGCCTACATCACTTAGTAGCTGAAATTGTGCATTGCGCAATCTCAGCACCCAGCAGGCCAGTCTGGATTGCACATTGTGCATTTCCAGTATTCAACCAACCTCTCGACAGTCTAGACTGCCTTTTGCGCAGTTCTGGTATTCAGTCTCTCGGCCTCCCAGTGAAAATTGCACAATCGTTTCCAGCGGTTCCCCAAGTATGTTGCATGCCAGTCCTCAAGTTTTCTTTGGTTTTAGCTGACAGATTTCTTGCCATGCATGTCACCATGTCTCCAGATATAGAATTTGTTCATCTATCTCTCAGTGGTTCAGGATCAATGACCTCCAAGAGAGCAAGGTCAAAAGACACCGACAGAAGCGCAACTGGAGCAGTAGTTGAGCAAGTTTCTATGAGTTTGTCGACATACGAAGACACCAAGATGATCGTAGACAAATATATCAAGCTGAAATGGCAAGAGTTCAATGATGCATTCTCAGTAGATTTTGGGAAAATATTGAAGACCACCAAGTCTATGTGAACATTCACAAGTCCGTCTTGTACTGGATTGCATGCAGATAACCCGCGTTCCCATGCGTAGACATGATACATTGGATCATCTCGCACACTAATCCCGATATGATGACATTGAGCAGTGTCAGTGGGATGGAGATTTCTACCTTCAGGGCACAGGATTATCAGTAGATGTACCACTTTCCGAAGTCAGTGATCACCATGGAGACACCCTTTAGCATACCTAGCAGCAATACCAACTCCAGGGATATTTTGAAGAACTGGGTGAAGGAGCCAGCCAAATTCAGGATTACACCCAACCATGTTTACAAGACGAAGATATTGTGGAAGGCGTATCAATACGTGATCATCTTTGCATGTCGCTTGTATGGCCAAGAGAGCATGGATACCTTCCCACAGATTTTGGTGATCGCGTTGGACCAACTGGCTAGTGAAGGCAAAGCATGCAACTGGTCAGACATGTTGCCTCAAAGGCTGAAGGAATAGGTAACAGGAGCTCGACAACCACCCAAAGGTTAGCAAGCATAAATATACATGTGTGCATACATCGTGGATGCACTTGTGCCCGTCAGGTGTTCCTGGGCTTGAAGTGGGGACAGACATCAGCAGAAACCTTTGTGAACACTTATTGCAAATTGTTTTCCGAATGTAGCTTACGAGGGGTCATCACACAGCTGTCAAATCATGTTGTCACCTTGGTGTACAATATGATATTTGAGCAGCATCCACCTTGCTTGTTGAAGGCAGAAATGGAGGCACTGATCGACGTAGCCGATTTCTATGCCTCATCATCTGGCACCTTCATACGGATGTACAGTGCGGAGAAGCCTCTGCATGTTTTGCCAAAGTTTTCCATGGACAAGCTTGTCATGCAAGAATTATCATACCACATCTCGGCAGGATTGTCAGCTAAGCTACACTGGAAGAAGAAGTCACCTTCGCCCACTCTTCCATTACAGATCGGGTTGTATAAGATACGAAATCTCAAGCATACAGATGCCGAAGAAGAAGAGTGCAAGAAATATTCTTTCAAGACCCAAAGCTATAATCCGTATGACTCACATTTTTTTGTGAAGGATCACCAAAAGAGAGTACAGTTTCAGTGGATCCATGGGGTGTTTCATTGGGCTGAGGAAGGCCCATGGAGATATTACCATAGCTTCTCTAGGCCCAATGAACCGATCTGCATCGCTATGGAATGGTTAGCAAAGTTGCATGAAGTAGCATCTAGGAGAGCACCAACACCAGCACCAGCAGAGGTAAACATATCGGCGCGCGAAAAAAGGAAAGAGAAAGATTGTCGACAGCACAGAGGAAGAGAAAATATGCAAGTTTAGAGCAGGCCCACTTGTGCAGAAAGCAGCTTTGGCAATAGAGGTGAAGAGGCAACAACGCAATAGGAGGAATGCACATAGGAAGAGATAAAAATAGAGGATGGAGGAAACAGTGAAGAAGTTGCATGAGTTGAAGGAGAAACTATGGAAGGAACAGGAGCTGCGCAGCAAGGAAAGGTACAGCAGGGGGCACAACATGGACAAACAGATGAAACTGTGCTCATACAGGTAATAGACTCATCCAAGCACCTGGCACAAAGCAGACATGGTGAGCAGTCACAGGAGTAGGAATTTTCTCAAGAGATTTAATGATCACTTGAGCAAATGGATACGAAGATGGAGCAACCAAAGTTAGATCAATACATCGACCTCATACCTTACCAACAAGAGGTCGATCCACTAGCTTCACCAGATCCGGAAGCAAAGAAAGTACCAAGCGACCAAGGAGATACTAAGATACTTAAAGACAATCCAGAAGAAGAGATGCACAACATATCATTCGATGAGTTGCGGCGTAGAGTTGTGAAATCGCGTAGAGTGTCTACTCTAGATGACCACACATCTCTTGCATAGTTTGAGGAACAAGTGATCATATCTGACGTGCGCAAGCATCCAGCAACATTGGTTGATGCTACCAGAGCATATGTCGAAGCCACTAGCTCGAGTGTTCACTTCTTGATAGTAGAGAACAAGCGAATGGCTAAGGAGTTACAGACGGCCAAGCAGGGAGGAGAACTGGTTACAGCATTCACCTGAGAAAAGCCGAAGAAGGCGATACTAGATGAAGTACCATCCCTTGAGACAATCATGTGGCCATTGTACTCGAGATTTGGTAAGTTCATAAGGCAGTTGTCCATCTCAACGGTTGGCAGCATCAATGTGCTAGGAGAGCACATATCTTGTCAAACTTGCATACTTCACCACATGCAAATATGGACAATGAGATACAAGGGAGCCCCATTACACTTTCCCAAGATGATGAAGCCCAGAGTGGTCAAGCTGAAGACACGTATCTGAAGTCAAATCTGGAACTATGAAGAACTCCTGCAACTCATCACTAGTTTGTAGGCTTCCCATGCATGGGTATTCAGAAGCATGGATGTTGTTGTGTGCACACATGCGATCCCATCTATCAGGACACTCACCAAGGAAAAGACAAAGGCACAAGTTTGACTAGAGCTTGAGTCGTACTTTGACGAGCTAATGCACATAGCCACCGATGAAAACTTGGCGATCAGCGCAGGCACCATGCATCAGAATATTGCTAGTCTGGCCGCACTCAAGATAATGATGCGCATGTTATTAGACGAGTTGGACAGAGGAGCTAGAGTATTGTATCCAATTGCAACAGAAGCAAGAGTTCGTTTCCAAACAGATGTCACCACAGAGTACACGGACACCATCGCAGACTACCAAGCTTGGCATCAGTTTTCTACTGTCGACCATCATGAGGATGTCGAAGAGCTGGTCTTCCCACAGTTGTTTGAGTCATAGTGATGTCTTGCATGGCTTTCTTAAGCTTATTTTTCCTCACATTGGTACATGTGCATATTCTATGTAACGTCTTGTCAAGTGGAAGTAAAAGTGTCAATAGCTGAATGTAACAGTCATAGAGTAGTTGAAGAGTCATGAGGGTAGATGAATAGTCACAAAGGGGAATGTCAAGGGCCACCCCACCCTTTGCTATATATAGTCCCTCATAACTCATTGTGTAGGCTTTTGGTCAGCCAAGCTTCTGATAGGAGTATCTTAGAGAAATATTAGAGAGTATTGTAATGAGCCTTGGCTTCTCCACAGTGCAGAGCTAGTACATCTCTTTGGAGGAGCAGGCAGTAGTGGTTGTAACATTCCGTTGTCGGGACTAGTGGTCGATCATGGTTGTACTGTATGATTGGAACTTTCACTTCTTAATATAAAAGAGCCAGCACGTTTCATGCATATGTTGTTATTGTATTTCAGTTAACTTGTTTACTCTAATGATATATGTATATGTTTGCTTACGCATGTATGTATGGACTCTTTCTGTATATGTATGTATGAATCTCACTTAAATGTGTTGTTGGTTTAACCAACACTTTGGATTGTTTGTTCACCTTCCTTCCAGCTTGTGATGCATCTTTGCTCATGTTATCCCTTTCAAGCTGCGTGTTTACACAGGTTTCCAAGGGGCACACTCATTCCTCCCTCAGTGTGATAGAACCGTTCATACACCTTCCTTGGCTTGCTACACATGTCACCCCCTTGCTACCAACAGGGAAATCTTAATTGCCTCTATGCGCAACTGTGGTTAAGGAGATACCGTACAACCCATTTTTGGGACTCCTACACCAAACAGTCTGAGGTCTAGTTGGGACTTATTACTGGGGATATCCCCTAAAATGTTGGTGGGTCCAGCACCATCAACACATACAAGTGTTGCACCCTCCATTCTCAATGAAGCCAACTGAATTTTGATATCATCGTCTTGAAGGTGTTGAATTCTACAATACACCTCCAACTGACGAATCCAGTTATCCAGCTTCTCTGCATTCACTTCACCATTGTACATAGGCAACTCAAATTTAACATCAAGCTTCAGAAAAGGTGATTTACCAACCCCTTTTGAAGAATGATGATGAGTATGTGTAACAGTGGTATTTTTGGAAGAGTGTGAAGATGCTTTTGAAGAAGAATATTAAGAAAATGGTGGAGATGGTGGAGGTTTGCCTCCATTCCCGTTACCTCCCCCTGAAGAACCTTCTCCATCAGGAGGCTTAGAGCTTTCTCCTTGCAATATTTTGTTCCTCTCTTCATAGAGGACCTTAACCATCTTTGTCATATCAAAGAAAGCCTTTCTGAAGGTCTTCTCATCTTCTGGTATGATAGGTTCTCCTTCATGAGACATGGTCTCTGGAGACTCAACTACAAATTGAGGTTGTACTAGTGTTGGAATCTCAACTCCAACTTCTGCAACTTGAGGCTAAACTGGTGTAGAATACTTTAGCAACCTTGCTCTTCTTCCACTTGACCCAACTTCAGGGCTTTCAACCAGATTTCCTTCACCTTTTTTGAGCTTTAACCTTGTAAGCATGACATAAACTTACAAACAATTAAATCCTTCTTTCACAAGAAAATCTAGTAGGAAAAACTAGTGCTCTGATACCAACTTGATCTGAATTAGAGCAGATTAGTAATGTTGTGCTAATTCCCCATTCAAAAATAAACCCAAGATGCTTATCATTTGCTTTTTCAAGTGTTTAAGGATTCAAAACTTTTGCATAATTAACATATTCCCATGAGAGTTTCTTATGTAAATGTTATATACAGTTTAACATAAAAACATATGCTGGACAGCAGCAATATAATAGCAAATAACATCACAATATAACACACAACAAGCACATGATAAAGGAGTTCACCCCTCTTGGGTTACATCTCCTTGGTCTAACTTCCAATGGATTGGGCCTTTCTATTATGCTCAAATTACATCAAAAGTATGTTTACAATGCTCAGATGCCTATGAAACCTATCTCAATGAGTTCAAAATACACAAAACTACTAGAATTGACTATTTTTGCATCAAATTTGGATAAGAACTGAAGGAGTTATGACTTCTCCTAGTTCTTCCTCTATTCGTTCCACAAAATGCTCTAAAACCGGTAGAAAACTACAAATTAGCCCCAAAATATGCTAATCGGGCAAGAATTTAGCTGCAACGTGGGCCATATTTTGTCAGTCATATTGCAGATCGTAATCGGCGGGTTTCGGCGGGCAGAATGTCTTGTTTACTCGGCGAAATGCTATGATTGTGATATCGCAGACCTGTTAGAGTTTTAAACTATGACATATAATCTTATCGTGTATGGGGTATTTCACATTATGGACTTAACTTGCAATGGGACTGATTCTTTTCATTTCTTCGATTGCGATATGCAATTGCATCGCATCGCATCTCTAACCTTGTCGGGGTCGGAGCTGATATTTGTTCTCCCCTTCACCAATTGTGATCACGATTTGTGATTGCCTCATCGCATCGCAACCCTGAACCTGCCAGGGGCCGATTTGAAACACCTTTTCTGCCTACCGTTGTGATATGTGATTTCTGAGGGCCAATGGTGGTCTGCCACTTGGAGCCTCCTTATTCGGTGAAGACTTGCCACATCATCCCAATTCTGCGATGTATGCAAGTCAAACCTGAATTTTGACTTGCTCTAACTTCTGCATACGAACTCGGTTTTGAGTTTCAATCGCACAATTGGATTTAGAATGAATAGATATTTAATATGAAGCTAAGTATGATGAGATTCTGAAACTTTTAATTTTGAGCATAATTCTGAGCACCTGATCACCTCCTAGCAAAGACACCATCAAAAGAGTAAATGGCACCATTAAAAGCACCCATCGAAGCAAAGGAAGTCAAGTCGGAGTCAAAGCAAAAATTCAACCTAAAGGAGGGAAATTCCTCTACATATAGAGGTTTTCTACTCCTCCAAAGATAGTGCAATCATCTCTGAAATTAGCGAGAAAGTGAAGTCAAATAAAAGGCGGAAAAGTTGAGTTTAAAGGAGCCTCTAGTACAGCGAAGGAGGAGATATAACCGAAGTAAAAAGCATTGTTTTAGGGTGATTTTCAGTCGCACATGAGAGGAAAAGGATGGATGTTTGCGGTTAGTACAGCAGCAACATCAGATTTTCTCATCTCTCATAATTTGGGCTACAAACTAGGCCTACTATGCCTCCTATCCAAGCGAAGAAGGAAAGACCTAAAGAGAAGGAAAGAGGAGCCATATAACATCAACAAAAGCTCTCACACGTTGTTGGGATGGGGTCCCCTAGGTAAGTTTTGGGGAAAAAGCCCAAGTTTTCATGTAAAAAGATGTAAAATCTCCGCAAATTATGGTCGCAGAGCGCGTAGCTAGTTAAGAGTCAAAAAGTGTTTACCCTTCTTTTATGTAGCTGGAGTCGGCTTTTGAAGATCTACCCATGGTCCACGGACCATGGGATTATATAAATAGGTGTGTCCTAGAGAGTCTAAAAAAAGTAAGAATAAGTCTATGGGTGCGGGTGAAGAAGTCTAGTGCAGAGATAGAAGTCTTAAAGGAGGGAAAGGCTCTATAGTTGAGTGCGAAGAGGCCTAGAGTAGTGTCTGCAGCTGAGTGTGTGGACCCCTGCAGCTGAGTGCGCAAGGAAGTTTGAGTCTATAAATCTTTCCTAAATATCAATAAAGAAGATTGTTATAGAAATTCTTTTGTTTAAGTCCCTTTATTTCTATTATGTATGAATGTGTTATATGTTGTGATGAATGATAGTTTTATAAAATAATGATGTATTGATGCACAGCTTTACTTAATTTGTATTTTTATCTGAACTTAATTAATGTTAAATGATTATGAGAATACCATAACACTTTCTGTTAAGGTTATCGCACACTTAGGTAATTCCGAGTAACTACTGATCTAAGGGTAATCTAAAGCGCATGTAAGTAGCTAATTGACCTGTTCAGGGTCCGCAAAAGGCAATCATAGACCTTCACGGAGGTCTAGAGGCCGATTCAAGGAAGTTACAACAATAGGCCACAGGAGCATAGAGGTCTGCACGAAGGCAGATCTAGGTCACCAAAAGGACATCACACTGATCTCTGGGTGCGGAAAATTGGTTCCAGCATCCCCCCATACTGCTTCGGGTGAGACTTCAGTCCGCACATCGTGGATTGATGCTAGAAGGGCTAGTAGTGTATGGATTTGTTTGGTGCAACTAACTTTGAACTTGGGTCAGGACCCCCTAAGCCAACAAATGGTTTTGTTGTCGGGACCAGGATCTGCATAAAGAGATGTGTGATGTCGCATCACTGGAATCCAACCAAGAAGGAAATTGAGAAGTGGTTGGATAGAAAGATCCACGAATTCGCGGCGCAAGAAAGCAGGAATCTGTGCCTGAAAAAAGAACAGTGGTTGGACATATATTTGTACACATAAATACAAAAAATATTCTTTTTCACCTTCTTGATCGAATTATACGAGTGGATCGCTAAATTGGCAAATGTCCAAGGAAGGTGGAGGCTTGATGGTCTGATAGTGTGGACCCCGGAGCTCATGTGGAGGTTGGAAGCTTCTAAAGATAAGATCATGTGCACAGTTGATCACTGGCTTGATCAAGTCATCGGAGGATTTGTTACAGAGTTTGTGGTTGATACCTCAGTCCGTTATAGCGAAGTAGAGCGACGCTTCTTCAAAGGACCGCAAGGTAAATATTTGAGATCTTTGAATACTTGGATTAAGATGCTCTTGTGTGAAAAGCGAGTTATGCCATTACCTTGATGTTTGGATCTAAGCGAAGTGGATGAATATTTAGAAATCAAGGAAAACAAGTCCTGAATATAGTCCATTAATTGGACCTCCTTCAAGTGATGACGAGGGAGAAGCACAGGCTTCACCGCAGAGCGTTGTCTAGTTGATAAGGTATGGTTTTCCGTGGAAACCTCATCTGTCCACACCATGTTAGGTCCCTATACTACTAGTGTAACCCCTTATTGTTATTAGTACAACCCCCTTATTATATTTTTGTTCCCATGTAGTCCCCATATTGTTATTATTGTGCCCCATAGAAGCTCACTATTGTTATTATTGTGCCCTTACATTATTATTGTTATGTCAGCTCTGATTATATTATGACCCCTTAAACTCCTATATATAGAAAGGAGATCTTGTCATTTGTATCGTCCAAGAATTTTTCTTTTGTGTAATGTAAAGGAGGTTTCCCCCTCGAAGAGGCTTATTTCTAAGGCATTTATCTATCTTTTCTATCTTTTTGTGGGTTGATTTCATAACATTTGGTATCAGAGCTTTAGATTCTAGGGTTTTGGTGCTCCAAACAGGTCATCGTGGCATTTTTCTATAAAAAAAATTCTGCAACGTTTCATAAGCTAAAAAAAAAAACACATTTGAGCCGAAATCATTCTGAACTTTGGGTCCAAATTTTAGAGCTTGTCTCGCTATATTTTTGGATATATGATTTAAGGAAGTTAGGGTTTTTGCAGACTCCCGAATTACATTCCAAACAGGTGACCTGGAGAAAATCATCATAACTTTTGTTCTGAGCATCAGATTGAAATTTAGTAAGAAGTTTCAAAAATAGGACGGCCTCTAGTTTTCTGAATATCAGTTTTAGGTACTAAGGTCGAAAAAACTGACACGTGGTACTTCGTACAAGTTCGCTCTACTGAATTAGTCTATAATCAGGTCACTGTGGGAGATTTGGCATAACTCTTCCTTGGAAAATCCAATATTGATCAGACTTGTGGGGTTAGAAAGAGGACTCAAAGGGATACTTCAAGATGTGATTTCAAATATTCGAGATCCGCAGTTACAAAGATACAATAGATTCAATATCGAGATCTTACAAAGTGACAAAAAGGTGTGTAGTTTTTTTTTTAATTTTGCATAAGATTGGTTTGAAAAAATAGTTTGAAGAAATTCAAAGGGAATAGTGAAGAAATATTAGCATTAATTGATGCCCCGAAGAAAGAAAATGGAAACACCTAGTAAGCAACCTAAAAGCTCTATCATGACTTGTGAAGAAGAGGAAGAAATGCAACGTGATATATCAAAATTACAAGACCAAGTACAACAAATTTCACTCTCACAAAAGGTAACTGAAGCCAAGATGAATCACGTGGAAGCTAATATGAATGGTGTGCAAGTTAAGATGGATGGCATGGAAACTAATATGGATGGCATGGAAGCTAAGATGAATGGCATGGGCGCTAAGATGAATGGCATAGATGCTAAGATGGAAGAATTGAAGATAAATTTGAATAAGTTGCTACAAGAAATGGTTACTAGTGGTGAAAGGATAGTAAAGGAAACTCATGATGAGAACAAAAGAAATGTAAATCACGATTTCATAGACTCTAATGTTGGATTGAAGTCCCACCATGTTACAAAAATCGATATGAGGAAGTTTGATGGCAAGGATCCCAGAACATGGATACTACAGATGGAGCAATTTTCGATCTCCATAATGTGCAAAACACACAAAGGTATGTATTTCAACTTTATATTTGGAACCAAATTAATTTGTATGGTATCGATGGCTTTGCTCTCATAAAAAAAATTCACTTGGGCAGTTTTTATAGAAGAAATGATAGCACATTATGAGGATACAAAAAGAAACACCATTTTTAGCCAATTGATAAATCTCAAACACAAGGGTTCAATGATGGAGCACATTGAGGACTTCCAAAAATTGAACATAAGGGTAAAACATATTCCAGAAGAGCATAGGATTGATTTTTTCATAGGGACTTTAAAGGATAATATCCAACATGAGGTTCGCCTTTGGGAACCTGGTTCATTGGAGAAGGCATTCAATTTAGCAAGAAAAATAGAAAGAAAAATTATGGCAACCAGGAAGACTACCACTCACAACTATAAAGATGGAAGTGTTTTTTCCCCTAGCATTCCACAACCTACAAAGTTGACACCACAACAATTGGAAGAATGAAGCGCAAAAGGGCTTTGTTACAGTTGTGATAGAAAATACACTAAAGGTCATAAGTGTGCTGAGAATAAATTATTCTACATTGATTGTGAAGAGGAGGAATAAAAGGAACAAGAGATGTCAAAATAAGAGGATATACTCCAGGAACAAACCCTAGATAAAGAAGAAATGAATCTGACCATATCTTGTAATGCATTGGCTGGAATTACCACTCCTCAAACTATCAAGATAGAAGGACATATCAAGAAGAAAAAGGTAATAGTGTTTATTGATTCGGGAAGTACCCATAATTTTATTCATTGTAAGATAGCCAAGGAATTGAATTGCTTACTATATCTAGCACCAAAGTGTCAAGTGATGGTTGCAAGTGGAGGAACCATAAATTGCTCTGGAAAGTGCCATAATATCAAGCTATCCATGGGAGAATATGTATTGAATAGCCCAATGCTTTCCATTCCAATGGGTGGTGTTGATGTTGTAGTAGGAGCCAAATGGCTACAAGCCTTGGCTACAATAGCATTCAATTTTCAAGAACTTTTCATGAAATTTTGTGCGGAAGGAAAGGAAGTTGAATTAAGGTGTATTGCATGGAAACCGAGAAAGATAATCAGCTCTAACTGTATGAAAAGCTTCTAAAGAAGGAAAAACAAGGCGTAATTGTACAATTATGTTCGCTAGAGGTTCCCACATTGAAATCATCTATTTCTCTAGATCTCCAAAAAGTCTTGGACAATCATTCCAAGGTATTTGAGACTCCCAAAGGCCTCCCACCTATTCGTGATCATGATCATGTTATTCATTTGATTCCAGAAAGTGTTCCTCCAAACATCACGCCGTACAGATATCCCTATGCCCAAAAGAGTGAAAGTGAATGCATGGTTGCAAAAATGCTAGAGGCAGGTATAATTCAACCTAGTCAAATTTCTTTCTCTTCTCCAGTAGTATTGGTGCACAAGAAGGATGGATCATGGTGCATGTGTCTGGATTATAGGGAGATCAACAAGCTCACTATTAAAGATAAATTTTCCATTCCTATCATTGATGAATTATTGGATCAATTTACTTCACCAAGTTGGATCTTCGTTCAGGATATCATCAAATCAGAATGAAGACTGAAGACATTCTGAAAACAACATTTAGAACTCATGAGGGTCATTATGAATTTTTGGTCATGCCTTTTGGCCTTACCAATGCACCTTCTACATTTCAAGGTTTGATGAATTCCATTTTCAAACCCTTCCTTAGAAAATTTGTGTTAGTATTTTTTGATGATATACTAATCTACAGCAAGTCTTGGAAGGATCATGATCAACATGTTGACAGGGTGCTCAAACTATTGGAGGAGAAACAATTATATGCAAAAATATCCAAATTTTTCTTTGGAGTACAAGAGGAGGAATATCTGGGTCATATTGTATCTCATGAAAGTGTTAAGGTAAACCATAGCAAAATTAAAGCCATTAAGGAATGGAAAATCCCCACATCCATAAAGCATCTGCGAGGATTTCTCAGGTTGACGAGGTATTATCGAAAGTTTGTTAAGAATTATGGGAGAATATAAGCACCTCTAACAACATTATTGAAGAAAGATGCATTTTCATAGACTCGAGAAGCAACAAAGGCCTTAGAACATCTTAAAGAGGCAATGTGCCAAGCACCGGTCTTAGCTATGTCAGACTTCACAAAAACCTTTATTGTGGAATGTGGTGCTTCAGGAAATGGAATTGGTGTTGTTTTAATGCAAGATGAAAGACCCATTGCTTTCGAAAGTCGTCCAATCAAAGCAAAGTATTTACACAAAGCTATTTATGAGAAGGAAATGTTGGCAATACTACATGCATTTAAGAAATGGCGACCCTACCTAATGGGAAGACACTTCAAGATAAAAAGGGATCATGATAGTCTTAAACACTTTTTAGAAAAAATATTATCCTCTGAAGAATAGAAAAAATGGGTCACAAATATGTTGGGTTATGACTTTGAAATCATCTACAAAAAATGGAAGCAAAATGTTGTTGCAGATGCACTCTCAAGAAAGGATGAGGATGTGGAAGCATTGTTTTTTCCTATTTCTATTATCCAACCAGATTGGATAAACAAAGCAAAGGATGAATTGAAGAAGGACGAAGAAGTGTGGCCACTCATTGAAAAGTTGCAGAGGATCCCAGTTCAAACAATATTTCCAGAACTTGACGAGGAAGGAAAAATCATATTGGAACTTGGAGCAGTCACAGAAACAAGAACCTGACAACTACGAAATCAATCAATTTCAAAGTATCTTATCAAGTGGAAGAACTTACCCACTAATGATTCTACATGGGAGAACAAGAATTTTATACAAAAGCATCAAGAACTACTCAAGCATTGAGGACAACACTTTTTGAAGGAGAGGGGCATGTTAGGTCCCTATACTACTAGTGTAACCCCTTATTGTTATTAGTACAACCCCCTTATTATATTGTTGTGCCCGTGTAGTCCCAATATTGTTATTATTTTTCCCCATAGAAGCTCAATATTTTTATTATTGTGCCTTTACATTATTATTGTTATGTCGGCTTTGACTATATTATGACCCCTTAGGCTCCTATATATATAAAGTAGGTCTTGTCATTTGTATCATCAATAATTGTTCATTTGTGTAATGTAAAGGGGGTTTCCCCCTCGAAGAGGCTTATTTCTAAGGCGTTGATATATATTTTCTATCTTTTTGTGAGCTGGTTTCATAACACACCACCTCCACCTTCACCTCCACAACATACACCTTCGTCCACACTGCCACCACTATCATCGCTGGTCAACATGTCAAATACAATGAAGTTTCTAGTTTTCAAAGGCTTAGGAAGTGAGGATCCAGATCAATTTTGGTTTGTTGTGAAGGTTGTGTGGACATAACAACAAATTATGGATGATTATATAAAGAAGGCACAGTTATTCACCGCTCTGCAGGACCATGCGCTAACATGTTATGTTAAGTATTGCACTGATAATCTGCCAGCGTCATTGGAAAATACTCAGACCACTTTGAACAAGGAATTCAGTAAGCCTAAATCTACCTCGCAGTAAGTAATTAGATTAAGGAAATCATGATGAGGCCCGGTGAAACTCCATGGGAGCTAGATCAAAGACTGAAGTGTGGGATCCACGAAGCTAATATGAATCTCAGAGATAGCCAGCACTATGATTGGTTTATAGTTGTGCTCCTGCCCCACTTAAGGATTGCTTTATCACAACAAAATATAGGAACTCAAGCAAAAGCCCTGTAAATCACGATGATATTGCATGACACACCTATCCAGGACGCTTCTTTGGGGGTTCAATAGATTCATGCAAAGTTTCAGAACCTCTTCTTGGAGTTGCAGAGCTTGAAAAAGGAAAAAGTGGCTCGGCCGGAAGTGCGTGAAGAAGTTTGGTGTCTCAAGTGTAAAAACCAAGGGCACGATAAAGATCATTGCCCTGTCTTCGTGAATTACATCACAGTGCCCCTAAGATAGGAAGCACCAGCAAGACCAATTGTGGGGCCGCCCGCTATGGTGAGCTATTTTTCAAGTAGCTGGAAAACATGTAACAAACAATTTTCATTTGTTGCAAACATTTGTACACACACCACAACAATCGTTCTGCGATTTCTGCAAATCGGTGGGCCATTATGAGCGCCTTTTTCAAGCTATGAATTAATGATGGAGAGGATGCTTACGTATCGAATGCAAGCAGAAACTCAGCCTTTGGATCAGAGCACTGGGGGAATGTGTAGAGGATATCAAGGCCATGGATTAGGTCGAGGAGGAGGAGGACCTAGTAGGGGTCGGGGCAGGTCATTTGTTACAATTGAGAAATTCCAAGACACTACGCACGGGAGTGTACGAATCAGACACACCCGTCATGTCAATACTACACTCAGTTTGACCACACAATCGAAGAATGTCCTATGTTGATGGCCAAGATGCAAGATAATAAGGCGCAACCTCAGCATCCTACCCATAACTTACATATGATAAGGGTCGAGCCCCGCGAAGAGGACCCGAATGTGAATATCGTACTGCGAAGTGGGATCGAGACTAGTGACAATAAGGGAAAGCAACTTGAAGAAGGTGTATGGATCCGCAAGGCCCCACAAAAGGACATTGGGTTTGATCTAAAGTGTTCGAAGGAAACGTTCATGGAAGCAAAGAAAAGCTTCGCTAAGGCCTCTACCTCAGGAAGTCAAAACAAATTTCCTACAGAGGTTGACCCCTCTATGCTTACCACCTTCTTGGAGACTTGTATGAAACTATTGCGTGATAGCAAGGCTGTAAAAGGGCTAGAGGAGTTGATAAAAAAATGTGTTGGTAAGGATAATACTTCTGATGGACCCTGCGTAGTCAAAAAGATCGGTAAGCATAAGGCAAGAACAGGGTGCGAGATGAGGCTTACCACACAAATAGGAGACTATGAGATGGACCAGGTTATTTTGGATTTGGGGTATGACGTGAACGTATTGCCTAAATAGACCTGGGAGAGAATGGGGAGACCTACACTACAGTGATCTCTGATTCAACTGAGGATGGCGAACCAGTAGAAGATTATCCCTATGGGACGATTGCAGGGAGTTACCGTAGATATAGAAGGTGCGAGCGCGCTGGCTGATTTTGAAGTAATAGAGATTGTTGATGATAACAATCCATACCCCACACTCCTGGGAATTGATTGGGCTATCGACATGAATGGGGTCATCAATTTGAAGAAGCGGACAATGTCGTTTGAAAGAAAATCGCTTTACATTGTAGTACCATTGGACCCTGCAGAAGGACCGCACTATACTGAACCGGTCCATGACTATGAGGAGAGTGATGATGATTTGGATCAGATCTATAAAATCACAGTGTGAGACCAAGAATGGGTTAATTTGACAGCTGATGGACTAATTTCATGGGACCGTAAAAGTTATTGTACCTCAGATTCAAATGAAGAGTCAGAACATTGGCAAAATAGGCTAAAAGAAGTATCCACATTGTGCTGCAACATGATGACCAAATCATTGCATTGTGTGTCATCGGAGGTAAGAAATTTACCTTATTACAATGGTTTAACTAACATAGATAAATTTTGGATGCTTTTTAAAGAGAAGTTCCAGAGGATTACCGCTTTCAAGTGTTGGACTGGGCATTGCACGCTATGCCCACTCGGTGGTGGGGTACACACAAACAGAGCTTTGATGAGTGGCGTGATTACAGAAGGATGATGAGAACGCGATTTGGTCATCCTAAAGTACGGTAACTAAGAAGTATGATGGGAGGAATGATCCAAGTGATCATTTGGCCAAATGGACTAAGGTATATGAAACGGAGTCGCAGCCAGAATGGGTGCATTTATTCTATCACACTCTGGACATAATCCCTACAAATTGGTATTTGGAAACAAAGCTCTTCCACAGCACTGTAGAGTGGGATGTCTTAAGAGAAGGGTTCGTGAGGACATTCAGCTTTGAATACGGGTTCTAAAACATTGATGAGGTGCTTCAGAAGGTTAAGGCAGTGATCTTCTGAATCCTGCAGGACCCTTTGGAATTGATTTTGTTATCTCCTTAAATAAAATTGTCAATTTTATTTCATTAGGTGATAGAAGGTCTTTTTAGGAAAGAGTTTTATTTAATTTTTAGAATCATTTCGTTGAGTCTTAAGCTTGTAATCATGTTAATAAAAATTTTAGTCAGCTCATTTTTGAAAAATCAATTTTCGATAGCTAACCTGCATTCTCAGCAGACCTCTTAGCTACCGAAATCATAGGTTTTTCAAACAATAAACTGCTTTGGGAAACTCAATTTTCTCAACCGTGGAGAGGTCTTTTTACATCCTCAAATAGTTAATTGACAACTAGATATCCTAAGCTATATAATGGAACTTTCATATCTTCATTTAGAGCTCAGTAAGGCAGTAAAACATCCCCTGCAATATGAGGCAGCGTTTTCAAAAATGTGGTGTTTCTACTGTGCTGAGTCATCATTTTCAAATGATGATTATGAGAGACTAGAGGATCATTTTAAGAAATGGTCGGAGGCTTTTGTGCCTAACATTTCAAAGAACAATAACCTCTTTGGGTTTATACACAGGTATCACAGATGTGGAGAACCGAATCCATCACTGAGCCCCAGTTGTTCAACAATCTGGCCCAATTTTTGTGGCAGACAATTTCAGATCCTGAGAAATCTGTAGTTGTTGAAGATTATGAAGACCATTTGTACAAGAATTGACTAGTTAAATAGGAACTATTCCTATCTATTTTAGCTTTTCTATTTCCTATCTGTTTTAACTTTTCTATTTTAGGTGTTTCAGATCCATTTTTATAGGATATTGACTTTGATGTAACGGCTATAAAGCCTAGAACTCTAGAGATGAGAAGGAGTTCGACTTTGGAGAGTTTTCATACTTCGTAATCTCAAGCTTCTCATTTTCATATTAGTAATACAAGCTTCTTTTGCTATTATCTGTTCAGATTTACATATTCTTATATGTTCTCTGCTTGCACCTGAATATGTTATTCATGTTATTCCTATTTGTCTAATGCCATATAACTGTCACCTTATCTTTGCATTGATGAATTATAATTGCAAGTTTCATTTACCTTTTGTAATTGGCCATTCATATGTGTTAATGTATGATTCCGCTGGTACGGTAAGGATTCTTCATACATCCACTTATTTATAAACCCTTTGAACAGTAGTAGTTGAAAGCCTTGTCAATATAAGAGTGTTTATGTATGTCTTGAGTGAATAAGATTTGATTAAGTCATCTGACTTGATCCAAACACATTCCCATAATTGAGAGAACCATTTAGGGATATTTATATGTTACCAGGAATCCTCAAACTACAACCTAGAAGAGTTTCCTGGAGTGCTAACATAATTGGCGTCGTTGCCGAGGAACGACGATTGAAGCTCAGATTCCCTGGGAGACGACAAAGACCCAGCTTTGATGATAGACAAAGTCTGGATACTATCTTGGTTGTAATCATCTATCTGGTGACTCCACTAGGGGACAAATCTGTTGGCGATTCTATTGGGTAATTGTGGCTCAGTGTAGGAGGCATACTTGGTGAAATCCTCAAAAGCCACCAACTGACCCAATACCTGATCCTGAAAAGATCATCAGAGAAGGAAAAGCATTACAAAAAGGAGCTTCAAGTTCATAATCATCTCAGTTTGAAACTAAACGCCACTTAGCTTACATTCATACCATTCTTCCTCTTGTTGAGCTTGCTATACAAGAATTGTCATCAAAAGGAGAAGAAAGCCTTGCAAAGTTATTATCTAGTTTTTATAGAGCTTCTTACTCTTTAGATTCTTCTTTCATTGTAATTCAAAAGAAATATTCCCCTCCTATCCATCATACTCTCTTAGTCATATCAGCTCCTCCTCAACCCTCGGTTGTTCAAGCTTCCAGTACTTTCATATCTACCATAGCCATGGCAGCACCACAAGCACCTACCAAGATAGAAAGAATCATAGTTGCTATGTATGGACCATTAGTATTTCCCACTCCCTTGAGTGCAATGCCTACTGGAGAATATCAAAAGTACATGCCTAAGTTTACAGGGACAGACGGGATTACAGCTGAAGAACATCTTGAATTATTTTATAGTAATGCTGACAATTTGGATATTACTGAAGCTGATTTATGGATGAGAGTTTTTGTTCAAAGCCTAGATGGAGAGGCTAGGAAATGGTTCAGAGAATTGACACCAAGGTCTATAACAGACATTGAGGCTTTAGATGATGCTTTCCTCAAGCATTAGGGAGATAAGAAAGATCTGCTCTACTACCATACAGAATTTGTGAATTTAAAGAGAGAAAGTGGTGAGTCATTGTCTGATTTCAACAAAAGATTTAACCGTATGTACAATAAGATACCAGCCGAGGTGAAACCTACCACTACATCCGCAAAACTCACCTATGCAAATGCCTTTGATGTTGACTTTTGTTTACTGTTGAGAGAGAGAAGATGTGCTACCTTGGCTGACATGCAGGATGCAGCATTGGAGGTAGAATCAAATATTATGGCTGCAGAAAAACTTAAGGGAAAATTTGATAGGAGAAAACAGAAGGATGAATCCTCATCATCTTCAGATCCTAAGATTGATAAAATGACTAAAATGATAGATTCATTAACCTCTGAAATCTCCAAATTGAAGATTGAGAATCGGTAGCCTGGAAGAGGAAGAGGTCTTAATACCTTTGCTCCGCGGAACCCAAATCCATATAGGAGAAACAATGAGCAGTTGCATATTTTGCAAAGAAACAAAAACACCAATGAATATCAAAAGGTAAAGGCACCTTTCTAGAACGCAGTAATGGAAGAAGAGCAATCTGAAGTAGATGACGAAATCCATTGTCTATAAGACAAAGATAGTGCATCCTTCTTGACCTTAGCTGCCTATGAAGAGTCATTATTCAATGACTAGATCAGTCAAGAGTGGGATGATAGAGTTGTTCTACAGGTTGATGATCAGCACAAGTATAATCTGAGATCAAAGACAAATACTTCCAAGGAATCTCATGTTCAGAAAGTTGTTGTCCCTGCAAAACAACAAGCTAGTAAGCAGCAAATTCCAGCAGCTGATCCAATCATCCTCAAAGCTCCAGCTCATGAGGTAAGAGGCTTTGATAAGATTTCTTCTCCCTTCAGTTTTGAAGCAGAAATTCAGAAATTAAAAATACCTATACCTCTGATCGAACTGATCAAGAATGAGGCTTTCAATAGAACTATTTTCAAAGCCCTTGAACCTAAAGCTACCCAAGCCACTACTGATTATGTCAATCTGCAAGATGACAAACCAGATTTTTTTCTCAGTCCTATGGTTGAAAACTGTGATGAAAACTCCCGATCATTTTATGTCTCTTTAAGTATCCATGATAAAATCCTACACAAGTGCCTTCTAGACACATGAGCTAGTCATAATCTAATAACCAAGTTTGTCATGGATGAGTTAGGTCTTGACATCACCAAATATTATCATGATCTGTTCTCTTTTCATTCTAGGAAAGTAAAATTTCTAGGACTAATCAAATATTTAGCCATCAACTTGTCTTAGCTACCCATGAAAAGCATGATGATGGATATTTGTGGTAGTAGATGTGCCTCCCAAATTTGGCATGCTGTTATCTAGAGGTTGGATCAAGAGATTAGGGGGAACATTGCATAATGACCTTTCCTATGCTACTATTTCAGTTTTCGAAGGTCAAAATAGGAGATTGTACAGAGAGGCTCGGTTGGCTTACACCATCAGTGATGAAAGGAATCCCACAAATCACCCCATTTATTCTGTTGACATGATTTTGGAGCCTGTATTCTTCAGATTGAAGAATCCCATTTGTCCTCTATGCAGGTTAGAAAACCAGTTTGTCAAATCATAAGAAAGAGGGCACACCAATTTGGGATATGTTCTTTGATGGGGCTTGCTCTAAGGAAACTACAAGAGTAGGTGTAGTTCTTGTGTCACCACAAAAGAAGTCATTCATTTGTCTTTCAAACTAAATTTTCAGGTCACCAATAACATAGCAGAATACGAAGCCTTGATATTGGGCTTTAATGCTTCTAATGGCATCAAAGGTCTCAAAGTGTTTGGCGATGCAGATCTTATCATTCAGCAAGTAAACAACACCTTCCAAGCAAAGCATCAGAGGTTGAAAGCATACAGAGATGAGGTATGGAAACTCAGGGATTCTTTCAGTGATTTCAATATTTCTTATATCCCTATAACAATGAACCAGCTCGCTGATTCCGTTGTTGTCTCTGCTAGCATGTTTATTCCTCCTTTGCCTCCCAAGTTGATTTATGAAGTTCAAGTGAAATATAGACCATCTCTGCCTGATAATGTCAAATACTGGAAAGTATTTGAAGATGATGATGAGATTAATAGATTTCTTCAAGTCATTGATTAGTTTTCTAAAATGCACATTGACCAATATAATGAAACTGTTGAGAAGTCCAACAAGCCCAAGTTGAAAGATAAAATTGGTCGGGATAATATTGTTCAGTTACCTAGTAACTTTATACCCAGAGGTTTAGTGCCTCTAGAGAAACTGTTTGATCATAATGATGTACCTTATAAACGTGTCAAAAAAGAAAATGAGTTTGTTGTCCATAAACATAACATTGGAAGTCAAGCTCATCCAAAGTTCATAAATATGTCTACTCAATTTTCTTCTGCCCAAATTTTAGAGTATTGCACCCAAATGAAGCAATTTGTTGATGTTTTTGCTTGGGAGTATAATTATCTTAAAACCTATGACACCAACATCATTCAGCATAAGATTCCCCTTGAAAAGAACACCATTCCTTTTAGGCAGAAATTAAGGCCTATCAGCCCTCTTTTATTGCCTTTGATTAAAAAGGAAATCAAGAAGCTTTTGGATGCCAAAATCATAGTTCCACTAAGGTATTCAAAGTGGATAGCCAACCTTGTGATAGTGAGAAAGAAGAATGGGGAAATCAGGCTTTGTGTTGAATTCAGAAATCTGAACAAATGTTCTAAAAAATATAACTACCCCCTGCCTAAGATGGAGCACTTGCTGAAAAAGGTTTTAGGGGCCAAAGTCATGTCTTTCTTAGATGGATTTTCAGGTTATAACCAAATTTCTATACATCCTGATGACCAGGAAAAAACTGCCTTCACTACTCCTTGGGGTACTTTCATGTACTCCAAAATTCCTTTTGGACTGATGAATGTTGGGGCCACTTTTCAGAGGGCCATGGACATAGCATTTGTGGGAGAGAAGGACAGGTTTTTCCTTATTTACCTTGATGATATTACTGTCTTTTCCAGCAGTCACAAAGATCACTTGCAGCATTTGAAAAGAGTGTTTCTGAAGTGTAGACAATTTGGGATTTCTTTAAACCCAAAGAAGTCTCAATTCGCTCTTGAAGAAGGTAAACTTCTGGGACATATTGTTTCCGCTGAAGGTGTAAAAATTGATCCAACTCGAGTTGAAGCAGTTCAGAAATTATATATTCCAAGGTCAAAGAAGGACATTCAATCTTTTCTTGGTAAGATTAACTTTGTCAAAAGATTTATTCCAAACGTTTCTAAACTGGTAAAGCACATCACTTCTATGTTGAAGAAAGAATCAAAAATAAAATGGAAAGATAGTGAAAGAAGCTCTTTTGAAACCATCAAACAGGATATCATGGAAGCTCCTACTCTAATCAGTCTAGATTATACCAGAGAGTTTTATATTTTCTCTTTTGCTTCTTATGATACACTTGCAGCAGTTTTGTTGCAAAAAAATGATGAAGGGATAGATCATCCAGTGGCCTTTTTCAGCAAAACTTTGAGGGATGTTGAACTGAGGTATGATATTATTGAAAAACAGGCCTATGCTCTCATCAAATCTTTAAAATCATTCAGAGTTTATATTATGCATTCCAAGGTTATTGCATATGTTCCTTCAGCCTCAGTGAAGGATGTTTTAACTCAGCCAGATATTGATGGAAAGAGAGCTAAATGGATTGCAAAATTCATTGAGTTCAACATAGAGGTGAAGCCCACTAAGCTTGTCAAAGGCCAAGGCTTGGCCAAGCTTATGGCTGAGGAAAATTGCAACTTGTTAGGTATTAACTTTATTGGTTTAAATTTAGATGATGAGCAAACAGAGGGAACAGCAGAAGAGCAGGACCACAATCGATCTTTGGCTGAAAATTTAGCCACATGTGAATGGTATTCCAACATAGTTCATTTTCTGTAGAAATTAGAAGTTCCTCCAGGGCTTAGCTCAATTCAAGCTCGAGCCCTTCAGCTCAAATTAGTAAAATTTTGCATAAGCAAAAATTTGCTTTATTGGAAAGATCCATCAGGAATCCTTTTGAGATGTCTAGACAAAGAACAATCTTTGGAAGTCATGCACCAACTTCATTCTAGCATTTGTGGAGGTCACCACTAATGGAATACTATAGCCCACAAAATTATAAGGGCTAGATATTATTAGCCTACTCTCTTTTCTGATGTATGTGCTTTTATCAAATCTTGTGACAAGTATCATAGATTCGCAGGGAGACAGCAGCTAAATCTCTGCCCTTGAAACCAATACATACCAATGGTCCTTTCCAGCAGTGGGGCCTAGACTTCATAGGTGAGATCAATCCACATTCTAGCAGCCAGCACAAGTGGATCTTGGTAGCCACTGATTACTATACCAAGTAGATAGAGGTTATTAGAAATGCTAATCATCAAGTTATTATGAAGTTCTTGTATGAAAATATTTTTACTAGATTTGGTTGCCCAAAGAAACTAGTCACTGATAGTGCTGCAGCTTTCAAAGTAGATGAATTGGTTGATGTGTGTGAATCAATGGGCATTCAGTTGGCACATTCTACTCCATATTATCCTCAAGGCAATGGCCTTGTAGAATCATCTAACAAGAGTCTTGTGAGGATCATCAAAAAACTATTAGATGCCAATCAAATGAGCTGGGATTCCAAGTTGAAGTTTTCCCTTTGGGCTGACAGAGTTACGAACAAAAAATCAATAGGAACTTCTCCATTTAAGCTGGTTTATGGCACTGATGTTGTTTTTCCTATCCAACTAATTCTCCCTATGGCCAAATTCTTTCAAGAAGAACAGGATGAAATGAATGACATGGTAAGGAGAATGAATAACCTGGTTGAATTACAGTAGATCAGAGAGAAGCTGGTTGAGAAGTCAAAAGTTCATCAGAAGAAAATCAAAGAAACCTTTGACAAGAAGGCAAAAGTGGACAATTTCCAAGTTAGTGGCTGGGTTCTCAAATGGGATGCATTGAAGGAAAAGAAAGGTAATCATGGTAATTTTGACTTCTTATGGACAAATCTATTTGTCATCGCTCAAATTCAGCAGAACAATACCTTTATTTTGCACAGTCTAGAAGGAGAAGATGTTTTTGGTGGCCCAATTAATGGGCGGTTCTTGAAACTTTATTTCATTTAAGGCTTTAAAGCCTTGATATTGTAAATATGTTTCTGAGTTTTTATTTTCTATGAAAAATAAAATCCATACCCAATGGAACACTAGGAGATAGATTTGATTTTGGTTTTACAGGAAAGGCATTGGTCTGTGGTTCTTGAAACCTCACAAGGAGGCTTTCATCCCCAAAAGGAGCCAGTGTTATCTCCTGAAGTTCTTTTTAGGAAAGATTTTTATTTAATTCTTAGACTCATTTCATTGAGTATTAAGCTTGTAATCATGTTAATAAACTTTCTAGTCAGCTCATTTTTGAAAAATCAACTTTTGATAGCTAACCCACATTCTCAGCAGACCTCATAGCTACCGAAATCGTGGGTTTTTCAAATGATGAACTGCTTTGGGAAAACTCTATTTTCTTATCCGTGGAGAGGTCGTTTTACACGCTCAAATAGTTGATTGACAATAGACATACTAAATTATATAATGGTACTTTCAGATCTGCATTTAGAGCTCGAGAAGGTAGTAAAACGTCCCCCGCAAGATGAGGCAGCGTTTTCAGAAATGTGGCGTTTCTACTGTGCTGAGTCATCATTTTCAAATGATGATTCTGAGAGACTAGAGGATCATTTTGAGAAACAGTCGGAGGATTTTGTGCCTAACTTTTCAAAGAACAATAACCTCTTTGGGTTTATACACAGGTGTCACAGATGTGGAGAACCGAATCCATCTCTGAGCCCCATTTTTTCAACAGTTTGGCCCAATTTTTGTGGCAAACAGTTTCAGAAATTGATTGTAACTGATTGTTATCTTCAGGATTTGGGAAGATTTCGACCTCATCCATCAGATCCTGAGAAATCTGTAGTTGTTGAAGATTATGAAGACCATTTGTACAAGAATTGACCAGTTAAATAGGATCTATTCCTATTTGTTTTAACTTTTCTATTTCCTATCTGTTTTAACTTTCCTATTTTAGGTGTTTCAGATCCATTTTTACAGGATCTTGACTTTGATGTAATGGCTATAAAGCCTAGAACTCTAGAGATGAGAAGGGGTTCGACTTTGGAGACTTTTCATACTTCATAATCTCAAGCTTCTCAATTTCATAGTAGTAATACAAGCTTCTTTTGCTATTATATGTTCAGATTTACATCTTCTTAGTTGTTCTCTGCTTGCACCTGAATATGTTATTCATGTTATTCCTATTTGTCTAATGCCAGATAACTGTCACCTTATCTTTGCATTGATGAATTAGAATTTAAAGTTTCATTTATCTTTTGTAATTGTCCATTCATATGTGTTAATGTATGATTTTGTTGGTACAGTAAGGATTCTTCATACATCCACTTATTTATAAACCCTCTAAACAGTAGTAGTTGAAAGCCTTGTCAATCTAAGAGTGTTTGTGTATGTCTTGAGTGAATAAGATTTGATTCAGTCATCCGACTTGATCCAAACACATTCCCGTAATTGAGAGAACCATTGAGGGATATTTATATGTTACCAGGCATCTTCGAACTACAACCTAGAAGAGTTTCCTGGAGTGTTAACTGATTCAACCAAATTGGAGCACGCAGTTGCGCCATGCACTGGAATGCTATAATATGACTGCTGAAGCGGACGATGAGGATCCAAGGAATATCAATATCCCAGAAGCGGAAGGCCACCGCAAGGTTGAAGGTCTGCGAATAGAGAACCCGGACATCACCGCACCACTAAAGACTAGGCAGGTAAACATTGGTACTGAAGCGAAGCCTAGATTCACGAAGATCAAAGATTATTGGGATGATACCAAAGTGGATATAGTTTCTAAGTTACTCCACCAGTACCAAGATCTTTTTCCTACAAAATTTTCGGACTTGAAAGGCATCATATGAAATTTGGGAGTGATGAAAATAACTCTGAAACTGGACGCAAAACCCGTTAAGCAGAGGCCATATGGCCTTCATCTCAAATACAAGGAAAAGGTCCACTTGGAGTTCGACAAGATGTTTGAGGTGGGTATTATAGAAATAGTGGAGGAATCTAATTGGGTGAGCCCATTGGAAGTTCAGGAAAAGAAGCAGAAGGGAGAGATAAGGATTTGTGTAGATTTAAGAAAGATTGACAATACCTGGGTTCATGATCCTTTCCTGACACCATTTACTGATGAGGTATTGGAAAATGTGGGAGGAAAGGAAGCCTACTCATTTACTGATGGGTTCTTTGGACACCATCAGATCAAGATCGCACTAGAAGACCGAGTAAAACAACCTTTGTGATGGAATGGGGGTGTTTTCAGTACACAATGATGCCCTTCAGGCTCAAGAATGTACCAGCGATATTCTCTCGCACAGTCATTGTGGTGTTCAAAGAATTTATTCACAAATTCTTGGAGGTATATTTTGATGACTGGAGAGTGTTTGGGCTAGTAAAGTGCCATGTAGCCAGTCTGCGCTTAATGTTGGATACGTGTTGAAGGTATCAGATCGCACTGAACCTAAAGAAGTGTTTATTTTATGTCCCCTTTGGGATTTTGCTGGGTCATGTGGTATGCAAGAAAGGACTCATGGTGGACCCTGCCAAGATTGTAGTAATAATCAATTTGGAAGCCCCAAGGAGTGTTAAACAGCTTCGTGTGACGCTGGGACATACTGGGTATTATCAGAAGTTCATCAAGGTTTATGCTCGGATCACCGTTCCCATGGAGAAGCTTCTAAAGAAGGACACTACATTCTGTTGGGATGAAGAATGTCAGCGCAATTTCGATGCCTTGAAGGAAAAAATGGTCACCGCACCAATATTGGTCTTCCCGAATTGGAAGAAGGAATTCCATGTGCATGTTGATGCCTCGTGTATTGTGTTGGGAGAAGTACTGACACAGGTTGGTGAAGGGGAGATGGATCATCCTATAGCATTTGCGAGCAGAAATTTGTCAAAGGCCGAAAAGAATTATTCGACAATAGAGCGTGAAGGATTGGCTATGGTGTATGCGCTCCAAAAATTCAAACACTATCTATTGGGATGGAATTTCAAGATGTACACAGACCATTCTGCATTAAAGTATCTAGTCAATAAGCCTATGTTGGGGGGGGAATATGCAGATGGTTGTTGTTATTCCAAGAATATGATTTTGAGGTAATTGTGAAACCAGGAAGGTTGAATGCGAGACCTAAGTATCTGTCGCGCATCGAGACAGGAGAGGAGCCTACTGGTGGGCTCCAGTATTGTAGCAATAATGCTACAACTCCTGGAGCTTCCTATCTCTAATTTTATCAACCCGGTAGTTCGTAACAAACTTGGAAGCGACGGTGCTGTATGCACAAGTACTAGCTCTTGTCGCAGCTGTCACTTGGTCAGCTGGCACAAGTCTGCTAGGGCTCAAGCCAACTTCTAGATGTTCTCAGAAGAATATTTCTAAATGATGAACGAAGACTATCTGAAAGGAAATTAACCTACTTTGCAATAATGAACTGAAAGCCAACAAAACAGGGAAACCCTAGTAAACCCTAATCTGACTAGTCTAATCTCTATGATGCAATGGTGGGTGTGCAAACTTCTAGAAATGATGCCATTACTTCTAGTGATATGAGATGCATGAAACTAAGCTACTTCTACTGAAAATAACATTGTTTTTTTATTTTTGCTTAAGTGGTTTGGAGTTATTATGATTTTGTTTCTTATTAGGGTTTGACTGCGCAGGGGTAGTTCGAAGGGAAAGAAAGCTTGGGAAAGCTCAAGAGGGCTAGGAGAGGTTCCGGAGGATCCAAAACATCATTCCATAGAAGTCCACAACATTCAGGTGCTCGGCAACCGAGGTTACAGGTTTCTACAGGATGTCTGCAGGGGATCCTACAGGAAGCTTGGGATTTCTACAGGAAGTCTGCTAACTTCTACAGGATGTTTTGTGGTTGGAGTTTTGGGTGTTGGAGGAGTGGAGGAGTGGTACAGGTGGATAGGTAGGATGGAAAGGGGGCTTATGATGGCTCAGGGACAGAGATATGAGATGAGGAAAGGGTGCTTGCAGCTAGTTGGAGAATGGAAGGGTGGAAGCAATGAAAAGTCCGAAAAGATGGAGCTACGTGAACAGTGGAAGTGTTGGAAGGCAAACGATCTGAACAGAGGTTGGGTAGGTGGCTTTAGACGCGGTTGAGAAGAAGAAGAAGATAACAGAGTGATGCAACGCAGTGTAAAGGAAACAAATCTGCACAAAACCGAGAATTCATCAACTTATCCTAACTGTGTTATTAAATCAACGAACAGCAATGTATACTTCAGAGAAAAATCGTGCATGGAGTTGGAATGAGGAAATACTGCTCAAGATCAGAATGCATGGATGGATCTACAATTGAAATGACTGTGTTGCAGCTTGAATGAAAGTGTATGACTGCGTTTTTGGTGGCTGGTACGGTCTACACCCCCAATCTCTAAACAGAGATGGCAGTGAGTGCACTATCAGCCTTTTCTTGGAGCTCTAATGAATGTTGAGCCTTCTACTCTAATCTAAGCAACTAAAAGCACTTGAACCATAAACTAATCCTACTCAATCACATAAAAGAAATGATTCAGCAAACTGTAATTTCTAAATGCATGTCAAAACAGAGGAATAAAGTGCTGGAAAGAAAGACAAGTAACAATACAAGGAAGAGGAGGTCTATTGCTCTCAGGTTGGGCCCTAACCTGAGAGCTATAGCTCCCTTAGAAACTCAGAATTGAATCAAAAGCTGCTTGTCTTTATTGAATAATCATGAGTCTAATGACATGCCAAAACTGGCTTACAAAGAGCAAAAAACCGAGCTGTAGCTCGTACTTAGAAATTGCAACAGTAGTTCAAAAGTTCAAAAAGCTCCTATCAAAGGCCACGGCCTTAATATTTATACATGATGAGGATCAAGCTGGCCTCCTCAATTAATGGAGCTCGGCTGTCCAACTAAAAGTTAAACTGCTGTAAACTGTTGTTCCTGTAGAACCCGTTGGTTGCCTTTAAGCTCGGTGGGGAGAGCTGTTGGAGCTCGGAGTTAGGGTGGAGACCACGAGGGAGGTCATTAAGGCTGTAGACAACCTCCCTATAAACCTGCAATGCCACCTTTGCTGTCTCCTTATCTCCTTCTGCGTGGTCTTTGCTCCCTTTAATGCCAAAAAACCTGAAATCATCATGTATTAGCCACATAGATATAATGCCTGCCCTTCTTCCTACAAATAACACGAATATACCAAGAAATGAATGCATAAGTGATAAAAGATAAAGGGTTGAGCAAGGTAAGTAGGCCAAATGAGCCCAATTTGTTACCAAAAATTGGGGCTCATCATCACCCCCCTGCTAAAATATTTGCTCATCCTTGAGCAACTTAGTCCAAATATTCATCCTTCATTTCTTTTACTGCTTCCCTTACATCCCAAGCCTCTGTGGTAGTGTCCTCCTTGCTGATATGAAACCCAGCTTTCCTGTTCACCTCTTCCCATTGTTCACTGTCATCCTCCTCTGTGCTGCCTTCAGTCAATCCTAGCAGCAGTGTTGGGCTGAGTTTAAGGCCAATCTAGCTGGCCTGGAGGCTTTGCATGGATTTCTTATAAAGGTCTACCCTTGCCAAAGCTTCCCTCATCCGAGTTGGGGTATGGTACTCTCAGATTTTCAAACTGTGTGCCAAGGTATTCCATCTGCGTGTGCATGCTTGGGCAGCATTTTCTCCTAACAGTCTTTCCATGTCTTCAAAATGAGCTATGGCTTGGGCCTGTTGGTCCATAAATCTCAAGGACGCTGTGGGATCAGTAGACAAGTGTTGGTGTGCCGAGATGAGTGCAACTGGATCCTCTGGTTCTGCTCGAATGAACAATGGCTCGTTCAATTCTCGGTTCATGACCGATTTTGCTTCAGCTGCTCTTTGATCCTCATGGTTCAACCATGAAGCGAACGCCATCAATTGCATATCACCCAAGGCAGTATTGGGATCCCAGGAAACTTCATTAGGCAAGGCCAAATTGTGGAGGTAGAACTCTACTAATTTGGCTTTATCTTCTGACGAACTAGTATTGCACAACTCAGAAAATTGCTGTGGGCTTTGGATCTGAGAAATACCTCTTTGTGCCAAGGTATTTATTTGGAACTGCAGCCATTGGTCTTTCAAGTACAAACCATAGGATTTTGCAGGTTGTCTGCACTGTATTGCCTCCATGGCCCAACTGGCCATGCAGGCCAATTGTGCTTCCTTTTGCTGCAGCTGTTATTTTAGAGCTTGCACTTCAATTTGTGCTTGCTGTTCTGCTTCCTGTAGAAGTGTCATTGGCTCCTCAAGATCGGTGGTCAGCTCCTTTTTGCCTTGTTGTTCTTCTGTGGTGTCTTTGGAGGATGTACCTGCCCCTGCCCTCAGCTCCTGTAGCTGCAACCTTAGCTTCTGGTTTTCTTCCTGTAGGTACACTCTTTGGCAATTAGCCACATGTTTAGCCATGGCGAATTCACTCCTGACCTCCTTGAGTTGCTCTTGTAAGGGACCTATGTCCGCCACACCCTTTGATTTGGCGATCTTCATCCATGTGTGGGTACGGACTCTTTCTTCCTCTAATGCAAAAAACAGGGGTACAGTAAATTTCTGCGGTATGATTTTGCCCGCCTCTAAAAAGGTGTAGTATGAACTCAGACTAGGATGAGGGCTGGGCTCTGGTATATGTTCTTTTTCTGCCTCTTTAGGTGGCTCTATCTCACCCTCCCTTGGTGGTGATGAGGGTCCTTCTCCTTCCCTCTTCTCTGTTTCCTGTAGCCGGGCCAGAGTGTCCTGTAGAACATTGTCAGCCTCCTGTAGCCGAGCCTTTTCAGTCAACAGGTCTAACCTTTCTTGCCACGTATTTTTCTTTGGGCTCCCCTTCTCATATGTGACGGTTATCCTTGAGGGGGACTTTTCCTTGGGAGAAGCAGGGGTATCTTCAATGACAATCGGGCTGCTGGACGAAGGCTGTGGCTTGCCCGTCTTTATCCTAACACTTCTTCGAGCTTTAAAGTATAGAGGGGTCTCCCTCTTTCTCTTTTCTTTTGGCTTAGGTGGCGTGCTGAGGCCAGCTAGTACAGCTGCTGCCTCCCTTGCTAGAATGTCCGCCTTCTTCTCCTTGGGTTTCACCTTTCCAGGGCTTCCTGTAGAAGACCCTGTTTTAGCCAATTTCGGGCTTCCTGTAGAAGCCCCTGTTTTGGTAATTTTCGGGCTTCCTGTAGAAGCCCCTTTTTCAATAATTTTTGGGCTTCCTGTAGAAGACCCTTTTTCTGTTTTCGGGCTTCCTGTAGAATCTTGTTTCTTCTTTCCTGTAGACACAGGTGTCGCCACCTTGGCTTGCTTTGCTGCATGGGTTTTGCTTTTTGGTTTGGTTGCGGGTGCTGATGAGGTACTTGTGCTGATGTGGACCTTCTCAGCTTTGTCCGTTCTGCTCTGCAACCTTTTCTCTCTTGCTGACAAAATGGGTGTGTCACCTTTTTCCTCAGCATCCTTTTTCTCGTGCTTCCTCCTTTGTTCTTTCTTCTGCACTGTGGTCGGGGTCTTCTGGCCTGTTTCTTTCTTTTCCGCGGCCACTGCTTCTTTTTCCTCACTGCTGGAGGAGCCACTTTCCTCGGTCAGCATCCTTATGTCTCCATCTCTTGTCAAATTTCTGAATGATTCCCATGAGAGGGGAACCTTATATGAATGAAGCGCATCCTCCACAAGAAGTTTGATCAATCCATGGTGGGCTACCTGATCTGGTATGCCTTCTTTTAACTTTGTGGCACACTCAATTAGACATTGTAGCAGGAAATAAGGAATGCTCAGTTTGTTTTCTACAGGAAGATCAATCTAGTGTCTCAATTCAGTGAGCAACCTGAAGTGATACGTGTACACGATGCTAAAACGGCCTTCACAGGTTATATACTTCATAATTTGCAGGCTAACTTCATTCCATGGTGGCAGCAAGCTGGTTCTTCGCACCCCATTTTTGTCCTCCGTGAATTCCTCCTCAGGTGGAAAGAATTCTTTCTTTGCCTGCTGGCTCAACTTTATTTCTTCCTTATCCCATGGCAAACCCATTGGAAGTTCAGTAATTCGACTGATATACTGCGGGGTGAGCTTGAGGCTTAGGCCCCTGAAGTTCACGGTGGCCAGTGTTTTGGATTTCGGCCTCAAGGCTTGTAAAAATTCTTCTGCCACTTCGTCGTCATGACCCTGCAACTTGTCACAAAAGGATATCCATTGTGCCCGTGTAAAGAGCTCCACCACCTCCTGGTTTTCTCTTAATTTTGATGGATCAATGGGTTCCCGTCTAATAAACCCACCCGCCATGATAAAAACTGTTGCTAGAGGTGACGAATGCGGAAGAAGTTTAACTTATTGGGACAGAGCGTTGAATTACGCCTCCGTCGTGCAAATAATCCACAAAACTTATACCTGAGGACCTTAACACAGTTTAATTCACTGACATCCTATAGAACGACAGTCTATGCACAGCAGACAACACTTTCAACCATTTCCTACAACCAGACTGTAGACGACGATTCTGCCACCTTTAAAAACCAATTGCATGGAGAGTTCAGGGTTACCTTTTTATCTACCACCTTTTTACGTGAGGAACCCGCCTTCCTGTAGAAACAGCTTTCCTGTAGGAGCAGCTTTCTTGTAGAAGCAGCGCGTGATTCCTGGGGAAGACTGCAGTTGGTCTGCGCTCTCGGTGGTGCTTCTCAGCCGTTTTGATAGCCAAAGGCTCGGAGATTCGAACTGTAGAGAGATCTGAATGTTCACTCGAGGTTCGAATGGTGAATGATAAATGCATGCGGCCAATCTAGCCGATTAGATTTGAATCGGCAGGATCCGTGGCGCAGGGGTGAGCTGTCCCCGCCAGACCGTTGGATGACGTCGTTCCATCATTTGACTGCGCGTTCACTTACTACCACATCATCCCTCCAGCAGATCCGCCGTTGTTTCTTCTGCTAAATCTGTTTTTGCCGACGGGGATTGTTCTCACGTGTGTGTGATCATTCCTTTTGTCACGGCCACCACCCAAACATCTGACTGGACCATTACCCGGTCGATGTGGCCAGTCAACTGGCCATACAGCCGCTCAACCCATTCACCTTACACTTTGCAAACAATTCAAAGTAAAATTCATGCGATCTGACGGAAGAGAGGGTCGAGACACTTACCTGCGCGGCTGCAACACGATTTTTCGGGTTTTGGACGATGATGAATGGATCTATCTGCTGCTGGAGAATTTGCACAGGCCCGGAGGTTCACGTTTACAGGCTGCCGACGATGGAGTTGATGCTTGGCTGCATGCGTCCGCGCTCATTGCATATGGCCAGCGCTGTGAATAGTATACACTCTAGCGGGCTTAACTGTTACAGGACTCCCGCGGGATGTCTTGTAACAGTTCTTCCTCCTTGGGTGCATGCTGCACGACGAGGGATCTGGCCTCCTGATCACGCTCCCAGGGCTTCTGGATGACTAGGACGGATATGGTATGAGATCTCAGAGTTTTTTTTCATTTAGAAATTGCTTTTTCTTGAGAACACATCGATCTGCTTTGCTGGTGCAGGTAACTTCGTTGCATGTCGACAAGGATGGCAGGACGAGTTGACAACAATGTGCAAGGGAGATAACAATAGCTTGCATGTGTCCAAACCGATCCTTAGTCGTTAGATCTCCTCATAAGATGGATTCTGGGCCGTCCTGAACTTCTACAGGAAGTTTCCTGTAGAAATACAGAGCTTCCTGTAGAAAGGTTGCGTTTCCTGTAGAGAGTCTGCACCTTCCTGTAGAAAATCTGCATCTTCCTGTAGAAAATCTGCGTCTTCCTGTAGAAGATCTGCGTCTTCCTGTAGAAAATCTGTGTCTTCCTGTAGAAGACTCAAGCTGTAATAAAATTGCACATACCTTAGAAAAAATGAGTATTCTTGGAGGAGGTGCTGGTGAGGTCTCCTGACAGCATGATAAGGACCCTTAGCTTTGATTTGAGAGGCTTCCTCTCCTCCATAGAACACCTGCAACCTGCATGCAATTTTACATTATGAATCTGCTGACCTTGTTTTTTTTTTTTTTTCTTTTTTCTCTTTTTTTTTTTTTTTTTTTTTTTTTTTTTTTTTTTTTTTTAAAGATAACAGGGGCGCCTCAATGAGGTTTTCACCCTTGCCATCTGCCCTAAGCGCCTCAGAGAGGTTTTCACTCAAGGATCTTTTTTCAAATCTCCTTTTTTTTTTTTTCTTTTTTTTTTTTGAAAGACAATAGGGGCGCCTCAATGAGGTTTTCACCCCTACCACCTGCCTTGGGCGCCTCAGAAAGGTTTTCACCCAAGGATCTTTATTATTTTTTCTTTTTCTTTTTTTTTTTTTTTTTTTTAGATCTTTCAGGGTATGCCCAAAGGAGAGGCAGAACCCTTCTCTATGACCAACACTGATTTCTCCATAGTTTTGATGAACTCTTGTCTTGAGAGAGGCTTCCTGTAGATCTTCAATCGATGCCCATTGACAAGCATGGGGATGGCTTCCTCATCAATGGTCTGAATAAGCACAGATCCATTGTCATGACATTTTTCCACTGCATATGGTCCTAGCCATCTGGTTCTCAGCTTTCCCTTGAAATCTTTGTATCTGGAGTCATACAACAAAGCCCAATCTCCCGGCTGGAATTGCTTGTCATGGAGATGTTGGTCATGCCACACCTTTCTCTGAAGTTGAACCACTTCTGAGTGAAGGAGGGCCTGCATTCGGTGCTCATCCAGTCCATTCAGCTGCAATAACCTTTCTTGTTGTGCATGGCTGAGATCTAGATCTAGCTGAGCTGCCATCCTCAAAGTGTTGTATTCGAACTCAATGGACAGCAAAGCTTTCTTCCCATAGACCAGCTCATAAGGTGTGAAGCCGGTGGTGGTCTTCCAGGTTGTGTTGTAAGCCCATGTGGCCTCAACCAGGCGATCTGCCCAGTCCTTTCTGCTGCTGCTCACCACCTTAGTCAATATCCCTTCTAATGCTCTATTGGTGACTTCCACCTGCCCATTTGCTTGAGGGTGATAGGGGGTGGAATTCCTATGCTTGATCTTGTGGTGAACTAGTAAGTCTTCAACCAGGTTGGATGTGAACTGGCTCCCTTGATCGGTGACTAGCTCTCTTGGGTAGCCAAACTTGTAGAAGATGTTTTCTCTTAAGAACTCGGCCACCTTTTCTTCTGTTGCTGCTTTGATTGCTTTAGTCTCTGCCCACTTTGTCAGGTAGTCAGTACACACAATGATGTAAGACCTTTGCCTCGAAGGAGGGTTGATTGGACCCACAAAGTCCATGCCCCACTTCTCAAATGGCTCAAGAGTCACTTGAGGGTGGAGAGGCATCTCATCCCTTTGAGTCGGTTTCCCCATTCTTTGGCATTGGTCACATTGGCTGATATATCTTCTGACATCTTGATGAAGTGTGGGCCAATAGTAGCCTGCCTGCAGGATCTTGAAGGCAGTCCTCTTTGTTGCAAAATGTCCTCCACAAGGCCCATCATGATAGGTGAGAAGGATATCAAAGACTTCCTCCTCCCTTACACAACGCCTTAAGATCTGATCAGGGCCAAGCTTGAACAGATTGCCCCCGATCCAAGTAAATGAGGCACTTTTTCTGATGATTCTGCTCTTCTCTCTTGAAGATAGGTGCGGAGGGAACTGTGCTGAAACAAGGTAGTTTGCTATATCAGCAAACCATGGAGAGAGTGCTGAGATAGCAAACAGATGTTCATCGGGCATCTGGTCATCCACTGTTCCATCCTCATCTGCAGATAAATCCAATCTAGATAAAAAGTCAGCAACAACATTTTCTTTACCTGGTTTGTCAACAATGGTCAAATCAAACTGCTGCAACAAAAGTAACCATCTAATAATACGAGCATTCACATCTGGTTTATTCATTAAATATCTAATTGCAGCATGGTCTGTATGTACAAATGTTTGATAGCCAGTGATATAGTGTCGGAACTTGTTCAATGCATGGACCACAGCCAAAAACTCTTTCTCAGTCACAGTGTAATTCAGCTCAGCTTTGGACAAGTTTTTACTAACAAAGTAAATGGCATATGGAAGTTTTTGTTCAACTTGTCCTAAAGTTGCACCTATGGCTTTGTTCGAGGCATCAGTGTGGATGTGGAAAGGTAGGGCCCAGTTTGGACCTCTCAAGATTGGGGCTGACACCAACTTGTCCTTTAATTCATTCAAAGCCCTCTGACAATCATTAGTCCACTTAAACTCCACATCTTTTGCCAACAGGCCAAACAATGGCGAGGCTAGCTTGCTGAAGTCCTTAATGAATCTCCTGTAATACCCTGCTAATCCTAAGAAACTCCGAACATCCCTTACCTTTTGAGGAGGTGGAACCTTCTTGATGAGAGCAATTTTGTTAGGATCCACCTGTAACCCTTGGCAAGAAATGGTATGGCCTAACACGGTCCCTTCAGTCATCAGGAATTCACATTTTTCAGGACTAAGGGACAGGTTCATCTCAATGCATTTGGTTAGGACTTTTCCCAGATTGGACAATGCTTCCTGGAAGTTGGCCCCATAAGGAGTGAAGTCATCCATATAGATTTCCACTGCATCATGGACCAGCTCCGAGAATATGCTCAAGACAGCTCTCTGGAAGGTAGCAGGAGAATTGCATAGCCCAAAGGGAAGAACTCGGTAGGCAAAGGTACCCCAAGGACAAGTGAAGGTGGTCTTATCTTGGTCTTCCGGGCTGATTTGGATCTGGTTGTACCCGCTAAACCCATCCAGGAAAGAGAAGAACTTCTTTCCTGCCAGTCCATCCAACACTTGATCTATGAAAGGTAGAGGGAAATGGTCTTTCTTGGTAGCTTTGTTCAGTTCTCAGTAGTCCACACAGATTCTCCACTTCCCATTCTTCTTGGGAACCAATACCAGAGGGGACACCCATTCACTATCTGAGATGGGGTAAATGAATCCGGCATCCAACAGTTTTTGCAATTCTTCCTTGACAATGTCCTTAAGGGCTGGATTCATTCTCCTCTGAGATTGCCTAACCGGTTTACAACCCTCTTTGATGTATATGTGATGGGTACAGACCGAGGGATGGACTCCTTTCATCTCCTTATAGCTCCAAGCAAAAGCATCTAGGTGACTGGCCAACAGGCTACACAGCTCCCTTTCCTGGGAAAGAGATAGGGAGGAGCTGATCTTTAACGTCTTCTCAGGGCCGAACTCCACATTCTTGACTCTGGGAGTGACAGGGTTGGTCGTACAAAGATCCACTAAGGTGCTGGCTTGGGCATCCTCCACTAATTTCTCTAAGGAGAGTGCACTGGAAGGTGGATTCTGGATCAAGGTCTCAATCAAGTCATCCTCGGTTGGGGGGTCTCTTCTAGTGGTATCTAGGGTGCACAAAGGTGCTGAGTATACTTCATCCTCTTCTCCTTCCTCCAACCAAAGTGGTAAGTCATGCTCTAAGGAAGGTTGGGCAGGAGGATATAGGACTAGCTGCTTGGACATAGGACCATTTTTTATGGTCATATTTCCTGCACGACAACTTATGTAAGCATCTGCAGTGGCTAACCAAGGCCTTCCCAAAATAAGAGGATATCCAGTAAGCTTTGCCTTGGTTGCAGAACCAAGAAATTTGCAGGGTATTCCCAAGAGCCGACAGAGACCAAGACATCCTCCACAATCCCTTCGGGAGTCACAGTGGAGCGATCTGCAAGTTGCAGAACTGTCGAGGTCTTCCTCAAGGAACCCTGAAGATTGAGTTTGAGCATGGTATCCCTGGTCATCACATTAATGGCGGCCCTCAAATCAATCAAAGTGGGAGGTATGATGATGCCATTGATGTGGACATCTACTACAGGACTCCCAGGATCTAGATACTTTGGGCAGATGACTTTTCCTAACATAAGGTCAGACAGTTGTCCTAAGACATTGATGGTTGAAGCATCTCTCTTTCGCATGCCTGGGTGTTTGAAACACTTTTCCTTAACCAGTTTGTTGTATATTGGCACATCCTTGATGGCTTGGAGAAGTGGTATTTTTACACACAACTGCTTGAGCTCACCCAGAAGCTCATCCTCCTCTGGGTTGGGTTGTGTGGTGGCTGTTAGTCTCTCAGGAAAGGGTGGAATAGCCTTTGGTTCAATTTCCTGTTTATCTTCCTCATCCTCTGGGGGAGGAGGTTGGCGATCTGGAAGAGTCTTGCCAGATCGAAGATTGATCTCCTGGATCTCCACAGCATAAGTAGGGCATGATGTTTCCCCAGTGTATACCTGTTGGGCCTGTCTATTGTTGGGGTTCGGGTTCGGTTGAGCAGGTATTTGAGGTTGCCTTGGAGGAGCAGGAGGTAATGGTTGAGGTTGAACGGGTGGTGGAGGCAAAATGGCAGGAGGAGTGTTGTATTGGGGCCTCCACCCCGACTGAGGTGCACTCCACTGAGGCTGTGGCTGGGCCTGTGAGTGATAAGAGTGAGTAGTGGGTTGAGTAGGGTACTGAGGTGGATAAGACCATGGAGGAGGCCTAGACCAGGAAGGATGAGCAGGGGGACCCCAGGAAGGCATAGGAGTCGATTGGTTGGGGCTGTAATAAGCTTGAGGTGCCCCTTGCATCCCCTGCTGGTAAGTTCTAGGTCCTTGTGGCCTCCTTTGGTTGAGGTAATAGAGAGGTTCAGTGGGAGCTTCTGTCCCTTGGTACATGGCTTTAAATCCAGGTAAGTTTGGACATTGGTTTGTGGGATGGTCCTCCTCACAAACGAAACACACTTCAACCGAATGCAATGGACATTCGTTCTTAGGGTGTCTCCGGGTACATCTAGGGCAGAAGATAGCCAAGGCACTCTCAGCTTCTTCCTTCTTCTGCTGGATCCTGAATGTGTCCAGCTGCATGGCAATGGTCTGTCTCACCTCACTCTTAAGATCTTCCAATTGATTTGCAAACTCATGTTTGGAGAAAGGGACACCAGTTGAGAGGAGGTTTCCTCTACCTCGTTTCCGAGCTGCCCTTGGAGTGGTTTCTAAACACAGTCTTGATATCCTCATAAGGCAGTTGGTAAATGTCCCCCCCAGCTAACATGTGAAGGGTATCTAAGAGGTCTTCAGGGACTCCTCGGAGCAGGACCAACTTGAGGGATTCAGGGTCAAGTGTGCACCTGGCCCGCTTATAGCTAAGTTGGAACCTCTCCTCATAATCCTCTAAGGACTCATCATTTCCCATGGTCATCTGAAAGATTTCTCCCTTGGTTTCCTTGGACCTATAGTAATCCCTGTACTTGGTATTGAAAGCTTGCTGCATCTGAGCCCAAGTGGTGATACTATTCCTAGGTAAGCCCATGAACCAGCGTAATGCTGCATCCTTAAGAGTTGAAGGGAAGAGTTTCAACTTCTGCTCATCTTCAGTATAGTCATAGGTTCTACAAAGGACAGCAAACTCAAATAGGAAGGTATCAGGATCTTCAGTAGTCAATCCATGGAAGTGAGGTAAAGCGGAGGGGCTAATGTTCTTCATTTTCATCTCTCCATTGGTCTCTCGGATGGGGAAGGAACCTTCTATTCTCTCATCTTCTCTTCTATTGTCAGCCATAGCTTCAGATGGAATGGTCTCTAATTCTTCTTCTGCTATAGGATCTTCGTATATCTCAGGAGGTTCACCTATAGGTTCTTCTGGATCACTGGCACCGAAGAAGAGAGAAGGGTGACTCAGTGATGTGGTGGGGGTGTTGGGTAAGAATTTGCCTGTTTTATCTCGATTCCTACGAGGCATGAAATGGAAAGGCTTTTTTTATTGCTTTTTCTTTTTCTGTGGTACCTACAAAACTGAAACAGATTGATCTACAACTAACTATAAAGATGCAGAATTAAACTGAAAGCAGGAAAGAACTAATCTACTTTGCTCAAATGAAATTGCAGAAATGAAATGCTAGTCTACGCTTGCAGAATTGAAACACTAATCTACGCTTGCAGAAATGAAATGCTAATCTACGCTTGCAGAAATGAAATTGCAGAATTGAAATGCTAATCTATGAAAGCAGGAAATGCTAATCTATGAAAGCAGGAAATGTCTATGCTACTTTTGCAGAATGGAAATGAAATAAACTACTTAGCAGAAGGCAAGAGTAAGAAAATAGAAGAAAAGAAACAATTACTAATACTCTGACGCTTCCCCGGCAACGGCGCCAAAAAGATGGTGGGCTCCAGTATTGTAGCAATAATGCTACAGCTCCTGGAGCTTCCTATCTCTAATTTTATCAACCCGGTAGTTCGTAACAAACTTGGAAGCGACGGTGCTGTATGCACAAGTACTAGCTCTTGTCGCAGCTGTCACTTGGTCAACTGGCACAAGTCCGCTAGGGCTCAAGCCAACTTCTAGATGTTCTCAGAAGAAGCTTTCTAAATGATGAACGAAGACTATCTGAAAGGAAATTAACCTACTTTGCAATAATGAACTGAAAGCCAACAAAACAGGGAAACCCTAGTAAACCCTAATCTGACTAGTCTAATCTCTATGATGCAATGGTGGGTGTGCAAACTTCTAGAAATGATGCCATTACTTCTAGTGATATGAGATGCATGAAACTAAGCTACTTCTACTGAAAAGAACATTGTTTTTGTATTTTTGCTTAAGTGGTTTGGAGTTATTATGATTTTGTTTCTTATTAGGGTTTGACTGCGCAGGGGTAGTTCGAAGGGAAAGAAAGCTTGGGAAAGGTCAGGAGGGCTAGGAGAGGTTCCAGAGGATCCAAAACATCATTCCATAGAAGTCCACAACGTTCAGGTGCTCGGCAACCGAGGTTACAGGTTTCTACAGGATGTCTGCAGGGGATCCTACAGGAAGCTTGGGATTTCTACAGGAAGTCTGCTAACTTCTACAGGATGTTCTGTGGTTGGAGTTTTGGGTGTTGGAGGAGTGGAGGAGTGGTACAGGTGGATAGGTAGGATGGAAAGGGGGCTTATGATGGCTCAGGGACAGAGATATGAGATGAGGAAAGGGTGCTTGCAGCTAGTTGGAGAATGGAAGGGTGGAAGCAATGAAAAGTCCGAAAAGATGGACATACGTGAATAGTGGAAGTGTTGGAAGGAAAACGATCTGAACAGAGGTTGGGTAGGTGGCTTTAGACGTGGTTGAGAAGAAGAAGAAGATAACAGAGTGATGCAACGCAGTGTAAAGGAAACAAATCTGCACAAAACCGAGAATTCATCAACTTATCCTAACTGTGTTATTAAATCAACGAACAGCAATGTATACTTCAGAGAAAAATCATGCATGGAGTTGGAATGAGGAAATACTGCTCAAGATCAGAATGCATGGATGGATCTACAATTGAAATGACTGTGTTGCAGCTTGAATGAAAGTGTATGACTGCGTTTTTGGTGGCTGGTACGGTCTACACCCCCAATCTCTAAACAGAGATGGCAGTGAGTGCACTATCAGCCTTTTCTTGGAGCTCTAATGAATGTTGATCCTTCTACTCTAATCTAAGCAACTAAAAGCACTTGAACCATAAACTAATCCTACTCAATCACATAAAAGAAATCAAATCAGCAAACTGTAATTTCTAAATGCATGTCAAAACAGAGGAATAAAGTGCTGGGAAGAAAGACAAGTAACAATACAAGGAACAGGAGGTCTATTGCTCTCAGGTTGGGCCCTAACCTGAAAGCTATAGCTCCCTTAGAAACTCAGAATTGAATCAAAAGCTGCCTGTCTTTATTGAATAATCATGAGTCTAATGACATGCCAAAACTGGCTTACAAAGAGCAAAAAACCGAGCTGTAGCTCGTGCTTACAAATTGCAACAGTAGTTCAAAAGTTCAAAAAGCTCCTATCAAAGGCCACGGCCTTAATATTTATACATGATGAGGATCAAGCTGGCTTCCTCAATTAATGGAGCTCGGTTGTCCAACTAAAAGTTAAACTGTTGTAAACTGATGTTCATGTAGAACCCGTTGGCTGCCTTTAAGCTCGGTGGGGAGAGCTGTTGGAGCTCGGAGTTAGGGTGGAGATCACGAGGGAGGTCATTAAGGCTGTAGACAACCTCCCTATAAACCTGCAATGCCACCTTTGCTGTCTCCTTATCTCCTTTTGCGTGGTCTTTGCTCCCTTTAATGCCAAAAAACCTGAAATCATCATGTATTAGCCACATAGATATAATGCCTGCCCTTCTTCCTACAAATAACACGAATATACCAAGAAATGAATGCATAAGTGATAAAAGATGAAGGGTTGAGCAAGGTAAGTAGGCCAAATGAGCCCAATTTGTTACCAAAAATTGGGGCTCATCACCTAGTAATTTGGAGGAAGGGTTGCCCGATGCACAGCTCTTTGTTGTGCGTGTAGCGAACAACCACTTTGTAGATATTATACATTTCTTGACCATAGGGATAGCTCTAGAAGGCTACACCGGTCAGCAGAAGAAAGAATTGGTAGTACGTGTAGTTGATTTCTCAGTAATTGCCAGACATTTGTATAAAATGGGATTGAACGAGATACTCCGACGGTATGTGCCCTGTTTCGAAAGAAACAACATCCTTGTGGAGGCTCATGGAGGAGCTGCAGGAGGGAATTATGCAAGAGGGGAAGCAACTCCTTATACAAGTCGAAGCAGCGCAGAAAAAAGAGGTCGTCCTTAAGGCATGGTTGGATCCTTGGTTGGAAGAAGCCTACCAAGTCTCCACCAACATACAGGAAAAGTTGGCGAACCTGCATCTTAAAATGCATAAGATCAAGCAGGACAGTGAAGGACTACCCACAAAATGGCTGGTCGAATAGGTGAAGCAGGCAACCACGCAGAGCATGGCTGAAGTAGCAGTGGTGCAGGTGGAGCTAGGGGATCTTCACAACAAGATCTTCGTGCCAGTTGAGTGACTCAAGGGCACTAACGATCTTTTTGTTGGGGTCATGTTGGGATGGGGTCCCCTAGGTAAGTTTTGGGGAAAAAGTCCAAGTTTTGATGTAAAAAGATGTAAAGTCTATGAAAATTGTGGTCGCGGAGCGTGTAGCTAGTTAAGAGTCAAAAATGGTTTTACCCTTCTTTTATGTGCCTGAATTCAGCTTTTGAAGATCTACCCATGGTCCGCAGACCATGGGATTGTATAAATAGGTGTGTCTTAGAGAGTCTAAAAAAAGTAAGAATAAGTCTATGGGTACGAGCGAAGAAGTCTAACGCATAGATAGAAGTCTTAGAGGAGGGAAAGGCTCTGTAGCTGAGTGCATAGAGGCCTAGAGCAGTGTCTACAGTTGAGTACGTGGACCCCTACAGCTGAGTGCACAGGGAATTTTGAGTCCATAAACCTTTGCTGAATATCAATAAAGAAGATTGTTACAGAAATTCTTGTGTTTAAGTCCCTTTATTTATGTTATGTATGAATGCGCTATATGTTGTGATGAATGATAGTTTTATAAAATAATGATGTATTGATGCGTGACTTTACTTAATCTTTATTTTTATCTGAACGAAATTAATGTTAAGTGATTATGTGAAGATCATAACGCTTTCTGTTAAGGTTATCGAACACTTAGTTAATTTCAAGTAACTATTGATCTAATGATAATCTAAAGCACGCATAAGTAGCTAATTGACATGTTCAGGGTCCGCAAAAGCTAATCATAGACCTTCACAGAGGTCTAGAGGCAGATCAAAAGAAGTTGTAGCAATAAGCCGCAGGAGCATAGAGGTATGTGTGAAGGCAGATCTATGTCACCAAAAGGACATCACAATGATCTCTGGGTGTGGAAACATGATTCCAGCATCCCCCCATACTCCTTCAAGTGAGACTTAAGTCTGTGCACCGCGGATTGATGCTGAAAGGGCCAGTAGTGTAGGGATTTGTTTGGCACAACTAACTCTAAACTTGGGTCAGGACCCCCTAAGCCAACACACATGCAATGATTAGGGCTGCAGTGTTATCACACAAAGCCTACAACTATACATCAAGAAGAAAATATGTTGGTCAAGAAAAGGGAGTATCCTTAGGTGAAGGATCTCACTAAGTACAAGAGAGGTTGTGTCTTTTCTAGAAGGACTACTAATAGTGGAAGGAAGAACGAAGTGCGTGAAGGAGGATGAAGTGTCAGGGAACGAAGTGCCGGAAAAAGGTGGACAAAGTGTCGGGGAGACATAGTGCAGAGAAAGGGGAGGACTTGACTTGTGCTTGGAGAATCTTCTAGTCAAGGGTCTAGGGTTTGGCATTGATTAAGTAAGAAGCTTCAATAAGAGAAAACTTACCAAAGGGTTTTCCTCTCAAGAGAAGAGAGGTTTTGGCCCTGGAAAAGAGCCAACATCTTTTGTTATTGTTTTATGTTTTAATAGCAGTTTGATGAAGCACACACACATGCATTAATAAGAGAAGGAGAAGATTAATCTAACAAAGACAAATTGTAAAAAGACTTCACAAATTGTTATCTAGTCCCGAAGAATCACTCTACACCAAAATGCCCTAGATTCTTCAACATGGTATCAGAGCTAAGGTGACACATCAAGGAAAGGGAATCCCAAGAACATTCATCAATGAAGGACATATACAAAATTTGAAGCATCAAGACAAGAAGTCTCGATCACATAAAGGACAAGAAGGTCTATCATCTATCTTTCATCAGGGGAGACTACAAATCTAGAAGAAGAGTCTTATATAAAGGCACCTACAAAAAAGAGAAGATCAAAGAGGGACCTACATCAAGCAAGTCTCATCATGAAGCAAGCCCACTTGGAGAAAACATATTTAGGGACATCAAGATTCAAGGAAAGCAAGCCATCAAGAGTTCAAGGAGAAAATAAGTCAACTACATTTCAAAATCTATCAAGTAAGTATATGTCCCCTTCTGAATATACATCAATTTATTTTTGCAAGGAAAGCAACAAATTGGTAGGTACCAATAACTTTCTTGCGTGGAAGAAGAGGATTGATCTACTTCTCAAGGAGAATGAACTTCTAGAACATATCAAAGGCAATATCACTATCCCTTCTAAGGAAAAAACTCAAGCCTTAGCCAAGTATAATAAGGATGAGACAAGAGCTCAAAGGAATATAATAAAATCTATCAAGAACTCTCTCATTCCTTATGTCTCCAAATTTGAGACATCAATAGAAATTTATGATAAGCTAGTAGATTTATTCTCGGTATCCATAGCCAGAGAAGTAATATCTCTAAGGAATGAATTATACAAGATGAAAATAGTAAAGGAAGGAATATCTCCGTACTTCATGAAGATCTTTGAGATGAGAGAACAACTTCAAGAGCTAGGAGAAGTCATGTCCGACAAAGAAATGACAATTGTAGTACTCAATTCTCTACCTGAGGATTGGAGCAACTTCACATCTAGCATATATGCCAAGAAGGAAGCTACCACACTATGTAAAATGTGGTCTCTATGCAAGACAATGGAATCCAGACTCAAAGCTAAGGAAGAAGTGGGATCAAAGGAGCAAGAATTTTCTACCATGGCCAAGGGAAAGGGAAAATTTGGCAAATTTGGTCCACGAAGAACAAACAACAAAGATATGTCCAAAATCAAATGCTATGGATGCCAATAATATGAACACTACAAAAGGAATTGTCCTAAGCTTAAGAATGACAACAACAACAAAAGAAAGAGGGAAGAATCTGACATGACTCAACAGGTGAAAGAAGAATAAGGAAGATCCTTCGAATCTCTACTATGAATAAGTCATACTCTTCACTTAAAGTCTTCTTTAAAAGTTTTGAGTAGGATAGGAGCATGGCTAGAAACATCTTCTAGAATATAGAAGCATGATGCACATAGATTTCTAAATTCTCATGTAGAAAGAGCGTGTATAAATAAGAACAAAATGCATGGTTAGAAATATCTTCTAGAATATAGGAGCATGGTATATATAGCTTAATATATTCATGTAAGGAGCATACCTAGTATAGGACTATTACAGATCCATTTGGGCACATCAAATCCCAACATTCAGATCAGTGTTTTAGGTCTCATGAAACCCTAATTTCAGTTGTTTCATGCCCTAAATAAGTCAACCCTTTAAATTCCTCCTTCCCAGATAGTTTCATGACTTAAATACATCCAAAAATTGCCTCTAGAGGGACCAGTGTAGGTAAGCCCTTATGAAGGTGCATTGTAGAGTAGTTAAGTCCACTGCCAGGGTGCTCTGCAAAGCACTTAGGCTTCCTTTCACCTGCTCTGGCCGAGAATGAGAGAAATTCACATAGGGTTTGGGGAATATTCTTATGTTTTGGGGTCATCTAGAAGTTTCCCTGTCTTATCAACTCCTATGAGCTCGAAAATGGATGAGGAATGAGTTAAGGATCATCCTATCCTCTCATCCCTTCCTCCATGGAACTAATTCTAAGTATGGAAGGCCATTCAATGTCACCATTAATGACAAAACCTCCTTCATCTTCCTATAAATTTACCACTCATGTAAGTGATCATGGGCTGGATTATGTTGAATTGTAAGGAGATAATGCTGTTATGAGACTTGACTTTGGAGCAAATGATGTGATGCCACAAGCTTGTCTTGCTTTTGATGTGATGTGGATGGGATCCAAGCTGGAGGAATGACTTTGAATCAGACACTGATGGTTGTAATTCCTTCTTCTATCTAATAAATTGTTTGAACCTTTTTCCATATGATGTGTTCTTTCATAATGCTTATATGTATGAATTTCTTCTGATTCCTTACATTTATGTTTAATGGATCGTATGCTTTGATCGGTTTTCATCTTCTGTTGTGTTGATAGGGTACTTTTCAAGCGGATTAAGTACAGGAAGGAGTGATGGAATCGATACAAGGGAGACGAGAGGAAAGCAGAACTACAAGTAGGCCTTATATCCTCTCTTCTTATCTATTGCTTATAGGGAAAGTCTAAAACACTTTAAACTGTTGCTCTAGGCACAGCTACTTGTCTAGTGAATTAGTATTTATCCATAGATGCTAAATTCTCCAAAACAAATTGGCGACTCCATTGGGGAAGAATCCTCTTTCCTAGTAGCTTATCCACCTTCTAAGACATCCTTGTAGAGTCTATTTGTGTTCATAGATTGTAGTTCAGCTGTTTACATTGAAAATTTGGTCAAAACTGTGTCAAATTGCCTCTTGAAATGGGTTATTGTCACCAATGCAGGCTTGTGAGAGACACAGTGCGTTGCAGAGCATCCCTAGCTTAGGGACAGTGCTCTGAAGCGCATTGTCTCCCACTCTAGGCTGCGTTGATCCTCCTAGGATTAGTTTCCCACCTTTGGAAAGAGTTTTTTCCAAAATTTCTCTGTTTGATTGTTTGATGATTGATCAACGAATGTTATGTCTCAGAAAAAGAGTGTTTATCTCCTGGTCTAGCCCAACTTTTATAGGATTGATTAATGTTTCTTCATGTTTTCTTTGTCATTATCAATCAATAGTCAAAGTTAGGATATAATTGATTAATCTTCATTCGAAAGAAAGTGTTGTAAAGTCTTCTCTTCCTTCGAATTTGAACTGTCGTAAAAGTCTTCGTTCATATGAAAGATTGATTGATTGTATGTACATATTTCCTTTTTGTTCATATTCACATTAGGGGAATTGAAAAGAAATACATGCATGTTGCAATAAAAGGGTTTGTGTGTGCTAATAGGAATAGTGTAGAGAAATTGCATTTATATTGTGCTCTTTGCTCTTTGATCAAAAGAAATCTTATTGCTCTATCCCTAAGTAGCTAGGATTTTCATCAATAAATTGAATGGAAAGAATGCTTATCATGGTAGTTGCATTCCTGGGAATTTTAGAATACATCACGTGGTGAACTTGAAAGGAAAATTCCTAAGCAAGATCAACTTAAAATAAACATCAATTTACCTAATGGAGAATTGTCATTAACGAGAACATTTAGTGGTTCTAGGCTAGAGACGTGTTTCGGCGTCATAAAACAAAGCAGTTATTGCTAACTTTTCTGCAACACATCCCGAGTGTGATACCTCATTCCATGTACGTGAGTATATCATAGCTTATCCACGTACCTTCGGCTATATATGGCAGTGTTACAATACATAAAGTGTATGGGAATGCTCTCACTGTGCGGTTTTGCATTAGACAGCACTTATGCAAACTGGGCCTCCTCGTACCTTCGGGTATATATGGGAGGAAAACTCTAGGTTGCTGTCCATCCTTAACTAACTGAGTCAAACGCCTTATAAACTATGATACACCAAACACAACATTTGGGGAGATTGCTTGCTTGTACTTCTTGGTTCACCAGGAGGTATTCTGCAGTTCACAGTTGCTTAGTAAACCTTTTGCCTAGTATACCCCTTTTTGTTTATTTCTTTTTTGATAATAAAATTAATCAGCAATTGTGGAGGAACATCAACCCATACCCCATCATTCGCGGAGTACAGCGAGAAAACCACCTTTGCCTCCTGAAGCGACACCAATGCGGGCAAAGCGGTCTCACTTAACTGAGTCTAGTACATCAAGAACTCCTAGTTCTTCCTCTGAATTACTTGAATCATCTATTTCGGTAAGTACTAAGACTCTAGTTACTCCAACTATTTTTGGCCCATCTATTTCTGAAGAAGTAGTTTCACAATTACCTGAGGACATTAGCACTGATCCTAATGAAACAGTAACTAAGGTTGTTCAACAACAAGTTGGTCCTCAACTTGAAATTGCTCAACAAGAAAGTACTTGATCCAAATGGAAAGTGGTATCAACCCATGGTACTCATCCACCCATATTATTCATTGACCCATGGAATTTACCCATGGTATTGTAAATGGCATCCGCCCGTGGTATTGTAAAATCCACCCATGGTATTCATTCACCCATGGAATTGACCCGTGGTATTGTAACTGAAATATACTATAAGTAACAAGTCACATTTTGTAAAAGGGCAGATTGTCCGCCACAATGTAGCCTTTACAGTTCAGAGGCATGTAGCCACCACATCTCTTCTCAGAGATAAGCTACCATTGCCCTAGCTGGTTTATTTCCATTTCTGGTTGTAAGCATATTTCAGTATTTTCCATTAATGAAATGAAGTATTATTTCCGCTGCATCTTTGTGTATATGGTTATCTCTGTAATTTGTTGCATTCTTGTTTAAATCTGGATCAGTGGTATTAGAGCAGGTTATGATTCCATGGGAATGAGGGTTTGATGCATATTTCAGTTTCAAATTTTGCAGCAATATTCAACAAACTTCAGGCATGTGCTACAACCTCCACAGAGCACTTTCTTGGGTCAAGCAGGAAGAATTTTTTTCTCATTTTTTTGCAGGAATTTTTTTTGGGCGGCAACTTTGCAAATCAGATCTGAAACATTTGGTACAAAATTTACAAAAACAAATACTAGATCTGGATTCCTCTCGAAAAATCACCCAATTTCTAAAAAAAAATGGGTCGAATCGGAGTTCGGATGTGGGAGATATCGCTGATTTAAAATCAGCTATTTTATCAGAATTTTTGTGACGGCGGAACTGTTGCAGCGCGAATCTGAGATCTCAAAGTGTCCAGATAAGGATTTCCATCACATGGGAAGATGCAAAATGGTCTTTCTGCTTCCAAACATAGGTTATAATAAATATTCTGAGTTATATTGATTGAGTTATGCCCATTTTAATTCTGGAGTAGCATTCGGAGTGGGTTCCTATTGGAGACGTGCCCTCCCACCCCACTTTAGTAGGCACCTGCTTCACATTCATTAGTTTCAGCATAGCAGCATTCATTAGTTTCTGAATGGAAAATGGTATCAACCCATGGTACTGATCCACCCATATTATTCATTGACCCATGGAGTTTACCCATGGTATTGTAAATGGCATCCGCCCGTGGTATTGTAAAATCCACCCATGGTATTCATTCACCCATGGAATTGACCCGTGGTATTGTAACTGAAAAAGACTATAAGTAAAAAGTCACATTTTGTAAAAGGGCAGATTTTCCGCCACAATGTAGCCTTTACAGTTCAAAGGCATGTAGCCACCACATCTCTTCTCAGAGATAAGCTACCATCGCCCTAGCTGGTTTATTTTCATTACTATTTTAAATAAAAGTTTCTTTGTGGTTTTGTTTATTGGGCATTCTCCTATTTTTCTTCTGGCAAATTCAAGTTTTCAGATCTTGGGGGTCTCTACCCCAAGAACCATTTCAATCTTTCAGATCTTGGGGGTCTCTCCTCCCAAGATCCATTTCAATCTTTCAGATCTTGGGGGTCTCTCCTCCCAAGATCCATTTCAATCTTTTAGATCTTGGGGTAGAGACCCCCAAGATCTGAAAACTTGAATTTGCCAGAAGAAAAATAGGAGAATGCCCAATAAACAAAACCACAAAGAAACTTTTATTTAAAATAATAATGAAAATAAACCAGCTAGGGTGATGGTAGCTTATCTCTGAGAAGAGATGTGGTGGCTACATGCCTCTGAACTGTAAAGGCTACATTGTGGCGGACAATCTGCCCTTTTACAAAATGTGACTTGTTACTTATAGTATTTTTCAGTTATAATACCACGGGTCAATTCCATGGGTGAATGAATACCATGGGTGGATTTTACAATACCACGGTCGGATGCCATTTACAATACCATGGGTAAATTCCATGGGTCAATGAATAATATGGGTGGATGAGTACCATGGGTTGATACCATTTTCCATTCGGATCAGTACTTCTGAACTTGAAACAGTTCAACCAGAAGTTAATCTAGAATCTATCCCAGTTCAAACAGAAGTTACATCTGAACCTGAAGTTGTTCAGGAACCTCTTTCTAAAATTGTTGTTCATTTACCCGAACATCTGGACTTCAAATTTGAACATTCATAAGTTGTTACTTTATTGGAAGATGATCAACCGGTTACCCCTCAGACATCAGTAACTATTGAAAATTCAACTTCATCAACATCAGAAATCTTTTACGGACCTGATGGTGAAGTTCTTCCACCAGGTTTAATTGCTATAGAGGAGGAATTGGAAGAAGATTCCATACCTAGAACCCTGTTTCACTTTGGAACTGGGCTTTATCTTTACCCTAATACTCCTAATTTTTTTGCTCCATTTGATCCTGCTTCTTTTCAAGTACCCATTGATTCTTTAGGACAACTTTTGGGTCAGTTAATTATGGCTGAACATCCGTCAACATCTCAGACCGTATCATCTGATGCAGCTACAGTAGAATCTTCTGTTGCAACCTCTTCGATGTTTTCTACCACACCTGAGTCGCACCTGTATGGTGATTCGTCCATCCCGGTTGGTTACCAATCATTGTCTAGAACTCACTTAGGGGTTGCTTCTACACCATGGTCATCACCCATGTCCTCAACCGGAATTTTACGTGGTTCTTCTCTAAAGGGAACTCAAAAGTTTGATCTTTCATATCAGTATCAAGTTGGGCAATTAGGTCAACAAAGACCTATGTAACCATTAAATACTATATTGCCACCATATGGAGAGCAATATGCTTATTCACCTTATCCTCCTTATTCCAAAGGACTACCATATGGTAATATCCCACAATATTAAAGTCAATCTGAAATTAGAGTTTGTCAATGGAAACCAACAATGTTAGTTCAACCAAGGCTTGTATATCCAACACAACCAATGCAAATTGTGTCAGCTATTCCTACTACACTTGTTGTTACTATTGTACCACAGTCATAAGTTCAAACAGTTGTATCTCAATCGGTACAAACTGATCCTTCTACCTTGCAACCACAAGTTTCAGGAAAAGAAGTTCAAGTTCCTCAGGTTGTTGTACAACAACCACTTGTTTCTGGATTTTAGCAACAACCTCAGGTTAGTATACACTTATCTGGACTCACCCAAGCTTACACTGGTATAGTTTATTCACAACCTGGCCAACCTTTCATTACTGGACAGCAACAACCGTTAAATCAACAACAGATGTACCACCAACAACAACAGTTGATTCAACAACCATGGCAACCCCAATTCCAGCAATTCCAATCCTAGCTAGGACTTGTTCCATAGGCTCAACCTAGTTTTGGTCAATCTCAAGCTTACCAAGGTCCTGGTCAACAAGGCTTTGCAGGTTATGGACAACCACACATTCAGCCTGGTTATCAACAACCACATTATACTGGTTTTGTTCAACAACCCTACCAAGGTTACCAAATGCAGATGCCCTGTGTTGGTATGAAAAGACCTATTGCTCAGGCAATTCCATCATATCCCGGGTATGCTCAACCTGACTTGAATCGACAATTGTCATTTGTAGAAACTTTAGAATTACCAGATATAAATCGGCTCACTAATGATCCAATCTTATATGCACCTTGGTGGCCAATAATTCTGCATAAGTTACCATCTAACATTCTGAAATTTAACGGAAATCCTGGAGAAGACCCAGCGAATCATGTTATGACCTTTCATTTGTGGTGTTCATCAAACTCCTTAAATGATGATTCAGTCAGACTTCATATTTTCCAAAGAACACTTACTGGTCTAGCTGCTAAATGTTACATTGAATTACCAAGAGCTTCTTTCGATAATTTCACCACTTTAGCCAAATACATTTTTGACCCACTTCCAATTACCCATCAGATACGAGACTGGAACGAAACTCCTAACCAACTTTAAACAGACTACTGCTACCCATATATCAGATCATATTCATGAGTGGCAGCGTTATCGTCGAATGGTTAAGACATATGTTCTCGATCAGCGTTTAGCCGAGTGTTTCATAAAATCCTTGTTGCCATCAATCACTGAGGATGTGGAAAAAGGTGGAGTTGTCACAGAAGAGCAAGTTATTGCTCATGCCCAATACTTGGATTTGATTTACACACAATCTTGCACACTTTATGACAAAATTCCCAATGCACCTCGACCAGATTTCACTATTCCCCCTCCTCCATAATCGAGTAAGGACTCTCATGTCGGCGATGGTGTGATTGGTTCTTCGAGCACGTAAACAACAGGAAGACCATCTAGTCAAACTCTTGCTATTTCGAATCAAACTACCAATGCATCAGAAAATACTCTTGCCTCCGAGATTAATGTCGTGTCATCTGAAGAAGGCAAAAATGCAAAGCAACCAAGGAGCAAGAAAAAGGGGAAAAACAAAAAGAAACAAGATAATTCCCCTCCAGAGAAATCATATGATTCCTATACTTCGGCAAGGAAACCTCGTTATCCATGTCTGATATGTAATGACGAGCATTTTATAAGAGATTGTCCACACCGCTCTGAGGTCTCTAAACTTTTAAAGACTTTAAACACATCGGCAGTGTTGACTGATCCGTTTCCAACCTTGGTGACACATTTGGTTGCAACAAGCCATGCTTCCACATCCCAAGTACTCATGTTATCCATCACAAAGACACAAAACGAAGATTTGGTGTCAACGAGAAACAAATATTATGGAAATTTGTCGTCATCGTTGAATAATCAGGCCACTGATCAACCTAATCCTTCGACTTCGACTTTGACTTCATCTGAAGTTGTTCCACCCATTGTACCTGAATTGACAATAAAACCACCAAACGAAGTTGTGCATAAATTGACATTCAACCCTCCAGCTCGAGCAGCTCAAAATTATAACATAGTAGAAGATATTGCTCAATCACCTTCTGCTATGTCAACACTCGAGGTGTTGCTAAACTGTCCCTCCCAGAAGCAGGCTTTACTGTCAGCAATAGGCAGAATAGATCCTACGGATTCAAATCTTGTGGTTTTTAACCATGCCGGATATACACCATAGTTACAAGTGCAGTTAGCTTTCCTAATTCAAGTAAAAGCTCTCAATAAGAATGTTCACCGAACTATTATTGACGAGGGGGTATCTACTTGCATTATATCCATGAGCTACTGGAAAACACTTGGTTCATCGCCAATGTCACGATCACCAACCACGTTGAAAGCTTTTGATGGAAGAACATATACTCCATGTGGGATTTTGAGTAACCTGCAAATCGAACTAGAGGGAAAAAAGTTACTGTTGAAGTTGAGGTAGTTGACAGACCCCTCGATTACAAGATTTTACTGGGAAGGCCTTGGGTATATGCTATGGCTGTTTTTATTTCCATGTACTTTCATACTATTGCATTCCCTTTTAATGGTGGAATCACAGTCATTGATCAGCTAGTCTTCTTTTCCAATAGTTCATAGGCTACGGGAAGCATTTCGTTGGTACACGGACCCCTGTTGTCACTTCAAAGTGTTAGAGTAGGTCTCTTTAAAGATCCTTCCCTAATGGGTACTTTTACCCTACCGTCACCATCTAATTTGGTGGCAGTGGCAAGAGTAGAGACTTGTAACATGATTTCCTCCACCTCATCTGATTTAAGGAGGATTACCAACAAACTCAAAGTTGATAGTAATATTTAGGTGATGTCGTTAAGCCCCATTGAATCATCATAACAATCAATCTTTCGGGCTTGTGCGGCAAACCCAAATCCACACTCAACAATTGTATGGGTAGATAGCTTGTTAGAATATGGTACCTCTTCGGATCCTTTTTCAAGTATACATTCTACAAATGAAGGAATCATCCAATCAATGATGATAGGAGAGGAACCATGGGAATATTATCATCATCGTTCCCATCTTCCAGATGACATCAAAGATTATTCAAATGAACTAAACCACCAATCATTCGTTGATTTCCTATCGAATTTAGTTTTCATAGACACAATCGAATCTGAGCGAAACCTGTCAAATATTGAAGAAATGATTTCTATTAATATTTCGACCAAGCCTAATATTGTAGAGAACATTCATGTCAGCAAATCTTGTTCTCCATTGGAACTTGATAATTACCGTGCTCTTTTTCATGAATTTAGAGATATTTTTGCATGGTCTTACAAGGAGATTCCAGGCATTGACTCTAGTATTGTTGAACACGAAATTAAAATGTACCCTGATGTCAAGCCAGTTCGACAGCGGCTTCGACCTGTTCATCCGAAGAAAGCTGTTGCAATTAAAACAGAAGTTGAAAAACTTTTGCGGGCTGGTTTCATTTACCCTATTCCTCTTACTGATTCGGTTACTAACATTGTTCCTGTCATGAAGAAACAAGGAACAATATGAGTGTGCATTGATTATAGGGATGTAAATCAGGCATGTCCAAAAGACAGTTATCCTACTCCTTTTATCGACCAGATTATTGACGAATGTGCCAAATGTGAAATATTCTCATTTATGGATGGATTTTCTGACTACAATCAGATCAATATACGCCCACACGACCAATTGAAAAAAGCTTTTATTTTTCCATGGGGCACATTCACATATAGGAAACTCCCATTCGATTTGAAGAATTTTGGGGCCATATTTCAAAGGGCAATGAATTATGCCTTCCATGACATCAAGCACATTGTTCAACCTTACCTTGACGATTTACCTACTCATTCACGAAAGCAGACTGACCACCCACAACACTTGAGAGAAATATTTTTACGGTGCCAACATTACAAGATTCGACTCAATCCACACAAATGTGTGTTTTTTGTTGGTTCTGGTCGCTTGCTTGGATTTGTAGTGTCTTGAGAATGGATTTGATTGGATACATTAAAGGTTCAGGCAATTCTGGATTTGCCTCCACCTTCAAATATTTTACAATTACAGAGACTACAATGGAAAGCCAACTTTCAGAGGAGGTTCATTCCTAATTATGCTGAAATGGCTAAAGGTTTTACATGTCTTTTGAAAAAGGAGATACCATTTCATTGGGATCAGGTCGCGCAAGCTTCCTTTGATGCTCTTAAAGATACCATGATTCGAGCTTCATTAATGCATTCTCCAAATTACCAAAATGACTATTACCTACATCTCGCCACTGCAGATACAACCATTGGCATGGTTTTAGTCCAAGAAGAAAATGGGATTGAACATCCTATTTATTACTTGAGTCGTAATCTCAACAATACAGAAAGTAAGTACTCTTATGTTGAAAAACTAGCTTTGGCAACTGTGAAAGCTGTTCAAACATTTCACCATTATATCCTATTACGGAAAACAAGTTTCATTTCAAATTGCAACCCTATGACATACATTTTGTCACGTCAATTGTTGGGGGGAAAATATTCAAAATGGATAGTTATTTTACAGGAATTTGATTTAGAATTTATCAAGTCTAAGTCAAAGAAATCTCTAGTTTTCGCTGAGTTAGTATGTGATCTTCCCTCGGCCTCCATCGATTCAACATCCGAACCATCAATTTTGGATGAGTCTCTATTTCTAATTTTGTCATCTAACGCCTGGTATGGAGATATATTGATTTATCTCCAAACCCAAACTTTCCGGCAAGATACCTCTCGCTTGCAACAGCGACGTATTCGTTACCAAGTCAAATATTATCTGGTCATTAGCGACACACTTTACCGTCGTGGTATCAATACAGTTTTACGAAGGTGCTTCACGCATGAGGAGGCCGAGAAAGCATTGAATGATTGCCATTCAGGTGCCTATGGTGGACAGTTAGCTGGGTATGCAACTGCCCAAAGGATTCTTCATGCTGGTTACTTCTTGCCAACTATATTTAAATATTGTATTATTGCTGTCAAAAGTTGTCATGCATGCCAGATATATGACCAAAAAACCAGATTACCACCTGCACCATTGCATCCAGACCTTGCTCTTGGCCCATTCGCCAAATGGGGCATTGACTTTATGACATGTAACCCCACCTCGGCCGAGGGGCATGCGTATATTATAGTTGTTGTTGACTATTTTACCAAATGGGACGAGGTGATGCCAACATTGAACAACAGTGGCGAAACGGTTGCTCTTTTATTTTTTAACCATGTGGTTTCCCTGTTTGGTGTACCACAAGCCATAGTTACGGATCATGGTTCGCATTTTCACAATCACGGGATGGCTGAGTTGACTACTAAGTTAGGACTTTCACATGATAGTTCTACCCCATATTACCCACAAGCGAATGGACAAGTCGAGGCCATCAACAAGGTCCTGAAGCAGATGTTGCAAAGAATGATAGGGGTTCATAAAAGAAACTGGCACTTAATCCTGTACTCTGCCTTGTGGGCATATCGAACCTCAGTGAGAAATGCAACTGGATTTACACCCTTTCAGTTGGTGTATGGTTTGGAAGCAATCTTACCGATAAAATGCAAAATTTCATCACTCAAACTCACGATTGACCTGTTACCTAACACTTCTGAAGAAGAACCGCGTTTCTTTGAATTAATCCATCTGGATGAAACCCGTCGTGATGCCGCATTGGCTAATGAGGCGCATAAGAGACGTATTAAGGTGTAATATCATAGAAATGTCAAGCCTGGTGTCTTCTCAAAAGGAGACCTGGTCTTATTTTACGATCAGGAAGCTGATAAACTTGGAGTAGGAAAATTTGAACCAATGTGGATGGGTCCTTATGTTTTCAAGCGTGTTTTGGTGAAAGGAGCCTACAAGTTAGTAGATTATGATGGGATTCCATTGTCACAGCCCCAAAATGGGTTTTACCTTAAACGTTACTATGCTTGATTAAGTGTAGTAAAACTCACTATATATATGCTTTCATTGCATGTGTGTGTGTGTGTCTTTTAGAGATTTTTATCTGGTTAGTAATCCTCTTTGCATTTGCTACAGATGTCGGAATCTTCGAAACCTTTTGTTGGTTATGCCGATGGTGCTAGTTGTAGTACGCAGAATTTGTCTTCTGCAACATGGGCCATTTTCGCTCCAAGTGGCGAGTTAGTGATTTTTCAAGGGATTTGTATCGATCGATCGATGAACAATATCGTTGAGTATAGCACATTGATTGAACTACTCTCTGATGCCATTTCACATGGCATTCGCTGAATCATCATTATGTTACTCGCAACTCGTTGTACTACAACTAACAAACATTTATACTGTCCAAAATCCAACAATTTTGTGTATGTTCCTTAGAGTTCGTATTTTGGAAAGATGTTTTGAACACATTCAATATCAACATATTTCCAGAAATCTTAACACATTAACTGACTCTCTAGCAAATTATGTCTTAAATAGACATTTGCGACATATGTAAAAGTAATATTTTCAATTCATATCATCAGTTGAATAGGATTGCATATAACCATAAAAAACTCTAAAAGTAAAATAGATAGGTGTTTTAAAAGTTTTTACAAAATTTGTGCCCAAGACACATTTGGTCATCTGACCCAAAAACTCAAAAATGCATACAAAATATCCTAAGTAGATCTAGTGGTGCTCATGGTAACAGGTCACAGCCTGTGCTATCATGCACAAAAGCCTAGCCCAACGGTTAGGAACACCAATAGTGTGGCACTGCAGCCTCATAGGTAACTCCTCGATCCGGATATCCGGAATACCAAGGGTTAATCCCTCTATGTGATCCTGCAACTCTACTAAGGTCTCGGCCAAATCCAAGTCCTGGAGAACTACTCTCCCGATGTTTCTCTGCGTTGGCCCACCTGCAACCTGTTGGCGTACTGCAAGTCGAACAGTACCCACATCTGTATGCATAAGAGTAATTTTAGTCTTGGAAACATTAAAAAACACAAAAAACATGTAGAAACTTGAAAATCAAAAAACATTGTGGTCAAACAACTTACCCAGAGCACCCCATTGTGCTCCAACTGGTAGAATCAAATCTAGATCTCCACGATAATCCATCCCTAAGTATGGATGCTTCTCGATAACGACATGTTGTCGCTTAAGGCAACTGAAAAATGCAAGGGAGAAAATGACTTTTAACTGACCAGCATGTCGAGCCATTAATTCAACCCACCTCTGCATATGTGGATCTCTAGGACTAGCCACACCCAGTGATACATGTTGTAGTTGCATCAATGGGATTTTCTCTAAGGAAAAATCAATCAAGATCGAACCATAGCAGAAATTATTCGTCTTACCACTTTTTACCTTAGTCAATTGTTCTTTCAGCAGTGAAAGTACAGCCTCACACTAGTTGAAAACTTTTGGCTCTAGACACTCTAGTGCATACTACATATAAGATTTGTTCGCCAGATGTAGTGTCACACTGCCAGCCAATTTTGTGATCGTAAAGAGGATCGTTCTTAAAGGAAAATCACTTACATCCCTGATGTTTATTTTCCCATCCCTGCTAGGCTGTGTACCTGGCTGACAAAACTGTCTGATGTAATCTCTCACCGATTCACCTCCACGGGAAAATCCAGAAAGTGAGATGGGGGCACCTTGCCTCGACAATCCGGTAAGAAAGTAAATATCCTCAATAGTAATATGGATCATCTTGTCCCTAATGTGAAACGTCTGATCTATCGGATCCCATGCACGAACAAGGAACTGTAATAGTTCAATTTTTTGCCTCATTCTGGACAACTTAAAGTATTTGAGTAACCCTCAATTCCTGAGGGCCTCAACTGTACCTGGGTTATTTACGGCAACCATTTCTTGTTCTTCATGCTCTCTTTCTCACCATGTAATCGACTTTCTGATCTAATGAAAGACTGAAACACAATCATAAGCTAAATTAGGATCCTTTCCATGCAAAAAACAGGGCAAATTTTGGATCAAACAGCTAAAACAAACTTGGGAAATGTGCTCAGTGCAGCCTAGACACAGAGACAGTGCATTGCAAAGCATGCATCCTTCTATCTAGGTTCTCTTCGGCGCAGTTTTCGATGTGAAAGCCTGTGTTGATCCCAGGGCAAAAAAATGAAACCCTAGGGGCCCCAAAAAAACCCTAAAACTTGCATGAAATGAAAAAAGAATGAACTAAAAAGAAAGTAGAGAGCTTTAGTTCCAACCTGGTCCGAACGGCTCAAGAAATGGTCCGTAGAATCTTTCGCAATCAGCTAGTGAAGTTTGAGGTAAAAATTGAGCTCAGAGCACAAAACTGGATGATAAGTTCCAAATGGTAAAAATGATTTGGTAAAAGCTTGTTTTATGCTTATTTCATGTTAATTAATCGACTAAACATTAGTATTTGCCTATTTTTTCCTATGAAACAGATATTTTTAATCCATCTGGTGATGTTTTGAGCAGGTTTTACAACTGATTTGCGGAATTCAACATGATCGACTGTAAGTTGTACTTTTGACCACAAAGCACACTTTTATCTCTTTTTCGAGCTTTGTTAAAAACGAAAAAGGAACCCCCTTGGAGTCCTCTTTAAGCTCTTTTCAAACTCTCTAAACATGAAAAGATTGCCAAGCGCTTGTCCTTTCCAGCTCGTTAACGGATTGGAAATGATATCTCTCTTGTATTATTTTATGCTTTTTCAGACTTGAGAGATTAATTTACGAAAAAGAACTTGTGGAGTTTTCTTTTTGTCCCTTTTCAGACTCTCTAAGCATGAAAATGACCGAGTTATATTTGTCGTTAAACTCGTTAAAAACATCAAATAGCAACAAACTTGTCCATCTAGACAAGATCGAGTTTCACCTTCGCTAGACTAGTTAAAACATCAAATAGCGATGGATTCGCCCGAAGGGTGATATTATACAGCAAGCATATGTTATCCTCCTCAAGCTTGATAAAAATAAAGAGGTACTGGTCAGCAATGACTGAGGAAAATGGAAAAAGGGGAAAACCACTTTATGGTAGCAGGTTGCTCTTGAACATGATACTTTCACTCCATCACTGTGACTATCTGGGTTGGGTTATTAATTTGATGGTTATCATACCATTGGTCTATCATACCATCCATTGCTTTGTTTAGGGTCAATTCTACCAGTTCACTTTAGTGTCGCCGACATGTTCAAGAGAAGTCATTCAGTCAAAATCCATCTTTTGCAATACCATAAACCTTCATTTTCATGACCGCCATTCCTGAACCTTGTGTCGTCAGTCAAATTCCATCTTTAAAATCACTACACTCGTTTCGTGTCGTTGATGTGGGATACATCAAGGCCCTCCTGCGACAAGTCGCTTCTTGTCAACATCAACTCATTATCCAAGAAGTTGACTTAGAAACACCCATTCAGTACCTTGAGGCTTGCATGCATCAATGGCAGGTTTCTCGCTTTTGGCGATAGGCATACATCAATGGCCTTCAACCAAAAGACTTTGTATGGTGTTCGACATCAAATCATCCATTCACACCATGCAAAATGTACTGCAGTACCTTGAGGATCATTATCATTATCGGTGATTTCTCTCGCATCTGTTAACAGCTTACATCATTGGCTGGTAATCAAATGGTGTCTTCCCATGTTCGACTTCAGATCACATATTCACATGGTTAGACTCGTACTTGAGCGAGCGGTTGAACAAAATTGAAGACCCCGGATCTAGTTTCATCCATCTGGGCTGTGATATCTGTAGACGACTGTTTATGTACATTAATCAAACTTTATAAGTTGAGCATGGCTATGCCTTCCCTTAGAAATTCATGTAAAATCAAATATCATGATATATATATTGTAATTGATGCAGGTCACCTTCCACTTTGATACCTCCTCATCACATCGTAAAGCATTTCATTCGACATTGGCATTTTTCCGACTTCATGCTTTAGGGGGGAACTGATACAGATCCATTTGCGCACATCAAATCCCAACATTTAGATTAGTGTTTTAGGTCTCATCAAACCCTAATTTCAGTTGTTTCATGCCCTAGACAAGTCAACCCTTTGAATGCCTCCTTCCCAGACAGTTTCATGACTTAAAGACATCCAGAAATTCCCTCTAGAGGGACCAGCGTAGGTAATCCCTTATGATGGTGTGTTGTAGAGTAGTTAAGTCCACTGCCAGGCTGCTCTGTAGAGCACTTAGGCTTCCTTTCACCTGCGCTGGGCGAGAATGAGCGAAATTCACATAGGGTTTGGGAATATTGTTATATTTTGGAGTCATCTAGAAGTTTCCCTGTCTTAACAACTCCTATGATCTTGAAAATGGATGAGGAATGAGTTAAGGATCATCCTATCCTCTCATCCCTTCCTCCATGAAAATAATTCTAAGTATGGAAGGCCATTCAATGTCACCATTAATGACAAAACCTCCTTCATCTTCCTATAAATTGAGCACTCATCTAAGTGATCATGGGCTGGATTATGTTGAATTGTAAGGAGATAATGCTGCTATGAGACTTGACTTTGGAGCAAATGATGTGATGCCACAAGCTTGTCTTGCTTTTGATGTGATGTGGATGGGATCCAAGCTGGAGGAATGACTTTGAATCAGAAACTGATGGTTATAATTCCTTCTTCTATCTAATAAATTTTTTGAACATTTTTCCATATGATGTGTTCTTTCATAATGCTTATATGTATGAATTTCTTCTGATTCCTTTCATTTATATTCAATGGATCGTATGTTTTGATCGGTTTTCATCTTCTATTGTGTTGACATGGTACTTTTCAAGCAGATTAAGTATGGGAAGGAGTGATGGAATCGATACAAGGGAGACGAGAGGAAAGCGGAACTATAGGTAGGCCTTCTATCCTCTCTTCTTATCTATTGCTTATAGGGAAAGTCTAAAACACTTTAAATTGTTGTTCTAGGCACAGCTACTTGTCTAGTGAATTAGTATTTATCCGTAGATGATAAATTCTCCAAAACAAGGACCTCATCCACAATGAAAGAAAATTGATCATAATTAAGAATCTTAGAAGACCTCCATCATCAAAAGGAAAGAAACATTTGCAAGGTAAGGGTCTTCAAGATCCTATGATGGAATCTTCAAAAGAAGATTCATAAACAAAGGAAAATGTCTCATTGGGAATCCCATTCATGGGATTCAAGAAAAAAATGATATGAAAGCAAGCTAAGACGAAGCAAGAAGGGCCACACCAAGGACAACCAAATGAAGCTAAGATGATCAAAGGAGAATCAATATGATGTATGTATGCATCAAAGTTTATTCATGTTATCATTTGTATATTATTAAGTCATGGGAATGGTTCTATGACATGATCAAGTAGGAAAGAATCTCTTTCACCAATGACATGATCGAAGGCATGTACTACAATGAAATAAAGGAAAACAAAGGAAATACTCACATAAGGAGTATAAGATTGTTGACTAAGAAGAAAATGAAGAAGGAATGTTGACTAGTCCTAGAAGCAAGCAATGAAGAAGTTCTCTCACAAGGAGCATAAGGTGGTTTACCAATATATCCAGGAAGAAGCATGTGAAGAAAGAGATCAAGCATGTGAAGAACACCATGATCACCAAGAATCACTATCTGACAATATACTTTGAAGACGTCTCCCGAAATAAGGCATGACAACCCTGAAAAAAGGAAGAAAAATACTAAAGGACCCTTGACACCTATGAAGGCCTTGGAGATATGAAAGGTGCAGATAACTAATTCTACTCTATGAAGATGTCATGATGAAGAAGCCATCCAGGAAAAATACCATTTAATGTTGAAGCAATATTAGGATGAAGCCATGAAGGGCTATTAGATCAAATCATGGGAACATGTAAGTACAAAGAAGAATCTATGAGAAGAGTAGTCTGAAGCATAGATGAGATGACAAAGAATGACCAGATGACAAGAGAACCTGATATATGACAAGAAGGTCACTTTCCACAAAGGAAGCTAATCTGAAATGGAGCATATTAGTGATGTTGTGTTAATTCCCAATTTGGAATAAAACCCAAGATGCTTATCATTTACTTATCAAGTGCTTAAGGATTCACCATTCTTGCTTAATTAATTGATTCCCATGAGTTTTTTATGTAAATGTTATAAACAAACATAAAACATATGTTGAACAGCAACAAAATAACAGCAAAGAACATCAAATTACAAAACACAACATAGAGATTTCATGAGGAGTTCACCCATCCTTGGCTAGGTCTTTTTGGTCCAGCTTCCAATGCTTGGGCCTCTCTATTATACTCAAATTTACGACAAACATGTGTTTACAATGCTCAAATAACTCTGAAACCTATCTCAATGAGTTCATAATACTAAAAAATGGCTAACTAGCCTATTTTTGCATCCAATTTGGTGAAAAACTGAAGACGTTTTGACTTCTCCTAGTTCTCCCACTATTCGTACCACAAAATTCTCCACAACTGACAGGAACCCACAATTTAGATCCAAAATCCACTAACCGAAAGAGATTTTTTCCACGCAGTGGGCCTTAATCAGCAGAGTTATGCGAGCTTATGGTCTGTGAACAAGGTGGAAATGTGTGATTGCGATATCGGCGGACCCGACAGGACATTAAACTGTAGACTATAACTTATCTCATCTGGATCCTTTCTCTAATCGAAATCGCGAAGTATCGGTGGAATTTTATGTGCCAAACTCTGCGTTGTTTGTAATATGCGATATCGCATCACAACCTGGTACCTTCTGGGGGTCAATTCTCCATAATTCTTTCCCTTCATCGATGTGCCAATTGAAATCGTATAGCAACTCGATACCTATCGAGGCCGATTTCTACAATGCCTTCCCTGTTGCGAAGTGCGAATGTGATTTATCGCATCACAACCCTAGCCTTGCTTGGGGCCGATTATTTAACATGACTTTCCCGCAACATGTGATTTGAAATATTTGGGAGTCAATGGCAGCCTGCCACTTGGCACCTCCTCATTCACTGAAGGACCTTGCCACATCATCCAATGCTGCCATACAAGCAAGTCAAATCTAAACTTTGACTTGTTCTAACTTCTGCATACGAGCTTGGATTTGAGTGTCGTTCACACCATTGGAATCAAAATGATGAGCTCTTTGGTTTGAAACTAAGTTTAACAAAATTCTGACACTTTTATTTTTGAGCACTTGATCACTCCTCCCCATTGTAAGCCTTTTGGACCCCAAAATATTATATTCAATTATTGAACAGATGAGGGTATTGTTCCCTCACCTTCCCCTCTTCAATCCATTTGGCCTTTTATGGATTTGTACCTTTGAGACCCACTCGAAGATAATCAACATTTCCCCTCTTTGATGACCTCATTCTTTTGTCAAGTATGGTGTCTTGCTGAATCTCATTAACAAATTCTGGAGAAAAATCTTCAATTTATGGAATTTTTACACTTTCTCCTTGATCTTCAATCAAAGGAGGCTCATCTAATCTCAATTTTCAACATTAACAACGGAATAAATTTTCATATCTGAAAGAAAAGCAAGCTTGAAATCATTATTACCAATCTTTTCCAGAATTTTAATTGGACCATCACAGATTGGTTTCAGCTTTTTACCTTCAACTTGAAGCCTTTCCTTTATAATGTAAATCCAAACTGATGATCCACATGATGCTTATCATGCCTTGCCTTATACTTGCCTTGACTCTTTTCTAGTTGTTCTTGAACTGTTTGGTGAATCAACTGAATTTTCTCAATGAATTTCTTTGCTTTGTCTATGTCATTATGTCCACCTACGGCTATATCTTTCTCAAAGATGAAATTAAAAGGTGATTTAGGAAAATAACCAAGAGATGGCTCAAAAGGCAAAGTTAGAGTAGCAGAGTGTTTTTCTCGGTTGTAAGCATACTGAATATAATGCAATTGTTCATCCCACAACTTAGGATGTTTGTTGCAATATCCTCTTAGCAAATGAATAGTTGTCCGATTAACCACTTCAGTTTGACCATATGTTTGTGGATGGAAGGTTATATTTTTCTTCAACTTGGTGTCCATCAAGTTCCATAAATTTGACCAAAAATTCCCAACAAAGCGGGAATCACGATCACTTACAATAGAAGTAGGTAATCCAAAATGAACCCATGCATTTTGAAAGAAAAGTTGAGTTGTTTGTTCAGCTGTAATTTGTTTTTAAGAAGGAATTAATATGCACATCTTGCTGAACCTATCCACAACTACGTAAAAATAATCATGACATTTTCTTGATAAAGGAATACCTCCTACAAAATCCATAGAAACACTCTCCCATGGACATGAAGGAACTGGAAGTGGTGTGCAATCCTAGTTCCCTATTACTAGGCTTACTAACTGCACACAACGAACAATCTCTGATAAAACGCGACACCCTTTCAAGCATATGAGGCTAGTAAAAATACCTCTGAAGATTTGCCACTATTTTACTTACACTGAAATGTCCAGCAATAAGAGAAGTGTGCACTTCCTTTGTGAAATTTACTCTCTCTCCCTGTGGAACCCAAAGTTTTCCCAAATGATACAACTGATTATCATGTACATGGTAGTCTAATTCCTCAACTTGGTTGCCTTGACTCAAATTCGAATATACCTCTTGAAAGTCAGCATCATGTGTGTATTGTTCAACATAACTTTCAGGGAAAACAGAATGATTCTTGATTAAAATGGCTACATTAACAATTGGTCTAGAAAGCATATCAGCAACTCTATTATAAATACATTTCTTGTACCTAATTACCAAGTGGAATTGTTGTAAGAATCCCATCCAACAAAAGTGCCTTGATTGTTGTAATTTTGTTTTAGATTGCAGATATTGCAAAGGTTGATGATCGGTGTGAATAATGGTTTATTTTCCCATTAAGTAATGCTTCCATTTCTTCACACTTTGCACCAATGTGTAAAGCTCTTTATCATAATAGTTAATAATAGTGAAATTAAAAATATCATAATGAAATGAAAAGGGCTTACCATGTTGTAAAAGAATTGCACCTATGGCGTAGTCACTTGCACCTGTTTGTATTTCAAATGGTTTTTTAAAATCTGACAATGCTAAAACTGGGGCTGAACTAATCTTTTGTTTTATAGAATCGAATGCTTTTTTCTGTTTGCCTCCCCACTGGTAGAAAACCTTCACACTGATCAAAGCATGTAGTGGATCTGCTATGGAAGAGAAATTGGCAATGAACTTCCTCCAGTACTGCGCTACTCCCAAAAAACTCCTTACTTCTATGACTGATTTGGGTATTGGCCAATTCACAATGACCGAAATTTAGAGGGGTCAATCTTCATCTCACCTCCTCCAATTATGTGACCCAAATACACTAAGGAAGTTTTCCCAAATTCACATTTAGACATCTTCATAAATAACTGTTCTTTTTTCAAGACATCCAACACTTTCCTCAAATGCTTGACATGCTCTTCTCTTGATTTTTTGATTATCAAATATCATCTAAATAGAAAATTACAAACTCATCAAGAAAGGATCTTAAAACATCACTCATAACTCTCATGAATGTAGTTGAAGCATTGCAAATACCGAAAGGCATAACCAGCCACTCAAACAATCCATGTTTGGTTTTAAAAGCAGTCTTCCAAACATCCTCCTCAGCTATTCTAACTTGATGATATCCACTTATCAAGTCTAATTTAGTGAAATATTTTGCATTATTCAACGGATCTAGCAAATCATCTATTCAAGGAAGTGGGTATTGATTCTTTATGGTAATTTTATTCAAAGCTTGATAATATACACACATGCGCCAGGTTCCATCTTTCTTGGGTACCAAAACAATTGGTGAACCACATGGCAAAGTATAGGGACGAATTACACCTTTATCTAAGAATTCCTGGACTTGTTTTTTAATTTCTAAACTTTCTAGAATTGGCATTATTTGGGAGTGGACAATCTTGTTGTAGCTTAATTTCATGTTGAATTCCCCTTTTTGGTGGCAATCCCTTTGGTTCTTGAACACATCTCCATATTGATTGACCACATCAACCAATTCGTATTTCAACTTAACGTCACAGCCTGCAAAGGATTCACGCTCTGTGTCATTCTTCTGCTTGATCATAAGGAGCACGAGAATCTTGTTGGAATTGACCAGTTGCTTCATTTGCCCTGCTCTTGCTAAAGACAGATTAAGCTTTGTATGATGGGCTCTCACAATATACTCCACTCCATCTTTGAACAAATGATATTTTTTCTCAAATCTATGGAAAAAGGCTTTCTGGTCATACAGATATAGGCTTCCCAACACAATTTCAGAAATATCTAGCAGCACTGCATCTAATTCGACTTCATCAACGAAATTGGTAGTAATATAAAACCGAAAAACATATTTCCTTGAGAACCGAAGATTTGCATCCTTTTTTATCCAACCCAACGGATACGGTTTATGATGATGCACGGTTTTCAGATTCAACTTCTTGACCAAGTCTGTAGAAATTAAATTTGCCTAGGATCCACTATCAAACAGCGTATCAATCTTGGTGTGTTTGCAAATAACTCTGATATGGAATAGCTCAATTTTGTTTTCTTCATTTGAAGCGTTGTTGGAGTTATTTGTTGCGCTGGTGCTTTCCACGGCTTCCCCTTTGCTTGTTTTTGACACGGCTTTTCCTTTAGTGACTGTGGCTGCAATCTTTGTTTCATCACCTGAGTTAGAACCCATCTTGTTGTATAGCAGCGTTTGTCTTTTGTTTCCCTTTATTGTTAAATTTCTTCAGTTTTAATTCGGGATGAAGCTTCCAGCAATGCGCTTCATCATTTCCCTCTTTGGAACAATTCTTTCACACGATTTTCTCCCCTTCTTTCTTAACAGAAGCATTTTTCTTCTGCTTTGCTTTAGGTTTCTTTCCTTTTTCACCACTCTGGAATGGCTTCTTCTTACCTTCTTCTTATACATTTTTCCCTCTTGCTTCGAGGTGTGTAGCTTGAACACATACCTCATCAATATTCGTGGGATTAAACATAGGAATGGTATGTCAAAGCTAGCTATGCAAACCTCCTATGTATTTCAGCGAAATATCTTGTGACTGCAAGTCTACTCCTAGCATAAGAGCTCTTTTCCTAAACTCCTCAGTATACTCTTGCACATTTTAACCTTTTAACTATCTAAATTTTTTCCAATTCATGATATCTTTTTTCGTATGAGCTAAAGGGTAGAATTGTCTTTTTATATCAGCGATGAAACTAGACCAAGTAATAGAGATATTACCATGTTTTTTGATCTCGTCTTGAGTCTTTGCTTCCCACCAAATGAGTGTTGCACCCTCCATTCTCAAGGAAGCTAATTGAATTTTGATATCATCCTCTTGAAGGTTCTGAATTCTACAATACACCTCCAATTGAAAAATCTAATTATCAAGATTATCTGCATTCACTTCACCATTATACATGGGCAACTCGAATTTAACATCTAGTTTAAGTAGAATTGATTTTCCAGCTCCTTTTGAAGAATTATGATGAGTATGAGTAAGGGTTTTATTAGTGGAAGAGCGTGAATATGCTTGTGAAGAAGAAGATGAAGAAGATGTTGGAAAGGGCGGAGGTTTGTTTCCATTCCCAATACCTCCTTTTCCATTACCTCCTCCTCAAGGGCCTTCTCCTTTGAGAGGTTTGGAACTTTCTCTTTGAAACCTTCTATTCCTCTCTTCATAGAGGAACTTCACCATCTATGTCATATCAAAGAAAGCCTTTCTGAAAGTCTTCTCATCTTATGTCATGTTTGTAGGTTCTCCTTCATGAGACATGATCTCTGGAGTCTCAACTGCAACTTGAGGATGCAATGGTGTAGAAGACTTTGGCAACCTTGCTCTTCTTCCACTTGACCCAACTTTAGGGCTTCGAACCAGCTTTCCTTAACCTATTTTGAGTTTTAACCTTGTTAGCATGACACAAAACTAGCAAATAATTCTCCTTCTTTGCACAAGAAATTATAGTAAGAAAAAACCAGTGCTCTGATACCAACTTGATCTGAAATGGAGCAGATTAGTAATGTTGTGCTAACTCCCCATTCAGAATAAAACCCAATATGCTTATCATTTTCTTATCAAGTGCTTAAGGATTCACCATTCTTTCTTAATTAATTGATTCCCAAGAGAGTTTCTTATGTAAATGTTATAAACAATTTAACATAAAACATATGTTGAACAGCAGCAAAATAATAGCAAAGAACATCAAAATACAACACACAACATAGAGATTTGATGATGAATTCACCCTTCCTAGGCTACGTCTCCTTGTTCCACCTTCTAATGCTTGGTCCTCTCTATTATGCTCAAATTAACAATAAAAGTGTGTTTACAATGCTCAAATGCCTCTGAAGCTTGTCTCAATGAGTTCAAAATACTCAAAAATTGCTAAATAGCCTCTTTTTACATCCAATTTGGTAAAAACTGAAGAAGTTATGAGTTCTCCTAGTTCTCCCACTATTCGTTCCACAAAATGCTACGCAACCGACAGGAACCCACAATTTCGCTCCAAAATCCGCTAACCAAGCTAGAATTTTGTCGCGCATTGGGCCTTAATCCGTCGGCACTTACTATCTTATCACAAATCGTAATTGGCGAAGTTATGCGGGCCTATGGTCTGTGAACAAGGTGGAAATGTGTGATTACAATTTCGGCGGACCTGACAGGACATTAAACTGTAGACTATAACTTATCGCATCTGGATCCTTTCACTAATCGCAATCGCGGAGTACCGGCAATCTTTTATGTGTGGGACTCTTCCCTTTTTGCAATATGTGATTGTGAAAGCACATCGAAACCTGGTACATATTGGGTTCCGATTCTCCGTAATTCCTTCCCTTCGCCGATGTGCGATTGCGATCACATCGCAACCCGATAGGTATGTCAGTGCCAATTTCTGCAATGCCTTCCCTGTTGTGAAGTGCGATTACGCTTTTTTGCATCGCAAACCTAGCCTTTCTTGGGGCCGATTCTTTAACACGACCCACCCGCGACATGTGATTTGCGATATGCAAGGGCCAATGGCGGCCTACCACTTGGCACCTCCTCATTGCTGAAGGACCTTGCCACATCATCCAATCCTGTCATGTAAGCAAGTCAAATATGAACTTTGACTTGATATAACTTCTGCATACAATATTTTATTTGAGTGTCTTTCACACCATTGGAATTAGAATGACAAGCTCTTCGATCTTAAGCTAAGTTTGACAAAATTCTGACACTTTGATTTTTTTGAGCATAATGTTGAGCACCTGATCAGAAGCAATGACATGAAAAAATAGGAAGGAAAGTGATCGATCGATGGTACCCTACCGAGAAGAAGTTCGACCAAATACTTCATGATATCAAAGTAAGGAAGGAGATCAAGTAGCTGGAGGACCCACGAAGAATAAGTTGTTGATGAATGGACAAGTCCCTAGATAAGAGGGAGTTATAACAAGTTCCCAATTACAAAGGAACTTGGACAAGTACATTTTCAGAGGGTACTTGGGCATGTCTTCCTCAATTGAGAGGAAGAGAAAGACACAACATTCTTGTCTTCACTTGCGAAGAAAGAATGGGAGGATTGGATAATCATGTCGCATCTAATACTCTTTGAGGATGTGTAAGGCATCCAAGACAAGAGTAGGCAAGAGGACCGATATTCTTTGAGGGTTGGGAACCCAAGATAAGAATAGTCCTAGAAGGTCATATTCAGTGAACACCAGGGTGGGTATGTACCTTGAGAGACAATGGCTAAGGTGTCTATAATTCATTAGTCTCACCAACATTGTGCTTTGATCTATTGAGAGATATAGTCGTCAGTCAAGGCCTTGTTGTGGATACAATGTTGGTCACTATGATGCTATAACAGATGGATTTCCAATCCAGTTTCTCTAATGTGAATTATTCAAGATTGATAATAACCAAACACCTTGTAATGTTGTATGAATACCTCCCTAGTTAAGAGGGACTGTTGAAGGAAATGTAACTAGGTTCGGTCTTCATAAATGTACTTTTGAAATTTGTATTTATTCAAGAAAAGAAATATTATTTTTATAATATATGTCAATGAGTTTCTTTCTCATTGAAGTAGGTCTAGCACATGTTAAATTGTTATAGGTGAGTCAAAGAGTCAAAAGAATTATGTTGAAGACCTTAAGGGTATGTTACATTATGTATAAGAGTCAAAGAAGCCACCTCCAAGCAAAGTAAAGTCTCCTCCTAGTAAAGACACCATCAAAAGAATCAATGGCACCATTAAAAGCACCCATCAAAGCAAAGGAAGTCAAGTCAGCCTAAAGGAGGGACAATCCTCTATATATAGAGGTTGTCCACTCCTCCAAAGATAGCGCAATCATCTCTGAAATCAGCGAGCAAGTGAAGTCAAATAAAAGGTGGAAAAATCGAGTTCCTCCAAAGATAGCGCAATCATCTTTGAAATTAGCGAGCAAGTGAAGTCAAATAAAAGGTGGAAAAATCAAGTTTAAGGGAGCCTCTAGTGCAGCAAAGAAGGAGGAGATATAACCGAAGTAAAAAGGACTATTTTAGGGTGAATTGCAGTCACATGTGCAAGGAAAAGGAGGGTTGTTTGCAGTCACTACAGCAGCAACATCAAAGTTGCTCATCCCTCATCGTTTGGGCTACAAACTAGGCCTAGTAGGCCTCCCATCCAAGTGAAGAAGGAAGGACCTCAAGCGAAGGAAAGAGGCCCCATATAACATCAACAAGAACTCTCACACGTGTGATAAGTAGGGTTATAGTGTTGTCACACAAATCCTACAACTATACATCAAGAAGCAACTCTGTTGGTCAAGAGAAGGGAGGATTATCCTTAGATGAAGGATCTCACTAAGTACAAGAGAGATTGTGTCTCTTCTAGAAGGACTACTAACAGTGGAAGGAAGAACGAAGTGTTGGATGGAGGACGAAGTGTCAGGGAGCGAAGTGCCGGAAGAAGGTGGAAAAAGTGTCGGGAGACATAGTGCATAGAAAAGGAAGGACTTGACTTGTGCTTGGAGAATATTCTAGTCAAGGGTCTAGTGTTTGGCATTGATCAAGTAAGAAGCTTCAATAAGAGCAAACTTACCAAAGGGTTTTCCTCTCAAGAAAAGAGAGGTTTTGGCCCTAGTAAAAGCCAACATCTTGTGTTCTTGTTTTATGTTTTGATATCATTTTGATGAAGCACACACACATTCATTAATAAGAGAATAAAAATATTATGCTAACAAAGATTTCACAAATTTTTATCTAGTCCCGAAGAATCACTCTACACCCAATTGTCCCAGATTCTTCAATAGAGGGAACTTGAAAAGGATTACCAAGAATATGAAGAAGAAGAGGAAGGTGATGTAGACCTTGAGGGGGATTTAAGCAGTGCCCTAGATGAAATATAAAATCTTAAATTAAAGAATAAAAAGCAGAAATAGATCCTATAGAAATATGTAAAGGAAGAATCAAATTCATAAGAAATTATCAAGTTGAAATTTGAACTTGAAGAAGCAAAGAAGGTGGAAGACATTTTAATGAAGCAAGTAAAAGAGAAAAACTAGGAGCATGAAAGATTGGAGGAAGAGGTGGTATGTCTAAAGAAAAAACCAAAGAAGGCTCAAACTAAACTAAACATGAATATTCAGCAAATAAAAGGGTCTAAAAAACTGGATGTGATATTAAATTCTCAGAGGTATCCACTCATAAAGATTGGGTTAAGCTATGAAGGAGAATCCAGTAAATCTAAGTCAGAGGATAAAAGGACAATCACCTTTGTAAAAGCTGCTAAGGGAGAGGATGACAACTCACATCAATCTGAGAACAAAAATTTGAGCAACCCTTAAACATCAATTGAACCACTGCAAAGGAACAATGTCAGTAAAGTACATAAGGAAAAATAAATGGACAATCAAACAAAAATCTATCAGAAACCACACTTCTTCAGGAGACGGGATTATCAAATGTCAAGATGGTTAGATTCTCAAACAACATCCACTACGAGGTACAGATATTTGTTTTATGAATATTTTTATTGTTAAACAAAGTCTTTTAGTAGAAATCACATGAGAGAATTTTTTGGCCGATGCATTTCGAACCAACAAGTGTAGTTCATCATCAAGTTCAGATGAAGAGGCAGACCATGGCAAAGGCTTAATTATAGAGCAATGTAGAGACATAATTTCAAGTAACGGCTATATTTGAACAATAATGTTTAAATTATAATATTAATTTATTAATATATTAAAAACAAATATTATTAAGTAACAGCTATATTAAATAGCTAGTTTTTGAAAAAAAATATTTAAAGAATGATATTATTTCATTAATTTATTAAAAATATTAATAGGTAACAGCTATATTAAATGGCTAGTTTTTGGAAAATAGTATTTAAATTAATTTATTAAAACCAATTATCACTGGTTCTTGAAAAATAATATTTAAATAATGATATTAGTTTATTAATTTATTAAAATATTAATATGTAACGGCTATATTAAACGGCTAGTTTTTTAAAAAATATTTAAATAATGATATTATTTCATTAATTTATTAAAAATATTAATAGGTAACGGCTATATTAAATGGCTATTTTTTGAAAAATGATATTTAAATTAATTTATTAAAACCAGACATTACTAATTCTTGAAAAATAATATTTAAATAATGATATTAATTTATTGATTTATATTAATATAAATATCTAATGATATAAATTAATAAACTAATATCATTATTTAAATATTATTTTTCAAGAACTAGCAATATTTGGTTTTAATAAATTAATTTAAATATTATTTTTCAAAAACTAGTCGTTTAATATAGCCGTTACCTATTAATATTTTTAATACATTAATGAAATAATATCATTATTTAAATATTTTTTCAAAAACTAAACATATTAATATTTTAATAAATTAATAAACTAATATCATTATTTAAATATTATTTTTCAAGAACTAGTGATAATTGGTTTTAATAAATTAATTTAAATATTATTTTTCAAAAACTAGCTATTTAATATAGTCATTACCTATTAATATTTTTAATAAATTAATGAAATAATATCATTATTTAAATATTTTTTTCAAAAACTAGCTGTTTAATATGGTCGTTACTTAATAATATTTGTTTTTAATATATTAATAAATTAATATTATAATTTAAACATTATTGTTTAAATATAGCGGTTACTTGAAATTATGTCTCTACATTGCTCTCTATTTAAGCCTTTGCCATGGTCTACCTCTTCACCTGGTCCTGATGATGAACCACACTTGTTGGTTCGAAATGTGTCGGCCAAAAAATTCTCTCATTTGATTTCTACCGAAAAACTTTGTTTAATTCATTATGGATCACAGAAGCTTGAATACAAAAACTTCTATTCTTGTAAAAATTTTGGACACAAAGCCATAAATTGTAGATCTTATGTTAGAAGAATTGATATAAAAAAAATTAATATGAGAAAGAATGGATTCACAAACATTAAAACAAACATGAATCTAGACAAAAATGCATTTTCTCCTCTCCTTGATATCACTGAATGTTTCTATCGTCACAACTCTGGGCACAATTCATATGAATGTCATCTTAAAGACAATATATTAACATCTCATAACATTTATAGAACAAATGGATGCATGCAATGGAGAAAGAAGGTAGAAGAAAAGAAACCTGATAAGTGTGACCTAGTTCTGTATGCTCAAGATGAAAACAATAAGTGGTATATGGATAGTGATTGCTCTAGACATATGATAGGAGATAAAAGCAAGTTTGTTTCCCTGAATGAAAATAAAACTGGAAATTTCACATTCAGTAATGATGACGAAGAATTAAAGGAAAGGTTACAGTCAATATGAACAACGGAAGAGGAAAGGCTCAAGTTGTACAATTTGTAGATGGTCTAAAACATAACTTGTTGAGTGTAAGTCAGATGTGTGACAAAGGATGTGACGTTCTCTTTAGAACTCGAGACTGTGAAATCATGTCAACATCTACAGGGAAGGTTATGAATAAAGGAGTTCGAACTGAGAATAATGTATATATCTTGAAAGAATAAAGTGAGGAATGATACATCAGCAAACAAGATGAATCATGGCTATGGCATAGGAGATTGGGGCATCTCAACTTTGATCACATCATCATACTCAACAAGAAGAAAGCAGTTAGATATCTACCAACAATAAAGAAGCCTCAAAATACTATCTGCAAGTCGTGTCAAATGGGAAACAAACATGAACACCATTCAAAGTCAAGGATAAACTATCAAGTAGTAATCCTTTGAAGCTAGTTCATATGAATTTGTGTGGGCCTTCCAGAACAAAAGCACCAAGAGGAGAACAATATTTCATTCTAGTAATCAATGACTATTCGAGATTGACCTAGGTGGAATTCCTTATAAATAAGTCAGAAGAATTTGAGAAATTTAAAACATTCAAGGCATTTCCAGAAAATCAAAGAGGGTGCAAGATAAAGTGCATAAGGTTAGACAGAGGAGGTGAATTTACATCGGATGAGTTTGCAGAACTATGTAATGAATTTGGGATAAAGCAATAATTTACTATTGCAAACACACCACAACAGAATGGAGTTTCAGAGAGACAAAACAGGTATGTTCAACAAATAGTCATAGGCATAATGTAAGAAAGAAACATTGCTCAAACCTATTGGGCAGAAGTGGTGCATACAGCAGTACAAATTCTCAATAAGGCACATCTCAGACCAAATGGTGATAAGACTCCATATGAACTGTGGTATGGGAAACCAACATCAATCAAGCATTTTAAAGTATTCGAGAGAAAATGTTATATAAAAAATAATGATGAAAAGCTAGGAAAGTTTGTTGCTCGATCTGATGAAGGAATATTTTTGGGATAATCGTTAGAGAGTAAGGGATACAGATGTTATAATAAAATATTGCATAATATTGTGGAATGCATAGATGTAAAGGTTGACAAAGAGCTACCCAATAAGAACAAGAGAACATATTTTATCAATCCTCCAGATCATCATCATCATATCAGTAAAGAGAATGAAGTACAAGATGAAGAATTAGAAGATACAGAGAATCATTCAAAAGGACCCTCAAGACACACTCAAAAGAATCACCCTAAAAATCAAATTATTGGAGATAAAAGTGAAGGAGCAACTAGCAGAAAAATCTGAGCAAGTTCATATAGCCATGTTGTCATAGGTAGAGCCAAAGAACTTTTAAGAGGCAAGTAAGGACAAAATTTAGATATATGCTATGAACGAGGAGCTAGACCACATTGAGAAGAACAATACTTGAAAACTAACACCAAGACCTGTCAAAAAGAATGGCATTGGCACAAAATAGAAATTCAAAAATAATATGAATGAACAAGGTCAATTTGTTAAAAACAAACCCAGACTAGTGTGTAAGGGTTACTTACAAGTGGAAGGTATTGATTATGAAGATACTTTTGCACTAGTCGCGAGACTGGAGGCAATCAAGATGTTTTTGGCCTTTGCATGCTACAATGATTTCAAGGTTTACCAAATGGACGTGAAGTCTACCTTCCTAAATGGTGATCTTGAGGAATAAGTCTATATGGAACAACCATAAGGTTTCTCATTATCAAATAAACCTAACTATGTCTACGGGTTAAAGAAAGTACTATATGGTCTTAAATAAGCACCATGGGCATTGTACTCTAGACAGGACAAGTACCTTCAAAAACAGTGTTTCAAGAGAGAAGGAGTTGATAGTAATATGTACATAAAGGTTGATGGAGATGAAATACTAATTATAGTTGTGTACATGGATGATATTAATTTTGGCAGCGATAAATATCATCCAGTAGAATGGTTCGCTGAGGAGATGAAGACCGAGTTCGAAATTTCAATGATTGGAGAACTTACCTTCTACCTAGGGCTCCAAATCCTACAAAATCCTAGAGGCATATTCATTTCACAAGAGAAATACCTAAGAGATATGTTCAAAAGATTCCAAATGGAATATTGTAAACCTGTCTCAACCCCCATGACTACTAGATGCAATATATGTGCAGGAGATGAATCACCTGATGTGGATCAAAATCTTTACAGATCTATCATAGGAAGTATGTTATACATAACATCTTCTCGACTAGATATAATGTTGGCAGTCAGATTAGTAGCAAGAAAGAAATCAGCACCCAAACAAAGTCATTTGTTAACAACAAAAAGGATATTCAAGTACTTGAAAGGGACTATATGCTATGGACTATGGTATCCGAAAGGTAAGGAATTTACATTGACAACATACATAGATGTGGATTGGGCCAGCTGTGTGGATGACAGAAAAAGTACAAGCAGTGGTGCATTCTACCTAGGAGAGTCTTTGGTGGCATGGCTAAGCAAAAAACAAACATTAGTTTCTCTATCTACAGCAAAAGTTGAATACATAGCAGTTGCATCCTGTTGCACACAAGTGTTGTGGATGAAGCAAACACTTTAGGATATGAAGGTAAATTTTAGTGAGCCTATCTCTATCAAATGCGACAATACAAGTGCAATAATCATTTCAAAAAATCATGTGCTTCATTCAAAGACCAAACATATCCATATAAAGTACCACTTTCTCAAAGAACAAGTGGTTGAGAAAATAGTGAAGATGGACTACATACCCACAAAAGAACAAATAGCAGATATATTTACAAAGCCTCTTGCTAGGGAGCCATTTGAATATATGAGAAACAAGTTATGGATAATTTCTGCAAACTCTCTTCACTAATGTGACTTCAAAAGGAGAACCTAAAATACTGCAAAGTATATGAAATTGAGCATGATCCAAGGGGGAGATTATAGGAGCAGGAAGGAGTAATGAAGAGGAACAAGAGGCTTATGATTATGTCAAAAATTTGAAGCAGTTAAGAAGCAGCAAGAACAAAAGCATCATCAAATTGTGAGATCAAGCCACTTTCTTCATGAGCTAAAAACATCAATCAAGTTCACCATTCAAAAGTCCATTCTTCAATGAAATTTTTTTATGTACACATGTATATATCTTGTACATAAACGTGTAAATAAATATTTTCAAGCATACATAGTACTACTAAGACAATTTCATATCTATTCAAAGCATGTTGGAAGATAAGCCTAACTTATTGTATAATTGCATCATCATTTTTTCTCAAAATTCTTCATCTTCTAATAAATCTAAGTGTTTATATGGAATGCATCAATGTACATTATGATGATCCCTATATTTAACTGCCATTTGATCTATGAAAAACCTAAGATCCATCCAAATATATGCATGGAAGCAAAAGCAAAGGTATTGACATGAGGAGAAAATTCTATCATATTCAAATATATATGCATGCAAGAAAAAGCAAAGGTATTGTCATCAAGCTAAGGAGCATTTTCTATATATATTTTTATGTCTGGTTTATAGCGCATTCATCATGAAGCATCATGACATCTACGTCCAAACCATATTATTTGTAATCTCTATGTGAAGACATCTATCTCAACAACTAATCAAATGTTGTACTAATGTAAAGGATAATTTCATGTACATATCCTTTATGAGTGCAAGAGACTGCTATTGAAATGAAAATGGTTCTGCAAGTAATTAAGTTACATTGTTACATTTCACTACATCACTAGGATTTCTCTAAATCCTTCAACACTGTTATTATGAACACAAAGATTTGGATGCAAGAAGAGTTAAAATATATTCATCATCAATAAAAGAAATCTCTTGAAAAGCATCAACAACATAGTTGAAGATGAAGATCAGATGAGGATCCAACATCTCATAAGGATTTGAATGAAGAATCAATACATCAGGAGCTTATAGCTATTCTAAAGCATAGCACTTAAATTCAAAGAGGCATCTTCTTAACATGAGGCTATGTTTAAACAAAAAATATATTACAAAGATATGCTTATTTGCAAAAGAAAAAATTGCATCATACAGAGAGGGAATTCTCCATATCTATAAATGTTGTGGAAAATAAGGCTTATCTCTCACATAGCAAGCAAATGGACAGACATTCAAATCCACTGTGTTGTAGACTCTATTCTCTGGGGTCACTGAAATATATTCTTCAAAGGCATCCAATACTAAGAGAATTTCAAGAGAACCAAATCCTTGAACAAGAAATCACTGATGCATGCCATTGAAAGAGGCATCACCAATTAACTTCATACATTGAAAAGTTTCAAAAAAAATAAGAACCCTAAAAATATCAGGAAGACTAAGAGAGTAAGAAAGCATCTCAAGGAAGGAAATGGCATCCCAAAAAGGTGAATTTGAGCGCTTAGAATGGTGGTAAAGTATAGCAAGGAAAAGTAACGAATGTGTGGTAGGAATATAATTATGTGTTTTTCGGAATTTTGATAAGGGAAATGGGAGCAGAGATGGCAAGAAACAGAAAGTCAGATAATGAATATCATATCCATATATTTCAGTCAAAGACATTTCATATATTCCTAATTTATTCAATGGTGGGTTATACTAAATTGAAGGTTTTTTTTGTGTGGGTGCCCTAAATTAAGCCATGATCATTGGAAAGCGAAGAGAATTTTGAGGTTGCATTAATGAACACATGGAATTAGTGAAATTGGAACAATTGCAATCCTTTTTGGCCAGCGACGGAATTATAGGGAAGCATTAATGCCATTGTAGACAAGCGCTTGTATTGGAATGATGTTATTATACAATATTTATTCAATAACATCTCTGGGAAGCTTTACCATCATAGAATTAAATTAATGACACCGAGCATTGATATTATTTGAAGACAATATTGAGATATTGACGGCAACATTAATACATTAAAGACAGCATTGATAGAATTGGAGGCAGCGTTGATACATTTGAAGGTAGCCTTGGGATTATTTGATATTGTTGAATAAATGCAGCATCTTATATTATTTGTGGTGGCATATTACTTTGATACCAGCATTTTCTTTCTCCTGGCAACATTCTATGGACAAGCAATTTATATTTACAAATGAAATGTTTTTTTATGATTTGATGCCCTAATCTGGGCAATATTATGTATATTAAATGCTCAATGTTATCAATGGACAACGTTCTCATAGCTCCAGTTTTTTTTATGGTGCCATGATATTTTTCTCACAGCTACAGTTGTAACAACATATGAATTTATGCAGCGTTAGCCTTCTATGAATATTGGTACTATCTTCCTGAAAGCAACATGGAATGATAATACATTTATTTCTCTAGAGCATTGGTGGAATGATAATGGATTTATCTCTCTTTAGTTCAAGTGGAAAATGTTTTCACGTCCCGGCAGGACCTCTCTAGATGAGGATCTTAGCATTGCAAAGTTAAAATGCTTCACTGATTCCAGCAACAAGACCGATAGGAGAATGGGCGGTCATTAGAGATATTAGTGCCAGCATACAACAATGCCCAACGTACAACAAATGCAGTGTTCATCATTATTTTGTGCAGCCTACAACAAATGGAGCAACTCATCATTACTTATTTAGTGTTTGGTATTATATACCTTGGCATATTATCTATGCATATGAAATACTACGTCGACTTCCAATGCAAGTATTATATATACCTCAACTACCTGTGTGTATTACCAATGCCTCCAACGTTATTGCAGCAAAGAACAATGCCAAGCATAATGTTATCAGAGGAACAAATGAAAACATATTAATTGCTTCAGAGAAACAAGTGAAAACATATTATTTGCTTCAGCAAATAATATTTGCAGCGCCAACGTTCAATGCTCAGTGTATTATTCAACGTATTTGCAGCTCCAACGTCCAATGCTTAGCATATTGTTCAACGTATTTGCAGCTCCAACGTCCAATTCTCGGCGTATTGTTCAACTTATTTGTAGCTCAACGTATTTGGAATGATGTTGCTCAACGTCTTTGTTGCTCAGTGTATTGTTCAATGTATTTGCCTCCAATGTATTTTCTCTAGCGTATTCATTGATGTTCCAACGTATTAATGTATTGATTCTCCAGCATATTACTACAAACTTGCCATCCAGTGTATTACAACTTGCTCCAGCGTATTTATGGATGCTCGAGTGTATTCATTGATGCTCCATCCTCCAATGTATTTGCTCCAGCGTATTCATTGATACTCCAGCCTCCAATGTATTTGCTCCAGCGTCTTAATGTATTTTCTCTAGCGTATTAATGTATTGATGCTCCAGAGTATTTATGGATGCTCCAGCGTATTCATTGATGCTCCAACCTCCAACGTACTTGCCTCCAATGTATTTTCTCCAAATGCCTCTAGTGTTAACATACTAATGCCTTCAATGTATTACATGCTCCAATGCTTAATACAATTTTCAAATGCTCCAGCATTAATATGGAGCCTCTTTTCATGTCCATAACTTGCAGCATTTTGGTATTGCAAACAAAGTTGGATAGCAGCGTTGAGTTGATTTTGCTAAGAGTGTTTAGTTGGAATCACATGCATCCTTGGATACAGGAGGAGAACCAATATATTACAAGCAACATTCTAAGAGTGTTTAGTTGGAATCACATGCATCCTTGGATGCAGGAGAAGCCTTGGTATTACAATATATTACAAGCAACATTAATACCAACGTTTACAAGCAACATTAATACCAACGTTCAATATTATGTGGCAACCTATTTTTTATTTATTATAAAGCAACCTATTTATTTGGAGCAATATATTATCTCTCTTACCACAAGTTTATTTGGAACAGTTTATTATTTTTCTTAGTTATTATTTGCAGCAATATTTTTCATGCATTAGAGAACAGTGGCATCCCTATTGGAAAATAGCAAGAAATATGGCAACATTTGCAATATATTGTATTTGAAAGGCCTACAATTTGGAGTAGTATCCACATTCATAGTTTATTAATACTTGGCACTAATATTGGATATGACTTTATGGACTGAGTGCTATTATGAACTATCATTTTCATTCTTAAAACCCTTACCATTGATGTCAAAGGGGGAGGTAACAGAGGTATATTTTTTTCTGAAAGCAGAGGTATTTTGTGTTGCCATCAATGCCAAAGAGGGAGAATGTTGGTAATGTTGGAATTGATGTCATTGATCACATGAATGTTGAATTTGGGATAATTTATGCTTAAATGCAAAAGGTTGAAAGTATTGTGAAGTGCAAAGGCTGAATCTGAAGGTTGAACATTGTTAAAGTGGGACATTACAAAAGCAGAAATATATGTGCGTGTGTATGTGTGTTTTAGTGAACAGAAAATGTAGACAATAAAATAAAATCTGATTTGTCTCTTGTAATCATTACTGATTGAGTTGTTTTAATTCAGCTCTATTTTATATTACAAATTATTTTTTCAGAACTAAAAGTGAATAGACAAGCTTGTGAGCATTTTTTGGAAGTCGAAGAGACAATACTTCATTTCATATTCTTGCAAAGAATACAAACAGCCAATATGGTTTGCTTATAAAATATATAGTGTGGAATGGTAAAAGGACTTTTTTTTCAAGAAAAACAATATGCATAAGAAAGTGGATGAGTAGCAAGAGAAAGGATGCAATGTGAAAAAGAGAAGTAGTGTAGTGGTAGACTTTATAGCATAACTGTAAATGAGGTAACTAGCATTTGTGACATGATGTTGTGATTGAGAAATTTATGTCCCTTTCTATGTTGTAGCTTGAAAAGGAATAGGTGGTATCCTGTTGAGGTAGAAGCCTTCTGTGGGTTGTAGCCTGCAGAAAACTTGTGGGAGTTGGATTTTCCTTCGATATAGGAGCCTCTTGTAGGTTGGAGCCTACAAAAACTTGATGTTATAAGCAGTACCAGCTTTCCTCCACATCACTTTCAACCTAAAAATTGTGGTTTCCTCTCTTTCGGTATTCCACTTATATATGATGTCTTCATGTGTTTTTTCTTGAGTGTTGTGTGAATGTTTTGAATTCTTGATAAATAAATTTGCAAATTTCTCTCCTTGACACTTGCAAAAGGAATTCAATAATAATTGAGCACAAAAATAAACCATTAACTGCATAGGAAGAATATTAAGTTGAGCAAAATTAAATAATTTTGAATTACTTATTCACTCGCCCCCCCTCTCAGTAATTCCCAATCATAAATATTAATAAGTATCACTCAGGGTCATAATTCAACTAGAATTGTCATTGTCTATTTCTTAAACAATTTCCCCTAGTCATTTTGATACCTTCGCAATTCAGAACGATAATTGCTATGTTATAAGAACATCAACATGCACCACACTTCTTGGATACCTATGCTTGATCCAACATCTACACTATGTTGCACTCATAAAAAAATAGATCAACGCAACAAACTACACATTGCTCTAAGCCATAAGTTTCATACCCCGTTTTTTTTGTAAAATCCGACCATTGGTTTCTATTAATAGCAAAAGGTATTACATTGGGTAAATATAAGTAACAAAAGACCATAAGTAATGACCTGGGATTTCATGCCTCCAACCAGGTATTACATAACTAATCACATTTTCTTTCTATGAACCTATGTGAGAAGATCAAACACCAGAGGTGTTCAAAGGTTTTCCTTTTTTCCCTTTTCTCCTACAGGCATCTACCCATCCAACACATTTTTCAGTTACAACTGAGGATACTATCATATCCTCGCTTTTCAGAGAAATATCCATCAATACTGCCTCCTTAGAGTGTGGGATGTCCCTATCACTATCTAAAGGATCATATTCATGAGTTCATTTCTTCAGAGTGGTTGTAGAAACGATTAATGCAAATGAACTTTCTTGCTCCATAGCCGAAGGATTCTTATCCATTAAGGGCATAAGTGTATCAACCCTGGGCTCCATAATATCTTTCGAGGTTGAAAAAGCAAGAAATGATTGTTCATGTTTCGTTCTTGATGTTTGATGCTACCTTCTGATCACACCATCCATGGTGTGTTTTTCGCAGCTCCAAGGATCCTGACACCCCTTTAAGGCAGGCTCTGTGAAGATGCCCGGGTTGCTGACAAGATCTGCATCTAAAAAAAAAATTGTTTCGTAGTCTAGAGGTTGATGAAGTTCCTTGCCATCCCATTTTAAGATGATTTTGTCTGCACGACCTACACTTATATCCAATTCAACACAGATGCAAACAAAAGAGATGAACCCACTAGCTAGTCTCTCACTGTCTATCTTGACAAAGCGTCCAAGAGAATTTCCAATACTTTCAAGGAAATCCAGCCTAATCCACTGGAGGGGTAAGTTTGGAAGTCTTACCCAAACTGGAGTGGCCAGAGTCTTCATGGAGAGTGGGTTGAACTCTAGAAACCATGGCTGAATTGAGAGCCCTGCTCGACCCTAAAACCAAGGGCCCTAGTCAAAAACCCGCTTCTGGTCATCAAGATCCTTGAAGACGACTATAAAATAACCTTTGGAACAAAATAACAAATATAAGTTTTGTGTCCAAGTTCGAAAAAACCAATCCTTAAGGGCAGAGGCCGAGGGAAAGAATCCATTGCACTGACAAATGACTGCATACTCAAAAAAATAATGAATCTTTATTATAGTGAAGATTGCATTATGTAGAAATTTCACTGTAGATTAAACTGATTATGCAATATACTAAAACACAATACAATATCTACTTCTACAACACTTTGCAGAAGCTTAATCGAATTGAGCAAGATCAAGAGAACACATATAACTGAGAATGAGGAATCAATCACACATAAAAAAGAAGAAATAACCCAGGGAAAGCCTCGGCCTAAAACCCCAATCTCCGTATTATCATACAACTGGAAATATTGTTCAAGTTACAAAAAGAATCAGCTCTCAAGCTATCATGCTCTCTCTGCAATCAAACAATGTTGCTCATAGACAGTCAAAGGCTCTCACAACATTCTCCTCTGCCCTCCAAGCCTCCTATTTCCTTGTGCAGTTTTCCTTGGGGTCCAGTGTTGCCACCTGTGTGAATTGGCCTCTTCACGCACTCACCAACCTCTGATCTAACTGCGCAATCCTGAAGGAGATAAATCCTTCAGCATAGATGAGTTTCCTTTATAGGAAAAATTCATCCAACTAATAGTACATTGTCCCGTCCTTTAATCTCAACTAGGTCTCTGACTGAACTGACATACATGAGTTATTTATGAGAGAATATTCAGTTATCTGAAGTGCATCAGTTACATGCATTCAAGCATTAACTAATTGAACTCACAATTAATTCAAAAAATTGTTTGAATTAATCTAACTAGACTTGACTCAGTTAACTGAGCCAACTAATTACAACTCATCTTTATCTCTTTAATTGATGGATAAATTCCCCAATTAATGGACAAACTGTTGCATGTCTTCACATAGACTTCATGTTTGATTTTCTACAACTAATTAACTCAAGATGAATTAATTAATTATTTTACAAACAGCTACTAAGATCAAATTCGAATTTTAGTTCAGGGACTAACTAAAATTGGAATCCATCCCGAAATGCTATTTATAGCAATGTTATTTTTAGCACTTCCATTTTTCATTCCTTGTTGCTATGTCCAACACTAGTACTCGAACTACTATTTATAGCAATGCTATTTTTAGCATTTCTATTTTTAGCATTTCTTGTTGCCATTTTCAACACTCCCTCTAAACAAGAAAGGCATTCAACTCAAACCCGATCATGAACTTTTGGAATGTTCTGCATGCAACACTTCTCCCAAGTGTTGTTTCTCCAGCAACTCTAGAAACAAAAAAATCTCCCAACTGACCTCTCTATTGGGCTAGAAACACCCTCTGATGTTGAAGCTCCCTCTGCCGCTGACAAGTGCTCCCTCTCTGAACTCTAAGCTATTGCAACACTCCATGCATCTTGCACCGTTGCACACCTCTCTGTGCCATCCTGCACTAGTGAAACACTCCTGTGCCTCTCACATTGTTGCAGCCTGCGAGCTCTGCACTTTCTTGGGATTCCTGCACTGTAGCTTTCTCTGCCGCTCCATCCACATCTGTCTCTACCCACTCAGCTAGTCCTGCTACTCCTCGTTGGGGCTCCCGTAGCAAGGTCTAATCAAAGAGGTTGGGTACCTCAACGATCCTGCCCCTATTCTAGCCTTCTTGGGACTGTCACTCCACATCGCCCCACCTCCGACCTGGAGGTATGGATGTATGTGATCCCTCTTCCCACTTGGCTCGAAATTTCCCCCTATTGGAGGTCTCTGCATGAGTGGATGCCTCCACTCAGTCTTCTCTCGGCTTCTCTAGTTGTGGTTGCTCCACAACCTCCTAAAGTTGCTTCAGCAATTGTGGCTCCTCCACAATTGTCTGAGACTTCTTCTAGTGCTGCATATTGAGAGGTAATGTACTCTCCCTCTCAACCACCAAGTCTCCATCAGTTTCCTTGCTCCTCAAGGCTTTGCATGCATCTTGAACCTCAAGAGCATACAGGTTCTTGACTCGTGAACCGATCTGCTTCACATGTCTAGTGGTGATGTGTCGAAGGAAAACCTTTCCCTTACTAAAGACTACATCATAGCCCTTATCTTCCAGCATGGCGATCAACACCAAATTTTTCTTCAATCCTGGTACATACTTGACATCGATCAAGGTAATGCGAGCTCCATGCTCCCTCTAAAAAACAATCGTGCCTACACCTGAGACACTATACTTTTCATCATTACCCATCGCTATGAGTATCTAGAGATCTTTCTCCTCCAAGGTACTGAACAAACTCTTGTCGTCGATCATGTGGAAAGAAGCTCCATTGTCAAGAAACCAACCACTTCCCACCATGGATGAAACCATGCATGCGAAAAGTGTGAAATCCAACTCGAACTGTGAGGCCAGTGCCTCACCTTCTGATCCTTCCACGGATCCCTTCTTGGATTTCCTCAGTTTACAATTTGTAGCAAAATGGCCCACTTCATGACAACGAAAGCATCGCACTTTCGATTTGTCAAACTTCTTCTCTCCATGGAAAGAATTGGATTTGGTATGAGAATCCTTCTCCTTCCCTTTCTTTGCCTACTCGCTAAGGCACAATTTTCTTCATCTTCCTTGGATGAAGAAGATCCATCTCTGGTGCTTCTCCGTATCTCCTCCTGCATTAGATCCGACCAAAGTCGTTCCCAATTTGGCAGTTTCTCTTTTCTGTTTACCAAGTCTTGGTAGCTATGCCAGCTCTTAGAAAGACTGAGGAGTGCAAGACTCACCATGTCATCATCAGCGGTCGTGATCCCTACAATTCCAAGCTCATCCCTGCAGGTGGTGAGCTTGTTCAGATATGTAGAGATCGTGTCGCCCTTTTCACACTTGATCTTACGAAGCTTGTCTTTTAGCACCAACTTATTTTGATCGCTATTGTTCTGATATAGATCTTTCAATGTTTCCACATCGAAAATGGTGTCTCCTTCCAATGGAGGCTCGAGACAATGTGGTCTTGAACTCCCTCCAAGAGGATTCTCCTTGCTCTAGCCACACATTTCTTCCATTCCGCCAGTTAAGTAGCATCAATCAGCTTGGGGACTTCTTGATAAATGAATTCCTTTAAACCGTTATCCTCTAATACTGTCTCCATGCGATCCTTCCAGGCTATATAATTCGAGCTACCATCAAGGGCATACTCAAGTCTTAAACCACTGAACACCATCGGTGAAATTGAAATGTGATAAGAACTCGATTTCTATATTCAGGAACCACAAACTTCAAACTTCTCATTCGTGTATAGTGTTCTTCGCCTTGATCACCTTTGCTCCGAGACCATGTAGAAATTTCATTATAGGTTAAACTGATTATGCAATATACTAAAACACAATACAAGATCTACTTTTACAACAATTTACGGAAGATTAATCGAATTGAGCAAGATCAAGAGAACACATATAACTGAGAATGAGAAATCAATCACACATAAAACATAAGAAATAACCCGGGGAAAGCCTCAGCCTAAAACCCCAATCTCTGTGTTATCATACAAGTGGAAATATTATTCAAGTTACAAAAAGAATCAGCTCTCAAGCTATCATGCTCTCTCTGCAATCAAACAATGTTGCTCATAGACAATCAAAGGCTCTCACAACCTTCTCCTCTGCCCTCCAAGCCTCCTATTTCCTTGCGCAGTTTTCCTTGGGGTCCAATGTTGCCACCTATGTGAATTGGCATCTTCACACACTCACCAACCTCTGATCTAACTGCGCAATCCTGAAGGAGATAAATCCTTCTGCATATATGAGTTTCCTTTATAGGAAAAATTCATCCAACTGATAGTACATTGTCCCGTCCTTTAATCTCAACTGGGTCTCTGACTGAACTGACATGCATGAGTTATTTATGAGAGAATATTCAGTTATCTGAAGTGCAGCAGTTACATGCATGCAAGCATTAACTAACTGAACTCACAATTAATTCAACAAATTGTTTGAATTAATCTAACTGGACTTGACTCAATTAACTGAGCCAACTAATTACAACTCATCGCTATTTCTATAACTGATGGATAAATTCCTCAATTAATGGAGAAATTGTTGCATGTCTTCACATAGACTTCATGTTTGATTTTCTACAGCTAATTAACTCAAGATGAATTAATTAATTGTTTTACAAACAGCTGCTAAGATCAAATTTGAATTTTACTTCTTAATTTTATTTCAAGGACTAACGAAAATTGGAATCCATCCCAAATTCTATTTATAGCAATGTTATTTTTAGCACTTCCATTTTTCATTCCTTGTTGCTATGTCCAACACTAGTACCCGAACTGCTATTTATAGCAATGCTACTTTTAGCATTTCTTGTTGCCATTTTCAACACATTCATCTGGAGCGTTGAATCTTCCAATTAATGTTCAACCACGAAGGGTATACCATCAAGAGCCTTTGAGGGTTGGGAGTAAGAGCCTGAATTGAGAGCTTGTTTGATGGAGGGATTTTGGGGTAAAGGATGCCTTGTTACCTTTGGAACCTCCTCGCAGATAGGAAATGAGATAAACAGAGGCATCCTTCTTTATGCCATAATCCCTCAAAGCATATTCCAGATTTAATTATCTTCCCTCGTAGAGGATCCTTGTACTCCCCTCATGAATTCTTGTCAGCTTAGAAATTTTTCTACAAGTGAATATACAGCCTCCCATTCATAGGCCCTGAGGCACAAAGATTTTCCAGCTAGGGTTTTAACAAATAATGGAAATTTCTGGACCACAAAATCTCCAATACCATCCAACAATTGGATACTTAGATCTAGAGCCCCAAAAAATGGCTTGGGCGCCAAGCCTAACAGGAAATTTCTATCAAAGAGTTCTCCAGTTGTCCCGCACTAGTACTGCAATGACCTCCCAAGATCATGAGTGTTCTCCTTTTCTCCCTTTTTATGCCTTAATGGCCTGAGAAATTGTCAAAAACCTAATGCACGCCTACTTTCAGTGTGTTTATTTGCAAGGCAAAAAGAGATGTCCCTGAAACTCCAATAAAATCCCCACAGAGCAATAGCGGCATCGATGATGGGAACATTACAGAGGGCGATGGTAACCCTGGCTCTCATGGTCTTGGTGATGTCAGTGATACCTTAGAATAGTGTACTTCCAAGTTTCGTACCCTGCTACAAAAGAGTGTATTTTCTCCCATACACTGAATAGATCAAACAAATTTTCCCAAGTAACGAAAGAATAAAAAATTCAAAACTTTAGTGTGTTATAGGCCAAAAAACAATAATTGAGGCACGTTTTTCTTATTAAAAATATTTAAGAAAAATAAAATATATTGTTACAGAGTCATAGTTGCTCCAAAGTTACTCTACAGGATTGTATGTTTTATCACATTACCATGCCTTTATAAAATGACATTACTCCATGCTCAAGTTCCTACAATCTCTCCGCAAATTTCTCAAATAATAATTATTTATCTAAAATAAAATAATTATTCATAACAAATGGATAACAATAATTATTCTAGAATATGACAAAAGATCATTATTGTAGACACTCCTCTGTTTTTTTCGTGTTTTTATTTAATTGCAAATTGTGTTAAGTTATTTTTAATATTTTATTTGAAAAAAAAATAATAACATAAAAATAAATAAATTAAAATAATAATAATAATTTAAAACACATGGCATGTGTGAGGGTGGGGTGCTCATGCACCCTAAAGGACAAGAAGAATTGATATTCTCGTACATCCTTGATAGAGTTTCCAACAATCAAGTTAAAGCATACGCAACATACTAAGGAGTAAAGCAAGTTTCATCCCTCAACATCTCATGTCTTACAATTGTGGGGGACTCTGATCTAATAGCCAAACATCTCCATTGTATTACCACTCCAATCGACTTTAAACTTGGTTCCATTCTCAAACGAATTAGAATAGAAGTGCAGCAAATTCAAGATTGGATTTCATATAAAGTCCCAAAGGATTAACCACTAGAAAGTTGATGAGCTTGCAAACCTCTCCATATAATTGGAAGAAGGTATACTTAGAATAAATGGGAAGGACAAACTACATCTAATTCCATTATTAGTGAACCTCCCTCAACACTCAACATCGTGACATGCGATGGCACTCCATAGCATGTGAATTCAAGGAACAAGTATATAAGATTAAATGAATCATATTACAAGTCCTCTCAATCCATTCTTTAGAGCTCTCTCACTAGAAAAGTATAGGATATTTTCTCTTAGCATGATGGAAATCCCCTCGAGTGTGGATTAGTGGTATGAGTATCTGACAGTTAAGCATGGTGTTTCATTCCACAGAAGGAATGTTCTCTTTGTTTTTTCATAATTTTCTAATGAATTTCCAACCTTCCATTATCTCTTAGTGGAAGTCTCTCCTTGGCCCTTTTATCTTGCAATCTTATGTCCCTCCTCCTATGTTCCTAGTCTAAGAACTTACATAATACATTTTCAAAAAGTATGGCCTACCAAATAAAAAAGGAAAATCAATACATTTTATGGAGCCTCAAGACATGATGGTAATGCAAATAGAAATTCAATGTCTACAAGTACAACAATCCCTTTTAAACACTTAGTGGACAACTTCAATGGAACTTCTAATAAGTTAAAAGCAACAGATGCAAAGCATGAAGTACGAGATAAGTGCATTAATGACCCAAATTAAGGAAGTGAAGAGTTTCATCCTATTCTTTATGTCTCAATCCACTGAATTTTTCTCTTCACCTTCTCTCTTATTTAAACCTAGAGATACAAAGTGAAACTTCAAAGAACAAAGAAATAAATCAAACTTCAAAATTATCAAATATAGGGCATAGTAAAAATTTTAGTTCTTTTTTAACTTTGTATACATAATAAAATATAGAACTCATGCAAATATTTTGTTGTTATATAAATTAGAAACATAGCCAAGGGCCTCATTAGTAATACATAGTCTACAAGTTAATTTTGTTGTAACTTTGGAATTGTGTTGTGTTCCAAACAAGAGTTTATACTAATTAAATTGAATATATATATATATATATATTCAAAAGAGAAAAAAAATATCATTGGTTTTTTTTAATAAAAAGATGTGTTTAAAATTATTTTTAAAAGGATAAAAAAGAAAAAGAAAAAAAATTGCAATAATATAGACTTTTCTAGTTATGGTTACTAAAGTGTTACAATTTTAAACCAAAAATAAAAAAAATTGTTAGTAACCGTGCTTATTTTTTATTTATATTCTGGCCTTAAGATTTTGGTTCCAAATGTACTAGCTATCAAGGCCACTATTTTAAGAATTTGCAATTTGTTCCCCAAAAAGGAAAAAAATGAACCCGGAGCACTACTTTTTTATTTGGATGTTGGTTTTAAGATTTTGATTACAAAGATATCAATTTTCAAGTTTGGAGGTTTCAAAAAACTTTAATTTAGATCTCAAATAAAATGTTTTGCTATTGTTAACCCCACTTTTTGATTTGTGGGTTCATTTTAAGGTTTTTGTTGAAAATATTACAAATTTGTTAAGACCATGGTTGCAAACAATGATGTTGTTAGCACAATTTTACCATTAAGGCAATAATATTAGGCTTTTTTCAACAACATCACAAAGTTGTTATGGTCATAGCTGCAAAATGTGATTATTTATATAAAATAAATAAACTAATAATAGTAGTGATAATATTGTTTTAATAATTATGTGTTGGTAAAAATATTGTAATATCAAATGAGGTAACTAGTAGGAAAGCTTTCATTCTATAGACAATAGTTTGTTGCTAACACTTTTGAATATGATTCAACACTATCTTGGCAATGGGGGTGCTTTCTCCTCCTCCTGAAGTCATTGCCATTGCTACAGCCCTCAAACAACTGCTAGATTCAATGATGTGTTCGATTCCACACCCTAAGCAGGAAAAATTCATCAAAAAGTTAGATCTGGTCCCTAAAGTTCAACTTCCAAAAGTTTCAACCAGATGTAAAGCATTGAATTTGGGAGAGAAGGACTTGGTAGGCTAATTCACGGGCCTTTGTCCCTCTCCTTTTCAGATGGAACAATGGATTTGTTGTAGCTGGAAATCACTAGTAAAAGACCAAGTAAATCATTTCTTCTATGGAAAAGAGTATAATGCATTTCCGTTTGAGGTCAAGGACGACAAAGACTTGATATTTGGAAGTGGCCCATATTTCCATGGCTTTGAAAGTATGTATTTAAATCGATGGACTCTTCCTTTTGATCCTGAGGTTTCCTTTTGTTTTTCTAATTTGGGTTTGTATCCCTCACATTCCATTATATTGTTTAGGTGATGATGCTTTAAAATGCACTAGGGATTCTATTGGAAAATACATATAAAAAATAAAAATAAAAATAAATAGAAAATAAAAAACCTCCTTTTTTCTTGTGCGAGGATATGTGTTGAAGTATACTTGGCAGTTAAACTAACCCTAAACAATTGAACTTACATTATACAAGTAGATTATATAAGATCCCACTTAAATGTAGATTTTTTCGAGAAATATTAGGAGACAAATAACCGTCAAGCTAACTAGGAGAAAGAAGAAGGTGGGCAACAAGTTAAGAAGAAAGGGAAAAAAGGTTTTGGTCAGTATTCTTCTCAATTAGCTTCTAAGATCCCAAAAATCCTTCATTGAATCATGCCCCTTTGAGTCCCTACAACTCTTCTTCTCACCTTTCTCAAATCCCTTCCTCACAATCCATTCCTATCTCTCCCAATAAATTTGAAAATTTGAGGCCTAATCATTACTCTAAAGATAATGGCCCTCCCCCTTTATGCTCGATATTAGCCCCTCTATGCTCGATCTCTATAATAATAAGAAATCAATTCCTTTAGAGCCAAAAATTGTAGTATTGTCAAGTAAAATTGTCACAAGAAGCAAAGCTCGCCAAGCTACAAAAGAAGGATAAATTATTGAAGAGATGTCACAAAATAAAATGGGGAGAAGAACAATAAATGTAAAAGGGAAGAAGCAACAAATTCCAACAAGGAAATGGGACTTAGCAATTGTTACAGAGAGTATGGGGCCCAAAAAAAGAAAAGGACAAGAAGAAAAAATAGTGGTTACATTGGGAGGTGATCCTCCCCCCACTAAAATTAGAATGAAAATTATATCGTGGAATTGCAGGGGCATGGACAGTGAAACCATAAAAGAAGCAATTAAAAACACATTAAGATCAAAAAAATCCTACTACAATTTTATTCCAAGAAACCAAGTTACCAGAAGAAGAAGAAGCATTGAACTCAAGAGCAAAAGAAATTGGAAATATAATTTATGGTTAGCAATAGGATTCAAGGGGGCCTCATGTGGAATACTCACACTTTGGGATCCCACTAATTTAGAGGTACAGCTTTCTATTGTTTCAAATAATTGGATATTACAAAGATTCCAACACCTTGATTCAAGGAAAATTTTCAGTTTAATCAATGTTTACTCTCTTGTTCATTATCCAAAAAATTCAGATTTCGGGACAAGCTACAAACAATAAAAGAAAATTACAATTTAGAGCATGTCATCATTGGAGGGAACCTTAACGCTACCATTTCAGCATCATAAGAAAAATGAGAGAGCATAGTAAGGGATTCTATATGGGATAAAAGTAGGGATTTAATCAATGATGGGATATTTTGGATATTAATTCATTGAATGGAAAATACACATGGAGTAATAAAAGAACTAGACCAAGCCAATAGCAGCTAGATTATACAAATTTCTTATTCAAAGTAGCTTCTTCCTTTAATATTATATAATTTCTGCAAGAATAACTCTGTCAATTATCTTCAAGAAGAACTGAAAAATTACTACAAGCCAATTCCATTTCGATTCAATCTAGTTTGGCTACATATGAATGAGGTACAACAAATAGTCATGGAAGCCTGGAAAGCTAACATTAGAGGGTGTCCTTTTATATGGGAATCTAAATTAATGGTAAAAAAGTTGAAAGAATGGCCATCCAAAGAATATGTAAATCCAAATCAAGAACAAAAGTCACTTCAATCTTCTTTGGAAAAAATTCAAAACAAATGGAAGAAGGGGAGATACTAAGACTTCAATTCAAAAAGAAAAAGAGCTTCACCTCAAGTGCAAATTGCACTGGGCTTACAGGAGAGAGGAGACTAAGATCTCGAAGATTATGAATAAAATTAAGGGACAAAAACAATTCTTTTTCCACCATCAAACTAAAGCTAGAAAGCACAGGAATATCATTAAATGTATTATTCTTGAGGATGACCAAAGAAAAGAAAGCTTCATATAAATAAAAGATGCTACCAAAATTCATTACGACAAATTATACTCTGATGAAGAAGAAGCTTCCCCGGCACATGTCAATGAAATGATGGAAAACATATTGGCATTAGTAACTCAGGAAGAAAATGCATCACTCATAAGCCAGATTGAGGAAAGGAAAATAATGGAAGCTCTATGGCTATACATTATCGCCAAACCAATAAAGAAAAAGGAATGATTATTAAAATGGACATTGCAAATGTTCGTGACTCCGTCAGGCACTATTTTGTATATGTTGATATGCAAATTTTGGTTTTTGTGGTGAAGGTATTTAATGGATCCAAGATTGTATTAGTTCGCCTTGGATTGCTCTATCAAATAAGAGGCATGATGTCTTCTTTAAAGCCCAGTGAGGATCAACGCAAAGTTTCCTTCTATCTCCTCTCTTATAATGGCGGAAATTTAAGTAGGAAACTTGAAAAAGAAAGGCAAGTTGAAAGAATTCAAGGAATCAGCATAATACATGGAGTTAGAGAAGCAAATCATTCACCATTCTTTTATGACACCTTGCTTTTTGGAACAAATTCCACTCAGTAATAGCTCATAAATTTGATAATGTTTTGGATAGATTTCTAAATGCCTATGAAGAGAAAGTCAATAATTTCAAAATTCAAATATATGGATGGAACGTCATTTATGAGCAACTTACAAGAATTTACTACATTTTGGGCTTTTCAAGTGTAGAATCCTAGTCTTTCTCTAAATACTTCGGAATGACCATTTTTCTTCAAAATCCTTCATCTCAAGTCTGGAAAGGCATCCTAGATAAAATTGAAAAAAGAATGCATCAATGGGGAGCTTGATAGTTAAATTTTGTAGGGAAAACCATATTAATAAAAGTTGTGTTTTCTTTATTTCCCATCTATCAATATTCATCTCTTCTCACACCCAAAAATTCCATGGAATGTCTTGCAAGCCAAAAGTAGAATTTTTTGTGAGAAGGAGAAAAAATAAAAATTAAAAAACTTCATTTAATAGTAAAAGATCCAAAAGAAAGAGGCGGATAACATGGTGGAAAGAATCCCTTTAATCTTTCCATGGCATCAGAAAAGGTGCTGGGATAGTATGTTTTTAAATTATAAACGGTGTGGAAATTGTTAAAAGTGGAAAAAACTCTTATTCAATCTAAAGTTAGATGGATTCTTGGTAATGGCCAATCCATTGATATATGGAAAGATAGTGTTCATGGATGACCACCTCTAGAAAATTCTGAATTTTTTCTAAAAATCAGAGTTTCTAAAACATCTAGACATTTCAAATTGCACAGTAGAGGATATATGGAAAGGATGGTCTCTTCATTTCACATATGCGTAAAGAACTAGAAAAGAGACCTAGAAAGCTCTTCCCAATTTATTTGTTGGAAACTATGGCTAGCTAGAAATAAATCTACTTTTCTACAAGGAAATATCCCTCCTTGCAGAGTTGAAACTCTAGTGTGCTATCTAATGGAGCATGCAATCTAATGGCAAAAACTCTTCATATTCCAGGCCTAAAACCCACTATTAATAATTTGGATTCAAAGGGGCACATTTGGCTCTCGTATATTTTATCTCAAATGGCTCTCGTATATTTTATCTCAAAAGTAGGTAGGTCCCCTTATTCATTATAACATCCATCAAAGGCAAGACTAGAAGCTAAGGCTATCCATGAAAGGAATGGAAAAATGGAAGGAACAGAGGGAAAGACCTATTCTCTTCATTGATGGTGCGCTTCAAGGGGTGTTCCATTGGTAATTCAAGGAAGGGTGGGACTCTATTGAATCCAAATGGAACAAGTATCTTGTATCATGCATGTTGATTAGGACGAGATTCCAGTGACCAAACATAATGCCTAGTTATTTTTATGAGCATGTGCCTATCAAACAAGAGACGTTAAAAAAACTGTGGTTCTTGAAAATTCTTATAATCAAGACTATGCAAATTGATCAAGCTAGAACCAAAAATCAACGGATGATTAGCAGTTATGCCAAGATTCAAAAAGAAGTACATAAATTAGATGAAGTACTCTTCTTCCATATCTTAAGAAAGTGCAACGGATGTGTAGACACTCTTGCAAAGAAAGCAACCTAACAGAACCCAAGGTAACTTGATCACCTCAAATGGGAACCATGAATTCCATATTCCATAACTCTTTTCTTTAATAATTTATATGATTAAAAACAAAAGCCAAAAAAAAATGTTTAATATTATTCCACCTTCAAGCAACATTGAACCTCAGTTCCATCATCAAGAGACTCATCATTTCAGCCCTCATCTCTCATCTAAGGAACTACGTGCATGATTCATTCACATGCTACAAGCCTCTCTTCTCATTAAAACCACATCATCTCTCCATGATTAGGAAAGGTTGGTTCTTTCATATGGGTGTTGTATGTAATGTATTATAGTAGAATCACATCTCTACCATGTTTGAATTGTTATTTCTCATAAGTTCATCCGGATTTTACACTTGTTTCATCATCTACTAAAGCAGCCCAATCCTTTGTGCTGCAACCTTGGCATCTCTCGGCTTCACCTTAATAACTTTAATTTCTTTCTTTGTTTTATTTAGCACCTTAGTGGGGTTTTTCCTTTTGGTTTATGGCAATTTGGAGTTTCTCTTCCATCTAATTCATCTAAGTCGTATCCAAAAGCTTGAAGATCTGTGGATCCCATTTTTAATAATCTCGCCCTTCAATTTTTCTCTACCTCTTTTTGTCTTATCTTTGGCCCTCAAGGGTCTCTTTCTTATAGCCCTTGGTGGTGGCTCTCCTAGAATATCGGGCCATCTTTTGCCTCTAATGAGTATATCCCTTTTACAATGAAACATCTATCTATCCAATCCCTTAATTGCAATTTGTGTGTAGGTACTTCCAAACTAAATCAGGGAGTCAGGAAGAATCCGTCTATTATGGAGCAAATTAAGCATCTTCAAGAGATTCAAAGGTAGATCTGGGACCAAAAAACAACCTCATCTTGGACCAAATTATGACAACTTTTGTAGTTGAAATAGAAGGCCTTCAAGTCAATAGTTATGAAGAAAAAATTGAAGACATGGCCTCCTAAATTGATAAACAAGAACGATTTTCCAAGGGATCTCAAATGATGAGAGAACAAACATTTACCTAATTTAGCAACATATATAAGATCAATAAGGGATCAATTTGGGTTAAAGTAACTTAGCTTAAGTGGTATGGTTCACAATTTTTATCTCAAGTAGCGTGGGTTCAAATCTCCAGAGACATGTTGCCCTTGTGGCATTTATTAAATATTGGTTCTAGTAGGAGGAATAGTGACAGTGGTTTCTACAAAATCACTAATTGTGCCTAGTGGAATGTACTCATTACTGTTAAAAAAATGGATCAATTTGGACCTAAACCCATAACTCATTTGTGTTTTTATGTTTTGCAAAGTAAATTTCCTTTTGAACCCACATGTAAGATAATACACTTGTAATGGTCTCAGGAAAATTTATACCTTTTGGTCCTCTTTTTGTTTAAAGAAGGCAGGGAATTACAACTTTGTGATGCAAAGACACATTGTGCATTTTTTGTACTCTTCTGCCACATTTTTTGTATCTTAGCATTAATATAAATACCAACTATTCTTGTGACAAAAAAAATCAAGAAAGAAAAAGAAAATAAAATAAAAGCGGTAATTTTAACCCCAAGAATATATATGTAGAGAGAGAGAGTGTGTGTGTGTGTTGAGTGAACTAAAACTACAAGAACCCTTTCAACTATGTTAAAGATGGAAACATAGTTTGTCCACCTCACTATGTCAACACAATGAAAAAATCCATTCACATTGCTTTTCTATGATGGCAACCTCTTCTGTTAGATGGAATCAAGCTATTTTTTATATGCACTTCCACTATAGAGTATTTGCATTTCTCTTAACTTGTGTCCAAAAATATTATTCACGTTGCTTTTCTACTAGCCTAGATCCATTTTAACTATGGATATACAAAGCGCCGAAAGGGATCAAGCGACAAAAGGGATCAAATCTATATTTGCCCCCGTCTCTCCTTTTTTGTCTCTTTATCTTACTCCAACACACATGCTCTCTCTCTCTCTCCATGTCTATCCCTCCTTCCCTCTCTCTATCTCTCTCTTCTTCCCTCTCTCCCCTCTCCATTTGTATCTCTATCTCTAATCCTAGATCCATCTTATCCCCTGATCTATCAAGTGCCAAGAGAGATTGAATTTCAAGGTGCAAACCTCTTTTTTTTAGTGCAAACATGAGGAAAGGTTTGCACCTTGAACGATTTGATCCTTCTCAGTGCCTAAAATATTTGGTATTAAGATGGATCTAGGCTAGTTTCAATTATGTGTGACCATGGAAAACTTGTTGAACATCTAATTGTTCTTATTATTTTAAATATGCTAAATATGTCTAAGATTAATCTAGTCATTTTAATTTTCAATGTGTTTGGTTACCTCAGTTTGTTGAGATGATATAGACTATTAATAACTTATTTAAATAGAGATTAGATTTTCCCCGGATATATCTATTGACCGGAGAGAGATATCTCTATTAAATTTTCCCCAGATATATCATCCTATCCTAGATCCATCTTAACCTCGGATATATCATCTCTAGACAAAAAAAAGAGATCGTTAAATTTTAAATTTGCTCAATTACCTTAATCGTGGATCTATCAAGTGCCAAGAGAGAGCAAGGGGGGCGAGGAGAGGGGGAATGAAGGGGAAGAGAGAGAGAAAGAAGGTGAAGAGGGATAAGTAGAGGGAGGGGTATATATATATATATATATATATGGAGAGGAGTGTGTATGTTTGGGGGTGAGATACACAAAAGACAAATGGAGATAGAGATATAGATGGAGCGGGTGAGAGAAGCAAGAAAAGAGAGACATCGGTAGGGAGTGAGAAGTAGATAGATATAGAGAAAGAGAGTGTGTGTGTTTGGGGGGAGGGGGGGTGAGTGAGATAGAGAGATAAAGGAGAGATGGAGGGAGATAAATATATAGATGGCGGGGAGAGAGAGAGTGAAGAAGAGAGAGACAGAGAGAGGAAGGGAGAAAGAGATGGGGGAAAGAGGGCGGGGGAGAGACGGAGAGGGAGATACAATGTTATTCACTGAAATAGATGCATTGATTTCAGTGTAAATATTGATTTATAATCCTATTTGATTGCTTGCACTAGATGCATTGATTTCAATTTAGATGTTGATTTCTAATTATATTTGAATGCTTGCACTAGATGCATTAATTTCAGTGTAAATGTTGATTTCAAATTTGATATAACTAGATGTATGATGTACATAAATTTCAAAGTAATTAGATTAATGGTGTGCATTGATTTCAGTGAAAATTTAATATCTTTATTTAAATAAATTATTAATAATCCATATCATCTCAACAAACTAAGTTAACCGAGCAAATTTAAAATTAAAATGATCAAAATAATCTTAGATATATTTAGAGCAGAGAGAGATATCTCTATTAAATTTTCCCCAGATATATAATCCCAACCTAAATCTAACTTAAACCCGAATATATTATCTCTAAACGAAAAAATAGAGATGGTTAAATTTTAAATTTACTCAATTACCTTAACCTCGAATCTATCAAGCACCAAGAGGTCAACAGATATTTTGGGGTTAAGATAGATCTAGGTTGGGACAATATATTACCATCTAAGCTAGATCAATGGATCTATATTACTTAGATGGATAGAGATTTTAAAAATTTGTTTTTAGTTTTTAATATTACATTACAAAAATAGAGGTTTGATAGAGAGACAGAGAGAGGGAGGGAGGAACGGAGAGATAGATATGGAGAGAGAGTGTGCATAATTAGGGATGAGATAGAGAGACAAAGGAGAGACGAAGGGAGATAGAGATATAGATGGAGGGGGAGGAGAGGGAAGAAGAGAGAGACAGAGAGGGAGGAAAGGAGGGAGAGATAGATAGATATGGAGAGAGTATGTGGATCTATATTACTTAGATGGATAGAGATTTTAAAAATGTGTTTTTAGTTTTTATTATTACATTACAAAAAAAGAGGATTGATAGAGAGACAGAGAGAGGGAGGGACGGAGGCACGGAGAAATAGACATGGAGAGAGAGTGTGCATATTTGGGAGATGAGATAGAGAGACAAAGGAGAGACAAAGGGAGATAGAGATATAGATGGAGGGGGGGGAGAAGAGAGAGACAAAGAGAGAGAGGGAAGGACGGAGAGAGATAGATATGGAGAGAGTATGCATGTGTGTTTCGGAGGTGAGATAGAGAGACAAAGGAGAAATATATATATATATAGAGAGAGAGAGAGAGAGAATGTTATTCACTGAAATAAATGCATTGATTTCAGTGTAGATGTTGATTCTTCATCCTATTTGAATGATTACACTAGATGCATTGATTGCAACGTCATTGATTTCTAATCTTATTTGATTGTTTGCACTAAATGCATTGATTTCAGTGTAGTTGTTTGTTTATAATCATATTTGATTGTTTACATTAGATGCATTGATTTTAGTGTACATGTTGATTTCTAATCTTAATTGATTACTTGAGATGGAGGGGAAATTCAATGTTATTCACCAAAATAGATCATTGTTTTTAATGTAGATGGCGATTCCTAATATTATTTGATTAATTATATGAAATGCATTGATTTCAATATAGTTGATTTCTAATATTATTTGATTGCTTGCACTAGATGCATCAATTTCAGTGTAGATGTTGATTTCTAATCATATTTGATTACTTGCGCTAGATGCATTGATTTCAATGTAAATGCTGATTTCTAATTCTAATTGAATGTTTGTACTAGATGCATTGATTTTGGCATAGATGTTGATTTATGATTTGATGTAGCTAGATGTATGATATACATTAATTTCAATGTAATTAGACTACTAGTGTGCATTGATTTCAATATAAGCACAAAAGAAATTATTAATGACATGCCTTGATTTCTCTGTAATAATAATTTCAGTTTAAATAAAATACTTGAGTTTTCATCTTAAATTAGATGTCCACTTACCTAAATTGTTTTCTTCTTGAAACTATAAATTATTTATAATTGACTACATTCTTAGTATTCCTATTTTCCGTCATTCGCATTGTCAGTCACTTTGCATTCAAACAAAGTAAGAGAAAACAACTACCATTGAAACTTATTTGGAGTTTTACACTCCATAAGTCATAGTGATTAACTTAGGAAAAAGCTACTACTAATATTGGAGAGCAAGAGACAAGATATGATGTTTATTACAATAGCTCAAATTAAAGATTTGAATAGTCTACGATTTCAACCACCTTTTTCATATCATCCATATGAAGAGATGGAAAAATTAATAGATGTGACAATAAAAACAACAGAATAAAATAGTTTGAGATTGATCTTCAATAATTGACTACATTCTTATGTTCATATTTTCTATCATTTAACACGTTACATTGTCACTTTGCATTCAAAATTTGTATTTCATCATTTTTCATCATTCAAGTTATTAACAGAGTCTATCATCTCAACCAACTTAAGTAACTTGGTAAATTTAAAATTAAAATGACCAGATTAATCTTAGACATATTTATGATATTTAAAATGCTCAAAATAATTAAATGTTCAACAAATTTTTCATGGTCGCACACGACTAAAACGAGCCAGATCCATTATAACCCCAGATCTATCAAGCGTCGAAAGGGATTAAATCTCTCAAAGTGCAAACATTTTATCAAGTTTTGTACTAAAAAAAAGAGGTTTGATAAAGAGACAGAAAGGTAGGCAGGTTAAAATTTATTACTTAAATGGATAAGACAGTAATGAAATATGTTATTAACAGTATACATCATCTCAACAAACTGAGGTAACTGAGCAAATTTAAAACTTAACCAAGTCTAAGATGATATATTCGAGAATAATTTAATATAGATATATCTCCGATCTAAATATGTCTAAAATTAATCTAGTTATTTTAATTTTAAATTTGTTCAGTTACCTCAATTTGTTGACATAATATAGACTACTAATAACTTATTTAAATAGAGATATTAAATTTTCACTGAAATCAATGCACACTATCTAGATTGATTATCTCTTCAAATGTGAAATGAATTGGACATGAGTTAAGAGAAATGTAAATCTGTATTGGAAGTGCAAATGAAAAATAGCTTGATTCCATCCAATAGAAGAGGTTGTTATCCCTGTGCCAAGAGACACTCTACAGCGTAGTATAGGAAAGATGTGTAAGTGTAATGCAAGTATGTCAACACTTTTAGATGTCGGGAAAAAAAAAAATATATATATATATATATATATATATATATATATATATCCTTCTCGATGGTTGATCCTCTCGATGCTTGGTAGATCCAAAGTTTAGATCCCTAGATGGATCAAATCTATATCTCCCTCCATCGCTCCTCCTTTGTCTCTCTATCTCACCTCCCAAACACTCTCTCTCTCTCTCTCTCTCTCTCTCTATATATATATATATAGGGAAGGATATATATATTATCTCACCTCCCAAACACTCTCTCTCTCTCTCTCTCTCTCTCTCTCTCTATATATATATATAGGGAAGGATATATATATATATATATATATCCTTCCCTTCCTCTGTCTCTTTATCAAACCTCTCTATTTTTGCAATATAATGTTTAAAACTAAAAATACATTTTTAAAAAATATATCCAATTAGCCAGCTTAGATGGCAATATAGCATCCTAGCGTAGATCCATCTTAACCTTGGAACTATCAAGCGCCAAAAGAGATCAAATCTTTCAAGGTGCATTGATTCCAATGAAAATTTAATAAGTTATTAACAGTCTATATCATCTCAAAAAAACTGAGATAACTAAGCAAAATTAAAATTAATCTAGATAGTGTGAATAATTTCACATCTAAAGAAGATAATCAATCTAAATAGTGTGCATTGATTTCAGTGAAATATTAATATCTCTATTTAAATAAGTTATTAAGTCTACATCATCTCAACATCATACATGGTCTCTCTTACTCTCCAGTGTTAATAGTAGTTTTCTCCAAAGTCAATCATTGCGACTTATGGAGTGTTAAACCCCAAATAAATTTCAATGATAGTTGTTTTCTATTTCCTCAACCCCAAATAAATTTCAATGATAGTTGTTTTCTATTACCTCGTTTGAATGCAAAGTAACTGACAATGTTGAATGATGGAAAATAGAAATAATAAGTCAACATTTAATTTAAGATGAAAATTCAAATATTTTATTTATGGTTGAATTATTGTAACACTGAAATAAATGCACGTCATCAATAAATAAAAAATGTCCTTACACTAAAATCAATGCACATCATCAATAAATTTTTTGTGCTTACACTAAAGTCAATGCACACTATTAATCTAATTGCTTTGAAATTGATGTACATCATCTAGCTACATTAAATCAGCAATCAACATCTACACTAAAGTCAATGCATCTAGTGCAAACATTCAAATAGAATTAAAAATCAACATCTACATTGAAATCAATGTATCTATTTTAGGGAATAGCATTGCATTCCCCCCCTTTCCGACTCTCCCTCCCCTCTCACTATTTATCTCTTTTTCATTGTCTCTCACCGCCATCTCTCTCTCTTCCTCACTCTCTCTCTCCCTTCCATCTCTCATTCTTTGTCTCTCTATCTCGCCTTCCAAACACACACTCTCTCTCCTTCCTTTCCTTTTTTTGTCTCTCTTCTTCCCTCTCTCCCCCCTCCATCTATATTTGTATCTCCCTCTGTCTTTCCTTCTTTGTCTCTCTATCTCACCCTCCAAACATGCAGTCTCTCCATTCACGTCTAGAGAAGATGATCAATCTACATAGTGTGCATTGATTTCGGTGAAAAATTAATATCTCTATTTAAATAAGTTATTAACAGTCTATATCATCTCAACAAAGTAAGGTAACTGAACAAATTTAAAATTAAAATGACCATATTAATCTTAGACATATCTAGACCAAAGAGAGATATCTCTATTAAACTTTCCCTGGATATATCACCTGTAGACAAAAAAAGAGAGATGATTAAATTTAAAATTTGCTCTGTTACCTTAACCCCGTATCTATCAAGCACCAAGATTTTATATCAAGATCCGGAGTTAAGATGGATCTAGCCTAGGATGATATATTATTACCATCTAGGCTGGCTAGATGGATCTATATTTATTTAGATGGATAGAGATTTAAAAAAAAACAATTGTTTTTAGTTTTTAACATTACATTACAAATATAGAGAGGTTTGATAGAGAGATAGCGAGAGGGAGGGAGATATAGATTTGATCCTTCTAGGGATGTTAACTCTGAATTTACCAAGCACCGAGAGAAATCAAGCATCGAGCGCCTCTCGGCACAATGATAGCAACCTCTTCTATTAGATGGAATCAAGCTATTCTTCATTTGTACTTCCACCATGGATCTGCACTTCTCCATACTTACGTCCAATTCATTTCACATCTAGAGAAGATAATCTAGTTCCACTCTATTCCAAACTTGTTTAAGATCAACCAGCTCTCAAAGGTAGGGAAATCACTTTTTATCTGTTATTATCAAATATATTCTATCTCAAAGGTAGGGAAATCACTTTTTATCTGTTATTATCAAATATATTCTATCTCAAAGGTAGGGAAATCACTTTTTATCTGTTATTATCAAATATATTCTAACTCGAAGTCCAACTTGAGCTATTCCAAATTTGTTCAGGAAATCACTTTTTATCAATTACAATGAAATAAATGGTAACTCAACTTGGGCCATTTCATACTTATTTAAGATCAACCAAATAGATTATAGCTCAAAATTCACCTTCAGCTAATTCAAACTTGTTTAATATCAACCCACTTTGAAATTTCGTAGTTGAGACCAGGGTATAACTTTCTATCAGTTACTTAAATAAATCAAACACAGACCAAGATTTTGTATTGGTAGTTGTAGTTAGCAAATCACTTTTAATGTAGCTCAAAGTTAGATTGCTCTATTCCAAACTCACATAATTCAATTTGAGATCTTCCAAAAAGATCAATCCACTCTGAAATTTTGGAATTAAGGGTAGCAGATCTTTTTATCAGTTCTACCATATTGTAACTCGAACGTAGATTTGACTTTTTATTTGACGACTTGAGTCTACTCGAGGAAATATCTATCTACCTTTCATCCCTTTTGGCACTGCAGTTGTGCAAGTATCAATCTTGGAATGCTTCTCCTTCAAAGATGCAAACCGTGAAATCATTCTCCCAATACCAGGATGCAAAGCGATGTAACAACATCCTCCAAGCTCCAATCAGTTTTTCGAAATGACATGTTTGAAGATGCAAATCTCTAATCAGCTCTCGAAACAACACATTAAGCAAACAGCTTTGCAAAACTGCAGCTGTAACAATAACTTATAGCCGTGGACTCTAGCAGTTTTATTGTTAACTTTTTTGCAACAACAAAAAGACTTCAAAAATTAACAAATATAAAAGCAGTGACCAGTAATGATTAGCAAATTACTGTTCTTAAGCAAGGAGTCTATCACAACTTCAACTTCACATGCCCACAAGGATATGACAATAATTTGATGAACTTGGGCAACTTGGACACCATGAATTTTGGTTGTACTGCAACATATAATAATACTGGTCATAACGGACTTCTCTGAGCTAGACAATTTACAGTGGAAGCCCTGTGAGCCTGTGAAGTATTTTCCATCACAGTTTTTTATCTTGAAATTGCGCTTGCTATTATATTACTATTCAGTAATATTAGATATGTATCTTGGAGTATCACTATGGCTTTTAAGCAAATGAAACACGGATGTGTAACTAATGGCATCAACTGCACTACGCTTTCCCAAGCAAGGCTACCAGCTCCATGGACTGCTTTTGGGTCTCATTCTGGACATCCCCATAACATTTTTCATTATACCTGGATTGAACGCTTCTGCTGGAGAAGGAAAAAATCCTTTTCAGTCCTTGGAGCTGGAGTATATGAATTTATATTTTTAGGTGAGATGTTTGACTTGCAATAAACATGGATCTTGAAACATAAGTATTTATTATACTCCGAAACATAAGCATTAACTATCTTTTCAACATCCTCTTTTAGTATGATTTTGCATTAAAATTAGGCAATTTACTAAGCTGTTTGATCATTTCTATGTAATTGAATTCTGCATTTTCCACAATAATATCCCTTTAATCTGACATGGCCATAAGCTAGCCTCAAGTTTCAACACTGTGAACACCTGCCTCAAGAATCTTAGGCAGTTGTTCCCAATCCATAACAAGACGCACGCATATATATGTTGTCGGGGATCCACTGTGGGCAAATCGAGATCAAGGAACAGAGTAGCTCAATAGACCCTATGGAGATCGGGGAACAGAGTTAAAAAAATTAATTTACAAGAGAAATTTAAAGTTTTTCCTCATTTTCTCTTCATTTGCCCATTTTGCATGTGTTTTTGTATCCATATTTACGCAATGCTAGATAAGTAGTCAAACTGATACTACTAAAGGAATTTGATTTTTAAAGGTGAGTTTGCATTTGTATCTGGAGGAAACGGTTCAAGCATAAGCAGTTCTATACATTTGAAAACTGGAACAATTTTCTTGAATGTTGTTACAAATAGTACGAGGGCAAAACTGTGTTTGGGTGGCCGGAGGCGGTGGGATGCATATGTTCAAATTTGATTTCTACAAGGATTTACTCTTAGAACTGTTGACTGAGCATTCAGCTCTGGTTCTAGCTGTCAGCACTGCACCTGAGCATTCTGCCTTCTCTGTTTGTCAGAATGAAGACCATTCCTCTGCCTGACTACTGCTCTGCCCAGTTCTGTCACAGCTCTAAGAAACATTCACTGACCCTTGCAGAAATGCATCCTGCAGGGGATACCAAAACATTCCACAAAGTCGTTTTAGTAAACTCACACGCTTCTCCTTGTCTATAATCTAAAGGAATTTGCTGCTATTCTCGCTGGTCAGAGCAAGGTTGTGTTATGCTCGTCTTGTTGAAGTTGAAATGACAATAGCTACAGAGGTAATGAGAAGGAGGTCCATGGCAGTGCTCATATAGCTCTGTGCCCTCAGCCATTTGCACTTTGTAGATAGCGGCATAGAAGCTCATCCATCCATCTAAAAGAGAAACAAAGATTGTATTGATTGTGTGCGCATTCCTGAGGTGTTTGCTGAAAAAGGGAAGCCAACCCCCAAGGCAAGCGACTGGTAGAATCCTTGCTTTTGTTTCACATAGCTCTGTGCGCTCAGCCATTTGCACTTTGTATGTAGTAGCAAAGAAGTTCATCCATCCATGTAAAAGAGAATCAAAGATTGTACTGATTGTGTGCATATTCCTGAGGTGTTTGCTGTGTTGAAAATGTAGCAAGTGAAGGTCTTCTGGCTTGTGCCTTAGCCAGTGAAGACCTCGAATTGTCTTTCTCTAGCCATGAGTGCAAGCTCATGAGATAGACTTCAGTTAGGGATGAGTTTAATTCCAGTTTACTGGAATGATCATCAAGATAGCATGCGTAGTGTTGGAGCTTCAGTTAAGTGAAGTCTCCATCAGTTTGACTATAGAACAAGGTGGCAGTTACAAGTTCAGTTCTTCAGTCTTGATATAAGGGAGAACGAGTTAATACTCCAAGTGTTGATTGGAGAGAGAAAGAGTATCACTCTCAGTTAACTCACTATCAGAACTTGACTTCGAAAATTGAACGGGACCATTCCTTGCATGCTCGAATTGGGTCTATAAAGAGGAGGATGAAGGCACATAATTCACAGAAAAAAGTTTGAGAGATCATCTTTGATTGTGGACAGCGCAGAATTGAGCATTAATTTTGCACAAGGATTTCGGCAATTGTGTGCACAGATTTGAAGAGCTTGTGCCCTAAGAAATAGGAGATCACAAGTGCACAAGGAAATAGGGATTTGTGCTAAAGAATAGGAGCTCCCTTGTGCACAAGGAAATAGGAGGATTTGCGCAACGAAATAGGGGCTCCAATGCGCAAGAGAATAGGAGTACAATCCGGGGATTTGCGGGGCAAGTCAAGGCTATTCAGCAAGGGAACAATTGCAAGCTAGAGGGCAGTAATCAAGGCAGGACGAGATCAATTGTATTAATTGAGATTAGTGAGAAGAATGTTAAAATTGGCAACTAGGGCCAAACTCCATGTGGGTCATCTTATTAATGGAAGCTGATATTTTTCTTGGATCCCTCTCATCGAGAGGTGTAGGATTGATCTAAAGATCATCCGATTCCGATAAGTATTCATGGAGATCTGTATTTATTTGTGTTATGGGACAATTCGTCAAGGTCGGCCTACAACCAAATAAACCCCACTTGTGCTCAACGTTTTAGTATAAATAGAGGTGGCCTTCAAGTCATTTCAACACACTTGGGATCTCTTCCTCTCTACTTGTCTTTGGGTTTTAGTAGGAGGAGAGGTCCTAAGGGATAATGCTATCCTAATCCAGAGGACAGAAGCCGGAACTGCCGGGAAAAGCCAGAACTGCCAGGAGCTGTCAGGAAAAGCCGAGAATAGCCGAAACTGCCAGGAAAAGTCGGAACTGCCGGCAATAACCGGAATAGTAGGAATTGTCAGGATTGCCGAAACTGTCGGGAACTGCCGGAATTGCCAGAACTGTCAGAACTGCTAGGAATCGCTGGAACTGCTGGGGAAAGCTAGAACTGCTGGGAAAAGCTGGAACTGCTAGATCTACGGGGAACTGTCGGAACTGTCGGGAATAGCCGGAATCGCCAGAGCTCTCGGAACTGCCAGCAACAGCTAGAATTGCCGGGAATAGCTGAAATTGCCAGGAACTGCCAAAATTGTCGGGAATAGCTGGAATAGCTGGAACTGTCAGAACTTTCAGAATTATCGGAACAACCGGGAAAGCTAACGCAAAGGGTAGAAACCAGAACTGCCGAGAATAGTCGGAATTGTCGGAACTGCCGGGAATAGCCGGAATTGCCGGAACTACCGGAGCATCTATCTCCGAAGGAGAGCAACATGCAAGGGACAACTAACTAACACTAGGACAGTTGTATGGTACTTAGTAGCAAATACACCAAGCATGCAATGTTACAGCTAGCATGCAACAGCAAGCATGCAAAGGACAACAAGCATGCTAGGGACAACAAGCATGCAAGATGTAGCCAGCACATAGGTTAGTATGTCAACATGGTGCAGCAATAGCACATAATGCAATACAGTGATGAGTACAGTCATGATTAATGAAGCATGATGGGATGCAGCATAGTGATGATGGGTGCAGCATGGTGCAGCACGGTGAGGTGCAGCATGATGACGAAATGCAGCACAACGATAGGTTAAGGAGTCACCTTGGAGAATCAGTTGAAGCAACATGTCTTCAACTAATCTATATAAGTCAAGGTGTTGACTTTTGTTGTAAGCGTACTATCTCTCTCTCTCTACTGAACTATTGAAGAACATATAAGAAGAATTGATCAAGGGTTTCCCCACATTGGGGTTTGTCCCTGGCTAGCGCCACATCTTGTGTTCTCTTGTCTTGGCTTGTCTTCTACGATTTATGTTTATGTTCTATCTGCAGTTTACTTTAATGCTGATGTGATTGCTATTCTAGAAAAGATATTGAGCTAACTGTGAAAATTGAAATAGATTGCTCCAAGCATAGAACATACCTAAAATTAACAAAGAAGCATAACGCTTTCTCAGAGACATTGCTATGTATTAGATCCAATTGCTCAAGAACAATCAATAAAATACCACAACAAAGAAAGCAAGTTTTCTCGTTTGGGTAAAGAAGCATGTCAATTTGTGTGATTGTGTTTTTATCTCTCAATTATTTTCCACTACTTATAAATTGTTAAGAAACTGTGTATCTTGGTGAAAGTAAATTTGGTTTCAGTTTTAGTTGCCTTGTTTTCAATAATTCACTAAGTAGTTGTAGAGTCGCATGGAAAATTAATATGGTATCAAAGCAAAGATCAGTATAAAGACCAGCACCAAATTGACCAATTAGTGAAGAGCGCAGTTTAAGCAAGAGGCTTGCGCTAGAGTTTCTTTTTGAAGATCAGTTCTTTGGATAGCAGGATGGCATTCCATTGAATAAGGGCAGATCAATGTTTAGAGGGAGCCCTGAATTTTTGCTCATGGAAGGAGCGGATCTCAGTGATGTTGGAAGATAACAGGGTGCTAGAATTTGTGAAGAATCAAATAGTGCCACCTCAAGATGCCCAACAGATGATCCAGCATAACAAGAATGACACCAAAGCCAGGAGGATCATTCTTGAGGGGGTCAGAGATCATATTATCCCTCGTCTCCATGGGAAGAAGACAGAATATGAGATGTGGAAAGCCATCCTAGATCTGTATCAGGGTTCTAGTGATGTCAAGAAGCTTGCCTTGAAGGAGAAGCTAATAAGTATCTAGGTGAGCAAAGGAGAGCCCAATATTACATATATTTCCAAGTTCACCCAGGTTCAGGATGAGCTAGATGGAGTGGGCAATAGTAAATACTATAGCAGACAATGACTTTGTGAGCCTTGAGCTTCTAGGACTTCATAAGTCTTGGGAGAATTTCCAAGATGTAGTCAATGGCAAAGAAAATATTCTCAATTGTGAAAGGTTGTGGTCAAACAACATCCAAGAAGAAATTCAGAGAGGGACAAGAGCTAGAAGATCAGTGAAGGAAGAGGACAAGGAGAACTTTGCCCTGGCAGGAAAAGGAAACAAAGCCAAGGGCATGAAGGGCCAAGGAGAGGCCGAGTCCAATCAAAAGGACAAGAAGAAGGAGGATCTAAGCAAGATCAAGTGCTTCCATTACCATGAGTTCGGGCACTATGCCACTTAGTGTCCTAATGGGAAGGAGGATTCCAGTAAGGATCGTTGTGCTACGCCCAAAGGGAAAATCAGTAGTAGGCTCACGAGGGGTATGCAAGATGAAGCATGAAACGAGTGGGAGTGTGGAGAAGCATAAAGCCAAGTTAGTTGCCAAGGGCTTCTCGCAGGTTGAGGGCATCAACTATGATGAGACATTTGCCCCAATAGCATGTTATTCATCTATCAAGACGATTCTAGCACTTGTAGCACAGATGGTGTGGAAGATCCACCACATTGACATGAAGACAGCATTCCTCAACGAAGTGGTTGAGGAGGAGATTTATATAGACCAACCAAAGTGGTTTGAGACTTTCAGCAAGGACACTCATTTATGTTTGCTGAAAAGAGCTCTTTATAGGCTCAAGCAGGCTCTGAGAGCATGTTACAATAGCATCGATAGCTACCTTTAGGGATTGGATTTCACTAAGAGTGAGGCGAATGCCAACCTGTAGTACATCACGGTTGGAGGGGTTCTACTCATTCTAGTGCTTTATGTTGACAATCCTATATTGACTAGAGCAGACAGCTTGATCCAAGATTGCAAGTCAAACCTTGCAAGGGAGTTTGAGATGAAGGAAATAGGGCTTATACAATATTTCCTAGGGCTGGAGGTATGGCAGGGTGATGGGGAAATCTTCTTGGGACAGGGAAAGTCCACTACAAAGATCCTCAGGAGGTTTCATATGCAGGATTGCAAGCCCATGACCATGTCTCTAGTCACAAACTGGACGAATGTTGACGCTAGTAGAGCAAAGCGAGTAGATGATTGTGTACAAAAAGGGATACGGATAGTGAAGCTACTGTACATTCCAACAGAGGAGCAAACAACAGATATCTTAACCAAGGCATTACCAAGAGAAGGTTTCGTCTATTTCAAAGATAAGTTGGGAGTTGTATAGAATCCCTTCCTCACTAAGAGGGATTGTTGAAATTAGTAGCGAGAAAGGTTACTTGACTTGTGCCTTAGTCAAGAAGACCTCACGATCAGCCTCCCTTATCATGCTCGAGTTCCTAAAAATTAGGACGAGTTCATGAAGCAGTTTAACTCATGTGTATAGTTGGAGGCTTAGTTTGTTTGTCTCCTAGTGCGAGTTAGATTTGGAAAAGGACAAGTGACAAGTCTCAATGTTTATTTGTTGCTAGGATGAGTTACAGAGTTAGTTAGACTCAGTTAACTAGTCAATCACAACACCAAGTGCCAAAAATAAACTTGCTAGAATTAGATGAGTCGAATTAGGGAGTTTGAGATGAAGGAAATAGGGCTTATACAATATTTCCTAGGGCTGGAGGTATGGCAGGGTGATGGGGAAATCTTCTTGGGACAGGGGAAGTCCACTACAAAGATCCTCAGGAGGTTTCATATGCAGGATTGCAAGCCCATGACCATGTCTCTAGTCACAAACTGGACGAATGTTGACGCTAGTAGAGCAAAGCGAGTAGATGATTGTGTACAAAAAGGGATACGGATAGTGAAGCTACTGTACATTCCAACAGAGGAGCAAACAACAGATATCTTAACCAAGGCATTACCAAGAGAAGGTTTCGTCTATTTCAAAGATAAGTTGGGAGTTGTACAAAATCCCTTCCTTGCTAAGTGGGAGTGTTGAAAATGTAGCGAGTGGAGGTCTTTTGGCATGTGCCTTAGCTAGTGAAGACCTCGATTTGTCTTTCTCTAGCCATGAGTGCGAGCTCATGAGATAGACTTCCATTATGATGAGTTTAGTTCTAGTTTAATGGAATGATCATCAAGATAGCATGTGTAGTGTTGGAGCTTCAATTAAGTGGAGCCTTCAATGTGAAAATTTTTAACCTGAAATTTTACTGCAACAACTGATTTATTTCACCTACTTATTCTTCAAAATAAGTTATTTACGAAATCCCTTCAACAAATATTAAAATAAATTCTACTGCAGTTATCACATAATTCACAGAGAAAAAAACATACACAAGAACCAATCACATCAACATAGTTGTTTTGGACAATTGTCCCAAGAAAAACCCAATGTGGGAAAACCGAAGCAGCAAATGAGGGTTTTATTAATCTTCAGCAACAATCGCTTTTACAAGGAATGATTTTACATAGAACTGAGAGAAAACACTTGAGACTTTCCCCTGGAAACTTTCTGACACTTTGGAGACCCTTCTCCCACTTCTGCATCACCTCTGCGCCACTCTACATGGCTCTGAGTAGCTCTGTGTCAGCCTGCATGAGGGCTACATCTCCCCTGGACTGTGTCTCCCTCTGCGTTGTCTCTCAATGTTCCTGCATCACCTCCTCCTCAGTCACTGACTGCTATTGATACCCTCCTCTTCCTCCACCCTACAACTCTCCCTCTGAAAGCGATCTCCTTCTCTTGAGAATCGATTTTCCTTGAGATACTAAGTATCTGTCGGTGTGTCTCCAAATGATCCTCAAGTCTTCTCTTATACTTTTTTTGTTGATGAATCAACAGCCAAGATTAACTCTCTAATCAACGACTAAGATTAAAACAAACTTGATCCTCGTCTCTTAGAAGCTTCTCACCCTTATCTTTTTAACACCCATTAATATTTTTATTTTCCTAAGTTTAGACTTAGGAACCCATTAAAAATTTTAATTATTTTAATAACTCCTCATCCGGGTGGAATTTCTCCAAACGATTTCTAGGTCTTGTAAATCTCATGTGCCTTAGCCTCTCCACCAAATTTCAAGACTAGAGTACATCTGATGCTACCAAAAATCAACACTCCCTCTTAGCGAGGAATGTGCTCTAGCAATGTTTCACCATAGAAGCATCACATTGATCCTCTGCATCGGTCCTTTGTGTTGATGCTTGGCCTGCTACCCTACATCCACTGCATTGTTGCTTCCTGTACTGCTACCCATGACACTGCCATTGCCACTGCTACATCTGTACTGCAGCTCCATCTCAACATGTTGCATCATGCTGCCCATAGCATTGCAACTCTCGACACTTATCCATTTCTACTACTGAAATGGATTTTTCACCATACCCATCTTCTCCCTAAAATAAACAAACTTTGTTCTTCCTAGAGCCTTGGTGAGTATGTTTGCCACCTGTTCTCCTGTAGGAGTGTACCTCAATTGTACTGCCCCTCGTTGGACACAGTCTCTGACAAAGTGACACATGATATCAATGTGCTTCGACCGATCATGAAATACTGGATTCTCAAAGAGCTTGATGCAACTCTGATTATCACACAAAATCCCGGTTGATTCCATCCTTCTTCCTAAATAGATTCACAAGCAATTTCCTACGCCATATGGCTTCACACGAAGTTGTGTTGGCTGCCATATATTCAGCGTCAGCTGAGCTCAAAGCCATGGATTTATGTTTCCTACTACACCACCAAAAGGTCATTCCTGACCCAATGTTGAAAGTTTGAAACAGTACCCAGTTGTACTTTTCCAATCTACTGAACTTCCAACCCAATCTGCGTCAGTGAACCCACTCAGCCTGATGTCATTGCCTTGGGTGTGCAATAGTCCATGCTCGACTATTCCTTGTATATACCTGAGAACATGTTTGGTTGCTGCCCATTGTGCCCTCTTGGGTTTCACCATGAACTGACTGAGGATGTTGACAGCGTAACAAATGTCTGACCTAGTATTGACTAGATACATCAAGGACCCTATAAGTTGCATGTACAAGGTGGGATCAACGCCTTTATCTTCTGATGCATCAATCTTCTTCCAGTTGGTGATCATTGGAGTAGCCATAGGTCTGCAGTCCTGCATCCTGAATCTCTTCAAGATCACTGTAGCATATCTCCCTTGTCCAAGGAAGATCTCACCCTTCTTCTACCAAACTTCCAACCCCAGAAAATAATGCATCTGTCCCAAGTCCTTCATGTCGAATTCTTTGGCTAGGTTCTTCTTGCAATCTTTGATGAGCCTGGATGATCTTGTCATGAAAAGATCATCCACGTATAACACCAAGATTAGAGGCTCATTCTCTACGAAAAGATAGTAGAGATTAAAATCTGCATCACTCTTGACGAACCCCATCTTCTGCAAGTAGCCATCAATTCGACTGTACCATGCTCTATATATGCCTTGGCATTCTTGCTATATCCCACAAGATATCCTTTCTCAGCAGTTTGATCTAATTTCTTTCTCTTCTCTTCGAGTATACAGCGATACGCTAAACTCCCAAATATCTTGAAATGACTGACTTCAGGTGTCTTCTCGATGAAGACCCTTTCTGGAGTGATTTTGCCCAATGCCCTGTGTGGAATTCTATTTTGAACATAAATTGTCGTGCTACATGCTTCTACCCACAGGAATTTGGGCATATCCTGATCATTCAACATTGCCGTAGCTGCTTCCACAATAGTTATGTTTATCCTTTCTGCTACTCCATTCTTCTCCGGATTGTAGGGAGTTGTCCACTCTCTTCCGATGCCTTCCTTAGCGCAAAAATCGGTGAAGTCCTTGTCAACATACTCTCCACCATTGTTTGAGCGCAACACTTTTATTTTCTTTCCTATCAGATTCTCCACTAGAGCCATGAACTCTTTGAATCGACCAAAAACAGAGAGGACATATACTTTCTCCTTAATGAAGAAAACGTCATAGCCCTTGTTTTGAAGTTGAGATACAGAGAATAAGTTCATCCCCAATCTTGGCACATGCAGCACATTGGTTGCTCAAAGCCACTCTCCTGCTTCGGTTTGAAAGACTACAGTACCTCTTCCTACTGGGGTACACATTGACTTATTTCCCATGGTGATCTGAAAATTTATTCTTTCTTCCTAATAATCTGAAAAACATTCTCGAATTCCTGTCATATGCCAAGCTCCACTATCTATATACCAAACCTCAAAGGAAGCAGGGCTTGCTAGGAAAACGACTTCTTCCAATCTAGAAGCTAACATAGAGTAATCGTGATCCATGTCCCTTTTGTCTTCTTTTGGAAATCTGCGTGAATCCCTTTGAGTTGATGCCTCTGCATCATGCTCTTGACCCATAGTCAATTTTTCTCTCCTGTTGTCGGATCTCAGCTCTGATACCATGTGAACATTTCTAACCTGAAATTCTACTACAGCAACTGATTTATTTCACCTACTTATTCTTCACAATAAGTTATTTACGAAATCCCTTCAGCAAATATTAAAATAAATTCTACTGCAGTTATCACATAATTACATAGAGAAAAAACACAGTTGTTTTGGACAATTGTCCCCGAAAAAACCCAATGTGTGAAAAATGGTGCAGCAGATGAGGATTTCATTAATCTTCAGCAATAATCGCTTTTACAAGGAATGATTTTACATAGAACCTGAGAGAAAACACTTGCGACTTTCCCCTAGAAACTTTCTGCCACTTTGAAGGCACTTTGGAGACCCTTCTCCCACTTCTACGTCACCTCTGCGTCACTCTGCGTGGGTCAGCGTGGCTCTGCGTCCCTCTGTGTCAGCCTACGTGAGGGCTATGTCTCCCCTGGACTGCATCTCCCTCTGCGTTGTCTCTCAATGTCCTTGCGTCACCACCTCCTCAGTCACTAACTGTTGCTGATACCCTCCTCTTCCTCCACCCTGCAACTCTCCCTTTGAAATCAATCTCCTTCTCTTGAGAATCGATTTTCCTTGAGATACTGAGTATCTGTCGGTGTGTCTCCAAATGATCCTCAAGTCTTCTCTTATACTTTTCCTGTTGATGAGATTAAGTCTCTAATCAACGGCTAAGATTAAAACAGACTTGATCGTTGTCTCTTAAAAGCTTTTCACCCTTATCTTTATTCATACCCATTAATATTTTTATTTTCTTAAGTTTAGACTTAGGAACCCATTAAAAATATTAATTATTTTAATAACTCTTCATCCGGGTGGAATTTCTCCAAACGATTTCTGGGTCTTGGAGATCTCATGTGCTTTAGCCTCTCCACCAAATTTCAAGGCTAGAGCACATCCGATGCTACCAAAAATCAACATTCATCAGTTTAACTATAGAGCGAGGTAGTCTTCAATCTTGATTGAAGGGAGAACAAGTTAATACTCCAAGTGTTGATTAGATAGAGATAGAGTATCACTCTCAGTTAACTCACTATCAAAACTCAACTTCTAAAATTGAATTAGGCCTTCCTTGCATGCTCGAATTGGGTCTATAAAGAGGAGGACGAAGGCAAATAATTCACACAAAAGAGTTTGTGAGATCATCTTTGATTGCAGAAAGCGCAAAATTGAGCATCAATTGTGCACAAGGATTTAGGAGATTGTGTGCACAGATTCGAGGAGCTTGTGTCCTAAGAAATAGGAGATCACAAGTGCACAAGGAATAAGAATTTGCACTAAAGAATAGGATCTCCCTCAGGCGCAAGGAAATATTGGGATTTACGCAAGGAAATAGGGGCTCCAGTGCGCAAGAGAATAGGAAGAAGATCAGGGGATTTGCAAGGAAGGTCAAGGCAATTCAGTAGGGTTACAATTGCATGCTAGAAGGTTGAGATCAAGCAATGATCAAAGCAGGCCGAGATCAATTGTATCAACTCAGATTATTGAGAATAAGTAGAACACTTTGTCAAAGACAGATTGCTTTGTAATAGATCCAATTGCTCAAGAATAATCAATAAAATACCACAACAAAGAATGCAAGTTTTACCATTTGGGTTTCTTGGGTAAACAAGAATGTCAATTTGTGTGATTGTGTTTTTATCTCTTAATTATTTTTTGTTGCTTATAAATTGTTAAGAAACTTTATATCTTGGAGAAAGTAACTTTGGTTTCAGTTTTAGTTGCCTTGTCTCTTCAGTGATTCACCAAGTAGTTGCAAAGTTGCAAGGAAAATTAACAAGCTGAGATAACGAAGCCAACCTCCAAGGCGGGAGACTAGTAAAATCATTGTTTTTGGTGCTTCTGAAGTTTGAACTATGAGCAGGTGATACGAAGTATGATTGGGCATATTGTATTGGATACGAAGAACAACTAGTCTAATCGCTGTGGCATTGCAAATTCAAACTGTTTTGTTGAGTACAAGCACAATTGAGTGCACCAAAAGTAGATTATCCTTGGCAATGGAGAAGGCTTGAGGGAAGCATGCAAGAATATATAATGTAAATAGGGTTTACATTGAACACTAGTACAACTATCCACGATAGAATTCAGCCCCCGTCCTTGGTTTGTGTTTGTGACGAATGATGCCTGCAATTTAATTTCAAGAAATACGCAAAAGCCCAAGCTTCTTTTGCTTGTAATGGCTTTGAAACTGTATTAGTAACTAGATATCCTCATGAGTGAGCTTGTAGAACGTTCATAACTCTATATTTCATCTTTGCGTTCCATCGAAAGGCTCTTCACAAGGCGTTTGCGGTGAAACTATCAGCTTGATAGCAAATATCAAACTTTATCAATTGGCTTGTACATTGGGTTTTATTACCACCTCTCCTTTGTGAAGTTTCAACCTCTTGTGTGCTCTTTTGGCATTGCTTTTAGGGTTTTACTATGCCTTGTTTTTTTCCAAGATAAGCACCTGACTCTGTCAAGCATTTGACATCATTACTTGTAAAAGAGACATCATTTCCCACAAGTAATTTGATCCAACAATATTTAATCTCCACTGAGTTGGTGTTGTTATTCTCCATGTCATACACGTTGGACAACAGCGTTTGGAGGTGATCCAATGCCCACATAAAAGTGGGAAAGTAGTTTATGTACAAAAGCAAACAATCATTGAAACTAATTGTCTCATTTTATTCTTCCAACATTTGAGAGTGGCTTTCTTGATGGGCTCCAGGATTCCATAATCACTAGTTCACATGGCGGTGGCATTTCCTTTGCCCGATTATATCCTTCAATGCCCGTAGCATATAAAAACATATATGGTCTGTGTACCTGGTCTATGGTGAAAGCACTGATTCGAAAGAGAGGAATGAGAAACATTTTGCTCTACAAAATGTGTATGATCATCTCGAGCAATAATTTTTCGACTAACTCTATACCAATTGTATTTGATATCTTCAGTGAAAATGTTGTGGTGGATGGTAACACAATGAACCTTGGCCTATGAGATATAGCAAGGGGAAGAGTTGAAGAAGCAAATTGGAGATTTTACATACATAGAATGCAATTCAAATACACAACAAAATATCAATGTTGTCTTTGGTTCAGCCATCAGGGTGGTGCTTCAACCTCCAAAGCAAAACTTTACCAAATCATTAGTCATGAAGTTTGTGTGTGGCCCTTCTATGGGCCTAGATGCATGCCAGGCTAAGTTGGGCTAGACTATGGAATTACAAATAATATCTTCAGATAAGTGATTTTTAGTTCCCCTGGTCATGTTGTATGTGCTAGAAAATATTTCAAAACCCAATTGGCAATGTAGGAAGGCAGCTCGGGTCTATTAATGAAGGACCATCCTTAGAAGAGTCATTGCCACTTTCTCATTTTATTTCTGTGAGCATTGCCAGTCTGTAGTGCAACAATTGATGCTTAAAAACTATTTCACAATTATTGTTGATTGGCATACTATTCGGGTACATATCTTCAGCAACACTATGCATTTTGTTTCTGGTTGCTCCTATCTTACTTCAAGCCTATATGATTAAAGAAGTTGAAGTTGACACCCTCCATTTGTTGAGACTGAGTTGTTCAAAAAATGGTCAAATTTGATGGATTATTAGAGTTACCAAACACTCTGATCTTGTCTATTGTTGACAATATGCTCACAATTGACAAAGGCACTCTCACCAATATCCCAACCTGTTTACAAGATGCATAGGACAATATTGAGTTTCTTGAGCTTGAATCTCAGCTCCAGCAAAATGAACTACAACAAAGGAATCAGCAATTTGAACTGGTTCTTATTTAGAACAACTCTCTATATGAGACTGATTCCAACCAGTAGCAAGCACTTGGAATCAGTGAGGCCATTTCAAGAGAAGATTTACATGAAGATGCAGAAGTTCATCTTGCACTTCCCAAGCCCATCATCAGACCTTGGGAAGAAGCTATTAACAACGGCCACAAAACCAGTCTCAAATATGAAAAGGATGTGACCTTTCACATCCAAACTACTCTAAACCCATCCAGTTTCAGAGTGTTGGGTTTCTTCAAGACAACTCATCCTCTCTTGCTCCTCTTCCACATCCGCAGATTGTCAGATGAGAATATTGTGATCAGGTTTAGCTTTACCCTTATGAGCATTGAGGCAAACATACTCATCATTCAGATAGATGTTCTAGACACAAAATTAATGCAAGAGAAATGATTCACCTTGGACAGATCACTTCTTGGCAATGGTCTGCAACAGCCAAGAAGATATATCGGTCATACCTCAGAGTTCATTCTTGAGTATTGCCACGTCTTGCAATGGAGATATCTTCATCTTCTCACCTTGTATCTCACAGCTTCTTGGCAATGGTCTTCAGCAACCAAGAAAGATAGATGTTCTATACAGAGTGTTCATTGTGGTGCCTGTGATCAATCTATACACAGCAACAATCAATGCCCAATTGACAAGTGACCTATTTCTTTAATTATCAATTAAGTGACATATCATATCCAGTTCAATTTTCCATTTTACATGCAGTTTCCATTTGAATGGAATGGGTGTCTACCATATTGTATGAGTCAATGTGGTAACCAGAGTCGATGTGGTAACCAGTTTACTTATCTACTGCTCACATAAATAATACTATAATTCAGGGATGGGCATGCATTCCATTTTTTCAAAACAAAGCATACATTATTAAATAGGTTCACAGGAAATTAATCATCTATAATCCCAAAAACCGTTAACCACATCACAGCCCAGGAAAATTGCTGTAGCATGACTCAATGCAAATGAAAAATTTAACATTGCTAAACTTGACTAAGGAAACATTCTTGAATCAACCATATATATATATATATATATATATATATTAAGCATGTAAAACATTCATAGCATTACAAATTCTCTCTATTGCCATAGACTTATTCATAGTACATCATCCAAATATAGCACCAAAATTTGAAGCTAAAAAAGACAATAACAAATTTGCATTACAAGATGTCTCACCTCTTTCGGACTAATGAAATGGTTGTTTGTCAAAAGTTTGCATCAACAACATATGCCACACATATTTGTGTTTCATAAATATTGAATCTGCTGCCTATGCAAGCAGCTCCAACATCTAAATAAATCATATATAGAATTTCACCTTAATGTAGATTGGTGATTACAATTGAACACCAAAACCTTGTGCTTAGAGTTGAACTCAACAAGTATATTTCTGTGCTGCATTAAATATTAAATATGCATCTTACATAGGAGTAAACTTGAAATGCACAACCCTGAATTTCAGGAGCTGGCCTGAAGTGACAAGGATAGTCCACATCACCAATATCGTATATGCAAGGATACACAAACTGTCTTTATCGTCCAGACAACACATTTTATCACCTTTGAATTTAATCTGTGACTCACTACTTAAGAAATGGACTATAAAGGAAGTTAATGAAACACCTAAATAATTTGGCAGCCTTTACCAATCACAGATACAATTGTGCAGTGTACAAATTTTTCCATACAGAAGTTCAAAAAATTAAGGAAGAGGCATATAAACCAATTTCTAACAAAATAAAGTTTATAAAAAGCCTGCAAAACATTTTAGACAGCAGCACAAAGTAGAGAATACTAAATGCTGACCTCATGGGATCTTAATATAATACAAATTGATGCAGAAACCAGTAGCCAAATTGACTTCCCATGTTCTGTCTACCAGCAGCAATGGAGAGGCAAGCAGACAACTTAATTGAAGATCATCCCCTGCCAGCCATCCAACTCCCAAAGAATCACAGATACCTTGTCTTCATACCAAATTATATGGTCAGTGTTTGGGGAACAAAAGGGAAAATCTCACCTCCTAAGCACTCTTAAAAAAGCTCTCCTTTCTGACCCATTCCAATGCTGGCAAGACTAGCAGCAAAAGAAGATTTTGTGTCCAGTCGCCATTTAAACTCCTTAAGAACAGTAAACAAGAAAGCTAGTGAAGAAGTGATCTCAGTATCTTTAATATTATTGCAGGAGACAACTCATAGCCTCTGAAGATTCTTTAAACCAAGAATCTCACCTCCTAAGCCCTCTTAAAATATCTCCGTCCTTTCTGACCAATTTCAATGCCTGCAAGACTAGTAGCAAGAAGAGATTTGGTGTCTGGTCGCCATTTGAACTCCTTAAGAACAGTAAACAAGGAAGCTAATGAAGGAGTAATCTCAGTTTCTTTAATGTTATTGCAGGAGACAACTCGTAACCTCTGAAGATCCTTCAAACCAAGAAGAACAGTCTCTAAACCCACAGTAGACAGCAGGGAGCAACCCTCCAAAGACAGACGCCTAACCCTCCTTCAATTTTAAAGAAAAGAAATATTGTTAGACGAATTCAAGGCAGGCATTGACATCAAAAAGCATCTCAGCATGTATATTTTAGCAGATTGACATAATTAGAACATATATTTTAACTTGTGGATAAACTGTGTATCATGTTTTTCTTCTCAACATTTCAGATGAACAGTTACACCCATCATTAGCAGAGAACAAGTATGAAAGAACGGTGCTGCAAAAAATGAGAGGATTTTTCGTGAGTTTAAAATTAAGCGGGTACAGAAGATTCAGAGTCCATACACACACACACCTGCAGTTTATGGTAAGCTTAAATACTTCATCATCCAAGCCCCAACAATCTTGAAATTCAAGCTCTTTAATAGCTGCACAGACCAGAACTAAGGCAGCAAACCCAACCTTGTCTCGTAAATTGCAACGAATAATCTGAAGCCGTTCAAGTGCAGGACAGAAACCCAAATGCTCGACTGGACCAGGGTTCGAGTCTATTTTCTTGCAATTTTCCAGCCTAAGGGTCTTCAAATTGCTGCAATATGACAGAGCTGCAATCCACCCCTCATCAAAATCCTGATTCACTAATGTCAATTCTTCAAGCATAAAACAGCACTGCCCGATTGCAGCAATTCCATCATAGCTACCATCACAGCCACTTAGCTCGAGCTTCAGTAGACGTTTACAGTTAAGAGCCAATTTGGTAAGGCCAATATCACCGAAACTAAAATGGTAAAATTCTTCAATGGACCCAACTAAACGAAGGATCTGCAAATTCTGACAGGCGGAAATGACACTAAGGGACTCATCAGTACAGTGATGCAGCTCCAGTTCTTGTAGCATTTGGCAGTTCTTAGCAATACATGCAAAACCAATCTCTGTATTAGGGAAGCCAACCTTTTTCTCTTCTGTAGATTGTTTCAATCCTACTTTGGAAGCTTCTTTTCCAGTTTCTCCATGAACCCCATTCATATCAGGCTTGCGAAAAATCCTAAACTGATCAAAAGCAGGTCTCCTCACATCTACAACACACAGCCTCTGTAGACCTTGGCAACCTTCCGCTAAGATTTTGAGACCCATATCCAAAGAAGACGGCAATAACTGCTGCTCCAAAATGAATTTCTCAATCAAAAAGGGATCATATACTTCAGGACTGAGCTGAATTCTCAAAAACTGATTTGTTAGAAAAATAGCTGAGTTCTTTGGTGGGGGAACACAAGCTATCGTCAAGTCTACATCAGTTAAGTTCGGGAATCTGGATGTCATCTGACCACTCTCTAAGAAGCTCCATTCCTTCAGTATAATGGAATGCCTGAGGAGTCCGTGTAAGCGAAACCACCGCTTGCATACTAAAGAGCACGGATATGGGGCTTGAGGCAATTTTTCAAGAATCTTTAGAAATAAATTATCACTAAGCCCAAGGGTGAGGTCTGAAGTTGACTTGTCCTGATCAATCTTGCTCCCTGGGTTCTTTTCCTGTGATTCTTGTAGCTGCATTCTTCCCACATCCTTGTTCTAAAATCTCTTGCTTAAGGTATTGGTATCGTATAGATATTTCCCTATCTTGATTGGCATCAAAGAAATCGGGCACAAAAGGGGAAAAATAAGATTATCAGAAAACAAAATCTTTGATGAGAAAATCTTTGGTTGACCTTAAAAACTGTCTTCAAAACACAAAAATTACAAGACAAAACCCTTTTCAATCGATACCGATACTGGTTTTCAGGAAAAGAAAGAATCCTCAATGGCGAAGCAGAATCCCTAGACCAAACCCACTTCAGTTTTCACTACAAGCTTTCATAAAGCATATCAATTGCGATGTAAAACCATTCCCAGCGAATAATAAGCGTCGGTTTCAGGGAAATCAAAGAATACCCAATTAGAACAGTAGAATTTACTGACCCAACAAAAGCACACAAAGGTTTCAAGGAAATCAAAGAATCTGCACACAAAGGTTTTAACTGCAAAAAGGCCCAAAAAAATCTGGATGAATCATCTTCACTTCTGATAAAAAACTGCCCCACCCAAACACACAGCACAGACAACCGAAAAAGCCCTTATAAACGGCCCAATTCAACTCAAAATTATCATTATGCCCCTCAACATTTCAATTTCAAATATCTAGCCCAATTGGGAACACTGGAGTTTAGGGGGGAAATACCATAACCCCAATAGAAAACCGAATATTTGATTGAAATGGGCCGACGATAAGAAGAATTACCTGCTATAGAGTTCCAGATGAAGGTTCGTAATTCAATATACATCATAAAACCCATTTCTCGAGAAGCTTGCCATGTGACCGGACTGAGATGAGCAAGGGGTCTCCAGTAATTAGCTCTGGCATTTCTTTTTATGTGGTTTGATCTAACAAACAGTCACGGGCAAGCAGGACTGATAAATCTTGCCCTTCTCCGCTTCCGTTTGAAAGTCGCTTCCGCCGGCTTGCTTCTCAATCCTCCGATCTCTGACTCCGCTCCTCTAATTTGTCCCTCTTTCACTACTCCACATCATCGCTTCGTTACAAATTTCTTAATTAAATGGGAATGACAATATTTTACGTATTATTATAACGATAACGAGGACGAGTTTGAGTTAAAGGTTCACGTTTTGATTTTGAGCCGTTGGCAACACGGTCGGCTCAAATTTTATATTGCGAATTTCTAGTTAAAAAAATATATTATCTTCACAAAATTTACAATAATTTTCATTAAGACCCTCAATTTTAAAAACTAAACTAAACTGCCATCATCATGAAATTTACAATATTTTTCATTGCAAGTAAATTTATATTGTACTACAACCTGTAATATTTTATATCAATCTCGCTCTGACCCAAATACACTTTATTGTAATAGATAAGTTAGAAAGCATTTTTTGGTTTTGGAGTTATGGCTTAAAACTATTTATAATTAGTTTGGAAGATATCTTATTCAAATATAAAGAAACAAGTTAGTAATTCAAGATTTGGAGCCATTTAGGAAAAATGGAAGTCTATGTCATTACAAACCACTAAGAAGCTATTTCAAGTGATTAGTTTTTATTTGCACACATTAATGTAGTTGCACATCGAAGCCTTGAGATTGTATCAATAAAGACTAGGTCGGTAACCCTAAGTATTGTAGACTTTTTCCTACTTCAAGAAACAAAAGAAAAGGTAACATTATTTAACTTCCTTAGGCATTAAGTTTCACTGCAATAATGTGTTCTCTCAAACATGATAGATTGACTAAGTTTGTGTAGGGATTGTTACTAAGGTTCAACCAGATGAACAAATTTCTTGTAAATTCTATCAAATTAAATGCAATTGCACACATGATTCTCCCGTCCAGTGTCGATCCACGTTGCTCCAAGTCTTCTGCTTACATTACCAAACCAACTGATTCCTTCGTGCCTATCTGGGATCAACCTCTGCGGTTCCCAGATCCAGAGGACTTTGAGATGGAAGTCCACTGGCCCCCATGCCCAAAACTCCAAGAACAACTCAAATTTCCCAATTTTTAGTTCAAAATCGAGCCCCGGGCTCATCCCTAAAACTAGATTCCTTTTCCATCTTGATTCTATGTATTTCCTCCTCCCTGCACTATATTCCAAAGGTCAAGACACTCCCATGTTTCCCAAAACTAACTCCCTCCTTTCTTTCGTGCTCCCCTTTTGTCTCTATATATCATTCCTTGGCGGTCACCGCTCTCTCTACCAGCCAACCCACTGCTCCCTTACATGATGACACCTTCCCTCCTTTGTTACGTGTAACTATATTCGTTTAAAGGTTCTAGTATATTGACATGTGTATCAGGTTTACCTTTAGGATTTTTATTTGTTTTATATAAATGCCCTTGGTTCATAATATGTACTTTATTTTGATTTCATTTGTGATTTTGATAATTTATTAGTATAGTTTATTAATATTCTAGGATATATAGATATATAACCATATTTTATAATTAACTTAAATTTTACATTTATTTCTTTATAACCATATTTTCTCTATACTTTTAAAGTTATATCATTGAAATTATTTAGGGTATTTGCTCATTAATTATGACGCATTAAGCAATATGTGTGGTGATGGGTGAGGGTGCAACTTCTATTTGAAGGAGTGTCATGATATTCAACATTTATAATTAATTTAGAATATATATACTAGTGCAGTGCATGTGATACATGCATATGTAACTATCATATGCATGCTAATATTCTTGTGCTCTCTATATTAGAGATGGGTCATTACAATTTTAGCCTAACGGAAGGAGTTGTTCATCAAGACTTCAAGGTATTGAAAAGGATTATAAGTGGAATTACAGTTAGGGATTAAAACCACCATTTTCTTCTTAGAGCATGAGGTAACACTACTTTTGGTTAGTTGACTATAACTTGATTCTGCTTAGATCATAAGTCATATTCTTGCAATGGTTGGCTAAGTCATCTAGTAGGAGTGGAAGTGTATCAAATGGGCCCCTATGACATACCTTGTGGGGCATTTTAGCTCATAGGCATTGATGCTAGGTTAATATCAAAGCTATAAATGCTTTATGAAACTACCAAAACTTCAACATTTTTCCTACACAAAAAAAAAAAAAAAAACAAAACAAAAAAAAAAAAACATTATTTACTTTGTCAAGCTATGGTTTAGTGGTAAGATGGAGTAGTTGTTGTGAAGTTGAACCATGTTTAAATTTTGGTGGGCTAGCTCCTCCCTTATGTAGGTTATGTTAGTTGTGGTTTGTGGCTAGACCTCATTTGTCGGGCATGTGCTTTAACAAAGATAGTCAAAATTGATGTAGTCTTTGGATTTTGTGTCAATCATTGTTGTTTCTTTGTTGTGCACGATGGTCATGTCATATATAACTACATTAGCTTGATACCAGCAACCTCATCCTCAAAATTAAAAATGCTAAGTACAATGGGGCCAACAATTCTTAGATTTTCAATGCATTTTGGGTTGTATCCTTTTAATAAAAATACGCAACATTATCTAAAGGTTAATAAAATGGCCTTCACATTAGAATGTATGTTAATAGAACACCTACAATGATATTATAAGAAAAATATGCTAATTATTTTTATTTGTAGCATCAATTAGTCACCTCTTTTTGAAAGTAATAAAAAATAGTAGAGACAATGAAGATAGCCTCAGAGCAATACTCCAATAAAATTTGCACATCCTCGACCCCCAAGAGGATGGGTGGTGGAAGTACATATGTGTTTGCACTTGTGTGCACACTCATATCCCCACCACCCACACCTTTATGGAGAGTGAATATAAGAGTATGGGTGGTGGGGTGTAGGTGTACATGTGTGTGCAAGGACAAGGATGTGTTGATTAGTATTACTAAGGAAGATACACCACCAAGTAGTTTAAACAAGCATCCAACAGTCATGGGCAACTCTATAGTTCCAAAAGAAGGGAAATTTGTCATAATATGCACATGATGAATATGTTCATCCCAACTAAAATAGTATCTCCTTAGTGGGAAATGCTTAGAAAATCATAAGCTAGACAAAAACTCTCACCTTGAATGATAATCTAAATGACCAAATTATGTGAATTCAGTTAACCCATTTATACTCTACATCTTATAGGTCCCATAAAAAAATGTTCTAATATAGTATAGATGATGAGGCTTGTATACCCAAATAGGTTTACTATATCTCCACATTCCATCTCTTGAAATGGGACCTATAGTATGTAAATTAAGTTTTTAAATATCATGTGTGAAATTTACTCATAAAGCTCCTAAATTGTGAATCATTTAAAAAGTAACAAACCAAACTCTTTGGATAGATCCCATTGACTATTCCAAGCTTTAAAATATCTATGCACAAAGTTTCCCATTGAATAATCGTTTTCTTTGCACACTAGCTCTTAGGAAGCAAATTCAAGGAATGCATCAAAGTAGACATTTTCTCCTTCATCAACCAAATAGTGACAAGTTGATCCCCTTCACTGTCCTCTTACTAGTTTTTCCGTTAATTGTGGATCGATGCTCTTCAAATCCTATAGAGAGATCTAAGTCTCTCACACTGCAGTCAAAACTTTGTGTGGAAGTAGTGGTGATCAACTTATATCTCATAGTTGTTGGGTGTGTGTCATATTCTTTCCACAACTAGCACCATGCACGAAGCGGGGGGTTAGAGAGGGGGCAATAGCTTCCCCTTCGTTGCATTGGGCGCAATGGAGCCCCCTTTCATTGCGTTGGGCGCAATGGGAGGGTCACGGGGGGAGAGGCAACCCCCCTGCTAGGGGGTTTGAGGGGGGATGATAGCCCCCCTCTACAAGGTCTGGGGAAACACCCCAGAAAGGCAAAAAAAAAAAAAAATGGACCCCATATTAGGTGGGTGGACCTACCTAGGTTTTGTGCATGGGTTTTGCACATGGTTTTGGGCATGATGGTTTTATGCCCATGGTATTTTGTAGATCTAGTCAAGGTAACTACGGTTATGTTCTAATCTAGGGTTAATGGATTGGGGTTTATGAATGCTTCGACATGTATATATATGTGTTGTCACATTGAAAGGAATATAATGAAAAATCAATCTCATAGTCTCGGTTTTGGGATCCAAGGGAAAATCTATGTGTATATCTTTTTTATGTTTTATGTTCTTGCCATTGAATAATTTCAGTTTTTAAGAATTCATTTGCAGGTAATTTCTGTAGAGGGTTAAAACCTACATGATTTTAATGCTAATTGCACTTTGTTCAATCTCAATCCTCAAATTTACTTGAAGGTGGAAACTCCAACTCCATGTGGAATCCAAAATTCAAAGATTTATTTAATCCAAATTTTGTATATGGATCCGGAGATCTGGTGATCGAGATGATTATGAAGCCTTGCACTCGCTATGACCAAGATTTCCTTTAGTCTGGATTAATGTGCAAATCGAGAATCCAGTTGATGACTCATCATTCCAACTTTTGTTACGACTGGATATCTTTACCAGTCTGGATATTTCTTTTCGATTCAGATACTTCTTTCTTCATGACTATCGTTTTGATTTGAATATTCGCTCCACAAAGTGCCTGGATTGATGGCAGAATGTGACAACCTTTTTGTCATTTATGTTAATTAACAAATTCAAATTCGGTAAAGTTTGACATTATATACTTTAGATACAATCCAATCTAAAAACATCAAATTGCATTATGACCCGGATTTGACTCTGTGAAATCCGAAATTGAACCTTTAATCTAGTCACCTGCATCCATCGACTCTTCCTGCAAAAGAGTAAAGAAATCCAACATGGCTTGTGCTCAATACAATACAAATTCAACCACGCAAAACACACATACACTTTATATATATATAGATATATATATATATATATATATATAGAGAGAGAGAGAGAGAGAGAGAGAGAGAGAGAGAGAGAGAGAGAGATTACAAATGTACAATTTTCCTCTCTACACACCACTCACACTCTCAAAACTTTGAATTGCTCAATTACATGGAAAATATCTTTACATAAAACTCTTGTACCCAAACTCAACAAATTCAATTATTTTGCTAGATTATCTAATAATTTCCCAAGTTAGTTGAATCTATCCTTTTACATAACAATCAAACGACACTCATCTTATCCTCTCTAACAACTAGGAAAATAATACAATTTAATAAAATTAAGGAAACCAACTTCCTTAAGTAAGTGTGTTTTGACCTAAGAAGGTCAAAAATGATTTTGGTTAGTAGATGCTCCCACATCACAAGGTAAATCATATCCTCTAATATAAATATTTCATTGTTAGTGTAAGGATGGAGCAACCCTCTTCCAAGCTTTCATGCATTACAAGGGAAACAATGATTTGAAAATCATGTGGGTGTGTGAAGATCCATTGATAATCAAATTCCCTCTTAGTTTATGCAAATGCTAATAGGATGTGATCCTAAATCACAATAAGCACTATGAAGGTCCATCTCCAAAAAGGAAATGCACTACCTATTTTGTTATAAGAATTGATCGTTCCAATTCATATCAATCCATCCCCCTTAATCCTCGGGAAAGCACGACTTTTCCATTGGGCTAGTGGAATTTCTCGAATAACCCCAAACTTAGGCAAAAGGAAAACCCCTTAACATTTTCTTTGAGCCTGCAAAATAAGAAGACAAAAGGAACTAAAAGAAACATAATAAATATAAAGAGACTACATAATCAGACTAAAAATCATAGCTTTTCCAACAAAAGAAATATCTTTATACCCCACTTCTGGAATTTCTTTTGGAGCTTTAGGAGACATCATTCCCACATACTAGAAAGGGAGAGATTCAAGTGAAACACAATGCCCAAGAATCGAACACTATCCCCATCTCTCATATGCCACCAAGGACGAGTTAACTAGGGAGGTTTCTCCTTGATGCCATTCAACCAAAAAAGCATATTCTCATTATGAACCACTACCCCTGCTACTATGCACAAAATCTTCAATTGTTCGATGGTGTTCCATGGCTTTCTTGAAAAGGCCCTAAGTGTTAGGCAGAAAATCTTGTATGGCGAACAAAATAAGATATCCCTAGACTTAATGGTTGAATATAGTAACAAACAAATAAACTAGTAAATATTTCCCTAGGTTCATCTTTATTGAATCATAAATAAGAGTAATGGAGTATAGAATCCATACCTTTTAATCGAAATGCTTGTTGAAGATCCTCGCTATGGTTTGATGCAACCTTTCAATGCTCAGAATCCAGACCTGCAAACACACTAACAAACAAAGGATCAAAGGCATATGATATATAAATGATCCAATACAACCTATACTAGTGATCAAGGAGACTAGTACCTAATATCATAACCAATGGACAATGAAAGTAAGCATACAATATATTAGATCCAATGGACAATATAGTGAGAAAGAAATACTCTTTTGTATTATAATTGAATGAAAAGGAGAGATACAACCTAGCCTTGATGTTGGAAAATCTCCTTCCAATAGTCTCCAATCCTCCCTTAAGTGACAAGCTTCCAGCCTCAAATTGACAGCATAATTTTACATCAAAAGTCAACCCCTTCCCCTCTGGTTTGTAGTGAATTTATAAGACAAGAGGAGAGGGTTAGAGATCATCTTTCTAAGGATCATATCCATAAAGATAGGGATTAAGGTTCCATAATGAGAGGGAATAGATTCATGAACCATGGGATGAGGCCCAAATAGGTAGAGGCTTGAGCCCTTGTCGGTATAATATTCCCCAACAAGGCTTCTAGAAATTGCTTTTTATTTTTATCCACATTAAAAGGTTGTCACACTTTTAATGGAAAACAGAGCGACAAATTGCATAGGGTACAATGATTGGAACTACATTTGCATATATAGTTGCTACGAAAAGTGTGACACTGCTTGAAAATAGTTTTCTAGCAATCAAATCCAGGATTGTTGTTGCTTTCAGAGTGATTTTGCTTCCAACATTGTAGTGGATTGCTTGCAAGAGTTCATCAGATAGTGAGAGATCTAGATTTACAGTCCTTTGCCTAATGGTGACAAAATGACGTGTAATAGATTGCCCCCTAAAGTGCAAAGTCAAAAAAGGTCTTTGAGGATTAAAGCACTTTATCATGCAAAAGATTGGATTAGAGACCAACTGGTTGAAGACCTTAAACAAATAATCAAGGATTACAACACAATATATTCATATAATCATCACTGAGGTAGGCATTCCCATACTGATAGTACAAGTATCTCAAAGAACAAGTATGGAAATGTACAAATATCCTTGTCAATAATAGACTAAGTATGGATGCAGCCATCAAATATGGATCTATATTTGCGATCATGAATATTTAAAACTCCACGAGGCCTAGATGGATGAAACTAGATCCATGGTCTTATTCTTCATCTCTATCGATCCATAGTACGAATCTAACTATGCGAGTGAATATCTTGAAGTTGAACATGGTATAAACCACCTAATTATCGGCCAATGATGTGGACTGTTAATATGTGTGAGAGAAACCACCAATAATGACAATGGTTCTCAAGGTACTCTAGTACAATCTATGAGGAGTGAATAAATGTCCTAAAGTCGAACACACATAGAGTCATTCGATCGAAGGTCAATAATGAGAACCTGTCATCGAAAGCGAGAAACCTACCATTGAGGCATGTAGGTTTCAAGGTACTAATGGAGGTTTCTAGATCAACTTCCTAGATATTGAGTTGAATTTGATAGGAAGTGATTTGTTGCAGGAGGGCCTACGACACGAAACACATGTCAAGTTTTGAAGAACAAATTTGGAGTGATTCAGGACTAACTCAGGGGTGGCTGACACAATTGAAGGCTATGATTTGCAAGGTAATTTTGACTAAGGTTGGAGTTCTCTTGAACATATAGGTGACACAACATTTTGATTTGGAAGAATTTGACTCAAAAATAAGATCAAGAACCATTATGAAGACTTTCAATTAGGTATGATCAGTTGAGAGGCAAATGGATTTCCCAACCCGAACACAAAAGTGACGGAGTGCTATGTTCAAGAGTGATATACTGCCTTTTCACAATACACAAATAGATGTTTCTTTCCCATTTCCCCCCACCATTGTTGGTAATTACTTCTTTATTTTTACACAAGCTTGAGGAGGATAACATATGTTTGTCATGTAAGCTCATCCTTCGGATGAGTCCTTCTAAGTATTTTTAACGAACCCTAGGAAGGAGTGGTTAGGTATCATCATGATTGATGAGTCTTATATTGTTTAATTTTATGAGTCCAATATATGGGTAACTCGACTTATTTTCATATTTAAGAGTTTAAAAAGAGGCAAAAAGAAAACTCATGTAGTTATTTCAATGTAAGTTTCAACAAGCCTGGAGAAAGTGAAGCTCGGTGATTTTCATGTTTAGGGAGTCAGGAGAAAAACTTAAGTAAACTCCAAAATGTCTTTTTGTAAATTTTGTCTCTCAAGATGGAAAAGGGTAAATAATGCAGGAGATAACTCTTTTAGCTATGATCGACCTAAATATACCTTTTTTGTAACTAGTCTACTTGGTTTGTAAAAGGGGTAAACTTATACCACGTAGACGTCCTTTCATTTACTTTAACGAGTTCGAATAAACAAGTATACTCGACAATCTTTTCATGTTTCGAGAGTTAGAAAAGAGTTGAAATATAACTCAAAGGTTTTGCTTTTTTGTAAGTTTAAAGAGTCCGAAAAAGTGATAAAAATATACTCATCACCAAAATGATCTATTTTCAAAAAATAAACCTGTAATTTGCAAACTCAATCTCAAAATCATAATAATGGGTCAAAAATAGAGAAAATATATTTTCTTGTTCTTGACATTCACGGTTTTTATTTGCATTTTGATGGATTTTTGAGTTTTTTTTTAGTGTTTTAAAAGCTTAAAAACACGCTAGCGGGCTATCACACTTCTCCTATATCGGGAGGTGCACAAAGCCTAATCTCCCAACACGGGTGAGTGCGACTTTCACATCCTTCTTTGAGAAAAAAAAGTGCAAATGCGCTATGTTTCTTAAAAAAAAGTGCGCAAGGCGGTGAGGGCATTCAAAAAATAATTAAAACGCTAAAAAAATTCTCCCAATCTTTTGATGCTTGTTATCTAACATATTTTTCTCATTCATTGCAGACTTTTTTCTTATCAAAATGGAATGGAGAGAGAGAGAACATGAAGCCCAAGATATTGTTGCAGCTAATGATCCAGCAATAATGCAAGCACTCAGGGATTGTGGTTTGGCAAAAAAATTCTTGATTCCAAGCACGAGGGCCCAATTAGATCTGCTGACATGGTTAGTGAGAACCTGGAATGTCCAGGAACAATGATTTGAAATTGGTGATCACACATTGACCATCGATATCAAGGACATATATTTTCTGATAGGGCTCTCACACTGAGGAGCCAATATTTCTCTATTCGTTCGTAGGGCAGGCGATGAACCAACAAATTATTACATAAGTGAGTATTGTATTCATGGATCCAAACTAAGCAATGGAAGAATTGAAATCAAGGACATAAGAGATCTTCCACTAAGGACCACCACATTCACCATTTATTGCTTATGTGAAAGCGCAACGCTTCACCTAGCTGCAAAAGCATATTGCATTAGAATGTGTTCAGCCTACCGTATTCAATTGGTGTGAAGGGGTTTTGGAAAATTTGAAATTACATCTCACTAGAGCAAAGACATGACAATTGAAGCAATTTGGATATGGTTCAAATGTAGTATCATTTTCCCTAGAGAGGATCCCCATACTACGCCCATAGGTTTCCATGGAGATGATGGGTCTAAGAGATCCTCGTATGCTACAATGGGTTTCATTGATGGCTCACCACAGAGGTGGCTCGGTGATTAAATTTACTCCTACATTTTTCAAATCGTTGGGCCAACAATTCCTCTTGCCTGAGGATTACCCATACGTAGGTGTAGATTTTAGAGGTGATCTAAATATCCCTATTTCTGAATGAATGCAATGGGGTGACCTAAGTAAAACTTCTCAGTTTGGTTGTTTTGTCTTTTTCAAGATTTTTTTGTGTTTTTAAAATTGATCTGAAACAAACTATCTAAATATTATGCAGATATGGGACCTGTCAAACCAGTAACATGCCATGAACAACTAGGCATGGTGGACAACTGTTGAGCAAGATCCTGTTGCAGTGGAGACTTTAGTTGAGATTGAGGGGAACTTAGAGAGGCTGACTATGGATATCTTATACATCAGGATTGATGACATTCCTCCTCATTATCAAAGGCATACAACATGTGTACATGAGTGGATTGACCGTCTTTTACGATGAGTGGCTCATGTTATCATATGCTATCATGAGCGTTATGCTTAGTTTCTAGGCATAGAGCTAGATTTTGTCTTTTTGATCTATCGACATATGTTCATATAATAAGGGCGACGACCTCCATATGTTTTGGACCTCATTTTTGTAAAAACCAAAAAATTTACAAACATTTTAATCTATGAATACTACTTCTATTTACTCGGCTCATTTTATACAATGCTTGAATGACTATTGTTTCTTTTTACAAATGTTGCAAATTTCGATTTAACACATAATTTGCTAATGCATCAGTTAATGTGTTTAAATGTCTTGGAATGTGCTAGTATTCAATGTAATCGAATTCTCTTTCCAAGAGACGGATCCACAAAAGCATCCTTAACATTAAAGAACTTCTAACTGAATAAATGTGACTCAAGTGTAATATTATGAGTTGAGAATCTAATATGATGATTAAATGGTGAATACCAAATGAAATGGCATTAGATAACAGTGTAATGATGCCACTGTATTATGCAATATTGTTTGTCGTGCGACCAAGGCATATCCCATGCAAATTCACTAACTCATCGGTGGGTGAATAGATGGCCCAAGTGGTGGAAGAGAGATTCTGAGTAGTATGACTAGCACCCTCGGCGCAACCAATGTAAGTTTGAGGGATCGTCGACATCTGCAAATCAAGTGTAACACAAGATAAGTAGGAGAAACTGAAGGAGTTTGTAAAAATTAAATAAAATTTCCACCCATGTAAATTATGATACAACAATATACAGTGTACCCATGCAGTAGCCTAAGCATAATACTTTTTCAAGTAAAGCCCATTTCTAGGCTTAGACAAAGGAATATTGTCATAGTCAACTAGCTCATAAGCACCTTTTGCAAGTGCACGTTTTACAACATGGGGACCAAGCGACATAAGTTCAAACTTACTGGCTCCTAACTTATCATGTTCTTAATCGTAAACCAAGACCAAGTCACCTTCTGAATACACACAAGGATTTACATTTTGATCAAATTGTGCCTTAACATGCTTCTTATGAGCCTTGCTAGAAAATCTGTCATCATGGTGAGTTTCATTTAGACGTGCTAAGTATAGAAAACATTCCTCCTCTACATAAGTAGAAGGAAGTAGTTTGATTGCTAGCTTTAGTGATGGAATTCTGCATTCAATAGGTAAGACTTCTTTCAAAACGTAAACTAATTGAAAGGGTGTAAATCCGGTTGCAGTTTTTGTTGAGGTGTAATATGCCATCAATACTAAGAAAAACATTAGATGCCAAGTCCGCTTATGAATCCCTATCATCTGTTGAAGCATAGTGGTTAAAACTTTGTTCACAGCTTCTACCTGGCCATTGGCTTGTGGGTAATAAGGAGTTGAGCTATCATGATGTAAGCCCAACTTCGCAGTAAGTTTGGTCATCATAAAGTTTCGAAAGTGGCTTCCATGGTCAATGGCGATGGCTTGTGGGACACCGAATCGAGCAATGACATTATTGAATATGAAAATAGCAACGACTTCATCATCATCCCTAAACGTAGGCATCGCCTTGGCCCATTTCCTAAAATAATCCATAGCTAGGGTAATATAGCCATGCCCCCTGATCAAGTGAGAGTTACATGTAATGAAATCGATGCCCCATTTCACAAAGGGACCGCCGACGAATATTGGGTGAAGAGGAGCAGGAGGGGCGTGCATTTTGCGATGATATATTTGGAAATTATGACATTTCTGGACTACAACAATGCAATCTTTGAACATGGAAGGCCAGAAATATCCAGCGCACGAGATTTTTTAAGTAGTGACAAACCATGACATATGACCACCACATGCTCTAGATTGACAATCATTCATAGATTTTTCGACTTCGTCATCTGTTAAACATCGTCAGAAAATTGAATAGGCACCACGATGATAAAGTGTATCGCCAATAATAGTGTATTGTTGGGATTGGTATCGAATGCAATGGCGATCAGTATGAGATCATTTCGCCTGAAAAGTTTGAGTCTGAAGATAAACAATAATATCTCCATACCAAGGATCTAGTGTACTGATAATAAAGAGAGATTCATTTGGAAGAGAATCCTTTGCCACTATTTCTGTCTCAGAATAGGGAAAGTCACAAATAAGCTCACCAAATACTAGTAATTTCTTTGACTTTGATTTAACAATTCTAAGTCAAATACCTATAGGATAACAATCCATTTGGAATATTTTCCCACAAGCAATTTCCTGGTAAGAATATAAACCATGGGGTTACAATTTGAAACCACTATTGTTTTGTGCAATAGAATATAATGACGAAATCTCTGGACAACTTGAACAACTGTTAGGGCCAATTTCTCCACATGTGCATATTTTGTTTCAGAATTGGTAACATTCCTACTCAAGCAGTAAACAACATGTTCATTGTTCAACTCATCCTCTTGGATTAATACCATACCAATGGTAACGTCTAATGTAGATAAATGCAAAAAATAATCTCGGTGATAATCAAGCAGATGCAATAAAGGTGTGTGAGTTAACACGTGTTTAGGTGCATCAAAATATTTTTCAGTAGTTTCATCGCAAATGAAAGGGATGCCCTTTTCAAAAGTCAGGTGAAACCTTTAGTTAGCTTTACATAATTCATAATGAACCGACATAAAAATTTTGCTTTCCCCTAGAAAATTTGGAGTTGGCGTAAATTTGAAGGAGGCAAATTCAAAATAGCCTCTACCTTGAGGGGGTCAACATGAATGCCCTATTTAGACACGACAAATCCTAGTAAACAACTAGATGTCACACAAAAAACACATTTATGTGGGTTTAAGTGTATATTATAATGCCAACATCAGAGATAAATCGCTCGTAGATGGATTGGATGTGTAACAACCCGAGGTTATAAGTTCATGTAATAAAGTTAATAAAGGCGATGTGGATAGTTCTTAATTAGGTTTGGCCTAATCAACTTAATGGTTAGGGCTTAAAAAGTTAGCGCAATAGCCCAGCCCGAGCTGTGCAGACCTAGTCACCTTCTGAACCTGTAGGCCTCTCTCTCGAAAGCCTCCTTGCTGCTGAGGCCTCCCTGATCATGCATCCCTCTAAGGAGGGTGATCCTCATTCATCCACTCAACAAGGAACTGAAGAAAATTTAGAAGCTTTCGCATCCTTAATTGATGAGAACGGAGCTCCAAGGAACAGGCCATCAACCAATAAATATGTTAATAAGCTTGAAGATATACTAGAGATATCTCTTCCACCTGCACTCCCTCGAAGAGCAGCTATTTCTTTAGCAGAACGCGAACTTGTAGGACAGTTCACAGGGTTATGGCCTTCACCCAAATCAGTACAAAAATGGGTGGAAAGAAACTGGAATGGAACCACCCAAGGGAAGATAGCAATACAATTTTGTGGAAGTGGATATTACACCTTTCTCTTTGAATCAATGGAGGACAGAGATCTGATATTCAGAAATGGTTCATACTTCATCGACTCCAGAGGTTTATATCTGAATAGGTGGACACTAGATTTCGACCGAGAAATGGATGTTCCAAGCGCAGTTCCAATCTGGGTCAGACTTCTGCATCTTCCACTCCATTGCTGGGGAGATGATTCGGTAAAGGCTATAGGAAATGCAGTGGGAAAATGTATAGACAGATGTGAACCAAAGGATAACATGCACGCATGTGCTAGAATATGTGTGGAAGTAGATCTCGGAAAAGGTCTTCCAGAGGCAATGAAGATCAATGTCGACCAGTGGACGCATATCGAATAGCTGGACTACCAGCAAATACCATTTAAATGCAAGGTATGTCACAAGTATGCTCATTTTGCTAATAGGTGTCTTAAAAAAAATAGCATGAAAATGTAGAAGAACAAGAGAATACATGGGAACAAGTCAAAAGGAAAAAACCTATCAATAAGCAGACAATACCAAATACTCCACAGCTTCAAGAAACAAACAAAACCACTTCTCAGCCTCCAGCGAAGGTTATCCCCCCTGAACACACAAATCTGAACCCCTTCGAGCCCTTGGAAGACTCCTCTGAACCTCTCTCTCCTAGATCCCCAACATCGAATCCAAACTCCCTAGCTCTCATAACCAACTCCCCCAATCCTATTTCCTCTCCACCTCTTCCCTAAGTGGATCGAATTCTAACCAGAAATAAAGCCAAAGAAAATCCCCAAATCTAGGATCAACAAAAAAAAGTGGGAAGAAAATCCAATAAGGAAATCAAAGACGAGGTAGCCACTAAAGAAATGGCATTAGGAACTCAACAACCAATGGAATCATTTCTTGGGAAAATACAGGAAGCAATGAAAAAATCCAGCAAAGAGGAAAGGGAGGACCACATCAACACAATAGTAAATAATGATAGTGGTCTCTTGGAATTGTCGCGGCCTTGGCACCATCTTCAAAGTCAACGCAGCTAGAGATATTTTAATCAAGGAAAAGCCAGACATTTATATGATCCAAGAGACCAAAACAAGCAAGAAAGAAAATAAAAAAATGATTCAAAAATTAAGAAATTATGAAGGAACAGTGTTAGAGGTGACAGGAGGAATCTGCACCATTTGGGACAAAAGGAAATGGGAACTAATAACTCAAAAAATCAGCATTCATTGGATTAGAACAGACTTGAGAGACCTCAATACAAAGGAGTTGTATAGCATTATTAATGTTTACTCCCCAAATCATTACAGAGAAAAAGAACATTGCTGGAATTCAGTTAAAGAAGAACTAGCAGAAAGACAAAATGGGAAATTAATCCTTGGAGGAGATTTAAATTTGATAAGGAACACAGAAGAAAAATTTGGCAGGAAATACCACTCTGACTTGTCAAGAGAAGCTCTTGAAGAAATAATGGAACAACATAATCTAATAGACATTCCACCAAGCAATGGAAAGTATACTTGGAATAATAAGAGATTAGGTAAGAATAATATAAAGGAAAGGTTGGATAGAATCCTTATTCATGAAAGCATAGCAGCTGCATTTACTCTTGTGAAAAGCAAGATTGTCCACACAATAGCTTCAGACCACAAGCCAGTGGTTTTAAGCTTGGGTAAGTTGGAAAATCAAGGTCCGCTCCCCTTCAGATATAATTCAATTTGGGACAACAAGGAAGAATTCGGCAAACAAATCAAAGATAGCTGGAAAAAAAGTGTAACAGGGTCTCCTCAGTACGTTTGGGAAACAAAGCTAAAGAACCTAAGGCTGCACTTAAAAACTTGGGCAAGAGAAAATGATCTTCAAGATAAAGCTAGGAAAATCGAATTACAAAAAAAATGGATAGCATTTGCAAGGAAAAAGAAAACAAAGAAGAAAGCAAACAAGATTACTTACAAGAAAAGGAAATCTTTATGGAAATTTACAAACAAAATAGGAAAGAAGAAGAGGAAAGCCGACTGAAATCCAGATGCCTCTGGCTGAAATCAGGAGATAAAAACACAACATTCTTTCATAATACAATGAAAATAAGGAGGGCAAGATATCAGATTAAGCATATTCAAGTAGATGGGCAGGAGATAAAAGGAGCTGAAGAAATAAAAATTGCAGCTCACAAACACTTCAAAGAACTTCTTACAACAAGTGATCAGCAGGCAGTTAATGAAGAATTTTTGCAGCACATAAAAAAAAAAGTGATCAGCATAACAGGGAATTAAATAAAGAAATCACTGAGGACGAAGTCAGAGAAGCGGTTTGGAGCCTCCATCCTGATAAAGCTCCAGGGCCAGATGGGTTTACAATGGCTTTTTACAGACAACATTGGGAAACTATTAAAAAAGATCTTATGAGAATGCTCAAAAATGTTTTTCAAAAAAAAAATGGAGGAAATACAAAATCCTCCTATCTGGCACTCATACCCAAAGAGTCCAACCCAGCAACTTCAATAGATACAGACCAATTTCCCTTTGCAACTCTTATTATAAGATAATCACCAAAATTCTAGCTAATAGAATCAAAAAATTTCTTCCAGAAATTATATCTGAAAACCAAGGAGGATTTGTTCCCAAGCGGAAAATCACAGATAATGTGATCATCGTCCAGGAGGCTATTCATAGCAGTATCCAAAGGAAGGAGAAAGGAATGATTGTAAAGTTAGATATGGCTAATGCATTTGATAGAGTTAACCATAATTTTCTTGCTGTAGTTCTCAAAAAATTTGGCTTCTCAATAGATTTTATAGAGACTATCCAGGCGTGTATATCAACCTCTTGGATAGCTCCTCTAATAAATGGAAGGCCCAGTAAATTCTTCCAAAGCTCAAGAGGGTTGCGGCAAGGCTGCCCTCTTTCTCCTTTCCTCTACATCATCATGGCAGAATCACTAAGTGCAACGTTGGAAAGCCAAAGAAAGGGGAAAAAATAACAGGTATCCAGATAACGAGAGGGGTCAAAGATATAAATCACTCTCTTTTTGCAGATGATACCCTTCTTATGGGCGGGGCATCTAGCATAATTTCGAGTCGATTTAAAAAAGTGATGGATGAATTTCTCCAAGCCTCAGGAGGCATTTTAAATAACACCAAATGCAGAATATACTGTTGTAACACCTCTCCAAGAGTTATGTAACACCTCTCCAAGAGTTATGCAGCGTATATCACAAATTCTGGAAATTCCAATACAAATAAAATGGACTCATTTCACTTATCTCGGGCTGCCATTAGCAAAGGAAATGGTAAAATCAGAATTATGGAGCAAGCAAGTGGAAAAAATGAAGGATAAAATTCAGAACTGGGGAGTGATGTGGCTTAATTTGGCAGGAAGAGTGATCATGATTAAGGCACTCCTTTCGGCCCTTCCCATATATCAATATGCAATAATTATGGCTCTGGAAAGTGCCCACAAGCAAATGGAAATAATAATAAGAAGCTTCCTATGGCAAGGAGGAAAACAAGAAAACAAAAAATTCAGTTTAGTTCGATGGGAGCAAGTTACTCTTCCCTATGAAAAAGGAGGTATAACAATTTGTTTACCAGGACTAATGAACATTGCTTTAGGGACAAAAATAATTTGGAGAATGATAAATGGAAAAGATTACTGGTGGGAAAAAGTTCTAACAATGAAATATTTAAATTGTCATAGAACAAAGTTGATAACTGACCCTATTCCAGATAGGCCATGTACTCAAATCTGGAAACTTGTAAAAAAGATAATCCCTCTTATTAGAGAACAAATCTCTAAAAATCCAGGGAACGACAAAACAATTTCTATCTGGGAGGATCGAATAATGGGAAAAAATCCTCTAAATATGAAGCAGAATCTAAGAGGACTTCAGTGCTAGATGGAAGAGAAAAGGATAAACACTTTATACTCTATTTTTGAGTGGGATCAGGACAATTGGCTTAGATGGAAAATACCAACAATCCCAACAAGATTAAAAAGTCAGTGGGAGAAATTAAAAACGCACCTTTCAGGGGTTGCACCCATCAATAAAGAGGAGCAGGACGGCTTTATTTGGGACCCAAATGGAGGGGAATACACAGTGAAATCTGGGTATAACCTCCTTCAAGAACATCAAAGTCAACAAGATTGGAGTCTTTGGAAGGCAGCTTGGAAAACAGAATGTCTGCCCAAAATCAAAGTCTTCATATGGACTCTACTAAAAGGTAAAATTCTCACCTCTGAAAATTAAAAAAAAAAAAATGGAATACAAGGGCCCTCTAGATGTGTGATGTGTCAAAGGGAGGAAGAAACAATTCAACATCTTTTCATGAATTGTATGGTGGCTAGAGAGTGTTGGAATCATTTAACAAGTCCCTTGGAAATAAACATAAATTTTTCAACTCAGATGACAACACTACATAAAAATTGGGACAAAAGTTACCCATACACAAAAAGAAAAAAGGCAACAATAAGTAAGATATGGAAGTGCCTTCCTTCAATCTTGTGTTGGCAAATTTGGTTAGCCAGAAACAAATGTATTTTCAAGGAACAAAAACCAAGTTTAGGCAAGATTCTTTCAAAAACATGGAGCCAAGTTTCAGAGATAATAAGCACAAATGGAATATCAAAAATGGACCAGAGCAGCCTACAACAAGAAGAAAAAAATTGGTACAACAAAGCAATTTTAGAAAACAAAACAGAAGCTATAGCAAAAAAGAAAAAAGCCTCCATAGCCAAGAGTTGGAAATCAAGACTGGATGATAAAGAATTTGCAGAATGGACGAAAGAACAGAAAAGATACATTCTCTTTTTTTATGGAGCTTCAAAAAATAACCTAGGAAAAGCAGGAGTAGGCAGAGTCATCATAGATCCAAATGGAAAAAAAATCATAAATTATGAATGGAGTCTTGGAGAAATGACAAACAGGGTTGAAGCATACAACCTTCTATTAGGCACAAGGCTTTTAAAAAAAATGCGATTAAGGACCCTATAATAATAGGAGATTCGACAATTATCATAGCAGCAATGGCAACCGAAAAGGACTTCAAAAGCACTGCTATCAACAAAATTTGTCAAAGGATTAGAACAAACATAAAAAATCTGGGAGACATAACTCTCAAGCATGTTATGAGAAATCAAAATAAGGAAGCAGATAGCTATGCCAACAAAGCAATTGAAAGACTAGTTGGGACTGTAAAAGAGAATAATGAAGTCTATGTAGAAAATATACCATGATTTTCACATCCATAATGAGGATTGAGAAAGAAGAAATAGGAAAGAAGCATATCAAAAGGGGAAAAAAAAAGGAGAATCAAAACATCACTTCAAGAAGTAGACTGCCTGTAGAAAACAATGAAGATCTGATAACAGATGATATCAAGTGCAATCAACATAGTTCAGAGCACAATATCCTCCCAATTCCAAAAAATCTTCAAAGCATGATTGATAAAGATCGCAGTCGTCCTTTACTCCTGAGCAAAGATGGCATTAGTCATATCAATCACAGGTAGCATGATCGAAAGTGTCATACAAGTTTAAGTCATGTTTCAACGGGCATCTGTGCAAGCAATCAGGTTATCCGATTCACGATGGTCACCTACAACAGCAGGTCACTACTTCACCTTAAGATCAATAAATTGGCGACAACTCCTAGTAATATTCACTATCTAGAAAACTTTGAGCCTCATCTTTTAGGCCATTCCGTTAATAATCCCCGCAGTCAACTTGAAGCTTATAGACCGAAGCCCACAGGATCCCGACATCCTCCCTTCCCCGTTCTTTCAAGTTGTGTACACAGGAGCAATCTACATCAGCTGGGGACTCCCTCGCATCCTCAGCACTATCATTCAGTTGTCTGCTTCGATTCCTTTTTCGACCAGAGCTCTGTCTTCCCCTATTGCAGTCAGCCTGAAGCTTATAGATTGAAGCCCACAGGAGTTCGACTTCCTCCCTTCCTTGGTCTCTCAAGTTGTTCACACAGGATCAATCCACAACGCTATCACTCAGTTGACAGCTTCGCTTCCTTTATCAACCAGAGCTCTGTCTTCCCCTGTCTCATTCATAGGCACTCATACAACTCCTTCGTCCTCAGGCTTCAGACTCCTTGCCCAATCACTCTAGAACCTATCTCTTTCTCTTAGCGCCCTCAAAACTTTGTCTTTGTGGAGCTAATCTCTTCATACTCATATCACAATCTGTCAAAACATCACCCCTCGGCCAACATGACCACTATAAGGATTGGTTTCGGTTAAAGCAGAGACAGAGATACAGTGGCTCGAGCGAAGCTTTGGAGAGCTGTCACCAAAAGAATCTCATTGTCAAGAACTTCGTCAACAACAACAGAGGAACAAGCAGAAATCATCCTAGTAACAGGGCATTCACTGGAATAAAAAAAGAAACAGCCACCACAGCAAATCAAAGCAACAGAATGGCTTGCAACCCACTAGAGAGAGCAGAAAAGAATGACAGTTGCCCAACTTATAGGGCCAACAGGTTTATGATTGGAAGATTCAACCAAGCACTAAAGTACCTCAGGGCTGAGATGAAGACTATCAATGTGTACAAGCAAAGAGACATTGATCTCCAGAGAGCTGAAATAGAAGAACTAAAAGACAAATGCAAACATCTAGAAGAAGTTGTTGAGTACATAAAAACTCTCAACCAAAGTCAGCAAGGGGAAACATCCTCCAGGTATAGCAAGAAGCGCCGCCCCCAGCAGGAGGAATCAGTTAACCAATTCTGGTGATTGTGTCTCTTCTTCCTAATGCAATGCAAATATAGCTTGTTCCTAGGATAGTTTGTAAGGCAGTATGCCACTTTAGTTTTTGAAGTTTATAGTTTCAAGGCTGCAAATGTAGTTGTGGGAACTGTGGTCCCATTTTGTGCACTACATTTGAAACAGCTCTCTTCTGAATGTACAAGGAGCTCACTCCTTTTCTTTTTTGCAATATAAAAAAAAGTAACTGACTGTGTGAAAAAAAATAAAATAAAAAATAAAGTTAATAAAGGAAACATAAGACCAAGGTCATGGGGCACGCATTCCAAATTGAATATTGGGCAAAACATCATAGTGGATGTGCATTTGGTTTATTATGGCTAAGGGAAATTGGCAAAGGCAAAGAGGCATTAATTGGCATTTTATTTATGAAAATAAATGAAAATAGGAGAAAATGGAGATGAAAGGTCACACGTTTGCACAAGGAGGAAAATCGAAGGAAAAATAGAGGAAATTAAAGAAAATAGACGCCTCAATAATAAAAAGGCTTATGCAAATCAGTTCACAAACCTTTTGTCGGTTTTAGCTTGGAGCTCTTTCTATTCTCTCATATTATTACACACTTAGAGCATTATTGGAGCACTCTAGAATTGTAGAAAGGAAATCAAAGGAAGGACAAGAAGGTAAAGGAAAGCAAGGGACAAACAAGGAAAATTTGGATCAAGTAGATTCAGTATGAATACTTGCAGGTAATAGGTTGTATGTGTGGTTTCCTAGCTAGTTTTTGAATGCATGGTACATGCATGTGTGTATTTGGTTCTCTTATTGTCATTGGCATGGGTTTTTCTAGGTGTGACAGTGGTTTCAATCTTGCCTTTCCATTTCTAGATAGCCATGGTGTGATGGGGTTCTTTTATTTGGTTGAGCTTTGGATTTCCAGATGGTTTTGGAACCAGGTGAGGTGGTCTCAAGAAAATTCCCATAGGGCCTAGGAATCCCTTGACCGATTTTGGCAAGATTTTGGTAAATCCTGAGGGTGGAGATAGGAAAATTCCTCAAGGTATTGGTGAAGAAATTTTGAGGCATCCAAGCTTGTTTTGGGCCTAGTAATCCCTTGACTAGTTTTGGTGGGATTGCGGTAAAGCCTGAGGGTGGAGGTGGTTTAATCTTTAGGAAGCCTTGGTTTTTTATGTATAAGTGTGCTTATGTGATCTCTTGACCAATTTTGGCAGGATCGCAGGAGCATGAGGGTGGAGGTGGTTTAATCTTCGGGAAGCCCTGGTTTCTTTTGTCTTGAGTCCCACATTCATGCTTGGAATATGACATAGGGTTGATTGGCTGAAAGAAATTTTTGGTTCAACTCAATCTATGGTCGAGTGGTACATGGAAGTCCCTCACTTGGTTAGCTTTTGCATATGTCAATTAGAGATCTTTCCTCATGTATTTCATGAGTACTTGTACTTGTTATTATGCGGATATGATGGTTGTTCTAACATGGTTATTATTTTGGTTATATGTTGGTTATAAGCAATGTTCCATAAGATGTTCTAGCCATGGCTCTTGATATGTTTGATTTTTTCATGAATGGTTAATGGATACATGAGCTAAAAAAAGTGATTGCAGCTATTATGAGAGTGTATTATACCTTCTTGATGATTCTCAGATAAGTATCAGACCCCTATATTCAGATATGCATTCATGACCTGTATATTACATGTTCTCAATATGTTTGACGAAATGATTGTCATGGTTAGGCCTGGTTAGGTCAAGTCTTTGATCAAGTTTGGCATGAATGGTTTTGTCTTGATGTTATTTATCATTCTGGAAAGTCTCATTGAGTTATGGGCAATGGTCTGGAGGAAAACATGGAATTTAGGCTCAGAATTTGGGACCGCACCCTCTAAACTGAGGAATTTGGGTCATAACTGCACCCTGGTAGGCTTATGCATGTGGTTGGAGGCCCTCAACTGCATGGAGGCCTTGTCATGCATGTGGTTGGGAGCCCAGGTCATTGAAAAAACATTCCAGCTCAGGGTTTGGGCACTGGGAGTGGTTGTTTGGCTCCTGGGTGTCCTGTAGTTCCTGAGGAAGGTCAGTAAGGTTCCAGTTTGTCGATTCTGCTTCCTTAACTATACTTAGGAGGTTGAGTTATGTCATAGTAGCCCTCAGCTCATGTTTACCCCGAAAGTTTGGTGAAAGTGGGTAAATGTGGGAGGAGCACATTACAGATTGGTATCACAACATAGTTCAATACTTGGACTAGATGGGCAAAATCTGTTTGTCATGCATGCATGTTAGTTGTCTATATGGTTGTTATGCATGCATTGTCATGGTTATTGTTTGGTAATTTAATTGATGTTAAATTACTTACATGAATTATCAACCATGGCTTGTAAACTGATGAAATGTATGTGCAATGTATGTGCTAGGAGTCTTTGTCACTCACACAATTCCTATGTTAATTTGAGATATCAAAATGCACATGTTTCTCTACAACTATGTATGTAAATAAATCACTCATAAAAATGGAATCAATTATATTTCTCTTGCTTAAAAGAAAGATCACACTCTTCTTGAAATAAACCTCACACTTGCTTCAAACTTAAAAATAGAATCACACTCACACTTTGCTTGAAATAAAATCACACACACACTTGCTTTAAAATGAAATCACTCTTGCGTATAAATAAAATCACACTATAAATAAATCTACTTTAACATAAAGAAAGATTAACTCTGCAATTGAAATCATATCTATAAAATTGCAATATAAAGTTATGCTCTGTCCATGTGCACAAGAGATCTCGCTTCACTCAACATTAAAATGATTAGATGAATCTACTGCAAAATAGTCTGAAATATACATTAAAAAATCAAAGCTTTAGCGATTAAATGAATTCACAAAATTCTATAGGAAACACAGAATAAAATACTAATTACAAATAAAAGAAAACCTTACTGTCTCGAGAGAGGCCTCCTACCAGAAGTAGGTATCACTATAATTCCTTCACTAGACTATTAGTCACACATCAAGATCGCATAACAAAAGAAATGGAACGAAAACATAGTTTGTATTTAAAACAGAGTGTATACAAAATAAAATCCAAGTCTGTGTTCGCTATGCCGAGAGGCATATTTATAAAACTCCTCGCATTAAATGTTTTAGAATATTACCCTTGATGCTTAATCGACATTAGATATTTGACTTTGAAAGATAAGATATTGTGATCTACTCATGATTTGTTATCAACACAACAAATCATGAGGCTAAAAATCAGAATCTTGTTCGCCTGGTTCAACTTCTACGGTGGTTGACTTTCGCTTTGACTGGCTGCTAGGGTGTCTTCTTTATCGATACAGGCTACGAAAGTAGGAACAAATCAGTGTACCAACTAATTTCCATCTACCCATATGCCCTGTTCTTCTGTTGAAGCTTCACAACCCATCAAACCTTGGAATTAGCTACAAAAAGATACACTAGTTGCATAATTATTGTCATTTAGTAGCTCAAGTAAATATTGTGTTAAATAATAAAGACAAATGATATTTATGAAATAGAAGATGATTATGTACCTGCTATGATATCAACCTTGTAAATTGATACCCAAATTGGAGTTATTAAGGTCAAAAAGGGAGGAATGGAGTGAAAAAGAATTGTAAAAAAGAAGCAATTTTGGGGTTCAACATTCCCCCAAACGGAAGACATTGCATGTCCTCATGCAAAATTTCAATTTTTTTGAGTCCTTCTTGTTATTGAGCCTATTCAGATGCCTGAGCAAGGACATCCAAGTTAGTCCTCCTTGCTATCTTAGTGGTGATTTCCATCCTCAGTTTCTTCATCAATTTTTTGCATTGCAGACTCGTAATCTTTCTCTTAAGAAAATTGTTTTTAGCTGTCAATTTCTTATTTTTCCTATACCATAAACCAAGATGTAGTAGGATGTTGTCGTTTTGGGTTATTTTTATTTCATTATGTGCCTTTACTATTTCATTCTCCTGCTTCGAATGTCTATTCAATATTTCCAATTCATAAATTTCTTGCTTGAGAGTGTCTTCAACTTGGAGTTCTCTTGAAATATTAGAATAAATTCCTTCTTTTCTTCTTGGTTTGAGGATGATGCAACAACTTTACCTGTAGCTCTTCTTTCCAAAGACTCTATATAATCATAAATTTCCTACTGGACAGGATCTATTTTAGGTGTTTTCCTAGTTGGACTAGATATTGGTGATGGAACTATTGGTAATGCAACTCTATGTTCCATTTCTTCTTCCTATTAATTGACAAATTCTGGGGATTGTTGAGGTTGTTCATGCATTGTTTTATTGAGCCTTTCACTTCTTCTTATGGTAGATGATGGTTTAGATGGTGATTTAGTAGTAAGGGGATGCTTTTTAACCTTTCCTTTCTTTGTTTTCTTTTTGGATGAAATTTCTTCCTTAGTGTTGGCTACCTTGCTTCTAACGTTATTTTGATTCAGAGTTTCTATTACATTTATAAGAGGAATTTCATCATCAGATTACTACTCGTGTTGTGTTTCTTGTGCTGGTGAGTTTTCTTTAGCGTTTGAGAACAATTTTCTTGTACTCTTCCTACTCTTACCGCTAGGCTCTTCTTCTTCTGCTTCCTTAAAATAATTTCTAATTAAGAAATCTTCCCAATTATCTCATATGTTTCTCATACGTTTCTCAGGTGAGCCTCAATCAGGATTTTCATTAGGCCATGATGGTATAGAACATTATCTATAGATTGTACCTTTCTTTGAATATTATCGGCCATCTTTCTTTAGCTACGAAGTAAGAAATATGGTAAGTTAATTTCATTTCCGTCAAGAAAATTCATCATTAAGCATGCATGATAAAAGAACGTGTTACCAAATCTTCATTCACAAGTTATAAACTTTTGAATGACTTATTCTTCAAAGTTGTGATTGATATTCCCTTTTTAAACATAGATGTATCCATACCTAGATTCTTGAGGAATTCTCTTCAATTTTTTTGTTCTTGAACTAGCTATCTCTCATTATTTGTAATCCGGTAGCTTCTGCTATGAAAGACTCTGTAAAAACTAGCTTCACGTCCCTAATTTATACTTCAATACCATTGTATTCCCTAGCGAAAGACTTTGTTACCTCTTTCTCGTGCCCATCAAATTTCTCCACGAATTCTAGACACCATGGCTGCTGCAACAATTATTTGACCTATGGGTATCCTTCGAGAAACTTAACCCCATTCATCTCTGAATTCTAGACATCATGGCTATTGCAAAAATTATTTTACCTATGGGTATCCTTCGAGAAACTTAACCTGATTCATCTTTGATCTTACAATGACCCCCATGTTAGATAAGCTTAGCCCGTAATTGCTCTTTTGACAGGGTTAAGGAGTGGAAGGAATTTGAGTATGGACTGAATCAGGAAAACAGAGTTTAGGTGAGGGCGATATTGGAAATAAAATAGGGTTGAGTGAAATGGAAGTGTCTCGGCATGAAGTGGAATGATGAATGGAGATGAGAGGGTGAATTTCAAGTTTTATCAAGGTTCATTCCCAACTTGGTTGACAAGACATATATATCTTCGTTAAAACCGAAGTCATGTGAGAATAATTAAGGGTAATCATTATTCAGTATGACAATAGAAATGGTTACTCATCATTTATTTCATAACTCAAATGTTTTACCTTTATTATATAACTCAATTTTTACATACCTTAGATTATTTTTCTTACTGATTTTGATTTGTCTTTTGTAGGTTGTTATGTTGCTTTAGGTGCAATCTTCATTGAATTTGGTTTTACCTAGATCTTCATTTGCCTTGGTCGCAATCTGTCAAGTTAGGTGCAGAATTCTATTAGAGTAGAAGATCGTTGACAAGTCCGTAGCTGCTTTATTTTTAAAAGAGAAAAGAGGGTTAAAAAGAAAATTGGACTAGAATAAACATCAATCTCGATTTTCAACCTAGATTTTCTGTATAAACATGCCAACAATGTTGGTTTTCATGTTTATACAAAATATACATATATGAAAAAGAATGTAGAAGGCTGAATTGGAGAGGAAGAAGAAACTTCTTTGACCAACTTCAAAGAAAGATTATCTTGAAAATTTCTTATGAATTCTTCCCCTTTTAATGGTTTATGATATATTTGTAATATATGACCATTACAAGGAAGGTTACTTTTTCTTCATCAATGGCTCTGATTCTGACTGCTCCATTATCAAAGAGAGTTTCAACCTCATAAGGATGAAGCCAATGAGTTTGAAATTTTCCTTGAAAATGTTTAAATTTTGAATAAAAACAATGCCAAATCACCAAACTGAAATTTCCTTTCTTTGATAAATTTATCATGCCACTTGGATCTTTGATGTTGGACTATATTGGTTTTATGAATAACATCTTGGCGTATCTCATCAAGTTCTTTCAATTGCTCCATTCTTTGTCTTTGGGCTTCTGATAGATCAAGACCCAATTTGGTTGTTGTTTTAAAAGTCTTTATCTGGAACTCAATAGGAAACAGGACTTGCTTTGCATAAACAAGTTCATAAGGAGTGTCTCCTATTGCATTTATACATGTGGTACGATATGCCCACAAAGATTCTTGAAGTTTTTCTTCCCAATCCCTTCGATGCAGATGCACAACCTTGGTAAGAATTGCTTTAATTACTTTATTGGTAGATTCAACTTGTCCATTGGCTTGTGGATGATATGGAGTTGACTTCCTATGTTTGATTTTGTACTCCTCTATTATCTTATGTACAAACTTGGATGTAAATTGAGTGCCTTGATCTGTCACAATTTCCCTTGGGACACTAAAATGAGTGAAAATATCCTCAAAAATAAATGAAACTACAACATTTTCAGTAGCAAAAGGAAGTGCTTTAGCTTCTACCCATTTTGTGACATAATTTGTACAAACAAAAATGTACCTTTTTTGTCTTGATGGTGGATTGACTGGACCAAAAAAATCTAAAGCCCATTTTTCAAAAGGTTCAATAAGTACCTAAGGTTGTAGAGGCATTTCATCCGAAGGAACAGGTTTCCCCATTCTTTGACATTTGTCACACCTCTTAACATATTCCTTGCATCCTTAAAAAGAGAAGGCCAATAATATCCTAATAGAAGGAATTTATAAGTAGTTCTTTTATCAATGAAGTGTCCTCCGCATGGTTCATCATGACAAGCCTTTAATATCTCCGATACTTCATCTTCTCTAACACATCTTCAAATGATTAAGTCAGGTCCTGTCTTGTACAATTCTTCATTTATCCATGAATAAGATGCACTAGTTTGAATAACCTTTCTTTTCTCTCGAGGAGACAAGTATGATGGTATCTTCCCTGTAGCCAAATAATTAGCAATATCTTCAAACTAGGGAGATTTAATAGATATTGAAAAATATATTCATCAGGAAAATTAACTTCTATTAGAACATCATTATTATCATTTTGGATTCTAGATAGAAAATCAGCAACTGTGTTTTGTTTTCGAGGTCTATCCAAAATAGTAATATTGAATTCTTGTAATAACAATAATCATCTTGTAATTCTGCCATTAGTAATTGATTTATTCATTAAATATCTAATTGCAGAATGATCTGTGTGAATGAAGGTTTCATAACCAATGATATAATGCCTGAATTTATTGATGGCATGCACAACAACTAAAAACTCTTTTTCTGTTATAGTATAATTCAACTCAGCGGGGATCAGATTTTTTCTTATTTAGTAAATGGCATAAGGAGTTAAATATTTCTATCCTAATACAACTCCTAAAGTTGTATTTGAGGCATCAGTTGAAATGTGAAGAGGTAGTTTCCATTTTGGTCCTCTTAAAATGGGTGCTTCATAATTTTTTTCTTTCAATGTTTCAAAAGCTTTTTGGCAGTCAGAATTCCAGATGAATTCACAATCTTTTGTAAGCAATTTGAAAAGTGATGAGGCAAACTTTGCAAAGTTTTCTACAAATCTTCTGTAATAGCCAGTGAAACCAAGAAAACTTCTAATATCCCTTTGACATGTAGGAACTAATAACTTGGAAATGACTTCTACCTTAGATGCATCTACTTTGATTCCATCTCCTAAAATATGGTGGCCTAAAACAATTCCCTTAGTAAACATCATAAAGCATTTTTCATGGCTTAATGAGAGATTTGCTTCTTTACATCTAATGAAAACTTTTTCCAAATTTTTAAGAGTTTCTTCAAAATAATTTCCATAGACAGTAAAATCATCCATGTAAACTTCTACACAATCATGAATTAGATCTAAGAAAATACCTAGAACTGCCCTTTGGAATGTTGTAGGTGCATTACATAACCCAAAAGGAAGTACTCGGTATGCATAGGTTCCCCATGGATAGGTAAAGGTTGTTTTATCTTGATCTTCTGGAGCTACTTGGATCTGGTTATATCCACTAAAACCATCCAAGAATGAAAAATACTTTTTCCCTACCAATGTGTCAAGAACTTGATCTATAAAAGGAAGTGGAAAATGATATTTTAAAGTAGCTTTATTCAATTCCCTATAATCAATGCATACTCTCCATTTTCCATTCTTTTTCGAAACAATTACCAATGGTGAAACCCATTGGTTGTCTGATATTGGATAAATGAAATTCACATTTAACAATTTTTGTAATTCCTCTTTAACAATTTCCCTTAGATTTGGATTCATTCTCCTTTGGGGTTGTCAGATTGGTCTGGCATTTTCTTCAATATAGATATTATGCATACAAGTGCTAGGATCAACTCCTTTCATATCAGTGTTTTCCCATGCATAAGCAGAGGAAATGTTGTTGCAACATTTTTATTAATTCTTTCTTTTGAGACTCTTCCAGATTATCATTAATATACAAAGTTTTCCTTGGAAAAATTTCTATTAAAGAATTGTCAAAATTCTCCATCAAATGTAAAGCCATTTGACAAGATGATAGATATTCAATAGTACATTTTTCTTGAAAACTGTGATTTTGTTCACAATATGAGGAAGATTCATTAATTTCCATTAAATTCAAAATTTGATATTCTTCATCTATTTGTGAAGTGGCAAAAATTGGTCATATATCAAAGTTTTCATTATCATCATCTATCCATGCTTCATTTTCTACTTCTATCATTATTTTTGCAGGAGGATATAATGTGAATTTCTTTGTTGAATTTCCATCAGAGCGTTGATGGTGCTGGACCCACCAACATTCAGGGGGTCTCCCTGGTATGAAGTCCCAAGTAGACCTCACACCGTTTGGTGTAGGAGTCTCATCCGGTATGATGGCTCGGTTGCCATTATCTTAAATATATGCCTTATCTCTTTCTTGTCAGCACATGAGAGTGGTATACTTAGTCTTCAAACAACGAGGTTCGTGTGCCTAGTGAGTGCTTAGTGTAACTTGTGTCTAATTTCTTTCACTGCAGAGGGAGAGGGTGAGAGTGAGTCTCAAGTCGAAAGGGAATAGTCCCAACTCAGTTAGAGACACACAACACAGCAGGACATGTGCAACTTCTGACGGAGTAGTCCACACGGATGTGGCAGTCATAAACACAAAGTGAACAGATAGCACGTACACCACCCAGTGGAGTAGTCTACACAAGTGCGACGGTCATTATAAGAAGTTTATCGGAATGAGTTTGTCTAGTGTCTAACGGTGTAGTCCACACAGGTGAGACAACGTTAATAACTGATACAACACATTTCCAACAACATATGCACTAAAACAACCAAAATAGTTCAACTATCTTAGTACAGGTTAAAGCAACATGCATTACAAGCGTCCAAAGAATAGTCTTACAAGAAAATACAATACATGTGTGAAAACGTGCTAGCTTGATAACATGCTTCTGAATTAAATGAAACTTCCAAGACACATCCGTACACCATACATCATTAACCCCGATAGCGGGGCGTTGGAGCCACTGCTTTCTCCTCAAAGAAAAGACTACAGAATTTCGATGTTATGTGGGAGGAGCCAAGGTGAAAAAGTCTTTTGCATGTACAAATGAGGGGTATATATAGCCAAGGGTGAAACTGACCCTTATGATTGTTCGACTTCTCTCATGACTCTTCGACTTACATGACTCTTGAACTTCATCCGTGGGTCTCTTAGACTTCCATGTTACATTACATTGATTACACAAGTATGACCCAAAATAGTGATGTGGCCAACTCGGCATGACATTATTGGTATGCACATGCGGCTGTGTTGTTCTTGTCGAGATATTGTTCTGTTAAGTGATGAGTGTGCTTGTGGTGTACCATAGTTTCACCTTCGCATGGCAAAGTGTGCAGAGTCTTCAATGGTCTTGGTGTTTGCTTGATGGTCCATGCATGTGCATGTGTCTCCTTCGATTGCTACTTTGTATGCTTCATGTGTTCGTCCAACCATTAGCAAGTCTTCTAGCATGCGATCCTTGTTCATCTCGTTCATCGTCTCACCATGTCTCATCCATGTACCTATTTTTGCAATCACTCATGACAAGATGACATCAAATCTAGAAATCCCCTTGTTTACGATGATGCATTGTCTTTCGTTTATGAGTGCAGGGGACTAGGAGAGAGGACAAGGCTTTTAAACAGCGCAGAGCACATGTCAAGCCATGATGTGAGGCTTCAGGACACTCTCGGGAAAAATTGTGTAGAGGTCACTGTGAGGCTAGGTTGAGCAGTCTGGGACAACAGTGACATCTGCGGGATCTGTCTCATTTGAGAGGCAGAACTATGCAATTTTTCTTGGGAAGGCAGTGCAGGCAGCAGGTGGACTAGTAGTGAAAATTGCATAGATTTTCAAAGGAGGCTGGGAGCGGGCTGCGGGAGCTTGCTGGCCAAAATTGCCCTGATCTAGGAGGTAGTCATGTAGGACATGTCTGCTTAGTATCCGGGCTGAGTGAGTTGTCGGGCAGCTGGTGCGCAGTCCAAGGAAACTGCACAATTTTCAGGAGGAGCAGCAGGCTGGCTGGCAGGGGGACTGACTGACAAAACTACGTAATTTTTAGAGACAGTGCAGTGACAGGCAGTGGATGCATGTCCCTCTTGTCTTCGCAATTTCTTCAGTTAGTGTAGGTAGGTAGGCTGATAACTTCTACGCACTTTTTGGGAGAAGTGAAGCCCAGGGTCATTGCCGAGTCAAATTCTCCGATTGACCAATGGGAGGCTTGATGGATAGGCTTGCAGGAAGCGCAGATTGGGATAACTTCTTGGGCAACTTCTATGTTGTTCTGGGAGACAGTCAGCGAAGTTGATTCCAGGATTGCGCAATGCAGACTGCCTGGAAGGCAACCTCAAGATCTGTGCAATTCTAGGCTACAATACTTGTTCATTGAGGGTTGAGACTGCGTAGTGTAGCTTAGTGGGGGTCCGGCTAATGGAGGGTGGTCTGGTCGACAGATTTTCGAAAAAAATTTCCAAGAGTGTCAGTGAGTGAAATCGTGAATACATGACCTTGCGAACACACACTCAACATGACTCGACGATAAGACACCTCAAACCTACAAGACAACATATCTCAATGTGACTGATTGTGGGACTATCTAATGGTGAAAGTGACAAGTGCAACACTTCGGATAGACCTTCATATGATTGTGTCGACACTTGCACGACAATGCTTACAACATCGTGTGTGAGTGCGATAGATGTTTACATAGCAAACGCAACTCATACACAGACCTTCAACATCACCAGAATAAGGCCGCAAGCATGACATAATGATCAACATGTTGAAGACGACAGTTGGTCAAACAAGCGAAAAGGAAGCAAGACATGCAGAGGAAACACGTGAAATGACTTTTTGGTGTTTGCACACAACCATGTTACTGAATACATGATGATATGACAATGACAAGCAGTCTTTCAAACTCAACTAAGAGATGTACTTTGAAAGGTTTTCTTTACTTACCATACTTACCCTCAAGATGATCATGCATTTGATGGAGTTTGCATGCGGTCTTGACCTTCACCATCACTTAGTCTCTTGGTCCTTCTCCTCAACTCCTTGGGGGTTATCTTAGCATGTCACCTTTTCCTATAGCCACTAAGAGATAGTTCAATGATGTTTTAGCGGGCAGTGAATGCTACCGGGATGAGGCCATAGGAGGCCCATCTGCACAGTTTCTAAATGAAAGAAAAATAGGGTAGTTTGGACAACACTGTGCAATTTTGAGGCATAGGACAGTACTGCGGGATGGGGGTCCTGGAAGGACACCTCTACGCAATTCTGAATGCAGGGAAACTAAACTTCTCTGCTCATTTTTGGAGAGTAGTGTGGGCAGCCAAACTGCTTTACGCATTTCTAGAGAGCAGTGCTAGATGGGCAGTTGAGGGATAACACTGCGCAGTTTCTAAAGACAAAGGATTCCGACTGTAGGAAGGACACTAGAGGGAACCACTGCGCAATTTTGGATGCCAAGGGATGTTGGGGTCTCTGCACACCACGGGGTTTCATTAGGGAAGGGAGGAAGCTTGATGGTTGCAAAAGAAAAATGCATAGTTATGGGAAGCTAGATGAGGCTAGGTTATTTGGGAAATGGCTAAGTGTGAGATTGATGACACATATAAGAATAGTGATAGGACTTGACTGTGATCGCACACGGACACTTAGTGACACAACATAGACCATATAGAATGCATAAGACATACTTTGCTTAATGTAACAACCTTCGTGACAAGAGTGCGTGAAGTGAGTGTGAAACATGTCTATGTGATGATAATATCTCATGTGTGCATGCTTTCCCTTGAAGCGAAATAACATTCCCTTTGCATGACAAACAACAACCCTTATGCCCAAAGATGATACATGTTGCATAAAGATGAGAACATGAACAACTCTTAAGATCAAGGAGGGGAGCTTGAAATCATAAGCTTACCAACAAGTGACCAAGGATGATCGATCGCAGGATCCATGGTAGGCTCCGAAATTGGCATGCGAACCAAAATTTTGGAGTGTTGTTATAGCCACTACAACGCAGAGATAAACATATCACCATATTTATAACTTATAAAAGCATTAGTTGTAACTAACCATGGTCTTCCTAGAATTAATGGGTGTCCTCCTAGATTATTCTTGGGTGTCAAGATCATAAAGTCAATAGGATATTCCTAAGAATCTAAGGATACAAATACATCTTCTAACGCACCATCAGGTTTGATAACAGATCTATTTGCTAATTGCAATAGTGTAGGTGTGTATTGAAGATTAGGAAGTTTCAATTGATCCATAGTTTGTTTACTCATGATGTTGATAACTGTTCCTAAATCAATCAATGTGTTTGGAATCTCAACACCATTGATGCGTGTTTTCACAATGAGACTTCTTGGATCTAGATATCTTTGAACTTTTGTCTTTCCCGTCATGATATTTGCAATTTTTCCAACTAAATGGATTCTTTTGACTTCTTTCATTTTTCTTCATGGTTTTTTAATACTTAACTCCCTGATTGGCTTTGCATATATTGGTATTTCTTTGATAGCTTGTAACAAAGGAATTTTTATACAAGCATTCTTCAGTTCATCTATCATATCATAATCAGGGAACACAATCTATTTTTCTACCCCTTTATCAATTTTCAATCTTTCACGAAAAGGTGGGTTTTGAACAAAAAATGAAGGTTGGTCTATAATGGGAGTTGAGTTTATTGGAATATCATCATAATGTACATGGGTGGTTTGTTTTTTAGAATTTTCCTTTTGATGAGAAGATTTATCTTTCTCATAGAGGTCATCTTTTTCAGACTCTTGGATAACAACAAATGGTGACTTGTTTTCCAATACTCTACCATATCTAAGTTGGACATTGTTTAGATCTAATGGAGTTATCATGTAAGTTTGGAAATTATGTCCTTCCATGTTGTAAACAGGCTGTGAATTTTTATTATTTGGATTTGGAAGTGGCTGAGCAGGAAGTTGATTTGGCTTTTGTGGAAATGGTAGTGAAAGTTGTGGGTTTGGATTTTGTCGTTGAGAGCGTTGAACAAATTGATGAAAATATTGTGGTGGAAAAATAGGGTAAGGTTGAGGATATTGAGGGTACTTTCCATAAGGATTTTTCCATCCTTGTGCCCAAGGTTGAGGCCAAGGTTGCCAAGGCATGGGTGTAGTCCAATTACTTTGTGATGGTTGTGCATATGTTTGAGTGTTGAAACCTTGGGTCATATTCGATTGTGGATTTTGCCATGGTCTCTTGGCAATAAAACAAAGAGGTTCTACTTGATTTGGAATTAATTCCTCTTGATAGACAACTTTAAGACCCAGTATTGAAGGAAATTCCTTTGTATCGTGATTTTTTGCACATATGACACAAGTTTCTACACTTTTTAAGTCAAGAGGGCATTCTCTCAAGGCATGCTTCTTTCTACATTTTGGACAAAAGATAGATAATGCAACATTTTCAACTTTTTTCTTGTTTTGTACTTTAAGGGTATCTATTTTTTCACTAAGACTCCCCAAAATATCAGTTTTAAAGTTGTCAAGCAAATTGCCTATTTCAACCCTACTTACTATCCCAGCTGCAAATTTATTAATCCTAGACATAACAGGATCTCTTGGATTTTTCCCAGTTCTTGCCTTTCCTCTTGAAATGTGTATGCATAACTCACAAATATCTCCAAATGATAACTGAGAAATATCTCCTTTACCCATCAGATTGAGAAGGTCTATCCACTCATCTCTGATAGATTTTAGTAAGAAAGCTTTCAAAGTTTCTTCATCTAGATTATGCATTTTAGCCCTTTTTACATTATAAGCAAATCTTTCAACGAAATCTTCAAGATTTTCATCTTCTTTTTGCATCATTTTAAAGACTTCATCTTTAAGATTATGAGGCATACTAATCCTTGTATTTTTCTAAGAATGCAGTTTTCATTTCTTCCCATGTTCTTATAGAACATACTCCTAAGCCCATAAACCATTTTAATGTTGCATCCTTAAGAGTGGTTGGAAACAATTTCAACTTTTGAGTCTTAAACAAATAGTCATAAGATCTACAAAAAACTTCAAACTCAAAGAAAAAAGTTTCAGAATCCTCATTTCTTAATCCCTGAAATTAGGAAGGATGAGGGGTGAGATATTTTTCATTGTGGTTGTGGTATATTCATCGACGATGGGAAATCCAAAAGGTTTTGGACCTCCTCTACCACATCCTCTTCCTCTTCCTCCACCTCTTTCACCTCCTCTATGTCCTCCTCTTCCACCTCCAATCCTAGGTTGTTCACCATTTACATTATGTGCTTCCCCTTCCCCTTCTCCCACCATTGTAGATTCCTCAGAACTAATGTAAGGTTCCAAAATTGGATTTTCTAGTTCCTCCTCTAGCTCCTCTAGTTCTTTCATTAATGGAATGTTAAAATAGGTTTCTTCTTCTTTCTCTTCACTAGGGATTTCTAGTTCATATCCTAGATTTGTTCTCGAGTTGAGGATAAAAAAATTATCCTTCAATTGGGATGTAGGATCTTCTTCTTCTATTACAGCTTCAGTTGAAGAAGTTGGTGAATCTTTAGGTTGGATTTCAGATCTAAGTACCTCAAGAAGTCTATGTCTGCCTACAATTGACGGAATATAAGTTTGGATGGATGGTGTGGCACTACGAAGTCGTGGTGGGGTGAGTGGTGATGTTGGAATCGAACTCCTACCTCTACTTACAAATCTGCCTCTAGAATATCTTTCCCTAAGCATATCATTTTTTATTTATTTTTTAATGAAAAAAAAGACTCCTATATACACTTCCCCGGCAACAATGCCAAAATGTTTTGTAATTTAATTGATGTTAAATTACTTACATGAATTATCAACCAGGGCTAGTAAACTGATGAAATGTATGTGCATTGTATGTGTTACGAGTCTCTGTCACTCACACAATTCCTAAGTTAAATTGAGGTATCAAAATGCACATATTTCTCTACAACTATGTAAGTAAATAAATCACTGATGAATATGGAATCGGTTCTATTTCTCTTGCTTAAAAGAAAGATCACACTCTTCTTGAAATAAACTTCACACTTGCTTCACACTTAAAAATAAAATCACACTCACACTTTGCTTGAAATAAAATCACACACACACTTGCTTTAAAATGAAATCACTTTTGCTTATAAATAAAATCACACTATAAATAAATCTACTTTAACATAAAGAAAGATTAACTTTGCAATTGAAATCATATCTATAAAACCGCAATATAAAGCTATGTTCAGTCCATGTGCACAACAGATCTCGCTTCACTCATCAATAAAATGATTAGATGAACCTGTTGCAAAACAATCTAAAATTTACATTAAAAAATCAAAGCTTGAGCGATTAAATGAACTAACAAAATTCTACAGGAAACACATAGTAAAATACCAATTACAAATAAAAGAAAACCTTACTATCTCGAGGGGGGCCTCCTACGAGAAGAAGGTATCACTATAATGCCTTCACGATATGATTAATCACGCATCAAGATCACACAACAAAAGAAATGGAATGAAAACAAAGTTTGTATTTAAAACAAAGTGTATACAAAATAAAATCCAAGTCTGTGTTCACTATGCTGAGAGGCATATTTATAAAACTCCTCGCATTAAATGTTTCAGAGTATTACGCCTGATGCTTAATTGACATTAGCTATAATTAACTTTGAAAGATAAGATATCGTGATTTGCTCATGATTTTCTATCAACGCAACAAATCATGAGGCTAAAAATCTACATCTTGCTCGCCTGGTTCGCCTTCTATGGTGGTTGACTTTTGCTTTGACCGGGATGCTAGGGTGTCTTCTTTATCAATCTAGGCTATGAAAGTAGGAAAAAATCATTGTACCAACTAATTTCCATCTACCCATATTCCTTGTTCTTCGGCTGAAGATTTGCAACCCATCAAACCTTGGACTTAGCTATAGAAACATACATTAGTTGCAGAATCGTTGTCATTCAGTAGCTCAAGTAAATATTGAGTTAAATAATAAAGACAAATGATATTTATGAAATAAAAGATGATTATGTACCCACTATGCTATCAAACTTGTAAAATAATACCCAAATTGGAGTTATGAAGGTCAAAAAGGGAGGAATGGAATGAAAAAGAATTGTAACAAAGAAGCAATTTTGGGGTTTAACATTCTCCCACATGGAAGACATTGCATGCCCTCATGCAAAATTTGAAAATTTTTGAGTCCTTCCTGCTACTGAGCCTATTCATATGCATGAGGAAGGACATCCAAGCTAGTCCTCCTTACTTCCTTAGTGGTGATTACCATCCTCAGTTTCTTCATCAAAATTTTGTGTTGGAGACTCATAATCTTCCTCTTAAGAAATTTGGTTTTAGCTGTGAATTCCTTATTTTTCTTATACCATAAACCAAGATGTAGTAGGATGTTTTCATTTTGGGTTCTTTGGATTTCATTATGTGCCTTTACTATTTCATTCTCCTGCTTCAAATGTCTATTTAATATTTCCAATTCATAAATTTCTTGCTTGAGGGTGTCTTCAACTTGGAGTTCTCTTGAAATATTAGAATAAATTCCTTCATTTTCTTCTTGGTTTGAGGATGATGCAACAACTTTACTTGTAGCTATTCTTTCCAAATACTCTATATAATCATAAATTTCCTATTGGACAGGATCTATTTCAGGTGTTTTCCTAGCTGGACTAGAGATTGGTGATGGAATTGGTGATGGAACTGTTGGTGATGGAACTCTAGGTTCCATTTCTTCTTCCTCTAAATTGACAAATTCTGGGGATTGTCAAGGCTATTCATGCACTGTTTTATTGAGCCTTTCACCTCTTCTTATAATAGATGATGGTTTAGATGGCGATTTACTAGTAATGGGATTCTTTTTAACCTTTCCTTGCTCTATTTTATTTTTGGATGAACTTTCTTCCTTAGTGTTAACTACCTTTCTTCTAACATTCTTATGCCTCAAATTTTCTAATATGTTTATAAGATGAATTTCTTCATTACATTACTTCTCTTACTGTGTTTCTTGTGCTGGTGAGAACAATTTTCTTCTACTCTTCCTAGACTTACCACTAGGCTCTTCTTCTTCTGCTTCCTTAAAATGATTTCTAATTAAGAAATCTTCCCAATTATCTCCTATGTTTCTCAGGTGGGCCTCAATCATGATTTTCACTAGGCCATAATGGTATAGAGCATTATTTAAGATTGTACCTTTCTTTGAATATTACCATCCTCTTTCTTCAGTTACGAAGTAAGAAATATGGTAGGTTAATTTCATTCCCATCAAGAAAATTCATCATTAAGCGTGCACGATAAAAGAACATGTTATCAAATCTTCCTTCACAAGTTATAAAATTTTGAATGATCAATAGAAAATTCCTCCACTTATTCTTCAAAGTTGTGACTAGTATTCCCTTTTTAAACACAGAAGTATCCATACCTGGATTCTTGAGGAAAACTTTCCATTCTTTCTCTTCAATTTTTATGTTCTTGAACCAACTCTCTCTGATTCTTGGTAATCTGGTAGCTTCTACTATGAAATACTCTGTCAAAACCAGCTTCATGTCCCCAATTTCTGCTTCAATGCCATCATATTCCCTAGCGAAAGACTTTGTTACCTCTTTCTCGTGCCCATCAAATTTCTCCACGAATTCTAGCCACCGTGCCTGTTGCAACAATTGTTTGACCTGTGGGTATCCTTCGAGAAACTTAACCCCATTCGGCTCTAATCTTACAATGACCCCCATGTTAGAGAAGCTTAGCTCGTAATTTCTCTTTCGACAGGGTTAAGGAGTGGAAGGAATTTGAGTATGGACTGAATCAGGGAAACATAGTTTAGGTGAGGGCAGTCTTGGCAATAAAACAAGGCTGAGTGAAATGGAAGTGTCTCGGCATGAAGTGGAATGATGAATGGAGAGGAGAGGGTGAATTTAAAATTATATCAAGGTTCATTCCTGACTTGGTTGAAAAGACATATATATTTTCGTTAAAACCAAAGTAATGTGAGAATAATTGAGGGTAATCAATATTCAGTATGGCAGTAGTAATGGTTACTCATCATTTATTTCATAATTCAAATGTTTTACCTTTATTATATAACTCATTTTTTACATACCTTAGATTCTTTGTCTTACTGATTTTGATTTGTCTTTTGTAGGTTTTCAGGTTGCTTCAGCTGCAATCTTCATTGAATTTGGTTCTGCCATGATCTTAATTTTCCCTGGTCGCAATTTGTCAAGTCAACTGCAGAATTCTATTAGAGCTGCAGATTGTTGACAATTTTGTAGTTGCTTTATTTTTGAAAAGAGAAAAGAGGGTTAAAAAGAAAATGGGACTAGAATAGGGAAAAGAAAATCTAAGATGCCAAGAACTCTTGGTTTTCAACTTGGATTTTCTGTATAAACATGCCAACAATGTTGGTTTTCATGTTTATACAATTTTATTATATATATATATATATATATATATGATTATGAAAAAGAAAGTAGAAGGCTAAGTTGGAGAGGAAGAATAATCTTTCTTGACCAACTTCAAATCAAGATTATCTTGCAAATTTCTTATGAATTATTCCCTTGTTAATGGTTTATGATATATTCGTAATCTATGACCATTTACAAGGAATGTTACTTTTTCTTCATCAATGGTTTTGATTTTGACGGCTCCATTATCAAAGATAGTTTCAATCTCATAAGTACCAAGCCAATGAGTTTGAAATTTTCCTTGAAAATCTTTAAATTTTGAATAAAAAAGAAATGCCCAATCACTAGGTTGAAATTTCCTTTATTTGATAAAATTTCATGCCACCTAGATCTTTGTTGTTGGACTATATTGGTTCTAGGAATAACATCTTTTCGTATCTCATCAAGTTCATTCAATTGCTCCATTTTTTGTCTTTGGGCTTCTGACAGATCAATGCCCAATTTGGCTACTGTTTTAAAAGTTTTTATCTGGAACTCAATAGGAAACATGACTTTCTTTCCATAAGCAAGTTCATAAGGAGTGTGACATGTTGTATTTCTCCATGTGGTACGATATGCCCATAAATCTTCTAGAAGTTTTTATGGCCAATCCCTTCTATGCAGATGCACAATCTTGGTAAGAATTGCTTCAATTACTTTATTGGTAGATTCAACTTGTCCATTGGCTTGTGGATGATATGGAGTTGACTTCCTATGTTTGATTTTGTATTCCTCCATTATCTTATGTACCAACTTGGATGTAAATTTAGTGCCTTGATCTATCACAATTTCCCTTGGGACACCAAAACGAGTGAAAACATCCTAAAAAAGAAATGAAACTACAACATGTTTAGTAGAAAAAGGAAGTACTTTATCTTCTACCCATTTTGTGACATGATCTGTACAAACAAGAATGTACCCTTTTTTGTCTTGACGGTGGTTTGATTGAACCAACAAAATCTAAAGCCCATTTCTCAAGATGTAAAGGCATGGATAATTTGGGTGAAGAAGTTATTTGAGTTGCATGGCTACATAAAGAACATGAAGGTTATGATAGTTATTTTCATTCTTAAAGGGAAATAAGACATCTAGTGGGAAGATGTGAAGCATGTCAGAGACATCAGGATAAAGGAGTTGAGTTGGCATGAATTCAAGTGACTCTTCAAGAAGAAGTACTTATTAGAGAGGTACTATGCTAATAAGGCCAAGGAGTTTTATGAGTTGAAGATGGGATCAATGACAGATGAGGAGTTCATGCATAAGTTCTAGGATTTGTTGAGGTATGCGTCATATCTTAAGGATGAAAAAATCAAAGTTCAGAGATTTATCAATGGGTTTCCATTAGCATTTAAGGATCAGATTGAGTATGATGAGCCTCAATCGCTAGAAGAAGTCATTGGAAAGTTGAAGCATTGTTATGAGCAAATTGAAGCGTAAGATCGAGTCTACGTATGGTTGGAAAGGGAATGACAAGACTAAAGGTAAATGGCCATTGAAGTGAACAAGACATCAGGATGTAGGTGAGAAAGAGAATCTTGACCCTTACAAGAAGTTTAATCTAGTAGATAAGGGACATGGACCTCAACTTGGAGAGCAACAGAATATAGGTGATGGTAGGAGATAATTGCAATGTTGGATATGTGGCAAGGATCATCTCAAGAAGGATTGTCTGTTGTATTAGGGTGGTAGGACTCATATCTACCATGCTTAATAGGTGCATACAATTGGGTATGTTGGGTAGATCATTCCTCAGATCTATGCAACCTTTGATAACAAGAAGGAAAATCACCAAGCATCCATTATTGAGATGGAATGTAAGCTCTTTGATAGAGTTGTTTCTATTTTGATTGACCCTGGATCTAATTATAGTTATGTTAACACTAACCTGGTGGATAAATATGATTTGAGAAAAGAAGTGCATGCAGAGTCTTGGTTGGTGCAGTGGGATACAAGTACTAAGAAAAGGGTCCATAAGTAGGTAAGAGCTTGTGAATCTGAGCTAATGGTATGCCCACATCAACACACTTGAATGTGCTTGCATTGGGTTCATACAATATGCTTTTGGGTATTGATTCATTGTACCTTCACAGGACTAAGGTGGATTGTTATGGAAATGCTATTAAGTTCTTAGATGACATTGGAGAATAAAGAATCTTGCAGGGTAAGAAGAAGCCTACATCAGTGAGAATAGTTACATTTATGCAGGCAAAGTGCAGTTGCAGGAAATTGTGTGTATTGTTCATATTGTATATTTCCAGTGATAAAGGTAAGGATGTTGAGGATGCATAATTCTTGAAGAGGTATCCGGTTTCATAGTAGTTTCAGGATGTATTCCCAGCAGAGATTTTAGAGTTTTCTCCTCATAGGGAAGTGGAATTTTCTTTTGATTTGGTGTCAGGAGCAACACCAACATCAAAGGAACCTTACAAGATGAGCACTGTAGAGCTAATGGAATTGAAATTGCAGTTAAAGGAAAAGCTTGATAAGGGATACATTAGGCCAAGTGTGTCACCTTGGGGTGCACCAATATTGTTCGTATATAAGAAGGTGTTGGCATTATGACACAGGTTGGCGCTATGGCACTGGTATGGCACAGGTGTTGTCCTTGATGGCAACTCACTCTGGTGACAGATCTCAGTTCAGGCTCTCAGAATGAAAGAAAAATATATATACGCAAGTTCACCATGACGAAGACGCGTATACATGCGGGTTAGTCGTTCAAAAGTCACGTATACGTATACACACACTTTCATGCAAGGAAAAGCGCGTACATGTGGGAGAACTTATTTTTGGTCCGTGATATTTCGTCCTTGGTATTTGAACCTATGGTTTTGGGCCATGGTATCTCATCAGAAGTGTTGATCCCAAGTATTGGGTCCATGGTATTGATTTGTTATGGTTTTGGACCATGGTATTATGAAAGGCCTAAGACTATAAAAGAGGAAGGAGATCATTTGGCAAAGGATCATCTGAATTATTGAATATCTGATAAAAGTACTAGATCTGGAATACTGGTGACTAGGTTATGGTGCAGATCTGGATCTGAATGAAGGAAGAACCTGAGCGCAAGGAGAAGGATAAGTTCTATTGATGGGTCAAAATCTTAAGTCTTGAATAATAGCATATTTATATGATTTTGATCTGTTATATGTGGCGCATGCTTGATCTATAAATCTGGTAATCTGGGTTAACTAATGTCTAAATGTTTGAAAGAGTGAATTATCATTTATAGATCTGTACACAGGTTCAGTGAAGTTAAGGTGCATGTACACGCTGGTTCTATGAGTAAAAACAATGTATACGCAGGTTGATCCAAACACAGAAGCGTATGCACGCAGGTTTCTGGTTATTGAAGTAGCATACATCTTTTGAATTGTGTTCTAGCTGCTTCTGTTTATTGCTGTAGTGTTCTGGGTTTAAAATTGGTGTGTGGTTACTGTTACTGTGTTCTGGGTACAGCTGTCAGAGAAGTGTCTATTTCATTCAGTGTTAATTTGTGAAAAGGAGATTGTTTGATGCAGAAATTCTTGATGATTGATTGATGTTCATGGATCCAGTCTGAATATTTATGAAACGTGGTCCCTAGAAGCAAAGAGAAGGTTCTAGCCTTCTGCAGGTAGTAGCCTGCATACTAGTATCCCAACTAGTACAAGAGCTAAGGGGGTTGTAGCTCCCTTCCAGGAAAAGCTGGAGAACGAGAGAGGGTTGTAGCTCTCTGCAGGTAGCAACCTGCGTACTAGTAAAGGACTGCACCAATACAAAAACATTGTAAAAATAAGTTTCTAATTAAAAGAAGATAGAGACGAATTGCAGCAGGTGGTTTTCACCCACATTGGGTTTCCACCTTATATCTTGTGTTCTTGTGTGTGATTGTCTTCTGCTCTGTTTCACTGTTTCTGGTTACTGTTCTGATACATAGATTAATGATCAACATCTGTAAGATAAATTAAATTATAATTCTGCATGGTATACGCAAGTTTCCTTATCTGTAGTTGCGTATATACGCGGTTTCAACTAACTGAAGTAGCGTATATGATTTGGGTTTGAAAAATAAAATAATTGACTTGATAATACTGATTCACCCCCCCTCTCAGTATTATTTCCAACAGAAGGATGCTACTCCCAGGTTGTGTATTGATTACAGGCAGTTGAACAAGGTGACGACCAAGAATAGGTACTCTTTGCCAAGGATTGATGATTTGTTTGATCAGTTGAAGGGAGTAGCAATATTCTCGAAGATTGATTTGAGATTAGGATATCATCAGGTATGCATCAAAGAAGAGGACATCTACAAGACTGCTTTCTGGACTAGGTATGGGAATTATGAGTTTGTTGTGGTTCCTTTTGGTTTGACTAATGCTCCAACTACTTTCATGTGTTTGATGAATAGTGTATTGCGTCCTTACCTGGACAAGTTTGTGATTGTATTCATTGATGATATATTAATATATTCTAAGAATGAGGAATAACAGGTCAAACACATAGCAACAATATTGAGATTGATAAGAGAGCGTCAGTTGTGAAGCTTACTAAGTGCAACTTCTTTCAGACCTGGGTACATTACTTGGGACATGTTGTTTCCAAGGAAGGCATAACAGTGGACCCAGAAAAGATCAAAGCTATCATGGAATGGGAAGCTCCTAGAAATGTGGATGATGTTAGATCATTCACAGGGTTAGCAAGTTATTACAGGCGGTTTATTAGGAACTTCTCAAAAATTTCCTATCCTATTACATCATTGTAGAGGAAAGGAAAGAAATTTGAATGGATAAAGGAATGTGCAACCAATTTTGAGTATTTGAAGCAGTTGCTTACAAGTGCTCCAGTTCTAAAGATTGTAGATCCAAATAAAGAGTTTGTGATGTGTATAGATTCTTGCAAGAGAGCACTCAGTGGAGTATTGATTTGGGCGGGGGGGGGGGGTGTGGTATGCTACAAGTCAAGGAAACTGAATAAGCACGAGAATAATTATGTGACTCATGATCTTGAGTTGGCAATGATCATTCATGTGTTGAAGATGTGGAGGCACTATCTTCTTGGTAGGAGGTTTGTGTTGATGAGTGATCACAATGGGCTGAGATACTTGTTTGACCAACCTAATATGAATGTCCGGCAAGCTAGATGGTTGGCCACGCTCAATGAGTTTAACTTCGAGATCAGGTAGGGTAAGGAGAACAAGGTTGCAGATGCTCTTAGTAGAAGAGTACAGGTGAATCACATAGTAGCTATGAGTTCATATGGGACAAATTTACAAAATCAGATCTTATAGGCAGGGTAGCAAGATGGCAGTTATCAGAAGCTTAAGCACGGTTACAGGGTACAGGTGAACAGGATGTGGATTATCATCTCATGACAGATGGTTAGGTGAAATTTAGGGACAAGACCTATGTGTCAGAAAATAGTGAACTCAAGAAACTCATGTTGAGGGAATTTCATGTTAATCCATATTCAGGTCACTTGAGATATCATAAGACTCTAACAATTGTGAAGAAGTTCCACTACTAGATGAATCTGAAGAAATAGGTCGTTGAGTTCATCGCAAGGTGTTTGGATTGTTAACAAGTAAAAGCAGAGTGCAAACATCCAGGTGGTTTATTACAATCGATTCTGATTCTAGAATGTAAATGGGAGGTCATTTCTATGGACTTCATTACATGTTTGCCAAGGACATCTAGACAACATGATTCTATTATGGTTGTGTTTGATAGGTTGACTAACATAGCTCACTTTTTTCCAATGAAGTCTACTAATTCAGCTAGTGAGGTAGCACGAGTCTTCATTAGGGAGATAGTGATATTACATGGTATTCCTAAGAATATTGTGTCAGACAGAGATGCCAAGTTCACTTCCAGATTTTGGAAGGAGTTATTTGCAGGTTTGGGTACTGAGTTGGCTTTCAGTACAACTTATCACCCATAGACAGATGGACAGACAGAGAGGGTCCACAAGATTCCAAAGGACATGCTGAGGATGTATGTTATGCACCACAAAAGGAAGTGGGAAGAGTATCTACCACTGGTTGAGTTCACTTATAACAATGGGTACCATGAGTCACTGAGGATGAGTTCATTTGAGGCACTTTATTAACAAAGTTGTAATACTCCCATCAGCTGGAGTGATCTAGTGAATAGGGTAGTGATAGGACCATACATGTTGGCAGAGATGGAACATGAAATGTAGGTTATCAAGAAGAATCTAAAGGAAGCATATGATAGGCAGAAGAATTATGTGGATCATCACAGGGAATTTAAGGAGTTTCAGGTTGGGGATCATGTATACTTGTGCATCAATCCCAAGAGGAGCTCCTTGAGGATTGGATCATGTGCAATATCGAGGTGCCAGCTCGATATTGCGGGCCTTTCGAGATCCTTGAGAGGAATGGACTAGTGGCCTATAGACTTTCACTGCCACCAATAGTGAAAGTCCATGATGGTTTCCATGTTTCATTACTTAAAAGATATGTGAAGGAAGGTGATCATGTGATTGATTGGTCTGTATTGCAGGTGGTGCTAGAAGGATAATTCTAGCCGGAACCTCAGAGCATATTGTAGTAGAAATAACTCATGCTCCAGAACCAAGCAATCGAACAAGTTAAAGTACAATGGAAGCAATTTTTGCCTGAAGAAGGTACATGGGAGATGGCTAGTCAGATGCGGGTTATGTATCCTTCATTGTTTTCCAGTTGAGGCAAAGGAGTTTTGGTGTATGTATATATTTATGTATAGTTGTTATTTTAAATATTGTAATGAGTTATGTTGTGAAGCTCCAATAAGTGGTATGGTTGTCATGTTGGTTTTGCTTTTCAGCAAGTTCATAGTAAATACTGCATCGAGGAAATTTATAAAGCTCCACAAGCGATATGTTTTTTTTTTTGGTCATAGGTGTCATAGGACACCAAGGATGGTGTTCCCTAAGGAGGAGGGGTTTGTAAAACCCCAGGTTAAAAGTTCATGTAATAAAGTTAATAAAGGAAAAATAAAACCAAGGTCATGGGACACATATTCCAAGCTGAATATTCGGAAACACATCCTAGTGGGTGTTCATTTGGTTTATTATGGCTCAGGGAAATTGACAAAGGCAAAGAGGCATTAACTGAAATTTTATTTATGAAAATAAAGGAAAATAGGAGAAAAGGGAGATGAAAGGTCATAAATTTGCATGAAGGCATAATAGAGGAAATTGAAGAAAATAGAGGCCTCAATATTAAAAAGGATTCTGAGGATTAGTTCACAAACCTTCTGTCAGTTTTAGCTTGGAGCTCTCTCTATTCTCTCATACTATTGCACACTTAGAGCATTCTTGGAGCACTCTAGCATTGGATAAAGGAAAGAAAAGGAAGGACAAGAAGGCAAAGGAAAGCAAGGGACATGCTAGGAAAAGTTGGATAAAGTAGCTTAAGCAAGAATACTTGTAGGTAACATGTTTCTTGTGTGATTTCCTAATTTTTATTTAATACATGGTACATGCATGTGTGTATTTGGTTCTATTGTTTTCATTGGCATGGGTTTTTCCGGGTGTGATAGTTGTTTCAACCCTGCCTTGCCATTTCCAGATAACCATGGTGCGATGGGGTTCTTTTATTTGGTTGAGGTTTTGGTTGTTGGATGGTTTTGGAACTAGATGAGGTGGTCTCAGGAAAATTCCCATAAGGCCTAGGAATCCATTAACCAGTTTTGGCGGGATTGTGGTAAAGCCTGAGGGTGGAGACGGGAAAATTCCTTAAGGTATTGGTGAAGAAATTCTAAGGAATCCAATTTTTTTTTGGGCCTAGTGATCCCTTGACCGGTTTTGGCAGGATTGCGGTAAAGCCTGTGAGTGGAGGTGGCTTAATCTTCGGGAAGCCCTGGTTTTTTATATATTAGTTTGCTTATGTGATCTCTTGAACATCTTTTGTGGGATCATGAGAGCATGAGGGTGGACGTGGTTTAATCTCTGGGAAGCCCTCTTTCCTTTTGTATTGAGTCCCACATTCATGCTTGGAATATGACACTGGGGTGATTGCCAAAAAGAAAGGTTTGGTTCAACTCAATCTATGTTCGGGTGGTATGTGGAAGTCCATAACTTGGTTGGATTTTGCATATGTTAATAAGAGCTCTTACCTCTTTTATTTCATGAGTACTTGTGCTTGTTATTATGTGGATTTGATGGTTGTTATATCATGGTTATTATTCTGGTTATACGCATGGTTCCATAACAGGTTCTAACTACGACTCTTGATATGTTTGATTTGTTGATGAATGGTTAGTGAATGCATGAGCTAACAAATGTGATTGAAACTATTATGAGAGGGAATTAGACCTTCTTGATGATTCTAAGATAAGTATCAGACCCCTATGTTCAAATATGCATTCACCTTGTATATTACATGTTCTCAATATGTTTGATGAAATGATTGTCATGGTTAGGTCTTTGATCAAGTTTGGCATGAATGGTTTTTTATTTATGTTATTTACCATTCTGGAAAGTGTCATTGAGTTATGGGTAGTGTTCTGGAGGCTGATATGGAATTTAGGCTCAGAATCTGGGACCACGCCCTCTGAACTGAGGAATTTGGGACATAACCACACCTTGGGAGGCTTATGCATGCCTTTGGAGGCCCTCAACTGCATGAAGGCCTTTTTATGCATGAAGTTGGGAGCCTAGGTCATTGAAAAGCATTCCAACTTAGGGTTTGGGCACTGGGAGTGGTTGTTTGGCAACTAGGTGTCATGTAGTTCTTGAGGAAGGTCAATAAGGTTCCATTTTATCAATTTTTCTTCCTTAATTGTACTTAGGAGGTTGAGTCATGTCATAGTAACCCTTAGCTCATGTTTACCCCGGTAGGCCAGTGAAAGTAGGTAAATATGGGAGGAGTCTGTTACAGGATTATTTTGACGTTTTAATGAACACACTGGTAGATAATCTAAGTATGATTGTACAATATTCTTAATGGCATGAAAGGCATAAGACATAGCCTGTTGAAAAGTGGCGCCAATATTCTTTTACTCGAATGGAAGCGTTCGACAAGCAAAAGTTTCCCATGGACAAATGAATGCTGTATTATGTTGTTTTGCAGGGAGTATGTTAATTTGATTGTAATCGGAAAATCTGTCCATAAAAGAAAAGATTTCGTTACCTGGACAATCATCAATTATTTGGCTAATTTAAGGAGTAGGATAGTTATTTTTAGGGAAAGCCTTATTAATATCTCTATAATCGACACACACTCTTATTTCCCTTGCTTCTTGGTAACATGTATGATGTTAGAAATCCAATCAGTCGAAGGAACATGATAGATAAAACCTACTTTTATAAGCTTTTCAATTTCAACTTTGATAGCGACAACTTTTCTATGATGCACTGGATGTAATCTCTGTTTGATAGGCTTAGCATCTGGGTAGGTCTTGATTTCACGAATTACAATACTCGAGTCAATTCTGGGCATTTCCTGATAAGACTAGGAAGAAATGTCATAGAATTCTTGGAATAGGGCCTTATAAGTCTAAATTTCATCAAGTGAGCATGAGGCACCTATATGAATGTTCTCCATAATTCTAAGTTTCACTAAGATATTAAGTATAATTTTTGCATATATATTCCCTAAATTATTTTCAGATTCAGATTCAAAAATCGATATAGGGAATTCAGGGTCATCTACAATCTCAGGTGAAAACATTGTAGAAAAGTGGTTCTCAATCTTTTCGAGGTTGGGAAGAAAAGAGGAACGATGATGATAATCATCCCAAGGCATTTCATTTAAAGTCATAACCTCCATTATACTTTCATCTATTGGAAACATGTTATCAAAAGGGTCATGGAATGATATAGGTTCCAACTAAGATGATTGAGAATACTCATCAATGAATGCATCCACTCAATTAATTACATTAAGAAGGGGTTCTTAAATCGATTAAACAACTTGATAAGCTAGTTCCAATTGGATTAGAGGCATTTGGTCGCTGTAAGTGGTCAATTTTGATTATGTAGGCATGATCCAAGGATCATATGGTTATGGAGTGCTTGATGAAATCATATTAACTTGGGAAATGGTAAAAGGAGCACTGGGTGGAGGGAGTGCAAAATTTCTCATCAATGATGAATCCTTAAGCAGGGCAACTCCAGCATTCTCATAAGAACTAGGATTTTTACCCACAAATGGTGCACTACTAGTGGAATTTGGATTAGAAGTGTAAAAAGATAGATGGTATACTTTAACTATCCTCCCTTGATGAGGGAATAGTATCAATCGAAAAAGTGACGAGACCACTGTAGATATCACATAAGTCCAAATTCGACCTAGTAAAATATTGTAATCAAGTTGAGCATCAACAACTTCTACTTCGATAACAAGTGTTTTACTCTCTAACTCTACTAGTAGATCATTTAAAATACCATAAGGTCAAAATCCTCTTCCATCGAAAGCTTTAAGAGTGGTAGGCGATTGTTTGATTTTCAGGAGAGCCCAAAGCTTTCCAACAAGAAATAGACATAATAAAAGTAGAATCTCCTTTGTTAATTACTATACAAAAAAAATATTTTGGTTTTAACAAAAACCATAATGTGAAATTCCAGTTGATGTGGGAGTCTAGGTATATGAATTTCAAGCTCAAAGACTATGAGGTTAGAATCTTGTGGATTGATTACACCAATGGATGACAATAGTAATTTTCATTGTGCTAGACATGTTTGAAGCACTTCGAGAGTCGGCATTATTGAAGGAGATTGAGCCACGTCTTCAACAATGTTATAATTTTGAACTTCTCTGGCATGTGGATTAAAATATGACTTTTGAATAACACCTTTAGGAGGAGGATAGATTACATTTTTAGAAGTTTATTTCTCAATTTGTAGAGGTTCAGAAGGAGGTGGAACCGATGTGGAAGGTTTATTAACATCACTTCCATTCGAAGGAGTTTTAGACTCTTAATATTTGGACCTTTTTGATACCAAAACTTCATAAGACATGATCATGATATCTGAAAATGTGGATGAAGAAAATGAATTGTGGGCAACTCTTTTACTGTCCTCAGAAGGAAAAGTATTTTTTTAGACAACAGGTGTAGAAGAACGTTTTAGGAATTTTTTAACCTTTGCACGATGTGGGAATTCCTTAGTATAATGGTCATGATTACAAATCAAACAAGGATATCGAGGTTTCCATTTCTCTTCAAAAAGTTCATTTTTTGTTGGTTTTTCCTTTTCAGGGGCGGTTTGTTTTGATTTTTCTTTTCCATTTTTCTTACTTCTAGGTTGTTGAGGCTTACCCATGGATGATTCTACTGTGTTAACCTTAGAAGTAATATCGGGAGTAGTATTTTCAATGGGTGAATTCTATGTAGCCATAGTGGGAGTAAGCTTAGAATTAGTCTTAGATTGTTTACTCTTTGACTGTTGGCTAAGAAAAATAATTACACCATCACAAGTGAGATCCTGTAGGAGCTGGAGCTAGTTGAGTTGTGTTGTATGTGCGAGGCACATTTTGAATCTTCTGGTACAAGGTGTTGGATTGTGAATAGACAAGGTCTAAGTATTGGGCACAAGCAATAACTTGCTCTTTTGTAACAACTCCTCACTTAACAACATATTTCGTTATGGTAGGAAGTAAATATTTAACAAACCATTTAGCTAACAACTAATCTGGAATGTAAAATTTAACTAAATGACGTCTACGTCTCCACTCATGTATATTATCAGAGATATGGGTAGAATCAAATTGTTTTAACGAATTCAAAATTTGAATACTAGTTTCATATCGAATAGGTAACTAAAAATGTGTTAAAAATGTCGTTGATAAGGAGTTGAAATTATAAAAAGAGGCACGTGATAACTCAATGTACCATTTCATTGTTGGACCTATTAAGGTCCGCTGTAAAAGTTGTAACGTAATGGAATCATCATTTAATGAATTTGAAGAACACCATTGGTGATAAGTCATTACGTGATTTGACGGATCCTCTCCAGGCTTATCATCAAATTTTGGTATGTCACTTGGTAATTTTGTAGGAATCATTGACCAAAAAGGATAATGATAAATTGGACTGTTCATGAGATGGGGTAGATCTGATAAATCTAATGTTGTAATGAATGGTAACTGTTGGTTAAAGTATTTCTAAGAACACAAATACCCTTAAGGATTTAGTCAAACCCTTGGAGGACGATATCCAGGATATCCTAGAATAGCTTGTGCAGTTGGAATTTGCATTCCTCCGGGATTACCAGGGTAAGTCATACTAGGTTGGGTTTGAAATGGAAATCCTTGAAAAGGTTGACCAGGATATGGTTGACCTTGAAAAGGCCAAACTTGATATGATTGACCCTGCACCATTTGACCCAGGTAAAGCTAGCCTTGAAAAGGTTGACCTAGATACTGTATTTGAATTTTTCCTACACTAGGTTGACCAATGGGTATCTGTGTCATAGATTGGAAAGTTGTACCAAAAAAATACTGAGGTATAGTTTGACCAGTTTTATAAATATATGCTTGAGACATGGCTTGTGTAGGCTATTGGAATAATTTCTAAGATGTACCTTGCATATTCATTTGTGGCATAGATTGGACAGGTGTACGGGGTGTACTTGGAGTCGGTTGTTGAACAGTTATTTGCATGGTAGGCTGAGAAATATTTTGGAATACCCTGGATGGGTTGTGAATAAGTGTTTGTGGTATACTTTGGCCAGTAACTTGGACAGGTTGATAGACAGACACTTGTGGAGCAACTTGAACAAGTTGTTGAACATAAGGAGGATTCCAAATAGTATTCCCCATTCTTAGAAATGGGGCACCAATCAAGGGTTGAGATATAACATACTGACTTGGACCGACCTGAGGTATTTGACCAAGGTTCATATAAGTTCTAGTAACAAACGGTCCTACAAACGAAGAATAAATTCCTCGAGGAGGTTTCCCTCAAGGAGGAACATAGGATGGTTTCCCCCTAATTGGTTAATTAATCCCAATTGGAGTTAGTTTTGGAATACCTATGTTACCGGATAATATATTAATGTATTGGTCTGATGCCAAAGGTGTTTCAGGCATGGAAGTCATGTTTTGAGCAGTAATTTCTACATTAGCAATAGATAAACTAGATGAGATTCTAGAAAACCAAGTAGAAACTTAAGAAGGAGTGGCTCTCGAAAAAGTTCCACTGAGTGATTGATACCCAATGGGAATTGAAGGTCCACCATATAGGAATGACTAAGGAGACTGTGTAAACATAGAAGTCACAGCAGGATGGTTAGGCAGTCTACTCATTTGAAAAGGCGAGGTTTGAATTATAGGAGAAGTCTCCGACATGATTCGCCTAGGTGTAAAATCATAGGGAGTGAGTAAATGAGGAATAAGTAGACCTAAAAAGCTTAATGGAGTTGAATACCAAGGATCTCATCGAAAAGGTTCAAAAGTAAGACTTTGAATAATTAACGGACCACCAGTAGTAAGAGGAGGATATTCAATATTTTCCTCTTCCTCTTCAGTAATATCTTGAATTCTTAGAAGACTGGGAGGTAGATCAGTTGAATCATTAGTTTTTTTAGACAAAACTGGTAGAGGGATAGGAGTTATAGCAACTGAAGCTAACTCAGGTTCAGGAATGTTAGATTCAGGTTCATCAACATTTACTTCGGTAGATTTTGTTTCTAAAGTTCTACTGAGCTCTAGTTCACCCTGAAAGATCTCAGGTTCTAGGGTTTCAGTAACTTCAGGTTCAAATTGAAATGTTTCTGATTGTATTCTTTGTGGTTGAGTTACTTTAGATTCTATGGTTTCAAATTATACAACACCAAATGTTTCAGGTTGGTTTGACATTCCAGATTCTACCAATTTTGATTTCTCTGCGTTGATTCGTTCCAATTGACCAGGTGTGTATTTAGATGGTAAATCCTGCATTCTACGTGAATGTCTTAGTAATTCTGCCATGGTGAATTTTATGAAAAGATTTGTTCGGAATTTTAATCAACCAAATAAATAACCAAAATCAAAATAAAAGGGTAACTAGGTATAAAAGGATTACTAAGAACTTGTGAATTGCGGAATATCATTTCTAGTACGTGTAGACAATCTCCCCTCGAATGCTATGTTCGGTGTATCACAGATGACAAGGTAGCCGACTTGGTTACCTATGGATGGTATGCAACCTACAGGGGGTTTCATATACTCGAGAGTGTGTGAAATCTTAGTCTGTGTTAGTGTTGTTTAGTGCATATTGTACGATAGGAAGCATTCCGATATACTTATCATACGCAGAGCGCCTTCCGATATACCCAAGGGTATGTGGATAATGAGCCTATATACTTACGTACATGGAATACCGACTACCCAGAGAATGTAACACATATAATTAATAATAGCTCCTGTGTTTATAGACACTGGAACACATCTTTTAACCTAGAACCACACTAACGTTTGGTTGATTTCAAAGTTCCTCTTTTCATTAAAGTTGATATGATATATGTGGTATAAAGGTTTCAACTCCAATCCAATGCGGCAAATATGCGAAAATGAATTCTTAAGTTCGATGAAATTCTATCTATGGGAAGGAGAAATTTCTTTTGATATTACAACAAAATGTAAGGATTATACTTTCACCACATTTCTTTTCACCAAATGCCGAAATTTCACTTTCAAATTTGAACTAATGCAAAGATTACTTTCATATTTCAATTCATAAAATAACATAATAATTACAAAAAGCTCTTTTTCAACATAAAAACCCTAAGCTTCAAAATACTAAAGAGAAAACCAACAAACTCTTAAAAGCAATAATTTCAAATTGATGTAATGAATACCAAATCATTGTAAGCACAATTCTGTGTTGTTTTATAAAAAAGGAATGATCACTATTCTTGTCAATTCAACAAAAGCAAGAAACTGTGAATCAAAATTACTTACTTTGAAAAAACTCCAACTTTTCACCAATGCTAATGATTATTTGGAAGCAAGTATACTCAAGTATTTAATCTGACCTATTGAGAGAAGAAAGACAAACTCAAACTAACCCAACAATGACCAACCTTTCTTTTGGTAAATCAACAAATCAAACTCTAAAGCCTAGTTTGCAAAGATAGTTATTTTTTAAAAATGGTAATCCAAAACATCAAATCAAAATAAAGTTGACTTTTCTATAATGTAAACAGAACCAAAAAATCATAACAAGAAAAAATTCCCATACCCAAATGGAAAAAACCCTATTTTTTTCAAAATTTCTAAGTGTGTTACAAGTAAGCTATTAACACTAGTGTGGTGTCACTCTGTTTCTAATTGTAAAATATACAACTATCGCTTTGTTGTTAATCTTAAACTATGCAACTGTCACTCTGTTGTTAAAAAGCAGAGTGTGACACTTGAGAAAAACAAAGAAAAATAAAAAATGCAATAACAAATCCAAAAATTTAACTTTTCAAGCATCTAAATACAGTTAATCCAGGTAGTGGAAGGCAAGCATAGAGCACATGAACACATATAGAAGAACAAAATGTGTAACGGCCCATCTAAACTAAATCCACTATATAAAGTTTCAAACTTTATAATAAAAACAAATGTGATGAATTTTAAATAATAAATTTATTTAAGTTTTATGATATAATTTAAAAAAAAAAAAAAAAACTTTATAAAATATAATTCTAAACTTTATATATATATATATATATATATATATATATATATATATATATATATATATATATATATATATATATATATATATATATATATATATATATATATATATATATTTATATTAAACTTTACAATATATATAAATTAACTTTATAAAAATATAATTATAAATTAAACGTTGTAAAGTATAAGTGAACTTTATAAAACTGAAGTATATAACAATAAGGACCCTCATGTACGGGGACGTTTAATTCCAACAAGATAAACTTCAGAGCGCTATGACAGCAGGGAGAGAGACACAAAGCGTAGAAGGCGTGTCGAGACAGGGGAAGGCGGTGGTTGCATGCTGGAGGGCGACCACAACCAGGCCCGTGGTTAAAACCGAACTTATGAACCGAGAACTGGGGGGGAGAAAGGAACGGAGGAGGAACCAGAGGAGGAATTTAGCAGTGAAGCCAGAGAGGGAATTCCGCAGGGAGAGAGGTCTGACATTGGAAGAGCCTTAATCCGACTGAGGTTCTGGGCACGGGGGACAGTGGGCTTCTGTGAGAAGCTTGCTGGATTGAGCAGCCAACCTCTGCTCAATCAGGTTGGGTGGAATTGGTCTCCCTGGGTAATTGGAGCAGTAATTGGAGCAAACAGCAGCAGAACAAAACAGCACAGTATCGACAGCTTCACAGGATCAGATAGCAGTTCAGGTAACTACAAATCAAATTTTTATGCTTCCTGCTTTCAAGTTTATGAGTATTACAAAATGTTCCTAGTATGGTCCCCAAATTGTTAGGAAAACAAATCTTGTCTTGCAAACAAGAGTAGATCTCCCTAGAATCAATCACTAAATCTAGTAACAAACAAACAAACTAGTAAATCTTTCCCTATGTTCATCTCTATTGAATCATAAATAAGAGTAATGGAGTATAGAATCCATACCTTTTAATCAAAATGCTTGTTGAAGATCCTCATTATGGCTTGATGCACCCTTTCAATGCTCAAAATCCAGACCTGAAAATACACTAACAAACAAAGGGACAAAGGCATATGATATATAAATGATCAAATACAACCTATACTAGTGATCAAGGAGACTAGTACCTAATATCATAACCAATGGACAATGAAAGTAAGCATACAATATATCATATCCAATGGACAATATAGTGAGAAATAAATACTCGTATGTATTATAATTAAATGTAAAGGAGAGATACAACCTAGCCTTGATGTTGGAAAATATCCTTCCAATAGTCTCCAATGCTCCCTTAAGTGACAAGCTTCCAGCCTCAAATTGATAGCATAAGTTTACATCAAAAGTCAACCCCTTCCCCTCTAGTATGTAGTGAATTTATAAGACAAGAGGAGAGGGTTAGAGATCCTCTTTCTAAGGATCAGATCCACAAAGATGGGGATTAGGGTTCCATAATGAGAGGGAATAGATTCATGAACCATGGGATGAGGCCCAAATAGGTAAAGTCTCGAGTCCTTCTTGTTGGTATAATATTCAGTAATAAGACTTCTAGAAATTTCTTTTTATTTTTACCCACGTTAAAAGGCAATTGCACTTTTTAATGGAAAACAAAGCGAAAATTTGCGCAGGGTACAATGATTGGAACTGCATTTGCGCAGATAATTGCTAGGAAAAGTGCGACATTGCTTAAAAATAGGTTTTTTAGCAATGTAATCCAGGACTCTTGTTATTTTCAGAGTGGTTTTACTTTCAACATTGTAGCGTATTTCTTGCAAGATTTCATTGGATAGTGAGAGATCCAAATTTATGGTCATTTTCCTAATGGTGACAAAATGACGTGTAGCACTAAGAAAATTGGATAGTCGGATGGAAAACAAAGACTCATCCAAAAAATGATTATTAGTCACCTCAAGTATAGAGATACCTATGATTTGTCCCTAGATTCTTGCAAATTTTAAAATGTAATTGATCGAGTTAGGTCATTGGATTATTTTTCATCCATCTCAATGCTTTCAAAGTGGAAAAATTAGAGGAATCAACTCATAGGGCCATTTTTACTAGTAGGTCCTAATTTGGAGAATTGGGGTTTACAACCTACCAGGGCCAATTTAAGGCCTTAAATGATTTTTTTTGGGCTAAAAATTTCCTACTAAAATCTGGGCCTCCATGAAATTGTTCTACACTTGAAGATCTTTCCAATGGTGTAAGAATCGTATCAACTAGAGTTTGGATGCAAAAGTTATGCCTTCCATGAGTTGATCTATCATGACTAACCATAATAATTAAATAGGATGCCACGCTAGCCCCCATCACTCATGCAAAAAGGGATAGCCACATGGGAAATATGAAGAAGACCCTAGAAGGGTCAAATTTGTAACTCTAATTTAGAGTTGAAGGATTCAAACTTAATCCCTAGTTAGCTATCGAGCTATGTTATAACTAGGCCACTAGGAGGAAAAAGGGTTCCATTCTATTCGAGTGATTTCTATTCCATAATAGAGTACAATTGCTAAGCGTGGATAGAGAGAGAGATAAACAAAGGGGATTTGTGTTATGTAATAGCCCACGGGCCATGTGTCTCAAGAAACTCCATAGAGAATGGCTTTTCCTTTTTATTTGCATCATTTCCATTAAAGACAAAAGAGAGCAAAGTAGCCCTACCTTCTAGCTAGGTTTTATCTCGAAAGAGTTTCCTAGAGCATATATTGGTGTTCTTTTTTATTGGTGCGTATTTTCTATTTTCCACATTTTATCTATAGAAAACATAAACGAACAAATATATAGTAACAAATCTGTCCAATGGAATATCCATGGTAATTTACAGATCATATTGGTACCAGAGCAGGTTTCTTCGATTATTTCATGGGAAGTTCCAAGGGATAATATCGGTTTAAGTAGACAGTCATAAAACCCTAGCCATGGCTAATAGATTGATTTATGGTAACCCTCGAGATCTGGAAAAGGATAGGTTTGAGTTGTTGGAAGTGCAAGTCACAAATATAACCGTAATGTGAACCTCCTAATGATGGCTGTATCTAGTAAGCTTGAGCTAATTGAAAAATATGGGGGCTCCAACTTACAGGTTGGATTGAAGGGAAAATCGGGGGCTCATGAAGAACCAAAGAAGGAGTCTAGGAAATTGAGAAAGGAGTTGTCAAGTTTGAGAATCATAAAATATTCACAGTCTCTCTTCAATATTGAAGTGAAGGTCCATTAGCGGAACCCTTACCTAGCGCAACCATGTCTTGTGGTCCCCAAACCAGTTATTGGGCCATTGTGCCTTGGCCAATTTACACAATACATTGTTATGCAAACCATTGACACAAGAAAATGTGGGTACCACGTGGAGGCAACATGGTGGTGGCGTGGCACCGCGTGGGCCAAGTGGGGGCACATAGGTTCCACATGGAGTTTGATTCATGAAATGACCTCTTTTAATCGGTTAAACTTCTAAGAGGCATAACTTTCAATGTGAGACTTATATTGAGGTAAAAATGTATATCATTGGAAAGCTCTTGACGAGATCAATGTGATGATGGTGTTAGTTTCAGTATTCAAAGACTTTGAGAAAAAATAGGTTATTGTAACCCCATCTTCATAACAAACCTCGGAGATCGGATTAGACTAGTAATACTCCGACAACCCTAGATGGCATAAAGGGGTGGGAGGTTGTTACAGAGTGGTATCTGAGCCTAGGTTCAACATTGGACCAAAAGGGGCTCACACACATAATAGAATTCAATTTATATGGATGAGTAAATATGGTTGTAGTATGAACATTGATTTAAACTAGTAGTTGATGTGGTTGCTAATTTTGATGTAATGCTTATATGTCTTTTTGTTTCTTAGAATATGTAACTCTCATGGGTTTCGGTTGTGTATATATATTTATATCAACATGCTTGGTGCTAACATGCCAAGCCTATGATTAATATGTTTATGCTTGATTTAGTTAACAATTATGTGTGTGTGACAACACATATGAAGACACAATCTACAATAGAAAATAGAGGAATATGCAACATAATGGTGCAATAGAACATGGACAGAAACCATTCTATCTAGGAAGAAGATTTAGTTGGAAAGAGGTCAGAAGAAAATTCCACTAACTGGGTGGGTACCCTCAGAAGCTTGAGAGTTGAGCTGAGGAGGTGCAAGGTTGATAATGAAAATACTTTTAGAGCTCAAGAAATTCAAGTAGAGGTGAATGTAGTAATATTGTAGAGCTTGTCAAATCTGCAAAGGTAGAAGCAATAGGAACATGGTGCTAGTTATCTGGACAAGCACAAATCCAAGCAAAGTCCATTTGAAATCCAAAAGTATGGATTGGAAACTAATAAGTGTTTCGGCTGAAAGCACCCTAGGACTTTGGGTTACAACCCCAACAGAGCAGAAGCAAACTACAACAAGAAATACTCAAACAGCTCAGGCAAGATGCTTATATTATGAAACTACGTAAGAGTGACCATACCAAAATTTCCTTCGTTCGAGTAGGACCCACAAGGTTCAGACCCTCTGCAACTCTCGATGTTCTTCAAACCTGAAAATCATTCAATTCAAACATACATATCAGTATAGAAGTAAATCATATTCACGAAATTGACTTTATATTATATAAACAAATGATTTATCATACATCAAAACAACATTCATATATGAATTAAAACATAATTTGATGCATAGACATAGTTAATTTCGGAAACAAGAAACATTTCTTTTATTGTAGTAAGCTATAAACAACATGGAGAGAATTCACCTAAGTCTTTCTCTAGTTCGAAGCGGAGCCATCCTCCAGATTCATCCTATCCCAGCCTTCAACAATCTTCTTCCATCACGAACACCATGATATCTTAAGCAAAAGGAAAGATATCTATAATCAAGGAAACAAGGGTTTCCTGAAGCTTGGGGAAGTGCATGAGGCATAGGGATTCATCAGACTCAGTCAGGGTGAATCTCAGTATAATAACTCTATTTCTTCTCCTCCTTAAGGCCTTCCCGTAGAGGTCTATTTATACCTCTCCCAATTAATTTTTTAGTTGGGAAACAATTGGGAAAATATAATATACCTAGGGGGGATAATATGGGGTACAAAGGGAGGTACCCAAGGGAATAATGTAATAATGGGATGGGCCATAGTAATAAATACGGTGGTTAACCCATATCATGTAAGGGACCACAAGTAGTTAGTAATAATGTAATGGGCCCATGGTATTAGATAGATGGTATTCAGGGAACCATGGTAATGACCCATGGTATTGTATTTATGAGGCCTATATAAAGGCTAGAGACTCCCCATTGAGGGATGTCAAGGATTATTATATGAACAGGCATATGGCTTGTGGAGTGTTCTCCTTCCTTAAGGAGTGAATGTATGGTGTTGCCCTACCTTAAGGGTTTTGATCAATAAAGTGAAGCATTTCTATCTATTTCGATCTTGTATTTCTTGGGTTTATTTGTATTCTCTTATATTTTTGGATCAGATCTATAACAAGTGGTATCAGAACTATAACAAGTGGTATTAGATCTATAACAAGTGGTATTAGAGCACTTTCTTGGGCAAAAGTGGAGTTTTTTATTTTTTTAGGAATTTTTTGGGCGACGAGTTTGCGACGCAGATCTGTACGTTCTGGTGCAAAATCTTCAAAATTTAATTGTAGATATGGATTTCTTGTGAAAAAATACCAAAAAAAAAATCAGTCAAGTTGGAGTCCGGGTGAGGGAGATATCGCTGATTTAAAATAAGTTCTTTTTTCAGAAATTTTTTGGTGACGACTGGACAGTTGCAACGCAGATCTGAAATTCCAGTGCCTAGATTGAGATTTCTACTACATGGGAAGATGCAGAGTGCTTGTTCCATTTACGAAAACAGGTCATAATAGGGATTCTGAGCAATATTGATTGAATTGCGGCCATTTCAAATTTTAGCCAAATACGTGAATTTTTTTCCAAACCTTCATGGCTTCTAACAAGGAATTTTTTATAGGGAATGATAAGGGTCCTACTATTGAAGAATTTATAGAATATCACAAATCTCGATGCAAACAATTTTGGGTAAGGCACCTGCTATTTAATTTAAAATATGAAGCTACTAAATGGTGAGACTCACTTGACGATTAAGTGGTGCAACTTTCTCATGAAAAACTAGAAGAACTTCTTTTAAAAAAATGGTCCCAGGCTAGAAAACAAGATAAGGGGAAACATGTGGGGTTATTTCCTACTGGTATATCCTTATTGCAGGTTCATGGATTAATTCAGAAGGAGAAAATCATTGTGTCTATAAATCCAATTTGCAAGCAAAATCTCATAAATGTCAACTTGGCAAAAAAATTACAAGTGCCAGCAAAACACATTGAAAACACACAAGATGTGCAAGTTTATAAATATTTGAAGCTTTCAATGGATAAGTATGTGTTGCATGGTGATTTTTGTACTTCAGATATGGATAATATGGATGTTGTTTTGCATATCCTTGGATGGAATCCGTGGGTACTATCAATATTAATGTGCAGAAGAAATTCCTGAAGATCTGGTATAAAAAGAAGAAAATTACATTACAGGATATTTCCATCAATAAACAAGTAGAGTACACGAAGACTGAAGTAGAATATGTTCCAGGCACTGACATATCAGATGATGAGCCAATGATGATCGACAATCAAACACGAACAGAGGCTGAAGCAGAAAAGGTTACAGGTGCTGATACATCAGATGAGGGCTCAGTGGTTGAAGTAATATTGGAAGATAAGACACCACAACAAGCACCAAAACATGCACTAGATAACAGTCAGGCTCCAGTAAAGGGTGAATTAAAGAAAAAGACACTGTGGGTTAAAACTTCAACATATCATCACCCACATCACCCCGCAAGAAAACAACCAACAAGATGGCAACCAATTAGCCACAAGGACAACAACCCCCGCATGACGGATAACGAGGAGCGAAGATCCACCTACTACACATCAACACAGAAGAGCTGCCACGGTCAACTTCCATCTCAAGTGAGCGAGGCACCAGCGAGATCGAGGGTTCACCTTTCTCTTGGATGGCTAGATGCACGTGCATGGTACCAGTGGACTACTCTTTTGAGTAGATCTTATTATTTGTGTTCTTCCCATGTTTCAGGGACGAAACATGTTAAGGGGGGTGGAATGTAATATACCTAGGGGGGATAATATGGGGTACAAAAGGAGGTACCCAAGGGAATAATGTAATAATGGGATGGGCCATAGTAATAAATAAGGTGGTTAACCCATATCATGTAAGGGACCACAAGTACTTAGTAATAATGTAATGGGCCCATGGTATTAGATAGATGGTATTGAGGGAACCATGGTAATGACCCATGGTATTGTATGTATGAGGCCTATATAGAGGCTAGAGACTCCCCATTGAGGGATGCCAAGGATTATTGTATGAATAGGCATATGGCTTTGGAGTGTTCTCCTTCCTTAAGGAGTGAATGTATGGTGTTGCCCTACCATAAGGGTTTGATCAATAAAGTGAAGCATTTCTATCTATTTCGATTTTGTTTTTCTTGGGTTTATTTGTATTCTCTTATATTTTTGGATCAGATCTATAACAGGTGGTATCAGAGCTATAACAAGTGGTATTAGAGCTATAACAAGTGGTATCGGAGCATTTTCTTGGGCAAAAGTGGAGAATTTTTTTTAAGATAGAAATGATTCAATTTATTGATCAAAACCCTTAAGGTAGGGCAACACCATACATTCACTCCTTAAGGAAGGAGAACACTCCACAAGCCATATATCTGTTCATACAATAATCCTTGACATCCCTTAATGGGGAGTCTCTAGCCTCTATATAGGCCTCATACATACAATACCATGGGTCATTACCATGGTTCCCTCAATACCATCTATCTAATACCATGGGCCCATTACATTATTACTAACTACTTGTGGTCCCTTACATGATACGGGTTAACCACCTTATTTATTACTATGGCCCATCCCGTTATTACATTATTCCCTTGGGCACCTCCCTTTGTACCCCATATTATCCCCCCTAGGTATATTACAGAAACTATTGGGCCACACGCAATAGGAGGTAATCAACAGGTAAAACCCGTGAACTCCACCCACAATTAAGGAAATTTAATTTTTTAAGTGTTTTAATACATATACACAGGTTGAGTATAGACTGACCCGTGTGTACACGCTTTTAGCTCAGGGCAAAGTAGCGTAAAGGGAATAAAACACTGTTTTTTATATATTTGGACCAAGTCTAGAAGGAGGGGTTGCTCCATAAACAAAGCATCATATATACCAAGAGTGGTTAATGGTGCTATAAAAGATGCCCCCTAATATATGGGGTCATAAGGGGTACATGATGGCCGAAATGTATTAAGTGTATGGAAAGAATCATGCAGAGGCTGAGAAGGACTTCATCAGAATTCAACCTTCCAAGCCATCAAAAGAAATCAGAAAGAAATTGATGTCTGAGGCGGGCATACCCATGCTCAGAGAAAGTAAAGCATGTCCACATATCAAGTACAAGCGGATCCAATATGTATACTAGTATAAAGGAACTGAAAGTACATAATGGATCATCTAATCATGATAAAAACTGTACATGTCTGAATATCACATATAAGAAGATGATAAATGATGCTGAAGGATGAAGCTGATCACTGATGTCAAAAAATGATCCCAATAGTACCAAATGAACATGATGGAATAAAATGATACTACATCACAACTCGAATGCCATCATATAAGATGTCACTGTGAAGAACTGCAACATATAAGGTGGATGGTGTCAACTAGCAGCAACAAGAGCAATTGACAAGTGAACCAAAACATGCTGATGCAACCCGAGGTCTTCATTGACCACCGCGGTACATTTCTACACAATGGGAATGAATGATCTGAGGTCGACCATGTGAGAAATCGTTTGATTACCGGTCATTGATGTATACCGTTAACAACGCGAGACTACTCATCGATAACGATAATGATAATGAGAGTCAAGGTACCCAGTACAATCTAACAAGTGCGAATGAATGAGCTAAAGTCAAACACTTGAAAGAATCTATCAATCAGGAGACAATGATGGTTTCCCATTGTCGATAGCAAAGGAATCTGCCACTGATGACTACAAACCCCAAGGTACTGCCAAATGGACTCTAGATCTTTTTCCTAGAGAAAATGAGCTATAGTCGATAGGAAAAGATCCGCTAGAAGGAAGGCATTAAGTCATCCTTCATCAATCTAGCGCGAGTGTAACCCGTAGGCCAATAATGTGGAAGGAATTAGACGAAAAAGATGTAGCAACCCAACCGAAGCACGTTTCTAGCGTACAAAAGATGTAGATAGCGCATGATAGAAACTCTCTGAACCAACCAATAATGAAAGTTAACACAGAGGCAAGGAATCCACCAATAGGGTCAAATGGAAACCAAGGCACTGCACGAATCCCAATGTGTGATAATGAAAGCTGATGTCGAACACAAGGGAAACCACTCAGTCAAAGACCCATGATAATGATCGATGCTAAGCACAAGGTGACCTATCAATAATGAAAATAGGGCCAGTGTGTGGCTCTAGATCTGCCCTCAGAGCAATTTGTCGTAGTAGATAAGGACAAGACCCGCTAGCAAGAAGTCCATGGAGACCTTCTCAAACTGGCACGAGCAAAGGACCAATATAACTGATGTGATGACAAACATCACACTGGCAACCAGGGATGACTAACTGAAAAATAGGTCAAGAGACATCGTAGAGAGGCCGACTCAGGTGTACTTCCCTTGAACAAAATCACGACTCAATGATGATTATATGGCAACATATGATAACTCTGTATAATTTTGTCATGCAAGAGGCATAAGCAAACTCTCCATATGATTGGAAGAGGTAACCAATCGAAGGAGTATTGACTCAATAACAATGTTAAGGCATTCTTAAGTCAAACTAAATCCCACCCCAATGGAGGAGAGACTTTTTTTTGAGTGTTTTGTTCAAGGGAAACACGACTGACTCTAGCTGCCAACAAAATATGGAAATGTCGTCTCGTTCCCGCTCTTTTTGGAATATATAATTTTTTTTGTCTTTTTCTTTAAGTTGGAAAAAGAATAAAAGAATGCTATAGTACAATGGAAAGAATGAGTGTCAGAGAAACAAGTTATCTAGTTCCTGGGAGGGGAATGTTCTTATGCTCAATGCAGGGAGGCGAAACTAGTCAAGGACACTCAAAGGGAAGCTCTTTCCATGGGTAAAACGATGCGTCAAGTTGCAGAAGCTAAGTGATTGCATGGTTGACTTTGCAGAAAACATGGTCAAATAAGTGGCTTAAACACGAGTCCAAGTGAAGCCAATTCAAGGCCAAAATGTGCAAATAGTCAAAATGCAATGCAGTAGTACAACTCAACACAAAGGAGCCTCTAGGGTATAAGGCCAGAAATTAGCACGGAAGAAAGGAGAATGTGTCTTCAACGCATCAGTCATGGCAGGACTAAAGAGGACTCCCAAGCCTACTCAGTATAGCAGCATGGGCAACCAATGTCAGTGAGGATCTAACTAAGATGCCCATGTAAAGGATGGCTCTACCATCACATCATGATTTAAAAAAAATCGGCAAGTGAAAATGGTTTGCTGACCAAGATACGATGGGGTCGACCCTACGGCTAATGTATCGTTGAATGGAGGCTAGTATGCAAGATGCAACGGAAAATGGTTTTCCCTAACCTAAATGCTAGTGAGAGAACGATACCTGCCATGACGGGTCAGCGGTCATGGGACCGAAACAACATCTTGAAGAAGTCTCCAAAATTTCCTATAAAAACAACCCTCTCGACAATCCAAGCCCACAGGTCAAAAAAACCATGAGACAAAAATCAATTTTTGAAAAAATATTTTACAATTTCAAAGTTATATAATGACTTTTGGACTCACAGTTTTTTCATTTCTATTTGGAGCAAAGAGCTGTGGAGCAAAACTAAGAGAACTTTCCTCTGACCAATTGGACCATTTGAATCACCCCAAAGTCTCTAGGTAATCCTCAAATCCTACCTGTAATGCTTTATGATAGTTTTTAAAAGTTTTTTAAAAGTTTTGATCACGGGAAACTATGCCCAAAAATTCAACTCTACATACACATGGGTTGGATGTGACTAACCCGCGTATACGACGGCCCTACATGTGACTGTGTGTAAAGGGAACCCGCGTGTACGTGAGTTAAAGTTTTAACATATAAATTAGTGGTTGAAACTTCAATTTTTTGCTGGATGAATAACACTTGGAGGGTAAGAGAGCATACTGCCATAGATAACGAGGTAATGAATGAAAAAAAGGCATTGGATGCTCTGAGAGGCCGTGGCTTACTTAAATTCTTCAAAATGCCAAATATGAAAGCCAATATGCGCTTTCTAGAACTTTTGATCCACTACTGGAGCGCAGAGGACGATGCTTTCATGATCGACCAGATGCCTCTATGGATTGAGGTCGAAGATATCTATTTCATTACCAGTCTCTCCCGAAGAGGGGAGGTCGTGCACTCGACAGGCAGGACGAGAGGTAGTCTTTCAGTGGAAGACTATGTCCATATATATTGTCCTGGACATCCAGAGAATATTGGGATTCAAATTGAAATCAAACATGTGGAAAGTATATCTTTGAGTATTTTGCTATTTACCATTGCACGGGTAAATGGGTCAGCTTCCTTGCATTAGGCGTCATGAGTATCTATGAGCCTGGTAGTGGAATGTTTTACCATAGTATTTGACTGGTGCACACCTCTTCTGACTATCATGAAGAGTTAATTGACCTCTATACAGAAGGGTCAAACAAATAATTTTGGATATGGAACCATCATTTGTTCATTATTCTTCGAGAAGGTACTTGGGCTACGTCCCAAAGTATCAGTGTCCATCAACAACCCTAGAGATCCACAAATGGGTAGATGGGCGGACATGATGAAGCGCCTTGGGGGCAGTGACATGCCCATAATGACCTTTGATGATGAGTTTTTCACTTAGTGGGATCAACAGATCATCGTAGTCGATGACTACCCATATGCTGGCATGGATTTTCGAGGAGATCCAGACTTAGAGTTACCACCAAATGCGGCATGGGGAGATATAGGTAACAATTTTTAAGTTTTTGTAAGTCTTTAATTTTTTTTTGGATTTTTTAATATGAAATCATCTTAAAAAATATCTTTGATGAGACAAAATACTGACAAAATATCATGACCATGTTCCAGATGTGGGTCCAGTAAGACCTGATGGATTTCCGAGGCACAGGTGTCACGAAAGAGGGGCTGAAGAGGTGGACGCTGAGATAGAGAGAGTCCTTTATGGTGTTCAGAGAAACTTAGTGAGACTAACTCACCAGGTACCTATGATAGTTGTAGAGGATCTGCATGAGTAGATACAGCGCCGTGTGGTAGGGGTGTCATGGGACTAGGTCCGGATACTTCAGCGTGTAGCCAACGTTGTGGTTAACTTTTTAACCGCTCATCCTGAGCCAGCTCGATAGATAGATCTATGTATGATTGGACATGATTATGGGCATAAGCCAAAATTTTGAGGGCATCCTATCCCAATTTTGTATATTATTTTTGAACACTCCATCTATATATAGGTGATTTTATGATATATATATAGATTCAATTTTTTTGATGTTATTTAATTTGATGAATGATTAATGTGCCAATCTAATGCTTGATTAGCAATAGAGTCTGCTAATGAATTCTCAGATCGTGGAATGTGAACATATGTGATATAAATAAATGATCGTTGCAACACTCTCACTCTAAAAAATTGGTGATATAAATAAGGATCGCGAACCCGATAAGTGTTATTTAACTGTGACACCACCAATTGTGAGTCTACATAAACTAGAAACGAATCAATCCCATAAGATATTGCTTCGAATAGTAAATTAAGAATGACAGTGTATATGGCAATGTTGTTCAAAGCATGGCCAATACATACTCCCCTCGACACGATCGACTGGTCAGATGGATAATAAATCACCGAAGCCGTGGAAGCAAGATTCCGAGTGTGCCTACTTGCACCATTGGCAAATCCGAAATATATCGAACCGTCCATCAATACTTGCCAAAGCAGATCAAAAAATATCGATATCACAAAACGCCAGATAGATATGTACAAAGATACAATATATACAAACAAGCAGTTTCTCGACCAAAGCCTAAGTGAAATACTTCTTAAGGTAGAGCCCATTTCTGGGCTCCGCCAGCTTGTTCCCTTCAAAGTCAATTAATTCATAAGCCCCTTTTTTCAAAACACGCTTGACTATAAAGGGACCATACCACATAGATTTGAACTTGCCTACCCCTAGGGCGTGTTTGTCTTGGTCATAGACTAAGACAAGGTCGCCTTCAGAAAAAACCTGAGGATGGACAACTTTATGATATTGAGTTTTAAGCCTCTTCTTATGGGCTTCGTTTATTATCGCTGCATATCGACGTTGCTCATCAAGATGTTCCAAATGAACAAGGCGTTATTCGAGACTAGATGTCTCTGGAAGAAGTTCTACAACTAGCTTAAGGGATGCAATTTCACATTTGATAGGGAATATAGGTTCTAACCCGTAAACTAGTTGAAAAGGAGTAAAACCAGTGGCAGTCTTAACTGAGGTTTGGTATGCCCAAAGTGTCGGATACAACATGATGTGCCAATTGGATCGAATTTTATCAATTGTCCTTTGCAGGATGGTCTTAAGGGACTTATTCACGGCTTCAACCTGCCCATTGGCCTGAGGATAATATGGAGATGAATGCTCTTGCTGGAAGCCCAACTTGAGAGCCAATTCGGTCATCAATTGATTTTGGAAGAGACTGCCATGGTCAGTGACAATCTCTCTTGGGATACCAAATCGTGAAATAACTTGGTTGAAGAGAAACAAGGTTGTTGTCTCACTATTGTTTTTGAAAGTAGGCATGGCCTCAGCCCACTTCGTAAATTAGTCTACAACCACTATGATGTACTTGTGATTCCCTGCCAAAGGCGGATTACAAGTAGTAAAATCAATGCCCCACTTCGTAAATGGACGGAAAGTGATAACAAGAAAAAGTGGAGTTGGGTGCGCGCACAATTTCAGAGTATAAACTTGACAAGGATGGCAATGTTTGACCACTTCAATACAATCTTTGCAAATTGAAGGACAAAAGTAGCCTTCTCGCAAAATTTTCTGGGCTGTTGCAAGCCCTGATAGATGACTGACACAAGCTCCACTGTGGCAATCATTATGTACTGACTCGACTTCTTCAAAAGTTAAGCAATGCCTAAGGACTGAGTCAACCCCTCTGCGATATAATGTATCACCAATAATAACATAGTTTTTGGCAAGGTGACACAACTTTCAACACTCATCTTTGGAAAAAGCAGGTGGAAACTTTGAAGTCTGGAGATATATAATGATATCTCCGTACCAGGGATCCCGTCAAGAAATGAGGAATAAATGTTCGTCAAGAAAATTTTCCTCATAAACAATAGCTTCCTCATAAGGCAGCTCCGAAATCATTTTCACAAAAACTAATGACTTCTTAGATTTAGCTGATAAGAATTCGAGATCGAACTCTTGCAAAATAACAATCCATCGATTATACTTGCCCCCAATCACTCACCTACTAAGGAAAAACTGAAAAGGATTGACAGCCACTAAGACGAACATTTTGCAAAGGAGAATGTAATGTCGAAGCCGCTGAACAACATGGACAGCTGCCAAGGCCAATTTTTCGATGGGAGAATAGCATAGCTCAGGTCCTACTAAGCCTCGACTCAAGTAGTATATTACATGCTCACTAAGAGCATCATCCTCCTAAACCAGAACCATACCGATGGTTGATTACGCTGCAATGAGATATAAAAGGAAATCTCTGCCATAATCTGGTGGACTCAATAATGGAGCAGAGGCTAACGATTTTTTCAAAGCATCAAAAGATCGTTGCGCAAAATCGTCCCATAAAAATGGAACTCCTTTCTTAAGCAAATGCATAAATCCTTTGGTAATCTCGGCGTAATTTGCTATAAATCTCCTCAAGAAATTTGCCTTTCCTTGGAGACTTTGAAGTTGACGAATGGAAGACGGGGGAGGCAACTAAATTATTGCCTCAACCTTGAAAGGATTAACTCGAATCCCTTCAGTCAATACAATGAATCCTAACAACTGACCGGATGTGACCGCAAAAACACACTTATTCGGATTCAACCGGATTTTATAAAAACGACATCTCTCAAAGACTAACTGAAGGTGCCTGGGATGATCAATTCTCTTGTGAGAATGAGCAACTAAGTCATCCAAGTATGCTTTGATAACATGTTTGATGTCGTGGAAAGCATAACACATGGCCCACTGAAAAGTAGCTCCAACATTTTTAAGGCCAAAAGGCATCTTCTTGTATGCAAACATGCCCCAAGGACAAATAAAGGTTGTCTTGTGCTGATCTTCTGGATGGATAATAATTTGATTGTAACCAATGAATCCGTTCATGAATGAAAAAATTTCATTACCGGCACATTCATCAACAATTTGATTAATAAAATGCGTGGGGTAATTGCCTTTTGGACAAGATTTATTTAAATCCCTAAAATCGATACATACTTGGATCGTTCCTTGCTTCTTATCTACCGGGATTGGGTTGGAAACCCACTCAGTTAAAGGAACGAGGTATATGAAACCCACCTTAAGCAGCTTTCAACTTCCGCTTTAATAGTTGTCGCTTTCTGAGGATTGACCGGTCGAATTTTTTGACAAATAGGTTTGGTGTTTTCGTATGTTTTGATCTCATGCTGGACTATAGATGGATAAATTCCAGGTATTTCCTCATAAGACCAAGCGAACACATCTCGAAATTCTTTGAAGAGATCGGTGTAGATTTGAATTTCTCTAGGGGAACAGTCAGCTTCGATGAAGACATTTTCAATTATGTTAGGATTCCTTGAGATGTTCACAGGTACAGTTCGTGAGATAACCGACATGTTACCTTCGGCAGAAAATTGTGCTGGAGCCAAAGGGTTTGAAACTGTATAAACATCACTAGTAGACAGATTGGACAAACTAGATTCAACTTCATGCAATGGAGGGAGAAAATATGAACGATGATGTAAATCATACCATGGTCGATCCACACCCATCATTGCTTCCAAAATTGCTTCTTCAGATGGTAAGACTGTATTGAAGCAATCCAGAGCTGAAGTAGAATCGAGGGCCCAAGCCGGAGACACATTGCCATCTAACTCCTCTAGTGAAAAAGGAGTAGTACGGTTGTCTACAAAGTTAATGATAGATTGATAAGAGAGTTCCATTGTAGACATGGGAAACGCCATTCCACCTACCTGCCCTCCATCTAATGTGGTGGTAGATGAAGGTAAGGGCCAAGGGTTCGAAAAATAACGAGTTTGAAAGAACTCTGTCTAAGAAGGTCCCCTAGAGGATGAAATCACATTAATTCTAGCTGTAGGAGCAGGGAGGTAGGATATACCCATTAATGAAGAGTACATCCCAACTCATAAATTCTCAATAGGTTGATGGGGATTGTCCACCAATGGAACGATAGAATCCCAAGTTGCGTGAGAGTCACCTGGAGAATAATCTAACTGATCAACTCTAACAATCCTTCCCTCATGAGGAAAATAGAGGATGCAGAGTAATGATGAAATTATGGCATCCATCTTGTAAATCCAATTCCTGCCTAAGAGGAGGTTATAATCCAGGTTCGCATCGACGATTTCTACCTCAATATTCACTACCTTTCCCCCAACACAGATAGGAAAGGCCGGGATAATCCCGTGCGGCCTATGAGAATTTCCATCAAATGCCGTTAAAATAGTCGGTGAAGGAACAACTGAAGGTGATCCAATGGCCTTCCAACATGACATAGACATCATGCATGTGGAAGCTCCCTCATCTATAACAGTGCAAAAAATATTGGTCTTTCGGTATGTGGACTTTATCTAGAAAGCCATATGGTGAGGAAGTCTCTTTTTGACATTCAACATATCAAAAGTGAGCACTAAAGAATTATTTGGGTCTACTGCATCGATTGCTGAAAGCAAAGCACTTCTCTGAGCAGGGCACGATTGGAGTACCTCCAATGCTGACATAGCACAAGGACTTTGAGCCAGATCTTCTACAATCGAGTAGTTTTGGGCTGCCCTAGCATTAGGGTTAATAGTCGAGCGCTTTGCGGAGCCTTTCGGTATCCGAGGTATAGACTCAACAAAGGGCTACTCAATATGAAGTGGTTCTATGGCTTCGAGAATAGATTTAGCCTTAGATGTTTCCGATTCAACATAATCGCATGCTTGCATAGTGACGTCGATATGAGAGCTCATCACATAAACATTTGATGAATTTTCCCCTTCGTTGTTGCCCTTGGTGGAGGTACCAACATTAGAATTCACACCAGCAAGTAATTGCTACCCTTGAGGAAAAGGGTTAGTCAGAACATCTTGGGAGCTAGAGGACCCTTGATGTACTAATAAGCGCTGAGCGTCTTGCATCTTAGGGTAGAGGTGAGTCAGATGATCTCCATTGCATAACTTGCATGGAAATTTTACCTTTTTCTTGGACTCTTTCCTACCCTCTCTGACATCATTGCCGGGTTTGTTTGCATTGCCTTTTCCTTCCTGGTTCTTCTTCTTACCTTGTCCCTTCCTCTTCCCATCGGATTGTTGATTTCCTTTGGGGTTAGTGGTCTGGACGACGTTTATAGAGGTAGGTTGGGAAGGTGTAGGTACAGACGGTGCTGCCTGGGTAGAAGAAGTAATTTGTAGAGACAACTGTTGTAATTGATTCAATAGGTTCACCGCGTTAACATCAATCGATCCGACTATACCATCGGCATGGGGACCTGGTTTCGATTGGCTAAATCGACCTTAGATCTAGGAGCATCAGGTAGAATTTTTTGAAGAACCCCAGACTGAGAATATATCAGTTCCAATTGCTGGGCTCTAAAAATGGCCCACTCTTCCCTATAGACACCGGAGATAGACACATCCTTTGAGATCTCAGGTTGTAATGATTTGAGAAACCATTCGAGAAGGAACTCTGGTGGGATTTCAGCTTTGATAAGCCTTTTCCTCCTCCTCCATTCCTGGATGTGATCCGAAATGTGAGTTGCAGTGTCTTGCTGAAAGTTAGCCAGAAGTTCAGTTTTGGCTTCATATTGGACAGGCAACTGAAAATGGTTCAAAAAGACATTAGCCAAATCACAAAAAGAAGTATAGGTGCCCCCCGACAACTCTATATACCATTTGGCCACATTTCTAGTTAGGGTGTGCTGAAATAACCTCAACCTGATCGAATCATCTATCAGGGAGTTGGATGAGCACCATAAGTGAAATGTGGTTACGTGGTCTCCCGGATCTTCACCACTCTTTCCTTCGAATTTTGGGATATCCGAGGGAAGTTTAGTTGGGATCGGAGGCCAAGACGGATTGTACCAAATCAGATCATTTGTCAATTTAGTTAGGTCTGGCAAGTTCAACGTGGCTAGAAAAGGGAGTCGTGGTGGACCCTGGGAATTCCATCTAGTGTGGGTGGGGTTCCAAAAGGTCTGTAAAGAATGACCTGGATTTTGAAAAACACTAGGTTGCCCGAAGTAACTCGTAGAGCCTACTGAGCCAAAAGGTGCTCCTTGTGTTCCAGCAAAATTCTAAGTTTGACCAACTCCTGCCAAAAATCCTTAGTAACCAGTGAAGTTACCCCATAACGAGGTGTTAAAAGGAGATGATAGCCCCTGATAAGGATTCCATGCGTTAGAAAAGGGTGGAAAATTATGAAATGAATTAACTGAAGAATACGACACATTCCCTTGTTGGCCGAAATAAAATTGATTCCCAGCTCCTATCCCACTAACCGCAGGGTTTGTCCAACTCTGGAATGGGTTATTACCTTGACCTGTAAAGGAAAAAGGCATTGACCCTACTGTTGGATTGGAGTGTGGTATATGACCACTTCCAAATGGGAAACCCTGAAAAGAAGCCGATCCACTCATCATGGATGTGGAGGCGATCGATGGTATGTTCAAAGGAACTAAAGGAATCCCGTGAGACGACATTCCATAAGGGATAAATCCAAAACTGGATGCAGTAGCCTGAGAACTTCCACTCGTTGACAGAATGGAAGTAGACCCAAATATAGCCGTGCTGGGAGTAATAGAAGGGATGGAAATAGTTCCTCCTCCTTATATAGATATGGGAGTCTACACACTCTCAACACTCGTCATAGATGCCATGCTTCCAGCAGTGGTCATTGAAGGAATAGATGGGTGTAAACCTGGGCTCGACTTATGAGTCAGGGTTCCGACGTACAATAGAACATCTAGATTATTAGGAGGAAGAGGAGAATTCAGAGCCGCAACCGACTCTAAAAGCTCTTCAACTTTGATATTATCTTCTGACTGAAAAAGTACTCGAGAAAGAATTGGTGTGTTCCTCTCTAACTCTCTACTGGTGCCAGGTCTATCTTGTGAATTAATGACCCCAAGTGGAGGATCAATCTCCGATGCACCTACTGCCACTGGTTGAAAACCACTGGCAGAATTGCTCCTACGCCTTCTAGGAGAAGGCTCAGGACTCATAGGTGATAGCCCACGAAGTCTCCTAGACCGTCGAGATGGTTGATCAGCCACTTTGAATTATTTAAAAGATCTACTTAAAGACTCAAAAAATTATAAAGCTAGGCTGACTAGGAGAAAAGAAAACTCACTAAAAAGTCCCTAAAGATATCAACAATCAAACAACTCTCAAGTATTTCCGCTCCGGGTGATTAGGACTGGACACCAAAATACAAGAAAGTTAATAACAAGGGCCTTCCGAAAATAGACTAGGGTAATTACACCCCAGGCCTACTAGTGAAGGTATCAGAGGTAGTTACGCTGACCTCCAGACAACAACCTTTGTCAGTGCAAGCACCCAAGCTTCGCAAGGGTACCCTCCAGAAGTACTACTGAACGTGATACAACGTTAGCCTCAAGTGCCATAGGATTCCCCTCCGCAGTCACCTGTGTGATCCCTAAGATAGGAAACTATGGTCACCAAATCGTATCAGAAGCCGGGCGGAATAGTCATGAGGCGGGATCCGATAAGTAAGAGAGGTGGTATCTCTCATCCTTATCTTCACTCTCCCTCGTGTTTTACTCCCAGTTACGGAGCTTTCTCGGTCTCCCTAATGCTATTGGATTTTGCTCATTAATCAAACTTCTATGTTTTGCAATTTTGAGCGGCCTTGGAGAGTTAACTCTCCTCTCGCCTAATCCAAGGCCATAATAAACCTAAACTTGTTGGTGTATTCTGATGACAACATAAAAGTTCTAGTTTATTTTAATTAATCACTTGATTTTAATGGCTGTTCTTTAAGTCAAGGGTAAAGATGGGAGTGAAAACCAATGATGTTTGTATGACCCAACAGAAATTAATGAAAAACTAACTACATGAATGTAGTCATTTTTTATTCGATGAAAAGAGATCTCTATACTGGTTCTACGAAACTTCCACAAAGCAAAGTACTTCTTCTCTTCTTTTCTTGAAACGCACTTCACACAACCAAAAACTAAAAGACTATGAATGCTTTAACAATGAAACTACCCTAATGCAAGATATAATGGAGATGCAAGATCCTAAATACCACTCAAAAAGCAAAAACAATTGTTTATAACTAACAATGAGGCAACTTAAGTACTGAAGAGGATACAAATTTTGAACACAAAATTCTCTCCAAACAAGAAGGACAAATTGTAAAGATCACAATTCACTTTCAACAACAAAAAGAAACCATAAACCAAACTTGGCAAAAGAAAAACAGAAAGAAAGTTTTTTGAGATATTTTCTTTTTTAAAGAAGCAACCAAAACAACTTTTTGAAATCACAAAAATGCTACTAAAACTCAAAAGATCGAAAAAAGAGCACAAGGAGTCTTTGCAAGTTACAAACTTGAAAATGAACGAAAACTTGAGCAAAAATACTTCAACTTGTACAAAATGACCCAAATAGCAACAAAGAGTTTGACAAACTGACCAAGAACCCAGGAAAGAAATACTTCCAAATTCATCAAAAAGACTTTCAAAAAGCAAGAAATCAATGAGGCCACAAAACAAAGGATAGCAAAGCAAGTAGATTTGAAATCCATGCTTGACACTGAAACTGAAAAAAATCTCGTGTTCTGGAGGACCAAAACAATCAAGAACTTCAGGACGAAGTCTTGTGTGCCAAAACACAAATTACAAACTCGCTAAAGAAGCAAACCTAGGCCAAATATTTTCAATGAGGAAGAGACTTCGAAATAGTAAGCTTGCAGAATAATTAAATTCTTCAGATAGCAATTGACCACACAGAGACTGAAAAGACCAGGCAACAAATCTATCTGGCCTGAAAGATTTGAAAAAAAAAGAAAAACTTTGCATACGTGACTGCGTGCAAACACAGAGGTGTGCACACGCACTCCTGACACAGGAAACTCACGTATACGCGAGTTCACTTTACAGAAACAAGCGTGTATACGCGACTGTAAACAAAGTAAAGAGCGTATACAAAGTTTTGCAAGAAAAAATAAAAAACAAAGTCTGATCCAAAAGATTAGACTTGAGGGACTCTAGTAGACCAAATAATACTATAACCGCAAGCGAACCAAAGATTGAGCCCTGATTGAGAATGAACAACCCAAACCAGGAATAACAGGATTGTTATCCCCAGCAAAGTCGCCAATTTTGTTTCGGGTGAAAGCACCCTAGGGCTTTGGGTTAGAACCCTAATAGAGTAGAAGCAAATTACAACAAGAAATACTCAAACAACTCAAGCAAGATGCTTATATTATGAAACTATGTAAGAGTGATTGTACCTGGATTTCCTTTGTTCGAGCAGGTCCCGCAGGGTTCAGACCCTCTGCAACTCTCGATGTTCTTCAAACCTGAAAATCATTCAGTTCGAACATACATAGCAGTATAGAAGTAAAGTATATTCACGAAATTGACTTTATATCATATAAACAAATGATTGATCATACATTAAAATGACATTCATATATGAATTAAAACATAATTTGATGCATAGAAATGGTTAATTTCAGAAACAAGACAACATTTCTTTTATTGCAATAAGCTATAAATAACATGGAGAGAATTCACCTAAGTCTTTCTCTGGCTCCAAATGGAACCATCCTCCGGATTCATCCTATACCAGCCTTCAACAATATTCTTCCATCACCAACACCATGATATCTCAAGCAAAAGGAAGGATATTTATAATCAAGGAAACAAGGGTTTCCTGAATCTTGGTGAAGTGCATGAGGCACAAGGATTCATCAGACTCAGTTAGGGATAATCTCAGTATAATAACTCTATCTCTTCTCCTCCTTAAGGCCTTCCCATAGAGGTCTATTTATACCTCTCCCAATTAGTTTTTTAGTTGGGAAACAGTTGGGCCACGGGCAATAGGAGGTAATCAACAGGTAAAACCCGTGAAATCCACCCAAAATTAAGGAAATTTATTTTTTTAAGTGTTTTAATACATATACGCGGGTTGGGTATTGATTAACCCGTGTGTACACGCTTTTAGCTCAGGGAAAAGTAGCGTATAGGGAATAAAACACTGTTTTTTATATATTTGGACCAAGTCTGGAAGGAGGGGTTGCCTTAGGCCATAAACAAAGCATCATATATACCAAGAGTGGTAAATGGTGCTATAGCAATAAGGTAGAAGATGGAGAGTCAAAGAAGAGGGAACACTGAGGGAAAGATGATGTGTAGAGGGGATTTTTGAAATTTTTTGTTTGTTTTAGTCTAGTTGTTTCTTTTTTGTTGACATTAAGCATGACCATGCTTTATATGTTTTTTGTCATGTGTTCTACTTGCTCTGATTTGTTTTGCATTTTTGTTTCTTGTTTTTGTAATTTTGTGTGGGTTTGTCATGTTGGTTGTGTGCAAGAAAAGGAAGGCATCATGTAGATGGAGGTTATTGTTCATAAATGAAGTAATTAACTATAGTTGTACATAGGAAGGTGAAGTGGTGAAGATACCATAAACACAACAAATGTGAAAGAAAGGATGACACACTATGATTCTGCATTAATTACAAGAAATTAAATAAAGCTACAATGAAGAAGTCAATTGGAGTTATTATGGGTGGTAGGCAGGAAGGAATGGAATCCCCTCCACCTAGGTTCAATTCCCGCAAGTGACATGACGGATTTTGATAGTATTGATAGTATATGTATATTCCTCATATGGAATACATAACATTGTACCTGTGAAAAAAAGAAGGTTATAGTGAAGAATAAATACCCATTTTCTAGAATCAATGGTCTATTTGATTAGTTGAGAGGATCCACAGTGTTTTACAAGATACATTTGAGATCTGGCTATCATAGAGTCAAAATTAAAGATGAATACATCCACAAGACAACATTAAGGATGAGAACATCCAGAAGACAACATTCAGGATGAGAATATATGACATTGTGAGTTTGTGGTTGTGCCATTTGGGTTCACAAATGCCCCAGCCACATTCATGTGCCTAATGAACAATGTCCTCAACTAGTATCTAGATAAGTTTGTGCTAGTATTTGTTAATGATAATTTGGTTTATTCAAAATCCAAAGAAGAACATGAAGAGCACCTAAAGGCAGTTTTGTAATTACTGTAGTAACAAAAAATGTATGTTGAACTTAGTAAATGTGATTTTTTTCCAATCACAAGTGACATATTTGGGACATGTCATCTCAAAGGAGGGAGTAGTTGTAGATCCCGAAAATATCAAGTCATAATGGAGTGGCATACTCCTTAAAATATTACAAAGGCATATCCTTCATGGGATTGATTGTAAATTACCAACGATTCATTCAAGGTTTTTCAAAGATTGGGCATCTAATCACAACTTTACAAAAGAAAGGAGTCAAGCTTAAAAAAACATTAAAGTGTGTAGCTAGCATTGAGAAACTCAAGAAATTTCTCACATATGCACCTATTATGAGAATAATGGACCCATAGAAGGATTTCCTAGTTTGTTCAGATGCCTACAAGGAAGAACTAGGTGGAGCCTTGATGTAAGAAGGACATGTAATTTGCTAAGAATCAAGGAATTAAATGAGCATGAGAGGAACTATGTCACTCATCACTTGGAGCTAGTAGTACTCATGCATGCACTGAATATGCAGAGGCACAACTTTCTTGGAAGAAGCTTTGTACTAATGTCAGATCATGGAGGATTGAGATGCTTGTTTGATCAACCTAAGCTAAATGCTATATAAGTCAGACATTTGGATTTAATTGGTGAATTTCATTTTGAAGTAAAGTATATTAAGGAAGAGGAAAACTAGGTATCAGATGCACTTAGTAGAAGTCTACAAGTATCCCACTTGGAAACCATGAGCACTTGTGAAATTGACACCAAAGAAAGGTTTAAAGAGGCATTGCTACATAATGAGCATTTCTACTATGTAAAGGAATGATTATAGCAGGAACTAGAGGGAATGATAAGCAAGAATTACAAGCTCATTGATGATGGTATATTTTTTTCAAAGATAAATGGTATGTACCTTGTGTGTTCGACTTGAGGAAGCTCATAATGGATGAGTTCCACAAAATAACTTATTTAGGTCATCCAGGTTATTAAAAAATGATAACGACCATTAAGAAATTGTATTATTGGTTAGGAATGAAGAAGGAGACAACTAAATATATTTCCAAGTTCCTGAATGCCAACAAGTCAAAGCATAATGCAAAGATCGAATGGGATTACTACAACCAATTCCAATTCCTGAGTGAAAATGGGGAGTCATATCCATGGAATTCATCATCGGATTGTTGAATACATCTAATGAACAAGATGCCATTATGGTGGTAGTGGAAAAACTGAGCAAGACAACTCATTTTATAGTTGTTAATTCCACCCACAAAGCCATTGACATAGCCTAGATTTTTATGATAGAAATGTTTAGGTTGCATGGTGCAAGAAGATCATTTCGGATTGGGATGCCAAATTCACTTCAAATTTTTGGAAAGAATTGTTTGTTGGTATTGGGACTTAGCTAGCTTTTAGCACAACATATAATCCTCACACATATGGTCAAACTAAAAGGGTAAACATAATTCTAGAAGACATGACAAAGATGTATGTCATGCATCATCTAAATAGGTGGGAATAATTCCTACCAATAGCTAAATTTGCATGCAATAATGGGTGCTAAGAATCACTGAAAATGAGCCCTACAGAGGCACTATATGGTAGAAAATGCATCCCATTAAATGGGATGACCCAATAAATAGAGTGATGCTTGGAGCTGACATGTTGAGGGAAATCAAGCAAGAAGTGATTAATATCAAGTAGAAGTTGAAAGCAACTCAGGATAAGAAAAATAGTTATGAAGACCAACAAATAATGCACAAATAATTCCAAGTGGGAGAGCATGTATATATTTGCATCAAACCAAGAAAGAGCTCACTAAAAGTGGGGTCATGTGATAAATTAGCACACGTATTTTGTGAACCTTTCAATATTTTGGAAAGAGTGGGACCAATAACTTGTAGACTCATCTTGCCTTCCATAGTGAAAGCACATAATTTATTTCATGTTTCTTTTCTTAAAAGTATGCGTGATACTAATCATGCAATTGATTGGTTTGTGATACAGGTGGAATATGAGGGAGAATTTCAGCTCGAACCATTGTGCATCCTAGACCAGAGATAGGTCATGATCTAGAATCAAGTAATAAAGTAGGTCAAGGTGCCATGGAAGTACTTTATACCCGATGAAATAACATATGAATTTGTAAACCAAATGAGGGAATTCTACCCATTTTTGTTTAATGTATAAACTGATGTAAGAGTCGTTATAAATATTAGTTTTTGGTTTATAGAGCATTGAGGATGGTGTTCTTTTAAGGGGGTGGGGTTTGTAATAGCCCTCACTTTTACCCTTGTTTTTGTAATTTAAATTATGACTTTAGTGCCAATGTGGAAGCCACAACTCGCTGAAACACTGTTTAAACATTTAATTTTGATCCCTTTTGGTTGTTGACTGAAGGAGGGCATGAACTTATGGATCCAATATTCTAAGGGATCTTGCGTGCCTTGAAAGGCCACAAACCTAGTGTGGATTTAATTGTTGAAGTCATTTGTAGACCTGAACGAGCCACTCATTGAAAATTTAAATTATGTTAAGTGAATGGGGAAGGGCCAACTTGTTGACAGCTGGTTTATGAGATGCAATTGGGGGAAGAGCCACTCACTAGAATAAAATTAAGTGATGTCATTGGGGTGGTTCCCATTTCCCCTAGTGGATGGATGAGCCAAGCCTGCACCCTCTCAAATGCACTGATGATCCAAGCTTACGCCCTCTCAAACACATGAAGGGACACAAGGGAAAATATATAAGTGCACAGTTGAAGAGAATGGGGGTTGGATTTTTCTGTTTGAAGATCGTAGGTGGGTTTTGGATTGGATGGTTCTTAGTGAGTGGCTCCCACTGGTTGATTCCACCACTCTCGTGTTCTCCCTTACTAAGTATAATTCAACCAACTTCTCACCTAGATAGAGTCATCCTTTTTCCTTGGAGTGCACTTAGTCAATCGTGGGGAGAATGTGGAAATTGTGGAGCAGTGGTAGCAAGAAGTGGAGTGGTATTGAAATTTGCATACAGAGCATGTTAAATCAAAGTTGCAAACCAATACCCTAAATATTTTACCTTGAGTTACATCCTTGTAAATTTTTGGTGATATCTGTTGTGAATTATGTTTTAGGTCATTGGATTGTGTTGTCTAAGCCTATGTGGTTAGTGGGAGGCTCAATGGATGACAAAATCACTATGGTGCTTAAGATATAATTGATAAACCACTTGGACATGGCATTCTGAGTCATTGTCTTGCTTGTTGTGTAGCTGATAAACCACCTGGACAATGTACTTCAGACACTTGTGATGCTTACTATGAAAAGAAAATTGATAAACCACCTGGATAGTGGATTCCAACCACTGGGCTAAGCAATACCCAATATGGACCTTGGGTGAATCCATATGAATGAATTCAAAATAAAGAGTGGATCATTGTGGTGATTACTACTAGAGGGAAATTATTAAACCACTTGCAAAGTGGACTCTGTCTTTTGAGTATTGAACCAATCCTTTGGTGTGAAGTCCCTCAGAAAACATTCCTTATACATTTGATTCAGCTCGGAGGTGGTCAAATATAAGAATGTTGCGGTGTAGTTGGTCTATGGTTGGGTGGAGAGTGGAAGTCCCTCCTTCAATTTCCAGCCATCTTAAAACACAAAGATAAGTAGATTTCATTTGCACATGTTCAATGTTATTCTTATGAATGGTATGATATATTGTATGTAGATGATTATGCTCAGTTAGTTTGGATTGTGATGTTCAATATTATGCTTATGATTGATATGAAAACATGTTTGATTATTCTTAGTTAGTTTGGATTGTGTTGTCTAGCATTATGGTTATGATTGAATATGAATCTATGTATTCTCAATTAATTTTTTTATCCTAGTTCTCTAAATAAGCTTAATCAGTTTGCAAGAGGACAATAGTGGCTTATGAATGTAGTAGTTCATTTGCTTACAATATTTATGATGTTCGATGGATAACAATTGTCCTTGTATTGAAATGAGAGCCTATGTGTTTATGCTAATTTATTTATCCTTGTAAAGCTATGAAAATTGTCAAATTTTAGTGTTGGGGCTTTACCCCTTCTTGTTTCAGAAACCTGTAAATTTGGTTTTATGGGCTTTACCATTGTTACTGATCATTACACAAAATTAGAGGTTTTAGAACTTCGATCCCTTGTGCCACACACACACACAAAGCATTGGAGTTTAGGGTTTTCACCCCTTTTTGTTTTTAAAAACTCCATGACATGGCATTCTATCGATCACGAGAGTATCAAGGAAGAATAATGCACCACATTCATGAAGTATGGTGGAGTCTCATCCTGAGAGGTCGATGATTGGACCCCCTGTATGTTGGATCAGGCATATATACATCACATAAGTAGAAGGGGGAGGTTAATATCCAAGCCCCCAGTCTATTGTGTTTTTGGTCCATCAACCCCACCCTATAGGTCTTTGAACTATAACTTAAAACTTGCGAAGGTATGCTAATCTAATGGTGGAACCTTTTCTGTAGGAACTATGCCTTGTGGACCCCATCGGGCCATCAGACCTTCAGAAGTCAACCAAAGTTATGTCAATTCTAATAGGAAACCTGACTCGACATGATGTAAGCAAGTGGACCCCATTAGGCTGTTGGGAATCGGGCTATCAGGAATTCAAAGAAGTTGTTTGAAGGAGTCTGTAGCCAAGAACCAACCCAACATGATGTAAGTTTGTGGGCCCCACTGGGCCTTGGGATTTTTGGGTTGTTAACTTTTAAAATATTTAAGTAGAGAGTAAAGCGTACATACCTTACTTGATAGGATGTGGAATAGTGGACTGACCACAACAACCATAAACCTATTAGCCTTACATTATAACTCAATTCATGTGCATGGGGAGGTATGTGTACTAGTTTGTTGATAGATTCCCTACCCAGCGGAACCATGTCCTATGGTCCCCACATCAGCTATCAGGTCATTGGGCCTCGACCAATTTATACAATACATTGATATGTCGACCACTCAACCTGAGAAGATATGAGTACCACGTGGACCCAACTTGGTAGGGGTGTGGTACCATGTGGGCTAAGTGGGGGCCACGTGGGTGCCATGTGTATTCCGATTGATGACATTGCCTCTTTTAATGGGTTAAACTTCTAAGAGGCATAACTTTCTATCCGCGACTTAGATTGAGGTAAAATTTATATCATCAGAAAGATATCAATGAGTTGAACGTAATGATGGAATTAACTTTAAGATTCAAAGACACTAAGAAAAATAAGTTATTTTAACCCCATCTTTATAACATACGTTGGAGATTAGGTCTGACAAGTAACACTCCCATAGCTCGATATGCATAAGGACGTGGGAGGTTGTTACAAATGCACTATATGAAATAATTCACTAGTGCATTGAATTAAAAGGCATACCAAAATGAAGGTGAAATTTAAAATAAATAGGTAAACAAAATTTACCTTAGTCAATATTCCATTTCTACTATCTTTCATTGTTTTCCTTCCTTTTGAGAATTGATTCTCCTTTTCACTGCACCCCTACCTTGAAGTCCAATGCTTTTGAATAGTAACTTTTGGTTTGGATTCTCCATCCATGGTGAATTAAAATTCTCAATTTTATTTTGGAAAACCCTCGAGATATTTTTTTGCATTTTTGCAATCATGTCTTATTGATTGCAAAGAGAAAACTAGGTAGTTTCTTTATTATTCCTTACTCTACATTTATATTGTTTTGTTTTTCTTTTAGTGTAAAATTAGTTAATTTTTTCAAAATTTTAAAAATGTTAGTTGGGCACCTAAAATGGTTTTGATGCACCATTTTTGGTGCATGAATACATTACATTGATTCAACACATTTTTTTTAGTAGTGCACCTTGATGATGTAGCACATCATGCACTAATAATGATGCTAAGCATAAGCCATTTCTTATGGTGCATCCTATTAAATTAAATCTCTCAATAAGATATATGAGGTGCATTTAATTTGATCAAATGTGTGCACTTCTCATTGCATCAATATTGGTGTACTATACCTTGCATTGACATCTTTGTCTCCCTAGAGTGGTAATGCATTATTGAACAACCACATGTGATGTGGATCTTATGAATTTTTTTTGGCTACTTGGATGTATTAGTTGTCAATGTAGAGTATAGCTCACCAACATGTATGGGTCCATTGTATTGTTGTGATAACACATCTTTACATTCATCATACATGAGGCACCCCATCATCCTAAATGTGCTAAATAGATCAAGGAGAAATCAACCTACATTACTCAATGCCTTCGATTAACTAGATGCATCATTTATAGTGTAAGTAGACCACATCACATCATTTGCATGCAACAATTTGTTCATGCATTATTGGATGTAATGTGCATTTTGCATTATTTCCATATCAATGCATCATAATATCCTTACGAACACTTGTCTTCATATCACGGTACAATTGTGTAGCTTATACACACAATTAATGAAGCAAATAACACACATTGAAAATGGAATGGTGCATTGTACTTATGAAAGTGCACACCATGTTTGTGATTATCTAGGATTGGCGTGTTTTAAGAATGTTATTATTATGTATGCATCAATATATACCTATGTATGACACTTTTAACACAATTTCTACTATGTAGAACACCAAATTTGAAATTACATATTGAATTAATTGTAACATTTTTATATGGAGGCTTCTATGAGTAGAAATATTTAGATAACTGTCTTCTTGATCCATCACATAACTAAATTTATTGTTGACGTGTTTCAAACCAACCAATGTGGTTCATCATCAAGATGATTTAGATGAAGAGATTTTGACCCAACGAGGGTATAAAAAAGGGTGGGGGGGAGAAGCTAGGTTAAATGTCCAAGAGCTATTCAGTGTTTTGAATATCCTTACTACTAGAGCCCTTAGGATTTTTTATGATCTTCATATCAATGATGAGAAAGCTCATCTTTTAGATTTTTTCATGAGCAAAGGTTATAAAAAGCATCATGGCCTGAAAGCCTTCCAAAAGGTGACAAAAGCGGCTAATTGACATAGAGCTAAAATTTATTCCATCAATCCCATTGCCATTGTCCATATTCCTTTTATTCAAGGAACCACAGACAAGTTGGCTTAGATTCTTAAGAAAAAATAATATCTTTGTGACCTTTAAGCCACTTACCACTATTCGGTCTTCCCTCAGGTCTGTTAAAGACCAGATTGACCCCTCTAACTCTAAAGGGGTTTACATGATCCCATGTTCCTGTGGGAAGCCTTATATAGGTGAGACAAGTCGTTCCATCAAGCGTAGAATTCAGGAGCATGCTATGGATATCAAACTTATTCGTTATCAACCTTCGACTCTTGCTGAGCATTTTTGCAAATACTAAGCATCACATATGTATAGAGGATGCTTGTGTCCTAGCTAAGATTTCTCATTATCATCACAAAAAGTTTAGGGAAGCCATCGAGATAGAGAAATGAGCGGCCAACAATCTTAACAGGGATGACAACTAGAGAACGAGTAGAAATTGGATCTTTGCTCTCTCATCAAGATATTCTTCTTAATTTGCCTCCTTGGTTCTTTAGTTTTCATCCTTTTCTTTTTTATTGTTCTCATTCTTTTCCTTCTTTTTTGAGACTATTTTAATCATTCTTGTTGCGCCGAGAGACGTTGTCAAGCCCAAAATGGGAGAGATGTTGTAATATAATGTTTATCATTTTCACTAAGTGAAATTACTTGAAAATAAAAATTAATTTTAATAAAGAGATTAATATAATGTAATTTAAACATTTTAAATGGGTAAAAAAAACCTATAAAAATAAAATAATAACAAAAATAAAAATGCCCCATGGTATTGAGAACCCATGGTATTCATGTGGCATACAACCTATTTAAAAGGGGAAATTAAACTAGCTCTCGTAGAGATGTTGTAATGTACTGTTTAATGTTTTGACTAAGTCAAATTACATAAAAATAAAATAAAATAAAAAAACTGTTTAAAAATATTAATGTAATGTAATGGAAACATTTTAACTCGGTTAAAATAAAAATAAAAATAATAAAATAAAATAATAATAAAAATAAAAATGACCCATGGTATTCATGTGGAATATAGCCTATTTAAATGGGGAAATTAAACTAGCCTAGATCCATCTTAACTCCAGATCTACCAAGCGCCCAAAGGGATCAAATCTCTTGATATGCAAACCTCTTTTAGAGTGAAAAGAAATTTGATCCCTCTTTGTAGATCCAAAGTTAAAATGGATCCAAACTTGTTTATTTGTATTAGTATTAAATGACTTCCATTAATGCTTATCACCTTTGGTTAATTTTCATCCTTGGTTATTTATTTCCTATTATATTTAATTATGACAAGATTATTATTAATATTTGCTATTAGCCCCTTATTTATTTTTGACTTAGGCTTCTTTATTATACCTACCGCGAGGCTAGTATATTGCAATGGGTAAGTTCCCAACTTGATTAATTTAGTCAGCTATATCATATATTTTTCCTTTTTCTAAAGTTTAACTTTAGAAAATCATTTTTATATTTTATGGTACTTATTTTGTTTGTAACATCATTGGCTCTTCATTTTTACATGTTATTGGCCATAACATTGGGAGTTGAGCGACGTTGCAGTGTCTATAATCTCCTTGTTGTGTAATCCGCGTACTGCACTTTATTTTATATTTTATTGGTTAACACATCGAGGATCTTATGACCAAATTGATGGCCATTTTCTCGAATGAGGTAGGATTTTAATGCATGCATGTTTTGAAAATGAAATATTTATTAATAATTTTTACAATAGTTAACTCTTGTGATAAAGTGCATTGGACCAATATACGTCTTTAAACTTCAGGATGGTGGGGAAACTTATATGCAGACTAAGACATGCTATTACAATGTGGATATTCCTCGTTGTACATATGTCTTTTTGAAATGAGATCGTGTTTTAAATATACAATTATAAAAATGTTTTACACAATATATTTATTTATTTTGTTTTTAAACTATGTAAGAAACTAATTCAGTCTTAGAAACTATGAAACCATTTCACTCTTAGAAATTGTGACTGAGGGGCATCTAACTCATCAAAATCACAAGGAGATTACACCAGCCACACGAGCTCTTAACATGGTTATATTTTTCCCACATAATTTCTAACTAGTGACCTTCACATAATGGAGTGACTTACAGTACACAAGCCCTTAACATGGTTAGATTTTTTCCCACAAATTTTCTAACCGGTGACCTTCACATCATGGAGTGACTTGTAGTACACAAACAATTCACTCTTAGACTTGTTTATTTTTGTTAATTTCTTAGTTTCTTTTGCTTGGCTTATTTACTCTCCTTCGCCAACTTGTGGATATACTTCTAGCCTTCAATTGAGATTTTTATTGTAACATGTAAGGTAGTTTTTATTTCATTGCTTTACATAATCGTTTTTAATCTATTTTAGATGTTTTAGTTATTTAGTTTAATTAAGTCAATATTTTGATATAGTTTTATTATGTTGATATTTTGTATCAATATTTTGATACAACTTGAGTGGGTCTAATGGTTAAGAGCATGTGTTTCCTCCTAATAGGTCACAGGTTCAAAACCAGAAGGGGGTAGAGTATGTATTTTCGTAGACTTAGCAGTCAAATCGCAAAGGTGGGCCCCTCATCCCACAAACAAGGGGGTCTCTCATACACCAATTTAGTGTCTCACTTGTCTGTGACCTTAAAATTGGATAATAATAATAATATTTGATGTTTTGAATTTAATACTTGTGCCATGCATGTCATCGATATTAATCATTATTAATGTGTCATTAAGATATATTAATTGCATTATTAATATTTTTAGATTAAATATAAATTACATTATTAATCTTTTTAGATTAATTATAAATTATATTATTAGTATTATTAGATTAATTATAAATTACATTATTAAGATTATTAGATTAATTATAAATGGAGTAGTTTTTGAATTTAAAAATACATTTAAATAAATTCTGAAATAATTTTTTTACTATATAACTTAAAAAAAACTATATTTTAATTTAACAAATTAGAAAACAACTTTTAATTTAAAACAATGCCTTAAAAAAATTATAATAAAACATCCATGATAAAAAAACTATATTTTAATTTAACACATTAGAAAACAATTTTTAAACTTAAAAAAATTATAATAATAAAACATCCATGATATTTTTTTTAATAATAACATTTATATACTTCTATTTTTATTTTATATATTTTGAAACATTTATTTATTTTATTTTATTTTATTTAAACATGTTCTAGCATCCATGATATGCATGGATAACCATTTTTACAATCTCGTTTTAAAGAGGATAATATAATGTAAAGGAAACCTTATTATTTATTATTTTTTTGGTTTTATAAATTATAATAAATATATTTTAGTCATTTTAATATTTTTATTTTTTGATGTTATTTTTTTTAAATAATATATTTAGTATAATAAAATTATAAATAAATATAAAATTGATTATGTATATTTTATTTATATACATTTGTATATATATATTTTTAAATTAGAACAGATCAACGGTTGGGCCATGGCCTAAACAACCGACATTACAAGGAATTTCAAAATCTTTGTGTCTTTCTACACCTAACAATCTTTTTATGCTTTAGCACTTAAAGGAGTATCGCATCGGCAATTTAAGAATACAAAGAGGTGCACACAAAAGGAGCGAATAGCGAGCCCCGGGCAATCGCATCGGAAGAAAGCTGCGAAAGCCCCCGAAAGTTAAAGTCCTTTGATACTCGGGCCTTTTATAAAATTATATATAAATCACCCATTAAGCCTTTCGACGGTGTTTAATTCTTAGTTTCCGCCATGGAACAGTCTTGGCTCAATAATCGAGGTTCCACCTTTATCGGCATCGGCTCGTCCTCGGCACTCTTTGCAATACTCTACCTCCGCGGCTGATATGTGATGTAAACTGGCGGACTTCAAAATTTTTAGGCACCTACACATAACCGTTTTGGGTCCGTGCCCATCGTCCCTTCGTAAATCTCTTGGCTCCGTTAGTGATGAATTCTTATAATATTTCCGCTCATTATTCGAGGGTCCACCTTTATCGGTATCGGAGGTCGGCACAATCCTCGGCTCTTTGCAACACTCCACCTCTGCAGCTAATCTGCGATTTAAATTGATGAACTTCAAAAAATTTTAAGCTCCTGCGCATAGCCTTTTCGGGTCCGTGCCCATCGGCCCTTCATAAAGCTCTTGGCTTTACCATTCCCCGATCCTGATCGGTCAACTTTTGAAGTGAACTTCCGCCGTTGATCTATTTTGATTAGATCTGATGGTTCTCTCCCTTTTCGGACTTCAGGCTTTATAGGCTCTGGCACAATACCACGTCGGGTCCACACCCATCGGCCCATCACAGAATCTCTTGTCATTTCCAAACTCCGAACTCCGAACTGCCAACCTGCATGTTGTATCTCCACCGTTGATCTATTTTGGTTAGATCCGGTGGTTCCCATGTGTTTCGGGTTGATAACACACCCGTGGGTTAACCGCCTGATAAGGTGGTTTCCCCACCATCTGCCGCTGCTTCGTGTCCTTCGCTTATTGGCATCGGAGCCAAACTCACAATACCTCTTACCACTACTAATGCCACCCGAAAACCCACTCTTGGCTAGAAAACCACCCTTCCGTTGCTTTACCTTCTGCGCTCTTTCATGGGTGGTGACCCTTGATCTGCTCCAATGATCTGTTCCAGTAGTTCTAATTAGTTCAGTTGATGCTGAATCTGATCCTTTGATTGCTGAGGTCCAACGATTGCTCGCGGTGTGTTTTGCTTGGTTCATCGCTATTAAGCTATGGAATGGCGGTCCACACTGGTTCATCTGAATTTCTTTTGAGAAATCCTTGAGTCAAATAGCATCCCTCGTTGGCTTTGATGTCTGCCTCTTTATTTGAGGTGCAGAGAATGTGAAAGAAAGAGGAGGAGGTATAGAAACTCAGCAAGCCCCGTAGCCTCTGGAGAGCATTGTTGAGTGCCGGATTGCTTAGATGCTCATCTGAGTTTATTTCCTTTATCAAGAGTTCTGAATCTCCGAAGACCTGGAGAGCAGTGTGACCATGTTCCTGGGCAATCTGGCAGCCTTTAAGAAGCCCTAGAATTTCAGCCTGGTTGTTGGTGCTCTTTCCTAGTCCCCAGCTGTAGCTATCTATCCGGGAGCAATCCTGAGAGTAGACCACACCACCAGCACCAGAGATCCCTGGGTTACCTTTGGAGGCACCATCGAAGAAAACGGTTACCTTTCCCTGCTTCCTCCACCAGGATTGAAACTCTGTATCTTGTGTTCTGATGCGCCAAGTAGGATTAAATGTGGGTCGAGCAGGAACTTCTTTGCTGACCCTAGCAAGAAGGGTACCCAGCCAGCTTCGCTCTTCAGTTATGAGAGTGTCATCTAACTTACTGGGGTAGTTCCCTAGAGCCTCCATCAGGGTTGCCTTAGCTTTGGCTACCACAGACAAGGGAGAGGACGATACATTGTTAAATATCCAATTATTTCTGGCTAACCAGAGCTTCCAGCAAATGAACTTGGGAATGGAGTGCCAGATCCAATTCCACAGAGAGTTTTCTCTAAGGGCCCTAGGATACCTTTCAGTCCAAGTGGAGAAAAGTTCCACTACAGTGCACTGGATAGGGGCAGGTGCATTTAGACCTTGAAGGACGAGGGCCCATACCAATTGTGCAAAGGTGCAGCTTATGAAGAGATGATTTATGTTTTCGGAAGCCGATCTACACAGAATGCACCAGTGCGGCCCTATAATGCCTCTGTGGGCAAGATTTTCGCCTGTCAGCACTTTCCCGTGAATAAGTAACCAAGTGAAGAAGTTCACCTTGGGCATCCCATAAGTGTCCCATGTGCGTTGCCAAATGGAGGGGTTGAGGACTTGATTTTGTGTGGGTTGCAAGGCAGCAAAGCCAAGCGCAGGGGTATAGACCCCTGTCTTCCCCCATCTCCAGAGATCTGGTGTATGAAGGTTAACTGGTGCCGAGCCCTTCAACTTATCCAAGAGAAGGTGCTTTTGTTGTAGTAAATGTGCTGGCAGATCATGGAAGACCCAATCTTCCCAGTTCCCTTGACTGTCCTAGACAGAAATGGTGGCTAGACTATGCAATCCGTGTTGAGAGAGCCAGTCACAGAGACCAACTAACTCCACTATGTGTTCAAGGGGGGGATTGCCCATGATTTTATCTTGCCACATCATGATATTTGCTCCATTTCCAGGCACCCTGTAGAGCTGGTTTTGGAAGGTGGCAAGCCCTTTTTTGCAGAGGTTCCAGAGCGGCGTGCCTTTGGGAACTCTATCTGCTTGGAGATTTCGCAATGAGACTCCTTTGAGATATTTATTCCGGAGGAGTTGACTGACTGGGTGATGTTTATTGGAGTAGAGATGCCAAAGGATTTTTCCACCTAAAGCGATGTTAGCCAGTCCAGGATCTCTAATCTGGAGACCACCTTCTAGCTTTGTCCTTTTCACTTTGTCCCAACTTACTAAGTGAAATTTATTTTCATTTCCTTTGCCTCCCTGCCATAGGAAGCTTTTGAGCAGCTTTGATATCTGATCTGTGATTGTCTTTGGTGCCAGGAGGTAGGATGCCTGATAGATAGGGAGAAAGGAAAGGACAGACTTTATGAGGATTAACTTGCCAGCGTAGTTAAGCCATTGCCCTTCGCAAGTAGCTACCTTAGTTTTAATATTGTTGATGGCTTCATTCCATAGTGAGGCTCGGTTTTCCCCTAGAGTTAAAGGCAATCCCAAGTATTGAATTTTGTCCCAGGACGCATATCCTTGAAAGTCTAGGATTCTGGCAATTTGGAGTGTGGTTTGCTCCTCTGTGTTCTAGTTGTACACTGCACTTTTTCTTTTATTGATGAGCGCTCCTGAAATGGTGCAGAAGCTCTGCAGGGTCCCATTGAATTCCTTTGCTATTCTAGTGGAAGCTCCTCCCAAGAGAAGAGAATCATTTGCAAACAAGGCATGGTTGATTGGTTCTAGTCCAATCGTTGGTTGGATGCCCGGGAGGGTACCTTTGTTTCTTTCCGCTTTCAGTTTCCTACTCAGGGTGTCTGCCATTATTATGTACAAAAAGGGAGATAGCGGGCATCCTTGCCTTATCCCTCTTGAAGCTTGGAAATATGAGGTAGGTCGGCTGTTGACCAGCGGGGCAATCCATGGTTTGTCAGTGCAAGCCTTGATCAGATTCACAAAAGCTGGGTTGAATCCGAAGGTAAGAAGAACTTTGTAGAGGAATGAAAGTTTTACCTGATCAAAGGCGTTGGTCATATCCAACTTGATCAACATCCCTTGCTCCTTCCTCTGATGACTTGAGTGCATGGTTTCTTGAACAAGTATCACATTATCTAAAATATGTCTTCCTGCTACAAATCCTCCTTGATTGGGAGAAATGAGCTTAGATAGCAGAGGTTTTATTCTGTTTGCAAGCAATTTAGCAAGAATTTTGTAAGAGACATTACAAAGAGAAATGGGTCTAAATCTGTCAAAGGTAGCTGGATTCACTTCTTTGGGTATTAGGGCAAAAAGGTGGATTTGGTACTACCTCCCACTTTAGCCTTTTTCTGAAAAGCCTTTACCATTCTTAGTAGGTCAGCTTTGATGATTTTCTACCATGCTATGTAGAAGTGTGCGGAGAAACCATTGGGCTTGGGGCTTTTTCAGGCTCCATGTCCCAAATTACATTGCTGATTTCTTCCTCAGTGAAGCGTTTCAGAAGATTTGAATTATTCTCCTCGTTGACCAAGGAAGGGGTCTGGGAGAGGAAGTCAATGGAAATCGGCTCATCTCCTGTTCCTTCCTCTGAGTATAACCGTTGAAAGTGAGTTTCAACAACTTTTTTAACTTGGGTGAAACCTTCGGCAACTATCCCATCTGCTGTGATGATTTCTGAGATGTGATTCCGGGAGAGTCTTGCTCTGAACTACCTGTGGACTTTAGCCTCCAGAATTCTTCTTCTTTTATGAAAGAGATGAAAGAGGCAAGTTGTGCTACTTGTTCTTTCTCCAGTTCATGTGTGGTTACATCTTTATCCTCCATCTCCAACTGTAGATCTGCTAACTGTTGGACAGTTTCTTTTCTATGTGTGGTGTGGGTGTTGGGAGGTGTTTTGACCCACTCTTTCAAAGCTGCTTTGGTTGCTTTTATTTTTTTCTCCCAAACGTAATTGGGTGACCCGGTGACCATGGTAGACCTGACCTTGTCAACGACTTCCATGAACCCTTCCTGCTCTATCCACAAGGGGCTGAAACGAAATGGTATGGGCCCCAGGTTTTCTTCCTCGTCTAGTTGTAAGAGGATGGGTTTATGGTCCGAGGTGAGCTTTGGTAGGATTCTCGTTGATACTATTCTCTTATCCATCAAAAGAGTGCTCTGTACAAGGAATCTGTCAAGCCTGGCTGAGATGTGAGCCACCCCTGTTCTATTGTTGGTCCAAGTGTATCTCCCCTTTTTGGGTTTAAGATCAAGAAGGTCCCATTGCTGAATTATGTCCTCCACAAGGGGTAGCAATGGATCTTTTCTATTGTTTCCCCTTCTTTTTTCTCTTGGGTCAAGAACGATGTTTAGATCTCCTGCTATTACAATGTTCATGGGAGAGTAGCATTCTACAAAATCGACAAGTGTTTGCCAGCACTCTTTTTTCTCAAGGTAAAGCATAGGAACATAAAGATTAAACAGGGCGAGAGTGAGCTTACTTGCTTTGTGTCTGAGTTCGGTGTAAATCCAATGTTGAGTCTCGAAGGAGTTCTCCAACTGGAACAGATCTTCCATCCAGACTGTGGCAAGTCCTCTTGAGGTTCCCCTTGCGCTTACAACCATCCTGGCTTTAGTCTTCCAGGTCATTCTACTTAACTCAAGAAGGGCTTCCCCTTCTATTTTTGTCTCTTGGAGCATGAGGATCTCTGGGGTTTCTATTTTCATGAGGTCTTTAACAGCTGCAACCTTTATGTGGTTCCCCAAGCCTCTACAGTTCCAAGAGACTATATGCATTATTTATTTGGGGTGGTGGAGGAGAGGCCTCCCTTTGGTGGCCATGTTCTGGTGTTTTGACTTATGGTCATTTCTAGAGTGGACTGACTTCCTTGCATTTTTTGCCTCTCTGCTTCTTCTTCTCTTGCTTCCTTGAGGGATTTCCTCCCTGCCCTCTTTGAGGGTCTTTCATTTGTCTCCTCTTCCGATGAGCCTGTTAGTTCTAGAGGCTTCTTTCTTATCATGTCTGCATAAGAGTATGGTGGGTTTTCTCTTTCTGGGGAGTCATTTTGGATAGGAGAGGTCCCTGCATTTCCTTCCTCAATTAGTGTGGGGTTTGCCTTCTGTTCTGCATCACTTTCCGTAACAGGGGTTTCCTCCTCTGTGATGAGAGCTACGAAGGAATTTGAAGGATGGTCTGTTTGTGGGAGTGATGCCCCTTCCGGTTGCAATTCTGTAGATGGTTCATTGTTTCTGGCTTGTGCCCCTTTTCCTCTCTATTTGTTGTGCTTCTTTGATGAGGCTATTTTTTGCACTGTTGTCCATTGGTCTCCTTTTGTTTTCTCTACTTCTTCTTCAGCTTTCTTTTTACAGTTTCTTGCAAAGTGCCCGTATCCATGGCAGTGCCTGCACTTGAAGGGCAGTTTTTCGTAGTCCAGTTCTTGCACATGTGACCAATCTACCACTATTAGTTTTATAGCTTCTGGAAGCCTAACGTCCTGATCTACCTCAACGCAGATTCTGGCACAGGAGTATTGTTCCTTCCTGTCTGCTCTGTCAATGTACTTTCCAAGGGTATTTCCAATGATTTCTAAAGTCTTCGAGCTCCAACAGTGCAAGGGTAAATGGGGGAGGCGCACCCAGGCAGGGATAGCCAAGGGCACATCTTGGGCTTCATCAAAGTCCGAGGTCCATTTGTTCAGATAAAGGCCTCGAGGTCCCATGAAGTATGGCCCATTTCTGAAAATGAGATTCCTATCTTCAATGCAGTCAAAAATGAAAACGAAGTAACCCTTACTGACAAAATGACATTTTATTCCTTCTGAGACCAGCAGTCTCCAGTTGCGTTGCACCCACAATTCGATGGCTCTTGGTGATGGCCATAACCCAGTGAACTGGCCGATGAGTCCTCTTTCTGCAATATTCAGGGCAGCACAACAGGGCTCTTCAGCTGGGAGAGCGACGGTGGGATTGTTTCCATCTTCTTGACAAACTTCTGCTGGGAGGCCGAAATTGGGCGCTTGCTACATTCACCCACTAGCTGCTTGAAGGCTAGGAGCTCAGAGGGAAGGGAGGAAGGAGGCTCAGAGCCTCCCTCTGGAGCCATGGCTTAGGGGGGGGATTGCAGGGGGACGGTCGAAGAGGGAGCAGCGACGCGCGCACAATTTTTTTTAAAATTATTTCTTAGTTATTTCATCAATACCATATACATGTGTATATTTACTGTTGGTGAGTTGTGAGATTAAAATGAACAAGGAGCATCTGTGTCCTAAAATTATAATAAGATCTCATCTCGGGGTCATATCAATTCTTAACATGGTTGGATTTTTTGTACTCACCTTCACATATAAGGAGTGTCTTAACAAAAACACTCTATCCCCCATTATTTTAGGCCTGATAGGTAATTTTTTTAATTAATAATATTATTTATTGTTTTTAATATATTTTTGTCTTGAGATATATTAAAATCTTAAAATACACACCTATTTTTGTTTTTGCTATAACTTTTTAGTCCCTAATGAGCAAGTTTCATTGCCTAACCTTTGTTCAAGTCTTAAGATTGATTCCTACTTCTCCAAAAACCAAAGTGGTGCCCATATTCTCACTAAGAATAAATTATAGAAATACAAGGTCATGTGTGGGGGTTCAAGGTGTTGTTTGTGGTTCAAGTTTTCATGTGTGCTCAAGGTGTTATTTGTGGCTGTAGCCAATGTGTGTTCAAGGTATTGTTCATGACCTTTGCCAATGTGTGCTCAAGGTGTTGTTCATGGCTTTAGCCCATCTGTGTTCAAGGTGTTGTTTGTTGGCTTGGCCTATGGTTAGGGATGTTAATGGCTTAGCCTATGGTTAGGGATGTCAATGCCACTAGAAGTTTTTAGCAGTAGGTATGTACCTTAGGGTCGTGGAAACACTATACACGTCTACTTTTTACCCTTCTTTTCAATGTACACAAATCTATTGTAGATGAAACTATATACACATATAAGTTGACTATGCAGATTAGTTTAAGTGTAACTTTTATTACTATAAACTATTGATGAAATCTATATTTCTTTATTGTTTTATACTTTAATTTAGCTATATTTAAACTAAGTTGCAGGTACTCGCTACTATGTAGACAATAACACTTGTTTTTCTTGTAATAATAATATTATGGACGAACAATATTAACTTTATTGACTTCTTTCAATTTTTCTTTATTTAGGTTTTATTTGACTCTCTTTTTATATTTAACCTCTCTTTTTATGTTTCACCTCTCTTTTTATTTATTTATAATAATTTATTTATTTAATCTTAGTTTTGGACCCTAGTCCCTTATTGTATGTATGATCTATTAAATATCTATATAATTATAACAATTATATATCTATTTAATTTATTGTTATTAAAGCATTATTTATTGGCCCAAGAGACTCTCTACAACCCAGTATAGGGGTAAATGTGTAGGCATAAATGTTTAACATTTAACATTAATATGTCGACGCAATTAAAAAATAGTAAAATGTTAAAAGTATTATATAGCTAAGTATGGTGGAGATGTTCTAGTGTAAACTTTTAAATCTTGGCTCAATTAATAATAAAAATAATATAATTCAATTTGTTATATTGTAATTTTGTTTTGCAGGGCAACTTAACCCTCCAACTCAAGTTAGAAATTATGATATGGGAAAAATTTCATAATTAATTATAAGGCTCAATTAATAATAAAAAGTTAAAAATAATAAAAGTAATAAAAATAATATAATTCAATTTGTTATATTGTAATTTTGTTTTGCAGGCCAACTTAGCCCTCTAACTCAAGTTAGAAACTATGTTATGAGAAAAATTTCATAAATAATTATAAGTTACATTTGTCAATGTCTTGCTTTGGTGCTGACTAATAAATTGTGACGTGAAGTGGATAAGTAGAGGAAACTACATAAAATTTTGGTGGTTAGTAACCACTAGTATGTCTACACATTAATAATTTTACGCCTATGTAAGTGTTGAAAAAAACATAAATAATTGTGGGAAGTAACTCCTGTAAGTATATTTTTTACATCTTATTCCTATCCTTTTTTTATGCAAAGACTTGCTTAAATTATGAAGGGAGGTAAATGATGGTAGATATGTTATTTACTTGAGTATAAGTTATTTTCAAGTATTTTATTTTTGGATGGTTTTCTCGCAAATTTTAACAATAAAAAATCACTACACAAATATCTAAAAATAATGCATGAATATTGCAACAATATCCATAAATTATGACATAAAATAGGTAAGGCAATTATCCACATGGAATTATATTGTGTAAAGGTTGTAATAATACCTTCAAGTTATGGTCCAATCAGATGTTTGAAAAACAATTTTTTTAATAATATTGAAAAATAAATATTTATTTTTCCAAGTTAAACATTATAACTTGCATTGGTCAATGCTAAACTAATAGTGATCAATACGCAAGTCCTTCCTTGGCAAGGATTAATAATGATAACATAACCATTTAATTAATAAGCACATAAAAACTTAATACTTACATTAAACTTACGATATAACAAGTTTTTTAATCATGGATATCCACCCGCTTTTACCATAGATATTATTAACTTGTAAATAGGTTTTGTTACAATACCATGGCTTATCAATACCACATGCCAAAAAACCATAGCTCATTTCGCAATATTTTAGACATTACAAATAACATTGACTATATATAAAGTGAAAATTCTCCATCATATGGATGGGAGAGAGGGGTGGGGGTGGAGAAGGGGAGAGGGAGGGAGATAGTGATAGAGGTAGAGAATGGAGAGAGAGAGAGAGGAATGAAGAGAGAGAGGAGGGGAGGGAAAGAAGAGAGGGAGAGAAGAACAAAGACATAGAGGGATAAAGGTAGAGATAAAGAGAGAGCTACAATGGAGAGATGGAGAGAGAGGGAATGACAAGGGAGAGAAGAGAGGAGGGAAGACAAAGAGAAGGAAAGGAGAGAGAGAGGGATGCATAAATATGGAGGGGGGAGAGAGCGGTAGAGAGAGAAGGAGAGAGGGAGGGAGAGAGTAGAGCAAGAAGGAAGAGAGAGAGAGAGGGAGGCATAAAGATGGAGGGGGGAGAGAGCAGTAGAGAGAGAAGGAGAGAGGGAGGGAGAGAGTAGAGCAAGAAGGAAGAGAGAGAGAGGGAGGGAGAGAGTAGAGCAAGAAGGAAGAGAGAGAGAGGGAGGGAGAGAGTAGAGCAAGAAGGAAGATAAAGAGAGGGAGGGAGAGATAGATTCGGCCTAGATATGGGATGCGTGTATATAAAAACCAACCTAGATCCATCTAAACCTCGAATCTATCAAGCGTCAAGAGGGATCAAATATTTTTTCACTTTAAAAAAGGTTTATATCTAAGAGATTTGATCCCTCTCAATGCATGATAGATCCAGGGTTAAGATGGATATAGGCTGGTTTAGTCCTAAATTTACTTTGAATTACTATAATTATTTATATTTATTGAACCTTTTTTTTTCCGAGGAAAAAATCAAAACTTTTTATTAAGAACTATAAAAAGTTTTACAAGCTATAAGGTCTTAAGCCATCACTGGTGGCTCAGATAGTTGCTGTTCTGCTCAACAATAAGGAGCTTTTCTGCTGATCGTTGGAGATTGGAACCTGTACAATCTTCCTCCCTATGGAGGCAACATGTAAAAACATGGAGAAAGCAAAGAAAACGTAACCTGGGGTCTCCTTCAAAACGGAAGGAAAACAACCCCATACAACAAAAAATATATATAAGTTTTACAGCCCGGGAATGATACCATATGAAAGTAAATGTCTGAAACGGTATGCTGTGGAAAAAAAAAGTGTACAGAAAACTAAGTAAAGTAATAACTGGAAAGTACATATATATACAGAACTGTATATAACCGCTACAAAACTGCTGTCAAAAAAGAGGAAGAACGACTGATGTCAAAGAGACTATGCATAAGGAGCCATATTTGATATGACTGACTGCCCCTGACAGATCTCCTCTATGGTCCAGCTGCCCATATCCTGTTGTAAACCAGCCTTAGATAGCTGGTCTGCTTCCTCATTCTTGTCCCTGTAAATGTGGCAGATAGAAAAAACATTAAAAGATGCCTTTAATAAAGAAATTTCTTCAACAAGAGTCCTCAAAATCTGATTTTGACAAGATGCCTTTCCATTGACCCAATTTATGACATTTAGAGAATCCCCAAAAATCTGGATAGTGTTTATGTTTTTGTGAAGAAGCCAGCATAAGAGGTAGCGCAGAGCAGATAATTCAGCATAGTTATTAGTGCCTGTACCCAACCCAACTGAAGCTTTCAATGAGTGTTCCGGATTGATATGAATACACAGGCCAGCTCCAGCCCTATTGTTTTGAGAGGCCCCATCAAAGAAGCCACATGGTATGCCTTCCTGAATGTTGATTTGTTTTTGTTTTGGTTTAGGATTTTTAGACTCAGGGGGCGGTAATGCAGTGTATATGGCAGCTATGTTAATGGCAATGACAGTAGAAGGGGTGTCCTTGTCTTGGAATATACTTTTATTTCTGGCAAGCCAAATTCCCCAGCAAAAGATCAGAGGCAAATTTCTCAGGTTTCCCTCCGAATAGTCTTGCCACCATTTCCTCCAAGCAGTCTCCATTGTATCATGCCCCCACTGGGCTTTTATCTTGAGCAAAACAGTGACCTCCTCCCAAATCTGTCTTGAGACAGCACAAGTTATGAAAAGATGATTTATGGATTCATCTTCAGACTTGCACAGGGGACATCTACCTGGCCCAACTAAGAACCTTGCCTGTAAAATTTCCCAAGTTGGGACCTTCCTTTTTAAGATACACCAGTGGAAAAGCCTGGCCTTTGCTGGACTTTTGAGTACCCAAATATTTTTGACCCACCAATCCGGAACTCCCCAGCCTTTCTGTCCCATTAAGAAGAGGTAACCATCTTTTGGAGAGTATTCCCCTAATTTACTCTGAGCCCACATTAAGCAATCAGGTTCATCTTTTATCCTGACATTTGAGCGTTGTAATTCTTTGATGTATCCCTCCCACTCAGCCTTCCATCTAGCATTTATCCCCAGATCTACATCATCCTTCCAAGCCTGTCCCCAGATAGTAGACTGTCCGACCTTCTCCACCTGATTTAAAGTTGTAATACCTTTACTATCCAAGTGTCTGAGTATCCCTGGTGATAAGGCAAAATCCTCATTGCATCCTACCCATGGATCTCTGCCAATCCTGACCTGTCTTCCATCTCCAACTTTCCAAGCTAATCCTTGTTCGATCACTGAAAAGGCTTCCACCGTGGCCTTCCAAATGGCAGATATATTACTTATCTTCTTATTTTGACTCCGAATCCAGTCTTCCATAGGTATGGGATCAATGTACTTCCTTTTCACCACTCTAGTCCATAGATTTTCCATAGTTATTAGCCTCCAGCCAGATTTTGCAGCTAAAGAGAGACTAAACTCGGGGAGTCTCTTGATTCCCCATCCTCGCCATTCTTTTGGTCTGGCCACTTTGTCCCAGGCTACCCAAGGTAAAACTGAGGACTCCTTTGAACCGGCCCATAAGAATCTACAACATATTCTCCTGATTTTCTCCAGCACACCTTTGGGAATCCAAGTCAGGGCGGCCCAATAGACCGGTATGGCTAGAAGAACTGATTTAATAAGAGTCAGTCTCCCAGCTCTGGATAACCATCTAAAGCTCCAATGTGATATTCTGGTTTCAATTTTAGCAATGAGCCAATTCCAGTCCTCTTTTTTGTAGCCTGCTGGCTTTAACCAGAAACCCAAGTATTTGAAAGGAATATCCAGGGGCTGTATGGGAAAAGGGAATAAATTTGCCAGACTATTCCTTTCTCTTCTTTCAAAATCTGCCACACATGCTTGGGACTTTCTTGAGTTTATCTGCATTCCAGTGGCTTTTAAAAAAAGATCAAAAATGCATTTTAACTCCTTTAGTTCATTGGAGGAGCCATTAGTGAAAATCAAAATGTCATCAACAAAAAGAAGGTGAGTGATGAAGAGATTGATTGCTACCTCGATACCCTTTACCTTCTCCGCTCTTTTGGCTTTATGAATCAATCTACTTAGCCCTTCTGCCACAAGAAGAAACAGAAGAGGTGACAGAGGGCAACCTTGCCTGAGTCCTCTCTGACTGTTGAAAAAAGAGGATGCTGCACCGTTTACCAGAACTGCAAAGCTGACATTTGTGATGCACCCCATGATCCAGCTAACAAAGGAGTAGCTGAAGCCTAGATGTGTCAACAACATCCGCAAATAGAGCCAGCTGATCCGATCATATGCTTTTGATAAGTCAATTTTGAGCACAGCCCCTTTCTTTTTCTTCAATCTGATACTATGTATAACTTCCTGGGCTACACCAATGGCTTCATGTATTTGTCTTCCATCCAGAAAGCCAAATTGTTCCATCGATATATTTTGTGACAGGATAGGAGCTAATCTGAGGGCAATAACCTTTGCAATAATCTTGTAGATGCAGTTACACAAAGATATTGGTCTGAAGTCTTCAAAACTTTCCGGATCCTCCTTCTTCGGTATAAGAGCAATAAAAGTTGAGTTGAAAGGTCTATAGACTTCACCTTTCTGTCTCGACTCTTCAACTACTTCAGTAATTTCGGATCCAACTTGGTCATAAAAATGGAGAAACAGTTCTATAGTCCAGCCATCTGGGCCTGGGCTCTTATCCTTGCCCATGAGCTTCATAGCTGCTTCAACCTCCTCCTTTGTGACCGGGAATGACAGATCTTCTGCTTCATCAACCTCAATGAACCTAGGAAAGCTTTGCACCATTTGGAAAACTTCTGCAATAGTAGCCTCCCCCGAATCAGAGAAAATATTCTGAAAATGTCTTTTTCCTAACCCAGAAAGCTCTGGGAAGGAATTGACAACCCTCCCTTCTTCGTCTTTAAGATGCCAGATAGTATTTGCAGCTTTCCTACCTTTTGCAAAGTTATGAAAAAACCTAGTATTCTCATCCCCAGATTTTAACCATATTGCCCTACTTTTTATCCTCCATTCTTCTTCCTTTTCCAAAAGAATTTTATTTTGCTGCTTCTCCAGATGGAGGATTCTATCTTTGGAGGACTGTGAATAATATCCATCTACCTCCATACTTTCCAACTGCGCCAGTTCCTCCCTAATTTTAACCATCTCCTCATTTTGTTTCAGTTTTCTTTCCTTTGCCCAGGAGATTGTGGCTTTCTTCAGTCTTTTAAGGTTCTCCATAAACAAAAAACCTTTGTCCTCATCTGTATTATGAGTAGGGTGGATCCATGTAGCATTAAACAGATTGCAGAATGAGGGGTCTTGGAGCCAAGCAGGATTGAACTTAAAAGGGGCAGGAGGTTTGGGAGGAGGGAGGGAAAGGTCTAGAAAAACAGGGAAATGGTCCGAGTTCCCTCTTTCCTCAACCCACTGTCTGAGCATTGGAATTCTGTTAAGCAAAGACTCAGCTACCAAGAAACGGTCAAGTCTTTTTGCAATGCGGTCTTCGCCAATTCTTCTGTTTCTCCAAGAAGGCTTTAGTTTGATCGGAGATGGATCTGTAAAATTATTGTCCGAGATGAGGTTAAGGAAGAAATCTGTAAGAGGGTCTTCTCTAGCAGATGGTCCCCAAGCTTCAGCTCTGCCTATGGAAAAATTTAAATCACCACCCATAATCAACGATGGTGTCTTCATCACAGATTTCGACATCAGGTCTTCCCAAAAAGGTTCCCTGCCCTGACAGGGCCCATAAACATTTACTAAAGAGATAGGAAAAGAGAAATCAGGGGAGATAACCTCCATGCCCATAACATTTTTCATCCCCCATTGGTTTAAGAATTTTACTCGACCTTCTTTGATTCCAATAGCTATGCCTCCCGAATGACCAGTGGAGTCTACAGCAGAAAAGATCCACCCAGGCAGAAGGGAATTTAGCATGGCTTCAATCTCTAGGGCCCTCCCCAAAGTTTCTTGCAGGAAGATAACATCTAGATTAGAGTTATTTAGCCACTCTTTCAAGGCCAGTTTTTTAGGTTTGCTGGCCAAACCTCTGCAATTCCAGGAAGTCAAGATCATTTTATAACACTCTCAGGGGGATGGGCTGCTCTAAGAACCCCCGGAATAGAGTATTGTTTACCATCTGCAACATCAAGCTTAGCTTTAAGTTTAGCTTTGGACATATCCGATTTCCTACCTCTCTTATTTTTAGGGCAAACTTGAGAAGAGGTCTGTCCCAATCCACCTAAAGTCCCTGGGTCACTATGTTTCCCTCCCATAGATCTCAGGTTATATGGGCAGGATGATCGGGGAGCTGAATGTGAGAGGGGAGGCCAATGATCTTCACAGTTTAAGTCCAGAGCTGGTAATGCATCAGCAATAGTGTCTACATTTGGGGATATTGAAATATGACCAATAATTTCATCAACATTATATTCTGGTACAAGACAATTTGGTAACGTAACATGTGAAGGAACAGTAACATGCTCGGGAAAAACTTGAGAGGAGGAAGGAAACCCTGACATACCCTTTTCTTCGTCTTCGCGATGATCTTGATTTACCGGATCTGTCTTGACTAGCTCCTCCACGATCTCCACTTCTTTGTCAAGTTCCTCCACAGCTACCGCCGGGCAGTTAATGCTTTCCGGGCCTTCCTCATGATTCGAAACAGCTTCGCCCGCAGAGACCTTAACCGTCTCCTTTGCCTCCATATCCCCTGCTCCTTGCATCTCTGGAATTTCATTTTCCATGGGCATCTGAACAGGGGTTTGTACATTTCCTTTGTTCGCTGAAGACCGCCGGAAATGTCGCCTTCTTCTCAGCTGAGGGCAGTCTTTTGCCAAGTGCCCATACTCATGACAGAGATGGCATCTGAACGACAGATATTCATAGTCTAATATCTGCTCAAATACGTAATCCTTATACTGGAGATTTATTTTTTGCGCCAAGCCTCTGCTCGGGTTAAGGAGAGCCAGGATACGCGCCATCGTTCTATCCTTTGTTTTCAAGAAAGTCATATCTGCCTCCAAATACACCCCCAGCCTATTACCAATGGATTTAAACACTTCTTCAGTCCACAGGAAGGAAGGTAAGCCCGGGACTCGTACCCACACAGGGAACTCATCCGTTCTCTCCTTGAAAGCATCAAACATGGGAGTCCATTTCTTTAACAGTATAGGAATGTTCCCAATATGCCAATTGCGCTGAAAAACCCATTCTGCCGAATCTTTATCTACAAAACTGAGCTTAAACCAACCCTTCCCTAGAACTTGGGCTTCAAACTGTATCGGTCTGTCCGACACGAAACAAGACTCACCCCATACTTGCAAGAATTCAGAAGAGTATTTCTTACCTCGTGCTCTGCCGACCAAGGTGCAATCTGCAACAGCTAGGGTTTCTTCGATAGACACCTCCATCCCAAGGACCAAATTGCCTTCAATCTCCTGAGATCCAATGGGTCTTTGCGGTTTCCTCTTCGCCCCTTTGTAGCTTAAATCTTCCACCGGAGAACCATAACCCCTTCGACCATCATTTCTTTCTGTATTTGCCTGCGAGATGCCCCCAATAAGTTCTATCTCCGGCTGCGCCATGTTCTGACTTGCCAATCCAGCTTCATAGTTCCCTGAGGGAGAAAAGCCCTTTGCCAATCCATCAGAGCCTGCTCGCTCCCCAACAGGAAGTTCTCCGGAGCCGATTGCAGAAGGCCCTTTTAAGGAGAGGGATTCCCTTGGCAGAGAAACCCTAGAAATCGATGGAAGACCCCCAGAGGCCCTTGTCAGACTGTTACCTGCGGAAAGCCCTAATTTAGATAGATCTTCAAACCCCTTGGAAGGCGGAAAACGCGGTGATGCTTCTATACCCTTTGGGTCTATGGGCAACCCTTCCTCTTCTGCTCCTCTGGGAACTAAATCGTTGCCAACCTGCTTGGAAATGGCCGCTATGCCAGTATTATGGGCCGCATTGCTTGCATCTTTGTCAACTAAACGGAACAATGGAGTATCAAACTGATTTATCTCTTCCAGCCTAGACAGTTCGTAAGCCCCGAAGTAATGCTCCACATTCTGGGCGTTGGTATCCTTCCCCCACATGGACAGGATGTCCTCTAATGCTGGGTCCAGATCTACTAATTCTGCGGGGTTAACCATAGTTACTACCCGTTCCCAGTAAAAGCAACAGTCGGTGGTCAATGGAGGTAGCCTTCACGGTTCTTGTGGAGGATAACGTAAAAATGCGAATAAACAGACTGTAAAAAACGGTGTTGAGATAAATCATGAAAAGACAAAAAGACCTGGCCCGACACCATCTTTTACCTCCATCTGCCAGTCAACTAAAAACCCGTGCCGGCAGCTGTTCGTTAGACCCACTGACCTGCTCTATCTACCCATGGCCCTTGCGGGGTTCCGACCTGTTTCCTGGTTTTGAAACCCTAACCAGTGCCCTTTATTGAACCTTTTATCTATATATGTTTTTTATTTATTTATAATAAAGTATTATTTAGTTATTTATTTCTAATTTTATTTATCCCTAGTTCCCTTATTATAATTATATATACATATATAGATAATTATAATTTTTATTTAATTTATTTATAATAAAGTATTATTTATTTATTTAGTTCTAAATTGATTTTGTATTATTATAATTATTGATTTTTATATTATTTACTATTATTAAATGTTTTATATGACTTATTTTATTTATAATAATATTTTTAATCTTAATTTTCGCCCCTAATTCTCTTATTATATATATAAATAATTAGAATTGTTATTTTATTTATAATAAAATATTAATTATTTATTTATTCCTAATTTTATTTACCTCCCAATGTTCTTATTATAATTCTTATTTATTTTGATTTATTATAATTATTTGTACTTATTTTATGTATTATTGTTATCTTTTTAGTGGTTGATATCATCATCATCATTATTTCTCTAACGATTAGTTTCTTTGTTGTTTGACTTTTGACCTAGCTCTTAGACTTTTGACCTAGCTTCTTCCCCCCCTTTTTTATACCCTTGTTGGTTCAAAATATCTTCATCTAAACCGTCTTGATGATGAACCACATTGGTTCATTTGAAACATGTCGACAATTAATTCAGTTATGTGATGAATCTGGAAGACAATTATCTAAACATTTTTTACTTTTGTGGGGTGATTTATATTAGTTGCAAAAACATGAATTACATCGAGGACTAGAATGAGTAACTTCGATCTCTCATAGGGGAGAATATACCATAACAAAAAATATACTCTCTTAAGAGACAAGAGAGACAACTAAAAACTAATAGCAACAACATAAACCAAGATAATATATAGATAATGACCTAGTTGGCCTCGACCAAAAATTGTTGGAAAGATGTAATCATAAACCAAAATCATGTCAAAGTCAAGCAATGGGGTTTGAATCTGAGCCTATCATGGGGATAGGAGTTGCGAGATCCGTTGGAGGTCCATGAGCTATCAAGGGGATGTCAAGATGGTGTTTTATCTTCTCCAGCCTGCAGTCAATCCTCTCCAACTTGCTATCAAAATCCCTCAGATGCCCATGCATGTGATCTAGAGATTGGATCAGGTCCATTCAAGACTCTTGGTGGTTTAAGAGAGTTTTCCCCAGAAGGAACTTTGTTTTCCAATATAAATCAACAGTATGCATGTATTGGTTAAATCTTCCCATCATATGTCCTCTATCAGGGATCCAATCTGCCCACTCAGCAAGGAATTCAGTATCTAAGAGGGAAGTCATGTATGAAAAGGCAGGGCAATTCCTCCTGAACATGGGTTGGAGTGTGCTCCTGATACCATGCCATGAAGTATTCAAATTAGTGATGTAAATAAGTATGTCCTCTGCAGGCTCGCTCTTGATAATAGGTGGCCCCTCTTCTAACTTTGTCCCTTTATCAAGGCATGGCGAGAGCGACACCTAGAAACTCACAAGTAGGCCATGGTATACCCTAGAAAAGATGAACCCCACCCCCCCCCAACATGGAGCCACCTCACATTGAAATAACCAAATGCTAAAAAAGATGAATACATAGATATTATGTCTACATGGAAGTTTTTCTATTTAGGACTTTATTCACCAAAATACTAATAACATACCAACCCTTGCTAACTCCCAAACACAAAAAACATAGAGATTGAACCACCACCAAAGAATCAAGGCTTGCACCGAAAAAATAACTTGAGACAAAGTAAAATCCTGCCACCAACATGGGTTGGTGATAGAAATCTAGTGGTCCAGCAGAAACCCTTTGAACCCCAAGAAAATTGGCACTATCGGCTTCCAAAGGGACACACCACCCAGAGAAGGCTCCCTAGAGACTCAAGGATACTGATAATATGAGCAAGAAAAAACTAGCACCCTGAAAAACCACCCCAGACCATACCAAGACAAGATGAAGGTTCCCTCAACCTCCACAAACCTTGCCAGTACCTAGCCATAAGGAGATGAATGTCAAAAATAAAGATACCACCCTCCATAATACTCCAACTAAGAAATGATAGTGAAACTAAAATTATTATGTGAAATAAAAAGCAACAAACACAACCAAAAAAAGGAACCAAAATTGAGGAGAGTTATCACCTAGTGATAGAAGTAGGACATTCTGCCTTCGATGCCTAAAGAGAGGGTAAAAAACAACAATAGTTCCTCCTTTGTAACGCCAATCCTGTTGACTAATCGAGTTCTAGATTCAAAATGTCGATTAATATGATGGATATTACTGTGAATCAATTTCCAATTCTGCAATCTAACAATAATACCAACCAAAAGAACCCCCAAATAATAATTCCCCCTTTGTCTTTTGTAAGCTAGGTAGTTTTCAATTCAGCTCGGTAAAGTGGCAATTGCAATAATCACTGCGCCATCCTAAAATAGTACTTTACTTTGTCATAGGACAAGGCTAAGAACCCAAGAAAGGTGCCCACTACTGGGCATACTACAAGGTGGCGAGAACCTCTAATCGGAATTTTTTCTCTTCAATGCGCTCTCCCTAACCCCTTACATTTTGATGCTCTCCATCTACATGGAGTTGTCTCACTGCAATCTAAAATTCCCCTCCCATGTTTTGAGCTACAAAGATGAACAAGTGATTTAATAGTACCAGACACTCCATTATGACTACCCTCCTTGAACGCTTTGTGTCATTGATATGTGCACTACATCGTCCTCTCATCTGTCCATATGAGTGTGGGATTAATGCCATTAGGTTACACTTGTTTGGGGTGTTATGCCATGTACCTTGGCTCATTGGCCAGGTGGGGTAGTGGCAACTCACCCCCCTCATCTCAAAAGTCACCCCATCCGGGGTTAGGAAATATTTTTTAAACCATCTGTCAGCATGCCCCCTTTAGGGGATATTCATGTAGAATATTCCAAGCTGACACAATAGGATGATAATATTCTATGCAACCATAGTTTTCTAATATATCCACAACTCTATTAACTATTCGTCTTATGTGGAGTAGGATAAGAACTAAATTGTTAGAGAATTGGAATGGTAAAACCTTGTGACTGCCAACTACCTATGGTGTTGATCAGGTGCTCAGAATTATGCTCAAAAAACAAAGTATCAGAATCTCGTCAAACTCAGCTTCAGATTGAAGATCTCTTCATTCTGAATCCAACGGTGTGAATGACACTCAAATTCGAGTTCGTATGCGAAAGATAGAGCAAGTCAAAGTTCAAGCTTGACTTGTCTATGTGGCAGGATTGGATGACATGGCAAGGGTCCCAGTGAATGGGGAAGCGCCAAATGGTATGTTGCCTCTAGGTCCCGCATATCGTATATCAGAAAAAAGAGGCACAGGTTAAGAGTCGACCCCCGCAAATCGTACCAAACACCCTGCTGTTATGTTGTTACCATCGATAAAGTTTTGATTGCAATAACGCTTCAAATGAGGAAAATAGAATTGAGTTGTTCCATATCAGAGTTATTTCCAAACACATCAAGATTGATACACTGTTTGATAATGGATTTCAGGAAAATTTAATTTCTGCGGATTTGGTCAAGAAATTGAATTTGGAAACTGTGCCTCTTCATAAAACGTATCCGTTGGGTTGGATAACCAAGGATGCCAATTTGCAAGTCACACGAAAATGCATTTTCAGGTTTGCAATCACTGCAAATTTCATTGATGAAGTCAAATTAGACATTGTGCCATTGGATATTTCCGGGATTGTGTTGGGAAGCCTATATCTGTATGACAGGAAAGCTGTTTTCCACCGATTTGAGAACAAATATCATTTGTTCAAAGACGGAGTGGAGTATATTGTGAGAGACCAATACAGAAAGCTTAGTCTGTCTTTAGCAAGCGCAGGGGAAATGAAGCGACTGCTCAATTCCAAAAAGAGTCTTGTGCTCCTTATGATCAAGCAGAAGAATGACACAGAGCAAGAATCCTTTGTAGGCTGTGATATGAAGCTGGAAGATGAATTGGTTGATGTGGTTAATCAATATGGAGACATGTTTCAAGAACCAAAAAGATTGCCACCAAAAAGAGGAATTCAATATGAAATTCAGCGATAGTAGGACTGTCCACTCCCAAACATCGGTATGTATCGAATGTCAATTCTGGAAAGTTTATAAATTAATAAACAAGTCCAGGAATTGTTGGATAAAGGTGTAATTCGTCCCTCGAATTTTCCATGTGGTTTACCAATTATATTAGTACCCAAGAAAGATGGAACTTGATGCATGTGTGTAGATTATCGATCTTTGAATAAGATTACAATAAAGAATCGATATCCACTACCCATAATAAATGATTTGCTAGATCAATTGAAAAATGCAAAATATTTCACTAAATTAGAATTGAGAAGTGGATATCATCAAGTAAGAATAATTGAGGAGGATATTTGGAACACTACTTTTAAAACTAAACAAGGATTGTTTGAGTGGCTGGTTATGCCTTTCGGTCTTTGCAATCCTCCAGCTACATTCATGAGAGTTATGAATGATGTTTTAAGATCATTTCTTGATGAGTTTATAATTGTCTATTTAGATGATATTTTGATATTCAACAAATCATGAGAAGAGCATGTCAAGCATGTGAGGAAAGTTTTGGATATCGTGAGAAAAGAACAATTATTTATGAAGATGTTTAAATGTGAATTCAGGAAAAATTCTTTAGTGTACTTGGGCCACATAGTTGGAGGAGGTGAGATGAGGATTGAACCCTCTAAAGTTTTGGTCATTGTGAATTGGCCAATACCCAAATCAGTCACAAAAGTAAGGAGTTTTCTGGGAGCAGCGGAATAATGGAGGAAGTTTATTGCTAACTTCTCTTCCATACCAACTCCACTACATGATTTGACCAACGTGAAGGTTGTCTTCCAGTGGGGAGGCAAACAACAAAAAGTATTCAATGCTTTGAAACAAAATATCAGTTCAACCCTAGTTTTATCATTGCCAGACTTGAAACAACCCTTTGAAATACAAACAGATGCAAGTGACTAAAAACATGAGTGCAGTTCTTTTACATCATGGTAAGCCCATTTCATTTCATTATGAGATTTTTAATGGTGCTGTTATTAATTATCCTATTATGATAAAGAGATTTATGCATTGGTACAAAGTGTGAAGAGATGGAAGCATTACTTGATGGGAAAAGAAACCATTATTCACACCGATCATCAGCCTCTGCAATATCTACAATCTCAAACTAAATTGCATCAGTCAAGGCACTTTTGTTGGATGGGATTTTTATAGCAATTCCACTTGGTAATCAGGTACAAGAAAGGTATTTCTAACAGAGTTGCTAATATGCTTTCTAGACCAATTATTAATGTAGCCATTCTACTCAAGAACCATTCTGTTATGCTTGAAAGTAATGTTGAACAATACGTACAAGATGCTAACTTTCAAGAGTTATATTTAAAATTTTGTCAAGGCCACCAAGTTGAGGAATTAGACTATCATGTACATGATAATCTGTTGTATCATTTGGGAAAACTTTGTGTTCCACATGGAGAGAGAGTAAATGTCACAAGGGAAGTGCACACTTCTCTTATTGCTGGACATTTCGGTGTAAGTAAAACAATGGAAAATCTTCAGAGGTATCTCTATTGGCCTCGTATGCTTGAAAGTGTGTCACGTTTTATCAGAGGTTGTTTATTGTGTGTAGTTAGTAAGCCTAGTAATAGGAACTAGGATTGTACACACCGCTTCCAGTGCCTTCACGACAATGGGAAAGTGTTTCCATGGATTTTGTAGGAGGTCTTCCTTTATCAAGGAAAAGTCATGATTATTTTATGTAGTTGTGTATATGTTTAGCAAGATGTGCATATTAATGCCTCGTAAAAAGCAAATTACAACTGAACAAACAACTTAACTTTTCTTTCAAAATGTATGGGTTCATTTTGGATTACCTACTTCTATTGTAAGTGATCATGATTCTCAATTTGTTGGGACTTTTTGGTCAAGTTTATGGAACTTGATGGACACCAAGTTGAAGAAAAGTACAACCTTTCATCCACAAACAGATGGTCAAACTAAAGTGGTTAACAAGACAATTATTCATTTTCTAAGAGGATATTGCAACAAACATCCTAAGTCGTGGTATGAATAGTTGCATTATATTCAACATGCTTACAACCGAGCAAAACACTCTTCTACTCTAACTTCGCCTTTTGAAGCATGTCTTGGTTATTTGCCTAAATCACCTTTGGATTTCATCTTTGAGAAATATGTAGTTGTAGATGGACATAGTGACATAGATAGAGCAAATAAATTCATTGAGCAAATTTAGTTGATTCACCAAACAGTTCAAGAACAACTAGAAAAGAGTCAAGGCAAGTATAAGGCAAGGCATGATAAGCATCGTGTGGATCATCAGTTTCAAGTAGGTGATGAAGTTTGGCTATAATTAGCAAGGAAAAGCTTCAAGGTGAAGGTAAAAAGTTGAAACCAATTCATTATGGTCCATTTAAAATTCTGGAAAATATTGGTAATAATGCTTTCAAGATTGATTTGCCTTCATATATGAAAATCTATTCCATTGTTAATGTTGAAAATTTGAGATTGTATGCACCTCCTTTGATTGAAGATCAAGGGCAGAATGTTCAAATTCCATCTACTGAAGACTTTTCTCTAGAATTCCTTGATGTGCTTCAACAAGACAATATACTTGATAGAAGGACAAGGACAACTAAAAGGGGAAGTATTGATTATCTTCGGGTGGGTCTCAAAGGTACACATCCATCAAAGGCCAAATGGATTTAAGTGGGGAAGGTGAGGGAGCAATACCGTCATCTGTTTAATAAATGAATATAAATATTTTGGGGTCCAAAATGCTTCCAATGGGGAGGAGTGATCAGGTGCTCAGAATTATGCTAAAAAACAAAGTGTCAGAATATTGTCAAAGTTAGCTTCGGATTGAAGGGCTGATCATTTTGAATCCAATGGTGTGAACAACACTCAAATCCGAGTTTGTATGCAGAAGATAGAGCAAGTGAAAGTTCAAGTTTGACTTGTCTATGTGGAAGGATTGGATGGCATGGCACAGGTCCCATCGAATGGGGAAGCGCCAAGTGGCAAGTTGCCACGAGGTCTCGCATATCGCATATCGGAGAAAAAAGAGGCGTAGGTTAAGAATCGGCCCCCGCAAATCGTACCGAACACCTTGCTGTTATGTTGTTACTACCGACAAAGTTATGATTGCGATAAGACTGTTGGATGTGATACTTTTATGTGTTACAGTTTAACGTCCCAGCGGGTCCATCATATCACACTAGTTATATACCCACAACCGATTGCTGATTGTGAAAAGACCCAGATGCTGGAATTTTATATATCATAGTTTAATACCCCGCCGAGTCCGCAATACCGCAATCGCAGTGTTCCCATGTTAACATGACCTTCAGCCGTTGAAATTCACCGATTGCGATGAGTGGGAGGTTCCCGAAGCGGTATTATATATGTTGTAGTTAATTGTCCCCAACAGATCTGAAATACCACAATCACAACATTTTGCTGTGTTGGGAGCTCGTAGAATTTTCCGATTGCGATTTGGACACGACAGACAGGATATAGCTCATTGAACGGCGAATTTCTCGCTCCATTAGCAGATTTTGGAGCGGAAGTGGGGTTTTTGGTCAGTTTTGGAGCATTTTGTGGAACAAATAGTGGAAGAACTGGGAAGTCATAACTTCTTTAGTTCTTATCTAACTTTAGTGCAATGAAAAACCATTCAACTAATGGAGGAGGATGGATAGATCATACCTTAGCATCCACAGAGGCTAGTGTAGTCCGTAGGCCCATTTGAGGAGTTAGAAACCATGCTCCAATTTGGAGATCTTGTTCCAAGCCCTTCGATATGATCCCCTACACACATGCACCACCAAAAAAAACAACGTTTTCCTCCACAAAAGGAGATTTAGCATGCGCCAAAAGTTAAAACATTAAATAGATAATATTCCAACGTATATGAACATAAAATAGGGAGAGAATTCACTTTTCCATTCATAAATAAAAATAGTACATAAAAATATTATACCTTAATTAACATGCATGTTCTCCTTTGGTCCTTGGATCTCCTCTTTCGTTGACTCATAGGCAGAATGGGCTCATCTCACATGAAAGAGAACAAAATTCTAGCGACATTCCACTGTCATAATTGAGTTATCTCTCTCTAATTCTCTCCCCTCACCCTTGAGAGGATCTCACTAAATAGGCCTTTCCTAGATCTAGAAGGATGTATCAAGACACTTAGGGCCACAAGAATTTAGTCTTGACGATATATAGAATAAGTGGATACAAGATAGACTTGATGGCATGTGAACCAAGAAATTACAAGTCATGCACAAGTTTCATGCTCAATTATGAGATTTTCCCAACTCACTAAGAACCTTCTTCTCAATTATGAAATAATTATTATTTCATAATTATGAAATTGTGACAAAATAATTATGAGAAATTATTCAATTATGTAATTTTATCCCTATAACATCTAATAACTTCCTTGTAAGACCCATATAAGTAAAAACAAAGATGAAATAGGATGCATTTTAGCCAACAACTATGGTAAGTTGAACTAGGGTCTTGTTGTTGTAAAAACACAACCCCCCCATTATTCAATTAATTCTCATTATGGGGACCCTTTGATTGAATCTTGGTCATGTTTCTTTTTGATTTTCTGAGTTTGGATTGCTTCAATGAGTTTGATATGTTTTTGTCTTCCTATCAAAACTCATTTGATCTCATTTGGTTGTTTGGTTTGTAAATGGTGCCTAATTGAAGATTGGATATTTTTCACTGCCTTGGCCTATTAAAATGTATAAATTGTACATTAATTTTGTTTCATAAATTTATTTATTTGTAGATAATTAATTTTCAATTGTAAATATTTTATTTAATTCATTACATAGCCCCTGAGACCAAGACCAAGTCTTATATTACAAAGTGGCTTTTATATTATGAATTGGCTTATTGATAAAAGTGGAGAAAGACCTATTGAAAAGAATGTATATATCAAATCTAATATCGTAGCTTTGGTATCAGAACTTTGATATTGAAGGAATTCATTTGAAATCCCCAATATTCAAAGTCCAATTCATAAAGTGGCTCTTTTCAATAATCAAATGAATATATTAAGTGGCCATATAACTTTCAGAACTATATAATAAAGTGACTATCGGAGAACCCACATGCCACATCATTGTTTCTGCTCCTGCATATAGGAGGTAGTGCATATCGCAGATTTCCTTTCGAGACACATTTAAAAAACTCCAATAACACCATTCTCCGATCTTTGATACAACACCCTCTCTGATCTCCTATCTCTAATAATCATATCTCTCTGATCCCCGACTTCCGATATTCATATCCCTCCGATCTACAACTTCCAATATTCATATCCCTCCGATCTCGACTTTCGATACAAGGCTCCGATATAATGGCCCCGATAAAGTTATTAAAGGGAGTTGAATATGATATCGCATCTGCTCCATATCAGATCCGCCTAATATCGCAACTATTTCATTTTGTCTCTTTTTAAAAGTTTTGATGGGCTTACCTCTGATACCACTCATCTCTTGCCACGTATCACCCCTGCTCCAACCACTATTATTATTATAAATAAAATTCCACTTAATTAATTTAAAAAGGGTCTCACGACATAAATGAATTTCTATATATATTATAACGTTTTTACCTATTTTCGCCATTTTAATAAAATCCTCTATTTGCAACTGATTTTATTATCTATTATAACAGAGAGGATTCCATGGTTGATGATGGAAAATAGATCCAATCAATATTATTGAAGGAACCTGTTGACAGTGTTGGACCCACCAACATGTTAGGGGATCTCCCCAGTAAGAAGCCCCCACTAGACCTCAGACCGTTTGGTGTAGGAGTCCCAACAGTGGGTCGTACTGTATCATCTTGACCATGGTTGCGCGCAGAGGTAAGTAAGATTTCCTTGTTGGTAGCAAGGGCGTGACATGCGCAACAAGCCAAGGAAGGTGCATGAATGGTTCTAACACATGGAAGGTGGAATGAGTGCGCTCCTTGGAAACCTATGTAAACACACGGCTTGAAAGAGAACACACGAGCAAAGATGCATCACAAGACGGAAGGAAGGTGAACCAACAATCCAAAGTGATTGTTAAACTAGCAACACATTTCAATAAGATTCATACATACATATACAAAAGATTCTATACATACACGCTTAAGCAAATAGATACAGATATCGTTAGAGTAAACAAGTTAATTGAAATAAAATAACAACATATGCATGAAATGTGTTGGCTCTGTTATATTAAGAAGTGAAAGTTTCAATCATACAGTACAACCATGCCCAACCACTAGTCCCGATAATGGAACGTTACAGTCACTTGCCGCCTACTCCTCCAAAGAGATGTACTAGCTCTGCACTATGGAGAAGCCAAGGCTTGTTACAATACTCTCGAATATTTCTCTAAGATACTCATATCGGAAGCTTGGCTGACCAAAAGCCTATATAATGAGTTATGAGGTACTATATATAGCAAAGGGTGGGGTGACCCTTGACATTACCCTTTGTGGCTGTTCATCTACCCTTGTGACTCTTCAACTACTCTATGAATGTTACATTCAACTATCGACACTTGAACTTCCACTTGACAAGATGTTACATACAATCTTCACATGTACCCATGTGAGACAAAATAGGCTTGAGCAAGCTATGCAAGAAATCACTATGACTCGGACATATGTGGGGAAAACAACTCTTCAAAATCCTCATGATGGTTGATGGTGATGAACTGATGCCAAGCTTGGTAGTCCGCGATGGTGTTTGTGTACTCTGTGGTGAAATCTTTCTGGACATGAACTCTTGCCTATGTTGTATCCCGGTACACTGCTTTAGCTCCTTTGTCCAACTCGTCTGATAACATGCGCATCACTGTCTTGAGTGTGGTCGGACTAGCGACATACTGATGCATAGTGTCTGCACTGATCGCCAAGTCTGCGTTGGTGGCTATGCACATCAACTCATCAAAGTACGAGGCTAGCTGCTGTCAGACTTGTCCCTTTGTCTTTGCTTCAGTGAGTGTCCCAATAGATGGGATTGCATGTGCGTGCACAACAACATCCATGCTTCTGAACACCCATGCATGGGAAGCCTGCAAACTAGTGATGAGTTGCAAGAGTTCTTTATAGTTCTGGATCTGACTCTAGATGCATGCGTTCAACTCAACTGCCATGAGCTTCATTATCTTGGGCAAGTGTAACGGGGCTCCCTTGTATCTCCTTGTCCATGTTTGCATGCAGTTGACAATAATATGCAAGTTTGACAAGATACAGGCTCTCCTAGCACAACGCTGCTGCCAACTTTTGAGATGGACAACTGCCTTATGCACGGTACCAAATCTAGAATATAATGATTGCATGACTATCTCAAGGGACGATACTTCATCCAGTATCGCCTTCTTCAACTTCATCCAGTATCGCCTTCTTAAACTTTTCTAAGGAGAATGCTGTAACCAGTTCCCCTCCCTACTTGTCCGTCTGTAACTCTTTAGCCATTTGCCCATTCTCTTCTATCAAGAAGAGAACACTCAAGCTAGTGGCTTCGGCGTATGCTCTGGTAGCATCAACCAATGGTGTTGGATGCTTGCGCACATCAGATACGATCACTCGTTCCTCAAACTGCGTAGGAGTGTGTGGACATATGGAGTAGACACTTTTTGCGATTGCACAACTCTATGTTGTGACTCGTCGAATGATATGTTGTGTATATCCTCTTCCAGATTGTCTCCAAGGATCTCTTCATCTCCTTGGTCGCTCAGGAGTTTCTCTGCTTCTGGATCTGGTGAAGCCAGTGGGTCAAACTCTTGGGGGGTAAGGCTTGAGGTTGATGTCTTGCTCTAACTCTGGCTGCTCCATCTCCATATCCATCTGTTCAAGTACTTATTCAATCTCTTGAGCGAAGTCCTGCTCCTGCGCCTGCTCACCCTGTTTGCTTTTTGCCAGCTGCTCGGATGAGTCTACTACCTATATGGATGCAGTTTCATCTGTCTGTGCATGTTGCGCTCCCTACTATTTCTGTGCTTGTCGCGCTTCCTTCTCCTATCTGCTCAGCTCCTATTCTTTCCAAACTTAGTCGTTCAACTCTTGCAACTCCTTCACTATTTCCCCCATCCTTTGTTTATATCTCTGACTTTACGCGGTCCTCTTGTTGTGCTATTGCCTCTTCGCCTCTATCTCCGAAGATGATTTATCCACAAGTGGATCTACTCAGAACTTGCAACTTTTTTCTACCTTTGCACTATCAAAATCTTTCTCTTTCCTTTGTCATGCGCAGGTATGTTACCCTTTGCTGTTGCTGCTTCTGGTGCTCTCCTATATGCTGCTTCATGCTGCTTCGCTAACCATTCCACAACGATTTCGACTGGTTCATTGGGCCTGGAGAAGTTGTGACAATATCTACATGGGTCTTCTTCAGCCCAATGACACACCCCATGGATCCAAGGGAATTGCACTCTCACGCAATGATCCTTCACAAAGCAATGCGGGTAATACAAATTGAAGCTTATGGTGTCGAAAGTAAATATTTTGAACTCTTCTATCTCGAAATCCACATGCTTGAGATTCGGTAAATTGTACAACGCGATCTGCAACGGAAGAGTGGGCCAAGGTGCCTTCTTCTTCCGATGCAGTCTAGTTGACAGTCTTACCAAGATGTGGTACAATACTTCTTGCATGACGAGATTTTCCATGGAAAACTTTGGTAAAACATGCGAAGGCTTCTCCATGTTGTACATTCGTCTGAAGGTGCCAAAAGGTGAGGCATACGAATCACTATGTCAATCAATGCCTCCATTGCTTCCTTCGACATGCAAAGTGGATCTTGCTCAAATATCATCTTGTACAACGGGGTGAAAAAATGGTCTGACAACTATGTGATGACTCCACAGTAGTTGCATTCAGAAATAAGTCTGCAATAAGTGTTCACAGAGGTTTTCAATGATGTCCATGCCCCCTTCAAGCCTGGGAACCGCTGAGGGGCACATATTGCATCCAAGATGTATGCAAACATGTAGATTTCTGCTTGTTGACCTTTGGGCAGCTGCCGAGCTCCTGTTACTTGTTCTTTCAACTTGTGAGCCAACATGTCGGACCAGTTGCATGCTTTGCCTTCATTGTACAGTTGGTCCAACATGATCACCCAACTCTGTGGGAAGGTCTCCGTGTTCTCTTGGCCATAGAAGTAGCATGCAAAGATAACCAAGTATTGATATGCCTTCCGCAGTATCTTCGTCTTGTAAATTTGGTTGGGTGTCATCTTGAACTTGGCTGGCTCCTTCACCCAGTTCTTCAAGATATCCTAGGAGTTTTCATTGCTATTGGATATGCTGAAGGGTGTCTCTATTGTGATCACTGGATTCAGCAAGTGGTACATCTGTTGATAGTCCTGTGCCTTGAAGGTAGCAATCTCTGTTCCGCTGACACTGCTCAATACAATTGTCTCGGGATCAGCGTGCGAGACGATCCAATGTATCATGTCTGCGCATGGGAACATGGGAAATTTGCATGTAATCTGGTACAAGCTGGAATTGTGAATGTTCACATAGACTTTGCACTTCAAGATCTTCCCCAAATGTGCCTAAGAATGTATCATTGATCTCGTGCCATTTTAGCTTGATGTCTTTGTCTAAGATCAGCTTGGAATCTTTGTAAATTTGCAAACTCATAAAAACTCGCTCAACTGCTTCTCCAGTTGCGCTTCCGTCGGTGTCCTTTGACCCTGCTCTCTTAGAGGCCATTGATCCTGAACTGCTAAGAGATGGATGAACACCTGCTATATTTGAAGACATGGTGACATGTATGGCAAGGAATTTTTTAGTTAAAACCAAAGGAAACTTGAGGATTGACATGTAACATACCCGAGAGACTACTTGAAGGATTGCACAATTTTCACTAGGAGGTCGGGAGACTGACTATTGAAACTATGCAAAAGCCAACCCAGACTGTCAAGAGGCTGGTTGACTATTGGAATTGCACAATGTGCAATCTAGACTGACCTGTTGGGTGCTGAGATTGCGTAATGCACAATTTCAGTGTTATATACCTAGGGGGGATAATATGGGGTACCAGAGGTTTTCAATGATGTCCATGCCCCCTTCAAGCCTGGGAACCGCTGAGGGGCACATATTGCATCCAAGATGTATGCAAACATGTAGATTTCTGCTTTTTGACCTTTGGGCAGCTGCCGAGCTCCTGTTACTTGTTCTTTCAACTTGTGAGCCAACATGTCAGACCAATTGCATGCTTTGCCTTCATTGTACAGTTGGTCCAACATGATCACCCAACTCTGTGGGAAGGTCTCCGTGTTCTCTTGGCCATATAAGCAGCATGCAAGATAACCAAGTATTGATATGCCTTCCGCAGTATCTTCGTCTTGTAAATCTTGTTGGGTGTCATCTTGAACTTGGCTGGCTCCTTCACCCAGTTCTTCAAGATATCCTTGGAGTTTTCATTGCTATTGGATATGCTGAAGGGTGTCTCTATTGTGATCACTGGATTCAGCAAGTGGTACATCTGTTGATAGTCCTGTGCCTTGAAGGTAGCAATCTCTGTCCCGCTGACACTGCTCAATAGAATTGTCTCGAGATCAGCGTGCGAGACGATCCAATGTATCATGTCTGCGCATGGGAACATAGGAAATTTGCATGCAATCTGGTACAAGCTGGAATTGTGAATGTTCACATAGACTTTTCACTTCAAGATATTCCCCAAATGTGCCTGAGAATGTATCATTGATCTCGTGCCATTTTAGCTTGATGTCTTTGTCTAAGATCAGTTTGGAATCTTTGTAAATCTGCAAACTCATAAAAACTTGCTCAACTGTTTCTCCAGTTGCGCTTTCGTCGGTGTCCTTTGACCCTGCTCTCTTAGAGGCCATTGATCCTGAAATGCTGAGAGATGGATGAACACCTGCTATATTTGAAGACATGGTGACATGTATGGCAAGGAATTTTTTAGTTAAAACCAAAGGAAACTTGAGGATTGACATGTAACATACCCGAGAGACTAGTTGAAGGATTGCACAATTTTCACTAGGAGGTCGGGAGACTGACTATTGAAACTATGCAAAAGCCAACCCAGACTGTCAAGAGGCTGGTTGACTACTGGAATTGCGCAATGTGCAATCTAGACTGACCTGTTGGGTGCTGAGATTGCGTAATGCACAATTTCAGTGTTATATACCTAGGGGGGATAATATGGGGTACCAAGGGAGGTACCCAAGGTAGTAATGTAATAATGGGATGGGCCATAGTAATAAATAAGGTGGTTAACCCATGTCATGTAAGGGACCACAAGTTAATAATAATGTAATGGGCCCATGGTATTAGTTGATGGTATGAGGGAACCATGGTAATGACCCATGGTATTGTATGTATGAGGCCTATATAAAGGCTAGAGACTCCACATGGAGATATAGTGAAGGATTATTGTATGAACAGGCATATGGCTTGTGGAGTGTTCTCATTCCTTAAGGAGTGAATGTATGGTGTTGCCCTACCTTAAGGGTTTGATCAATAAAGAATCATTTCCTATTATTTCTGGGTTTATTTGCATTAACTTATATTTTTATATCAGATCTATAATATTTCTGGGTTAGATCTACAACAATAAGGTGGTTAACTGGAATTGCACAATGTGCAATCTAGACTGACTTGTTGGGTGCTGAGATTGCGTAATGCACAATTTCAGTGTTATATACCTAGGGGGGATAATATGGGGTACCAAGGGAGGTACCCAAGGTAATAATGTAATAATGGGATGGGCCATAGTAATAAATAAGGTGGTTAACCCATGTCATGTAAGGGACCACAAGTAGTTAATAATAATGTAATGGGCCCATGGTATTAGTTGATGGTATGAGGGAACCATGGTAATGACCCATGGTATTGTATGTATGAGGCCTATATAAAGGCTAGAGACTCCACATGGAGATATAGTGAAGGATTATTGTATGAACAGGCATATGGCTTGTGGAGTGTTCTCCTTCCTTAAGGAGTGAATGTATGGTGTTGCCCTACCATAATGGTTTTGATTAATAAAGAATCATTTCTATTATCATATATTTCTGGGTTAGATCTACAACAATTGGTATCAGAGCACTTTCTTGGGCACAAAAGTGGAATTTTTTTTTTGCAGGATTTCGGGGGCGGCGAGTTTGCAGATCAGATCTGTATTTTTTGGTGTAAGATCTGCAAAATATAATTGCATATCTGTACTCTTTGTGAAAAAATAGCCGATTTCAAAAAAAAATCGGTCGAATCAGAGTCCGGATGAAGGAGATATCACTGATTTAAAAATCAGTGGGGTTGCAGATAATTTTTTGGGGCAGAGAAATTGCGGCGCAGATCTGAACGTCCTAACACAAGATCTACAAAATCTAATTGCAGATCTGGATTCTTTGGGAAAAAATACCCAATTTCAAAAAAAAATCAGTCGAATCGGAGTCCGGATGAGGGAGATATCGCTGATTTAAAATCAGCTCTTTTCATAGAAATTTTGGTGACGGCGGGAGAGTAGCAGCACAGATCTGAAATTTCAAGTGCTTGGATCAAGATTTCTACCACATGGGCAGATGCAGAATGATTGTGCCATTTCTAAAAATAGGTTATTCTGAGCAATATTGACGGAATTGTGACCATTTCAAATTTTCGCCAATATTTTTGTGATGGCGTACCTAGATCGGGCTTTGAGGGACTTGTATAAATTTGATGGCTCTCATCCAGCTAGATGGATAGCGCAAATGGAGCAGTGTTTCAATCGGAATCACATCTATGATAATGAGAGTCAGCTTATGGTGGGAAGCATGTACTTGGACTATGAAAGACGACAATGGTGGCAAGAGCATCAATGTTCCAATAGAATGTTTTGGACTTGGGACATGTTTACAAAAGCTATTATGGACCTCTTTGGACGAAAAACTATTCTTGTTGATAAGCTCACACAGACAGACACTTTGCCTAGCAAAGAGCTTATTTTTACAGAAAAGAAGGAAACCATGGAACCTAAAGGGTTATTTTCTATTGATGCTTTCTTATTGCAGGTTCATGGATTGATTCAAAAGGAGAAAATTGTTGTGACTATAAATCCTAGTTGTAAGCAAAATCTTATAAGTGTTAATTTGGCAAAAAGATTGCAAGTTCCAGCAAAACACATTGAAACTGCACAAGTTGATAATGAGGATGTTCAAGTGTACAAGGATTTGAAGATTTCTATGGATAAATATGTGTTGCATGGTAATTTTTATGCTTCAGAGATGGATAATATGGATGCTGTTTTGGGATATCCTTGGATGGAATCCGTGGGTACTATCAATATTAATGTGCAGAAGAAATTCCGGAAGCTCTGGTATAAAAAGAAGAAAATTACATTACAGGATATTTCCATCAATAAGCAGGTAGAGCACATGGAGGCTGAAGCGGAAGATGTTCCACGGATTGACATATCAGATGATGAGCCTTTGATGATCAACAATCAAACACAAACAGAGGCTGAAGAATTAAAGGTTACAGGTGATGATACATCAGAGGAGGGCTCAGTGGTTGAAGTCATATTGAAAAAGAAGACACCACAACAGGCACCACAGCAGGGTGAAGTAAAGAAAAAGCCATCGTGGGTTAAAACTTCAACATATCATCACCCACATCACCCTGCAAGACAACCATCAAGATGGAAACCAAGTAGTCACATGACGGATAGTGAGGAGAGAAGATCCACCTACTACACATCAACACAGAAGAGCTGCCACGGTCAACTTCCATCTCAAGCGAGTGAGGCACCAGCGAGATCGAGGGTTCACCTTTCTCTTGGATGGCTAGATGCACGTGCATGGTATCAGTGGACTACTCTTTTGAGTAGATCCTATTATTTGTGTTCTTCCCATGTTTCGGGGACGAAACATGCTTTGGGGGGTGGAATGTTAAATACCTAGGTGGGACAATATGGGGTACCAAGGGAGGTACCCAAGGTAATAATGTAATAATGGGATGGGCCATAGTAATAAATAAGGTGGTTAACCCATGTCATGTAAGGGACCACAAGTAGTTAATAATAATGTAATGGGCCCATGGTATTAGTTGATGGTATGAGGGAACCATGGTAATGACCCATGGTATTGTATGTATGAGGCCTATATAAAGGCTAGAGACTCCACATGGAGATATAGTGAAGGATTATTGTATGAACAGGCATATGGCTTGTGGAGTGTTCTCATTCCTTAAGGAGTGAATGTATGGTGTTGCCCTACCATAAGGGTTTTGATTAATAAAGAATCATTTCTATTATCATATATTTCTGGGTTAGATCTACAACATTCAGTTAGCAAGTCATGTAGGCCCAAGGACTGCATTGCACAATTGTCTGGGCCAACAGACAATACCTCTCAGAATGGCACAAAGCAAGACTGGAGAACAACTGTCTGGTCAGATTTGCACATTTTTTGGGAGGAAGGCAAAGCCTTCCCTCTCATAAATGCATAATGTTGTCCAGGCAAGGCAGATTCCGAGCCAAGGTTGCCCAAACCCATCGACGAGCGACTAAAAACATGTGGAGATATGAATGCATGGAAAAACTGAGTGTAGGCAAGAGTCAATGATAATGCATGCAAACACTGAATGCAAGATTCGAAAAAATGGAAAAACATGCATGTGTGTGAAACAAGTCACTAAATCGGCGACCGTTCATGCAAAATAGTGTCATGCATGTCACAATAGTGAGGTGCAAACGAAAACTGAAACGGTGCTTGTTTAGGCTAACATGCATGCAGATGACAATAAGCGTTCACAGAAATCAAGCAGACAACACTCACAGAAGCCAAAACATAAAAAGCGACAGAAATACTGCAAAAGACAAGTAAGGCAGACTTACCCAGAAATAGCTGAGCTGGATGTGCCAAAGACTCCTAGATGTGCTGTGGGATGTCAGAGTTCCAAGATCGATGTGAAGAATGAGCTCTAACGTGTCGAATAAATAAGTTTGAGGCTTATGACGTGCATGCCACGAATCTAGGAAAAAGCGACACTTGGCAGGAAGTTTATAAAACGATCTTTGTTTGTAACCTCCAACTGCTAGAAATAGATCCCTAAAATATAGGGATGCTTTTTGCATGTTGATTTTTGCTATTTCAGGAAAAAGTAGCCCATACATGCACATCAAGTTCGCTGGGTCTCAGGTGGAACTGGTCAACCAGAAAGCACATGCAATAGCATACTTGACTGAGAGATGGATTTGCGCAATTTATGGGAGGAGCTGGGCCGGCTGTCCCAGAGGGATTGCACAATTTCTGGGAGGAGCAGGTGACTGCTACCCAGAATTACCAATTTCTGGGCTGAGTTGTAGTGCTGGGCGAGATTGTGCAATTTTCCCAACGAAGGCTATCTGACTGCATTGCGCAATTTCTGAGCCCAGTAGGATGCCTATTAGATTTGTGAAATTTATGGAGGGAAGGTTAGTTCCCCTCGAGAATTGTGCAATTTTCTGAGGGAGCTACTCAGCCATCAACTAGCTTAAGACTGGAATGGAAGCCTGTGAAAGGAATGAAGCAAAATGACATGCACGAGCTGGAAAGTCATTGAAAAACCGATGAAGCCTATGTACTTGACAGTGCAAGACATGTTGCTAGGATGGTTGGTAGGGAGGCACCAAAACAAAGCTCAAGCAAAATTTTGGAGGCTGGTTGTAACCGCTACAACACTTGGCAACACACTAGTAGAAGTACAACTCTTTGAATGGACCTTGTTCGTGAAAAACAAGTCTAACACCTCCGGAAGTATTGTTCAGTTCTCTGTTCGTCTTGGTTTCCACACTTGCTTGATTGTAAGATGTAGCATCTGCCAAGCTCTTGGTTGGTCGGCACACATTCCAAGCCAAGCAAAAACAATTTTTTTGATTGGGAACGAGGGGTATATTAGTGCACAAGCTTTATGGTCGTCAGAGTTTTAGTTTCGTCTATGGTGTTGCTCTGCTTCCAGCAGGCCTGGATAGCACCCCGACAGAGTCACACAGTAACACAATCATCGCTCCGCTGCCAACGAGCCTGGTCAGTATCTCAGAGGAGTTACTTGCATGACCTCTCTGTCCAGGAAGACTTTTTCTTCTTTCACCTTATTCATCTTTCTAGTTTTTGAAAATTTTCACATTTTCATTTTTTCATTTTTCATTTTCATAACTTTGCATAACACTTATTCATTTCAGAGGTAGAAGAGGGATCCCGAGTAGACACTCTGCGTGATTGCACAACTCTATGCTATGACTGTACAAATGATATGTTGTGCATCTCCTCTTCTAGATTGTCTCCAAGGATCTCAGTATCTCCTTGGTTGCTCAGGACTTGCTCTACTTCCAGATCTGGTGAAGCCAGTGGGTCGACCTCTTGGTGGTAAGGCATGAGGTCGATGTCTTGCTCTAACTCTAGCTGCTCCATCTCTGTATCCATCTATTCAAGTACTCATTCAATCTCTTGAGCGAAGTCCTGCTCCTATGACTACTCATCCTGTCTGCTTTGTGCCAGCTGCTCGGATGAGTCTACTACTTGTATGTACACAGTTTCATATGTCTGTGCATGTTGCCCCCTTGCTGTGTCTATCCTTGCTGCGCTTCCTTCTCTTGTCTGGGAAGCTCATGTTCTTTGCGGAGTTGCACCTTCAAATCTTGCAACTCCTTCACTATTTCCTCCATCCTCTTTTTATCTCTTTGCCTTTGCGCGGTCCTCTTGTCGCGTTGTCGCCTCTTCGCCTCTATCTCAAAATTTGTTTTCTCCACAAGTGGATTTGCTATGAAATTGCAACTTTATTCTACCTTTGCACTGTCAACAATATTTCTCTCTCCTTTTTCACGCGCAGGTATGTTATCCTCTACTATTGTTGCTAATGGTGCTCTCCTAGATGCTGCTTCACGTTGCTTCGCTAACCATTCCACATCGATGCCGACTAGTTTATTGGGCCTGGAGAAGCTGTGATAATATCTCCATGGTTCTTCCTCAACCCAATGACATGCCCCGTGGATCCAAGGGAATTTCACTCTCGCATAGTGATCCTTCACAAAGCAATGTGGGTCTTACAGATTGAAGCTTCTGGTGCCGAAAGTAAATCTTTTTAACTCTTTTGTCTTGGCATCTACATGCTTGAGATTCCATATCTCGTAAGACTCGATCCACAACGGAAGAGTGGGGCAAGGTGTGTTGGAGAGGTAAATCCACTCTGCAGACAGAGGCGATCCCACTAGCCCAAAATGGGTCTAGCAACAATCAAACAATACTATCATGCAGGTTCCTAATTGCAAATTAAAGGTGGATTGCGAGAACCTACTTGGATTCAAACGCTAGTGTTGTAGGAGAGTTGACACTCCCATTCCTTTGCTCCGACCGGTCACGATCCTCACGATCTTCGTGAATGGACACCTGCACATGCAAAGAACGATACAAATACAAGCATAAAATCCAATAGATGCAATTATATATCGGTCAGAAAAGATATAATTCAATCATCATTATAATGAACAACAAGAATGGAACCATAATGATAGTCATCTATTATTGATAATCAACAAAGGAGTATACAACCGAAGTTTTGACGTCAAATCCTCCTTTGGCTGGGTGATCAGCTACACATGTCTTGCAAAGCTTGTCGGAATCAGGAACAAGCCTCTCTCTCTCTTTGACTATGAATGCAAAGAAGACTCAACAATAATCTCTCAGACTTCTGACATTATCATTCTCCCTCTACTCAAAACTAGCTTGTCAAATGCACCAGAACAAGCTTTTATAGATGGAGGAGGAGGAAGAGATACAATGAATCCAGACATTCATGGGATAAGCATTATCCTCGAAAAGCTATTGTGGATGATGATTCTCGACATCCATGAGATTGACATTATCCCTGAAAAGCCACATGAATCGAAAGGAAAAAACTCTCGGGCGTGCGTTTGTGAACAAACTTTTCCAAACTTGGTTGGCGCGGGTAAGACTCTGAGACAGAGCGCCAATGAGCGCGCCCTCTTTGGAGAATTTCCTTCATTGGCGCGGGTGATACACTGTGGATCCGCGCTAATGGAAAAAAGGGACTTTTTAAGGATATTTTGCAGGAGATGTCTTCAAGGCATATGAAGTCCATACTTAGGGGAACATAATGCAAGTGTTTTCAAGTTATGTCACTGCTCACAAGTCCCGGAATGAGTCCTCCAAAGTGCGGGAAAGGGGTAACAGGGACGGTGACCAATGGTGACAAATTACTGTGTAACAGATGCCCCCTAAAGCATGAGGCCCGAGAGAGAGAGAGGGGTGAAATGCTTTACAAGAACACATGCAGCTGCTGCCGGAGAATCTGCATAGAGAGATACAACTGATAGCTCAAGTACATGATATATGTGGTATGGTCGCAGCCATCCATAACAGAGTACATGATAATCTAGATCCATGGTATGGGCGCAGCCATCCGGTTAGGATCGATGAATAGACTCAGGTATGGTCGCAGCCATCTAGTGAATGAGTCATGTAACAAGAATCCACAAAATCACAGCCTGGATTCCAACAGACAAAATCCAGGGTCTTGCACTCCATCTCGACCCGAACAAAAGTACAAGTTCAAGCATGCGAATACATGAGCTGAAGTCGAACATGCATGAACATCGTCTGATTACCAGTCAATAATGAAAACTGTTAACAGACGCGAGAGGTATTACCAATAATGACAATGGCCCTCAAGGTACTATAGGTACAATCTACGGCGTGCGAATCAGTGAGCTGGCGTCGAACACTCGTAGAATCATTCGATCAGAGGCCAATGATGAAAACCTCAAGTCGAACACGAAGAACCCACCATTGAGGCATGCAGGCTCCAAGGCACCGAAAGGGAGTCTCTAGATCAACTTCCTGGATAATGAGTTGAAGTCGGCACGAAGTGACCTTGATCGAAGGTGGGCCATAGTGTTTCCCACATCATCGACACGAGACAGAGAAAGAATATTGTGGTGGATCAAAATTGTGTGAGCTATCAGAAGGAGGTTGTTATTCTGCAGAGGTCAACTTCTCTTGAACATACCGGCGGCACGACAGTGGAATTGGCAGTATTTGACATCAATGGATCAGAGGTCATGGTGACGAGGCAATGAGCAGATGAGAGGTCAAACAGGATTACCCAAATCCACGGAGGCAAGTGAAAAATGAGATGAGATATCCCCACCCAAACACGAAAGCAGACAAGTGCCATGTTCAAGAGCGACATACTGCCGACACGACAATAATTATGGTTCCATTTTCCCCCACCATTTCTTTTGAGTACCCCAATTATTTTTATTTACAAGCTTGATGGGGATAGCATATGCTTGTAACGTCATCTTGACGGACTCCAATGTCATCAAGTTTTAACGAGTCTGACAAAGGAAAAACTCAGCGTCTTTTCATGTTTAGAGAGTTTGAAAAGACTGCGGAAAAGAAAACTCCAAAGGTGTCCTTTTTCGTAAAGTTGTGTCTCTCGAGCCCAAAAAAGTATAAAACAATGCTCGAAAGAACCGCCCGACCATTACGATCGAGGAGTACTTTTCATAAGTAGTGATTTCGACCTGAAAAAGTAAAAAAGCGATTGAAACCACGTCGTTTCGAAACCGTTAACGAACCTGAAACGACAAAGGTCCGACGATCTTTTCGTTTTTACACAGTCGGAAAAGAGTTTAAAGACGACCGCCTCTTATTTACGTTTAACGAGTCAAGAGGGATAACTCGACGATCTTTTCATGTTTAGCGAGTCAGAAAAGAGCTGAAAGATGACTCCACAGTGACTTTTTCGTGTATTTACCGAGTCCGAAAAAGTATAAAATACAACTCGTTTCACCATCGAAGTTGCGTAAAAGACCTGTCGCTGCACAAGAAGCAATCGTAAAATCCATTTTCGACCACAAATATATTAAAATATTGAAAAAGTAACTTTTTAAACCTAAAAATAAGTCAAAAAGTCTATAAATATGGTGAAAATGTAAAAAATAGAATTACTTTTTACTTTTTACCTCTTGAATAGTAATAGTGGTCTGTTTGGGGAGCGAACTTCAGGCGGTGATTACAGCCAATCCGTGTAACCATTTGAGATTTCGTCGGTTCCAGGTAAGAGGCGCTTCCCTTAGCTTCATTTCCATTTCTTTTTTTTGCATTTTGTCCCCTGATTGAGCCTCTGTAAGGAGGAATTTAAAATTTAGGGCCGCACCCCATCGGCACGGGTCCGCGCCAATGGGGTGATTTACCCAAAGGTGCCGCGCCATTGGCGCGACCTAATTTTTACCTTGAATTTCATCATTATTTTTGAAATTTGTCTGGTTTGTAATCTTACCAGTGTTCTAATAATGATTTATTCATCCTTGTGGGTGCAGGAAACAAGCAAAAATGGTGGTGGAATGGAAAGAACGGGAACATGATGCCGTGGATGCCTTGGCCATCGAGGATGAGGGATGTATGAATGCTTTGAGGGACTGTGGTCTCAAGAAGTTCTTCCTCACATCTTATCTGCGAGCTCAGCCTGAGTTATTGCAGTTCATAGTGGATGCTTAGGATGTTGATGACCAAGTATTTCGCTTACGGGACCAAACCTTAGAGTTGGACGTGTCTGATGTGTATTTCATTACTGGGCTGTCACGAAGAGGGGCGAGCCCTATTTTGACCGGAACCAGACCTTCCGGTGAGAAGATAGGTGAAGTGAAGGCCCGAGTGTGTCCAGAGGCACAATTTGGGAGAAACAGTGCCAAGGTGGATATCGCCACCATCCAGGATTTGGTTCTTAAGGTGATATTGTTCACCATCACGCGTGCAGCTGGGGTACAGGCGCCCCATGAGGCGAGCAAGAATCATCTGTTACTAGCGACAGAATGCCTCAGCCCCACCATCTTTGACTGGGCTACAACGGTGACTACCAACATCAAAAGGCAGCTTACAAAGTGTAAGTGCGGAGAAGTGAAACAGTTCGGGTATGGCTCAATTGTGGTGTCGTTCTTCTTGGAACGATTACCCCTATTTCAGATTCAGGGAGCTGTAGTGGCTGATCCATTGCCACGAGAGCCTAGGATGACTCGCTGGGCAGCATTGATGCCCAGAGGAGGAGGGGGCCAGCAGATGTCTTGGTGGCCCGAGTTCTTTATATGGCTCTGTCGTCAGCTGATCGTAGTGGAGGATTGGCCATACACGGGGACTAATTTCATGGGGGATCCAGACCTCCCACTGCCAGAGGAAGAGGAATGGGACGAGGAGCTGGGTATGATTTCTTCATTTTTTGATGTTTTATGTATTTTCATTTTTTTTTTTGTTAATACATGCATGTTCTGATAACAGTCGTATGTACATGCAGATGTAGGCCCAGAGCGACCAGCCGGCTTGTCTCCTATAGCACGGAGGGGCCAACCCGCAGCCGACCCTCAGGCAAGGGGTGCCGTGGGGGAAGAGCTGGTGCAGAATCTCGAGGGACTCACCCAAGGGATTCCGGGTTATGCTAGACTGGCGGACGTGCCCTTTGCATACCAGAGGCACATAGTGGGAGTGCCAACT